>OX422208.1:189541508-190989008 GCA_949130495.1 Sambucus nigra | reverse complement strand
GGCCTGGAAAGCTGAAAACTCTCCTTAACAAGAGGGACAAATCCGAATACTGTGATTTCTATAGGAACCATAGGCACAACACCAATAGTTATATTATGCTAAAGAATGAGATTAAAAATATTATTCGGCAGGGAAAGTTGAGCAAGTTTGTTGATCAGAATGGCAACCAAAATGATCAGAAGAGGTCTGAATCTCCAGCCCAAGCAAGGGATGACAAGAAAAGAGCAAGAAATGATGATTTTAAAGAAGATCCAAACTTGTGAAGAAGCCTGATGAGCCAAAGGTGAAGGTCAGAATGATATCCTTTGAATGCCATTTTATTGCAGGTGGTGATGCTGGAGGAGAAGATGCCATAGCATAAAGGAAAGCTTATTTGAATAAAGTTAGAGCCTACCCAACTGTCAGACAGATTGATATGGCTGAATCAAGTGATAGTCGACCAAAAAAGTCAATAAAGATAGGCTAGTGATTGGATTCTACAAAAATTATCTGAGTGGGGTTCTTTATCCTCACGAGGATCCGTTAGTTTTTACATACAGAGTTCATTATAGCAAATTCGCAAGGATCTTGGTTGATAATGGGAGTTCAGCTGATGTAATGTTCTGCAACTGTTTCAACATCCTAGGATTGAAGATCAGTAAGCTAGAACCATACCATAAACCTCTCATTGGATTTGTGGGAGAGAAAGTATACCCATTAGGAACTATCAAGCTGGAAGTCTTGGTTGGCACCTGGCCGGAGAGAAGGAGAGAAAGAATTCAATTCTTTCTGTTGATAAAAATGTCCCATCATCTTATAATATCATCCTGAGAAGAGTGGGAATCAAGCAATTAGAGACTGTGCCATCTTTTGTGCACCAATGCATGAAATTTCTAACAAAATATGGAGTCGGCATAGTAAATGGCAGTCAGAAAAATGACCGAGAATGTTATTATACATCGGACGACCAATAAAAGCTAAAGCTAAAGAGCACAACCACTTTCCACATTGACACTCTAGATCCTTGGGAAGAAAAAACGTTGGTAAAGGGGCAATTTATGGAAAAAACAAAAGTTGTTGTGTTGGATGATGAAAATTCATAAAGAACCACCCAGATCGGTTCCAAGTTATCTCATTCTCTCAAATAGGAATTAATTGTGTTCCTTGGAGAAAGGAAAAATGTTTTCACTTGGAGCTATGAAGATATGCCAGGAATTGATCCGAACTTCATGTGACACGAGCTTAATATTTATTCGGGCTCCAAGCCAATCAAGCAAAGTCAAAGGGTCTTCAGTCCCGAGAAGAATACAATAATTCAGGAGGACATGGAAAAATTACAGCGAGCACATTTCATTAAAGATATCAAGTACCCTAGTTGGGGTGCTAATGTGGTGATGGTCAAGAAGAAAAATGGCAAGTGGCGTATGTGTGTAGATTTTACATATCTCAATAAGGCATGTCCAAAAGATCATTTTCCTTTACCAAGGATTGATCAATTGGTAGATGCTATAGCAGGCCATGAGTTACTCAATTTTATGGATGCTTATTCTGGTTATAACCAAATTAAGATGAATCCCTAAGACAAGGAAAAAAATTCCTTTATTACCGGTCGAGGAACTTATTATTATAATGTCATGCCTTTTGAGTTAAAAAATGTTGGAGCTACTTATTAGAGACTAGTGAACAAGGTTTTTAAAGATCAAATCAGCAAAAACATGGAGGTATACATAGATGACATGCTCACTAAGAGCAAACACATTGTTGACCACATTATAGACTTAGCTCAAACCTTTGATCAATTGGAAAAGCACCAGATAAAGCTCAATCCAATGACATTTATCTTCAGAGTACAAGATGGGATGTTCCTAGGGTACATTATCAATCAGACGGGAAAAATATCAAACCCAGACGAAATTAAAGCCTTGCTTGAAATGCAGTCCCCCACCAATAAGAAAGAAATTTAAAAGCTGATAGGAAGAGTAGCTGCATTGAACCATTTTATCTCCCGAGCGCCTGATAAGTGTCTTACATTCTTCAAGGTGCTTAGAAAGACCTTTGAATGGAATGATGAATTTAAGAAGGCCTTCCTAGAGTTAAAGAAGTACTTGAGCTATTCCCCACTCCTTTCCCGACCAGTTCTAGGAGAGAAATTATATTTATATTTAGTTGTTTCTAAGTGAGCTGTTAGTTCGGCATTGATCTGACTTGATGGAGGAGTTCAAATGACAGTATATTATACTAGCAAGGCATTTCGAGGAGGTAAAATTAAATATTCACGCATGGAGAAGTTATCCATATCTCTTATTAAATCCTCTAGGATGATGAGTCCTACTTCCAAGCTCACACCATTAGGGATGGAAATTTAACCCGACCCGTAGGAGTCCCGCCTCGCCCCTAATGGGGATGGTTTTAACACCTGATTAATGAATTAGGAGCGGGTATGGGTTTAAGAAAAAAAATTATTTATTAAATGGGGCAGGTTAGGAGTTAGCTTATATATAACCGCCATGCCCCGTTTAATTTATGCCTACATAAATATACTTTATATGTATGTTAATTTTGTAAAAGATATAAGTGAAAACATGGATTAACAATTGGGGGACTGCCTCACATATTAAAATATGAACCATTGTATACCTCTAAGACTATAATGTAATATTTTTAATTTTACTATTTTTAAACTTAACACAACCCGTAAGAGCCCCGACCCGCCCCGTTTATTAAATGGGGAAGGTTAGGAGTTAATTTTCAAAAATCCTAACCCTCCCCGTTTATTAAATGGTGCGGATTAGGATTTTTGAAAACTCGCCCCGTTGCCATCCCTACACACCATTGTTGTCTACACAGATTTGCCTCTGTAACAAGCACTGCATAGACCAAAGAAGTCTGAAAGGTTGATGTCTTGGGCAGTTGAATTGGGAGAGTACAAAAATATTTATGAACCCAGGGTTGTAATAAAAGGCCAAGCAGTGGCAGACTTTATTGCTGAATTTACATATGTAAAGGAGAAACATAATCCACGTCTGTCAACAGAGTAGACTTCTATAGAAGGGAGCTTAGCTCAAAAGAAAATAGAGATTATGTCCGACCAACCTGGGTCGTCTGCTGCTCAAGAGAAATTACAATAAATCAAGAAAGTGTTCAAGTATGGAGTACTGGTAGAAGAAGAATTCTCTGATGACATTCCAACTTGATAGTTATTTATAGATGGATCCTCATGTGTTGTTGGGAGTGGAGCAGGCCACATCATCAACACTCCGGATAACTTGTATGTGGATTATGTTTTGAGATTCCAATTCAAGGATTCTGATAATGAGGTCGAATATGAAGCTTTGATCACACGATTGGAATTAGCTTCATCACTGGGCATTGACCAGGTATTGGTATATAGTGATTCCCAACTGATTGCTAATCAATGCAGAAAATTTATGGCGTTAAAGGGAAAACTATGATGGGATATAATAAAAAAGTAATAGAGACTATTTTAATGATCACTACAGTCAAAATAGTGAGGATTACCAGACTTGAGAATGCCCGAGCAGATGCTCTTGCTCGTCTTGCTTCAACAACTCCAACAGAACTCAGACGAACAATCCCCATGGAGATTATTACCCAGAGAAGCATTGATGGGATGGAAATCAATGTCATATCTATGGAGTTAGGTCCTTCATGGATGGACCTTATTAGAGAATACATCAAAAGAGGAACACTACCATCCGACTAGAAAGAATCCCGAAAGGTGAGGTACAAAGCAGACAGTTGTGTACTAGAAAAAGGTGTCCTGTACAGACGAGGATAGACTGTTTCCCTACTTCGTTGTGTTCATCCAAATGAAGTGAATGATTTGATCAAATAGTTTCATGAAGGCTCGTGTGGAGCACACAACTGGGAGGTATCTAAGACAACGGATAGTAATGCAAGGTTACTGTTGGCCGATGATGAAAGCAAATTGTGTTACTTTCACTAAGAAGCATGATAAATGCTAGAAGTATGACACCATTCATAGAAGACCAGGAGCAAGCCTAATACCCATCACTTCTCCATGGACTTTCTTTATATGGGGAATTAACTTGTTCGGACCATTGCCGACCACCAAAGGAAGATTCAAGTACCTAGTTATAGTTGTTGATTATTTCACC
Source organism: Sambucus nigra (assembly GCA_949130495.1). Taxonomy (NCBI): domain Eukaryota; kingdom Viridiplantae; phylum Streptophyta; class Magnoliopsida; order Dipsacales; family Adoxaceae; genus Sambucus; species Sambucus nigra. The sequence goes on along the minus strand of OX422208.1, from coordinate 190,984,890 downwards.
AAATTGGTGGAGGCTGAGCCCGTGATTGATATGCCTTATCAGAGAGTGTTCCAGTTCATATGAAAGCAAATTATTAATAGATATGGCATGCCCTATACTTTCATCATCGACCATCGGACTCAATTTAATAATAAAGAATTTAAAGAGTATTGTATTCGGTCAGGCTTCTAGAAACTTCTCTGGGCATCCACAATGCAATGGATAGATAGAAATCATCAACAAAACCTTGTTAGATAGGTTGAAGAAAAGGTTAGATGAGGCTAAAGTCAACTGGATTAATGAGCTCCATAGTATCCTTTGGGCATACAGAACTAGTCCCAAATTGGTAACAAGAGAAACTCCATACATGCTAGCTTTTGGCACTGAGGCAGTAGTACTAGTGGAAATAGGTCTGCCAACTCATAGGGTATTAAACTTTGATTCACCCAAGAATGTCCTCATGAGGTGACTAGATCTGGATATGATAGAAGAAGTCTAATAATATGCTTTTATTCGAATGGCGGCCTATCAACAAAGGACTGCAAGGTTTTATAATCGAATGGTCAAGCCGACCAACCTAAGGCAAGGAGATCTAGTACTTAAGAAATTAATCCAAAAGAACAACAAGTTGGAGCCGAATTGGCATGGTCCATATCGTATCTCGTCAGTTATTCGACCAAGAACTTTGATTCGTATCGAATATTGCATATTTCCGCCCGTTATCTTTATGCATTCTATCACTTTTACGGTCCTAAATGCCTATAATTATGATCATTAACAAACAACCATACATTTGGATATATACATGCTTTTCAGGGGTTATTTGTGCTTTTGTAGGTATTGGAACGCTAAAAGTGAGGTTCGGTTCCATTTCAGAGAAGTTCCGTCGTTGAATGCTACTTCAAGGGCAATTTGGTCTTTTCAAACTCACTATTTTTTATGTAATGAAGTTAAAAGCATGTAGATCATCAAATTATCTTTTTGCGGCCACTGACCGTGCGTCATTCTGACTCCGTATGTGGAAGTTATGCCCATTTTCGGAAGGTTTCGATATTTTTTGCTATTTCAAGGGCATTTTAGTAATTTCATACTGCATAATTTGGTGCGTTTCAAAACAGTATCATGTAGAGTATTGAATTAGCTTCGCGTCGGTTCCAACCACGCCTCATTTCGATTCCGTATGAGGTAGTTATGGCCATTTTCGTACAACGCGTCAAAATTGGTTCGGAGAGGAAAAATGGGTTGTCTCCAGCCCAAGGCAAATTCGAAAAGTGCGGTCGACCGGTCCCAAAACAGAGGTCGATCGGTCCCATCAGATATGGACGAAAATTGACTTATTTTGGGTTTTTTGGCTTGGTTTTGTTGGAGGTTTGTTTTGGGGTATAAATAGAATGTTGTAGGCTTTTCTTTGGAGATATATTTCATTTTAGGTTAGAGAACTTTGAGGATTTTTTGGAGCTTCCCTCTCCTCATTTCCATAGGTGTTTTGCCGACTTTGTAACTCAATATTACTATTCATTGTCTTCAAGCTTTATACTTAGTTGTTTTAGCTTAACTTCTTTGTTGTTCTTTACTTCCTTGCCTAGATAAATTAGTTTAGTTTATTTATTTCTTGTTTTATTTATTAATTAGTTATTTAATTAGATTAATCATGTGTAGTGAGTAGTTACATAGAGTTTGGGTCGTGTGTCCGCCATTGATGGGCGTTGAGCTCCGAAAATTAGGTTTTGTATAAAATTGCATTTAATTGAAACCTCGCATATTAAAATCAGATTATTATGCGTTTAACTTTCTTTGTCATGCAACGTTAGTGTTTATAGCGGTAATCTGAATCTAAGATGCGTGTGACCATTTTCTGTTAAATGTTTAATCTCGCAACTTTGGGTTAAATTCCTTATTGTGTGATGTTTATACTTAATTTAAAATGCTCGATTAAATGTTTTCGAACCGAAAATCGAATTATTAGTTGTTTATCCCATGGTGGGGACACGATCCCGACTCTTATTTTATTAATTCTAGTTTAGACTTAACTTCTTAATTTTTCCCTTTTCTTTATTTCCAACCTATCACCTTTTACACTTTTATTTTAGGAGTATTAAATCCTATAAATTCTAGCAACTCGTCTCTGTGGATTTTTGATACCCGACTTACCACTATACTTGTATCGCAAGTGCAGTCATAATTTAGGTTTTTGTATTAAAGTGGTGAACAGAAAACAACGATTAGCGTTCTGACGCGATGCTACTTTTCACCCTTTAATCAAAATGGCGCCGTTGCCGGGGACTAGTTTATTTTAGACTTATTTGGTTTAATATTTCATAGTATTTTCTTTCTATTTGTATTATTTGCTAATATTTTGCAGGACTTCCACATTTGAGCAGTTAGAAATGCTTGAATTGTTCCCGCGTGCACCTACTTTGTGGAATTCACCACTTCGAGCCATTTTTGGGGTAAGCATGTCTTATTCCAATTCTTTTGGTAATCCTTGTTATAATTCTCAAAATTTTTGCAAGCCTATGACTTTCGGTCAATACTTAGAATCCCAAAAATTTGCAAATTCACATATTACTTTGGGCGAGTATAACGAAAGTCAAAATTTAGGTTATTGGAGTTTTGATGATGATGATGATGATGATAATGATTTTGGGCCTTTACCTCCTTATAATAGGAATTTTGAAACGAATTTGAATAGCTTTCAAAATTCCTATAATAATGAGTTTTCGTTTAAGTCCGATAGTAACTTTCAAAGTTCCCATTTTCATGCATCCGCACCTCGACCTATGACATTCGGTGAGGGTTTACGTATGTATGAGAATGAAAAAAATAGAAAATAGTTATCGGTAAGAAAATCGTTCATGGGAACATGAGTTGGATTTATTATTTGAGTCCGACAACGATTTTGTTTCTGAGACTTTCGAAGTCGAGGAACGTTTTGAACCAAACGAGGTACTTGTGCCTACTTTGGAACAAACCATTCTAGACTTTGCTCATCGCGTAATAGATATTGAAAGTGAGGATGAAAATGACGTAATATCTATTTGCAATGAAATGATTTCTTCTTTGGCCCCCAAAGAAGAACATTTCATTGAAAATGATATTATTTCTTTCGAAACTCAATCTTCATGCGATGATTATTCATCTCATGAGTTTGAATTTCTTTCATCCCCATTTTCATTCTCTATTACCACACCGTCTCAAGTACCCGATGATTCGGTTTCAAACTTTAATATTTTAAACCTTTTCACCGATGAGGAGTACTTGCTTGAGTCGCCCTCCACGATCGCATCTTTGCCTTTGTGTGCGCCACCTCCCATTACACTTGCTAAATCCTTGGGAGGATATTCAGATTTTCTCGGTCCCCACATGTTTTTGTCACCCGTTCAATCCAAACCCCCCAACATCCCTCCAAAACTTTTAATTGGCGATGGTTCCTTTCTTCCGCCTTACACATGCCTTCCGTTGTTCAAACGGAATCCATATTTTTCGGAAGGCATGCTTGTATGTCAGGGTACACCAGTTATCCTCCAAATTCAAATTGTTCTTATGGTGCACCCTCAGCTATTTAGACTTCTAGTGTACAGTTAGTGTGAAGCCTAAATAGTAGGTTGTATATAGTCAGCTTTTTATTATTTCTTTCTTTATTTTTTTGTTTCTTTTTAATTTAGTCTAGTGTAATTAGTTAACTTTTTGTTATTTGTTTTTGCTATGCTCGGTACTAACTTGTTTTGTAGATTCTTTGGACTTGTTCTTTTGTGGATCGCTCCAATTTTGGGTAATATCGCTCTTTTCCTCTCTTTAACTTGGTTCTTAATTAACATTGAGGACAATGTCAAGTTTTAAGTTAGGGGGTGTGGGATATTCTATCCATTTCTTTAGTTAGTCCATGTTTTTTCTCACATGTTAGTTATTTAGTATGCTTTTCTTAGAAAAATAAAAAAATTCAAAAAGATTTTCTTTTTTTTCTCCTTTTTTGGGTTTTTTGCCCTTGTTTCCGATGATAAATTTCAATAATTTCCCGATCCAATTGACAACTCAATGATGCATGTTCTCGATTTTAGAAGTTATTAGACTTTAGTCTCAATTATTGATATTATGAATAACTTCATGAATTAAAATTTAATCCCATGAGCACATGCACTTTTATGGTTATATTGATTTGGTTTAAGATTTTTATAACTCGATAATCTTTTGTTGCATTGTATACACTTACACCGAGTAAGTTTTGTAACTTTCGTCATTTGTGAGTGTATACACTATTCTTTCCTCTTTGAAAACGTTGAATTCGTCGGTAATCTCACTATTCTTTCATTTGACCGTTCATTAATTGAGTTCATACTTGAAATGTATTACTTGATCATGATTTTCATATATTGTTTTGATTCGAGAATTGCGTAAACTTTTGAAAATTATCATAGGCCCTCTTTGATATATCACCCATATTGTCCTTGACCTCACCCTTATATGTTTACCCTCGTTTACCCCTTTGAGCCTAAATATAGCCTTTCGTTTCATTACCCCATTCCCATAACCAACTCTAAATTGGAGTTTTAGACCATACATACACCTTACATACCCTTGTTTGGAATGTTACTTGGGATTGAATGTTGTTGTTATGATGCCGGTTGCAATTTAGGCATATGAGAGTTTGAAAAGTAAAGAAAAGAAAAAGGGAAGAAAAAGAGTGAAAAGGAGAAAGCAAAAAGCAAAAGAAAACAAAAGAGAAAAGTGAGAAAAAGAAGAAAAGAAAGAAAGAGAAAGTTGTAAATGTTGTGTATATAGTTCAATAAGCTTTGGTTACTCTCCCCGATGATATATGTAATGCCGTTTTGGAACTTCTTTTCTAATTTTGATATTGCCCACATTTTCCCATTATCCCGAGTTTTCATTCTGAACACTTTGAATCCGTACATACATTCCTTCGTTTAGCACCCTAATCATACCTACATTATAACCCTATACAAGTCCTATGTGATCTTAGGTTGATGTAATTTAAAAGTTTAAATAGTTTTGATAATCTGTGAAAATACATTTCGCCTCTTTTAATGTGCAGTATCCTTTCATTGAGATTACAATTTTTCAGTTTATATATAGCGTTCTTCATCGGTGACATGTGTGCGGCCTAGTTTCCATTTATATTTACTCCTTATGCCCGCATGTCCCGTGTGTTAGCTCCCTGTTTCGAGTGAATTCATTTGATGAGTGTAATGCCCGTGATGATTGAATATATGCTTCATTTAATGTTTGTCCGATTTATATAAGTTTTTGCCAAATCACACTTTGCATGTGCTCTCTCCCCTCCCACATTTTAAGGTTTCAATTCTATGAGGTGCATTCTAAAATGTTAATGATTCAGACTTTTGTGTGAATTCATTCACTTTGCTAATAATGCATATGAAATCTTTTTCGCTTTTGTTGGGCTTGTCGCACGTTGGTTTCGGCATATTTTGAGGAAACCATATGATGTTTGTGGGTATCATCCCTGAAAACCCTCACGAGACGACACTCGTCCACTAGGGTAACATAGGGGTTTAACGGCTTATTGCATATGCTAAATGCAATCGTGTTCCCTACGAAAGTGGCAATTATATTTCGATGCATATATACATTTTGTATTTTCTTCTGTGGACTAGTTTTGCGGTTTCATCACTAGTGACTAGCAATGTTTAAGTTAGGGGGTGTGATTCATATCGAATATTGCATATTTCCTCCCGTTATCTTTATGAATTCTATCACTTTTATGGTCCTAAATGCCTATAATTATGCTCATTAACCAGACAACCTTAGATTTGGATATATACATGCTTTTCAGGGGTTATTTGTGCTTTTGTAGGTATTGGAACGCTAAAAGTGAGGTTCGGTTGCATTTCAGAGAAGTTTCGTCGTTGAATGCTACTTCAAGGGCAATTTGGTATTTTCAAACTCACTATTTTTTATGGAATGAAGTTACCAACATGTATATCATCAAATTATTTTTTTGTGGCCACTGACCGTGCGTCATTCTGACTCCGTATGTGGAAGTTATGTCCATTTTCGAAAGGTTTCGATATTTTCTTCTACTTCAAGGGCATATTGGTAATTTTATACTACATAATTTGGAGGGTTTGAAAACATAATCATGTAGAGTATTGAATTAGCTTCGCTTCGGTTCTGATCACGCCTCATTTCGATTCCGTATGAGGGAGTTATGGCCATTTTCGTGCAACGCTTCAAAAATTGGTTCGGAGAGGAAAAGTGGGTTGTCTCCAGCCCAAGGCAAATTCCAAAAGTGCGGTCGACCGGTCCCAAAATAGAGGTCGACCGATCCCATCTGATATGGACGAAAATTGACTTATTTTGGGTTTTTTGGCTTGGTTTGATTGGGGGTTTGTTTTGGGGTATAAATAGAATGTTGTAGGCTTTTCTTTGGAGATATATTTCATTTTAGGTTAGAGAACTTTGGGGATTTTTTGGAGCTTCCCTCTCCTCATTTCCATGGGTGTTTTGCCCACTTTGTAAGTCAATATTACTATTCATTATCTTCAAGCTTTGTACTTAGTTGTTTTAGCTTAATTTCTTTGTTGTTCTTTACTTTCTTGCCTAGATAAATTAGTTTAGTTTATTTATTTCTTGTTTTGTTTATTAATTAGTTATTTAATTAGATTAATCATGTGTAGTGAGTAGTTACATAGAGTTTGGGTCGTGCGTCCGCCAGTGATGGGCGTCGAGCTCCGAAAATTAGGTTTTGTATAAAATTGCATTTAATTGAAACCTCACGTATTAAAGTCGGATTATTATGCGTTTAACTTTCTTTGTCACGCAACGTAAGTGTTTATAGCGGTAATCTGAATCTAAGATGCGTGTGACCATTTTTTGTTAAATGTTTAAATTCCTTATTGTGTGATGTTTATACTTAATTGAAAATGCTCGATTAAATGTTTTTGAACCGAAATTCTAATTATTAGTTGTTTAGCCCATGGTGGGGACACGATCCCGACTCTTATTTTATTAATTCTAGTTTAGACTTAACTTCTTAATTTTTCCCTTTTCTTTATTTCCATCCTATCATCTTTTACACTTTTATATTAGGAGTATTAAATCCTATAAATTCTAGCAACTCGTCTCTGTGGATTTTCGATACCCGACTTACCGCTATACTTGTATCGCAAGTGCAGTCATAATTTAGGTTTTTGTATTAAAGTGGTGAACATAAAACAATGATTAGAATTCTGACGCGACGCTACTTTTCACCCTTTAATCAAACTTATCGTTTGAAAACTCTAGAAGGGAAACAATTCAAGAATCCTTGAAATGCAAACCATTTGCCCAAGTATTATCAGTAATTAAACTTAAAAACTCTGTCCTCAATGTAATTACTTATTCAAGTTAATGAAATTTCATCTTTTCTCCATTATATATCCTTTTTGTGTTTTATTTTTCGGAGTATGGGGCTACACCCAGAATTAATATGAGCAATTTTAGTTTAAACGTTTTTAAACTTTTCTAACTTCAGAAAAGTTTTCAAAAAGTTCCTCGCCAAAAAAGGGCATGGTTAAAACTTTTCCAACTTCAGAAAAGTTCTCAAAAGAGTTATTTGCCAGATAGAATGGTTCAAACTTTTCCAATTTAAGAAAAGTTAAACTCCATGTATGATTTGTCCTCGGTAAGTCACGAACAATAAGTCAGTAAAATTTCTTAATTCGGGATTTTACCCGACCAGGTTAAAATACTGGAATAATTATACATTCCTAATACACTTGGTCGCCACTAATAACTAATGCTGCAACTTTGTACAATAAAACTATTTACAGTTTTATCTAAGTGCATTAGTAGAATATAAGGTCGTATACACATGATTTAAACATGAACCGGATATTAAATATTTGAGCAGGTTATTTAGTCTATAAGCCGATTAACTAATCTCTATACAGCCTAGCTGGCAGAAAGATTAATAACAACCAAAAGTTTGAATAAAGAGAACTCAATAAAAAATGACTTCATTTCATTAATCAAAATGTATTACAATAGCAATAAGTGAGCAAAATACAGTATAACAAATATAAATTTATTCTACTGGATGTTTTTCTTGTGCCCTGTCCATCCTAATAGGAGGATCATTAAGTTTATATGGAGAGTTAATTATGTTGAAATCCCTTAACATCTGCCTATTATTGCTACTCAGCCTATTAAGCAAATGAGGGGGACGAACTATGGTACACTCATCTTGAAAGCCATAATCCCCTAAATATTTAGATATCAGGCATTGGGGAATGGCATTTGGAGGAATCTATTTTGTGTCCAATTTGAATGGAGACTCGTCACAATCTAAGATACCTTGATCATTCCAATGCCACAAGTAGTTGTTTTCATCATACTTCAGCAAAATTAGTAAGTTGGTCCATCCCCATTTATAACCCTCACAATTACTTTGAGTAAGATGATCGTCTATATGGGATAAGGTTTCATTGTAGCCTTCCATCTAAACTTCCCTGGGCTGTTTGTGAAATTGAAAGGTTAACCTCTCCGCTTGATTTTAAAGTTTCTTAAGGACACTATCTTCATCTTTTAGCTGGGCAGCTTGGTCAGCAATAGAAGTATCTTTGGCCTTCAACTGAGAAGCTTGGTCGGCAAGAGTTTTCTTAGTTATTTCCTCCTTAACTGTTGGTTGAATAACTATAGTTTGTGTGGAAGTTTTCCCAGACTTGGTCTTCTTCTTCTTTTTCAATGATTCCAGCTCTTCTAACGGCTTTATATTTTTAATCTCTAAAAAGTAAGCGCCTTTATCTGGACCAGTAGCAGTTGATCTCTTCAGACTGTCCAATTCATCTCTCAAGGCATTATTCTCTTTTTCTAACATTGTAGCAATGGCCCTACCATTTTCCAAATCTTATTTCAAGGAAAGTTCCTTCTTATTCAGTACATAAGTGATATTTGTCAACTTAGTGTCGAAACCCCAACCTTCACTTAATGCTTTATACTTAGACTCCTAATCAAAGTGAAGTAAATCCAGAGAGAGTTTGTGATCCTCTTACAGTTGCTCAATCATTCCATAATGTGCAGCATTATTAGCAATAGCACTGTCCAACAAGTAATGGAGATGGATATATGACTTCTAGAATTGGTCGTATATATATGGGCCGAGCAACTAACTTAAGCCTTCTTAAAATATGGGAACATGACCATCTTTCAGAAGGTTCTACTTCGTCTGAGCAGATTCAATAACAATTATGGCTTTCTTCATAGCATCAAACTGGAAAATCATAAATATATAAGTTTGTGGGATAAATCCAGAAGACCATACAACACAAGCAATAAATAACGCAGTTCAACTAGAAATTAAAAACATTCTAAGGTATGAACAACATCTTACGAGAAATAGCTGTTATTTTATTAATTGATAGTTGAAGTATAAAAGTTTCTACATCATCAAGAAAGAAAAAAATAAAGAAAAACAAAAAAGTAAATTGGTTAGACCATCCCCTTATCCTTAGCCTGGTCTTGGCCAGTAGTTGGTAGGTCGTCACTGTTATTGGGCACCATTGAATACTCAAGATGCATCACAGAAGATTCTTCGGACCCCTCATCATCATCAAAATCCTCATCTAGGTTAGGAGGAGTACTAGGGTCATGCCTTGTGAATAGCTCCGAACTTTCTTATGTGCCGACCACCTTCAAAGCTGCAGTCCAACCTTCCTTGAAGGACTATTTCTTAGCATAATCAACCTGAGCAGAGGCAACACATATGGCCTTCTCACATCCCTTATCAAAGGCATCTTTGCCTTTGGCCTTCAAAGCAGTCACATTGCCCTCAGGAGATTGTGCCCTAGCCGTGGCATCTGAAAGTTTATCGTCAGTAGCCTTGGCCCTTCTTTTAGCATCATTTAGTTTTTTCTCTGTAACTTCAAATTCTCTTCCTAGGATTTATATTTTGGCCTGATGGGCTTCAGCCGTATTGGCCCTATCATTAGCCCTTTTAAAATTCTCTTCCTAGGATTTCTATTTTGCCTCAAAGGCTCGTTGGGACTCTATCAAAGAATTCTTCAGACCTTCAAAGGCCTCTTTAAATTCTCCTAGAGAAGAACAAAGTTGATCATCCTTCTCCATCATCTGGTTAAAGTCAACCAGGAACTGCAAGTAAGGAAAAAGATAATACATTAGAAAGTGTTCATCGTCATAGAGAAAATAGAAAAAAAGTAAGAAAACTACCAGAGATAAGTTATGACAAGCCCTTTTTGTCAACCTGGACCTGTGTATGGGGTTGACGCAACTCTATCAGCAAGAAGTGTTCCAGACTTAATTAACCCCCTGGTCAGTCCAAGGTTAACAACAACAGAGGCTGACCCAATGTCAAGGTGAGCCTGAATTTTTATCACCAAATCTTATTGTTCGGTGGTCTTCTTTGTAGTTAATGCATGATGCTCAACTGAACTTTTCTTGACCTATTTTGAAGGATCAGGTAAAATCTTCTCAACCTCTTCAGTGAGGCTCAACAGTATGAGTCTCATCAGTACCAATGGGCCTTTTGTCACTGGCCTAAGACTTCTTTTCAGCTGGCTTCTTGCCAGTATCAGCAACTTTCTTGGGAGTAGGAGATAGGGGACTAATTATCAAGTTTGGCATCTTCCTCTTGGTCATGTCTATTGAGGGAGAAATGGGAATCTCAAAAAGGTCAAGGGATTCAAATGAGGAAAAATTTCCTTCCTGAATGAATTCACCACCGATAGACTAAGTGAACGAGGAGGTTGGTACATGATCTTCCTCAAGATTTACAGCAACTGGGGGCAGAACAAGTGTAGGTCGGGTAATAAAAGAAGTGATGGAACTTTTATATTCCAACAACAACGAAGTAGCCATGGAATATTCTTCTCCAATATTCTGGTTCAAACCCCACAAGAACTTAAGATCGTTGATATTGACTTCCCCTTCCTTGGGGCACATTTTCTTACTCTCCTCCGCATTCAAAATAAATAGCAAAGTTAGTCAACAGACATTAGAAATGCATAACAAAAGAGGAAAACATAATCAATATAGTTACAACTTATGCCACGTCCTGATTGGGAACATCTGGGACCAGTATAAGCCACTCCAGTAGGGAGAGGAGCATATTACTAGTTCTTGACAATAACGCCATACTCCTAATAATCCTTATTGGAGTATGGTAGATTTACTACTAAATTCCTATTGGCTTGCCTAGTCTTTAAGTAGTAGGTACTCTCACTAACAGTAACCCACTTGTAACAGAACATCAATTACCAAACCCCAATATGGGTCCCTTAAAGTTTGTTTAATCTATGTACCCCATTCATAACCCTCCAAGTGTTGGGTGGTACTCTGGCTGGAATTATATCGATGTATTGGCAAAATTGAGGAAAAGGGGATTTGGTGGAAAGGTGATACCACACTCAGCTATAAACAAGGTTGGGATCCAGTGACCAAACGATCGCACGAAAAAAATCTTGAAGGCAAAGAGAATACTAAAGTTCATAAGGTTTGAGGTAGAAAGAAATGAGGGAAACTTAGTACCTATTTATAGGTTACCTCAAAAAATAGGAATAAAATGATTAACTGAACGAACCGTATAGCTACCGCAGGCTGCACGCTTTTCGAAGCGTCAAAAGATAACTGTGTCCTTTGTCAATTCAAAAGGTTTGAATTAATTATAAAAATACCATCATCAAACAGTGCCAGTAAATTTTTTTACAAGTATGGGAAGTCGACTGCCGACCAAACACTTAAACAGTACGCTGAGTAACTTCCTGGGCTAAATACTACATACCTTCACACAAGCATCAAGCATGGAGCATTGGGGGTTTTTGTTGTATGTGAAAATTACACTCTTACGTGGACCAACGATAAATGTTCACCTATCCTCCAACATGGTCGACCAGCTTACTTGATCGATCTCAGAAATACATAGTCGATTAGAAGGATGACCAACTCCAGAAGACCAATCAACAGGAATATCAATAGTTTCTCGGATGGGATGCCAACCAACACTGAATTCTAAGAGTTTCATTTATTGTACACAGATGTAAGCGCCTATCAATATAAATGTGCTCCATCTCTAGGGTTTGGGACCCCTATAAATACAAAACATTCTCTTAGCTTAAAAGACAACTTGAATCACTCATATGCACACCATACAGAGCTATTGTAAACCCTACTGAATAAAAACAACAGTGAACGTAGGCTATTTTACAGCTGAACCACTCTAAAAAACCTTGTCTCTTGTGTGTGGTTTGAGTTACCTATCTTATTTGTATCTATAATTATAAATTTGGAGTTAGTCCATTTTTAGACATCAACACCACTGTTGTGGGCCAATTACTTAAATATCCCGATTGCCACGTGTTTGGTCACGCAACTCATTACTTTTGTCCCTTTATTTTCCCCCAAGGTGGGGGTTATCGGTTGAACACATTGACCAGCCTCACCTTGATTTGTTGGGTTAATATTTGGCCAATCTAGATTGATACGTCTGACGTTCTCACTTCTTTATTTGCCATGTATCTTTTCAATTTTGGCATATTTTTATTCGTGTTTATTTTGGAGGTGCGCAAAGCAATCATTACTTTTGAGATTTGGGCACATGTCTGCCACCTTGTTTGTTATGTCCAGAGCCATCATTAGAAGTAATGATGGCGTGTGAGCACATGACGTGTTTTCCAAGATGTTGGGACTACTGATGAGAAGACGTTCCTTCCGAAAAAGTATACCCCTTTATACTTTGTCATTTCCATCAGTTTGTCCATGTAACTTTTCTTTTACTTCCATTATTCATCTTCTTTATATTATCTCTTTCCCTATATCCCCTTCATTTTCCCGCCATGTCTAGGCGCTTTAGAAAATATGAGGCTTCTTCTGCCAATAACTTTCAGGAGTTTCGTAGTCAATACGGGATTCCTGATAACGTTGCTTTGAGGGTTTCCTCTGAGGAGGAGGATAATTTTTATCTTCCTCATAGGGAAGTAGCCTTCCTAACGGTGGCAATACTTAAAAGGGGATTCATTTTCCCTCCACCCATTACTGGAGAGAGTACTCCGTTACTATGGAATACCTCTCGCCCAAGCAAACGGTATCTTTAATCCTATTATAATGGAAATAGTGGTCGTTAATCAAGTTTGTGGCATTAACCTTGGTCTTGAGGAGATCAGGTACTGTTATGACCTCAGGTCTTCCCAAGGCACTGGACTTTACCACTTCCAGTCCAGGGATAATACCCAAAATTTGGTCTCCTATTTGCCCAAATCCCAAAAAGACGTAAATAAAAATGTCATTGTGGTGTCTGCGGTAATTTATAATGAACGTCTTGGGGTACAAAATACATGGGGGCACCGGGTAGGACGCCCACTAGTAGTTTACTTTTATTTTATCTTATTATTTTTTATTTGTTTGTTATTAATCGATCTAGTTTTTATTTGCAAATCAATTCTTAAATACCAAGCCCTCGAATTACCAGGTGAATCTTAGAGACTTGAAGAATGTTTGGAAGCAGTTGACCCCAATAGGATTCTTCCAACATTGGAGAGCACACCACGTTCTCTTAAATTACTCACTCACCTAATAATCCCTTTCCAACTTCACTATTATCCCAATCGGTATCCCAATGTTTCAAGTCGCCGAGCTGATTGCGCATGAAGATCTATCCCCTTCTACTCCCCATGTGATTTCCACTGACTTCAATGAGGAGGAAAAAGAAGAAAAAAGAAGAAGAGGGAGAAAAGGAGAAGGAATAAGAAGATTTAGGTTCGTTCCTGGACGTTCTTGATCCTCTTTTCTCCTATGAGGCGAGTGTATCGGGTCGGCCTTGGGAGGAAGTTGAAGTCGAAGAAGATTTTTCCTTTGAAGATTTTAGCTTTCCCCCTGTCCTCACTTCTCCAGATGATATGAGCAACCAAACTAGGAGATCGATCGACCTGGCAATTGCTAGGGATAATCTGAAGAAACTGTCATTCGCCAACTAATAGGGTGGCCGATCTTCCTTTAGTGACGACCAGAGGAAAAGAAAGCTGGTCACCCTGGGGGGGAAAGAATCCCACCAGCTGGAGCGCCAAAGGGGGAGGCCCAACAGGCCAAAAAGAAGAAGACCGATAAAACTTTGGTTAACTGCAGCTCCAAGACGCCCCCTCCATTGAGCCGGTCGGTGGTTATTGCTAAGGTCGACCAAAGACCTCGTTCAAGGACTCCCCCTCTCCCCGTGAATCGAAATGATCCATGGGAGCCTGCCTTCTTTAAGGGGAAGAAGCTTGCGATGGCCATCGATTCAGCCCACAGGGACATGGAGGTGGCCTTTTTCGTTCCTCAGGTCGCGATGTTGTTATCTGACATAACAGAGTTAAGGAGATTTATTTTGGAAAGGATCCACAAGGAGGGACTTCGCCACAACGTGCTAGTAATTGAACTCCCTTTTTTCTTTTATGTATCTCATCTAGTTTCATAAGTTATTAACATTTTGTTTTGTTGGTGCAGAGCGTGCAAGTTCAGTTGGAGCTCGCCAGCCGAGCTTCATCTTATTAGAAGTCACTTGAGGGTTCTGAGAAGGAGAACACCACCCTAGACAGTCAACTAAAAACTCAGAACCATCAAGTCTGACCAAATATCTGAAGGCCCAAGCCAATTTCCATTACAAGGTGGTGGAGGAGTCCGAAGGGTCCAGAATAAATTTAGCCAGGTTGACATCCAGTTGTCCAAACTCATGGTCTTCAACCGGTGCACCCTTTTGGAGAAGCTTATTCTATCCAAGCTAAGGGACCAAAAGGAAAGGACCAGGGAGGCCGGCCTGGACATGGCCTTTGACTAAGGATACGATTTATCCATCCAGGAGATAGTTTCCCAGCTAGACTACTATGAGTCTTTGCCTTTAATAAATGATGGGTAGCTGGATTCAAGAAGGTTAATGTTAATGAGGGTGAACCTTCTTACGCTCATCACCCTTTTTTGGTTAACCCCATGACAGTCACTCTTGTTGATTCATCGACCCCCTCCTCTACTGACCTACTAGCTCCCACATACCTCCCTGCTCCTACTAATCTTTTCAGCGAGGTGGCCACTAAGCAGACTGGCCAGGACTAGGCATTTTCTTCTTTTTTCCTTTGTTTGTTTGTACTTCTGCTGAGCCTTAGTGCTCTTTTTGTATTTTTATAACCCCTAGTGGTCTTTCATTTATTTAATGGAAAGGTACTTTATCATTCCCATGTTTGTACATTACTTTCTTATTTCTTTGCTTTTTCCTCTACTAAAAATAAAATATCCTTAGATAATTGACTTTTAATCATCTCAAAAGAAGTTACTTAGAGAAAATTTTACTAATCCAAATTACCTAAGTATTATTATTCAGCCAAAACCACATTAGGCGACTGACTAAATTTTAGGCAATTTTGAACTTAATGAAATAGTTGGTCGAAGACGGTTCCAGTGCATCTTAATTTCTCTTGAATAATTCTTTCCTAGCTAGGCAATTGGCTCATTTTCTCAAGTGTTCTGACCCCCCGCCTATTTAAATAATGGGTGGCCAACCCTCTACTAAAATAAAACAAGATTCTCAGACTGACTTATTCTTAGCATCACTGTCGAAAATCGAATTACTTACTAATAACTTATTTAGCCCGGTCTTAATTTTTTAAAAATTATTAAGTTGCGTTCATAAAACTTTCAAACATTTAACAAATCATGTTAATAATTTAAATACACATAACCACAAGAATAAAATAGATACTGAGAGATGGAATAATTAAATTAACCAAATAACTCTCGATAAATTCCATTGCAATAATCCAACTAAAATTAAAATAAAATAAAGTCTGAATCATACAATGATTGTCTAATTGGACGATAAGCCCGAAGTAGAACTTGGAGTAAAAGGACCTATCTAGATAACAATGATAGAAGCGTTTAATCAATCCACGCAGGCATCTACAGCGGCGGTAGCATCGTCCGATAGGAAGGATAGCTAAGCCCGACGTACTTGTGGCTAAGCACCTAAAAGATTTTGAAAAGGGATTTTTTATACGGGTCAGAGCCCAAAACCATTTGAAAATATTTTTGCAAGTACTTAAAATGCAAGGATGCAAATCCAGTATAATCATTCATATTTAAATTGGTGTTACACTCATATGAGATAATTCTTGACCCTCATCTATAGTAATGCGTATATTTTAACACTCTAGTTATGCTACCCTGCCTAACTAGTACCATAGCTCCACATTCTAAACTTCTAGCCAAACTTTTCTACACGTCTATTACTTTACTTTTATTCTCAATGAGCTATAAATTAAGCCATATCATTAAAATATTATCATTAACTGACCACTACACCAAAAATAGGAATCTGGCACAGTTTTAAACCGTGCCAGATCAAATCTGGCACGGTTTTGAACTGTGCCAGAATCAGATGTTCCAAAATGGCCATTTTTTTCTGGCACGGCTCAAAAGTGTGCCAGATTTGGCCAAACAGGAACACTTCTGGCACAAATTTAAACCATGCCAGAATTTGATATTTCTGGCACACTTTTGGCACAGTTTTTAAGTGTGCCAGATTGAGCGCGGTTTGAAAAACTTTTGGCACAGTTCAAAATCGTGCCAAAAAATGATACACTTTTTCCACAGTTTTGAACTGTGCCAAATTTTTTATAAAAAGAAAAAAATTTATTTATTTGAAAGCATGAAAATTCACAAATTGAAAATATTACACTTTGTTGATAAACTAACTTACATACAAACTTCAAAATATTACAAGTCTTTAATAGTTCACAGGCCAAAAAAAATTGGATGGAGTTTTCTCTATTTTCTGGACATTCCAAAACCTACCTAACATAAAGCCCGTACGGCCACAAAATATATCAATTAACTTACAAAAGCCCGCATGGCTATAAAAGTTAACAATAAAATTACAAATGCCCGCACGGCGATAACACAAAAAAAAATCATGAATAAACCCCTTGTCGTAAACCATTGAGTTCTCTGTGTGTTTCACGTGAATAAATGCCAACGATAAAATGTTATCCTCCAAAAAAAATAGGATACAAAAAAGATATGATATTAGTAACCCAGTAATTTAAAAAAAAACTAACTCAAATTAAAAAATTACATAAATGAGTGGAAATTATCGTCATATTCTCAAACTGGGACTACGCGGTTAGTTGGTACGAGTTACATTGGTCCCGTACGAGGTGTTCGTGGCTCCTACGGGGACGTTTGGTGGCTAGTTTAGGTTTTCACCCTTTAACGGCCAGTTTTTAAGTCCAAGTGTTATTTTTGCAAATTATCACCATATTCTCAAATCGGGAGACCCATGACTACGCGGTCAGTTCCTACAAGCTACATTAGTCCCGTGCGAGGTGTTCGTGCCTCTTACGGGTCCGTTTGGGGGCTGGTTTAGGTTTTCACCCTTTAACGACTTATTTTTAAGTCTTAGTGTTAATTTTTGCAAATTATTGTCGTATTCTCAAACCGGGAGACCCGGGATTACGCGGTCAGTTCCTATAAGTTACATTGGTCCCGTACGAGGTGTTCGTGCTTCCTACGGGGAGGTTTGGTGGCTGGTTTAGGTTTTCACCCTTTAACGGCCTGTTTTTAAGTCTAAGTGTTATATTTGCAAATTATCGTCCTATTCTCAAACCGGGAGACTCGCGACTACGCGGTCAGTTCCCACAAGTTACATTGGTCACGTGCGAGGTGTTCGTGCCTCTTACGGGTCCATTTGGGGGCTGGTTTAAGTTTTCACCCTTTAACGGCCTATTTTTAAGTTTAAGTGTTATTTTTGCAAATTATCGTCCTATTCTCAAACCGGGAGACCCGCGACTACGCGGTCAGTTCCTACAAGTTACATTGGTCACGTGCAAGGTGTTCGTGCCTCTTACGGGTCCGTTTAGGGGCTGGTTTAGGTTTTCACCCTTTAACGGCCTGTTTTTAAGTTTAAGTGTTGATTTTTGAAAATTATCATCGTATTCTCAAACCGAGAGACCTGTGACTACGCGGTCAGTTCTTATTAGTTACATTGGTTCCGTGCGAAGTGTTCGTGCCTCCTACGGGTAGTAGAGGCAAATGGGCGGTTATGGGCGGTTATGGATGGATAAAAAATGGATATGGATAAATTTGGACGGGTCAAAAGCGGGTCGGACATAATAATTTGGGCGGGTTTGGTCGGGTTAAATCCGGGTCAGGTCGGGTTGACCCACTTTTTTTTTTTTTTGAAAAAACAATTATTATGCCATATACAAATAAATATGGTATAACAATTTTGAAAAAAAATATACAAGTAAATACTTGAATAAAAAAATCTTTTAACTCTTTAGTAATTTGAGTTTTATTTTTGTGAGGTTCCAAAACCATTTTGACCCGCTAATGACCCGCCAACAAACCATCTTATTGGATCGTTCAAACCATTTTGACCCACAAACACAATTAATGGGATCCAAACACATTATTTTGGGTGGATTATGGGCGGTTTTATCCTCAAGAGCCCATATTGTCGGCCCTACCTATGGGGACGTTTGGTTGCTGGTTTAGGTTTTTACCCTTTAACGGCCCGTTTTTAAGTCTAAGTGTGATTTTTACAAATTATCGTAATATTCTCAAACCGAGAGATTCAGGACTACACGGTCAGTTCGTATAAGTTACATTGGTCCCGTGCGAGGTGTTCGTGCCTCTTATGAGGCCGTTTGGCAGCTGGTTTGGGTTTTCATCCTTCAAAGGCGTGTTTTCTAGTCTAAGTGTTGATTTTTTTAAATTATCATCGTATTCTCAAACTGAGAGACCCGTGACTACGCGGTCAGTTCGTACAAGTTACATTGGTCCCGTCCGAGGTGTTCGTGTCTCTTACGGGGTCATTTGGGGGTTGGTTTGGGTTTTCACCCTTTAACAGCCTGTTTTTAAGTCTAAGTGTTATTTTTGCAAATTATCATCCTATTCTCAAACCGGGAGACCTGCGACTACACGATCAGTTCGTACATGTTAGATTGGTCCCGTGTGAGGTGTCCGTGCCTCCTACGGGGACGTTTGGTGGTTGGTTTAGCTTTTCACCCTTTAACTGCCTGTTTTTAAGTCTAAGTGTTATTTTTGCAAATTATTGTCATATTCTCAAACTAGGAGGCCCGTGACTACGCGATCAGTTCTTACAAGTTACATTGGTCCCGTGCGAGATGTCCGTGCCTCTTACGGGTCCGTTTGGGGGTTGGTTTAGGTTTTCACCTTTAATGACCTGTTTTTAAGTTTAAGTGTTGATTTTTGCAAATTATCGTCATATCCTCAAATCGGGAGACCCGAGACTACGCGGTGAGTTCGTACAAGTCACATTGGTCCCATGCGAGGTGTTTGTGTCTCTTACGGGTTCGTTTGGGGCTGATTTAGGTTTTCACCCTTTATTGGCTTATTTTTATGTCTAAGTGTTGATTTTTGCAAATTATCATCGTATTCTCAAACCGGGAGACCCGGGACTACGCGGTCAGTTCATACAAGTTACATTGGCCGCGTACAAGGTGTTCGTGCCTCCTACGGGAACGTTTGGTAGCTGGTTTAGGTTTTCACTCTTTAACGGCCTGTTTTCAAGTCTAAGTGTTATTTTTGCAAATTATCGTCATATTCTCAAACTGGGAGACCCACGACTACGCGGTCAGTTCGTACAAGTTACATTGGTCCCGTGCGAGGTGTTCGTGCCCCTTACGGGGTCGTTTGGGGGGCTGGTTTAGGTTTTCACCCTTTAACGACTTATTTTTAAGTTTGTGTTATTTTTGCAAATTATCATCATATTCTCAAACCGGGAGACCCGGGACTATGCGGTGAGTTCCTACAAGTTACATTGGTCCCGTCCGAGGTGTTCGTGCCTCTTACGGGGATGTTTGGGGGCTCGTTTGGGTTTTCACCCTTCAACGGCTTATTTTTAAGTCTAATTATTGATTTTTGCAAATTATCGTCGTATTCTCAAACCGAGAGACATGTGACTATGCGGTCAGGTCGTACAAGTTACATTGGTCCCGTGCGAGGTGTTCGTGCCTCTTACCGGGTAGTTTGGGGGCTGGTTTGGGTTTTCACCCTTTAACGGCTTGTTTTTAAGTCTTCAGTGTTACTTTTGCAAATTATCGTCATATTCTCAAACTGGGAGACCCGTGACTACGCGGTCAGTTCGTGTATGTTACATTGGTCCCATGCGAGGTGTTCGAGCCTCCTACGGGGACGTTTGGTGGCTGGTTTAGGTTTTCACCCTTTAACGGCCTGTTTTTAAGTCTAAGTGTTATTTTTGCAAATTATCATCATATTCTCAAATCGGGAGACCCGTGACTACGCGGTCAGTTCCTATAAGTTACATTGGTCCCGTACGAGGTGTTCGTGCCTCTTATAGGTCCATTTGGGGATTGGTTTAGGTTTTCACCTTCAACGGACTATTTTTAAGTTTAAGTGTTGATTTTTGCAAATTTTCATCATATTCTAAAATCGGGAGACCCGGGACGACGCGGTCAGTTCGTAAAAGTTACATTGGTCCCGTGCGAGGTGTTCGTGCCTCTTACGGATCCGTTTGGGGGCTAGTTTAGGTTTTCACCCTTTATTGGCTTGTTTTTAAGTCTAAGCGTTGATTTTTGTAAATTATCGTCGTATTCTCAAACCGGGTCACCCGAGACTACGCGGTCAGTTCCTACAAGTTACATTGTTCCCGTGCGAGGTGTTTGTGCCTCCTACGGGGACGTTTCGTGACTGGTTTAGGTTTTCACCCTTTAACGGCCTGTTTTCAAGTCTAAGTGTTATTTTTGCAAATTATTGTCATATTCTCAAACTGAGAGACCCGCGACTATGCGGTCAGTTTGTAAAAGTTATATTGGTCCCGTGCGAGGTGTTTGTGCCCTTACGGGGTTGTTTGGGGCCTGGTTTGGGTTTTCACCCCTTAACGGCTTATTTTTAAGTTTAAGTGTTATTTT
The DNA here is from genome assembly GCA_949130495.1 of Sambucus nigra. Taxonomy (NCBI): domain Eukaryota; kingdom Viridiplantae; phylum Streptophyta; class Magnoliopsida; order Dipsacales; family Adoxaceae; genus Sambucus; species Sambucus nigra. The sequence continues at coordinate 190,964,029 of OX422208.1, read as the reverse complement.
TGCAAATTATTGTCATATTCGCAAATCGGAAGACCTGCGACTATGCGATCTGTTCCTACAAGTTACAACGGTACCGTGTGAGGTGTTCGTGCCTCTTACGGGGCCGTTTGGGGGCTGGTTTGGGTTTTCATACTTCAAAGGCATGTTTTCAAGTCTAAGTGTTGATTTTTACAAATTATCGTCGTATTCTCAAACCAGGAGACCCGTGACTACGCGGTCAGTTTGTACAAGTTACATTGGTCCCGTGCGAGGTGTTTGTGTCTCTTACGGGGTCGTTTGGGGGTTGGTTTGGGTTTTCACCCTTTAACGGCCTGTTTTTAAGTCTAAGTGTTATTTTTGCAAATTATCGTCCTATTCTCAAAACGGGAGACCTGCGAGTACGCGGTCAGTTCGTACATGTTGCATTGGTCCTGTGCGAGGTGTCCGTGCCTCCTACGGGGATGTTTGGTGGTTGTTTTATGTTTTCACCCTTTAACGGCCTGTTTTTAAGTCTAAGTGTTATTTTTGTAAATTATCATCATATTCTCAAACCGGGAGACCCGTGACTACGCGGTCAGTTCCTATAAGTTACATTGGTCCCGTGCGAGGTGTTCGTGCCTCTTACGGGTCTGTTTGGGGATTGGTTTAGGTTTTCACCTTTAACGGCCTGTTTTCAAGTTTAAGTGTTGATTTTGGAAAATTATCATCGTATTCTCAAATCGGGAGACCCGAGACTACGCGGTCAGTTCGTACAAGTTACATTGGTCCCCTGCGAGGTGTTCGTGCCTCTTACGGGTCCGTTTGGGGGCTGGTTTAGGTTTTCACCCGCTAACGACTTGTTTTTAAGTCTAAGTGTTGATTTTTGCAAATTATCATCGTATTCTCAAATCGGGAGACCCGAGACTACACGGTCAGTTCCTACAAGTTATATTGGTCCCATGCGAGGTGTTTGTGACTCCTATGGGGACGTTTGGTGGCTAGTTTAGGTTTTCACCCTTTAATGGCATGTTTTCAAGTCAAAGTGTTATTTTTGCAAATTATCGTCATATTCTCATACCGGGAGACCCGCGACTACGCGATCAATTCGTACAAGTTACACTGGTCCCGTGTGAGGTGTTCGTGCCCCTTACGGGGTCGTTTGGGGGTTGGTTTGGGTTTTCACCCTTTAACGGCTTGTTTTTCAATCTAAATGTTATTTTTGCAAATTATCGTCATATTCTCAAATCGAGAGACCCACGATTACGCGGCCAGTTCGTACAAGTTACATTGGTCCGCTGCAAGGTGTTCGTGCCTCTTAATGGGCCGTTTGGGGGCTTGTTTGGGTTTTCACCCTTCAACGGCCTGTTTTTAAGTTTAAGTGTTGATTTTTACAAATTATCGTCGTATTCTCAAACCGGGAGACCCGTGACTATGCGGTCAATCCGTACAAGTTACATTGGTCCCGTGCGATGTGTTCGTGCCTCTTACGGGGTCGTTTGGGGGCTGATTTGGGTTTTCACCCTTTAACGGCTTATTTTTAAGTCTTGAGTGTTTTTTTGCAAATTATCATCATATTCTCAAATCGGGAGACCCGCGACTACGCGGTTAGTTCGTACATGTTACATTGGTCCCGTGCGAGGTGTTCGTGCCTCCTAGGGAACGTTTGGTGGCTGGTTTAGGTTTGCACCCTTTAACGGCCTACTTTTAAGTCTAAGTGTTATTTTTGCAAATTATTGTCATATTCTCAAATCGAGAGACCAGTGACTACGCGGTCAGTTCCTACAAGTTACATTGGTCCCGTGCGAGGTGTTCATGTCTCCTACGGGTCCGTTTGGGGGCTGGTTTAGGTTTTCACCCTTTAACGACCTGTTTTTAAGTTTAAGTGTTGATTTTTGCAAATTCTCGTCATAATCTCAAATTGGGAGACTCGGGATTATGCGGTCAGTTCGTACAAGCTACATTGGTCCCGTGCGAGGTGTTCGTGCCTCTTACGGGTCCGTTTGCGGGCTGGTTTAGGTTTTCACCCTTTAACGGCATGTTTTTAAGTCTAAGTGTTGATTTTTGCAAATTATCGTTGTATTCTCAAACCGGAAGACCCATGACTACGCGGTCAATTCCTACAAGTTACATTATTCCCGTGCGAGGTGTTCGTGCATCTTACGGGTCTGTTTGGGGGTTGGTTTGGGTTTTCACCCTTCAACGGCTTGTTTTTATGTCTAAGTGTTGATTTTTGCAAATTATCATCGTATTCTCAAACCGAGAGACCCGGGACTACGCGGTCAGTTCCTACAAGTTACATTCGTCCCGTATGAGGTGTTCGTGTCTCCTACGGAGACGTTTGGTGGCTGATTTAGGTTTTTACCCTTTAACGGCCTGTTTTCAAGTCTAAGTCCTATTTCTGCAAATTATCATCATATTCTCAAACCGGGAGACCTGCGACTACGCGGTCAGTTCGTACAAGTTACATTGGTCCCGTGTGAGGTGTTCGTGCCCCTTACGGGGTCGTTTGAGGGCTGGTTTGGGTTTTCACCCTTTAATGGCTTGTTTTTAAGTCTAAATGTTATGTTTGCAAATTATCATAATATTCTCAAATCGGGAGACACGCGACTATGCGGTCAGTTTGTACAAGTTACATTGGTCCCGTACGAGGTGTTCTTGCCTCTTACGGGGTCATTTGGGGGTTCGTTTGGGTTTTCACCCTTCAACGGCTTATTTTTAAGTCTAAGTGTTGATTTTTGCAAATTATCGTCGTATTCTCAAATCGGGAGACCCATGACTATGCGATCAGTTCGTACAAGTTACATTGGTCCCGTGCAAGGTATTCGTGCCTCTTATGGGGTCGTTTGGGGCTAGTTTGGATTTTCATCCTCTAACGGCTTATTTTTATGTCTTAAGTGTTGATTTTTTCAAATTATCATCATACTCTCAAACCGGGAGACTCGTGAATACGCGGTCAGTTCCTACAAGTTACATTGGTCCCATGCGAGGTGTCCATGCCTCTTACGGGCCCGTTTGGGGGCTGGTTTGGATTTTCACCCTTTAACAGCCTGTTTTTAAGTTTAAGTGTTGATTTTTGCAAATTATCGTCATATTCTCAAACCGGGAGACCCGTGACTACGCAGTTAGTTCCTACAAGTTACATTGGTTCCGTGCGAGGTGTCCGTGCCTCTTACGGGTCCGTTTGGGGGTTGATTTGTATTTTCACCCTTTAACGACCTGTTTTTAAGTCTAAGTGTTATTTTTGTAAATTATCATCATATTCTCAAACTGGGAGACCCGAGACTACTTGGTTAGTTCGTATAAGTTACATTGGTCCCGTGTGAGATGTTCGTGCCTCTTGCGGGTCCGTTTGGGGCTGGTTTAGGTTTTCACCCTTTAACGGCCCGTTTTTAAGTTTAAGTGTTATTTTTGCAAATTATCGTCATATTCTCAAACCGGAAGACCCGTGACTACGTGGTCGGTTTATACAAGTTACATTGGTCCCGTGCGAGCTGTTCGTGCCTTCTACGGGTACGTTTGGGGGATGGTTTGGGATTTTACCCTCAAACGTACTCTTTTTAAGCCTAATCTACATATTTTAAAATTATCTACATATTGTCAAACAGGGAAACCGGCAACTACGCGGTCTCTTCATTTGTTTATTCGTTAAATCCAACATATTTTAACATTTAAAATAAACTCAACAGCAGTAGCAAATTCCAAAACCAAACCACCAGCAAATCCCTTCCACCAATTTAACTAAATAAGCTCATAAAGTAAGCTATGAAGTGATTTTCAAACTTTAAAAGGAATGATCAGATATAGAATGAAAAAGACAAACTATAAATGCTGAGTAGAAATAATTCATTGCATTTTAAAAGGTTAATAAATGGGTACTAAATAATAGTTACCTGTAGTAACTTGATTAAGATTGGATGGAATTGTCCAGAGTTGAACCTTTGTAATACAAAACCAAACAAATCACTGGCAGCCTATGCTCGCCTTTTGATCTCCAACCCTCCCCAATACCTACATTCAATTCCCACCCAGCACTGGATCAAAACTCTTTAATATTACAGTACCCATATATGATTATACACACACATGTGTGAAATAGAGATCAAAGATTGTGATGGAAGATAATCATGGTTAATCTTTTTAAGAAAGTAGTCTATGAAAGAACTTGGGATCTCCATTCAAGGTGCTCAAAACAAGAAGCGCCATTCTTTGTATGGTTTTGCCTTCAAATAAAAACTTGGGGATCTCCTACCTACTCACAAAAAAATAAACACATCTCAAAGAAAATTGTACACAGATAGATCATGTAGGTAGAGATTTGTTATAGTACTATTAAAAGCATCTCCAACATCAACCTCAAAAGTTACTTTCACTCCTCGAGGTAAAGAAATAGTTCAAATAAACAGTATTACAATCAAAAGCACAAAAAGACAAAAACGAACATATTTTTCAAATTAAGATTTCAGCCTTCAAATTTGAGACTTCAAATTCAGATGAAAAAATAAACACAACCTAAATAAAAGTGTACGCAAATAGATCATATAAGTAGAGATTTGTTATATTACTATTAAAAGCATCTCCAACATTAACCTAAAACGCTACTTTCACTCCTCAAGAGGTAGGGAAAAAAAGTTCTAATCAACAGTATGATACAATCAAAAGCACAAAAAGACATAAAAACGAACATATTTTTCAGATTCATATTTCAAAATTCAGATGAAAAATAAATGCAACCTCAATAAAAGCGTATGCAAATATATCATATATGTAGAGATTGGTTATAATACTATTAAAACCATCTCCAACATTAACCTAAAAAGTTAATTTCAATCCTTGGAGCTAAAAAAACAGTTCAAATCAACAGCATAACACAATCAAAAGCATAAAAAATAGATTAACGATTAAAGAGGCAAAATACAATACCTGCCGATCCAGAAAGAGAGAGAGGCACCGAGGATTTTAGTTGAGAAAACGCAAATCACAGCTGGAAAGAAAATCTGACTTAAAAAAAACAATGTAGGGGAGACAAAGAGCTAATGTGAGTGTGTGGACGAATATATAGACTGGGATCGAAACGAAAAACGAGATTGAAACAAAAAAACGAAATGAAAAACGAAGGACCTGTTTACCTTATGGTCGGCGATCGTTTTCTCGTAAAGTCGATGGTCGTTTGCTGGTCATTTACGGCGCTCGGTCTGGTCGTTTGCTAGTCGATCCAATTAACATGGGTATTTTCATGAAAAACGAATATGGTTTGCTGTTGATGAAGAAAATGGACGAGAGAGAGAGAGGGGGAGACCAAAGAGCGGGGACCCGTGAAAATGAGAGAGAGGAACGAGCGGGAGACCAAAAGTGAGATTAGTATTTTTTGGGGGGGTATTATATATTTTAGTTAAGTGTGCTCAATTTTGGCACACTTTTAAACAGTGTCAAATTTTGGCATTGTTTAAAAGTGTGCCAGATTGTTATTAAACCGTGCCAGAATTTGGCACAGTTTTAAACTGTGCCAGATTTTTAATATCAAAGTGTGCCAAATTGCTTTTTTTGGTGTGGTGGACTCACATAACTTTACACTAGTTATCCTTTCAATGTTCACCATTAGTTTAATTCACACGTATACATTTAACACTCTTATATACGTATATAAATATCACATCTCATACACGTACATATATATCACTCGTTATATATGTATAACAGCATGTCCAGAGCTAAAACCTCACGAATGCATTTCCTAACATGCTATCAGGCTCCAAGTACATCATGTACCACTCCTGGGCCACTAGTTCGAAATCTCACCACCAAACCCAAATCGTAAGCGTATAACTGGCGAAAATCATAGACATACTTCTGTGGGTCATAACCATACCACATTACCCCACTAGACCCTAAACTCACAGACAGTGGTCATGTAATAGTCCTATGATTTGGGGAACCGACCCAACACCTGTTGGTCATGCCAGGGTGGGTCGCCCACTACACGCAACCTCCAACGGTGACATCCATAGAGTAGGTATGTTCAAATATATCAAACACATAAATACATTGATATATATACTATCTCTCTCTCTCAGTATATATGTGTGTGTGTGTATATATATATATATATGTGTGTGTGTGTATATATATATAACCGGCTAAACGTGCATAAATCACTCGTAGCAGTAGCCCACGATTCCTCAGTTTATCCCCGACTCTCGAATATTCGAGTACACTTGCCTATCACAGGTTCATAAGTATCATAATTCTAGCCACTAAGTTGTTCTACTCTAGCCCGTAGCCTAACCTTTTTTGAAATCCCAACCCGATTCCATAATTATTATCTCGAGTGTCATTCACCCCAAAACACCTATATTCCCGTACCTGGGTTTTTTCTCGACTAACCCAAGATAAATATAATCTCTCCCATATTTTTTCAGAAGTCCTAAGTCCCACATCGAATTCCCTAAATCAACCCACACCCTAAACGGTCTACGAAAAAATACAAACAACCAAAGGTGTCCAAATAGCAAGACTGAACCGGTTCACCTCCCTGACCCAAGCCAATTCGCCTTGCGAAATGATTCACCCCCAGTGGCGAATCGGTTCAATTCTGGGTAGAGTTAGTTCATTTTTAACGGAATTCCTCAATTCCTTTTACACCATATGAATACCAATCCTCATTCAAGCCCAAAATAACATCTTCCTATCAATTTTAAATGTAATGATACACATTTTTACATCTGAATTCATCCGTTAATATATCAATTCATGGGATTCAACATAATTTATCAAGAATCAATTCACTTCAAAATTCTAATTCATGATTTTGTCAATTCTCACCTTAACCATTCAAGATCACATCATTTTAACGGGAATCATCTTATATTTACTATGGTATTATAATTAAATTATTTATCTATAATTTCATTCCCGAAAAGCCCGTAATACAAGTGAATTCCACCCCAAAATTCGTATTCCATTCAAGATTACAACAACTTTGATATGAAATATTGAAACAACATAAAACATCAAAGCAAGATAAACACTTGCCTTTATATTGTAGGGATTATGATTTCTCATCTATGAATATTCTTTGCACAAGAGTTCTAAATACCCCAATTCTCTTCCCGGATGATCTTCCTCTCTTTCTCTTTAGTCCTTCCATCCTTTTTCTCTTATCTCTCAACTCCAAGTATTTTGGGATGGTCGAATGGCTGTCCACTCCATCCACCTTCCCTAGATATAACTCCAATCCCAAAATTAGGTTAAGTTTTATGTGCAAAATGACCCGAACGCCCTTGTACGGGTCCCATTTAGCCTAAAAAGTCACTGAAATCCGATTACCACCCCTGGTATCTAAGTCTGACTATCTCGACCCATTCTGGATCATTGGCGCACTCAAAATCACAAACCAAGTCACCTAACATAATTTTTTCATTCTCGTCTCTTTCAAGTGTAATACTCTATCTAAGTTGTTCGACAGGGCAATGCCATCATCGGCACCAGAGGTACAGACACCATCATTCTCGACGTTAAAAATAAGTCCACTATCAAACTCCAAGATTCCAAATATGTTAGAAAATTGTAAGTCTAGATGATCACATTCCATTCCATGTGATGGTCTTAAAGACAATGCTCAAGTTCTCATAAATAGGTAATGAATTGTGTGTCAGAGCCATAGTCTTATGGTTGAGGATCCAACTGATGTGGACTACATTACATGTTATATTGTGGGTCTTCAACAAAAGTACACCCAAAGTGGTGGGGTCATGCCATTTGGCCTTTCAACTTTGATTGCGGGTTTTTATCCATACACAGGTGTCCCATCACTAAACCAGACAAATGCATCTGGGAAATTTTTATCTTAGAAAGGAAAAAATTTTGATGTCTCTAAGACATGAAAATTTGATGTCTTAGAGATGTGATTGGTCAATTATGTTGGCACGGACCCACATTACTTATGAAAATGGGTCCGCACCAACGACATTTACCAATCACATCTCTAAGACATCAAAAGTATGATGTCTTAGAGACATCAAACTTTTTCTACTTGGAAAGAAAATGTAACTAGGAGAAACTCCAATTCAACGAGGGAGTAACTTGAAAAGAAAAAAATATAAAGATAGACCAGTGATTCTTAAACGTCCACCAAAGAAGTATGCTCCATTCAGTAATCAATCAATTTGGGATCCCATCATTAAAGAAAATCTTTTAGAACATTCTAAGGTATACAAATAACTATTATATATATCTCATATTATACAAAGCTCTACTATGATCATTTGGAAAAAATAACTTGTGTTGAATCTTTTGTGTTGAGTCATTCCATATAGACAATCATTTAGACAACTCTTATTACGTCTCAATATTTTCCAGTCCAGATTGATGCTAATAAGAAACCAACAAACCTCGCAAAAATACGACGGGTGAATCAGGTTATTATATTTAGATCAGATGTTTCATTGTTTGAGGTGTATTCAATGTTTTATTTTTGTAATACAATACCAAAAATGGGGTGCTCTATTTATCTCACGACATTTTCTTTAATTGCTCAGAAACTTATGTCATGTTTAGATTTTGTGTTAACAGTATAGGGTTAGATTCATATTAGTTTTGATGTATATTTCATTGTATGGGTTGGGAATGATATTATGCTCTAAAGTTTTATGGTAATATTTAAATTACTTGTGTTAAAATAGAAGCTATGCTCGAGCAACAATGGAAGTATTGATCAACAAGTGAGTTATAACTTATAATTCACGACCCCACAAGCGCGTCTCGAATGAGTTACCGTAAAACCCGTCGATTTTACTCACTACGATGTAATGTAAATTAGCATGTTTTAATTTACTTATCACACAAGTAATTATAATAACTCATAAATATTAATCTATATATTCACTAATTACATTTATTAAATTCACTGTATTTCTCAAATTAATTAAATTGCGAGCACACGCGTAATTTAAAATGCCCAAAATTAAATGCTCAAAAATACGGGGTGTTACATAACCCCTTACAACGGAATTTCATACCAAAAATTCATATATACCTGGTAACAAGAGCTCCAGATGTTGATCCCACATGGTATCCTCACGTTCCAAAATCAACTCACAATAACATTGTGGTGCCCCCCCCCCCCCCCCCCACGATACACACACTACCGGTACCATTTTGACTAAAGGCCTACTCACTACAGCCCAAAACTAAAGACCAGCCTCTTCAAATCATTTTATGTCGATGTACTACATCATTCATAAGGTCTATCCTCGATGATGTTACATGAAACACATTGTGAATCTGCTGTAAACGCTCCAGTAAGATGATCTTATACACCACTGGCTCTATCATCTCTATAATGAGGAAAGGCCACACATTCCTAGATGACAACCTCCATTCTTCCTTAACCGCATAACTCCCTTCATGAGAGCCACCTGTAATAACACCTAACCATTCACATCAGACTTCAACAATTATTTGATTCACAATGACGTAGCTCCTACGACGCTCCTGAACTACTCGAAAATAACTTCTGATTAACTCAATCCTTATCGACATACCCTGAATCACATCTAGTTCGAGAAGCTTGTTATCCCCCACCTCTAACCAATAAGAGGGAGGATGATAAGGTCTCCCATTCAAATCTTAAAAAGGCTCCATCCCAATAACAAACTGGTACGGGTTATTACACATAATTCTACCAACGGTAATTACTCCTCCCAATTACTCTAAAATATATAATACGCATCCCTCACACATCTTCCAACATCAGTCACCCCTCTCGTATACCCATCGGCCTATGGGTGATACGCCCAACTTCGTCCCTATTACCTCGTGATACCCTACCATAAGTGGGACACAAGGATATTATCTTGATCCATAACCATGCTCGGCGAAACCTCGTGTCGGCTAATTCTCTTTCTATAATAAAATATTGGGCACAATGCCCGATGGTGTAACTCATTTAAATTAGTAATAACTGCTCCATTTCGATCAACCGATCCTGAAAACCCAAAGGAAAGTCTTGACCTCTCTGCGACGTTGGTAACCCAAAAATAAACTCCATCAGACTACTTATCCCTTCCATCACTAAAAATCACCAAGTATAACAAAACTCTAGTTGATCGCCTATGACCAACCTTTTCTTTCTAACGAGTGGTGCACCTGGAGAAAAACTTCGATACGTCTTCCTCCATACCAATCCGCACGTCCTGCATCCCACATTATATAGAACACCTTACTTACCTTATGTGGCGTACCCAAAAATCGTGACCAATTCGTCTGCTCCAAAATTGTGCACTTCTAGGGTCCTTCTCATCTGGTAAAATCAACATCGTATTTATACGCAAGCCACCCTCAGAACTTGAATAAGTATGAATCCTCTCTACTTTCCAAAACTATTGGATCCTCCCTTGATAAGAGAGATCCCTTGCATGTTTCTTCACAGTCCCTTAACCCATTTCAGGTGTGATAGCTCTCCTTATTGTATATGTCCGAAGTATCTTCTTCCTCTAACTAAGTTCAGTCCATCTTACTATTTCGATTTTGCTTCTAAATTCTCTATAGGCATACGGCTCAACATGTTTATTTCCATGTTACACTATCACATACGATACTAAAAATCGAACTAACCAAAGTGACCATACACCCTAGACCCTGTGCATATTTGCACAAATATCACAGACGCAACAAACATATATTAGACTCAGCCCCGCATGCTCAGCATGGCTATATAGTAAGGGTATAATCGATTACCCTATTATTTCCGACTCAATTTATTCTTGATATTTCCCCACTTATCAACTAGTGGCACAAACATTCCATCGTGCTTTCTACACAGCACTACCTGGCTCCACTGGCCTTAAATCATATAATAGTTGTCATCTCAAAGTGTTATCTATATACATGTGTAATAATAAGCGTACTAAACTAATGCCCTATCACCCAACACGTCTCCCAACTCTTGACGCTTATTAAGGTTCATGCGTGGGACGTATCGCAAACGAAATCCAAATAAGGAACCCCCCGATACACTACTATCTAGCATTATCGATCATCGGGATCTATAGGACAAAGCATATAATTAGGACAATCAAAATCATGTCCCCAAAAGTACTAAGTCTAATCTTCAACTCCCATATCTCTAAATGAGTCATACAATACGGTGCTCGCACTGTCACTAAGTCCTCAGTGCTAAATTAATAACGAGTTAAATCTCTCAGCTCGGTGGTAACCCCAATTTCCCTTAAGTTACATTAGTAAAGTCCCTATGCACAAGGATCGAATATAACGAGACAATTATACTCTCTAAAGTCTCCTCTATAATATAATCGAGGGCTCGACCTTCTTTCAGGATGAGACATCGTAAAAATAGCACATCCTATCCTAGAATAGCGAACATGATAGCCTTACTATAACAGTACACTATCGCTCAAACCATCGCTAACCAGTCCATACCCAGGATAACATCATACTCGAATAACATATCTCTCTAAAATGAGTAGATCCACAAAAACATATCCTCCCAGTTTCCACATCCTCTCCCCCTGCAGATGGAACTAAAGAGAGACCCGCTTTCCAACGGTATATATATATATACTCATAATAATAATAATAACGATATATCTACTAAACCCATCTCACGTGTGAATCCAGTGCTTACAAAATACTGTGACCCGCCCATGTCACACCAAACTGGCCCCGTTTAGCCATGGATAATAAGCATGCCTTCAATTACTAATGGCACTGGATGTTCAACCAGTTCAGGAACGTAATACTCATGCCTGAATTATTCTAAAAATTGCTACAGTTGTTGCCCCTATTAGGCACCCAAATCCTATCCCCTAGTTCGCAGCGAAAAAGCTCGATGCATGTGGCCCTACTCTCCACATACAAAACACCTTCCCGTAAGCTTCCCCTATCTCTGGCGCTGTTGGCCATGTTGGGGATGCCCTACTCTCTGGCCCTGGTGGTCTCGACCTTGATGGCCACCCTCGCTGTTCCCTTGGCTCTACTAGCCCTGTGGAACATGTTGTTGGCCCTGCCTAGATCCACCGCCACCCGATCGGAATCCCCCTGATATGAATCTCTTAGACGGGTCCCCTACTGGGTATCCCACGATGGTGCCACACTAGCATTGTCATATACAGTCTTGCCCTACTAGTTGGATTCTTTAACTCTCTTGGCTCCCTCCATATGGATGCGATGATATTGACAGTTTAAAGGTGCGGCATTGATGCCATCAACATAAGTCATCAATGTTGGATTACCCAACAAGTGTTGTCAGATCCTCCAGTTGACTCCATTTGTAAACTTTAACATCTTTTTCTCTTCAATGTTCACCTCGTTAGGCATAAATTTTACTAAACGAGTGAATTCTTCCTCATAATCGTCCACTGTCGGGCCCTCCTGTGATGAGTCTAAGAACCTCATCCGTATCTCTATCTAAATAGTGGATGGGAAGAACTTACGGTTGAACCGCACCCAAAGTTCCCCGATAGTCATGGTATCTCTCTCCTCAAATGTGGTGAATGATTCCCATCACTGCAACGCCGCTCCTACAAGATTTAAAATTTCCAAGATTTGTTTCTAAGAGTCATTGTACTCTCTACCATATGTAGGTGTATCTAAATGTCCTTCTTCTATTGCCTATCTACCACAACGTCCGCATTTCCCTAAAACTCCAACGGATGGCCCTTCTAAAATGCCCATCTAACTCTCTCTTATACTCATGACACTGGGTGATCCTGAATTAGCACCACTGGATACTATGGCGATGCTTGGGAAAATTGATGCGTCATATCGATCATCGCGAAATTAACTGATTGAGCAATAATAGTAGCGACCTCTGCTGCAGTCACTGTCCCCTTAATAGTCTACGATTCTAACTGCGCCACTTCTCTTGTGGCCCTCCTGGCATCCCGAGTTGGTCGTCCTCTCTTGTTTGGCATCTGAAACCAAATCAAGCTTGTATAAGATTCACTTTAATTATTCACAATAGCAAGAGAACATAAAATCACAATATGAATCAAAAATCTAATGCATTGGGCTCTACATCAAAGAAAAAGAAAAGCTGAAAACATAGCAAGTCCGCACAGATCCTAAAGACACTAGAACCTGATACTCTGATACCATCTGTGATACCCCGCCTATTCATATAACGGGTGGTCATCCCTCTACTAGAATAAAACAGTAATATCATACTGTCTCATTCTTAGCATCACTATAGAAAATCGAATTACTTACTAATAACCTATTAAGCCCGTTATCAAATTTTAAAAACTTATTAATTTTCCATCATAAAACTTTCAACCATATAACAAAAAATTCCAATGATTAAAATACACATAACCACAATAATTGTATAAATACTAAGAGATGGAATAATAAAATTAACCGAATAACTCTCGATAAAACCCAATACAATAATCCAACTAAAACTGAAATAAAATAAAGTCTGAACCATACAATGACTGTCTAACTAAACGATAAGTCCGAAGTAGAACTTTGAGTAAACATCCTATCTAGATAACAATGATAGAATCGTCTAATTAATACCAAGTTGATGTAACATCGTCCAATCGGAAGGATAGCTAAGCCTGGAATCCTTGTGGCTGAGCACCTAAAATGTTTTTAAAAAGGATTTTTTATACATGTCAGAGTCCAAAACCATTTGAAAATATTTTTGCAAGTATTTAAAATGCAAGGATGAAAATGTAGTTTAATCGTTCATATTTAAGCTGGTGTCGCACTCACATGAGAAAATTCTCGCCCCTCATCTATAGTGCACACCTAACGCGTATATTTTAACACCCTAGTTATGCTACCCTGCCTAACTAGTACCATCACCTACCTAAGCCCCAAATGCTAAAATTCTAGCCAAACTGTGCTACGCGTATTTTACTTTACTTTTATTGTCAATGAGCTATCACGTAAGATATATCATTATAATTCTCAATTATAATCTTATCATTAACCAATTCACATAAGGTTATCCTTTCAATGTTCACACATTCGTTTAATTCACACATATACATTTAACACTCTTATATATGTATATACATATCACATCTCTTAGATGTATATAAATATATCACTCGCTATATATGTATAACTGCATACCCAGAGCGGAGACCTCATGGATGCATTCCCTAGCATGTAATCGGGCTCCAAGTACATCATGTACCACTCCTGGCCACCGAGTTGAAATCTCACCACTAAACCCAAATCATAAACACATAACTAGAGGCGGCTATAGATATACATCCGTGGGTCATAACCATACCACGTTATTCCACTAGACTCTAAACTCACATACAGTGGTTATGAAGTAGTCCTATGATCTGGAGAACCAAACCAACACCTACTGGTCATAGCAGGGTGGACTGCCCACTATGCGCAACCTCCAACGAGAGCATCCATAGAGTAGGTATGTTCACATATATCAATCACACACACATACGCACATATACACACACACACACACATACACAACACACACACACACACACACACACACATATATATATATATATATAATCGGCTAAACTTGCATAAATCACTCGTAACACTAGCCCACGATTCACACGTCTATCCCCGACTCTCGAATATTCAAGTATTCACTTACCTAGCATAAGTTCATAAATATAATAATTATGGCCACTAATTTGTTCTACTCCAGTCCGTAGCCTAACTTTTTCTGAAATCCAAACAGAATTCCATAAATAATATCCCGAGCGTCATTCACCCTAAAGCACCCATATTCGTTATCCAGATTTTTTCCCGACTAACCCAAGATAAATACAATCTCTCCCATATTTTTCCAGAAGTCCTAAGTCCCACATCGAACTCCCTAAATCAACTTGCACCCTAAACGGTCCATGGAAAGACCCAAACAATCAAAGGTGTCTAAATAGCAGCACCAAACCGGTTTGCCTCCCAAACCCGAACCAGTTCGCCCTACTAATTGATTTTCCCCTAGTGGAAAATGAGTTCGATTCTGGGGCAGAGTTCTAGTTCATTTTTTATGGTATTCCTTAATTCCCATTACACCATATGAAAACCAATCCTTATTCAAGCCCAAAATAACATATTCCTATCAATTTTAAATGTAATGATACATGTTTTTACGTTCAAATTCATCCGTTAACATATTAATTCATGGGATTGAACGTAATTTATTGAGAATCAATTCACTTCTTAATTCTAATTCCAGATTTCGTCAGTTCTCACCTTACCATTCAAGATCACATTTTTTTAACGTGAACCATCTCAGCTTTACTTTGGGATTATAACCAAAATATTTCTTTATAATCTCACTCCCGAAAAGTCCGTTTTACATGTGAATCACACCCCAAAATTTGTATTCGATTCAAGATTACACCAACTTTGATATGAAATATTGAAACAACATAAAACATCAAAGCAAAATAAACACTTGCCTTTAGATTGTAGGAATTATAATTTCTCCTCTATGAATCTTCTTTGCACAAGAGTTTTGTACCCAAAATTACCCCAATTCTCTTCCCGGATGATATCTTCTCTTTCTCTTTGATTCTTCCTTCTCTTTCCTCTTACCTCTCAACTCTAAGTCTTTTGGGATGGTGGATTGGCGTCCCCATCCATCCACCTTCCCTAGATATAACCCCAATCCCAAAATTAGTTTAAGTTATAGGTGCAAAATGACCCGATCGCCCCTATACAGGTCCCCTTTAGCCTAAAATGTTCCTGAAACCCAGGTATCTAATTCTGACAATCTCAACCCATTATGGATCATTAGCGCACTCGAAATCACCATTCGAGTCACCTAACATAATTTTTCCATGTCATTCCCAACATGATCCCACACGCGCGTCCCGAATGAGATATAATGTCAAACTCGTCGATTTTACTCACTACGACATAATGTAAATTAACACGTTTTAATTTACTTATCACACAAGTAAATACAATAACACATAAATATTAATCTACATATTCACTAATTAACATTTATTCAATTCACTGTATTCCTCGAATTAATTAAATTATGAGCACACTTGTAATTTAAAATGTCCAAAAATACATGCTAAAAAATACAGGGTGTTACAAGCGTTCAGCCTGAATTAACCTTGTTTTAACCAATTAAGCCATTTTAGATGATTGGTAAAGTTGACCCTCTCATGGATCCTGACCGATTGTCTAATGAATCTTTTTGCGTGATCGGTTTGAGGGGTTCAAAACTTTCTTGAGGCCGATCTAATTTAGATCATTCATAAGAATGGATTTTCAACCAACCTTTCCCAGGTCGTACTACCTGCAAATGTGGGTTTTTTGCCTCTTCTAAGCCGATCTAATTTAGATCATACCACATATAAGAATGGGTTTTGACCGATCTTTCCTAGATCATACCACTTACACAAGAGGTTTTTTTGCCTCTCCTGGGTCGATCTGATTTAGATCGCACCATTCTTAAGAATGGATTTTTATCGATCTTTCACAGATTGTACCACTTGCAGAAGTGGGTTTTTTGCCTCTTCTAGGACGATTTAATTTAGATCACACCATTCATAAGAATGAGTTTTGATCGATCTTTTTCAGATCGTACCACTTGCAGAAGTGGATTTTTTGCCTCTTCTAGGCCGATTCATAAGAATGCGTTTTGACCGATCTTTTCCAGATCGTACCACTTGCAGAAGTGAGGTTTTTGGTGATAAAAGTTATGCAATACATTATAAGTAATATAATATCACTAAATGCCAATCCTTTTATTGTCCATGCAATAAAAAGAAAGTTCAAGTATAGCGCGTCTTACTGATAAAATTTCCTACGATTCATGGCATTCCATGTCCTTAGGACTACTTTCCCATCTAATTCTTCATAGTGATATGAGCCCCTACCCCCTTTTAAAATTATACGATGCCAGTTCGGTGCTAGCTTTTCATCTGATGGTTTTTTTGCGGTAGGCAACAGCTTTCGAAGAACCGAATTGCTGACCTGGAACTCTTTGGACCTTGAATTTCTTTACATGTTTCTTTTTCAGTTCTTGCTGGTAGGCAAACAAGTGTATCAGGGCTTGATCTCTTCTTTCTTTAGCTAAATCTAGCTCGTGGGCTATTCGTTCATCGTTTAGGCCATCTTTAAAGAATTTTGATCTGAGGGTTAGTAGGACGATTTCCAGACTACTTTCATTCCCCAGGCAAGGAAATATAGCGTTTCTTTCATCGTCTTCCTTAGAGTTATCCTGCACGCCCATTGAGCGGATGGAAGTTCGTCTACCCATCATCATTTTACACTTTCCAATTACTACTGTAAGACGATAAGAGAGTCTTATTAGTGATCTCCACTTGCCCGTTCCAATCAGGGAAGACCACTAATACGTAATGAACCTTGACTCCGTATTTGGCGTAAAATTACCTGAACTGATTTTGTCAAATGGGTGCCATTATCGGTTACCAACGCCCTTGGAATGCCGAACCTTGTGATTATGTTGCTCTAGATGAACTTTCTGACATTTTCTTCTTTGATATGGGTGAGCGGTTTGTCCTCAACCAACTTTGTGAAGTAGTAAGTTGTTGCTACTAAGTACTTCCAATTTCTAGGTGCAATAGGGAGTGGAGCTATAATATCCATACCCCATTGGGCAAAAGGCTATGCGCTTGTAAGGGGGTCGAGGTCTCCGACGGGCCGTTTGATCATTTATGAGAACATCTGGCACTTAGGGCACTTTTTGGTGAATTCTGTTGAATCCTTATGCATATATGACCACCAGTACCCTTAGGAAACAGCTTTATAAGACAATGATCTTCCACCTGTGTGCGCTTCATAGCTTCCTTTGTGCATTTCCTTTAGAATTCCTTCGACCTAATTTGGGTGGACGCACTTTAATATTGAGCCAGTGAATGATCTCCGATAAAGATTTTCATTCGAGTTGAGGCAAAATCTGGATGCTCTGACTTTTAGCTTATGAGCTTCTTTATCGTCTGGGGGTAGTTCATTGGTTTTTAGAAAAGAGGCGATGGAATCTATCCATAACAAGGATAGTTTCACTTGAAGGACGCTGAGATCGCCTGCTACTTCGTCAATGCTCTATCGGTACACTTACTCCACTTCAATTGTCCTCTTCATGTCATCTTCAATGGAGGAAGTCAAAGTGGCTAATGAATCCACGTGGGTGTTTCATTTTTTAGGAGTTATTCTACCGAGGCCAATTTAAACTGTTGAAGTAGTTCCCTAGATTTTTTCTATAGTCCAGCATCTTGGGGTCTTTAGCCTCATATTCCCTATTGAGTTAATTTGTGATTAGCTAAGAATCACAAAACACAGTGATGTGCTGAGATCCCATATTGATCATCCTTTGTAAATCGTGCACTATGGCTTTGTATTCAGCTTTATTATTTTACTCTTTGAACCCTAGTCTGATGGCTTGCTCAATTAGACCACCTTGTGGGTTATAAAGACTATCCCTACTCCGATGCCTTTGTAGTTTGATGATCCATCCACAAAGAGTTTCCAATATTGATTGGTCCTGATTACTTGTAACTTTTCTAGGATGGGGCGATGGTTGCTTGACCCTTGGATATGTTGAAAACTTCGCTATGAAGTCCGCTAAAACCTGGCCTTCGATCATTATTCTGGCCTCATATCTGATGTCAAATTGGGCAAGCTCAAGGTAACATTTGGTCATTCTATTCGATAGTTCGGCTTTTCTGAGGGAATCTTTCAAAGGGTAGGTTGTCAAGACGACTATGGTGTGGGAGTCAAAATAATGCCTCAGTTTACTCACGGTGGTTACCAGTTCTATAACCATTTTTTCTATGGGCATGTACCTGGTTTCCATTTCGAGAAGACTGTGGATGATGTAATAAATCAACTTATGCTCTCCATCATCTGGATAGACTAATGTACACCAGTTGGATGATTCAACATGACAAGGTAGAGGTACATATCTTCGTCGTTATTAGGAGTTAATAGCAAGGCGGAGATCCTAAGTACTGCTGGATTTCTTTTAAGGCTTGATCATATTCCGTCGTCCAAAGTGTAGGTCTTATCTTTTTCAAGGCTTGGAAAAAGGGTCGACATTTATCGGAGTATCTTCAGATGAACCGATTAAGGGTCGATAATTTTTCGGTGATCACCTGAATATGCCTGATAGTGGCGGGCCTTCTAATCTTTTGGAGGGATTTAATTTGATTCGGATTCACCTCAATTCCTCACTGAGTAACCAGGTATCCCAGAAACTTATCGGATCTTACACCGAACACACACTTAAAGGCGTGGAATTTCATCTTATATTCTCTGAGGATGTTGAATGTCTTCGTGAGATCTTTCAAATTATCAGTTGAATACCTCCTCTTGACGAGCATATCATCTATGTAAACCTCCATAGTGGTGCTGATTAGTTTTTTGAACATCTTAATCACCAGCCTCTGATATGTTTCCCCCGCATTCTTTAGTTTGAAGGGTATTACCTTATAGCAGTAAAGTCCTAAGGACGTGATGAACAAGGTCTTCCCCTGGTCTGAGCCGAACATAGGTACCTGATAGTAGTAAGAATATGCGTTCATGAAAATCATTTATTGGTGCCCCACCACTGAATCCATTAATTGATCGATTCGGGGAATGGAAAAGTTATCCTTCGAGCAGTGCTTGTTGAGGTCGGCGAAATCCATGCAAACCCTCCATTTACCACTTTTCCAATGGTGTTGGAGATCCACTTCGAGAATTGGACTTCCCTAATGGATATTGCTTAGAGCAGGTTGTCAACCTCAGCTTCCACTGCTTTTACCTTCTCTAGTGCCAATTTCCTGAGCTTCTGTTTGATCGACTTGGTACTTGGTTCTACGTGCAACTGGTGACAAGCGACCTCTAGATCTATCCTTAGGAGATCATAAGGTTACCAAGCGAATGCGTCTACATTTATTCTGAGGAAACGCACAAGTTAGTTAGCTTTTTCTTTTAGTAACTTGGATCTGATGAGCAAGACCTTCTCTGGACGTGAGTCGTCTAAAGGATTTGAAGCAAATTTCTCTAGCGCTCTTGGTAGGGGTCATTTGAGTTTTTTCGACTGTTCTTAGACTGGGATTGCTACTTGGGATGATCATCGTCAGAGTTGTCTTCGCTCTGGTTATTCTTAGACTGGGATTGACTTATCTTGATTGTCGAGAAAAAACAACTACTCTTTATAGCTTGATCGCCCTTGATTTCTGCCACCCCTTGATACGTCATAAACTTTAGTTTCTAGTGGAGTGATGAGGGTACTGCTGTTATATTGTGCAACCTGACTCTTTGCCTAAAATGGCATTATATGACGAGTCTGACTGAATAATTTAGAACTCCAACTCTGTGTTGGTCGGATCGATCTTGGTTGGTAACTTGATTTTTCCCAAAGGTCATTTAACATCCCCATTGAAGTCGATCAGAGGGACGATATTAATATCCAGATCCTTTATGTGCTAGCCTAGCTTGTACAAAACTATGAGGTACATAATTGCTGAGGAACTTCCTTAATCAATCAATACCCTTCTTACATAAAAGTTAATTATTCAAAGAGTAAGCACGAGAGAATATTTATGAGGCAAGTTGACGCCGACCAGGTCATCATCGGTAAAAGTGATGGCTCGATCAGCATCAAGTTCCCTCATTTCCCTCTTAACTAGGACTAGCTTAGTCGGATCCACTTGGAAGGCCTGCTGAACGCTGGTTTCCACTCTTACCTTTTCCCTTAGCTTATTACTAGTGTGATAGGCTCAATTAGTATATTATTGGATTATGGCGACCAAACCTCCTGGTGGGAGGTAATCATCCACTTTTTGAACGGCGTTAATTTTGGTTACTACCTTTGGCTTTGAGGTGTTAATGTATTCTTTGAGATGCCCTGCTTAGACAAGTTCCACCAGATACATCTTATATATCTTACAATCTTCAGTGAGGTGTCCGTGGTGTGGGTGGTAGCCACACTTGAGGCTAGTGTCCCTAGCATTTGGATCGTCGACCATCTTGGGAGGCCTTTTAAAAAAAGGCTTGTCCTTAATTTGGTAAAGGAGTCTGAAGATAGGCTATTTGAAGACTTTATCTATTGCCTTGTAGATTGTTTGGGGTTTTAGGCGACTTTTGGAAGCTTTGGTTTTGGTTTCCCTTGCGACTAATGATGAACGGTTCCTACCTTTAAGGGCTTTCTTTGGACCATTCTTTTTTTTATCGTCCAGGGGGAACACTTATGAGCTCATCCTCTACCTTGGCATACTTCTCAATACGGGACATGAGGTCATCCATTGAAGACGTTGACTTTTTGGTCAAAGACTGGTAGAAGTCGTCTGACCACTCTAGACCGAACTTAAAAAAGGCAATTTCCAGCTTCTTGTTGCAATCATCAATTTTGTTATAAAACTCCCAATACCTCTGAGCATACTTCCTGAGAGTTTCTCCCTTCTTCTTTATAAGGGAGATTAGTGAGCACACTTCCTTAACCACTTTGCTGCTTGTGATGAACGGGAATGCGAATTGCTAGGCGAGTTCCATGAAGGTGGAAATCTATCTAGGAGTGAGTTTTTCAAACAACTTTAGGTCGATCTCTCCCAAACTTCATGGAAACATCCTGCACATTAGGGCGTCGTGATGGCTCCATAGAGACATAGTCTGCCTGTAACGCCCCGACCCGGATTTATGGGTTACAAGTGAGTTAACCCGATCCGACCCAAACATTAAGGTAAGTGCAATGGAATAACCTATATAATGTTGCTAATTCAGTTTTATTTTGATTACCTTTCACTTGTTAGCATGCGATTCTAGTTTCAAGATAAACTACTTGAGGGACCCATGGGGAGCACCCCGAAGTCCAAGTAAACAGATCTAGTAACGTAAACATAAATAAAAATGTACTTACCAGTAGAACGCCTTCAAACTACGAAACCGCTCCCAACCTACTGTAACATAGTGGGGATGTGATCCTATGTCCAGTGGGATTTATACGAACGGTTTAGAAATGAACAACAGAAAGGAATACTCACACGCTACAATCACATACATGCAAAAATGTGTATATATCTATATATGTATACCTTTGGAAAATACATATGCCAATGCATTAACCGATCTACTTTCGAAAAATCTTACTTATCCAGATTAATTTATCTTAATCTATTAAAGACTTCCTTTATTCATACTTAGCATTTTAACCTTATTTAACACACCCTATTAGACATTTGAAACCATTACACTTGATTTGATTCGAACCCATTCGTTTACTGGAATTTCACCCCTTTCATTTAATTCATTATACTTTAGTATTTTCATTGAAAATCACTATTTCAACACATGCATTCACCATGATACTAAATACTTATTTGTTATTGGAAAAAAAATTCCATACATACTTACGTACATTTTGGATTTAATAACTTGGTTGCTTAATTAGCCATTTACCCACTTACTTTATCCTCTTTACCTTGTCTCATGGACATTAATAGATTTATGCATTTACTTGTCCATTTCACCTTTACCGAAACATTTATTACATTCATTAAAGTTAGGTCGTATTAACACATTTTACCACACAACACATTTCTTCACATGTTCCATATTTCCTTTGTCTTTTCTCAAAATTTTCCAATACCGCATACTTACACGAGCTCCACACCGATGGCTATACACACCATATGCCCTGGACAGTGATTTAGGATTTTTCACCCAAGGGCTTTGGGCCCTTCTTGATTTATCCCGGTGTCATCCGAGTACCTTTAATGTGTTTTAACATTTTACAATTGTCCACATTATTTCCTTTTTTTTTTACCCGACCGAAGCCAAAACCCGAACTTTACCGTCCCAATTTGTGTTACGCTTGAAAATTTACCCTTTTGATTCCTTTACACTTTAACCTTGATTTTTATTTCAAAAATCATATTCATTTAGGACCACTTTGTGTAACACCCTTTCTTATATTTTTATTTCATAAAAATGTTTCCCTTTAAGTAATATTACCATTTTACCCATTTGTTCCCAAATCACGCTTTTAGTCCATTTTCACAAGTGTTATTTTCACCAAAACACTATTAAGTTACTTATACTAACTTCTCAAGTGTTTTTAACCCTTTAACACCTATCACATTTGGAGTAATCTTTTACTTTATTGGAAACACCTTTTATACCATTACGTCCTTTTAATTTCATAATTGTTAATATTTCATAACATTAGTAAGCTACACTCACTTACCATTCCATATTTACCCATTAACACTTGATTAATATTTTTTATCAATATTCATATTTCTATACTTCTTTGTTCAAGACATACATTCACACTTAAGACTACTTTTATAAGAAAGTTGTCATTTCTTATACTTAACATGTAGTCTTTTAAGTGCATACACATTATGTCTTTTAGTTCCAATTACACATTCTTTGAAGGATAAAATTTTAACCTTTATTATTTCTTGTTTAAACCCAATAAAATCTTCTTTAAACTTGTTTATGCATTCCATGTTAAAATACTACAAGTTAATATGCATGAGAAGATGGATTTTAAACCCCAAAATCCTACTACATGGTTTCAACATATTTTTCACCAAATATTTGCCAAATAAATGTTTATTTCCGAAACTTTATTTCATAAAATGTTTAACATCAATATTTATAAAAATGTCCATTTCCGCCAAATATATCATCTTTCCATATTTTCCAACCTTGAAATAGTTACTTATTCTTTATTTTCAACAAAATGTCATTTTTCAATAAAATCACATTTATTTGCCAACAATTTATTCCACAAAATGTTTTTCATTAAAATCACTAGAAAATACACCATTTTCTCAATACCCACATTTATTATTTCAAATCCTTGAAATAATTACATATTCTTTGTTTTTTAACAAAAATAACATTTCCCAACATTTTTATTCCATAAAAATGTTTATTATTATTTCTACTAGAAAACCCATCACAAACAGCCTACTCTTAATATCCCAACAATCAAGACTGAAAACACACAACTAAAGTATTAATCTAAGAGTAGAGTTTCACCCACCTCTAAGGTCTCCAATGGTGGTAAGAGTGTTGGTGTAGAAGGAGCAACCCCCACCTCCAAAGGTGGCCTCAAAGGGGTTGCCAAAAGCTCCTCCAACAAGCTCCATTTGAACTCCAAGAAAGACCCACTTCATCTTCTCCAAGAAAATCTTCATCTTCATTCTCCAAAAACCTCAAAAAAAATCCCCAAATACGTAGCTCCTCCTTTTCATGGTGAAAATGGGTGTTTTGGGGTTGGATACACTATGGAAATGGTGGGAGAGTGGTGGTTTGGTGGTGTGTTATGGTGGAAGAGTGGTGGTCTGGGGTGATTTGTGGTGGTTGGAGGTGGGAGGTCTCTCAAGGCGCGCGCGTGAGAGAGAGAGAGAGAGAGAGAGGGGACAATCTGATACAAAATGCCCAAATGGGCTAACTCCCATTTAAATATTTTCCAAACCCTCAAATGGTTAAATTCCATAAGCACCCTTACACCCAACCCTTAAAGCCAAGGATAATATAGTCTTTTACCCCACATTCAATTTGGGTTGCATAGAAGTCGACACGTCATTACATCCGACGGACCACGTAGAGACAACACATCAAAAGGATAAGGTTATCAAATTTGACGGCAGTCGTTTGAAAGACCTCTCGATCTCGTTTGAACGACCTCATTCGAACGAATCTACTAACAAGATTTCAGCACTCAAGTCGTCAGATCCCTCGTTCGAATGACACGGATCTCGTTCGAACAACCCTTTCTAACGATATAACAATGAAAGTTAAAGCCCGAGTCGTTAGATGCCTCATTCGAACAAGATTGCCCTTCGTTTAAACGACCTCTAAATTTTCCAAAATTATATTTTGAGCTATAAAACTTCTATTCAATAAGCATAAGGCCACGAGGTTACCCCGATTAGACCCGGGATCTATCTAAACCGATATAAGTCGTACTAAATCATCAAATTCCATGAATATGGTTGAAATTGCGGGGCGGGGTATTACAAACTTCCCTTCTTGGGGAATTTTGTCCCCCAAATTTCCGGTCCGTCAATCCTCAAATTCATTGGGTCCACCAACATCCATTCTAACTCTTAAAAATACTCCAAAGTGGACTATCGAACTTCTTAACACTAGTGTCACCAATACTCAACATGCGATACGTTCTAATGCTTATCATGACATGACATAATTGGCTCCAATTTCCCATTCGCTCTACGATCAAGTCTAAACCATTCCTAGAACTACCTATGCTAGTATCTAAGGCATACCGGATCCTCTATGGTCAAACCATTCCTAGAAATCTAGGCTCACCCAAAACAAATCATGACACAACCAATCATCGTATCTATCTCCAAAAGAAATTCTAGCTTAGGAAGGTACATCCTATGTTCCACAAATTTCTAGGTTATCTTAACTATATGACTCGTACGAATTTGTCGATAACCATATCATGCCATTCTCTTACTCGAAGGAGGAATAATTTTACCAAATCATTATTGCACGCCCGATTTACACCTTCTGTTGCGCACTCTAACGAACCTAACACTACCTTAGGTGTCTCATCCTTGAGTACTCACTGGAGTCTAATTTTAATCGACTCACAGTTGCAAGGCAATATCATGTGCTAAGTTTTCCCTTGATTTCTAACATTATACCATATCCTCAAGCCATCATCTTGTTCTTCACAACTCGATCCACTAACTACCGAGCCGTCCACTCGAGAATCCACTAGTTTAAGGGATATTGATACAATGAACAAATCGGATAGTCAAAAGCATAGCCACCCGTATGCAATTTTTTTTTTGCAATAACAATATTACCTCAAATGAGTGCACCCAGTTACTGAGCCGCATTGTCCAAACCCATCACACCGTGCACTCCCGAGCTTAACCGCATCGTGCCAAGACATGGCACCAATATGAGTAACCATATAGGTGAGAATATCGATTCCCGATTATCGAAACTGAAAGGAATACATTGGAGTCAGAGGGACATGCAATTGTCCTGAGGAACTTCATCCATGGGCATTCGATTTTTATTCATGGAAGCAAACCTATACCGTATACTGAAGGTTATACTACTCATTCATAAAAACCTCACTGAGTACTACTTCTGACCATATGACCTGACCTGGGTCACTAGCCATGACGACTCGAATCCCAACCATTCACTCTTATAATACAAATTTGATAACAATTTATGAATAAGTAGTCCTCGAGGAAATCGATGTTAGCCATCCCTGCTTGGGAGAAAGGTCCTACTTTTCACACCCTTGGCGTAAGCACACCATTCTGATTAGAGAATACCTCTGCCTTGTCTATATCGACATCATCCAATAACTAGTGACCCATCACACCTAGGTTATTGTTTGCCTAAACATATCATGATAAAATCCCAAATTCTATAAGCATTACTTGGTTCAAGCAAAGCACTCACCTAATTATGTCCTTTTGACCACGAGAGATTTCCACCGACTCACCTTCAATTTTTCACCCAGACAGTATTTATGCGAAGACCACACCCGTCGTCATTGGCACCCTAAAGGTAACTGACATCACACCGGGATACATATCTAACCCATACCCCCTTGGCAAGACATGCCAATAACTAATCCCCACATTGCTAAGACTGCTCTAGCATATACTGTTGACACCCCAGAATAACGATCATATTTCGATGCTACCCCACCTTAGCCGACATTTACAAGTCTCCACATGGTATCATCACTAGAAGCCTCGAATACGTTTCCTAGCATGTCTCAAAACCGAATATCATCACACCCGTACTAGTTATTCCATGGCATTCGAGCATCAATCATAAAAGAATACAACTATCACCCTATTTTAGGGGTTACACCGCCCCTACGTGATGATAGGGAAACCATACCCGGCACGTACACTTACGATTGTTAATCTGGGATCATCACCCGACCCTCAGCGAAATCATTACTAGAATGTTGTTGTCACTTCTTACCAGACTGAATTGGTCTCCTCAGAACACTAAACACATTTCATGTGAAAGCCCCAAAATTTGACAAGATTCCATCGTCTATGTCTTTATCATCTTAGGTGCACTCTTCAACCCTTTCGGTACCCACCTCGACATTACTTGGTGCTCGCAAATATACTAGTCCACAAGCTTCTAACCATAGTAAACCTTAATTCTTGAACACCTCAAGACATCATAAAATTCTATATTCATCCTCAATAATGTCACATATAAAATTTTCATATGGCACCTCAATGTGCCTATGAACTATCCACACACTAGGATTTTCTCATATCTAACCATTACCTAGGAGGCTAAAACGAGTCCTAGCACTTAGACACTAATCTTACCTTCTCCTAAATGACTGTGACTATAAGTCACGTATAAACTATAATTATTGCTATTACCAATTATGGCAGGACATAGAATGTCACCTGCAGCCTATAAACCTCAAGGCCTGCCTTTCCTGAATCCTCGATGCATATTCAACCATGGCAATTAAATTGCCTTGCTATGTGAATATCACACTATGTGCCAATCCACGAGTTAACACAACTATGATGATCTTGGTAGGATATGTATGTCGAGTATTGCCTATAAATGCCAAGGCCCTTACCACGAACGCTGCATGAGATCCCATTCCTCAATATCATACCCAAGGTACATCCAACCTAAGTCCTCAACCAAGGGGTAATATGTTTCATCGCAAAATCAATACTTGTGTATGTTATTCAACTATCTAGTCTTCATGCATGCCCATTGTTGCCACTACAAGGCTACTCTCACCTCCACAGTTTTCTCATGATGCCTCTCACACAAAGATTACGATGTTTCCACTATTAGCCCACATAACTTCATGTGTCCACCGAAATGCCATCAATTCGGTATCACCCCAAGGATCGAATTTGCCTAATTACATTATTGGCATTAAATACCCATAAGCACCGCACCTAAAGGTGATACACACATCCTTCAATCACAAATCATTTGTGCCTAGTCGAGACACCCTAACCATCAACCTCTACTGTTGACTACATGCAACTCGTGCCACTTGCCCAATGGGCGTCACTTCATTCTATCGACATCTCAATCGATTCTATGTCACCAAATCTTAGCGGAAGCACCTCACACAAAATACTATTGTATCACCACTATAGGCTTACATGGACACCCGTAAATTACTACCATACTAATCATAAATGGAGAAGTGATTGATAACCATCAATCTAATCCTGTGCCACTAGGCATTAATCTAACATTGTCGTGCTAACCTCTTAGACTTTACCATCGAGGACACGAACTAAATCATCATTAAACTAGCATGATCGTCCCGAAACTACACCGACGTCGAAAGATCTAATACCGACCTCACCTTATCACACCCGAAAGGAACCTTAAACCTAGAGCTCTGAAACCATTTGTAACCCCCTGGCCCGGAGTTATGGGTTACTTGTGAGTCAACCCGATCCGACCCGACCATTAGGTGTAAAGTGTAATGGAACAACCTATATAATGTTGCTAATTCAGTTTTATTTTAATTACGTTTCACTTGTTAGCATGCGATTCCAGTTTCAAGATAAACTACGTGAGGGGTCCATGGGGAGCACCCCTAAGTCCAAATAAATAGAGCTACTAACGTAAACATAAATAAAAATGTACTTACATGTAGAACTCCCTCAAATTACGGAACCGCTCCTAACCTGCTGTAACAAAGTGGGGATGTGAGTCTATTCCCAGTGGGATTTATACGAACAGTTTAGAAATGAACATAAGAAAGGAATACTCATAAAATATGTATACATACTTTTGAAAAATACACATGCCAATGCACTAATCGTTCTACTTTCGAAAAATCTTACTTATTCAAATTAATTTACCTTAATCTAGTAAAGACTTCCTTTATTCATACTTAGCATTTTCACCTTATTTAACACACCCGGTTTAACAATTGAAACCATTGCACTTGATTTGATTCGTACCCATTCCTTTACCGAAATTTAACTCCTTTCATTTATTTCATTATACTTTAGTATTTTCATTAAAAATCATTGTTTCAACACACGCATTCGCCATGATAGTAAATACTTACTTGCCATTGAAAAACCTTTTCCATACAGACTTATGTACATTTTGGGTTTAACAACTTGGTTGCTTAATTACCCATTTATCCACTTACTTTTTCCTCTTTACCTTATCTCATGGACATTAATAGATTTACGCATTTACTTGTCCATTTCACCTTTACCGGAACATTTATTATATTCATTCAATTTAGGTTGTATTAACACATTTTTCCACACAACTAATTTCTTAATATGTTCCATATTTTTTTTATCTTTTCTCGGAATCTTTCAATACCGCATACTTACACGGGCTCCACGTCGATGGCTATGCGCACCATATACTCTGGCCAGTGATTTAGGGCTTTTCACCCAAGGGCCTGCTTTATCCCGGTGTTATCCGAGTACCTTTAATGTGTTTTAACATTTTACAGATTTCCACATTATTTCCTTTCCTTTTTACCCGATCGAAGCCAAAACTCAGAACTTTACCGCCCCAATTTGTGTTACACTTGAAAATATACCCATTTGTGTCCTTTACACTTTAATCTTGATATTTATTCCAAAAATCATATACATTTAGGAACACTTTCTGTAACACCCTTTCCAACATTTTTATTTCATCAAAATGTTCCACTTTAAGTCAAACTATCATTTTACCCATTTGTTTCCAAATCACACTTTTACTCCATTTTCACAAGTGTTACTTTCACCAAAACACTATTAAGTTACTTATACCAACTTCTCAAGTGTTTTTACCCTTTAACACCTTTCGCATTTAATGTAATCTTTTACTTGATTGGAAACACCTTTTATACCATTACGTACTTTTAATTTCATAATTGTTAATATTTCATAACATTAGTAAGCTACACTCACCAACCATTCCACGTTTTCCCATTAACACTTAAATAATAATTTTTATCAACATTCATAATTGTTTACTTAGTTGTTCAAGAAATACATTCACAGTTAAGACTACTTTTATAAGAAAGTTGGCATTTCTTTTACTTAACATGTAATCTTTTAACTGCATACACATTATGTCTTTAAGTCCCAATTACTCATACTTTGGAAGCTAAAATTTTTACCTTTATTATTTTTTGTTTAAACCCAACAAAATCTTCTTTAAACTTGTTTATACATTCTATGTCAAAATACCATAAGATGGATTTTAAACCCCAAAATCCTACTACATTGTTTAAATATATTTTTCACCAAATATTTGCCAAATAAATGTTTATTTCCAAACACTTTATTTCATAAAATGTTTAACACCAATATTTCTAGAAATGTCCATTTTCGCAAAATATACCATCTTTTAATATTTTCCAAGCTTTTAAATATTTACTTATTCTCTATTTTCAACAAAATATCATTTTTTAATAAAATTACATTTATTTGCCAACATTTTATTCCATCAAATGTTTTTCATTAAAATCACTAGAAATACACCAGTTTCTCAATACCCACTTTTATTATTTCAAATCCTAGAAATAATTATCTATTTTTTGTTTTTTAACAAAAATAACATTTCCCAATATTTTTATTCCATAAAAATGTTTATTATCGTTTTTACTAGAAAATGTATCACAAACATCCTACTCTTAATATTCCAACAATCAAGACTAAAAACACACAGCTAAAGTCTTAATCTAAGAATAGAGTTTCACCCACCTCTAAGGTCTCCAATGGTGGCAAGAGTGGTGGTGTAGAAGGAACAAACCCCACCTCCAAAGGTGGCCTCAAAGGGGTTGCCAAAATATCCTCCAACAAGATCCATTTGAACTCCAAGCAAGACCCACTTAATCTTCTCCAAGAAAATCTCCATCTTCATTCTCTAAAAACCTCCAGCAAATCCCCAAATTCTTAGCTCCTCCTTGTCATGGTGAAAATGGGTGTTTTGGGGTTGGATACATTATAAAAATGGTGAGAGCGTGGTGGTTTAGTGGTGACCTATCGTGGATGAGAGGTGGTATAGGGTGGTTTGTGGTGGTTGGAGGTTAGAGGTCTCTCAAGGCTAGAGAGAGAGAGAGAGAGGAAAATCTTATACAAAAGGCCCAAATGGGCTAACTCCCACTTAAACATATTCCAAACCCTTAAAGTGTTAAATTCCCTAAACACCCTCACACCCAACTCTTAAAGCCAAGGATAATATAGTTGATACGACGCAAATATTGCGTATTTCATCCCTCGAACCTACGCATTTTAGCCCCCTCGGGTATCTTATTCCCTATATTTATGCTCGTTAACCAAACAAACTCATATTTCTACGTTAACCTATTGTGCAGGGGTTAATTGAGCTTTTATAGGTATTTGGATGCTAAGTGTGAAGTTCGGACGCATTCCGCTCGAATTCCCTATGTGATCGCACGTTCAAGGGCATTTTAGTCTTTTCAAAGCTTGGTCACCTGGCCCAATATCTACACAGAAGTTGTATACCTCCTAGCAAGCTTCGTATGGCCGTAAACGGTGCGCGATTCCGATTCAGAACGAAGCAGTTACGGCAATTTCAGCAGACGGGAAAGGTAAACACACCAAAACAGCATGTAGCTTGGCTCACCCCTGCGTGATCGATCGATCGACCAAAGGGGTCGATCGATCAATCCTTCAGTTTTGCCAAATCATGGGGAGACAGTGGGCATGATATTTTAGCATCGATCGATCGATCACAGGGGATCGATCGTTTGATCCCTTGTTTCCAGGAGATATTTTGCCTTTTATTTTCTTTTCTCTTTTCTTTTCTCTTTCTTTTTCCACTTACTATATAAAGCAATTTTTGTTGTAATAATCAGATATTCTAGTATATAATAGATTTTAGCTTAGAATAGTTTAGGGTTTGGGGGATTTGGAGAGGTCTTCTTCAATTGTTCTTGGTTTGACACCCAATTGGGTTGAATGTGGCACTATTCATCTTCCTCTCCATTAATATAGCTTATATTTTATTTGTTCTTGCTTTGTTAATTAGGTTTACATGCTTTCATAATTAGTTTACATGCTTTGATTTACGTGCTTTCTAGTGTAAATTTATCACGTTTATTTACCGCATTTTTAATATGCTTTCTAACTAATTTAAATTAGGTTGTGTTTGAATTGAACTCACTCGGGTTGACGCGTTGCTTGGCTTTGGTGATGGTGTTTACGGGTCTATTTCGGGTGCGTTGTCCTAGTTATTGCGCCTAGAAGATTTGACGGGGTATATCATGTATGTCCCGTGCTTACGACCTTGCGTCCGTAATTTCTGAGATATTTGTTGACGCCAAAATCTTATTAGGCTTTTATGCGGATTTAGGGGTGTGACAACCCTTGATTTAATTAACTGTCAAAATGAGACGCATTTTAAATAACTCTTCGACCCATGTATCCATTTTATACAAATTAACTCGGGTGAGGGATATTCGACGCAACCTATAGTTTTACCGCTTTCTTAACCTAGCTTTATTTTCCCTCGCCTAGTTAATCATTTCCCTTGTATGCATCTTTTCCTTTTTAGTTTGTAATTTATCTTTTACACTTTTATTTCGGAGTATTAGATCCTATAAAGCCTAGCATCTTGTCCCTGTGGATTTTCGATACCCGACTTACCGTTGTGCTTGCCTCGCAAATGTAGCCGTAATTTAGGTTTGTTTGCATTGAGCAGGTGAAAAGGAAACAACGATCGTGCACCTTACACGCGCACGCCTTTCACACTCGGTCAAAATGGCGTCGTTGTCGGGGATGATTTACTTTGAATCTTAATTGGTTCAGTGCATTGATCCCGACAACTTGTCGGTCAAAATGGCATCGTTACTGGGGATGAGTTTGTTTTAGACTTTATTTGATTTAGTATTTCATAGTATTTTCTTCCATTTTGTATTATTTGCTAATATTTTTACAGGACTTCCACATTTGAGCACTTAGAAACGCTCGAATTTTTCTCCCACGCGCACTTACTTTGTGGAATCCGCCACTTCGAGCCATTTTTGGGGTAAGCATGTCTTATTCTAATTCTTTCGGTAATCGTTGTTATAATTCTCAAAATGCTCATAATCCTATGACTTTCGGTGAATACTTAGAATCCCAAAGAATTTCAAATTCAAATATGACTTTGGGCGAGTATAATGAAAGTCAAAATTTGGGTTATTGGAATTTTGATGATGATGGTAATGATTTTGGGCCTTTACCTCCTTATAATAGGAATTTTGAAGCAAATTGCAATAATTTTCAAAATTCCTATAATAATGAGTTTTCGTTTAAGTCCGATGGTAATTTTCAAGGTTTCCATTTTCATGCATCCACACCTCGACCTATGAGATTCGGTGAGGGCTTGCGTATGTATGAGAATAAGAAAATTGAAAATCGTTATCGGGAAGAAAATCGTTTGTGGGAACATGAATTGGATTTACTATTTGAGTCCGACGACGATTTTCTGAGACTTTCGAAGTCGAAGAATGTTTTGAATCAAATGAGGTACTTTTACCTACTTTGGAACAAACCATTCTAGACTTTGCCCATTGCATAATAGATATTGAAAGTGAAGATGAAAATTACGTAATATCTATTTGCAATGAAATGATTTCTTCTTTGGCTCCGAAAGAAGAACATTTCATTGAAAATGATATTATCTCCTTTGAAACTCAATCTTCATGCAATGATTATTCATCTCATGAGTTTGAATTTCTTTCATCCCCATTTTCATTCTCTATTATCACACCGTCTCAAGTACCTGATGATGCGGTTTCAAACTTTAATGTTTTAAACCTTTTCGCCGATGAGAAGTGCTTGCTCGAGTCGCCTTCCACAATCGCATCTTTACCTTTGTGTGCGCCACCTCCCATTCCAATTTCAAAATCTTTGGGAGGATATTCGGATTTTCTCGGACCCCACATGTTTTTGTCACCCGTTCAATCCAAACCCCCCATCGTCCCACCAAAACTTTTAATTGACGATGGTTCCTTTCTTACGCCTTACACATGCCTTCCGTTGTTCAAACGGAATTCATATTTTTTGGAGGGCATGCTTGTATGTGAGGGTACATCGGTTATCCTCCAAAGTCAAATCGTTCTTATGGTGGACCCTCAGCTATTTAGACTTCTAGTGTATAGTTAGTGTGAAGCCTAAATAGTGGGTTGTATATAGTTAGCTTTTTATTCTTTCTTTCTTTACTTTTTTTTTCCTTTTTATTTTAGTCTAATGTAATTAGTTAACTTTTTGTTATTTATTTTTGCTATGCTCGGTACTAACTTGTTTTATAGATTCTTTGGACTTGTTCTTATGGGGATCGCTCCAATTTTGGGTAATATCGCTCTTTTCCTCTCTTTGACTTGGTTCTTAATTAACATTGAGGACAATGTCAAGTTTTAAGTTAGGGGGTGTGGGATATTCTATCCATTTCTTTGTTAGTCCATGTTTTTTCTCACATGTTAGTTACTTAGTATGCTTTTCTTAGAAAAATAAAAAATTTAAAAAGATTTTCTTTCTTTTTTCTCCTTTTTTGGGCATTTTACCTTTGTTTCCGACGATAAATTTCAATAATTGCCCGATCCAATAGACAGCCCAACGATGCATGTTCACGATTTTAGAAGTTATTAGATGTTAGTCTCCATTATTGATATTATGAATAACTTCATAAATTTAACTTTAATCCCATGAGCACATGCACTTTTATCATTATATTGATTTGGTTTAAGATTTTTATAACTCAATAATCTTTTCTTGCATTGTATATACTTACACCGAATAAGCTTTGTACCTTTCATCGTTTGTGAGTGTATACACTATTCTTTTCTCATTGAAAACGTTGAATTCGTTGGTAATCTCACTATTCTTTCATTTGATCGTTCATTAATTGAGTTTATATCTTGAAAGGTTTTACTTGAGCATGATTTTTATTTATTATTTTGACTCGAGAATTGCGTAAACTTTTGAAAATGATCATAGGCCATCTTATATCACCCATATTAGACTTGACCTCACCTTAAAAGTTTCCCCTCGTTAACCCCTTTGAGCCTAAATATAGCCTTTCGTTTCATAACCCCAATCCCATAACCAACTCTAAATTGGAGTTTTAGCCCATACATACACCTTCTATACCTTTGTTTGGAATGTTACTTGAGATTGAATGATGTTGTTGTGATGTCGGTTGCAATTTAGGCATATGAGAGTTTGAAAAGTAAAGAAAAAAGTGAAGAAAAAAAGAAAGCAAAAAGCAAAAGAAAACTTGAGAAGAAGAAGAAGAAGAAGAAGAAGAAGAAGAAGAAGAAGAAGAAGAAGAAGAAGAAAAATAAAAAGAAAGAGAAAGTTGTAAATTGTGTATATAGTTCAATAAGCTTTTATTACTCTCCCCGATGATATATGTAATGCTCGCTTTGGAAGTTATTTTCCAATTTTGATATTGCCCGCATTTTCCCATTATCCCGAGTTTTCATCCCCGAACACTTTGAATCCGTACATACATATCCTTCATTTCGTACCCTAGCCAAACCTACATTATAACCCTATTAAAATCTTATGTGATCTTAGGTTGATGTAATTCAAAGATTTAAATAGTTTTGATAATATGTGAAAATGCATTTTGCCTCTTTTAATGTGCGATATCTTTCATTGAGATTATAATTTTTCAGTTTATATATAGCGTTCTTCATTTGTGACATGTGTGTGGCCTATTTTCCATTTACATTTACTTTATATGGCCGCATGTTCCGTGTATTACCTCCCTATTTCAAGTGAATTAATTTGATGAGTGTAATGCCCGTGAGGATTGAATGTATGCTTGCTTTAATGTTTATCCGGTTTATATAAGTTTTTTTCCAAATCACACTTTGCATGTGCTCGCTCCCCCTCCCACATTTTAAGGTTTAAATTCTATGAGGTGCATTCTATAATATTAATGATTTCGAACTTTTGTTTGAATTCGTTCAATGTGCTAATAATGCGTATAAAATCTTGTTCGCTATTGTTGGTCTTGTCGCATGTTGGTTTGGGCATATTTTGAGGAAACCATGTGATGTTTGTGGGTATCAACCCTGAAAACTCTCACGAGACTACACTCGTCCACTAGGGTGACCCAAGGGTTTAACGGCTTATTGCATACGCTAAATGCAATTGAATCGCCCACGAAAGTGGCCTTTTGCTTTTATACCATACTTTTGTACTATCTCCTATTTTTGGTTTGCTTTTAGTTCTTATTGCATCCTATTTCATTACTAGGTACTAGCAATGTGTAAGTTAGGGGGTGTGATACGATGCAAATAATGCGTATTTCATCCCTTGAACCTACGCATTTTTGCCCCCTCGAGTATCTTATTCCCTATATTTATGCTCGTTAACCAAACAACCTCAGAGTTCTACATTAACATGTTTTTCAGGGGTTAATTGAGCTTTTATAGGTATTTGGATGCTAAGTGTGAAGTTCGAATGCATTTCGCTCGATTTTCGTACACGATCGCACGTTCAAAGTCATTTTAGTCTTTTCACAACTTGGGCACCTGACCCAATATATACACAGAAGTTGTAGCCCTCCTCGCAAGCTTTGCGTGGCTGCAAACAGTGCGCGATTCCGATTCAGAACGAAGAAGTTACGGCGATTTCAGCAGACGGGAAAGGCAAACACACCAAAACAGCATGCAGCTTGGCTCACCCCTGCTTGATCGATCGATCGACCAAAGGGATCGATCCTTCAGTTTGCCAAATCGTTGGGAGACAGTGGGCATGATATTTTAGCATCGATCGATCGATCCCCTATTTTCAGGAGATATTTTGCCTTTTATTTTCTTTTCTCTTTTCTTTTCTATTTCTTTTCCCACTTACTATATAAAGCAATTTTTGTTGTAATAATCAGATATTCTAGTATTTAATAGATTTTACCTTAGTATAGCTTAGGGTTTGGGGGATTTGGAGAGTTATTCTTCAATTGTTCTTGGTTTGACACCCAATTGGGTTGAATGTTGCACTATTCATCTTCCTCTCCATTAATATAGCCTGTATTTCATTTGTTCTTGCTTTGTTAATTAGGTTTACATGCTTTCATAATTAGTTTATATTCTTTGATTTACGTGCTTTTTAGTGTAGATTTATTGCGTTTATTTACCGCGTTTAATTACCGCATTTTTAATATGCTTTCTAGCTAATTTAAATTAGGTTGTGTTTGAATTGAACTCACTCGGGTTGACGTGTTGCTTGGATTTGGTGATGGTGTTTACGGGCCTATTTCGGGTGCGTTGTCCTAGTTATTGCGCCTAGGAGATTTGATAGGGCATATCATGTATGTTCCGTGCTTACGGCCTTGCGTGCGCAATTTCCGGAATATTTGTTGAAGCCAAAATCTTATTAGGCTTTTATGCGAATTTAGGGGCGTGACAACCCTTGATTTAATTAACTGTCAAAACGAGACGCATTCTAAATAACTCGTCGACCCATGTATCCATTTTATACAAATTAACCTGGGTGAGGGATATTCGACGCAACCTATAGTTTTACCGCTTTCTTAATCTAGCTTTATTTTCCCTCGCCTAGTTAATCATTTCCCTTTTATACATCTTTTCCTTTTTAGTTTGTAATTTATCTTTGACACTTTTATTTCGGAGTATTAGATCCTATAAAGTCTAGCATCTCGTCCCTGTGGATTTTCGATACCCGACTTACCGTTGTGCTTGCCTCGCAAGTGTAGCCGTAATTTAGGTTTGTTTGTATTGAGTAGGCGAAACGAAAATAATGACCGTGCTCCTTACACGCGCACGCCTTTCGCGCTCGGTCAATAGTCTTTTACCCCACATTTGTCTGGGTTTCTTAGAAGTCGACATCCGACGACCCATGTCACGACAACACATAAAAAGGATAAGGTTATCAAATATGACGCTGGTCGTTTAAACGACCTCTAGATCTCGTTCGAATGTCCTCGTTCGAATGACCCTACTAACGACATTTCAGCACTCAAGTCGTTAGATCCCTCATTCGAATGCACCTGATATCGTTCGAATGAGGTCATTCGAACGACCCTTTCTGACGAGATAACAATGAAAGTTAAAGCCCATGTCGTTAGATGCCTCGTTTGAACATCATTCGAACAAGACTGTCCTTCGTTCAAACTACATCTAAACTTTCCTAAATTATATTTTCAGTCATAAATCTTCGATTCGACCAGAACGAGGCCACAAGGTTACCCCGATTAGACCCAGGATCCATCTAAACCTGTCTAAGTCTTACTGAATCATCAAATTTCATTAATACAATTGAAATTTAGGGGTGGGGTATTACACTGCTTGTAATGTCTGATGTGGTGAGTCGGGTCTGTCTTTCCTTCGTACATCGTGACTTTTGGCGTAGAGAATTTTTTTAGAGGTTCAAAATACTTTATCTTCTAAGTGAACGTTAATTCTATGTCGTGCCCTAATTCTTTCCTAGCCAAATCTTTAGGAGTCCTGGAAAGTTTTAGATTTGTTCTTCCTTCCAGCTCCCTATAGATGAGCCCCCTTAACTCGTCCATCTTCATCTGATTTAGTTGTTGTTCACAGCAAGTTGGTCTGCTACTCAGGATTGAATTCGATGGGCCTCGTTGATGATATCTGCGGTTGATGGAGTTTCTTCCAGGAGAATGATCACGTTGATAGTGATGGATCATACATGGAATCCTTGAATGAGAGACCCTGACGGGCTGATTTTTGTGACGTTGTCGGGTATGGGAATCTGAGGTATCACCCTCATCTTATATAGACGGCTGGAGAGGTTTTATTCTGTGATGGGGCAGAAGTCGAGAGTTCGATGTGGTACCCTCTGATTGTCGGGTGAGATGTTGTCTCAGACAATAATTTTTTTTATCACGACTGTTGAGGTTTTCCTCGTAGATATTGTCCAAACAAGAGACATATTTTCTTCAGCACAGCTAATCGTCGGCGTTCGATGCTGTCAGTTGGGACCAGATCTTCCCGACGAGTGTTCTCTAGACCTTGATGGTTTCTGGAGAGGAGGTATTCGCATAGGAGTTTGTTCCCTCCTTGCGATGAAAATTTCAAATTATACGCGACTCCTTGCTTGGGTGGGTGTGATTGTTCTACACTCTTATGAAGTTTCAAGCTTTTCCTGACTGCAGGTGGTGAGAGCTTCGATTCCCCCAGACGGCACCAAATTGTAGGAGATCTTTCTCACAATATTTAGAGAAATAACTGGAATGCCCCAAATAATTATATGAGTGCAGAAAGGAAAATACGCAAAAACAAATTACATGGTTCGATCGTGAGATTGGACTACGTCGACGGGGGTAAAGGTGGGTGATCTTTTTATTAAAGAGAGGGAATGATAATAGTCGGAGTGCTAGTGTTGTTAATTGAGAGTCTGGTATGTGCAGATTATAATTAATTGTCTATGTTGGTCAGACTAGCCTGATTTAATAATATAGTGTCCCACGCCCGTAGGTTACCTCATGATTATCTCTATCATCCCTGACTTTGTTGGATTTGTTCTTATCCCCTGTTGTGGACTGATTGCTCAAATAACCTGGTCGCCATAGGTTCGGTCACGTGACTTATTATTCATGTTCCTTCGCATACTTACCCCTAATATTACATTAAGTGATTATTAAATGTATGGACATGTTTCGATAGTACTTATTCTATTAAAATGAATTATGATTTTAATTCATACTTGCACCTAATAAATTAGTGTTTGATTAGTAATGTAAATCGAACCATGACTGGGGATAAACAAGTTATGAACTCCTACATTTTATGGGATTATTAGTAATTGGATTGGATATGGATCGGTGGGATTATGATTAGTGTATGAATTGATTGGCTAACGGACACCTACTTATGTTAATTGTATGATTTTTGCGTAAAGGTAGACCAAGTCTTCTTTATTTTTCACTCGGGATTCCAGCATTGACAGGTAGCGAACCTGACTGTGAAAGAAACTTATCGATTAGTAATGTAAATCGAACTAATTAGGGATATATAAGTTAGGAACTTCTACACTTGATGGGGTTATTAGTAAATGGGTTGAATATGGATTGGTGGGATTGTGATTAGTGTATGAATTAATTGTTGATTAGAAAATTAAAAAATATTACTTAGACATAATTTTACATAATGTGATTGAATAATATGTTAACATTTTAGATTGAATAATATGTTAACATATTTTCTTCTCATTTCGTGTGCGCATGCAATTGAAGAACAATTAGCGAAGCTCAACTTATCTTTTCTTTTGTGTAATATATATATATATATATATATATATATTCTTGGTTGACTGTTGTGGTCATGTTCACACACATTCCTTAAGTTTTGTTTAGATGAACACAAATTGGTGGAAAGGCTTACACATTGGTGGACACATAGTAATTTTATGATTGATTTATTTAAAACGAACTAAGCTTAAACTTTCTGTGTTTCATTAATTATTTGGAAAACATTAAATAGTTGATGTTGATATTGTACGGATGAATATGACTGCATATATCTTATTTGTTAACTATTGTGGGCCTTTTTCACCCCTTCCTTGAGTGGTTACTGTTCGAGTGAATACAAATTGGTGGAAGGGCTTTCATATTAGTGGGCACATAGTAATTTTAGGATTTATTTATTTAAAGTGAACTAAAATGGGACTTGTTGCATTTGATTAATTATTTGGATAAAATTAATTAGTTGATGTTGGTATTGTACGGATGAATATTAGTGCATATACCTTTCTAATTAACTGATGTGGACGTGTTCATCCCTTCCTCAAGTGATTGTTGTTTGGGTGAATACAAATTAGTGGAAGGGATTGCACATTGGTGGACACGTAGAAATTTTTGGATTGATTTCATCAAAGTGAACATAATTAGACTTGTTGCATTTGACTAATTAATTGAAAAATATTAATTAGTTGACATGCTTATATTAATATTAGGATTAATTAGAGCCTTTGCTCCTAGTATTTGTATATTGTCATACATGTCAAAATATTTTATACATTTTTCCTTATCATTCATGTTAAAAACATTGGTTATATTCACACCCTCCTTTTATATATTTTCTTAGGAAAAAATGAGTCACGGTAATAATTACTTTCAAAGGATGACAGAGAGGTTACAATTGGATTACACTAAAATATCTTTTAATAGTGTGTGTCATATGGAGGGAACTCCTATTTACCAGTATGGGAATAGGAAAATTGAACAGTTTAATTACCTTACAAATTGTGGAGTTGATCTCTCACAACCATACCCCTTCGATTGTATTTTATTTTCCTTTTCGGAATACTGGGATGAAGCAATAGAGAATATATTTCGCATTCATAATATCGATCGTGCACTGACATTAGTGACACTATTACAAAAGGCAGAAAAATATTTATCCATTGTGACTAAAATTTCATAAACAGAGCATTTACCCAGATTATGATGTCTCACAACATATGAACATCCAATATGAGCTTGTAAAAAACTTGAAGAAGAAAGGATTTCGAGTTCATGCCATAGAAATTTATACGACAATATAGATACGCTTACGCCCAGTTGACCATGTTCAACTTTTTACAAATTTCTAAAAAATAATACCAACTGGATGGAAATTAGACACATAGAGAATGTTTTAAAAGATGTTGAAAAGGTATATACATATATGTGTATATATAGTCTTAAACATAAATGTCATACATTCTTCGTTATTTTTTTTGTTATTTATTTATAGGAAATGTCGAGCAGGAATAGAGATAATCAACGAAATAACGAAACTCCTCCTCCAACGCAATCCTCTCCTAATCCACCAGTTGAATTCTCGATAACTACATGTTCACAATACTTTACTCCATCACAGGTTCATTCTATAACTCCATCGATACTGTCTCTGAATCATCAAACTCCACAAACCTTGTTAAACCAACTCCCCTACTCCCATTACAGAGGAATCCCAAGCACAAGACAAGAAACAAATATGTTTATCCAATGCTAACAATCCTATCGGTAATAAAAATGAATTTCAAATTTTTAAATC
The DNA here is from genome assembly GCA_949130495.1 of Sambucus nigra. NCBI lineage: Eukaryota > Viridiplantae > Streptophyta > Magnoliopsida > Dipsacales > Adoxaceae > Sambucus > Sambucus nigra. The sequence continues at coordinate 190,922,118 of OX422208.1, read as the reverse complement.
CCGTTGTTTAGCTCTGAGAAATATGACCATGGGAGTGAGAGGTGCAGACAACTGGAAGAACATTGATTGTGCCATAAAGGAAAACTCTTGGAATCAACGTTGTAGAAATTTTACATTCTCACCTAGGTTGAAGGCAACTATTCTTTCTAGAGTAACTAAACAATTAAAAACCTATCAAAAAAACCTTTTGAAGGTTGACTTCTCGGTGGGGACATCAAGTTTAGACATTTTGGGGTTGAAAGATAAAGTCCCGTAAAATATTAAAATGCCCATCCACCCATGGAACTACTTTTTAGAGAAAGAGGCCATGGAGGAAAAACTTGCCCAAAGGGAGAAAAATAGATAGAACGGGGCAAAAAATGTTGGGGTCCACAAACTTAGGTCCAAATCATATGACGATTTAAAGGGCGAATGGGTGGAAAGGACCAGGGGGACTCTAAAAGAAGGGAAAGACCCTAATCAGTTCAACTTGTACTTGCATGTCCGATGGGATAAACAAATCAAAAAAATTCTTAGAGAAATTGGCTCCAACTCTGGTGAGTTTGAATTTAATGATCATATATATATACTCGCTAGAAAATGATGTTGAAATTATAGTTCTAAATATAATTGTATACTATAGGAAATGATAGAAGGCATGAAGAGCAGTCAGTCCAAATGCATCCCCTATGACATTGACTCGGATTCCCTATCCATGGTTGTTAGGAAGGAAAAAGGGGAAGTGCAAGAGATGTGGGATCCAGGATGCCAAGAACTAAATTATAATATACCACTAATGTGTTGGACGAACTCTCTCAAGTGAGGAGTCATATGTCGACCAAGGCGGAAGAACATACCAATATAAAAGAGGACGTGTCAGATCTCAAGAAGGACATGAGGAATATTACTAATACCTTGGGACAATTAACCACTGAGATCAAGGGATTTTCCAATATCTTACTTAATAACAAGGCAGATCTCAGCTCTCTCCTCAGGGTTTCCCTTCTCACGTGCCTCTAGGTTTCCCAATGCCTCCTCCAACATTTCCCTCTCAATAACCTATTGCACTCTCTATTCGAGCACCATCCTCGTCCATGCACGATGACTATGGAAAGGAATATTATATAAGGGGAGTGACCAATAATAGGGTCATTGTCATACGCACGCTCGTTTATTTGACTTCTGGAGAACTTTATCACGGTCACTCTTTATAAGTAGGGGGCTAAGATATTAGTTGATACCATATACCCGAGTTATAGAGAGGAGCCTGTGCATATTAACCACAACGAGGGGCCTATATTACAAGGGCCTATAAAAATGCATATATTACCTGGGAATTTGCTGGCGAATATTACGTCATGAAAATTGATTTATTTTTGGACAAGTTTGTAATTTTATTTTATTTTGGAACAACGTGATGACAATGTAATTTATGTTAATTTTAATTTTCAGGATTTGATGACATTTTAATATGTCCAGTTTTAATTCATATTGATTGAATGAATTTATTTCATATTCTTTAATACATTTGCTAAGGTATGGTATGTCGCAAGACTATACGATATGGACATTCTATGGGGAAATGAATGTACCATATGTTCCAAAAAAATTATCGGTACCCGATCGAGTAACAGAACCTAATCGAGTGAAAGTGGTGAATGATTCTCCAGTACATCGTCCTTTGACAAACCTAATTGATGATGCTTATGGAGTCCACCACCATCAATACCACCAGCCCATGGATTCGGATAATGTACATTTATGTATATATGTATGGCATGACTCGTTATAATAACTCGTTTATGAGTGAAATAACCTGACACAATAACACGACACAAGATTAGATGTTAGTGTCTGATTAGTAATGTGACTAGTATGTTCATTTGTCCAAATAATGAAGCCAAAATTTTTCTAGGATCGACATAATGCTATCCATATATGATTATATCATTGATGTGTCAAGAGTAATTTTAATCAACGTTGTGTGGAACCCATCAGTTGAAATGCAGACTATTAGTCAGCCTTCTAGGCTTGAAAAATTATAGCTATGCATAACCTTCTTTTAACCAAGTCTATTTTCCCGGCTGATAGCATGTGTTTCACCCGACGAGTTAACAAATTGCCTATGAGGCTGTTTTGTTCATAATATTGATATTGATCAAGGCTACTCATAAATTTAATTTTAGTTTTGTATGTGTACCCTTGAAATTTGTTTTCTATGTGTAACCAGTCTAACTCATTAGTTATTTCAAGTTGTGACAAGATTATGCCATAGTCTTGTTATGAAGCTAAGGAGCCCCCGATGAGTTTAATTGGTTATACTAGCACGACTAAGTTCAAGTGTACTCACATAACACTAAAATTAGTTTTTAGTATACTTAATTAATACCAATATTCATGACGAAACAATTGCATTACCAATTTGTAGTGTTCTAAAAGGCGTGCCTGAGGCTTGGGCAAAACACCCCACCTTAAGGTTTTTACGCCTTATTCTTGGTAAAAGGCTTAAGACGCACTTTTTTTTAAAATAAAAACGCTTTAGTGAAACGATATTGCCTTTTGAAGACTTTTTTTTTAAATCGGACCAATGTATCATTCAAAATAAGCAAAAGACAAATGGTATCTCAAACCTCTCTGCCTCTCGTCCAAAAACACGCGTGTGTTTTCTTTTCTTTTTGTTAGTATTTAAAAAAATGGTATTTTAGTTTGCATATATTCAGACATATTTTAAGGTATGTACGATTTTAGTATTTCTAATAGACTTGTTATATTTAAAAATGTTAAAATATAATAAAAAAAAGGCCTAAACGCCTTTTCACGCCTTCTTACGCCTAGGGCCCCCTAGGCTTCTAAGGCATAAGGCTTGGCCTCCACGCCTCAGTCATGCCTCGCGTTTTTTAGAACCTTGCCAATTTATCGAACTCGCGATGTGAAATGCATGCTATTATCCAGTCTTATAGCCTTGGGCAAAATAAGGTTTTGTAGAGCTATAATTTGTCCAATCCTATAATACCGTATTATAACCTAAGTTTCAACCGATGGATTCCACACAACGTCTATAAGATATACTATTGATGCCCCAATAAGGTTATTCTCCTCAAAAGATCACTCTATTGATGCTAGCAAGATTTTTGCTTTGCTGTTTGGATCATTGAACACATTAATAAAATTATCATTAGGACATTAACATTATAATATTATGTCGTGATAGATCTACGTGGACTTTGATGCCAGTATATTAGGCTATGTAGGCTTCATGAAGATTAATTGGGATTCAAGTCCTTTCTTAAGATAACAGTTTGGGTTTGGTAGTTACTATCATTTTGTAATATTTATAATTTTGTTTCGTGTGGCTACCCTTAAATAGTTTATTGGGGATCTAACCAGTGTAACTCATATGGTATTTCAAGCCTAACAAGGTTATGTCATAGTCTTGTTATAAAGCTATGAACCTCGGATGCGTTTTACTGGTTAGACCTCCAAGAAACTATTCAATGATACTCAGACAAAAACAACAGATACGTTGTAATATCCTTTATGTTTTACGAGTCCCATAAATGATATTTTGTATATTTTAGTGTTCTTATTCCATTTGTATCTTGTTTATAGTATTTTTATCACTAAACCCACTCTTTTTATTATCATATATATATTCACATCTATTTTCATAAATAAAAATCCTCGAAGGAGGGGCTTATACCACAATTACGAATTTAGAGTGTTCTAACAATTTTCTACACTTTCAACACATTTCACATCTATTTTCATAAATCAAATGAGACACCCAAGATCTAGATTATGGGTTAGACCCCAACCTTATTTATCTTATGAACTACGTGGACATTGATGCCATTTTTTGATTACATAAGCATCACGGAGTCATTTTGGGATTAAATTCCTTTCTTACCATGACATTTTGAAATATTTGCAGGTGTAGTTTGAGAAGGAACACTTTTAACATTTGCACATACTTCGTAGAAGGAACACTTTGAAGATTTAATATTTATTTATTTTAGATTAATGTAACTAATTAGATGGCTTAATAGTTTTTGTGTGATTTCTTTTTAATTGATGTATTAGTAGTTTTATAATCGAATTGTATATAATATTGAAAACATGTGCATGAATTTATTTTGGACGCAAACAAATAAAAAATCTTATTTTTAAATAAATTCAATGTTAACAGTCACTATATTTGTGATAACATTTTAATGAGTTAAAGGGTGGTCACAATTTGGAACTGTGACCAAAGGACCTAGGGGCACGCTAGAGGGTCATGGTTCAAAACTGTGACCAACCAAAGTTCACAGTAGGTTATTAAGGATGGGGGTCACAATTTGGTACCGTGACCAAGAAAATACAGTCACGATTTGGGTTATGGTTTCGAACCGTGACCCACCGTGACACTTGGTCATGGTTCACAATCGTGACCAAGTCCAAATGTGTTGTGGTCATAGTTTTGGAGTGTGACCCCCAAAAGGGTCACCCTTAATTTTGTCACTAATCGAAACCATGACCTGGGAGCTTGGTTGTGGTCCAAAACTGTGATCATTTTTCATATTTGGAATAGTGGACTTTGATATGGAGATGGCACAAATACAAAATATAATGTTAATTACATGTCATGTTTTCTTGATGTGCTTAAAATTGTCACCCTTATTTTCATTAGAGATAATCAACTTCGATTCTAGTAACACCATTAACAATGGTTCGTGGACATTCTCTTTTATACCTTGATATTGTAATGTCCATATTATATATTTTTGGCCTTTAGAAATAAATTTAAGTTTTGTATCCAAAATATATCCTCCACGACATAGATGACACATAGGATGGAAGTATACAAAGACACCTAAAGATATGCCCAAGTACCTATAAACAAGCCCAACCTAAGATGAAGGTGTCATCTATGTGTCAACAACATTTATTATTAAGGGCGCGAACTTTATACCTCAACATAACACTAGCATAAGGGTGGAAAATCGGGCTAACGGCTCATGTTTGTGTCTGACCCGACATGATACGACTTCATTTTACTCGACATGAATATGACATGATACGATGTCCTATTTTTTTCATAACGAGAACACGCCCCATTAAGAACACGATTCGACCACACACGAATGACATGATATATCAATTTCGTTCTAATTGTCACGATTCAATACGATAACCCACTTAATTTATATATAAATTTCATTTTTTAAAATTTTATATCGCATGAAATGTACTAATTATTAAGGGATGGTAATCGGGGCAATTTGGATTGCTTAATCGGGTTGTAATTGGGTTAAAACGGCCAATGTCGGGCCAAATCTATGGCAAAAACATGACCCCCGCTATCGGGACAAAATATCCTGGCCCAAACACGACAGACTGTGTTAATTTTGTGATAATTTCGTGTCGGGTCGTGTTGTCTTAGAAATTTCCTCCCCTACATTAGCATGACAAGCCGCAAACTTTGCACCTTGGCCCATGGACTGCCAACTCTCCACCTTCTATAAGGATTCTATCTTATTCGTAAGTCACATGAACAGTGCATGTGGGGAATCCAACCGACTCCTATAAAAAGATTTTCCCACTCTACATTTATTGAGAAATAACAAAGTAACCAAACTCTACGAAATTCTTTCTAGCTTCTCTTTACACTTGAGTATCACTCCGATTATCTGCTCAGAGAAGCCTAGGAAAACATCTTTGCGGTCTTCTTGGAGATTAATCTACAAGGCCTCGACCTCCACTACAAAATTATGCAGTACTCATATATTAGCCTTATAATCTCTACTTGTAAGCCCTTAAGGCAAGATGGTGTATTTATAAGCATTAATCTAATGAGAATAAGACCCCCAAATTGGATGTAGGCTATCATTTTATAGTCAAACCACTCTAAGTCTCGTGTTTATCTCTTCTTCATATCAGATTAGTCACTATTATTGCACAAATAACCCCGTTTATTTGTGCATTCTAGCATTCCCGTACACGTCATTCCCGAAACTTATGCTCATTTATTGGTTAACCCCTAATTTCATCATATATATGTTATGTGTGGTTTATTTGAGCTTTTATAGGTGTCGAGAATGCATGTCGTGAAGTGTGGTTGAATCCCGAGAAAGTTCCATTGAAAGTCGTAAAGTCGGAGGCATTTTGTAAATTTAGCATTCGGGTATCCCGAACTCTTCACGGAAGTTTAAGATCTTCAAGTCATTTTCACGTGGCATCCAACGATGCATGAATCTAATCTAGAACGAAGAAGTTACGAAATAATCTTCGGTGCATGTGCATAAAGTAATGTAAGAGGGGAGTTTAATATGGGGAAACACCCGATTTTTGTATGTGTTTGACTTGAGCAAGTTCGATTGCGCCTACGTATCCGTCACAGTCAGAATCAAACTCAGCATAGTTCGTAGGTTCGTGCTATTCGCTAGAAAACTCATTATAGTGGAACTCATATAGGTGAGAGGTGGAGAAACTCTTCTCAAACCAACTATTTAAAACTCTTCTTCAAACTTTCTCTAAAACTCTTCTTAAAACTCTCTCTTAATCTCTTAAGACAAATAAACTCTTATCTTCCAAAGAAGTCCCTTCAAAATGTAAGGAGATGAAGTTTATTTATAAGAAAAAACAACCTAAGGGGGTTGCCACATGTCAAATATTTTGTGGAGATATGTGTTAAATAACCTGTGGTGACATATGTCCTCTTTCGGATGGTTTGTGTCACATAACATATGTTGAACCCTCAATACTAGAATATTGTCTAATTAATGTATAAATAATACACAAATACGTGTGATATGCTGGACGCACATAATAATACCTCAATCTCATAAACACGTGGACTTTTATCAATATTAATCATCTCCAATCTCATTTTTTAATTAAATGAGAGGCTTATCATTAAGCCCCTCCTACATTTGCCCCCTCATACATATAGTTGATTTGTCGATGCCTCACTGAAACATATTGACTGTATGTACGAAACACTTTTAGTCGGTTTAGATACATTCAATCAACATTTGGATCGTGGGTAATAATCTCATATCTCATTTTTAATTTGGTGATATACTTCAATCTTATATCTCATATCTCATATCTTAAATATCATATCTCATATATTAAATCTCATATCTCATATCTCATCTTGAGCTCATGGGTTATTCTGATGGACCTCGTGATTATTCTTTTCATACGAATGATATACTATTAGTGTTTCCCCATTCCTATTTAAATGAACATGCATACACGATTTGGTTGTGGTTGTTCATAACTTTGCTTTTCGTAAAAAGTATTATCATGGGAACATAATAACTACTTCATCATTCTCTTTTATTATTCTCAACAAAGCTATTTGGAAGCATATTATGGTCCCATAATAACTACTTCATTGTTCAGTTTCATCATTCTCCACCAAGCTTGGTGGAAGTATTATTATGGTTTACATAATAACTACTTCATTGTCCTAGATTAATCTTTTAGTGTATGCACAAGTTTATGACTCGTCTAAATCACAACTAGGTTTTTTTAGTGCATTAGCCTGTTATTTGATTCGTCCAAATCATAATGAGGTTTCTTGTGCATGCACATATTATTGACTCGCCCAAATCATGACGAGGATTCTTGTGCACGCACGTATTATTGACTCGCCCATAGGGTTATTGAAGTTACTATTCCTTCTCCTGCTATTGAGGTAACTTCTGCCTTCTCATTCTGAAATATCCCGCCCTAGTAAATTAATTACATTTTATATGGATTATAGGCGAGGATAATAAAGTGTAAATTTTAAGAATTGGTGGGTGATAAGTCGGATTAAGTAAAGAGATTTAATGGGTTAAATATTAAATAAATTAAATGCCCTTCTTAGAAAAAGGATATATATATATATATATATATATATATATATATATATATATATATATCGAGGGCATTACTGAAAGAGTGAATCAGTATTAATAAAAAATAAAGGGTATATCTATATATGTGTCATATGGTAACTAGCCCTTTCTGTAGCCGATTATACACAATCTTTCCCAAAGCCCTTTTTCATTCAAATCAATTTACAAAAATTAAATAAACTATACATATATCTCTTCTGAGCATCCGGAACTGTTGGGACAAATGGGGATTGACAAGGTAGGAAAAAATATAAGAAAATTCAAAAATCTACAGCTCGTCGCTCAAACGATCATCGAGGTAGTTCAAACGAGTAGGGGATGTTGCGCGAACTATAGGATAGGTTGTTCGAGCGACGCTGAAAATGGAGGTTTCTCTCTTTGCGTTGTCGAGCCCTCGCTCGTTGGTTCCAAAGGTTTGTCTGCAGAAATGGTACTCATGGATGGTTATTACGAATTCAGAGAGGGAGGCATGTGGTGTAATTGATTTGTCTTTATGCTGTCGACATGATAAACCCTTGTATCACTTGGACCAAGTGAGCTGTTGATGGAGGGACGATTTCTTACCTGATAGGGAAGGAATCCTTGAGGATAAGATTTCTATTTGGGTGGCAATCTCACCGTTTGAATTATAAGAAGAGCATGGGTTAGGGACTCACTCCCCACTGCCAAAGTCAAGGCACTTATCCCCCATTCCTTAAACCGTCGACCACATTTTATTTCCGAGTAATAACTGTACTCATACAAATAGGCCCTTGTTTTCCCACTGTTAAAAGTCGAAGATACAAAATATCAAGGTTGTCATTAGAACTTTGATGGGTGTTTGAGGATGTGATCTTGGGAGAAGATGGGTATGACATAGGTGATATTTGAAGAGGGTTTTTAATGGTGTTTTCTTGGAGCTTTCATGGAGGCTATATGGTGGGCTTTGTGACTCCCTTTAGGTCCACCTTTGGAGGTGGGGGAGTCACCCATCTTCATCACCACCGCCATCTTTAGAGTTATTTAGGTGGGGTAATCTACTCTTATCATATTTAGACTCTAATTGCTAAATATTGCAGTCTCATTGTTGTGTAAGATTAAGAGTAGGATTATGAGAAGAATGGTATGTTATTAGTAATCTGAAAATAGGCATTTTTATGGAGTAAAACTTCTAGAAAATATTAGTTGTGTGTGTTTACTAGTAAAACTGAAAATAAGCATTTTTATGGAATAAAAATATTAGAAATTGTTATTGTAGTGTGTTTGCTAGTAAAACTGAAATAAGCATTTTTATGGAATAAAAATGTTAGAAAATATTATTTGCTGGTGTTTTCTAGTAAAACTGAAAATAAGCCTTTTTAATAAAAATGTTTGAAAATATTATTTGTGTGTGTTTTCTAGTAAAACTGAAAATGAGCATTTTTATGGAATAAAAATGTTTGAAATTGTTATTGCAGTGTGTTTGCTAGTAAAACTGAAAATAAGTATTTTTATGGAATAAAATGTTAGAAATTGTTATTGTAGTGTGTTTACTAGTACAATTGAAAATAGGCATTCTTATGGAATAAAAATGTAAGAAAAATTATTTTTGGTACATTTCTAGTGAAAAAGAAATACTCGACATTTTTATGAAATAAAAATGTGAAATGATGTTTGTGTTGTTAAAACATTATGAAATGTATGTTTAATCCACTCGGTTGGATTTTAGTATTTAAAGTTCACTTTATATGCATGTAAACTTGTAGTGTTCTGGTAATGAATATGCTAGCAAGTTTAAAGAAAGTGGTGTTGGGTTTAAGCATGGAATAAGACAGACGGAAATTTGGAGATTAAAATGTAAAGGGTGTTATCTTATGTGTTAAAGCGACAAGTCTGAAAGTTGGCAGAAGTGTGACATTAATTAAGTGTTAAAATGACTAAAGTGTTTTACATGTTAAGTTGGAAACTTAATAACCATTTTAAGAAATAACACTTGTTGAAGGACTAAGTCGCAAGTTTGGTAAATAAAGGATAAATTGGTAATTTACTTAAAGTGGAACATTTTTATGGAATAAAAATGTTAAAGAATGTTTGTACACTAACGCGTGTGAAAATAAATTAAGTCCTTAAGCGTGAATGAACTTTAGTATAAATCACGTGTGTGTGGATAAGGGACTTAAAGAAGAAAAGAAATAGATTTCCAAGTGTTAATAGAAAACGGACGGTTAAGTCCAGGTTTTGGCTTCGGTCGGGTAAAAGGTAAAGAAGTGGAATAATGTGGACATGTGTAAAATGTTAAACACATTAATAAGGACGCGGATGTAACCAAAAATAAGCAAGAAGGGCCCAGAGCCCTTGGGTGAAAAGCACTAAATCACTTACCAGAGCATATGGTGCGCATAGCCGGTGGTGTGGAGCCCGTTGAAGTATGTGGTATTAGAAGATTACGAAAAAAGATATAGGAAATATGGAACGTATCAAGAAATGGGTTGTGTGGTAATGTGTTAATACAACCTAACTTGAATGAATGTGATAAATGTTCCGGTAAAGGTTAATTGGACAAGTAAATGCGTAAATCTATTAAAGTCGTTTGTTTCTATACTGTTTATATATTTTCACTGGGCATTGGCTCACACCCTCGCTTTGTTACGCCAGGTTGGGTGCGATTTCATATTTTGAGGGAGTTATACATGTAAGTGTTCTTTATTTATTTTAAGTTAATAGCTCTGTTTACTTGGACTCAGGGTGCTCCCCACGGGTCCCTCACGTAGTTTATCTTGAAACTAGAATCGCATGTTAACTAGTGAAATGATAATTAAAATAAAACTGGATTAGCAACATTATTTAGGTCATTTCATTGCACTTCACACCTAACGTTCGGGTCGGACCGAGTTGACTCACGATTAACCCATAAATCCGAGTCGGGGTGTTACAAATGGTATCAGAGCTCTAGGTTCAAGGTTCCTTTCGGGTGTGACGTGATGAGGTCGGTATTAGATCCTTTCGACGTCGTTGTGGTTTGGGTCGGTCTTACTATTTTGATGATGGTGTAATTCATGTCCTCGTCGGTAAGGTCAAACAGGTTAGCATGATAAGTAAGTTAGTGCCAAGTCGCATACAGTAAAGTTAATTGTTATAAATCGCTTCCGCATTTCTGATTAAGTATGTTAATAAAATATGAGTGTCCATGTAAGCCAATAAGTGGTGACACCGTGGTTCGTGGTGTGAGGTGTTTGTGTTCCTACCTTTATAGACCTAGAGTCTTTGGATATTTTAATAGAATGACATATTACCCATTGGGCAAGTGGCACCAAATTGTGAATAATCAACTGTAAGGATTGACTGCTAGGGTGTCATAATTATGTGAAGTGAAACCATGATTAAAATTATGTGTAGCATTGGGTGTGACACGTGTGAGAGGTCAATGTCGATGTGATGATTAGGCAAATTCTGATCCTTGGGGTAATACCGTGATTGATGATAAGGTCAAAAAGCTTGTAAATTGAGGTAGGCCAATGCTATAGGATAAGTCAGTCTTAGTTTATAGGATGTTATCCCTATAGGTGAGCACTTTAGTGGTTGTTGATCGGTGAATGTATTTACAAGTGTCAACTCCGTAACAAGAAAGTATTAGGGCCCTTAGTGGCAGGCTTGAGTTTAGTATGCCCCAATTCGTGTGCCCTTACTATTATATGGATTTAGAAGGTCTTGATAATTTAGGTGACCTAGGAGCAAACCTATAAAATCATAGTGGATTAGTATTAAGTAAATTAAGTCGTGATGTTTTAGAATAGGACCTCTTACGACGTTATTAGGGCGGGCCTCCTCTTGGGTAACACCCAACATCCCTTGTCCTGCCAAAAACCTGAACAGTATTAAATTGATAAATTGGTGATCATAGTTTAACATTGAGAGATAGGATTCCTTGTGGCGTTCGTAGGCATGGGCCTTAGTGTTCGTAGGCAATTACCAACACCCCGTATCCTACCAAGATATATATAGTTGAATTAGTTGGTAAATTAATACAACGTATGAGGTTTATCTAGTAAGGCAAATTAGTAATAGTGGTTAAACACTCATTAGAGATTGAAAGGTTGTAAGTTGTGGAAGTGTGTTGAAAAGTCCCTTGGAGGTACATACTAAGGTTTGTCTAATGAAATAGTGATGCGAGTGGGCAATTCCTAGTAATAGTGAGTCTGAGTTCGTGTGTCTTGCATTGCAACGATGATAGTATCTTTTCTAAACCTTGGGATTTATCGTTACATTGAGTTTTATGTAGATATGTCCATTTCATGGTAAAACACAGGTTGTGTAGCATAGGTCATGGCATGACTGGTGATTTCTTGTGGTAGATGTGTAAGATGCTTAGAGGGACAATTGAGTTGACATCGTCGCCTATGAGGCATTAGAAATCATCATTGTATTGAAGTTCACACAAGTGATAGTAAACCATTGGTGACTGTAATACGATTAGATCATGTCAATTTGTGACGGTGCCTTGGAGTTAGTGCTATGACTTTTGTTTATGGACATGTATCAGGATATGACCTTCAAGGATAATTTCGAGAATAGGTTGATCAATGGTAGGTGGTGCACCTGGGTGACTTAGAATATGATGAGGTTTATTATGGATTTAAAAAATAGTAATTAGGATAAAGTGTTAGATTCGATTATAGCACTTAAGTGTGCTACTTGCATGGTTAGTAGTGACTCTGTTGAGGGAAATCCTTAAGCATGTATGATGTTTGAAAGTCGATATGCCATTAGGGTAATTATGATTTGAGGTCATGTAGGCGGTACTAAGAGGATAACAATGGTTCACGTTTGAAGTTATGTTAGTTCTATGCTCACTAGATGATGAGTGATCTCGAAAACTGAGGTTAGTTACCACGTATTAAAATTTTGTAGGTCTAGCTATGATAGGTCGGTAACTAATGATAAGTGTCAAGAGAAGTAACTACGCCTTGATTTAGGATAGTTGTGCTTACCAGCGATGAATAAGTAGCATTAGTCCTAAGGAGGGAAGTCTAGCGTCTCAGTTTCCTGAAGGGGATTTGATTTTTGTGTTCCGGCCGGCCGGCAAGAACGAATGATTCTTGAGTAGAACTTGTCAAGGTTAAGAGGCCGAACCATGGTACGTGTTAAGGCTAAGGTGCTTAGAAGGTATCGATAAACAATTATAGAATTCAAGTATACGTTGTGGGTTTGCACTTCATGCGAGCCGATTCTTTGACAAGATCCTATTGTTCCTTTTGGCATGGCAGTCGCCAGATTCATTGCATTTATGGTATCTCCCTTGAACCTAGTACTAGAAAGTTGTTAATCAGTCCGATTCAGAAATAACTCTACGTAAGCTCAGTAGTGGTACGAGTTAGGCCTATATGGTTGGTGCATCACGGTAATTGAGTGCGCTCTTCTTCGAATGCACCTTTATTCTACATAAGCCTATATGTGCGCATGGCCCCGTGCCTTTACCAATATTTTACATGTGTTACTTGATTTCTTTAGGTTAACATGTTATTAGTTAGCTGGTACACCTAGTTATGACTTGGTTGCGTATTATAAGGTTGTGACTTGATAGTATTATGAATATTGGGACCTGGTGAACATTAGATAATGGTGTTGCACTTGGTTCGAAATCTTGGAGATCTAGAAGATGATCATTGGTACATATACATGTTGTGACATCCAGGGTGACCCTAGGTCAGCATAGGGATCTCGTAAGGGATGTCGATTAAATAGAATTATATGATAAGGAAATTTTCTTAAGAATCGGTGATGTGTGAAGAGCAGTGAAATTAAGTCTGCCAAGACAAAGTGTGATCCGAGAATTTATTGGAGGAAATGGAGATTGTTAATCCTAACGTAGGAATGATCCATGTTAATGAATTCATAGGTGACATTACGACGTTTGGCAAGTCTCAACCATCTTGAGGTTTTGTTATCATAGGCATATTTGGTACGCACGAGGACTAGAAATATGATCTTAGGGTCCGTCGTGATCAGATTAACGACGATGGACGATTGAAGCGAAATCTTTGGGGTTAGACCTTAGTATTTAAAAGGCCTAAGAACGGATTTGATCGTAGGTGGCTAGATTATAAATGATGATAAACCAAGAATTTCAAGGACGAAATTCCCTATCGAGGGAAGTTTGTAATACCCCACCCCAATAAATTATTTACCTTGTATAATGGATTATAGGCGAGGAGAATAAAGTGTAAATTTTAAGAATTCGTGGGTGATAAGTCGAATTAAGTAAAGAGATTTAATGGGTTAAAGATTAAATAAATTAAATGCCCTTCTTAGAAAAAGGATATATGTATATTGAGGGCATTACTGAAAGAGATAATCAATATTAATAAAAAAATAAGGGGTATATCTATATATGTGTTGTATGGGAACTATCCCTTTCTGTAGCCAATTATACTTAATCTTTCCCAAAGCCCTTTTCCATTCAAATCAATTTACAAAAATTAAATTAACTATACATTTATACATATATCTCTTCTGAGCATCCAAAACTGTTGGGACAAATGGGGATTGAGAAGGTAGGAAAAAATGCAAGAAAATTCGGAAATCTATAGCTCGTCGCTCAAACGATCATCAAGGTAGTTCAAATGAGTAGGGGATGTCGCTCGAACGATGGGAAAAGTCGTTCGAGCGACGCTGAAAAGGGGGGTTTCTCTCTCTGCGTTGTCGAGCCCTCGTTGCTTGGTTCCAAAGGTTTGTCTGCAGAAATGGTACTCCTGGACGATTATTACGAAGTCAGAGAGGGAGGCGTGTGGTGTAATTAATTTTATCTTTGTGTTGTCAACATGATAAACCCTTGGATCACTTGGAACAAGTGAGCTGTCGATGGAGGGACGATTTCTTACCTAATATGGAAGGAATCTTTGAGGATAAGAATTCTATTTGGGTGGCAATCTCACCGTTTGAATTATAAGAAGAGTGTGGTTGGGGACTCACTCCCCACTACCAAAGTCAAGGAACTTCTCCCCCATTCCTTAAACCGTCGACCACATTTTATTTCCGAGTAATAACTGTAATCATACAAACAAATAGGCACTTGTTTTCCCACTGTTAAAAGTTAAAGATACGAAATATTAAGGTTGTCGTTAGAACTTTGATGGGTGTTTGAGGATGTGATCTTAGGAGAAGACGGGTATGCAGAGGGGGTGTTTCAAGAGGGTTTTTAATGGTGTTTTCTTTGAGCTTTCATGGAGGCTATATGGTGGGCTTTTTGACTCCCTTTAGGTCCACCTTTGGAGGTAGGGGAGTCACCCATCTTCATCAACACCGCCATAATTAGAGTTATTTAGGCGGGGTAATCTACTCTTATCATATTTAGACTCTAATTACAGAATATTGGAGTCTCATTACTGTATAAGATTAAGAGGAAGATTATGAGAAGAATGGTGTGTTATTGTAGTGTGTTTGCTAGTAAAACTGAAAATAAGCATTTTTATGCAATAAAAATGTAAGAAAATAATATTTTCTTGTGTTTTCTAGTAAAACTGAAAATAAGAATTTTTATGGAATAAAAATGTTAGAAAATATTATTTGTGTGTGTTTTCTAGTAAAACTGAAAATGAGCATTTTTATGGAATAAAAATGTTAGAAATTGTTATAGTAGGGTGTTTGTTAGTAAAACTGAAAATAAGTATTTTATGGAATAAAATGTTAGAAATTGTTATTGTAGTGTGTGTTACTAGTAAAACTGAAAAAGGTATTCTTATGGAATAAAAAATGTAAGAAAAATTATTTTTGGTAGATTTCTAGTGAAAAAGAAATAATGGACATTTTTATGAAATAAAAATGTGGAATGATATTTGTGTTGTCAAAACATTAGGAAATGTATGTTTAATCCACTCGGTAGGATTTTAGTATTTAAAGTTCACTTTCTATGCATGTAAACTTGTAGTATTTTGGTAATGAATATGTGAGCAAGTTTAAAGAAAATCGTGTTGGGTTTAAGCATGAAATAAGACAAACGGAAATTTGGAGCTTAAAATTTAAAGGGTATTATCTTATGTGTTAAAGTTACAAGTGTAAAAGTTGGCCACAGTGTGACATTAATTATGTGTTAAAATGGCGAAAGTGTTTTGCATGTTAATTTGAAAACTTAATAACCATTTTAAGAAATAACTCTTGTTGAAGGACTAAGTCGCAAGTTTGGTAAACCAAGGATAAATTGGTAATTTACTTAAAGTGGAACATTTTTGTGGAATAAAAATGTTAAAGAATGTATGTACACTAACGCGTGTGAAAATAAATTAAGTCCAATGAACTTTAGTATAAATCAAATGTGTGTGGATAAGGGACTTAAAGAAGAAAAGATATAATTTTCCAAGTGTTAATGAAAAACGTACGGTTAAGTCCAGGTTTTGGCTTCGGCCGGGTAAAAGGTAAAGAAGTGGAATAATGTGGACATGTGTAAAATGTTAAGCACATTAATAAGGAATCGAATGCAACCGGGAATAAGGAAGAAGGGCCCGGAGCCCTTAGGTGAAAAACCCTAAATCACTAACCAGAGCATATGGTGCGCATAGCCGGTGGTGTGGAGCCCGTTGAAGTATGCGGTATTGGAAGATTTCGAAATATGGAACGTATCAAGAAATGGGTTATGTGGTAATGTGTTAATACAACCTAACTTGAATGAATGTGATAAATGTTCCGGTAAAGGTTAATTGGACAAGTAAATGCGTAAATCTATTAATGTCCATAGGTTAAGGCAAAAAGTGGGCAAATGGGTAGTTAAGTAACCTAAGTTGTTAAACCCATAATTGGCACGAGTACGTATTGGAAGGTTTTCAAGTGATAAATAAGTATTTTCTAAGCACGGGGAATGCGTGTGTTGAAATGGTACTTTTCAAAGAAAATACTAAAGTGTATATAAATGAGTAGAGGAGTAATTACAGTAAATAAATGTATTTGGGTAAGTCAAATATAATGGTTTCAAGATTTGAACCGGGTGTGTCAAAGAGCGTGGAAAATACTAAGTAAAATACAAGAAGACATTTGATAAGATTAAGGTAAATTAATCTGGGCAAGTATGATTTTCGAAAGTAAAACAATTAATGCATTTAATATGTATTTTCAAAGGTATATATATATATATATATTCGCACGCATGTGGTGTAGCGCGTGAGTATTCCTTTTTGCCGTTCGTTTCTATACTGTTTATATATTCCCACTGGGCATTGGCTCACACCCTCACTTTGTTACGGCAGGTTGGGTGCGGTTGAACCACGATCGGTGTGACTTGAATCGATTTGTTAAGATTTTTTACGAACTCCACCTATGAGGTGACTTAACAATGAAAACACACTTGTTAAGATTTTTCGCCTACTCCACCTATGAGGTGACTTAATAATGAAAACACACTTGTTAAGATTTTTTGCAAGCTCATTATTCTGTATCACTTTTCAGGTCGCGAGGGAGCCCACACCTACCGATGGACAAACTGAGCGTGGTCCTTCGCCTATTGTCTCCGCGCGTCAAGGACCAATTTCTCCGGACGAGTCAAGTCACACCGACCGTGTTTCAACCACCAACCAATTTGATAAAGTTTTTTGGAATATAATACACCTCTGAAGAAGACTTACTACAATACTCTTAAAGTTCTCGTAATATGATGTCATATTTGAAGGATGGCTATGACTTTGTGTGATCAATTTCAGAGTGGCAACTAATTAATTCGTCTGAACTATTTGCAAAAAAAATAGAAGAAGCTTATGTAATGGCCTGCTTGGACGTTAATATACTTTGAAGGTTCATCAATCTAACCTTATTGCGAAGGTTGTCGAAGAAGCTTTAAACTAAAAGCTACATTACATCATAATATACATTTGTCCCTTTTATTTTATTTTATATCAAGATAAAATAAAATAAATTACATGTATCATTTACGGTGCCCGCCCGAAAAAATGAAAGCTACCTAATCATTACGTTTCATGGGGTATATCTCAAACTATCATGTCTTTGAAAAATAACTTGATATGTGCGTTTCTCAATATCTGCTCATTCAGAAGCCTCTGCAAAATAAAATAACTTTTCTGACACAATAATATAACATTGCAAATGGTTTGTGAAACTCAAAAAAATATCCAAGTACAATTCTCATCATGCCCTTTTTTATTTTATTTTATTTGATGTTATAAAATAAAATTTAAATAAAGTTCAGGGATATTTGTGTAATGAATCATAACCACCCATACTCGTAGGTGTATTGTGCACAATTTAATGTCATTTAAGCACACGCCCTATCAAATTTGAGAGTGCATAAAATATCAAAGTGAATTCTAAATAGTGAAACATACTCAAGCTATTTCATAATATATTAGTCATGTTCAACATGGTCTCCAACTATACAATAACATTTACAAAATGTTTTATAAAAAAGCTCGGTATTTAGATGAAGGTTCATTACGCTCCCTCTAACTCATTTTTAGCTTTATGTTATAACATAACATATAGATGTATTATGCGATAAATCGTACTAACAAACGATGGTAGTTTTATCTCAGGTGGCGAGGTTCATCTCGTACATAGGCTCCTAGTGTATCGTATATAAATTCAAGAATGATGAGCCATGTTCAATATGTTCTGAAGTCATGGAATATTTTTTTGTAAATGATTATGGGATGCCATAAAATATTTGTATGTGGCCTTCATTATTCCTCTCTTATTCTGACGTTTGAACAAATTCAACTAAAATAGGAAGATATCACTCGTGATTCTAGTAAGCTCTTTATGCACACACTCGAAAAAGTGATGTCCAATCAATCACACATAATTTTTTTTCAATGAACTTAAAAAATATGTTCATATCACAATTTATCATAAACTTTGGAGTAATCTCAATATTAATGTAATGGGATATGGACAACCTAAATTTTCATAAACCACTATACATCACTACTACTTAAAAAGAGAAAAGTCCAGCCGGAATAATCAAATCACAAAAATACCCTCTAATAATTTACAAAGCCCCTACTATCCTTCAATTCTCATCTCCCCCACAAACCCTTTTCATCTCCCCTGTACCAGCAAACACTTCATCTTACCGTTACATCTAAACGGTACGGCACTTCGTCTTCCCCATACATCTACACAGGCCAATGATCCGGTACTTTGAATGGAATGGTCAAAAGACCAAAGAACGTATGTAGTGGACATATATGTAGTCCTCCCATATCCCACCACAAATCCTCTCCATCAACACATCATCGCCCCAACGCCATACGCAAGACTCATCTACAAGTACATATTTTTTGTTTTACATTTCATTTTCTTAATGTTTTGTTTCGAAATGTGCACCTGTTTACCCAATTTTTTTCGTCCTATTTTCATATTCTCCATTTACACATTATCACATAAAGATTTCACAAAAAAGATATTTGTTGTTTTCTAGACCAAAGAGTCTACAAAATGGCGTCTGAACAGTAAAGTTGAAACTACTAAACAAACAAAGGTTCTCCAAATTGAAAATTAAAAGTTAAGGATGGGTTTGAGTTTTAAGAAGTGGGTAAAGATATCTTTGAAAAAAGAATTTTACTTAATTTATTCATTGGTTGGAAATTGCAGTGAGGTATTCATCGAGTCAAATAATGATTTGGGTTTGGATTATCATTGGATAATGAAGATTACTTTCAGGATTTTGGTAATCTATGCGGGTTAGATACTCTTGTGGGTTTGTGAGAATTGGGTAGAACACTGTTTAATATATTTTATGCCTTTTTTAGAGTTTTTTTATGGATAAACGTTGTACATGAGTTTGGTGTTTATTTTGTTGTTTGTTTGATGTTGGCATGTGTTTTGTACAAGTGACTAGAACTGCATCTCAATTAAGTGAAAGAATGAAAGGATATGTTCTATATGTTCATTGTTAAATGCAATAGCAGTCAATTTGTAGCTCCATCTCTTCTGACATTTTATATTTTCATGTAAGGTGGTGCTTGGTTGTCAAAATTTTATGATGAATCTAGATTCTTTCTAATTTTCACTATATTTGTAGTTTATTTATTGTGTTAACCAATTTAAAGATCTCTTTTTTATTTACCATCAATTTAAAGATTTGTTCAAATATAAATATATGGCTTTTCAGTTCTCCCCTCTCTTTTGCGTTTACTATATTGCAAGTCTAGGAGCCTTACTTTTGGAATATTTGGTTGGGTTATTTGTTAAACTAGGTCATTTAATATTTATTTTAATATATTTAAAAATAAAAATTATTTAGCCCTGAAAGTGACATTAGCACAAGAATAGTGATATCAACTAGGCAACTTGACAAATAAGTCCAATATAAATAAAATATTTTCTAATACAATTTATCAAAATATTTTTTTCTCAATAAGCCCTATTTATACATGTGAATATTCACTACATGTTTACAAATATGTCCTATTGGAGTAAAAAAAAATTTATAGGATTTGATGGAGCAAAAAAAATCGTGGGACCTATTGAACTATTTACTTAGTCAACAGGACAAATTGGTAAAGAAACCCTATTAACTATATATTACTTGGGAATCTTTGGAGGTAATATTTTTGTCAATTGACGAACATTTAGTCTGTAAAATTTATTTCATTTAATATTTAGTGTAATATATGTTAAAAATCAGTTTTTACTCGCTGATAGTGAAATTAGTACACAAGTAGTTAGTATCAACTAATGTAGTGGTAGAGATAAAACTATCATAACTTGCTAATTTTAGGTGAAAGTATGCACCCTTTCTCAATTTTTGTAGTTTTTTTCTTGTATGTTTAGAATTTTGATAAGAATTTATTGTCTATTCAACAATTTAATTTGTAATATCGGGTTTGAGGTTGTTTATCAGTATCTTGGAAGTTAATTGAAATTATTAACGTTACATTTTTGGATAATATGTTTATTTGTATTATATGGATGATATGTTTTCTCAATTTGTAGAATCAACCCAGATATGAAACATAATACAATATATATTTCACATTTAAATTCAATTAATTCAAAATCCTTCCCATTAATTCATATATTTTGGTAGTAGTAAAAAAAAATTATAGTCTCGGTTTTGCTAGATTTAACATCAAAGTGCAGTTGGAGACCTGACACATAAATTAGAGGTGTTATTTAACTTATGAAATTTCGACTTACTTTAATTTATTTAATCTTGCATTTTCTCTTGAAAATAATATATGTTTTAGACGAATTGCTTTAATTATTTTTAACTTTCGAATCACTATTGGATTTCAATCCATTCCACTCATAAAATCTGTTATAAATACAAGCACTACAAGCTTGAAATGTCCCAAAAAATGAGTAACTGTTTTTTAAAATAAATAATAACTTCCTCTCCTAATAGGAGAAACTGTATACAAACCTCTATACTCTCCATTACTTGAACCATAAGCTACTTTTAATTGCCATCACTGTAATGCCCATATATTTCAATATGTACCCCCAACATTTTGCTGTAAAAAGGTCAGATATCCCTTACGGAACATCGCTATGATTATGGAGGTCAGAGAGAAAGAAAATCCCTGGTTCTATTCATACAATGTCTGCAACAAGAAAGTCACTATTGCAAATGGAGTTGGATCATGCTTAAATTGTGCTTCCTCAAATGTAAATTACACCTCGAGGTAAAATCAAACATTTCATAATCTTTGCCAAATATTTGACATAACTCACATATCACACTTTACTGACTCATCAATTAGTTGTCTTAAGACGACGAAGAAGAAACATGTGTTACACCTTTCGAGGTAGCAGAATCTTTTATTAGTTACGACATTCTAACTTCCATAGCTTCTAAAGAAAAGGTAATATCATTCATATTACCACTTTCTCTTCATACATAAATTTTATACGTTTTAAACTAATTACATATTCTTACTCTTCATATATGTTACTTTGTTCCACAGGGGATTATGCACTCCAACTACATTCGAAAGTTATATACGTGCATTGGCAAAATCAACAAATTTTGCATTATAAGGAAATCACTTAAAGATTCTGACTGAATGCTTGCACGTTTTGTCGCTCATAAAGTTGAAGATGAAGAAGACACGTCGAATCCTAACAAACGTTAAAAATAACATATTTGATCTTATTTTGCATTTTTACTTTTTAATAAGTCTGATTCATTGTTATGGATTTTTTCTATTTTATCATATTTCATATCTTTTAATGTTATTGTTGATACATTGTTTTTCACGCGTTGATTTTCTTTACTTCATTACTTATACATACTTTGTTTTAGGTTTTACACTTTACATGAACAATTTTTAAATTCACAACTTTTTATTCATTTATTCATCTAATCCAATTAAATATCTGAATCCGCCCACACGTTCAACGCACGTGGACACAACTATAGTTTAAAAGGGTGATGCAAAAAAAACACTTGATGCATCATTGTGTGGTCATTAAATCAACAAATGATTTTATTTAATAATTTTACATTGACAAAATGTACTGCTCAACTAATCATACAATTAATATTTCGTACAATTTTGAAAAAAAAATGTCTCTAAAATTGTCAATATTTTTTTTAGGTGGCAGTCAAGGCTCATCTCTGCTGATACACCCCGTCAGTCCCTCAATACAACTCAATAGGAACTACCGCCATATGATATTTGTGGTTTGAACAACCTTAAAACCTCAATGTGTTTGTTTTTGAAAACAAAATACCGATGTAAATTTTTCCTTACTTGGAACTTTGGAAACCAAATAATATGTGCATTTTCAAAGGTTTGGCGCAACTCAGAGGTTCATCGGTTTGGGAAAAACAGAGGTGGGTAGGCTTGGTGTAAAAGCATTTGAAAATCCATTGTGATTCAGTTTCAAGCAGACCCTCATGAGACACTCTCCCATTTTAAGACGAACCCCAAATATAAAAATAAATCACAAGGCAAGCTCTGACTGTTTAAGACGTGAGGTGGGTCGGTTTGAGGCAACTAGTCCGTTAGAGTTCATATCAATAGGTCCGTTGGAATAAATGGTCCATCTGCTCAAAGGCAATATATGATGGTCGATTTCTTTAAGCACATGCACAGAAAATATGGTCACTCATATGCTTCTTCGATTTTAAAAACCCAGATGTAAACTCATAACCCGTCGTTGGTACCCGTGGGAACCTTGTGCTATGTGGAAGCACTAACCAAATTGAATCTCTAATTTGGTTTGGGATTAACAATGGGCAAGTTTTATTGGTTTGGAAATTACCACGTCCGAAAAAAATGATGAAATGACAGTGGAGTAAACGAACACACTGCCGAAGAAGAAGAAGAAGGTTCATCGGGGATGAAATCTGAGGCCCGGTGAGCTCAAATCAGGAGCTTCCTCCTTGTTTGTATTTTATTTTATATTAACATATTCTTAGTCCGCATGCAAATGATTTTACGTTCTCATTTGTACAGCTAACACGCAATCTTTTATATAGTATAAAATGTTATACAAGGCATTAATAATGCTTATCAGCTAAGGCATCCATGTGGCACTATATCATTTTCTTTCTCTCTCCTCTCATTTCGTAATATTTCTTCCATAATTCATATGTCTCTCATAACTTCAATACACTGAGAAGTAGTGATATGAAGTAGTAATAGTATTATTCAGTCTCCTCACAACCCTTTATCTCAATACATAATCATATCTCCATATCACGCTTAATTAATTTATGACTTCTCATTTTCCCACTGAAGCAATTAGGAGATCAAAATAAACCCTTCTATCCTTATAGTCCAACCACTGTAAAGCTACCCCTCTAATTTTTTTTCTCTCTCACGTCCCCCTCTTCAAAGGAAATATAACTATCTACCCTTCCCATTCTCACATCGCGGTCTCCATTAAGGTCACCCTTGATTGCAAATAACCACTAAGGGTTACATTTCTTATTTCTTGGGGTATTGATCTTAGGGTTTATATATTGGAATTTTTTTGTTACAACACTTTATTGAATTCATAATTGGGTGTTCTACACTTGCCTATTTGTATTTCTTGGAGTTTTGATCTTAGGGTTTATATATTGAATTTTTTTTCTTATGAGTAGCTATTGAATTCAAATTTTGGTGTTCTACACTTGCCTATTCGTACGGTTGTGACGACAATGAACATCGATCTGGTTGACATATTTTTTTATTTTACAAGCACATGGTAATCTCTCCCTTTCTCTGCATTTATATCCATCATAAACATTTTCTTCATTAAAAAAATGTGATTGTGCATTTGGATTGTGTAATATGCTTCAGGTTTGTAGATCTGCGTGAGTGAAGATACTGATCGAAAAGGAATATCATTAAAAATTATTCACGTAGCCCCTCTCTGTATTTCTTTTGTTGCTTTAATTTTCATGCTCACCAACTCTAGGGGATCCAATTCCAATTACCCTCGTTGGTACCACTTTTACGCCTTCAGATGCGTTCTTATGTTTTCTTCTCACAATTTTTTGCGACTGTTTGGATGATGAGAAAAATTAGGAAAGTCGAAGAGTTGCTTTCGATTTCTGTTTAATGGGGATTGTTTGGTGTTTTTAATTTTTTTTGGACCTGATAATTGCTTTCTTATAAGTTTTTATTTAAGGGGTTCATATGATTCTCTGGGTTGAGATTGTGTTTTGGGTTTTATGGGTTCATATGGTTTTCATTTTTATATCTAGATTTCTGGCTTATTTTGATTCGGAGGCGTGTTTTTTGTCTTATAGGGTTTAGCGTGTTAATATATTGACTATTTGGTAAAGCATCTTTCAAGGTTGAACGAAAATGGTGGAGGTTTTCAGAGTTGATTTCAATGGCACAGAGATGGCAGTTCAGATCCACCGAAAATGTGGTGGTTTTTCAAGTTGAATCAGTTAATCTTTTTTGCTTTATTTCTTTTCAAACCATATAATGTATATGTTTACTAAACTTATTGATTTATGGGTTTTAAATGCAAAATCAGTTTTTTGTGATCTAATTGGGAATATTATAAAATTAGTCTAATATTTTGACTTTACAGTTTAATGATGAATTTTTGTTTCAAAACTTTTTGTTTCTTCATTTTATTTGGAGATTATTATTTTTAGTTGTATATGAAAACAGATTTGATGTTTAACCTAATTCTGAGGCCTCTGTCTCTCAGTTCCATCTCACAAAGACCTGCATGGTATCATTGTAGTTCCTATACATAATTTATACCTTAATTTTGTGCTTTAAGATTGGTGTGGATATTGAGTTATCGGAATTGGTGTGACTATATATAAGCTATTTAAGCGAAATAAAATTTTCAAAATTTTAATGAAATTGAAAAGTTAATTACAACCCTTCATTTTTGGTGGGTGAGGTGATCAAATATGATCCGTTATTGTACTTAGACAACTCAAAAATATTGTTACTTTGTTATATAGATATATATAAACCAAGGCGTATGGTACAACACATTAATGCAACCAACCGCACTCGAAATGCCCCACCTAAATCTTGCAATCCCCTCGAGTATTTAAGTCCCACCATGTAAAATACATTTTTATACATATCATCATTCACACATAGGATATACTATAACACTAATATACCCAATGCCCGTCTAAATCCTCAACCCGGATTACATTGATAATAATAGATTTTATACACCCAAAACCCAAATAAACCCTACCTTTTTATTTATCATGGTATAAATCACAGTTGACAAATAAATCTAAATCCCAATCAAAATTCATAATAACATAAAAAGCCTTAAAACTTTATGTATTTGAAGTCACATACATCTAAAATGCACAAAATCAAGTCATTTAGTGTCATGGTCGTATTGAATATTTCTTGGGTTGTTTTTCTTTTGTTATAATATACTACATTTTACCAAGAAAAAATCATTTAATTCTGATTTTGACTATGTTTACATGCTACGCGCTTTAAAAAATTTTAAGCTTGAGATATCAACGTACACACGTCTTTTAGATAGAATTGAGTATGATGTTTGTTTGAAATATCAACGTACCCACATCGTTTAGATTGATATGAGTATGATGTTTGCAACTGTGTGTTACACAATATGCTTGGTCTATAGAATTGATGTAATTTAATGTCTTCAAACACAAAGTGGATGGATATTTTTTTTATTTGGTTTTGTTATTATCGACAGCTCCATTTGCGTATATACGTATTCTGCTCGCGCATCGCGCGGGTTTACAACTAGTACAAATTGTAAAGTTATTAAATGTTTGTACAACCGTTGGACAAATTCTAGTCTGACACGTAAATAGCTTTGTACAAGTCATGTCCGTTTCTTTAATCAGACTGTGCTAGTTAAATAGATTGTACTATCAATACAACTTTATAGGTTAATCAAACTGTACTATAAAAACTTTACAGTCCTATCCATTTTTTGTAATAAATGATATGTTATAGATTCTGACTAAAACATATTCTCCCCATAAAATAATATTCATTCAATCATATTCATTTTTTTCTTTTATAAAATAAAATCTCAAGATTTAAGCATTCACAAGCTAGTTTCCCCCATCTTAAGTTCATCAGGAGCATTGAAAATATATGATATTGGCATTTATGCTTTGAATAATAACTCTTTCATCTTTTTTTGTATGCACATATACTTGAATCATAATGGTTTTTATCAATAAAATTTATATAAACACAAATTATACAACATTCTGTGCAGACTTTAATGTTTAAAGTCTATTTTCAAATAGAAATCTCAAGTAATATTTACGTATAAATATATCATATGTTTTTTATGCAAAACATGAGAGATCATAAAATAATAAGATTAGATTTCTTATCTAAAATGAGGTTGAGCATTTCTCTCATGAATGTTAGAGCAGGAGGTTGCTTGTCCACCCATTTCTTTCATACCTGTCCACCTTTTTTTAGTACGAATGAGGCGTTACATGATAAAAATCGTGAATACCTCCCCAACGGAGTCACCAATTGTAAGAGGGGAGTTTAATATGGGGAAACGCCTAATTTTTGTATGTGTTTGACTTGAGAAACTTTGATTGCGCCTATGTATCCGTCACAGTCAGAATCAAAGTCAGCACAGTTCGTAGGTTTGTGCTATTCGTAAAAAAACTCATTATAGCGAAACTCGGAGAGGTGAGAGGTGGGGAAACTCTTCTCATGCCAACTCTTTAAAACTCTTCTTCAAACTCTCTCTAAAATACTTCTTAAAACTCAATCTTAAGCTCTTAAGATAAATAAACTCTTATCTTTCAAAGAAGTCCCTTCAAAATGTAAGGAGCTGAAGCTTATTTATAACAAAAACCAACCCAAGTGGGTTGCCACACGTCAAACATATTGTGGAAACATGTGTCAAATAACCTGTGGTGGCATATGTCCTCTTTTGGATGACTTGTGTCCCATAGCATATGTTGTACCCTTAATACTAGACTATTGCCTAGTTAATGTATAAATAATACACACATACGTGTGATATGCTGGACGCGCATAATAATACCTCAATCGCATAAACACATGGACTTTTATCAATATTAACCCTCTCTAATCTCATTTAATAACTAAACGAGATGCTTATCATTGAGCCCCTCCTACAAATATACCATAGCAACCCCTCCCTTATGTTAGAAGTAGGGTCAAATCAATTCGAGCCATGGCCGAATCGATTCGGTTTCATTTAGTGCAACATTTTTCCCATCCGAATCGATTCGGATCTGAGCTGAATCGATTCGCCCCTGTTCTCTCTCCTAGATCAAGTTCATTTATGGCTCATTCTTACATGTAAAGCATTGATTACATTTGAGTTAGTTGGGTTTAATGTAAGCTTTGTTCAACTACTTATTCCTTACTTACTTCATTAACTTTAACTTGTATTTATTGCTATCTCTTGTATTGGTTTGTGTTTAACTAGATGACTTGATTAGTTATGTTATTCTCTTGTATGCTTAGCTTAGTTTCTATTGTGAGTAGCTAGTCTTATGGTTGGGGATCATGATACCACCTTGGATGCTTGAACTTCATATTCAGGGTTTGGTTTATAATTGATGAAATGGAACTTCATGTGTTGGTATTAGATTATGTAATACCATGTCCCAAAAATTCGATTAAATTTTATATGAATTATAATTGAGCAAGAGTTAATGATAATTGTAGAAGAATTGTGGGTAAAATTGGAGAAAAATAAATAGAATTAGTATTTAAGCAACTTTTACCCTTCATTCGATTTAATGTGGCGCCTCTTGGGAGACTTAGAAGTTGTGGGGGCAAATTTATGAAAAATTTGGAACTTTAGGACTTCAAACGAGATGTTTTGTCGCTCAAATGAGATCCTTGTCTCGCTCGAACGACAACCTTTAATTGCATGAACGATATCCCAGTTTTACTCGAATGACTGTCTTCAACGCTCAAACGAGATCCCCTTGTCGCTCGAATGACAAGTTACGTCGTTCGAATGACGACCTGACGATTTCAATCCTACAACTTCTCCTGTCACTTTTCGAACGGTAGATCACAAAACTCTCGTCAGATCTTGGAGCTTGACGGTTGATATTCATCAAATTAAGTGGTAATAGATGTTTTAGGGTTTTAGTGGGTGTGTAGGAGAGAGGCATGGGGTGAGAACCCACTGCCATTCCCATTTCTCTTCTAAGGAGCTCGTAATTCCCCTCATTATCTACACTGCCTTAGGCCATTTTTGAGTCCTGGTAAAAATACACTCACACCAAAATACTTTTTTCCCCATTTTCTAAGGTATATGCTACGAAATATAGAAGTGTTTATTGGGGGTTTTGATGGGTATTTGAAGGAGGTTCTCTTAGAGGAAGAAGATGGGTTAATTGAGCATTTTAGAGTATTTGGAGCTTCCATTAGAGCTTGTATGGTGATTGATTCGTATCAAATATTGCATATTTTCGCCTGTTATCTTTATTCATTCTAGCACTTTTACGGTCCTAAATGCTTATATTTCTGCTCATTAACCAGACAAGCTTGGATTTGGATATATACATGTTTTGCAGGGGTTAATTGTGCTTTTGTAGGTATTGGAACGCTAAAAGTGAGGATCCGTTGCATTTCGGAGAAGTTTTGCCGTCGAATGCTACTTCAAGGGCATTTTAGTCAATTCACATTTCTTATTCGGCTCATGGAAATTCCACGGATGCGTAGTTCGTTGAGTTAGCATCGCGTAGCTGCAAACGGTGCGTCGTTTCGAGTTCGGACGAAAAAGCTAGGCCCGTTTCCGTTTTGGACCTTTTCCCCCTCATTATGGACCAAAGGATTCCTGAAAACAGAGTGCCGGTCGACCGTGCCCAGGGGCCCGGTTGACCGGAGTTTGAGTTTTTACCGTGGGAAGGAGACAGTGCACAAGTCTAAGGGACCGGTCGATCGGTGATTGCAGATATTTTGAGATCTTTTTCTTTTCTTTTCTTTTTCCTTTTTTTTCTTTCCCACTTACTATATAAACAAAATTTTGGTTTCTATTTCAGATATACGTAGTTTAGAATAGATGTAGGGAGTTGTAGGTTAGGGTTTTGGTTTTTGAAGAGTTCTTCTTCCTCTCTTGTATTGACACCCTTTAGGGTTTGTAAGTGGCACTATTCATCTTCCCTACCATTAATTTAATTTGTATTCCTTCATTTCTTGCTTTATAGATAATTTACAAGCTTTCTAATTTAGGTTTACATGCTTTATTTACATGCTTTGATTACTTGCTTTCTAGTGTAAATTTTACCGCGTTTATTTACCGCTTTCCATTTATCGCGTTTTTAACATGCTTTCTAGGTAATTTAAATTAGGTTGTGTTTGAATGGAACTCACTCGGGTTAACGCGTTGCTTTGCTTGGTGATAGTGTTTACGGGTTTATTTCGAGTGTGTTGTGCTAGTTATTACGCCTAGGAGATTTGACGGGGCATATCATGTATGTCCCGTACTTACGACCTTTTGCATGTAATTTTCGGGATATTTGTTGACGCTAAAATCATATTAGACTTTTTATGCGGATTTAGGGGCGTGACAACCCTTGGTTCAATTAACTATCGAAATGAGAGGCATTTGTAATAACTCGTCGACCCATGTAACCATTTTATACAAATTAACTCGGATGAGGGATATTCGACGCAACCTATAGTTTTACTCGCTTTCATAATCTAGTTTCAATACCTTGCCTAGATTAACATTTCCCTTTTATGCATCTTTTACTTTTTAGTTTGTAATCACCTTTTACACTTTATTTCGAAATATTAAATCAGTTGAATTTTAGCAACTCGTCCCAGTGGATTCTCGATACCCGACTTACCGTTGTGCTTGGACCGCAAGTGTAGTAATAACTTAGGTTTTTGTATTGAGTTGGCGAAACGAAAATAATTATTAGTGTCTTTACACGCGCTACTTTTCGCCCTCGATCAAAATGGCGCCGTTGCCGGGGACTAGTTTGTTTTAGACTTTATTTGATTTAGTATTTCATAGTATTTTCTTTCTATCTGTATTATTTGCTAATATTTTGCAGGACTTCCACATTTGAGCACTTAGAAATGCTCGAATTCTTTCCGCGCGCATTTACTTTGTGGAATCCGTCACTTCGAGCCATTTTTGGGGTAAGCATGTCTTATTCCAATTTTTTCGGTAATCCTTGTTATAATTCTCAAAATTCTCGCAAGCCTATGACTTTTGGTGAATACTTAGAATCCCAAAGTATAACAAACTCAAATATGACTTTGGGCGAGTATAACGAAAGTCAAAACTTAGCTTATTGGAATTTTGATGATGATGACAATGATTTTGGGCCTTTACCTCCTTATAATAGGAATTTTGAAACGAATTCGAATAGTTTTCAAAATTCCTATCATAATGAGTTTTTGTTTAAGTCCGATAGTAATTTTTAAAGTTCCCATTTTCATGCATCCGCACCTCGACCCATGACCTTCGCGGAGGGTTTGCGTATGTATGAGAATGAGAAAATTGAAACTCATTATCGGGAAGAAAATCATTCGTGGAAACATGAGTTGGATTTATTATTTGAGTCCGACGACGATTTTGCTTCCGAGACTTTCGAGGTCGAGGAATGTTTTGAACCAGATGAGGTACTTGTGCCTACTTTGGAACAAGCCATTCTAGACTTTGCCCATTGCGTAATAGATATTGAAAGCGAGGATGATAATGACGTAATATCTATTTGCAATGAAATGATTTCTTCTTTGGCTCCCAAAGAAGAACATTTCATTGAAAATGATATTATTTCATTCGAAACTCAAACTTCATGCGACAATGATTCATCTCATGAGTTTGAATTTCTTTCATCCCCATTTTCATTCTCTATTATCCCACCGAAATAAGTACCCGATGATTCGATTTCAAACTTTAATGTTTTAAACCCTATCGCCGATGATGAGTACTTGCTCGAGTCGCCCTCCACGATCGCATCTTTGCCTTTGTGTGTACCACCTCCCATTCCAACTTCAAAATCATTGGGAGGATATTCGGCTTTTTTTGGTCCCCACTTGTTTTTGTCACCCGTTGAATCCAAACCCCCCATCATCCCTCCAAAAATTTTAATTGGCGATGGTTCATTTCTTACGCCTTACACATGCCTTCCGTTATTAAAATAAAATTCATATTTTTCGGAGGGCAAGCTTGTATGTGAGGATACACCGATTATCCTCCAAAGTCAAATCATTCTTATGGTGGACCCTCAACTATTTAGACTTCTAGTGTATAGTTAGTGTGAAGCCTAAATAGTAGGTTGTATATAGTTAGCTTTTTATTCTTTCTTTCTTTTTATTTTTAGTCTTGTAATTAGTTAACTTTTTATTATTTGTTCTTGCTATGCTTGGTACTAACTTGTTTGGTAGATTCTTTGGACTTGTTCTTATGGGGATCGTTCCACTTTTGGGTAATATCGCTCTTTTCCTCTCTTGACTTGGTTCTTAATTCACATTGAGGACAATGTCAAGTTTTAAGTTAGGGGTGTGAGATATTCTATCCATTTCTTTATTTAGTCCATGTTTTTGCTCACATGTTAGTTACTTCGTATGCTTTTCTTAGAAAAATTCAAAAATTTCAAAAAGATTTTCTTTCTTTTTTCTCCTTTTTTATGCCTTTTGCCTTTGTTTTCGATGATAAATTTTAATAATTGCCCGATCCAATAGACAACCCAATGATGCATGTTCTCGATTTTAGAAGTTATTAGACTTTAGTCTCCATTATTGATATTATGAATAACTTCATGAATTAAACTTTAATCCCATGAGCACATGCACTTTTATTGCCTTATTGATTTGGTTTAAGATTTTTATAACTCGGTAATCTTTTGTTGCATTGTATATACTTACACTGAGTAAGCTTTGTACCTTTCGTCGTTTGTGAGTGTATACACTATTCTTTTCTCATTGAAAACGTTGAATTCGTTGGTAATCTCACTATTCTTTCATTTGATCGTTTATTAATTGAGTTCATATTTAAAATGTGTTACTTGATCATGATTTTCATATATTGTTTTAATTCGATAATTGCGTAAACTTTTGGAAATGATCATAGGCCATCTTTGTTGTATTATCCATATTATCCTTGACCTCACCCTTATATGTTTACCCTCGTTAACCCCCTTTGAGCCTAAATATAGCCTTTCGTTTCATAACCCAAATCCCATAACTAACTCTAAATTTGAGTTTTAACCCATACATACACTTTCCATACCCTTGTTTGGATTGTTACTTGGGATTGAATGATGTTGTTATGATGTTGGTTGCGATTTAGGCATATGAGAGCTTGATAAGTAAAGAAAAGAAAGTAGTAAAAAAGTGAAGAAAAAGAGAAAGCAAAAAGCAAAAGAAAACATAAGAAAAAGAAGAAAAGAAAAGAAAGAGAAAGTTGTAAATGCTGTATAGTGTTTAATAAGATTTGATTACTCTCCCCGATGATATATCTAATGTCGTTTGGAACTTGTTTTTCCAATTTTGATATTGTTCGCATTTTCCCATTATCCCGAGTTTTCATTTTCGAACACTTTGAATCCGTATATACATCCCTTTAATTTCGTACCCTAGCCTAACCTACATTACAACCCTATTAAAGTCCTATGTGATCTTTGGTTGATGTAATTTAAAAATCATAATAGTTTTGATAATCTGTGAAAATGCATTTCGCCTATTTTAATGTGCGGTATCCTTTCATTGAGATTACAATTTTTCAGTTTATATATAGCGTTCTTCTTTTGTGACATATGTGCGGCTTAGTTTCTCTTTACATTTACTCTTTAGCCCGCATGTTCCGTGTGTTACCTCCCTGTTTCGAGTGAATTCACTTGATGAGCGTAATGCCCATGAGGATTGAATATATGCCTGCTTTAACGCTTATTCGATTTATATAAATTTTTCGCCAAATCACACTTTGCATGTGCTCGGTCCCCTCCCACATTTTAAGGTTTCAATTCTATGAGGTGCATTCTATAATGTTAATGATTCGGACTTTTGTGTGAATTCATTCACTTTGCTAATAATGCATATGAAATCTTTTTCGCTTTTGTTGGGCTTGTCGCATGTTGGTTTGGGCATATTTTGAGGAAATTATATGATGTTTGTGGGTATCATCCCTGAAAACCCTCACGAGACGACACTCGTCCACTAGGGTGACCTAGGGGTTTAAAGGCTTATTGCATATGCAATCGTGCTCCCTACGAAAGTGATAATTATATTTCGATGCATATATACGTCTTGTACCACCCTCTGTGGTCTGGTTTTGTTTGTTTCATTACTAGGGACTAGCAATGTTTAAGTTAGGGGGTGTGATTCGTATCAAATATTGCATATTTTTGTCCGTTATCCTTATGCATTCTACCGCTTTTACGGTCCTAAATGCTTATATTTATGCTCATTAACCAGACAACCTTGGATTTGGATATATACATGTTTTGCAGGGGTTAATTGTGCTTTTGTAGGTATTGGAACGCTAAAAGTGAGGATCTGTTGCATTTCGAAGAAGTTCCGTCGTCGGATGCTATTTCAAGGGAATTTTAGTCAATTCACATTTCTTAACCGGCCCACGAAAACTCCACGGATATGTAGTTCGTTGAGTTAGCATCGCGTGGCCGCAAACGGTGCGTCGTTTGGAGTTCGGACGAAGAAGCTAGGCCCGTTTCGTTTTGGACCTTTTCTCCCTTATCATGGACCAAAGGATTCCTGGAAACAGAGTATCGGCCGACCGCGTCCAAGAGGCGGTCGGCCGCGGTTTGAGTTTTTGCCATGGGAAGGAGACAGTGCACTTTGGCCTAAGGGACCGATCGACCGCGGTCCTGCGACCGGTGATTGCAGATATTTTGAGATCTTTTTCTTTTCTTTTCTTTTTCCTTTTTATTCTTTCCCACTTACTATATAAACCAAATGTTGGTTTCTATTTCAGATATACTTAGTTTAGAATAGATGTAGAGAGTTGTAGGTTAGGGTTTGGGTTTTTGAAGAGTTCTTCTTCTTCCTCTCTTGGATTGACACCCTTTGGGGTTTGTAAGTGGCACTATTCATCTTCCCTACCATTAATTTAATTTGTATTCCTTCATTTCTTGCTTTATATATAATTTACAAGCTTTCTAATTTAGGTTTACATGCTTTATTTACATGCTTTGATTACTTGCTTTCTAGCGTAAATTTTACCTCGTTTATTTACCACTTTCCATTTATCGCATTTTTAACATGCTTTCTAGGTAATTTAAATTAGGTTGTGTTTGAATGGAACTCACTCGGGTTAACGCGTTGCTTTGCTTGGTGATAGTGTTTACTGGTTTATTTCGGGTGTATTGTCCTACTTATTACGTCTAGGAGATTTGACGGGGCATATCATGTATGTCCCGTGCTTACGACCTTTCGCGCGTAATTTTTGGGATATTTGTTGACGACAAAATCATATTAGGCTTTTTATGCAAATTTAGGGGCGTGACAACCCTTGGTTCAATTAACTGTCGAAACGAGATGCATTTGTAATAACTCGTCGACCCATGTAACCATTTTATACAAATTAACTGGGGTGAGGGATATTCGACGCAACCTATAGTTTTACTCGCTTTCATAATCTAGTTTCAATACCTTGCCTAGATTAAGATTTCCCTTTTATGCATCTTTTACTTTTTAGTTTGTAATCACCTTTTTTACTTTTATTTCAGAATATTAAATGAATTGAATTCTAGCAACTCGTCCCAGTGGATTCTCGATACCCGACTTACCGTTGTGCTTGCCCCGCAAGTGTAGTAGTAACTAAGGCTTTTGTATTGAGTTGGCAAAACGAAAACAATGATTAGCATCTTTACACGCGCTACTTTTGGCCCTCGATCAGTGATGCTTTTTGTGACTCCCTTTAGGGCCACCTTTGAAGGTGGGGGGAGTCACCCATCTTCACCACCACTACCATCTTTGGAGACTTTTTAAGTGGGAAAAACTAACTTTGATCCAAGTTTATAGTGTTATATAAATTCAGCATATTTATTTTATATATAGTAGACTAAATATGTGTAAGATTGATGTTAGTTTGTATATAATTGTTGATTAGTAATCATCGTATCATTTGTATGAAAATGGGTTTCAAAAAGATGATTTAAAATGGGTCTTGAAACATATAAAATTTCAGAATATATATCTTCAACATTTTATGCAATAAAATGTGTTATAATGATGTTTTTTAGGAAAAGAATGTGATTTTATGGAATAAAATGTATTAGGCTCATTTGGGCCATTTTGTGAGGTTAAAGGATGATTTCCTACATGAATAAATGAAGATAAATGAAAAATATAAACTTTCACTTTAATGGGTATTTAAAGTGTGAGATTTACGTAGGGAGTTAAGTAGGTTTGATGTTTAATTGTATGGAAGTGAGGTTTTACATGAATTGTGGTGCAAAAGTTAAATAATGGAAGTTAAAGGGTTTGAATGTGTGAATAGTATCAAAGTGGGTGTTAAGTTGCAAAATCCCATAAATAAAGTGTGTATTTCAAATGTATAAAAAAAACGGAGCTTTAATGTGTAAAATGGTGTTATTTTATATATTAAAGGTAATAAAATGGCAAATGTGAAAGTTGGGTAAAAGTTTCACATTAAACAAGTGTTAAAATGGTCAAACGTGTTTTAACTATTAAGTCGAAAACTTAATAATTATTTTGAAAAAATACACTTATTAAAGGATTAAATTGCAAATTCGGCACCAAAAAAGGTAAATTGGTAATTTACTTCTAGTAGAACATTTTTATGGAATAAATGTTAATGAATGTTTTTACACTAGTATGGGTGAAATTGAATTAAGTCCTAAAAGCGTGAATGATTTTGGTATAAAATTGACGTGTGTGTGAACAAAGGACTTAAGGGAGAAAGAAACAGTTTTTCAAATGTTAATGGAAAAACGGACGGCTAAGTCCAGGCTTTTGGCTTTGTCCTGTAAATGGAGAATAATGTGGACATGTGCAAAATGTTAAACACATCAATAAAGACTCGGATGCAATCGGTAAGTAAGCAAGAAGGTCCTGGAGTCCTGGGGTGAAAAGTCCAAAATCACTGGCCAGAGCATATGGTGGTTTCGCCGGCGGTGTGGAGCACGTTAAAGTACGTGGATTATTAGGAAATTTTGAGGAAAAGATAATGGAATATGGAACATGACAAGTAAATGTTTCGTGGTG
Organism: Sambucus nigra; assembly: GCA_949130495.1. Classification (NCBI taxonomy): domain Eukaryota; kingdom Viridiplantae; phylum Streptophyta; class Magnoliopsida; order Dipsacales; family Adoxaceae; genus Sambucus; species Sambucus nigra. The sequence goes on along the minus strand of OX422208.1, from coordinate 190,885,712 downwards.
AATGTATAAAGACAACCTAACTTGAACGTAATAATAAATGTTCCGATCAATGTAATATGGATAATTAAATTTAGAATAATTACTAATGTCCATAAGAATAGCGAACTGGTTAAGTAAGGTGACTGTAATACCCCGTAATTTTATGGCTTTTAATTATGAGATTAATTAAATGAAATTTCTTTTAATTGCTTTTAATTGTGGAATTAATTAAATTAATTTGGGATAATTAATTGAAAATTAATTCAAATTTAAATAACTAGCGAGACGAGAGTTAGTATTTAAATATAATGATAATGGTGAATATAACTGAGTGATTATGGTAATATGTGATTATTGAATATATTATATATGTCGTGAGTTGAAAATACAATAGTTTTGGTAATTTAGTTGGGACGAACGTGTCAGGACCCAATTTACTGGATTTAAAAGTAAATTATTTTTCTGTCATCCGTATGACCGTTTTGAGTGTGCTAACGTGTCCGGAAAAGTCGAGATAATCAGAAAACACTAGCTGGGGATTTAGTTTGGGTCCCGGAGCATTTTAGACCTAACCGACAGCCCGGGAGGGTATTTTAGTCATTTTGACTTTTTGAGGAAATATAACCCACGAATTTTAGACTTAAATTATCAGCCAACACAAGAAATCTTAGGGTTATCACAACCAAAAACCACCAACAGCAGTTAGAGAGGAAGAGAGGAAAGTTTCCATAGGAGAAACCACCCTTAGAGGCTTTTGCACCACCGTCACCACCACCGGATAGCTCGGAAAGAGAGGATCATTCCCGTACCATCTACTTCAAAGGATCAGAATCTTCATTACCAGGCAAGTGATTTAACTTGCAATAAATTAGTGCATATATTATCCATGTTAGGTTAGAATTGAAGAATAACCTTGAATAATTATAATTGAATGGATTTAAATAATTGAAATTAAATCTGGGTAGGTTTTGCATGTAGATTAACTTCTGAGAATTTAGCAACCACGAAATCATGATCCATGTGTAGAGAATTATAAATTTGTAATGAATTATATAGCGTTCTTGAAGAAATAGGAGAACTAGGGTTTTTATATGAAATTTATGTGAATTGATCCAAGAATTTGGTGTGCCATTTTGATTTGATGAACCTAAAACGTTGGAAATTATACAAACATGTTGGAATGATTATTAGTATACTTAGTTGGGAGTTTGAGACGTTATAATGAAACATTAGAGGTGTAAAAATAGGAAACCCGTTGACGCGACTAAGAATTTGTCTCAAAAGTGCGTTTTCTCAAGGCTCAAGTGCAAGCCTGTCGCGTTAGTAATAATCCGACAAGTCGGGATCGTATCCATAGGGATCAACAATTGGCACTTGTGTAGGAGAAGTTATTAAATCTTGAAATGATTCCTCAAAAGAAATATGAAAAGAGGATTAATGATTGGGAAATTTCTAGTGAAATAAAAAAAAATTCAAGAAAAATAAACTAAAAATTGTGAAGAAATTAGATTGACAAATGAGAGAAAATAGGGTAGGGTACAATCCCTCATACCTTAAGGAATTACCGAATAGAATACTAGAATTGAAAATTAAAATTATTGACTAAATCCAGCCTTTATAAATCCTACGCATTACATATATGAAGGATCTAGCCCTCACCATATGAAATCAAAGGTAAATATAAAGCGGTGAATGGACAATTACACTTGCAAAACGTTCTTAAACATCTCAAGTACCTAGGGCAAGAGAGATTAAAAGATTGACTATGTTTGTATAATTTTCATTCACGATTCGATCAGAATTTAATTTACCCTCTATTTTCTATATAAGTAATTTGCCTCGGAGTGAGTTCATGTACCCCAGCCCTTAAGAATTTAGCTAGACATGATTTGGTTAAAGAAAAACTTCATACACAAAATTATAGATCTAACAACTATTGAAAATAATTTGCAAAGCAATTGAAATTTAACTAACATAGATACCAACTAAGAGAATGGAATTGTTATACTTGATTTCAGCAACAGGAAAAGACTTTGAATCCAGAAATTGTTGTCTCTCTCAACCTTACAAACTAGGGTTTATGAAGAAAATGAAAATTTCCTAACTTCTGAATTGCTCTCTCTCTAAAAAACTGCCTAGAATGAAGTAGGGCATGGGCTTTTATAGCACGAAGTAGTACGAATTTGACAGCCAGAGTTGCTTGTTGCGCAAGATTTCACCAGCTACGCACATCAAAATCTTCACAATAAATGCCAGGATTTTGCATGACCGGACCGGTCCGGATATCCCTCGGATCGGTCCGGTTTTTCAGCCACCGGATCGGTTCTATTTTTATTCTACCGGATCGGTCCGGTCCCCACCGGATGGGTTCTGCTGTCATCGGTTTGTCATCCATCCGGGGTCTACTGGACTTGGGTCATTTCGGATCGGTTCGGTCCCCACCGGATCGGTCCGATTTTCTTCCATGTTGACTTTGCTCTTTCATCTTTGACTGGCCATAACTTTTGATCTCGAGATCCGATTTGAGTGTCGTTTCTTCCGATATTCTTGTGAAATCAAGCACTTCAACTTCCCTTTAGGTGTCGAATTCGAATTCTGGATAGAAATTTACGCTTTTTCCCTTTGACTTTTCTTCCTTTCATCATCTCCTTTCTTCTGATTTCTTTCTCTCCTTTTCTTGCACTAAATTCCTGTAAAATCCATCAGAAAACACGAAAACTTGGAAAAATTGTTAGAAACAATCAATGGCAATGATATGGAATAAAAATGGTTCAATTACCTTGTTCGAGATATTAAACTCACTAACTTAAGGGGCTAAATTCAGAAGAATTTACGCTTGGTCAAATCCCCCTAACTTAGGACTTTGCACGTCCCGGGCAATGTAACTGAAATTAGTTTAAAGCTCAATTCTTTTATTAGGATAGAATACCTTTTTCGCAGGCAAGCGATTGCATTTAGCGTATGCAACAAGACTTTAAACCCCTAGGTTACCCTAGTAGGACGAGTTTTGTCTCGTGAGGGTTTGCAGTGAATATACCCACAAAATTCTTTATTGACTCAAATAAATATCAAAATACTTAAAAATTGTACAATTTAAACTTTTCGAAAAATAATCACCATAAATTCATATTCAAATGTCTCAAACCATAGTGTGTGTGTGCAAAGCCAAAAATTAAACCTCAAATTTCCACCGATTGAGCATTACGTTACTTTCCGAAAATTCATTTTGATTCAAATTCTTACGGATGCACTCACAAACAAATCACTCGGATTGTGGCTATTTTCTCTCGGTATGCATGATATAAAGAGTAAATATAATGGACACAATTCCATACATACAAAATTGAAAGAAGGAAATATATGGTGAAAAGATCTCATCATCGGAATACAGTTATTAGGAAATGGGAACATCACCTCTAGTTCACACCATTTAATCTCTCATATTATCTTTTCATGTCTTAGCTCTCCATGCAGTAATTAATTTCGCCATTCGGACTCGGTTAGGACTTTTTTGGGTTAAAAAGTGTAAAGGGTAAAATTGGGAATAGACGAAATGTTCGGAATTGGAAGATATCTTGGGCATTTGCTCATTTTTCTCTTTCTTTTTCAATTTTCATTTTTTTTTCTTTTTTTCTCTTGCCCCTTTTTATCGCACAATTTGGACTTACTTGATGAATTTTCTTAATTTTTACAATTCCGCGCTATTTGGATTTTTCGGGTTATCAAACGAAAGGAAAATATTTTATTAGGCTCAACTTGGGTTGCAAAGGGATAATTTTGTTTTTCACAACTTTTTATGGCTAATATTTTTGGGTAACAAACGAGGGCCTACTTCATTGTCCAAATTGCTAATCACATTACCATATGCATCTCGAGATTATTAATTAAGTTTAGAGATATATTTAGCACGAATTTCGAGACAACATTTCACACATTTCCCATAATTGATCAAAATAAAGGATTGAGATCATCAACGACTTATTAAAACGCTGAAAAGAACTTTGAGTTAATCATAAACTCGGATTGATTTAAAAACTCATAAAAAATTGAAAGGCTCGAAATCTCACCGGGTTTGATCAATCTCCACACTTATTCGTTAAGTCGTCAATTTTCTTTCAATTTCCATCTTCGGTCAATTTTGGCTTAGTGCAATTTGAGATTTAACAATTTGAGACTTTAAATAGAATAAAGGTGATATTTTTGAAAATTTTAAATTCCAATTTTTATTTATTTTGAAGAACAATATTTTTGGCTTTTTTCAAAAAATTTCATTTTTTTTTTATTTTATATACATATATGCGAAGTTTTATGAATACGCACTTGTCATCCCCCCTAACTTAGTGATTTGCATTGTCCTCAATCAAATGGACGAGAGAGATAAAGAAGACAACATTAGGAGTGCGATAAATAAAACAAGCAAATATCATAATGAAAACTGTATATTACAACACAACTGTGTAAACAAAACATCACAAACATAAGTAAAAAAACATAAAGGGGTAGCGGGGCATCCTAAGGGGCGGGTGGGTGACGGGAAGGGCCGGGAGCAGCAGGATCATAAGGATTGTAATAGTAGGGAGGAAGGGGGGCCTCGGGACCCAATTGAAGACGGTACAAGTCCGCCTGCATACGCAGGACCAAACTCATATCCCTCTCGTAGGACGTCACGAACCCGTCGAAACGCGTTTCAAGAGAAAGAATGCGCTCAGTCAAACCCGTACCAACCGGAACATAATCCGGATCAGCGGTTTCATCATATTCTTCCTCCTCACCTTCGTCCATCTCAACATCCTCATCAGCAACGTCCTCTTCCTCATCGGCCTCCTCATCACTCGAATCGCCGCCGCGCCTTGCACGGATTAGCTGAATTTGCCTTTCACTTCGAGTGCGGGACTCTTGTCCTAATGGCTTAGGCAAGTTTATAAGATCTTGGGGTGCTACAATCCCGGCATCCTTAAGCAAGGATGTAATGAGACGACCATAAGGAAGAGGTGCCCGACCCTTTTATCGTAAGCCACAAAGAGAATATCATTGTAAAATGTGCGGGCCAAATTGATAACAGTTGTATGGTCAAACAAGTGATACATCATTGTAGCTTGACGCGGCCACATTGCTGAATCATTGGAGGTTTGTAAAATATTGGCACAAACAATGTGAAAAGTGAACCGTGCCTTGTCGAATAACCGACCAACGGGAAAGGTCTCGGTAGTCCAAACCGCGTCGGGCTCGATTCTGGATATGCAAACTTCCTTGATGAGAACGGGATCGGGACTAGGATAATCAAATTGATCCGAAGTGGTCACACCGTAAGACTCGAGTTTCTGGGCCAGAATTGCAAGTGAGAACGGTATTGGTGTGGAATCCACAAAAGCTTGGGATTCGAATTCAGCGGTACGGACAAGCGAACCATAAAATTGACACACTTTTTCCCAAACGGCCTCATATGGTTCATTAAAAAATCTGCACCAGCCTCTTGTCATGAACATGGCCGTGACAGAATTAGGCAGTTGATCCCAAAGCACTTGACGTTCAATGTGAATTTTTCGGGTTGGACTGAAAAAACGCCGGCACCAATTGGCTTCACGGCGAGAACGGTATTCTCCATTGCCGTCGGGTAGGACCTCAATGGAGGTACATTTCTGGGGTGCAGCCATGGATAGGGTTTTTATATGAAATTTATGTGAATTGATCCAAGAATTTGGTGTGCCATTTTGATTTGATGAACCTAAAACGTTGGAAATTATACAAACATGTTGGAATGATTATTAGTATACTTAGTTGGGAGTTTGAGACATTATAATGAAACATTAGAGGTGTAAAAAGAGGAAACCCGTTGACGCGACTAAGAATTTGTCTCAAAAGTGCGTTTTCTCTAGGCTCAAGTGCAAGCCTGTCGCGTTAGTAATAATCCGACAAGTCGGGATCGTATCCACAGGGATCAACAATTGGCACTTGTGTAGGAGAAGTTATTAAATCTTGAAATGATTCCTCAAAAGAAATATGAAAAGAGGATTAATGATTGGGAAATTTCTAGTGAAATAAAAAAAAAATTCAAGAAAAATAAACTAAAAATTGTGAAGAAATTAGATTGACAAATGAGAGAAAATAGGGTAGGGTACAATCCCTCATACCTTAACGAATTACCGTATAGAATACTAGAATTGAAAATTAAAATTATTGACTAAATCCAGCCTTTATAAATCCTAAGCATTACATATATGAAGGATCTAGCCCTCACCATATGAAATCAAAGGTAAATATAAAGCGGTGAATGGACAATTACACTTGCAAAACGTTCTTAAACATCTCAAGTACCTAGGGCAAGAGATATTAAAAGATTGACTATGTTTGTATAATTTTCATTCACGATTCAGTCAGAATATAATTTACCCTCTATTTTCTATATAAGTAATTTGCCTCGGAGTGAGTTCATGTACCCCAGCCCTTAAGAATTTAGCTAGACATGATTTGGTTAAAGAACAACTTCATACACAGAATTATAGATCTAACAACTATTGAAAATAATTTGCAAAGCAATTGAAATTTAACTAACATAGATACCAACTAAGAGAATGGAATTGTTATACTTGATTTCAGCAACAGGAAAAGACTTTGAATCCAGAAATTGTTGTCTCTCTCAACCTTACAAACTAGGGTTTATGAAGAAAATGAAAATTTCCTAACTTCTGAATTGCTCTCTCTCTAAAAAACTGCCTAGAATGAAGTAGGGCATGGGCTTTTATAGCACGAAGTAGTACGAATTTGACAGCCAGAGTTGCTTGTTGCGCAAGATTTCACCAGCTACGCACATCAAAATCTTCACAATAAATGCCAGAATTTCGCATGATCGGACCGGTTCGGATATCCCTCGGATCGGTCCGGTTTTTCAGCCACCAGATCGGTTCTTTTTTTATTCTACCGGATCGGTCCGGTCCCCACCGGATGGGTTCTGCTGTCATCGGTTTGTCATCCATCCGGGGTCTACTGGACTTGGGTCATTTCGGATCGGTCCGATTTTCTTCCATGTTGACTTTGCTATTTCATCTTTGACTGGCCATAACTTTTGATCTCGAGATCCGATTTGAGTGTCGTTTCTTCCGATATTCTTGTGAAATCAATCACTTCAACTTTCCTTTAGGTGTCGAATTCGAATTCTGGATAGAAATTTACGCTTTTACCCTTTGACTTTTCTTCCTTTCTTCTGGTTTCTTTCTCTCCTTTTCTAGCACTAAATTCCTGTAAAATCCATCAGAAAACACGAAAACTTGGGAAAATTGTTAGAAACAATCAATGGCAATGATATGGAATAAAAATGGTTCAATTACCTTGTTCGAGATATTAAACTCATTAACTTAAGGGGCTAAATTCAGAAGAATTTACGCTTGGTCACCCGTAACTGTTTAAAAAATTCTGGGTCAATACCTGTTTGATCGATCGATCGACCCAAGAATGTCGATCGATCGACTGATCGATTGATCGATCGACCCCTTTTCTTCGATTGATCGACCTCTTGTGATTTTTGGTAATTGTTTCCCTTTAAGGTTTAAGGAAAACCCCAAAGACGATAATGATTCTTAGGGTGATTAATATGATATTGTGGGAATTAGTTAAGGTCAGTAGGGTCTTAGTTGAAGCCCGAAATAATGGATTACCTTAGGGAATTGAATAATATTGCTTACGAGGGACTACCGAGTGAGGTACGGTTTAAAAATCATTCGAATTGAAACTATAATGGGAATAAATGTTGAGGTAAGGATAAGAACGGTACCGGAGGGGCTTTAAGTTACTAAGATAATATTAGAAACTTATAGGAGACCTAGTAACCTTTTGGGGTAGGTTTAGGTACTAAAATTGATACGGCGAGAGAGTTATCAAGTTAAATATATAATTACCTATGATGTTCGGGATAATTTTACTACGTACGAGACTTACTAGATAGAATGTGAATATCTATATTGAAATATGATTACTAAGGTTGTGTGAATGCCTAGTGTATGGATTTCTTATGTGTATGACATACCTACCATACTTGCTATCACGGGAGGTCGATTTTCGGGAAAAGGGTCATCTTATCTTTGTGTGCCTTCGGGTGGATTTAGATTGGTACCTTAAGGACATAGGACTGTGAATGACTTATTTATGAGTTGATAAGTCAGTTGACCATGGGAGCGTAGGTATGTGCATAACCCATGGGTATGTGAACTATGTTCGCCTCCAATATGTGTGATTTGTATTGAGACGATTCCTGAGTGATTCAGAACACGTGATCCTTACGTACGTGATGTACATGGATTTAATAGCAGAGTATGTATGCACCGCAGCTTAGCCTAGGGGTGCCTTATATGTATATATGTACTGAGAGTGATTTATATATATACTTGAGACTAGTTCACTGTTACTTAGTAGATGTGAATAACTAAGATATTTGAATGGGCTAAGAATATGAGAATGTAATTAACATTTGAGATAAGTAATTTAACGAATGTGTACATAGGTTATGAATATAACTTGTTTGGGTGTTACGAGTTGATACCCTATGTTAGAATGCGAAAGCAGGAGCGGTACTTACTAGTTAATTAACGGCGTAACTAGGATGGGTTAAGGGAATACGTTAGGCGTGCACATTAGTTGAGAGGTGAGAAACTCATGTGAGAGTACGTAACTAACATATTTATAATATGTGTTGTCTAATTGTAATTTAAACACTTGCTAAACTTTTAAACTATTTTCACCTCGGGCTCTGACCCGTTTTCTTCCAAATCTATTTTGTTTTGTAAAAACATTTTAGGTGCTCAGCCACAGGGACACCAAGCATAGGAGTTCCATTACATTGACGTGCTGTAGATGTTGTGGAAGTTACATGATCTCGGTATTAGACGTCTTCACATTCTGTACTTGATTCTACTCAGGGTTACTCGTCTGTTAGGGCATGTTGCCCATTTCCATTTAGAGATAGCATTCTCAGACTTTTAGTTTTATTTCAGATGTTGGTTTATTTATTTAGACTCTTGTATCGGGACTTTATGTTACTCTGGTATTATTATTGGAGTGTTTACTCCAGACTCCGTTTATTTCTTTTCGTTGATTATTTATTTGAGATTGTTTATGCGATTAATGGTTGTTGACTTAATTACTTGGTTTATGTTAACTTAATTAATAAAATTTGGCTTCTCTCTTTTTAAATATTATGTGGCTAGTAATAAATTAAATGTTTTCGACAGTGATGCTACAACTGAACCAACTTAATATTATGTATTAATTGCATAAAGGAGTAGCTACCCGGTATTTAATTAGTCGGGGTGTTACAGTGACCTAATGAGTAATTAAGCTACCTAGTGAGGACTGAACTCATAATAACATAGGCGCGTGTGTGGTATAAGGCTTTCATGTTAAATAAACAACTCTAACACGATGTGTGTGTGAGTTGAAAGAAAGTCTTAAGTAGTGGTTAAGCAACTTTAATGTGAGTTAATGAGCGTCGGGTAATAAGCGTTTTCAAAAGCAAGTGAAGGGTTTTCCTAACAATTGCTAATTATTTAACTGCGTGCGTTAACGGGAAGGAATGCTAGTTCTAAGCATAATGATACAAAATGACTAATTTGTAAGGACAAAGAGAATAAATGGTATTATGTAATGTTTTTGAAATAAAATAGTTTAATGCATTGAGATATGTATTTTTAAAGGTATATATGTATTTCCACATATATGTAGTTATAGAGGGTGAGTATTATTTTCTGTCATTCGTTACTATACTGCATTGTATATTTCCCACTGAGTATTCGACTCCCTCCCTCCTTTTGTTACGACAGGCTGTATGCGGTTTCGTATGTTGAGAGCGTTGCACAGGTAAGCTTTCTATTTTATTTACGTTAGTAAGATCTGTATGCATTGGCTTCCGAGAATGTTTCCCACGGTTCCCTCACGTAGTTGAATACGAATTTGGACTCGCATGCTAATAAGTGAAACTTTAAACAAATTAAAACTCGAATAGAAACATTATATAGGTTGTTTTATTGCACTTCACACCCAACGCTCAATTCGAATCAGGTTGACTACGGGTAACCCATAAATCCATATCGGGGTGTTACAGATTATCCTAGTTTTTTAACTCTCCTTGTCACGTAGTGTTTGATGCTTTATTACAACTCCATCCATTCTAGCACCATAACTAATTAACCCCTAATCGTCCATTGATGAGTCTAGTCTCTATATGGTTGATGTTCGGACTTAATTAGTTATGATTGATTAGAATTAATTTAAACCAAGTTCCATCATCTTCGTAGTGAATCCAAGGAATGAGAATGATCCTTAAACCCTTTTATCTCTCGTACTTAAGCTTTTATCAATTTTTTCTTTGTATCTTCATAGTTTACTCGTTCTTTGCTAATTTAACGCATGTTAGGATAACGATAAACTAATCTCACAACTTCAAACAACAAATCATCTTTTACATTTTCCCTTTATGACGTTTAGAGGGTATCATATTGTTGATGTAAAAAATTAGATCACTCTAATTATTCAATCACAGATAAATAAATGAGACAAAAATTTTTAAAGTGGTTCAGCCTTATAAGAATGGCCTACGTCCACTGTTGTTTTATTGCTGAGTGTTGGGAATTCTTGATTACAAGAAATTCCGTTCTGGATTCGATCCCAGAGTTTTGATTTCGGTCCTCTTACAATGAGGATTGTACAATGTATTTATAGCCCTGAGGCTGTAATGTGAAAGGGTAATACATTAAATGATATACATATGAAAGGGTAATACATTTAATGCCCTCTTTGCGTGTGCGTCTGAATGATAAGCATTTAATGAATTAGTTGAACTGTTGGTTATCCAGCTATTAATGCTTTATTCGAGATGCATCTCGAAACGCCTGAGTTGCTCGGACCGCCTAAGCTACTTGGTACTCAAGAGTTCCTCACAGAGGCATTGTGTAATACCCCGTATTTTTGTGATATTCATTTATGGGATTAATTGAATTAAATGCGTATTAATTGGAAATTAATCCGGATTAAAATACTAGCGAGATGCGAGTTGGTATTTGATTATAATGTGCATATATGATTATATATGAATTTTGAATTATGAAATTTGTCGTGAGATTGAAATACGGCAATTTGGAAATTTTGTTGAGACGCGTGTGACAGTCGCGTCAGGAATATAATTATTTGAATTAAAAAGTGAATTTTATATTTATCACCCGTACGGTCATTTTGAGTGCTCCAACGCGCCCGGAAGGGTCGAAATAGTCAGAAAACACTAGCCGGGGGTTTGGTTTGGGTCCCGGGGTACTTTTAGGCCATACCGGTAACTTATAAGGGCATTTTGGTAATTTCGGAAATTGGGTAATTAAAACCCACGAAAATTAGAGTTAAAAATCTGACTTAGTATTAACCCACTAAGCCATTTCCAACCCCAATTTAGGTAGTGGGCTACGGGAGAAGTTAGAAACTTTATAACTTGGCAAAACCAACCCCACCTCCATTAACACCTTGAGAAGAAAAGCTTGTTGAGAGAGAGAGAAGGAATTCTGCAGAGAGAGAGAGAGAACACTTCAGAAATTCGTCATCAAATTCAGATATTCGAATAAGGCAAGTGATTTAATTTCGTTTTTATAGAGAATGCTTCTTCCATGCGTAGGATATTCAATTAAATTGTATTGTTCTTGGGAGTTAATGAAAAACCCATTAAATTGGAAATAGAATCGTACATATTGATGAGGAAATTGCATGTAGAATTATATGTAGGTGATTATTCTGATGTTAATAATATCTTGGATGAAACAAAAATGGATTTTAGTAAGTTCAATGATGATTTATAAATGTTAGGGTTCATGTTCATATAATTTGGGGATAAATGAAGAGATTTGAAGATTTGATGATGTTTAAGATGAGTTAACCCTATATAAACGTTTGATTATGACCTATGAGTGTTTAGTACGATTTATGAACCTTAAAATGATGTTGGGTCGATTTTTATGTGGGATTAGGAGTGAAGAAAATTGGGAAAAAACGAAATAAGGATTTCTGGGCTCGAAACTGGCCACTCGTTAGAAGACCTGCCCAGGTCGTTCGAACGAGCTCGTTCGAACGAGCTTCTAACGAGTTGACCTCTGACTTCTAACGAGGGTGAAGTTCATTCGATAATCTCGTTCGAACGAGATCTCGTTAGATAGCCCAGTTCGTTCGAACGAACTCTCGTTCGAAAAGCCTCGTTCGAACGAGACTTCGAACGAGTTGACAGTTTAGGCTTTTTAGCCTGTTTTGATCCCGAGTGTCCCGTAACCTTGGGTATATGTAGAGATAACCTTTCCTTGATGATTAATTGTTATAGTGGGGATGTTTGGGATATAATGAGGAGTCAAACCTAGTAGTGTAGTTTGAACCTAAGGGAAAATGTGAAGTAGGAAGTGAGTGTCTACTACGTTGTGAGAACTATTGACGGCCTAATTTATTATATTAACTGGGAACATATAAATTGTGTAGTATTATATGTCGGTACGAGAATGAGAAATGTACCTCCAATATATTATGGTGATTACTAAGACGTGAGCATACTTAGTATATGTATTGATTTTATGTGTATGACATACCTACCATACTTGCTATCACGGGAGGTTTGCGTTCGCTTAGGGCCCTCTAATCCTTGTGTTGCCCGAATTTAGACTGGTTACCTCGATGAACATAGGTCAGAGAAGGACTTATTGGGATGTTAATAAGTCTGCTGATCGTGGGAGCGCAGGTATGTGCGTGACCCATGTGATGTGACTGTGTTTGCCTCCATTATTTGTGATGTTGTTATCTGAGAACTATTCCTGAGAGATTCGGAATATGTGATCCTTATGTACGTGATGTACCGGGATGGATAGCAGAGTATGTGTGCACCGTAGCTTAGTCTCGGGGTGCTTGTATTGTATATTCATGATGTCAATAATATACACTTAATTAATGGGAACCTTCATGTTGTTATTGTGGATATAATTATGGTATTGTTTTGAGAAAACATAACGGGTTAACCTATAGTGAATTGTATTACAAATTGAGAATCTGAGTTTAAGTAAAACCCTCTATTTATTTAATAACGCTAGAATGTAATATGGGGATCGAGTAGTAAAGGGTAGAACTTATTACGGTTTGGTTAGATGTGTATGTCATGTAGATGGGTATGGTACGTTAGGAGTGCACATGTAGTCGAGAGGTGAGAATTTCATGTGAGTGCACGTCCTAACATGTAATTTGCATTTAATGTTTTAATGCTATTAAAACACTTGTTGTTTTTAAAATGATTTCCACTTTCGGGCTCTGACCCATTTGCTTTCAAATCTATTTTTGTAAAAACCATTTTAGGTGCCCAGCCACAAGGACACCATGCTTAGGATCCTCATTCAGGTGACGAGCTGTAGCTGTTTGTGGAAGTTACAGGACTTTGCTTGTAGACGCTTCATCTATCTTGACTCGTTATTCTTCAGTTATCAGTTGTAGGGCATGTCGCCCATTTCTTTTAGAGACATTTCATTTACTTCAGTTATTCAGACTTTTGGCATGTAATTATTCAGGATTCAGACTTGTCGTATTATTTTCATTTGTGGGATTGTTGTGAGGAGTTTTCCTCTGGATTTATTATTAGTTGTTGGTTATTCATTACTTCATTATGGTGAATGGTTGTTATTCTTTCATTATTCTTTTACTGCATGTTAATTCAGACTTAACTTAAAATTTGGCACTTACTTTTTAAATACTAGGTGGTTAGTAATTATTAAAATATTTTCGACAGTGATGCTATTAACTGAACTAACTTGGCATTTTGAATTAATTTAATAAAGGAGTAGCTACCCGGTATTTAATTAGTAGGGGTGTTACAGGTAGTATCAGAGCATCAGGTTCTAGTGTCCTTTAGGATCTGTACGGCTTATTATGTTTTCCGCTGAGCTTTCTTTGGTGTAGAGCCCTATATTTTAGGACTGTTGTATTCTCTTGTTTATGCTACGTTCTTCAGCTATTTTAAGTTTATAACTGCGAACTTATAAACTTCATTCTTATTTCAGATGCCTCCACGACGTGCACAAAGGGTTCCCAGGGATGCGACACCAGAACCACAGCCCGCACCAGTTCAGGGCACGATGAATGCCGCTGAGGTTGCAGCTATAGTGGCCCAGGCGGTAAATGCCGCACTTGCCATAGTTCAGCAGGCACCACCTAAGGTGCCGATAGCCGCGCCAGTTCAGGTTCATGCATTCCCGTCTGCTTGGGAACGTGTACGTGATGCTTTTCAGAAAGCACACCCTCCGGAGTTCACAGGTAGCTCCGATGTGGTAGTTTCGAGTCAGTGGAGGAAGGACATTCAACGGCACCTGGGGATGTATGAGTGCACAGATGTCCAGAAGCAGATACTAGCTACTTTTAAGCTAGTGGGGTCAGCACTGCAGTGGTGGGAGTCTATTACCACCGCGGAGGAGAGAGATACTCTCACTATCCAGGAGTTTTGGGTGCGGTTTGACCGCAAGTACTTTCCATCGGTTGTTCACACGGAGATGAGGAGGAAGTTGATGAGCCTCAAGCAGGAAGGTAAGACTGTGGCCGAGTATGAGGCCGAATTTACTGATCTTCTGAACATTATTCCGGATGAAATACCGACTGAGGAGAAGAAAATACAGAAATTCACGGACGGGTTGACATGGAGGATTCGTCAGCACTTGTTAGGGAACCTCTCGTTAGCCACTTATTCTGATGTGGTTAACGCTGCATTGATCCATTGTCAGGATCATCGCTTTCACATGACTGAAGGCAAGAGGTCGGGAGAGTCCAGCCATCAGGGCAGGACTGGGGGGAAATGGTGCCAGTGGGGCACAATCTGTTCAGGGGCAGAGGCAGGGTGATCAGGGTAACCAGCAGGGGGATCACAAGAGGTTCAGGTCAGGAAATTTTAGGCACGGACATGGAGGTTTCCGGCAGGGCCATCAGGGTCCGAACGGCCATCAGAACCAGCAGGGTCAGAATGGTCAACATCAGTTTCAGCAGGGCCAGTGGAGGAACAGTAACGGCCACCAGGGCCGGGGGCAGCAGGGACAGAGAGGGGGGAACTTCCCGGGGAAGTGTTTTGTTTGTGGCAAGACTGGCCATAAACGCCAGGACTGTCCTGATAGGGGCAGGGCCCCGCAGCAGCAGCAGGGTGCTCGACATGAGCCACAGAGGCCACTTTTTCCACCAGCCCTTCCAGCTCCAGCCCAGGTGCCAGCTCTTCCAGCCATTCCAGCAGTTCCTGTGCAGCAGGGACAGTTACAGTATGGACGTGTCTATAACGTCCACCAGGCAGCAGCTCCGCAGGCACCACCCGCGATAGAGGGTATGTTTCCTATCCATGGTACTATGGGTCGGGTTTTGTTTGATACGGGGGCAACGCATTGTATTATAGCTACACATTTTGCGAAAGCCTTAGGATTGTTAGCTACAGCAGAGAGCACAGTGACGTGTGTAGACTCACCGTTGGGGAATGGGTCACTTATTTTCTTTATATGCCGGGGAGTGGGGGTAGAGATTGGTAGTCTGGTATTACCTGCAGATATGTTAGTACTAGAGATGACCGAGTATGATGCCATTATTGGTATGGATTGGCTTGTCAAGTATCGAGCCATGATTGACTGTTTCAGTACGAGTATTATCTTTGCCATTCCCGGGCAGGAGATGTTTTTAGTGGCGATGCCTCGTTCCGAGGGAGGATCGTCCACTCATTTGTACTATATAGAGGAGGAGACCTCTAAGGAAGTGGTGATACCACTTGATTCGATTCCGGTTGTTAGAGAGTTTGCCGATGTATTTTAGGATATACCAGGATTACCCCCCAGTCGAGAGATAGACTTTGTTATAGACTTATTGCCAGATACGAGACCTATAGCACGCGCGCCGTACCGTATGGCTCCAGCTGAGGTGAGGGAGTTACGGGATCAGATTGAGCAGTTGTTGGGCCAGGGGTTTATTCGGAGGAGTACTTCACCGTGGGGTGCCCCTGTGTTGTTCGTGAAGAAGAGAGATGGTTCACTGAGATTGTGTGTGGGTACCCAGAGTTGAACAAGGTCACGATACGGAATAAGTATTCGTTGCCTCGAATCGATGACCTATTCGACCAGTTGAGAGGAGCTTATTTCTTCTCGAAGATTGATTTGAGATCGGGATACCATCAGTTGCGTATCAGGGAGGATGACGTCTCGAAGACTGTGTTCTTATCGAGATATGGTTCTTACGAGTTTCGGATTATGCCTTTTGGTTTGACCAATGCTCCAGCCGTGTTTATGGACTTGATGAATAGGGTGTTCAGGGATTTCCTATATCAGTTTGTCATTGTCTTCATTGATGATATTCTGGTTTACTCCTAGATAGAGGAGGAGCACGCTGAGCATTTGAGACAAGTTTTGCAGACGCTACGTCAGAACGAGCTGTATGCAAAGTATGAGAAGTGCGGGTTTTGGCTGAAGGAGGTCCAGTTTTTGGGTCATATTATTTCCGACCGGGGGATATCTGTTGATCCGGGGAAGGTATCCGCGGTGAGGGAGTGGGGACAACCCACGACACCAATGGAGATCTGTAGTTTCTTGGGATTAGCAGGATACTACAGGAGGTTCATTCGGGGATTTTCAAAGATAGCAGGTCCTTTGACACATCTGACTCGTAAAGGTGTGCCGTTCATCTGGAGTGATGCCTGTCAGTTGGCATTCGATGAGTTGAAGGATAAGTTGACCTCATCACCTGTGTTAGCATTGCCGAGACCGGGAGTTGAGTATCTAGTCTACACCGATGCGTCCTTGCAAGGACTTGGAGGTGTACTACAGCAGGAGAGTCAGGCCATAGCTTATGCTTCCCGTAAGCTAAAGCCTCACGAGAAGAATTACCCCACTCATGACTTGGAGTTGGCGGCAGTTGTATTTGCCCTTCGTATATGGAGACATTACCTGTTGGGGGAGAAGTTTCGATTGTTCACGGACCACAAGTCCCTACAGTACCTATTCACACAGAAAGAGTTGAATATGCGGCAGCGAAGGTGGCTTGAATTCGTGAAGGACTATCAGTTTGATATCCAGTATCACCCAGGGAAGGCTAACGTGGTAGCAGACGCGTTGAGCCGTAGGCCAGTAGATGATGAGGTGGCAGGGGTGTGGAAGGCCAAATGGAAGGAGTTGGGACACCAGGATGCAGTGGCCCGATCGTTCATGTCTGTGATGACCGTTACACCGCAGATTATCACGAAGGTAGTAAGGGCACAGACAAATGACTCATTCTGTCAAGAGCAGATAGTTCGATTACTAGCAGAGGGAGCCGAGTCCTATACCGTTAGCTCAGACGGAGGATTACGCTTCAATGGGAGATTGGTAGTTCCGGAAGGGGAGGAATTATGGCACGAGGTGATGGCAGAGTCTCACGGTTCGCGGTACATCTCGGTGGGGACAAAATGTACCAAGACATGAGACGACAGTATTGGTGGAGCGGGATGAAGAGAGATATTGCCGAGTTTGTTTCAAAATGCGCCACTTGTCAGCTAGTAAAAGTGGATTATCAGAGACCGGCAGGACTGCTACAGCCGTTAGAGGTCCCGATGTGGATGTGGGAGAGCATCTCCATGGACTTTATCACGGGGTTGCCTACGTCACAGAGAGGTCACGACTCCATTTGGGTAATTGTGGACAGGTTGACCAAAGTCGCTCATTTTCTACCCGTAAGGACAGACTACACTGCGGGACAGTATGCCCAGCTCTTTATTTCAGAGATAGTGAGACTTCACGGTGTGCCCCTAAATATCGTGTCTGACCGAGACAAGATATTTGTTTCACGGTTTTGGGAGAGTTTTCAGGAGGCCATGGGCACGGAATTGCGGTTGAGTACGGCGTATCACCCGCAGACCGATGGGCAAACTGAGCGTACAAACCAGATGTTGGAGGACATGCTACGTATGAGTATCATCGATTTTGGGGGTGGATGGGAGCAGTACCTTCCACTGGTGGAGTTTGCTTACAACAACTCCTACCAGTTCACTATTGGCATGGCTCCATTTGAGGCGTTGTACGGTAGACCTTGTCGTTCCCCAGCATGTTGGTTGGAGGTGGGGGACAACAAACTACTTGGGCCGGAAGTGATTCAGGATACTTCGGCAAGGATAGAATTGATTCGGAGTCGCATTCGGGTAGCTCAGGATCGACAGAAGAGCTATGCTGATGCGAAGAGGTTCTTCAGAGAGTTCCAAGTGGGGAACCAGGTTTTGCTCAGAGTATCTCCTATGAAGGGGATTATGCGTTTCGGGAGGAAAGGGAAGTTGGCACCGAGATATGTGGGACCATTTCCTATTATTGAGCGGATTGGACCGGTTGCGTATAGGCTGGGATTACCGGAGCATTTGCATCGGATTCACGATGTGTTTCATATTTCCTCGCTAAGGAAATATCTAAGAGACAATTTGGATCATTCTCACGTTGCTTTGGAGGACATCGATCTCCAGACGGATAGCTCCTACGAGGAGGGTCCGATTGCTATTTTGGACCGAAGTGAGCGAAAACTGCGGTCAAAGATAGTTCCGTCAGTGCGTGTTCAGTGGCGACATCATAATGTCGAGGAGTCCACCTGGGAGCGCGAGTATGAGATGCGCGAACGTTATCCAGAGTTGTTCTTACCAGGTACTTTCTAGTTCCGAATTTCGGGACGAAATTCAGTTATTAGGGGGGAAGTATGTAATACCCCGTATTTTTGTGATATTTATTTATGGGATTAATTGAATTAAATGTGTATTAATTGGAAATTAATCCGGATTAAAATACTAGCGAGATGCGAGTTGGTATTTGATTATAATGTGCATATATGATTATATATGAATTTTGAATTATGAAATTTGTCGTGAGATTGAAATACGACAATTTGGAAATTTTGTTGAGACGCGTGTGACAGTCGCGTCAGGAATATAATTATTTGAATTAAAAAGTGAATTTTATATTTATCACCCGTACGGTCATTTTGAGTGCGCCAACGCGTCCGGAAGGGTCGAAATAGTCAGAAAACACTAGCTGGGGGTTTGGTTTGGGTCCCGGGGTACTTTTAGGCCATACCGGTAACTTATAAGGGCATTCTGGTAATTTCGGAAATTGGGTAATTAAAACCCACGAAAATTAGAGTTAAAAATATGACTTAGTATTAACCCACTAATCCATTTCCAACCCCAATTTAGGTAGTGGGCTACGGGAGAAGTTAGAAACTTTATAACTTGGCGAAACCAACCCCACCTCCATTAACACCTTGAGAAGAAAAGCTTGTTGAGAGAGAGAAGGAATTCTGCAGAGAGAAAGAGAGAACACTTAAGAAATTCATCATCAAATTTAGAGATTCAAATAAGGCAAGTGATTTAATTTCGTTTTTATAGAGAATGCTTCTTCCATGCGTAGGATATTCAATTAAATTGTATTGTTCTTGGGAGTTAATGAAAAACCCATTAAATTGGAAATAGAATCGTACATATTGATGAGGAAATTGCATGTAGAATTATATGTAGGTGATTATTCTGATGTTAATAATATCTTGGATGAAACAAAAACGGATTTTAGTAAGTTCAATGATGATTTATAAATGTTAGGGTTCATGTTCATATAATTTGGGGATAAATGAAGAGATTTGAAGATTTGATGATGTTTAAGATGAGTTAACCCTATATAAACGTTTGATTATGACCTATGAGTGTTTAGTACGATTTATGAACCTTAAAATGATGTTGAGTCAATTTCTATGTGGGATTAGGAGGGAAGAAAATTAGGAAAAAACGAAATAAGGATTTCTGGGCTCGAAACTGGCCACTCGTTAGAAGACCTGCCCAGGTCGTTCGAACGAGCTCGTTCGAATGAGATTCTAACGAGTTGACCTTTGACTTCTAATGAGGGTGAAGTTCGTTCGATAATCTCGTTCGAACGAGATCTCGTTAGATAGCCCAGTTCGTTCGAACGAACGCTCGTTCGAACAGCCTCGTTCGAACGAGACTTCGAACGAGTTGACAGTTTAGGCTTTTTAGCCTGTTTTGATCCCGAGTGTCCCGTAACCTTGGGTATATGTAGATATAACCTTTCCTTGATGATTAATTGTTATAGTGGGGGTGTTTGGGATATAATGAGGAGTCAAACCTAGTAGTGTAGTTTGAACCTAAGGGAAAATGTGAAGTAGGAAATGAGTGTCTACTACGTTTTGAGAACTATTGACGGCCTAATTTATTATATTAACCGGGAACATATAAATTGTGTAGTATTATATGTCGGTACGATAATGAGAAATGTACCTCCAATATATTATGGTGATTACTAAGACGTGAGCATACTTAGTATATGTATTGATTTTATGTGTATGACATACCTACCATACTTGCTATCACGGGAGGTTTGTGTTCGCTTAGGGCCCTCTAATCCTTGTGTTGCCCGGATTTAGACTGGTTACCTCGATGAACATAGGTCAGAGAAGGACTTATTGGGATGTTAATAAGTCTGCTGATCGTGGGAGCGCAGGTATGTGCGTGACCCATGTGATGTGACTGTGTTCGCCTCCATTATTTGTGATGTTGTTATCTGAGAACTATTCCTGAGAGATTCGGAATATGTGATCCTTATGTACGTGATGTACCGGGATGGATAGCAGAGTATGTGTGCACCGCAGCTTAGTCTCGGGGTGCTTGTATTGTATATTCATGATGTAAATAATATACACTTAATTAATGGGAACCTTCATGTTGTTATTGTGGATATAATTATGGTATTGTTTTGAGAAAACATAACGGGTTAACCTATAGTGAATTGTATTACAAATTGAGAATCTGAGTTTAAGTAAAACCCTCTATTTATTTAATAACGCTAGAATGTAATATGGGGATCGAGTAGTAAAGGGTAGAACTTATTACGGTTTGGTTAGATGTGTATGTCATGTAGATGGGTACGGTACGTTAGGAGTGCACATGTAGTCGAGAGGTGAGAATTTCATGTGAGTGCACGTCCTAACATGTAATTTGCATTTAATGTTTTAATGCTATTAAAACACTTGCTGTTTTTAAAATGATTTCCACTTTCGGGCTCTGACCCATTTGCTTTCAAATCTATTTTTGTAAAAACCATTTTAGGTGCCCAGCCACAAGGACACCATGCTTAGGATCCTCATTCAGGTGACGAGCTGTAGCTGTTTGTGGAAGTTACAGGACTTTGCTTGTAGACGCTTCATCTATCTTGACTCGTTATTCTTCAGTTATCAGTTGTAGGGCATGTCGCCCATTTCTTTTAGAGACATTTCATTTACTTCAGTTATTCAGACTTTTGGCATGTAATTATTCAGGATTCAGACTTGCCGTATTATTTTCATTTGTGGGATTGTTGTGAGGAGTTTTCCTCTGGATTTATTATTAGTTGTTGGTTATTCATTACTTCATTATGGTGAATGGTTGTTATTCTTTCATTATTCTTTTACTGCATGTTAATTCAGACTTAACTTAAAATTTGGCACTTACTTTTTAAATACTAGGTGGTTAGTAATTATTAAAATGTTTTCGACAGTGATGCTATTAACTGAACCAACTTGGCATTTTGAATTAATTTAATAAAGGAGTAGCTACCCGGTATTTAATTAGTAGGGGTGTTACACATTGTTCCTCGGAGCATGTGAGTTCCTCAGGTAAGCAGTGTTCCTCGGGGAATTAGTCTTCCTCGTTGTAGTCTTGTTCCTCGGAGCGTGTGGGTTCCTCGGAAGTGTTTGTAGTTGCCATGTAGATAGCCACGTGTCTTCATTTGATTGGTCCACGTCAGCAGATTAAATTTGGTATCAACAGAAGCCCCCAATGTTTCATAGTTCGAAATTTAAGGAGTATGGAACATTATTTCTCGGAATGTGGTAGCTTTAAATAGTCTTCCTGATTTTTAGGAGCATTTCCCTTGTATTTATTTCTCCTTCCCAATTCGTAGAATCATGCTTTTTTGGACTTTTCCGCGTGCTTCGATTCCCGCGTCGCTTTTCGTCTTTTTAGCCGCTGTTGTTCGCATTGATTCCCGCGTCAATATTTAATGCCCTTTTAGCCGCCGGTAACGTAATCATCCTTTTTTGTAATCACTACTTCACCATTTCCCAAGGCAAGGTATTTAAACTTCACAGACACTCTCATCGTCTTCTATCTTTTCAGATTTTCGTCTTTTGAGTTTTACGTCGTCTCTTCCTACTCTCTTGTGCGTTCATCTCTTCCGTCGTTCGTTGTCAACAGCTTCAGTCTTTTTTTTGTAAGATCTTCTTCCTTCTTCTTCATTTCTTTATTCACCGTGGTTTACCTTGTTGAGTCTCTTGAGAAACTTCGTTCTGATTTTTCCATTCCCTCTTGGGTTGTCTTGGAAGAGCTTTCTGAGCCTTCTAATTATTTCAATTTGGCTGAGGGACATTGGTTCCCCAGTCTCTTTTTTGCTGAGTGTGGATTTTCTTTTCCACCAAATTCCTTGTGTCTGGAATTCTGTCAGTATTTTGATGTTGTTCCTGCACGAATAGCCCCCAACACATGGAGAATAGTTAATGGGGTGCATAAATTAAATCAAGTGCATGGAACTCGTATAGGAATTCCAGAAATCATGTACTGCTATAGATGAGCAGTTAATGATAATATTTATTATTTAAAAACTAGGTTTATAAATAGATCCTTAGTAGTCAATCTCCCTGATGCCAATAGGGATTATTTTGAACACGGGGTTGTCATAAAAAATTGGCAACACCCTCCATTAACCGGAGATGAGGTTTACCAGGGTCCCAGATGCCCTCCTTATGGCAATGGGATAGGTTATTTTTATTTTATTTTATTTATTTTGAAATCATGTTTGTTTTGTGTTTGATAAAATGTGTCACTGATAACAATGTTTGTTTATTTGCAGTTGATAGCAAGAGAAGGTGCCCAAAAGAAACAGATGTCAATATAAGGCATTTGGGACTTATCTGGGGTCTGCATCAAAGGGTTGCCGACGAGCACATCAGGTCGGCTTCGTATCTGCTCCAATACAAGAGCTACACAACCTCCTTCACTGCTCGTCCAGTGATCAGTGAAGCAGAGCCAGTACTAGCCTCTGCAAGTTCTTCGCCTGAATCTCATATTCCTTTGAGCGAAAGGATGAAGAAGAGAAGACCTCCTACCCTGTTTGAGAAATCTGCCTCCGGTTCTGGTGAGGCAAAGAGGAGTAGGATTGATGTCCCAAGGGAGGGGACAAAGAAGACTGATGCAGCTCCTCCAACTGCTCCTGCTAAAGTCGCCGAGAAGGTCGCTGATAAGCCCGCAGTGACTCCGAGCAGCTCTGCTGCTCCTGGAAAGGTGATTGTGATATCACCGACCAAGGGTTCTTCCTTGGTTGAATCTGTACCTGTTCCCCCGAGGAGGCTGAAGAAAGCTCCTCGGTCAATTTGGCTGACACCACTACTCAGCCCCCAGCTGCTGGGACTGTAGTTCCCACTTTTGTTCCTCCGAGCTCTGCCATGAGCTCGGTGAAGTCCCGGACCATTCCCGAGGTCCAGGGTAATGAAGATAATCTTACTCGGGACATGGTTACTTCTTTGGCTGCTCGTCATCTTGCTTTAGTAAGTCTCTTTACTTTGAATTTTTCATATTTCCTTTGTCATTTTTGTTTCTAATTTGCTTTATTTTTCTGTTCACAGTTGACGAGCTGCTTTAATATAATCCTGAAGAAGGATGAAGCGATTAAGGCTTCTTGCTCCTCGTCCAGCGTGGAAGGAGCTTTGGAAGAAGCTACCAAGTCTTTGGAAGACTCTCGCCAGCAGTATGCCACTGATAAGGCTATCTGGGAGAAAAAGCTTGCCTCCTCCGAGCAAGAAAAAGCTCGAGCGGTTGATGCCTCCAAGGAGTTGGAGAAGAAAAAGACTGCCATGGAGAAGGCAAATAAAGAGCTTGAAGAGAAGCTCAGAGCTGAAGGGGAGCTTGAGAATAAGCTCAAAGTTGCTGAGGAGAGGTTGGACCAGCTCCGGGAAGTAGGTCAGCAGAAGGAGGAGGCAGAAAATAAATTGAAGGCTGCTGAGAACTTGCTGTCCGAGAAGCTTGCCTTGGAGAAGGCCAAGAGGAAAGCTGCTGTGAAGAAGTCCTTCAGCTCTGGCTGGGACAAGGGGTGTGATAAGGGGTGTGCTGCCATGGTATCTCAAGTGGACTATGGCAGTTTAAAGTATTTTAGGGATGGATGGGTTGCTGCCCTTCAGGAATGAAGGTCGACGAATCATCCGAGGTCTTCCAGAGACATATCCCTGGTCCCCCTCCTACTCCAGAAGAATTAGAAGAGGACGAAGCTACCTCTGAGGAGTCTTCAATAGTCATGGGAGATCACCCCCCCAGCCATCCAATCTGCTGCCGAGCAAGTCGTTTCTTCTTCTGAACAATAGCTGATGCTCTCCGAACAACCCACAGTTCCCTTCGAGCAACCTGCTTCCTCTTCCCAACCTCCCGAGAAGGTTTTGGGAGATAAGGAAAAGGTGTAGTGCTGTTCGGACTTATCTTTATATTTTTCTTCTTTGTCAAATGTAATCCAGAACTTGTAATTCGGAATTTTATGATCTAATAAAACTTGAATTTTTTTTGCATACTGTTGTTCATTTTCTATTCATACTCTGCTTATTCTTCTTATTAATGATTGCTCTTCTTTCTCTGCTAGTTTCTGGCCAGGATGGATCTGCTATCTGCCCATGATACAAAGCTGATGCAGCAATGTAATGAGTATTATAAGGCTGGTCACACAGACTTGAGTGTTGCACAAGTTGTTGACATCCTTGGTCATAATGCTTCAGAACAGGTAGTTGAAGCATATCAGTACCTGAAGTGTCTACTTAACCGAGCAGTGGCCAATAATGTGGTTTACTATGAAATGATCGAGGATCTCCAGTGTACCCTCGAAGACCTTCAGAATCAGTACAAGGAATCAACTGCTCTGTTGCATGAGGGGTACGAAAAGAAGTACAAGCTAATCATGGATGACAAGGGCTACGAGAAGCTTTTTACTGGGTATGATCTGAGGGAGAGAACTTTGAAGGGTGAGGTCGAACAATGTAGACAGATTGCAGAGTTGCTGGAAAAGGAAAACAACAACCTGCAAAAGGAGCTATCGCAATTGAAGTCTGCAGCTTCTTCTTCAACAGCCCTAATCCCAGTGACTGATGAGGGATTTTCGTTCTTAGAGGTTGAGAATGCCAAGTTGAGGGACGAGTTGGAGACTTTGAAGAGCTCGGGCACCTCTACATCTTCTCGTGGTATATCAAGAGCTCCTCGGGGACGAGCAAGAGCAGCTCGGGTTCTTGTTGAAGAACAGAGAACTCAATTTGCATTAGAGAACCAGGCTTTCCAATTAATGGCAAAGAACCAGGCTTTGTCTGGCATGTCAAAGAAGATTAGGGACCTGGAAAAACAGCTCTCTGCGCAAAAGTCAGTCTTGAATAATAAGGAGCTTTTCATCAAGAATCTCCACGAGCAGCTAGAAAGGCTAACATATCAATTCCACAAACAGCCTAGGGAGTTCTGGATGGCTGGATACAACGAAGCATTATTCCACTTGGACGACTGTATCCAGAATGCCAATAACGAGGGCTACAAGCAAGGCTGGCTGAATGCCTTAGGTGTGTTGAAGCTCGAACAAGGTCATTATCTGTGGGACTACCATGATCCAGGGTTGCTCGACTTGCCTGTGCCACCATACAATTTGGAGATGGAATGGATCCCTGCTCGGGCCATTCCTCGGAGATTAATTTCAAAGTACCTCGGTGACTACAATCTTCACTCTCAAATTGAGGTATCTCGTCCCGAGCATCTTTTAGATCGACCATCCGTGATGAATGTCAGGATGCTGAAGGATCTTAACTTTATCAATTCTCCTCAGTCTTTCAATGATCCGCCTGCTGGCGAGGAACCTGTGTCAAAAGCAGAGGGGAAGAGACCAGTAGAATAGGAATTTTTTGATGTAACAGTTAGTATACAAATCAATGTAACTGTAATTTCATTATCAATGTAATTTATTTTGAATTCAATGAAAGACTTTCATTTTTATTTGCCAATCTTCATTGCTATTATTTTGTAGTTATCAAACACTTTATATTTATGCATCTCTGTTAAAAAGATAACAAGTATTGTGTTGTTTGTCGACCAATTCAGTAATAATTAAAAAGTTTTAAGTTTCAATAATATTGCTCGATCACTTAATAATAAAGTCACGAGTATCAACCAATCAAGGTTGTTAGATTATGCTTGTCGACCAACTACGGTTAGTGAGAGTTTATCCCCGACTAACCATACATGGTAAATTTTTGTCTTTTTCATAAAATGTGTCCGACCAACCAAGGTCGATAAATTCTCCTCGTCGACCAACTACAGTTAGTGGGTTTTTATCCCCGACCAACCATACTTGGTACAGTTTGGAATATTTCGTTTCCTAGCCAAACAGGTTGGCATTTTTAGGAATATTTCTCCTCGTCGACCAACTAGAGTTAGTGGGTTTTTATCCCCGACCAACCATACTTGGTACAGTTTGGAATATTTCGTTTCCTAGCCAAACAGGTTGGCATTTTTAGGAATATTTCTCCTCGTCGACCAACTACAGTTAGTGGGTTTTTATCCCCGACCAACCATACTTGGTACAGTTTGGAATATTTCGTTTCCTAGCCAAACAGGTTGGCAGTTTTAGGAATATTTCTCCTCGTCGACCAACTACAGTTAGTGGGTTTTTATCCCCGACCAACCATACTTGGTACAGTTTGGAATATTTCGTTTCCTAGCCAAACAGGTTGGCATTTTTAGGAATATTTCGTTGAGTAGTCTGCCGAGCTTTGTCGAGTAGTGCGTAGCACTAGTATTCCCCGATTTTTTTTTAATAAACAGAGAGACTTGCAGAATATTTTCATTTTATTCATACTGATGGAACTGTGTTACATATACATCACTGATAATACTTGCGCAGGTGCTCTGCATTCCAGGCATTTTTAAACTCCTCGCCTTCTAAAGTTGTTATTCGATAAGTTCCTGGTCGAACGACTTCTGTAACTCGGTATGGTCCATGCCAATTTGCCTCCAGTTTGTTATGATTTTGAATTACTTTCTTCAGCACATAGTCTCCTTCTTTCAGGTCGCACTTCTTCACCCTCTTGTTGTAAAACAAAGCTGTTCGCTGCTGGTAAGCAGCATTTCTAATGGCTGCTTCTTCTCTAACTTCCTCGAGCATGTTTAAATCCAGCCTTCTCATTAAATCGCTGATAGGGGAATTGAAATTTAGCACCCTGTGTGTTGGGAGACCCAACTCGGCAGGTATGACAGCTTCACTTCCAAACGCCAGCATGTATGGTGATTCTCCAGTTGCTACTTGGGGAGTAGTTCGATAAGCCCAGAGTACTGATTGTAACTCGTTGATCCAGTTTGCTTTCGCATCATCCAATTTTTTTTTCAAACCGTTCAGCAGCGTTCTGTTTGTCACTTCAGTTTGTCTATTGCTTTGAGGATGGCCTGGTGCTGAATGAACCTTCAAAATATTTGACTGATGATAATAGGCGACAAACTCCTCGTTATCAAATTGTGTTCCATAGTCTGTGATGAAGGCATGAGGGAGACCATATCGGCAAATGATGTTCTTCCAAACAAATTGGTATACCTTCTCGTACTTCATATCAATGAGTGGCTCAGCTTCTACCCACTTAGTACCACTGCGACGACGAGGTACTTGAACCTTCCTCGGGTCGTTGGCAGTGGTCCAACCAAATCAATTCCCCACATGGAAAATGGCCAAGGGGAAGTTATGGGTGTCAACAATGCTTGTGGAGTTCTTCGGATTGAGGAAAAGCGCTGGCACTTGTCACATTTCTTGGCATAAGCTATACAATCAGCCCTCATCGTCGGCCGGTAGTATCCCTGCGTCATCACCCTTTGCAAAAGCGTCCGACCTGCTACATGTGCTCCACAAGACCCTTCATGGATTTCTTCAACCAATTCTTTCACTTCGGAGGGATGTACGCATCTCTGCAAACCTGCCATAATTCCTCGTCTATATAAAACACCATTAGTTAATACATACCGAGCTGCTTTAAACTTCAATTTCTTGGCTGTGAGCTTGTCAATTGGCAATTCTCCCTCCTCGATATACGCCCTGATGGGATCCATCCAAGATGGTCCTACTCAAGGGTGATAAAGTTCATCGTCAGATCTTCATCTATACTCCGACCAGCTAGAACTTCAATTGGGATTGTTCGTCGTAGCTCAGTGCGAGTAGCTGATGCTAGTCGAGCTAGTGCGTCTGCTCTCGCATTCTCCATTCTTGGCATTCTGACCAGCTGAATAGCGGCAAATTCTGACACCAGCTCCTTCGCCTTTGCATGATATCTGATCATTAATTCTCCTCTAACTGCATATACTCCCATCATTTGGTTTACAATCAATTGATAGTCACTGAAGATCATAACCTGCTGCGCCTCCATAATTTTTGCCAAATTTAGCCCTGCAATCATGGCCTCATATTCAGCCTCATTATTGGAAGCTTTGAATTGGAAACGCAAGGCGTATTCCATGTCGACCTCGTCCGGAGTGCTCAAAACTATCCCCGCGCCACATCCTGCAGTGCAAGATGAGCCATCTACATATAGCCTCCATATAGGTAACTCGTCTTCAAATTTCGAATCAGTCAGAGTTCCTCGGTGAAATATTTGCTGCTTCTTTTCATCCTCCCCGAATTTTTCTCGCTCCTCGTCGATCATTTTTTCTTTCCCTTTTACCAACCGGAGTTGGTCTGAGCTCGAATTTAATGATCCTGTAACATCCACTTGCCCTTTTACCAACCGGAGTTGGTCTGAGCTAGTGTTTGTCGATCCTGTAACATCCACAGGTTGATCAGCGAGCAACTCTTGCTCCTCGTCCGGAGTTCTCACAACTATCTCTGCATCACATCCGGTAACATCCACACGCCCTTTTACCAATCGGAATTGGTCTGAGCTTGTGTTTGTTGATCCTGTAACATCCACAGGTTGATCAGCGAGCAACTTTTGCTCCTCGGGGGTATCAGGATAGGTGAACTCCGGCCTGCCCTTTTAGCGATGATCTGGGTTCATAAATTATATTATATTCACCGAGCTCTATTTCCCAGTACATCAATCTCCCTGATTTTTCTGGCTTATGAAGGGCCTGCCTCAATGGCATATCGGTATATACTACTATAATATGAGCTTGGAAGTATGGCCTCATTCTCCTACTCGCCTCAATCAGTGCCAGTGCCAGTGCCAATTTCTCTAGCCTTGGATATCTGATCTCTGCTCCTCGGAAGACCTTACTTGTGTAGTAAATTGGTTTTTGCACTCCATTCTCCACTCTGATCAACGTCGAGCTAACTTCATTCTCGGACACTGCAAGGTACAAATACAATTTTTCTCCCGTCACCGGCCTGGACAACAGTGGAGGTGCTCCCAAGTATTTCTTCAAGTCTTGAAAATCCTTCTCACATTCATCATTCCACTCAAAAGTCTTTCTGAGTGTCTTGAAGAATGGGAGACATCTATCAGTTGCTCGCAACACAAATCTGTTGAGTGCCGCTACTCGTCCTGTGAGACTCTAAACTTCCTTCTTCGTTGTTGGAGATCGCAGCCCTAATAGAGCTTTGATCTTTTCAGGATTTGCTTCAATGCCTCGTTGATTGACAATATACCCGAGGAACATGCCTTCTCGTACTCCAAATATGCACTTCGTCGGGTTCAGCTTCATTTGATATTTATCTAGTTGATCAAAAGTCTGACTTAAGTCAACTAGATGATCGACAGCTTTCTTGCTTTTTGTCAGCATGTCGTCAACATAGACTTCCATATTGTCACTGATTTGTTCAGCAAAGACCTTGTTCATCAGACTTTGATATGTCGCACCTGCATTTTTCAAACCAAAAGGCGTAACATTATAACAATAAGTTCCCCTAGGGGTAATGAAAGAAGTACTTTCCCTGTCTTCAGGTTTCATTTTAATCTGATTGTAACCAGAATAAGCATCCATGAAGCTTAGCAACTCGTGTCCCGAGGTAGCATCCACCAGTTGGTCAATTCGGGGCAGTGGAAAGTGATCCTTTGGGCATGCTTTGTTGAGGTCGGTGAAGTCTACACACATCCTCCACTTGTTGTTCTTCTTCTTTACCATCACCACATTAGCTAACCAATCTGAATATTTAACATCTTCAATGAAACAAGCTTTCTGGAGCTTCTCGACTTCCTCCTGTATAGCTTGATTCTTCTCGGGACTGAATACTCTTCTTCTCTGCTTCACAGGCTTGATTTCCTTATTCACATTGAGCTCATGACATAAGAAGTTTGGGTCTATCCCAGGCATATCTTCATGACTCCACGCAAAAGTTTGTCTTCTGCTTCTAAGGAAAATTATCAATTCTTGTTTTAATGAGGCTTCCAACGATGAACCTATTTGAGTAGTTCGCTCAGGGTGCTCGTCGTCCAGAATGATATTTTCAGTAGCTTCCACCACTTGACCCTTCACGAGTTGCGACTCATCTCGAGGATCCAATGTTTTAATTTCTGCACCTTCATCTACTTGATAGACAGTAGTCTTTTTCTTTGATTCTTCCAGTTCCTCTTGCTCGGCGGATGAATAATAGCATTCCCGAGCTACTCTCTGATCACCTTTCACAACTCCTACTCCAAACTTTGTTGGAAATTTTAGGCACTGATGCACTGTAGATGGTACAGCCTCGAACTTCTTTAATCCTACTCTTCCAATGATGATATTGTATGATTACTGGACATTCTTATCCATCACGAAGAAGCGTATTCTTTCTGTCCGACAAGCAGGCCACGTACCAATGAATATATCTAACTTGATCGTCCCAAGTGGAAATACTTTCTCGCCAGCAAAACCGATGAGGGGTCTGTGATAAGGCTCCAGTTGAGATAGCTTTAAGTTTAAACTATCGAAATACGAGTAGAACATGATGTCTGTCGGGATACCATTGTCGACCAGCACTCTTGAAATCATTACCTCCTTCATTCTCATCTTGATCACCAGCGGATCATCGTGAGGATATAAAACACCTGCAAGGTCATTTTTTGAAAAACCGATGACCAACTTCTCCTTATTCACCTTTCTCGGGCGATCTTCCTCAGCTAGATTTATTCGCTGAATGTATGAGCAAGCTTGAGCCTCATCGAGGTAAGCTTTTCTTTCTGCAGTAAGGTCTCCTCCTCCTGCATCTCCTCTTGTAATAACATTACAATCAAATGACCCAAAGCGTATTGAAAATACCTCTCGTTCTGGTTGTCTTGGTTTCTTGGGAAGATCGGGGTCATCCTCTGGATCAACTTCATGGTTTCTCTTCTTGTTCTCCTCTGCTCTACGAGGAGATCTAGATCTCTCTCTAGTTCGGTCGTTGTTTCTTCTTTCGCCTCCCCGATCAACATACTTTTCCAGTTTTCCTCGTCGGATGAGTGTTTCAATCTCATTCTGAAGAGCTATGCAATTTTTAGTCATATGGCCATGATCCTTGTGGAACTCGCAATACTTTTCCCTATTCCTCGTGTCGGGGTCTGCCTTCATCTTCTTTGGCCAGTTTAACTCCTCGCTGTTCTTAATTTCTTTCAGGACGTGGTTGATATTTGCCTTCAAAGGTGTGTAATTATCAAATTTCCTCAAGACCTCCCATGACGATCTATTTTTGGATTGTTTATCACCACCATTGTCCTTATGTTCTTTATTCTTAGTTTTGTCACCTTCCACCTTGGTTTCCTTGGTGTCCATATTCTTCTTCGCAGATATAGCCTCCTCGGCATTCATAATCTTAGACGCTTTTCCCATCAGGTCCGACATGGTTCGAGGTGGATCTTTGGCCAAAGTGTAGTACAACTTGTTTGGCAGCAGTCCACTCATCAAAGCGGTAATCGCTGTCTTCTCCTCGTAATCAATGACTTTGAGTTTCTCGTTATTAAAACGAGTTATATAATCTCTGATACTCGCACCATCTTTTTGTCTAACACTTAACAAATGTGCTACTAGTTTAACTGGCTTTGCGCCAAAGCAGAAATTCCCAATGAATAACTCGGCCAGTTGAAGAAAAGTTAAAATCTTACCCCGAGGAAGATTATTATACCATATCTGAGCAGATCCGGTAAGAGTTCCCGAGAATGCCCTGCATCTCATCTCGTCTGGGACAGCATAGATGTCGGCAGCAACTTGATATTGTTCTATATGAAGGACAGGGTCACAACAGGTGCTTTGAACTTTGATGGTGTTGGAAAATCAACAATGTCCTGGACAAAAGGTGTTCCTCGAACAAAGATTTGTTGTAGAGGGTTCTTGGCCCTAGCCATTTCCCCTAATCTATCCTCCAACCTCTGGATAGATCCTTTCCATGCATCATTTCCTTCCTCGGGCCTATTGGTTCGAGCAACTGATCGTGTTGAAGTGGCTTCCTGGGATTTATCTTGACGAGCAGCTGGTCGGTCATAGGATCTATCTTGACGAGCAGCTGGTCGCGACTGGGCAGATCCTTCCCTTAAATCTGATGGTCGTCGAAAGTTCCTCGACGCTGCATTAAGAGGACTTTTGTTCCTCCTAGGGCCTAATCGGTCGAAAGGAGAAGCCCTACTTAATCTTTCCAATGCGCTAGTCCTTTTCGGGGAGAGGGTGACGCGTTGTTCAGTATCTGTGGCCCGTACTGACGAAGTTCGTCTAAGTTGATAAGAAAAATCTTCAGATTCCTCATTGCGATATGAATTAGTACGCCTAGTACGCGAAGAAGGCGCACGGGTATTTCTTTGAATGCTTCGTGGTTCGGAATGGGCTGATGCACTGCCATGGAGGGTTTGGATGAGTTGTCGCATCGTTTCTTGCATGACGGTCTGGCCCTGAGCCAGATTTGCCATTATTCCAGTCAGATCTGGAACAATTGGTGGAGCAGACGGATTTGGAGGGGTTCCAGCGTTTAGATTGCTGGATTCAGGAATATCCGCCATTGGTAATGGATTGTATTTGATTGAGAAAACGATATTACCAGTCGATTCCCACAGACGGCGCCAATCTGTTGATGTAAAAAATTAGATCACTCTAATTATTCAATCACAGATAAATAAATGAGACAACAGATTTTAAAGTGGTTCAGCCTTATAAGAATGGCCTATGTCCACTGTTGTTTTATTGCTGAGTGTTGGGAATTCTTGATTACAAGAAATTCCGTTCTGGATTCGATCCCAGAGTTTTGATTTCGGTCCTCTTACAATGAGGATTGTACAATGTATTTATAGCCCTGAGGCTGTAATGTGAAAGGGTAATACATTAAATGATATACATATGAAAGGGTAATACATTTAATGCCCTCTTTGCGTGTGCGTCTGAATGATAAGCATTTAATGAATTCGTTGAACTATTGGTTATCCAGCTATTAATGCTTTGTTCGAGATGCATCTCGGACCGCCTAAGCTTCTTGGTACTCAAGAGTTCCTCGGAGAGGCATTGTTCCTCGGAGCATGTGAGTTCCTCGGGTAAGCAGTGTTCCTCGGGGAATTAGTCTTCCTCGTTGTAGTCTTGTTCCTCGGAGCATGTGGGTTCCTCGGAAGTGTTTGTAGTTGCCATGTAGATAGCCACGTGTCTTCATATGATTGGTCCACGTCAGCAGATTAAATTTGGTATCAACACATATAACCTGTCTTAATTCTCTTATGAGAGTCCAATCCCTACAGAATACGATTTTGAACTTACTTGGATACTACTTGTTGCGAAAGATTTACACTTGAATTATATATTATTTTTAGAGCATCAATTTTTTAGCACCGTTGTCGGGGATTGGCAGCAATTGTAGGTTATAAGACGTTCTCTTTACATTTCCATTCCCCGTGGTCACAGTGGCATCACGGTTTCCAAAGCTAATCCAAAAATTCCATAAATTAAAGACGTGAGTTATCGCACTTCAAATCCCATACAAGAATCCTCATCACCTAACGAACGTTCGGACTATTGGAAATCATCTCCAACTCCTTCTAATTCAATGTCAGCTTATACTGGAGCCCACTCCAAGCCCACCACCATGGCCAACAATCAAAGCAAACATGGTAGTCAAGGAGAAGCTGAGCCTCCCTATAGACCAATGAGAGATTATCTACAACTGGAGAGGGCCACCTCTCCGTCGTGCATAATCTTTCCCTATAACGCCACACAATTTTATTTCCATAATGGAATGATTCAATTATTGCCCACATACCAAGACATGGAAAGTGAGCAACCATAACTACACGTGTGAGAGTTTGAGGAGGTTTGCGCTACCTTCAGCGATCAAAACTGTCCTCTTGATGTCGCACGACACAAACTCTTTCCATTCTCTCTCAAGGAGAAAGCTAAAACTTGGCTTTGGTCCTTAGCTTCGAATTTAATAGGAAGTTGGCACGATATGCAAGCCCGGTTTTAGAAGAAATTCTTCCCTACCTACCGCACCAACTCTCTCAAAAGACAAATTTAAACCTTTTCTCAAGGCGAGAGTGAGACTTTTGAGAGGTGTTGGGAAAGATTTAATGAGCTATTAGGTAAGTCCCCCCACGACGATTTTGAGAAATGGAGACTCGTCTCCTATTTCCATAATGGGCTTACGCTAAATGCTAAATAAATGGTGGAGACAATGTGCTCCGACGAGTTCTTTGGGTTGGATCCGGATGATGCGGAGGCACACTTCAAGTATTATTCCAAAACCACCCAAGCTTGGGATACTTCGGACCCAAACAAGACAAATCCGCAATCTTCCATTCCACCAACCTCTAGTCTTGGGATATTTCACCTCACCGATGAGTACGAAATGAAAATGAGGATCAATAAGTTATCAAAGAAAGTTGAGGAATTCGGCTTCAAGAGTCAAGCTCCCGTTCTTGCAACGACTTCATCAATTGATGAGTTGTGTGCCATTTATGACACCAGTGTTCATACAACCAAGTAGTGTCCCACCATACCAGCCTACAAAGTTATCCTTAATGATCAAGTGAATGCGATGTGGGTTTTTAGAAGATCACAAAACATTCCTCCGTACCAAAAGTACAACCCATCTTGGGGAAACCAGGCCGATTTCCAATATGGACAAACTCAACAAGCTCACAATCCTCTGCCTCCTAATTTTCAACAACCCTACTTACAATCTCCTCCCCCCTCCCCAAATTCAAGTCCCTCCGCCCATCCCTCCTTATGCGCACCCACATAAAAGGAGCATAGAGAACACCTTGCATGTGTTCATACAAGTGCAAACGACCATCAATAATCGAACCACTCAACAAGTGGTACTCATTAAATAAAAAATTACAAAATTGACGGCGTTATTGGACCCCCAAGAAAGAGGAAAAGCCCCCACTCAATGCCAATCATTAGAACAAGTCAACTCCATCACAACTCTCCGAGAGAGTGAAGTGACTCCGAAAAAGAGTAGTGATAAGTTGCCGACCAAGAAGACGGAAGCCTCAATCTCATGTCCCTTTCCCACGCCCTACCCTCAAAGGCTCCTTCCCATAGTTAAACCCACTAAGGATTAAGAAATCATGAACACTTTCAAGCAAATAAATATCAATATTCCTCTCCTTATTGAGATCAAGCAAATCCCATCTTACGAGAAGTTTTTGAAAGACTTGTGTACCTTTAAGATAAAGCACATTTCTCAAAAAAAGGTAGAGTTGACCCAACACGTGAGCTCCATTTTCCAACACAACACGTTTCCCAAATTCAAGGACCTCCTGTTGTCCAATAATTTCATGTGTGATTGGAAATTTTGCCATTAATAGTGCCCTTATTGACCTTGGAGCTAGCGTAAACTTCTTGTCATATTCGGTCTACCTCCAATTGGGCCTAGATGATCTTAGCCCAATCAATACGAGAATCCAATTGGCGGACGGTTCCACTAAAATTCCTAGGGGTGTGTTAGAAGATATCCTCATCCAAATAGACACTTTTGTCTTCCCTATCGACTTTATTGTTCTCGATACTCATCCCCTTCCAAGCCCCAACACTCAACCTCCCGTCATCCTAGGACGACCATTCCTTACAACCGCGAATACATCGATTAATTGTAGGAATGGGGAACACTACACCAAAATGGGCAAATTGTCACCTTTCAGCCGGCCAGCCTTGTCAAGGTCATTGACCGTGACAAAAAAACACGCGTTTTATGTCACGGTCATTGACCTTGACACGACCGTGGCAACGAATTGTCAAGGTCATTGACCGTGACAAGACCGTGACAATTAAATTTGTCACGGTCGTGTCACGGTCATAACCTTGACACGACCGTGACAACTTTTCCAGCAAAATGACTTTCCCCCTTCTTTTTTCCCTCCCACCGTTCCCTCCCTCTCTCTCTCTCTCTCTCTCTCTCGACTCGACGCTGCTCTCTCTCTCAGGTCCAATTTCTCTCTCTCTCTCTCTCTTCCATTTATGTATATATTTGTTTGTATATTTATGTGTGTATATATATATGTGTGTGTGTATGTGTGTGCGTGTGTGGGGGGTGGGGCGGGATGGGGCAGGGTGGGGGAGGGGGTGGTGGAGGGGGGCAGGGGGTGGGGCGGGGTGGGGCAGGGTGGGGGAGGGGGCGGTGGAGGAGGCAGGGGGTGGGGTGGGGTGCAGTGTGTGTGTGTGTGTGTGGTGGTGTGTTTTGGGGGAGGGGGGGAGGTGGTGGTGGAGGGGGGCAGGGGGAGGGGGTGGGGTGGGGTGTGTGTGTGTGTGTGTGTGGTGGTGTGTGGTGGGGGTGGGGCGGGATGGGGCAGGGTGGGGGAGGGGGTAGTGGAGGGGGGGAGGGGGTGGGGTGGGGTGGGCACACCTACGCACACACGCACACCTACGCCACACACACACGCACACCTACGCCCCTACGCACACACGCACACCTACGCCACACACACACGCACACCTACGCACCTACGGACACACACACACCCCACCCCACCCCCTGCCCCCCTCCACCACCCCCTCCCCCATCATTGTGTGAATAGGTATGAGATCATAATTTGGAGGAATTCACGTCCAAGAAATAATTTGGATTCCCTTTAGGGTCTTATGTCTTGAATTAATCTGACGGGGTGGGGGTGGGGGCGGGGGTGGGTGGGGTTTTGAATATTATTTACATTCAAAATAAATAATTGATAATAGTTGGATAATAATTGGATAATAATTGTTTTTATACCTATAGAACAGCTTAGATAGTGTGTGTGTGTGTGTATGTGGTCAATACATGAATTTCTTTTTGTATTTGAATTATCCCATGAATTTATTTTTGTATTTGAATTATCCCATGAATTTATTTGTGTATTTGAATTAACCCATTATATGAAACATACTTGAAATTAAATATAGTGCGCATAGATACTAGCATTCTAGTTCTTATGCGTACGCATTCAATAACCCTTAGACCCGTTCGAGAGTCATTACCCCTGTAATGAGATCTCTCGAATTGTCCCGTTTGGACAGTTTGAGACTGTATAATTTTTGTATAATATTCTTATTGGCTTAAAGTTGTTACTTTTGGAGGAAGTTCTGCAGTCGTATCTTAATGTTCTCTGGGTACATACTAGATTGACAAGTGTGACTGTTATTTTAATTGACCAATTGAAATAACACTCACACCTGCCAATCTACGTCGTGTACTTGGAGAACTAAGGGGATATGCTGTCGAATTTTTTCCAAATCGTAACAATGTGCATGAGCTGTTAAGTATATTACAGAAAAATGCATTCTTGAATGGGATAGGACCACATACCCTTTAATAGGATAATTAAATGATGGGATAATTAAAAAAAACATACTATAAATCTAAGTTTTGTTTACCTTTAATAGGTGTTTAGTTGTGGTAGCTGTGATGGGATATCCGAAATACAAAGAGTGGATGGGTGAGACTAATAGAATGGGGGATGTGTTTCGCAGAGGTGCTAACGAATTTGTGAAATATGCAAAGAGATGTCGTAATGATGAAGAGTTTCCGTGTCCGTGTGCTAGGTGTAAGAATGGTAAGGTGTTTGAGTGGAAAACAGTTGAACTACATTTGTTAAGATCGGGTATGCAAGATAGTTATCGATTTTGGAGTTTTCA
Source organism: Sambucus nigra (assembly GCA_949130495.1). Classification (NCBI taxonomy): domain Eukaryota; kingdom Viridiplantae; phylum Streptophyta; class Magnoliopsida; order Dipsacales; family Adoxaceae; genus Sambucus; species Sambucus nigra. The sequence continues at coordinate 190,847,662 of OX422208.1, read as the reverse complement.
CGGTGAATTGAAAGTTCCTTTTGTCCCTGACCAACCTTCACAACATCCTTCAACAAGTAGAATAGATGAAGAAGGGGACGACGTAGATCATAATATGTTAGAGGATTTAGTTGATGATGCGTACGGAGTTTATGAAGCTGAGGAGAATGAGGTTACTGATGATGTAGAAGATTCAAGTGCTCGTGAAGATAACACGATAAAACTTGACGATGACTACCAAAGTTTAAAATTTAAGGCGACCCAACCGTTATACTCTTGTTGTGAGAAAGATCAAACAACTTTACATGCCATGGTTGGTTTGCACAGTTTGAAGACGCAGTACGGTTTGTCTGGCAATAGCATGACGGGAATTCTGAAATGGGTGAAGGGCTTATTACCCAAGGTGAATACACTTCCAAATAGCTATCCTGTTATGAAGAACAGTTTGAAAGGTTTGGGAATGAAGTACAAATCGATTCATGCTTGTGTGTATGAATGCATACTATACCGAAAGGAGTATGAAAATCTCGATCGTTGTCCGGTATGCGATGAACCTAGATATGTCCAATCTACTAGTAAGGAAGGCACAAGCTCAAAAGTGCCTCAAAAAGTATTGAAATATTTTCCCGTTGGGCCTAGATTAAAGCGATTTTTCACAGTACCATGGATTGCAGAGGCAATGACTTGGCATGCTAGGGCAGAAGTAGGGGGTAATATCATGCGTCATCCTATTGATTCTACTGCCTGGCGGAGGATGAATTATGAGTATCCCGATTTTGCTCGAGAACAACGCAACATTCGTTTGGCTATATCAACAGATGGTTTCAATCCATTTGGAAATCTAAGCACCAATCAGAGTGTATGGCCAGTGATCCTAGCCCCACTCAACCTCCCTCCTTCACAGTGTATGAGACCTGAATTTTCGATGATGGCTTTATTGATACCTGGGCCAAAGGCACCAAGTGAAGACATTGATATCTACCTGGCTCCTTTGGTAGAAGAATTAAATGAGTCGTGGGAAGATGGTGTGCAATCATTTGACTCTTTTAGAAAAGAAGAGTTTACGCTGAAAGCTATGTTGATGTGGGCAATTCATGATTTTCCAGCTTATGGGACATTATCCGGATGTGTAGTACATGGTTATTTGGGGTGTCCTATTTGTGGAGAGGAGGCTGAATCTCTTCGTCTATCCTCCAGCTTAAAAAATGTATACCATTGCCACAGGAGGTTTTTACCCCCAGCTCATAGTTTCAGATTTGAGAAAGCTTCCAATTTTTTATTGGGCGGAGTTGAACATAGGCTACCGCCGAGACAACTTTCGGGTTCAGAAATTGAAAGTAAATCTTCTCAATGTGGCCCAAATATGCCAGGTAAGAATCCCAAATTTAAGAATGTCAAGCATAAGAAGACCCCAACTGGGAATGAAACTGAGATAAGAAAGGCATGGTCTCGGAGGTCAATTTTATTTGACTTGCCTTATTGGAAGAAAAACCCGGTGCGCCATGTATTGGATGTGATGCATGCAGAGAAGAACTTCGCTGAACATATTGTGGGTACTTGCCTTGGGGGGAGTCATTCGAAGGATGGAGAAAATGCACGAAAAGACCTTAAAACGTTAAAACTTAAACCACAACTATGGTTGAAAGAAGATAGTAGGGGAAGGACAATAATTCCCCCTGGTGCGTTTACTTTGACGAGTGAGGAAAGGAAGGTGCTTCTAGACACAATATATAATTTGAAGGGCCCATTTACTTTTTCGTCCAACTTGCAAAGGATTGTGAATTATGCTACTCATGATTTACATAAGTGTAAGTCCCACGATTGGCATGTGATCATGCAATTGGTTCCTCTATTGTTTAAGCACTGTTTCTCCAAGCACAAGGATTTGCGTAGGGCTATTATGCAAATTAGTATTACCTTCTCCCTCTTGTGTGAGAAGGTAGTGAATCGAGAACACATAGTGGCCGCAAAATTGGCTGTGAACGAAGCGATTTGTGTATTGGAGAAGTACTTTCCCCCAGCATTCTTTGACATAAGTGTTCACTTGTTGGTACACCTATGCGACGAGGCACTTCTTTGTGGTCCAGTTAGATATCGGTGGATGTATCCGTTTGAAAGATTGATGAAAGTTTTTAAAGATTACGTCAAGAATACGCGATACATTGCAGGATCAATTGCAGAGGAATACATCACCGTGGAGTCATCAATATATACTCGGGAATATATGACTGACTCTACCAGCGTTGATGACACTGATGAATTCCTCGATGATGGTGGTAATGTGATGGGAAAACGAGTGAAATTAACGAGTTTGCAACATGAACAAGTAGCTCGTTATCTATTTGACACACATGAAGATGTCGAAGAATGGAAAAAGTAAGTTTCGAATATTATAATGTTTAACATTATTTTAGATTATTTTATACATGATTAATTTTGTAATATGCAGTAAATATGAAGCCTGTGAGAACAATAAAAGACGAAAAACAGTGGTACAATCAGACAGCGAATTTAGGCTATGGTTGACACAAGAGGTAATTACAATGAAAACAGTCGTTATATAACGTTACATTACACTCATATTTTACCACTAATATAATTAATTTATCTATATTCTCAGCTCCTAAAGATGGGTGATGCGACATCAAGGCTTGCTCGTCTAGCCACTGGACCCTTGTTCGTGGCACAAGAGTACAAAAAATATCGATTGAACGGTTACATTTTCGGCGCTAAAGTGTACGAGGAAAGTACAAATGTACAGAACTCGGGTATTTCATACAAGGCTCTTACTTTCTTTCGAGCAAGCGCAAAAGATAAAAACCTCGTTGAAGCTGAAATGACTTACTATGGTGTAATTCAAAATATATTTGAATTGGATTATATAAGCTTCAAAGAGGTTGTATTTTACTGTGAATGGGTAAGAGTTGAGGATAAAAATGCTTATAAAGTTGATCCTGTCACCAATTTGATCATGGTTGACTTGTCCAAGTTGAAGAGCAACGACCACGTGAGCGATGAGCCGTTTGTTTGTGCATTTCAAAAGGTTAAGCAAGTGTTTTACTCGGAGTATATCAACAACGAGCCGTGGTCAATTGTCCAACACGCGCCAAGGCGTCTAAATAGTAGTGTGGATGACTTGGCTGCTCCTACCGAATATCAATCCATTTTTATGATAACCCGAATTTGAAACAATTTTTCAATTTGTAATAATTATTTCAATTTGTACCGAAACATCCATTTTTAATGCTTTTACTTGATCTGCACTTTATCATTTTCACTCTTCTGTAGTTTGCGTGTGTGGAGAGGAGATTAATACATAAATATTCCAACTACATCTAAGTTTTGTTTATACTAATCCATGAATATACGCTTCTTACCTTTAATAGGTGATTAGTACATAGTTATTTGGGGTGTCCTATTTGTGGAGAGGAGACTGAATCTCTTCGTCTATCCGAACACTAAGAAATACCATAATCCTATGGAGCGATGCTCTGCAAATTCCTCCCAACTGTTACGTAGCCAAACATCACCGGTTGAAGTTGTCAATTCCACTTTCCATACCCCACCACTTTCCATACCCCATTCAAAGGTGGAGTTGACAACTTCAACTGCTGATTTTTGGCTACACAACGGTTGAAAGGAATTTGCAACGCATACCTCCATAGGATTATGGTATCTCTTAGTGTTTAGATATGAAGAGAATTATAATTGACACGATTGCCCGGGGTACATTAGTTGGAAGGAGGTGCCATATGAGCTCAAGTTAGTTGTTTGAGTGACACTACAGGTAATGTATTTATATTTATATGTCAATTTCGATTTCGATTTCAATTACAATTTATATTTATCTATATTTGAGGGGCGGATACTAATTTTACTTTATTTCAATTCAGGGGACAGGGAGTGGCCCTAAGGGTAGGCCACATATGCTCTACTTATGTGGCTACTCGGACGAGAAGGGAAGGATAAGGAGGTGTTCCCGAGCGTCGCGGTACAAAATCTCTTTTCCATGCAAATAGTTTGTAGATTTGTGATAAAATGATGGTGATGTTGTTTCTTTTTAAATAGTTTCTTATTTGAATATATATTTGCATTATCTTTAGTTTGTTCGGATATATGATGTGTGGAACAGGTACAACGTTGCTATAACAGGTACAAATATACTGCTGGGCAGTGGCAGTGGCCATACTGCCCAGCAGTTTTTTTTAATTCTGCCCAGAATTGTCACGGTCATTGACCGTGACAAGCCCGTGACAATTTTGACACGGCTTTGTCACGGTCATTGACCGTGACAATTTTTTTTACAGAGGCTCACGGCTTTGTCACGGTCATTGACCTTGACACGACCGTGACACAAAACTCGAGTTTTATGTCAAGATCATTGACCGTGACACGACCGTGACAAAAAAAGTTGTCTCGCCTCGAAATGTCACGGTCATTGACCTTGACAAGGTGAATTTGTCAAGGTCAATGACCTTGACAAATGGGCAGATTTGGTGTAGTGGAAATGAATTTATCCTTTGTAAATGTGACATTGGATGTCAACATTTTCAATGTGTCACACCGAGGATGTGTGTATAAAGGAAGTGAAATTTGTTAGGGAGGTGTTTGAGGAAGATGATTCAAAAGTGAGAGATATAATTGAATGGTGCATGTTAGACGCATGTTTTGACATGACAGGAGAGGCAGACGTTAGTGAAAACGTCAAAATAAGGAAATAATTCATGACTTGTGAATTCAACACGATTGATGACTCGAGTATATCCGAAACAACCATTCACGTAAAGTTGTCAATCTTAGTTGACGAGCATTTTTCGAAAGAAATTAAGGTTGTGATGCGAGGGAAACCGAGTGTTCGTGTAGGGACACTATCGCTGATTTCGGCTCCCGCTCGACACGCAAAAGAAAACCTAAGCTACAGCTACACTTGACAAGCAAGTAAAGCGGTAAGTCGGGTATCGAGAATCCACAGGGAGTAATTGAATTTTAGATGTTAATTGTTTAATTACTTCACGAATAAAAGTGTAAAAGATGGTAGGTTGGAAATGGTGACTAAAGAAAAGAATAAGTTAACGCTAATTAAAGGAAAGCGAGGATCGGGATCGCATTCTACCAAACGGATCGAAACAATTACTAACTAGAGTTAAGGCTCGAAAGCAATCTAATCGAGCATTTACAATTAAGCATAAACATCACACAAGAAGGAATTTAACCCAAAGTTGCGAGATTAAACATTTAATGGAAAATGGTCGCACGTGGATTAAATTCGGATTGTCGCTATAAACACTGAAGTTGCGTGACAAATAAAGTTAAACGCATAACAATCCAACTTTAATACACGCGGTTTCAATTAAACGCGATTTTGCACTAAACCTAGTTTTCGGAGCTCGGGGCCCGAAAATGGCGGAAATGAAATCCCGACCCTATTTATCTAAGGGTGCATGGTGAGTTAAACTAAATTATGCTAATTAGGCTAGGAAAGCAAGAATTAAAACATGTAAACTAGTTAGAAAGCATTGAAACTAAATTACAAGGCAAGAGAAGAAGAAGAACAAACTATATTAATGGAGATGAAGTGAATAGTTCAATCTTACAACCAATTAGTGTGTCAATCCAAGAGAGGAAGAAGAAGAACCCTCCAAAACCAAACCCTAACTAAACTATCTAATTCAGAATATGTGTGTCTAAGTATATCCATCTTATTACAACAAAAACCAACTTATATAGTAAGTTGTAATAAAAGAAAAGAAGAAAGAAATAAAAGAAAATATCTGCAGGGGAAAAACAGGGGATCGATCGATCGACCCCTGTGGTCGATCGATCGACAGTGGAAAACGTGGCAAAAATAAGCTTGATCGATCGATCGACCCCCAGGCTCGATCGATCGATCAAGCAGGGGCAGCCTGCAATTCCCCCTGCATTGGCATACAATCCAACGTTGCTCAAATCGCCGTAACTTTGTCGTTATGAATCGGAATCGCGCACCGTTTGCGGCCACACGAAGCTAGCGAGGAGAGATACAACTTCCGTGTAGATGTCGGGCCAGGTGCCCAAGCTGTCAAAAGACTAATATGCCCTTGCGCGTGCGATAGTGTACATAAATCGAGCGAAACACATCCGAAGTTCACACTAAGCATCCAAATACCTACAAAAGCTCAATTAACCCCTGCAAAACATGTTAACATAGAAATCCGAGGTTATCTGGTTAACGAGCATAAATATAGGGATTAAGATACTCGAGGGGGCTAATAACGCGTATGTTAACGGGTGAAATACGCAATATTTGCGTCGCATCACACCCCCTAACTTACACATTGCTAGTCCCTAGCAATGAAATAGGATGAAGCAAGAAGAAAAAGTAAACCAACACAGGAGAGAGTACAAAAGTATGGTATAAAAGCAATAAAAAGATAAGGCCACTTTCGCGGGCGATTCGATTGCATTTAGCGTATGCAATAAGCCGTTAAACCCCTAGGTTACCCTAGTGGACGAGTGTCATCTCGTGAGGGTTTTCAGGGATGAAACCCACAAACATCATAAAGTTTCCTCAAAATATGCCTAATCAAGTAAGACAAACTCATCGGTGCGAACAAGATTTCAACATGTTATTAGCATAGCAACGAATTCGCATGAGAAGTCCGTAGTTATTAACATTATCGAATGCACCTCAATGAATTGAAACTCTAACATGTGGGAGGGGAGTGAGCGTATGCAAGGTATGATTTGGCGAAAAACTTAAATAACTCGGATACTAAACATCAAAGCATGCATACATTCAATCCTCACGGGCATTACGCTCAACAAATGAATTCACTATGAAAAGGGAGGTAATACACGGGACATGCGGGCTAAAGAGTAAATGTAAATGGAAACTAGGCCGCACACATGTCACAAAAGAAGAACGCTATATAGGAAATAAAAAATTGCAATCTCGGTGAAAGGATACCGCACATAAAAAGAGGCGAAATGCATTTTCACAGATTATCACAACTACTATGACTTTTGAATTGCATCAACCTAAGATCACATAGGACTTGTAATAGGGTTGTAATGTATGTCTAGGTTAAGGTACGAAATGAAAGGGATGTATATACGGATTCGAAGTGTTTGGGGATGAAACTCGGAATAATGTGAAAAAGTGGGCAATATCAAAAGTTGGACAAAGATGTCCAAACGAGCATAGATATAACAATGGAGAGAGTAATCCAAGCTTATTGAAACACTACAAACAATATTTACAACTTTCTCTTTCTTTTTCTTTTCTTCCTTTTTCTCACTTTTTCTCTTTTGTTTTCTTTTGTTTTCAACTTTCTCTTTTTAACCCTTTTTCTTTCTTTTTCTTTTCACTTCTTACTCTTTTCATGCTCAAATTGCAACCAAAATACAATAATAACATTCAATTCCAAGCAACAATCCAAACAAGGGTATGTAAGGTAATATATATGGTATAAAACTCCAATTTGGAGTTGGATATGGGATTTTGGGTAATGAAAAGAAAGGTTAGTATATAGGCTCAAGTGGGTTGACTAGGGAACATATAAAGGGTGAGGTCAAGGTCATATGGGTGATATATCAAAGAGGGCCTATGATCATTTCACAAAGTATACGCAATTCACGAGTCAAAACAACATATGAAAATCATGCTCAAGTAACACATTTCAATGATGAACTCCATTAATGAACGGTCAATGAAAGAATAAAGAGATTACCAACGACTGTAACGTTTTCAAAGAGGAAATAATAGTGTATACACTCACAAATGAAGATAAGTCTCTAATCTCACTCGGTGTAAGTATATACAATGCAGCAAAAGCATACCGAGTTATAAAAATCTTAAGCCAAATCAATATAACAAGAATGGTGCATATGTTCACGGATAAAGTTTAATTCATGAAGTTATTCATAATATCAATGATTTAGGGACTAAAATCTAATAACTTCTAAAATCGAGAACATGCATAGTTGAATTGTCTATTTGATCGGGCAATTATTAAAATTTATCATCGAAAACAGGGCAAAATGCCCAATAAAGGAGAAAAAAAAAAGAAAATATTTTTGAAATTTTTCAAAATTTTAACAAAAACATGCTTTGTAACTAAATTGTAATCAAATCCAAGGACTAAACAACAAAATGGATAAAATATCCTACACCCCCTAACTTAAATGTTGCATTGTCCCCAATGCGTCCATTAAAGAACACAACACAAAGCTAGGAAAAGAATGATATTACCCACACGTGGAGCGATCTCCATAAGTACAAGTCCAAATGAAGCTGCAAAACAAGTTAGTACAAAGCATATGAAGAATATGTACCGATGTATTAAGTTAAGAGAATCTATGTCACAAGTCACAATAATATAGAGGGGCTGAAGTGCAAATACTAGATAAATTGATGGTGAACTTTTTGATTTTATAAAATGGAAGGTCACACACATCAAAATCCAATAAACAACCACAAACTACATTTTCATTTCTCATTTCATAAGTTCAATACAAAATTACTTAATACATTACAACTTCTGAAATAAAAGAAATACAAATACAAATAAAAATAAAAATAAAAATGAAAAGTACAATATACTATCCGATCCCAAAAATACAAAAGAAACCCAGCAATAGCAACAGCCTAGTGGTCAGAACCACTAGGATCGGAGGGGTCCTGAAAATGAGGAGGCACTGGTGAGTCGGAATCACTGCGCTGCAGATAAAGATCTCTCATCATCCGCTGCATCATCCTATAATCCTGTCTGCTCTGTGCCCTAGCCTGCCTCTGCAAAGCCCACTCCTGCCGCTGCTCGGCCTGAAACTGCTCCTGCTGAGCCTGCTGCTGATCCAGGCGGGACTCCCAAGTCGCCAACCTGAGCTGGGTCTCCTCCCAGCGCTGGTCCTGCACGGCCTGGTATGCCGCAAAGCGGGCATCATCCTCTGTGTGTGGCGCGTGAGAACCCTCACCCATCTCCATCTCTCTGATCTCATCCTCCTCGTCGTCAGGCACATCAGCCATCTCTGCCCTCGGTCTCTTCCCAGCCGGTTGCCCCCACTCGCGCTTCAACATTTTTGTGATGTTGTCATTTGAGAGAAGCCCGGGTGGCACATGCTTACGGTCTGCGTCTAACTCCTGGCAACCGTGAGAAACACATATCTTCGTGATAAAGGGCAGGAAAAGGAAGGGAAAATCTCCAGGCGACCTCCTTCGCAGTAGCGCACATCATATCAAGAAAAATACTGAGCAAACTGATACTGCCCAATCCATTCAGCATAGTGAAGATCAGTGCGACATGCTTGTGACGAACCTCAGACCTGTTGTTCGTCACCATGAAGGAATGGACATTGATGTAGTGTAATAGTCTAGGCAAGTCCTCCATCGCAGCCGAGCGGAAAGCACCCCTCTTCCACGGCTCGCCCGGTGCAAGGGCCTCTATCAATGCCCCACGGCCGAAGATAGACCCATCGAGAAAACTGACTGGATCCGCGGGGAGAGGAACATCCATAAAATCTGCCAAGTCTGAAATACTAAATGGAATCCTCACCCCACGAACCATGGCCTCATATGTAGTCGGCCCATCGCTACTCTTCACCTCTACTAACGTTGCGTAGAAAATCCGTACCAACTCCTCGTTGACGCGCTCGTTAGTAGAGAAAGGGCTCCCACCCCTGACGGCGCAACAGAATTCGCGCCTCCCTCGGTATGTCCTTAAGGACCCATGCAAAATGATGACCAAGAGGTCGCTCGGAAGTGTAGAAATGTGCACGGAACCAATCCCGCTCCTGCTCTGAGCGGAGCCCATCGACGCCCCCGGCGGGCACACACCTAGTAGAAGAATATTTTTTTGGTGCCATTTCAACCTACAAAACACAAATTACACAATACAAAGCAAGTGTAAGCACAATTTATGGTTAGTAGCGTAAAAGTTGAAATGGTGGTGCAAGTGCGCAAAACCGAGGTGAAAATATGCAACATTGCGATGAAAAATGTCGGAATGCGACTAGGTATGAAAATCACCCAAGTGTGCGTCAAAATAAGGATTGAAATCTGTTTTAGGCATTTTGACGAACACTTGGCGTGCGCAATGTGCGTCAAGGTCGAAAATACCGAGTTTGAACCAACAAAACCACCCCACTCATGAACAACCAACAATGCAGCAATCAAAACATGTTCATGAGTGGATTTATAACAAGAATCATGCAAAAATTCAGTTGGAACAAAACGAAATCAGGGGATGTACACCAACATTCAAACAAGTGCCAACCTAGGGTTTAAACTAGTAATTTGTGACACAAATCTAACAAAAACTACAAATTCAAGCAAAACAGGTAAAGATTATACCTTGGATGTGTAGTGATTGGAAGAAAAATGGAGAATGTGGTGTGGGGAAAAATTAGGGCACAATCGGTTTTGAGAGAGGAGAGAAAAGAATAAGAGAAATGGGGGAAAAATAAGGCAGACCTCGGCTTAACCTGGTCGATCGATCGATCGAAGCCAGGCTCGATCGATCGATCGAGCAGGGCCAGGCCTACTGCATCCAATTTTTTATGGGGGGGGGGGGGAATTGCAATTTTGGGAAAAATAGGGGGTTTAAATATAATATAACTATAAATATAGTATATATATATGTATATACATAAAAATATGAAATAAAAATAGAAAAATAAAAATAAAAATAAAAATAAAAATAAAATAAAAAATAAATACACATAGGCCTAATTATACATACCAAAAAGGCCTAAGCTAAAGAAAATAAAAAAATAAAAAAAATAAAAATATGTACAATGAGCAACGCACACGCATATTCACGACAACAAATGAAAAATAAAATAAAAGAAAAATAAAAACAAATGCAAATGCGTGAGGATGCGTGTGTGAAAAACAAAGGAAAAAAATGTTTTTGTGATTTTTGATTGTTTTCTTAACAAATGTGTGCCGGGGCGCATATCTCCGCAAATTCAAGTCCGTTGAACCTACAAAAGAGTTAGAACCAAGCATACAAAAAGAAAGAAAAAGAGATTAGCTAATTACACTAGGCTAAAATCAAGAAAAACAAAAATAAAGAAGTTAGTATATACAACCTACACTTTGGATGTGCAATTAACTATATACCAAAAGTTGAAATTTTTGAGGGTCCATCCAAAACACGATTTGACTTTGGAGGATCAACGGTGGACCCTCCCGAGCATGCATGCCTCCCGGAAAATAGGAATTCCGTTTGAACAACGGAAGGCATGTGGGCGGTGAAAGAAATGAACCATCGCCAATTTGAAATTCTAGGCGGACGATGGGAGATTTGGATAACAAGGGGGAAAAGTACACTTGAGGTCCAAGAAAAATCGATTCATCTCCCAAAGGTTTTTCAAATGGAATGGGAGATGGTGCACACATCGGGATAACATCCATCGAAAACAAGTCCGGTAAAGAGTCCTCGTCGGCAAAAAGTGTAGAAATTTTAAAAGTTTTTACCGACTCATAGGAATCAACCGGTGATTCTAATGGTTCAATCACGGAAAACGAATATGGTGATGAAACAAATTCAATCTCAATCGACTCATCGTCGGAAGGAGATTGAATTTCGAGGGAGAGAGATTCACACTCGATGAGAAATTCTTTGAAAAATTGAGGTGAAACACAAGTTTCCACCTCCTCGTTGTTTTGTGCATAAGAATTCATCTCATCGCAAAGTGAACCAAATCTCATTCCAGCATCATTTAAGCCTTCCAAACCTTGGGAGTAAAGAAGAAAAGTTTCTTCCAAAGTAGGCTTCCTCGGCTCAAGAGCCTCGAACTCCTCATTTGGTTGAAACTCGTCTTTGAAAGTCATGAAATAAGAATCGTCATTGGATTCGAATAATGAATCCAACTCAAGCTCCCAATAACGATTATCATTCCGATAAATGTTTTCAAGTCTTTCATTTTCAAGAAAATCTTGAAAATGGAAAACTTGAAAACTATCACCAAAGTATGAATCATTAGAATAACCGTAATAACTATAAAAGAAAGACATGGTTACCTCGTTGTTGAAAGATGGAGAATCCAAGAAAGAAAGTGAGCAACCGCGAATAGAAGTTTCTTAGCGCTCAAAGTATGCAAATCCTGCAAAAAGGGTTAAAACAAAGAATACAAATACAAAAGGAAAAATACTACGAAATCATAAAACAATTACTATCTAAAATATACTCCCCGGCAACGGCGCCAATTTGATGCGAGGGAAACCGAGTGTTCGTGTAGGGACACTATCGTTGATTTCGGCTCCCGCTCGACACGCAAAAGAAAACCTAAGCTACAGCTACACTTGACAAGCAAGTAAAGCGGTAAGTCGGGTATCGAGAATCCACAGGGAGTAATTGAATTTTAGATGTTAATTGTTTAATTACTTCACGAATAAAAGTGTAAAAGATGGTAGGTTGGAAATGGTGACTAAAGAAAAGAATAAGTTAACGCTAATTAAAGGAAAGCGATGATCGGGATCGCATTCTACCAAACGGATCAAAACAACTACTAACTAGAGCTAAGGCTCGAAAGCAATCTAATCGGGCATTTAGAATTAAGCATAAACATTACACAAGAAGGAATTTAACCCAAAGTTGCGAGATTAAACATTTAATGGAAAATGGTCGCACGTGGATTAAATTCGGATTGTCGCTATAAACACTGAAGTTGCGTGACAAATAAAGTTAAACGCATAACAATCCAACTTTAATACACGCGGTTTCAATTAAACGCGATTTTGCACTAAACCTAGTTTTCGGAGCTCGGGGCCCGAAAATGGCGGAAATGAAATCCCGACCCTATTTATCTAAGGGTGCATGGTGAGTTAAACTAAATTATGCTAATTAGGCTAGGAAAGCAAGAATTAAAACATGTAAACTAGTTAGAAAGCATTGAAACTAAATTACAAGGCAAGAGAAGAAGAATAACAAACTATATTAATGGAGAGGAAGTGAATAGTTCAATCTTACAACCAATTAGTGTGTCAATCCAAGAGAGGAAGAAGAAGAACCCTCCAAAACCAAACCCTAACTAAACTATCTAATTCAGAATATGTGTGTCTAAGTATATCCATCTTATTACAACAAAAACCAACTTATATAGTAAGTTGTAATAAAAGAAAAGAAGAAAGAAATAAAAGAAAATATCTGCAGGGGAAAAACAGGGGATCGATCGATCGACCCCTGTGGTCGATCGATCGACAGTGGAAAACGTGGCAAAAATAATAATGCTCGATCGATCGACCCCCAGGCTCGATCGATCGATCAAGCAGGGGCAGCCTGCAATTCCCCCTGCATTGGCATACAATCCAACGTCGCTCAAATCGCCGTAACTTTGTCGTTATGAATCGCGCACCGTTCATGGCCACGCGAAGCTAGAGAGGAGAGATACAACTTCCATGTAGATGTCGGGCCAGGTGCCCAAGCTGTCAAAAGACTAATATGCCCTTACGCGTGCGATAGTGTACGGAAATCGAGCGAAACACATCCGAAGTTCACACTAAGCATCCAAATACCTACAAAAGCTCAATTAACCCCTGCAAAACATGTTAACATAGAAATCCGAGGTTATCTTGTTAATGAGCATAAATATAGGGATTAAGATACCCGAGGGGGCTAATAACGCGTATGTTAACGGGTGAAATACGCAATATTTGCGTTGCATCAGGTTACCGAGGTAATTGTCCATAATCATTCACGAAATTACCCAACCTTAATTGTAAAAACCCATCGCCCCCACTATCGAATGTCAATCCGTGCGAGAAAACCAACCACGGCTCCATCGACCATATTTTTTAAATCGTGACATGCATCACATCATTGGATTAGGACCCGACATATATGCATATCGTAGGAATTTACAACATAATGTGATCATGAAAATTGAGGGAATTGTGATCTATTTAGGGAATTATGTCCAAGTCATATCCGTGAAATTTTCGCTAGATATTGCACATTACAGCCCCTTTTACGGGGCTGGATAAGTTTCCCAAATTTTAAATTTTTGTGCCGAGTAACCCTCAACATGTGAGGGGTTGAAATTTTTTGTCCTGGACCATTGTACGTGTTGTATACATCATTTGGGTCCAAGAATACCGAGCCAATCCAACACACTTGTTGATTTCACGAGTTAGCATAAGCAGAAACCCAAACAAGCAGGTGCAAATCGATTCGGTGACCAACCGAATCGATTCGACTCATTCCAGTGACAAACTTTCCTTTCACGAATCGATTCAGTCTCCAATCCAAATTGATTTGGTTTGGGTCAGTAAATAATTCGAGGTTTTGGAATCGATTCAGTTCCCAGCCGAATCGATTCAACTTTGTTAGTCTTTTTAAATTCCCCTATTCGTTATATATCCCACATTCCTCCTCCCTTTTCCACACCTAAAACCAACATAATTTATCTGTTCCAAGATACATTCCCCACTTAAAAATCTCTTTATTTCTCAGCGATCCTCATTCAAGGTAACCATCCTAAGATTCTTTTCTTATAATTTGTGTTCTTTGTGCTCAAAGTAGGGTAAAATGTCATTTTGTTCATTTGTTGCTTATTCTTTAATAAAATACCCAAATTTCTTACTAATTTTAATGTGTATCCAACAAATACAACATGTTTATATTGTTTTGATAATTTAGTTGTATTTGTTGGGGGTATTTAATGATTCAAATGACATTTCCACCCTACTTTGCATAGTTTTCACACTACGTGTTCGATAAAATATCCCATGGGTATTGTGTGCAAAAAAGCTTCATTCTTGCACCAATTATCGCATATTTATGTTGTTTATCCTCGTTTTGAGTGTGGTTCACGTCAGCTATATTTATCCGACTGATTTCTCCCAACGCGCACCCTCCGAACCATATCGACCCCATTTTTCACGCTTACCTTAATTTTGTGCATTGCACTAATGGTGTATGTATCAAATTGATGTTTTGTAGGTTTCTGTGGCTTCCAAACCAACCTTTAATGCAGTTACGGGCTGTGGGGGTTTTGAATATTTTCGAACGAAAGAAGAGAGATTGGTTTTGGGCTAAGTTCAAATTAAGTCGCCCTATTGCGATAGAGAGACAAGTTCACTTAAAGGATTTCCCCGCCTCAGCCCGTTATTTTATGAACAAGTTCTCATAGGATCCCACTTGTCCAAAAGTAAGGAAGTGAACGAGGAGCACGTACGTCAGTTCTATGCTTCACTCATCTCTACGGGAGATAGGTATTATGAGTTGTACGTGAAGGATAGGAGAATTCAGATTTCAAAGCCCATCATATCATTGTAACTGAGCGGGGCAGCAGACCCCGATGATTACAATTACCCCTTCCTAGGAGATGGGAAACTCTCGAATGAAACCCTAATTGCGCGTCTGACGCCCGAGAAGGTATGGGCCGAGGACACTTTCTCCACTTCTCAAATGCTCGACATTCACCATCTTGTTCATCTTGTGGCCGTCAACACCATCATTCTAACCCAAACCAAATATGTCCTCTGATCCAAACAGGCCCATTTCCTATACAATCTTTGGGATAATAATGCCGTTGTTAGCCTTCCTGCCTTAGTGTTACAGCAAATATCGGGTACCGCCTATTGCGACAAGGGAAAGATGACTCTCCTTTATGCGCGATTTGTTTCTCGGATTTATAAAAATGTCGGATGTAAGGTGTTACCGAGCGATAAGATTCTTGCCCTCCCCAAATTGCTTAACACCAAGGTTATTGGGAAGAGCTTGGGCAAGGATTACTGGGAAAGGAGGAAGAAGAGAATGATGGACCACCTGGTCAGGGGGCGAGCTTGATGATGTTGATGCGCCGATGCATGCCGTCTCATCCGATTTGGGACTTGGGAGTTAGGATGGACGCACTCCAGGCGGACTTTACTTTTTGTAGGGGTGATTACCAGCGGGACATATCTATGATCACCCGCATGCATATGGAGATGTTTGCCCGCATGCGTGGGACCGATGCGTCGATACCGCCCTATTTCTATGATCTTTATGCTCCGCGTGACCCCAACGCACCCGGTTCTTTGAGTCGCCCATTGGAGTTCTCTTGTCTATATGTTGCTTTGCATTATCTTTTGATTATGTTGCTGGTTTTTGTAATTGGTTTATAATTGTGTATTTATGAGGGTCGCGAGGGATATCTACTGTTTGTATTTACCTCATTTTGGATTTCGAACCCCTTGTACACAACATTACGATATTAATGAAATGAATAAAGTTTCATTTGTTATTATCATTTGTATACATCTCCTTATTGCATATAATGTTATTTTTAGTACTAACATGTCAATAGGTACGTCGTTGCTCGTTTTGGGATTTGCACCTTACAGGGTGACATTTTCTCACCCTATTTTCCATTTTTATACCTACTAACATTGGGGACAATATATATGTCAAGTTAGGGAGTGTGATTTACATGTTATTATTATTTTGCATTTATATTTATTTATATATTTTAAAAAATAAAAAATAAATAAAATTCAAAAACAAAAAATTCAAATTCTTCTTTTTCTCCAATGTCTCCAATGATTACGTATATGATCGCCCTCCCCTTTTGTATAGCAATGATGCATGCTTAGAATTTGTGATTCATTAGCCTTTAGCCCGTGTATTATTAACATTGTGAGAACTTCATAAATTAAACCGTGAAGCCCATGAGCACCATACAAAATAATTATTTATGATTTGGTTTAAAGCTTTTCTAATTCGTTGACCATAAAGGTCATGTTATACATTTACATAAGTGAGATTCGAGACAAACCTTCAATTACGAGCGTATATAATTACTCTTTTTCTTGAAAAAAGTATCTTGTTGACAATCTCATTTTTCTTTTCATTGATTGCATATTAATTGAATTCATCATGAATATGACACTCGGGCATGATTTTCAAAAGTGTTGAGTCTCGAGAATCACATGAAACCCTAAGAAAGGATCATAGTCCATCTTTGCTATTTAACCCATACGACCTTAGCCTTACCCATATATATTTCCATAGTCAATCCCGTTGATCCCTATTATGACCTTTCTTTTCGTTCCAAAATCCCCTAACTAACTCCACATTGGAGTTTTTACCCTCATATACACCTTTTGTACCTTGATTTGGGATTATTCCCGGGATTGAATGATGTTCGTCTTATGTGGGCTGCAATCAATCAAATGAGTGGACAAGAAAAGAAAAAGAAAAAAAAAGAAAAGAAAAGGAAAGAAGAAAAGAAGAAAAAAATAAAATAATAAATGGCTCCGATATGCATGAATTCCATTTCACCGCATGTATGTAAATATAAGTCTTACTCTCATAAATTTCTTGCTTATGGAACTTGAAATCCAATCTTTTAAATTGCCCACTAATTCCATTATCCCGAGTGTTATTCCCAAATCCCCTTTGCTCCCGTAAATAGACTTTCATTTCCAAACCCTAACCTAACCAAAGTTATATACTCGAAAAGTTCTATTTGATCCTAGGGTGAAGTTGATTTAAAAGTCGAACATTTATGATAACCTGTTAGAGTGCATTTCACCTCGGTTAATATGAAGTATCCTTTCATGAGATTATAATTTTCATTTTTATATATCGTTCTTCAATTGATGACATGTGTGCCGCCTAGTTTCCTTTTACAATTACTCCTTATGACCGCATGTCTCGTATGTGAGTGCTTTGCCTAATTTTTATTCCGTTTCTGAGTGCTTTCATTTGTTGAGTGTAACAATCGAAGAGAACTTGAGTCATGCATACTTTAGCGTCTACATGGGTTATGAAAGTTTTGCCTAATCTAAGTTACCACATGTGTCCGCTTATTTCTCATTTCTATGGTTTCAAGTTTTGTTGAAGTTCCTCGTAGAATGTCAATAATTGCAGACTTTTGTGTGAGCATTATTCACTTTATTGATAAATTATGCTTTCTTTATTATTTTTGAGCTTTGCATCATTTTTTAAAAAATCACTGTATGAGTTGACTTGATATTTATGGGTATCATCCCTAGAAACCCTCACGAGATAAAACTCGTCCCCCAGGGGTTCAACGACTTATTGTATATGCTAAATGCAATCATTCAACTAAGAAAGTAGAATTTTTGTTCTTTGTACATATTTCATATGTTATGGTCGTATTTGCGGCTCTGTTTCTTCATACTTCATTGCTCAGGACTAGCAATGTGTAAGTTAATGGGTGTGATTAGTCACAATTATTGCACAAATAACCCTCGTTTATTTGTGCATTCTAGCATTCCCGTACAAGTTATTCCCAAAACTTATGTTCATTTATTGGTTAACCCCCAATTTTATCATATATATGTTGTGCGTGGCTTATTTGAGCTTTTATTGGTGTCGGGAATGCATGTCGTGAAGTTTGGTTAAATCTCGAGAAAGTTTTGTTGAAAGGCGCAAATTCGGGGGAATTTTTATAAATTCAACATTCAGTTTTGATCCCGAACTCTAACAAATGTTGAAGCTCTTCAAGTCATCTTCGTGTGGCGGCCAACGGTGCATGAATCCGAGCTAGAATGAAGAAGTTATGGAAGAATCTTCGGTGCATGTGTCTAAAGTATACCATAGTAGGCCCTCCCTCATGTTGTAAGCAAGTTCGAATCGATTTGATCCTTGGCCGAATCAATTCGGTTTCATTCGGTGCAACATTTTTCCCTATCCGAATCGATTTAGGTCTTAGCCGAATCGATTCGCCCCTATTTCTTTCTATTTACAAGTTTACCATCCGAGATTTTTGGGGGTTTTATCCTTTTGTTTCCCTACTGTAAAGATCAAATTTTATACTTAAAAAGTTTCTAACTTTAAAAACCATCTATTCTCTCTCCTAGGTCAAGTTCATTTATGGTTCTTTCTTACATGTAAAGCATTGATCACATTCAAGTTAGTTGGTTTTAATGCAAGCTTTGTTCAACTACTTCTTCCTTCCTTACTTCATTAGCTTTAACTTGCATTTATTGCTATCTCTTGTATTGGTTTGTGTTTAACTAAGTGACTTGCTTAGCTATGTTGTTCTCTTATATGCTTAGCTTAGTTTCCATTATGAGTAACTAGTCTTATGGTTGGGGATCATGATCCCACCTTGGATGCTTGAACTACATATTTAGGGTTGGGTTTATAATTGTTCTAATGGAACTTCATGTGTTAGTATTGGAGTATCCTAGTTTCTTAACTTTTCTTGTCATGCAAGGGTAGTATTTGATGCTTTACTACAACCCTAACCCATCTAGCACCATAACTAATTAACCCCTAATCGTCCATTGATGAGTTTAGTCTCTACATGGTTGATGTTCAGACTTAATTAATTATGATCAATTAGAAATAATTTAAACCAAGTTGCATCATCTTCGTAGTGAATCCACGGTGGGAGAATAATCCTCAATCCCTTTTATATCTCGTACTCAAGCTTTATCAGTTTGTTCTTCGTATCTTCGTATCTTACTCATACTCCGTTAATTTAATGCATGTTAGGATAACGGTAAACTAATCTCACAACTTCAAACAACAAATCATCTTTTACATTTTCCCTTTGTGACGTTTAGAGGGTATCGTATAACCTATCTTCATTATCATATGAGAGTCCAATCCCTGCGAAATACGATTCCGATCTTACCAGGATACTACTTATTGCGAAAGATTTACACTTGAATCATACACTATTTTTAGAGCATCAATATCCTTTTTTATACTTTTAAGTGTTGAATATAGCTTTGTGGCATGATTTATTTTAGTAGACATGAAATGTTATACATATTATATCAAAGTTAAGGTGCCATTTTTTTTCTCGGTATCACAATAAACTTGCAATCTTTTGTTCCATACGTAGATACAAAATTTCTGTTAAATGAAAATGTTGGGTTTCTTCTTTAGTTCGAGAAAATGTTAGAAATTTAAGTATCATTTAAGATTAACCTGGAGGATTGAAAAAACATTACATGGAGCTTAAGATTTTATATTAATACTAGTCTTTCAATTATGTAATAGCCAATTGAACAATCAAGACAACAAATGTGATGGTTCCAACCGTGCTCTCTCGGTCAAACTCAACAACTATAGTTCACTTCAATTTTACAAATATTTATGCTTGTTACATTTTAGTTTTTAATTTCTCACCCTACTCTGAAGTTGTTTCAAAAAAAGATTCTTATCTTTAAATGTAGATTTGAAAAACTAGGATTTCTTTTGTGTTTTGGTAGAGTATTGTTCACTATTCAGTTTTAACCGCCCGTGCATCGTGAGGGGTTGCACCCTAGTACAAATTAGTAAAATAAAATACTCTTGGACCCTCTCACTGGGCCATCTGTTAAAAGTTGAAGCGTTCATTTATATTACTTTCATCAATTTATCTCTCATCATTTACATATTTCTTTTTTTCTTGCTTCATTTATCTTTATCCAATTTTATTATTATCACCAATATATATTTCTTTATTTTATTTCTCTTTTTATATCTAACGATTATTTCTTATCTATTGTTTCTAATTTATGTTTATCTTTTTAAAAATAATTTTTTATTCATTTTTTTTTTGGGTTTAAAAATAGTTTTTTATTCATTTACTAGTAGATTCGTATAATGCCGGCTCCCAAAATATATATGAGAGTGTTGAAGTCTTTAATATGATCTCGAGATTCCAAACCCAAACATAAAACATTACCCCCTCATTCACGTTTTGTCAGGAAGCCTATAAGGTCTCAAAGTTTCCTTGTGGAGGGTGAAATCGTCCCAATAATTCCTACTCGTAGTCCAATAGTCACATTCAAACACCTATATTAATGCAACCTTTGATTTTCCTGGTCAGAATCAGAAAACCATACGACTTTCTCTAACATTCTTCGAAATATCATATAAAATTATCCGGAGTCGATTGTAAGTAGTAGAACACTAACAAATATTTCATCTTCGGCAATGGAGATGAAGGCTGGAGGCGATGTCAAATCCTGTTTCTGCACAGATCAAACATTGCATGGTTCGTAAATATTACTGTTATTGAGTTTAGTTTAGATTAGTTTAGTTTGATGATGGATATTTTTTTATTTTGTGTGTTTAGGTGGTATGTTGAGAAATTATAATGATGGTCGGGGGAATGAGAATGGAGGTATAGAGGAGATGATATTGAGAGAAATGGAGAAGAAGAGGATAAGGGATGAGATGGTTGCATCCTGGGCGGCGTTTTTGCGGCGGCGAGAGCTTGAGAATGAAGTTTTAAGAGAGATGATGACAGTGGAGAGAGAAATCGCTAAGCGACGGTCTTCGTCGGTGTTTGATTCTGGGGGGGTTTCGTACTTGAACGTGTTTGGGATTGGTATAGGGGAAAGTTGTTTGGGTTTGGTGAATCGCACGGATGGTGGGGTTTTTGACGCTTTTACTTGTCACCCACACCAGGAACTCACAACTGGAAGTGGAAGTGGGGTTGCTGTGACGCCACTCAGCAAGGGACCACCTCTCTCTCTCTCCCCTGTGAGCCACCATTTATTCTTTCATTACTCCGTCTGCAATATAAAAATATGTATATTTTTGTTACAACATATAAATTTTGGCTATTGATATAAATTGTTGAAGAATATCAACTTAAAACTTAGTTATTTACATATATTAGGAAATTTCATGTAATTTAAATTATATATGATAGTTGGCATATTTCTTAGGGTTTATACTTCTCACCCCGTGAGATTAGATTAGTCGAGTTGCGCCTAAGCTGGCTCAGACACCAATGGTCATAAAAAAAAATTAAGTACCATTGCACTAGTCACAACCATTGACTAGGTCTTACCAAACTACCCTGAAACCTAACCTATTTGAATAACGTTCACTATTTCTCTCTCTTTCTCTTTGTATCTCCTCGCTTAAATTGTGGCATTGCCTCTCTCACACATAACGGCACGCAAGTGATAGTTTCAGCAGAGCAGTGTGATTTTTCTCACTCTTTATGTCTCCATCTCCATTTGTTTTGGGGGCTTTCTGGTATTTATTTAATTGATTTGATTTGATTGCGACGTGGTTTAGGGGTGGATTGATTGATGGTTGGGAGTAGGCGGTGGGATGATGATGACGAAGGTAAGGGTTAAGGTGCTGGGGTGATGGTGTAGAGAGGTCCGAACTGTGTCTTCGTTGGTATTCTGTTATATTGTTTAGATGGTAAATATTAACTGTCTGCTCAACTGTTGGAACAATTCGTATTTTAAATAGCTAATTGAAGGAAAACGAATTTTAAGGTCCTATTAGTGTGGTCCATAATAAGCGTGCCTGAATACATTTAAAAACAATCCAACCACAATTAGTACAAATGTGATATAAATTGTATTATTAATTAATGAGATGAAATACCATTTTGAATACCTTATTAACCATGGTAACAGCAGGTGTTTTCTCCTGTTGGGTAGAGTTATTTGTGGAAAAAAAATCGTCTCCTTATGTATGTCGCAGTTGGATGATGGAATGTAGAGAGCCGAATGCATTAGGGCTGAATTAATTGGGTAGTTTGGGGGGATTGTAGAGGAACCGAAAAGAGGAGGGAAATAAGGTAATCCAAAAGGCAACGAAATAAAGAGTCATGTAGTCAAATCAATAGGGCCTCTTCAAATTCTGGACAGAGTAAAATAATTAAAACATTTATGAAGTGTAAACGTGTCATCATGTGGGTGCAATAAATGTCGACATCGGGTTCAGCTGCCAATTTTACTTATATACTATAATTACTTAACAATTTGATATTTTCCTTGTCGTTTTTTCCGTCTCTTTTTTATTAAGAGTAGTCTTTTTATTAATAATAGAGTAATTATATATTTTAACAGTGAAATATTACTAGTAGCGTAAATATTTATGGTCACATTATATATTTACTATCATAGATCAATTCGTATTCATTTCATCTCCTTTTATATTTTATATTGTAAAGCAAGTATTTTTCATGACAGTATATTCAAACAATAAATATTTACAGTATGTATGACAGTAAATCAATGTTAATATTTTTCTTCTTGTTTTGCAATACTAAGTGTATATAACAAATGTAGATTTTTTTTGTTTGTGTATTGTTATAATAGTAAATTTTACCTTATAATTTAATTTTTATTCTTCTCTACTTTTTCATGTTGTTCTTTACTATAATAAATATTTACTATATGAGTAAATATTTTATGCAGGGGTATATTCGTTAACACATTAAATATCTACTGTATGCATAGTTTTTTTATTCATACTTATATAGGGTTTATGGATCTTGTTTGATAGATATCGGTGAGTAAGTTTCAAAAATAGCAATTTTATTAAAAATGGTTTGTAAAATTGTAAATCAAAAGTTCTAGCATTTAATGTTTAAAAAAAAGAAAAAAAGGTTAAATCGCTCGAGATATTTCCTCCCAATAATTACGGATGAGTGGTTGACAAAGGTTATATTTGTCAAATAACCCCCCTCCCCCCCCCCCCCCCCAAAAAAAAAAAAAAATAAATAAATAAATAAATAGGAATATGACCTATTTAATGGTTGAATAGTCAATGGTATTTACGAGAAATCTTTTTAATGGGATTTATATGTAGAAGCTCCTGATTTTTAAGGGTCTTTACATTTAAGTTTCATTATCTTTCATAAATAAGTTTCATTGACTAGTCAAAGCATTAAATAGGCCATGTTTTTAATTTTTGGGATTTTTGTTTGACAAATCTACCATTTCAACCACTTATACGTAAATATTTGGGGCAATTATCTCTAGCAGTTAACCTTTTTTTTTTCCAAATTTAAAAGGCTAAAACTTTTGATTTATTCCTTTTTTAAAACTTACTCGTCGAGATTTATCAAATAAGATCCATGAATAAGATTTATGAATAGTACAAAATTCTAAAGGAAAAAATTATGCATATAATAAATATTTACTGTGTTAACACATATTATCCATATACAAATATTTATCATTAGAACAATATACAAACAAAAATAACATTTACTTTATAGTAAATATTTTACAAAGATAATATAAAACATGAATAACACTCATTTATTGTCAAATCACTATATACAATAAATATATGCTCTTAGAACAAAATCACAATAATTTAGAGGTTTTTACTGACAATAAATATTTACTGTCTTAGCAAAATAATAGTCACTGACAATAAATAAGTCAAAAACACATTTGAAGGTTTTCTGATCATCGGCTACTCCCATACCCATTTTGATCCTTACCCAACAATATTTACACCGATCCTTCCTAGAATACCTTGTAGTTAAACCTCACTCATCATTACAACAAAATAACCACTAAAACCTTAAACTCTACCATTAATCGGAAACAACCCACCGTTACCCACTTCCCAATCATCGCCCTCAACACCGGAACAGGAAAAAAAAAGAAACAAAAATTAAGAGTAGGAAAAAAAATTAGAAGAAGAGGAGGTAATTCATGTGCCGAAATCACTAATCTCGTCATCTCTCTCTATATATATGTATGAAGAGAGAGAGAGAAAACGAACATTGAAGTTATTAAAGGTGTTTGACTAGATTTTTTAAAAATAGGACATTGTAGTGGTTGACTAGTCAATGGGACTTCGATTAGTACAAACTCTTCAAATATGACTCGAATATATTTATCCCAACTTTCAATTTATAAATAATTAAACTCTTCAGATGTCCAAATACGCACCAATTTTGTTTTATAAATTAAAAATTGGGATAAATATATTCGAGTCATATTTGATGAGTTTGTACTTATCTGAGTTCCATTGACTAGTTAACCATTAACTATGTCCTATTTTTAAAATATATAGCCAAACACCATTGATAGCTTCTATGTTCGTTTTCTCTCTCTATTATACAGTACATATATATTTATATAAATATAAATATAGATGACGAGATTAGTGATTTCGGCACTTGGATTCCCTTCTCTTCCTCTTCTTTTTCCCAAATATCCCATATTTTTGTTTCTTTTTTTGTTCTCTTCTAGTGGCGGTGATTGGGAAGTGGGTAAAGGTGGTTTTTTTTCGATAAATGGTGGGAGTTTAAGGTTTTGGTGGTTGTTTTGTTGTAGTGATGGGCTAGGTTTAACTACAAGATATTCTGGGAAGGATAGGTGCAAATACTGTTGGGTAAGGATTGAAATGGGTATATGGATGTGGTCGGTGATCGGAAAGCCTTCAGATGTGTTTCGTGACTCCACAACGAATGTGGTTTTGCACTATAAGAGCATTTGTGAAATTTACGTGACACAACATGTAGTATTTTGTTTTTTTCGTATGTGTTTAACATATAGTTTTTAGTAATATGGTTTCATTATATATTGTTTTTATTATTATGATTTATAATAGTAGTAATTGCCTTTTTAAGAGACTTTTGGGATTTTGAAATTAAAAATATTAAATAAGAACGACAGTGGTCTACCGCGGCATTCTAACTGCTACAATATACCTTCATGCGGTAGTTGGTCGGCCTCGCTAATCCTCCGGTTGCTCCCCACCGGAACTTGCATATTTGAGAGCATTTTACTCCCAAATTCGCAAGTTTAGGCAAGAGATGCTATTTTTCTCCATGCTCTGGAGAGCTAAAGATATAGTAAGCGTCAAGCAAATGCTATTTTGCTCATAGACTAATATAAATAAGGGGCATATACCAAATAGTCTCTTAAACATTTTTTATTACACATTTATCCTTTTTATTTTGTCCCAAAAAGTCCCTCACTTCATAAAAATACTCAATGTGTACCGCTAGCGCGGACCTTTAAAAATAAGAGAATATTGGTTAAATGCTATGGAGCACGGATTCTTCAAAAGGCCTGAAGAATCCGAATCGCACGCGAGTCGGGTGCGGGAGCGATTCGGCCCCGATTCACACCTAAAGAAGAATTAGATATTTATTAAATAAATTAATTCTGGATTCGGGAAGGATTGGGCAAGGACTCTTCTGGTTTTGATGGGATTCGTAAAGAATCCAAAAAAAACACAATTCTGATTTTTTTTTTCATTTTCATCTCTCTCTCTCCCCCTCATTTTCTTCTTACTCTCCTCCAACATATACGAAGTTAACTGGGTTTCGTAACGACTTCCTGTGTTTGTTTTTAGTTTAATGTTTTAATGTTAAATGGGTTTTGTGACCCCAAGTTAAGTGCTTGTCATTATATTATTTTGGATTCTACTTTTATAGTTTAATGATTTGTGGGTGATTATTATAACATATGCGAAGACTGATAATTCAGTTTCTTAACAACTTTCTATATTTGTTTTTGGTTTGATGTTAAAAGGGTTTTGTGGCCCAAATTAACTACTTGTTATTACATTATATTGGATTCTACTTTTATAAAAAAAATGGTTAGTGGGTTTTAGTGGATTATTATAATATATGTGAAAGCTAATAGATAAGTAGGTTTCTTAATGTTTGTTTTTAGTTTAATTTTAAATGGGTTTTGTGAAGTTAACTATTTTTTATTATATTATATTGAATTCTACTTTTATAGTTTAATGGTTAATGGGTTTTAGGAGATTATTATAATATATGTGACATTGATGGTAGAGTCCCCTGTTTTAATATTGTTAATGTGTTAAAAAATAACAAACACCCTTATTATAAATTTTTGAGAATCATAATAATGATGGAACTTATTTGTATTACTTAAAAATAACATAACATAATATAATTTATATTATTATATTATATCTCGCCGCACCCGTATCCTAATTTTTTGAGAATTTTCGAATCGCCACACCCGCATCCCGTACCCGCATCCGTGCTTCATAGGTTCAATGGGTGTTTCATGGACTTTTTGGACCAAAATAAAAAGACTTGGACTAAATGTGTATTAAAAAATGTTAGAGGGGCTTTTTGGTAATTGATCCTATAAATAACCGCTATTAAAATAGGATAACATAATTATAACACAACAACACTGTAACATAATATACACGCTAAAAATAACATGTTCAATAATGAATAGAATAAACAGAAAGTATAATATGACATAATAACTAAATTACAACATTACAATACCAACATAATAATATTAATTAAACATATCATAATATTAATGATACGTTTAATTAATATTATATAAACATATTACTGGCTTTAGAGCATCCACAATGGTGGATGCTCATGAAAGGCAGATTTACCAATTGAAAACATAGTTTACCTTTCGCTGCCACTAAGATTTCACAATGGTGGAAGAGAAAAATTTGTAAATAAACTTCCAACGAACATCTTTTGTTCGTAGGAAATTAAGCCCCTACTTCTTACGAACAACATTTGTTCGTAGGAAATCTTACGAATTAATGTTGTTCGTTGGAACCCAAATATATAATAAAAATGATTATTTATATTTGTTACGAACTTTAGTTATATTTGTTACGAACTTTAGAAGTTCGTAGGAATTCCTACGAACAAATGAAGTTCGTTGGAAGGTTTTACTGAATTTGTTGCCGTTGAGTAAATCTAGCAATCCTCAACCTTTTCTTCTACAATTTGTACGCTAACATCCACCACTGTGAGCTGCTGAGTTTGTAAGTTAAACAATTGGGCTGTCCTTTTGCTCCACCACTACGGATGCTCTTATAACTTAACAATAACATACAGTTATATGTAAACTTAAATATAGTTTGACTGCGGCTTTGCCTAAGCCTCAATCAGATGAGGCGTAAGCATCTATCCTGCCCCATGAGGTTATGCCTCGAGGCATTTAATCTCCATCTCGCATCGAGGAAGTGCCTAAAGGCATAGATCTGATCAATTTTAAAATATTGTGTTTGATTTCATGTGGTTGACTTTGGTTTTCCAGTGTTGTGCATACTCTGATATTGCAACTCATTAATTAATTGATAATTTTTGTGGTGGAATTCAAACTGAACACGAATCGTAATGAATTTTCCCAATTAATAGCTCAATCTATAAAAGTCGTGGTTCAATATAAACAGAACAAGAATCATAATGAATTTT
This sequence comes from Sambucus nigra, assembly GCA_949130495.1. NCBI lineage: Eukaryota > Viridiplantae > Streptophyta > Magnoliopsida > Dipsacales > Adoxaceae > Sambucus > Sambucus nigra. The sequence goes on along the minus strand of OX422208.1, from coordinate 190,819,810 downwards.
ATGTTTTACTGTACAATTTTTTCCAATTCTATTCTATTAGTAGCTTTATAGATTTTTGATTCATGTACACAATCTAATGAAACATGATCCCACTGAATGTCATGAATTGAATAGAGAAATTCCAATATGTTTAAACTTTACTTCAAAATAAATTATATTTTAATTTGGGTCAGTGGTATATGATCATCTTTATCTCTTCGACTCTTTATTGATTATTATAAATTGTTTTTGTATGAATAAATTTGGCTTGGATTCATTTTTATCAATTTAATTTGATGGCATTTTGGTCATTTATTGGTTATAACAAAGCTCAAATATGTTTGTCCAAATTGGAGGCCAAGGCTAATATTCAATCTCAATTCAAGAGCATTTTGGTAATCTAATAATATCAAATCTTATTTGAAATATGTTATGTTGCCAAGTTGTTCTCTAATGATTTGGAACAGTACTGTATTTTTTTGAAGATTGTGTCGTGTGACATGGTTTTGTTCCTTTTGAACTGCAGTGCATGTGAACTTTATAATATGTTTTTCCTTAATTTCATTATTACTCTATATAATTTTGCAAATACTTTAGATGTGTATTACATTTTATGTGAGTTTTTAGTGAGTGGATCTTATATATTCCCACATGTTTTAGATTTCTTTTCCTTCATGAGGTTAGGATGGATTGTTTCTCATTCATCAGTTGCACTTGTTCTTTAGATTTTTTTCTTCATGAGGTTGTGATGAATAGTTTCTCCTTTACCAGCTGCACTTGTTCTTGCAATGTGAGCCAACATTGAAATATTAAATAATGCAGTTTATTAGTGAATGCAGGACGAGCACAGATAATTGTTATTTTTCTGATTTGAACAATGTATATTAAAATTAAACGCTAAGGGAGAGAGCCCGTATGCATGAAATATACAAGGGGAAGAAACCAAAAAACATAAATAGGAAAGACAAAGCTTCTCCTTCATTTCTTTCTAAAAATTTACAGCCTCTCATCCTCGAGCTCCCTTTTAATCCAATTGGTTACACCAAACCTTCGCATACCCCTTTTATTTTGGTGGTCATCAGCCCCCCACACTTTGCCTCTGTGGGTATTCTTTAATTTAAAATAATTCTTGATAGAGTTTAGCTAGTCAACAAAAGTGTCCAGGTACACATATCCACCATAGACCGAAACATCCACCTGAATATCTCCGTGCAAGGCCCTCCCTAGAATCCTCAACATACTACCATTGTTGCCGTGTCCTCCCCTCATTTCATCATCCAGGATGTCCTCCTTGCATTGGCATCAGTATCAATTAAGTCTAGAGCACAAGGACCACGAGGCCTATAATCACCAACATACCGCCATCCCAGATCCATTAGAGGGTGTTATAGGGTCATTTGTTTCACAGGAGCTTGGGAAGGGAAATTATACATCATATTCTCCTCGTCCTTGAACTTTGAAAGTTGAAGATGCGTGCAAAATTCCCAAAATATGCCGCCAAGAAGGGAAAAATTCTGGGTGTCAAAAATTTGGGAGGGCCCAAACATTTTTTATCGCAAAAAATTACTCCAAAACTTGAGCCAAATCACAATTACCAATCTGTAGAATTTCAGCCCCAAATGCTTCAATCAACAAACCAAAACAAATAGAATAAGAACCCAAATGCTTCAAGATTTTTTTTTTTTGCTTCTTGATTTCTTCGTCTCTGTTCTCGAATCTGCTCGACCTACAAGAAATCAACACCACCGAGTTTGAAAAGTAGTCTTGGGGGGTAAAACCTCATTTTGAAAAGTAGCTGCCATCAAAGAGGATGCCAAACTTACAGCGACGAATGTGAGGGCTGTTGTTCTGTACCTTTCTTTGTGAGTTGTTTTTTCATCTCTCTTCTCTTTCTTCTTCTTTCTGACCGATTGAGCCTTAGGGACTGACTTTTCATTGATTTGGGGTGGGGCAGCCCTAGGTTTTTGGTCTGGCATGTTTGGAGGGTTTGGATTCGCAATGAAAGTGTTTTGGGAGGGTTCATGATGATTTTTGTTGGTTGTGGTCAGGGTTTGAGTGAAACTTTTGGTTTGGGGTTGGTTCTTGAACAATTTCAGGATTAGAGTTCCAAATAGGTGTTAGGGTTTGAAAAGATGGTTGAGAAGAAACAAAACCCTCTAATTTACTAGAACGATAGAATTCAATTATCGCCCTTATAAGTTTAGGGGCTTATAATTATACTATAGAGGAAATACATTGGGGGCCTAAATTACCCTTATGGTCAATTACATAAACATACACATTCCAACAGTCCCCCTTAAGCTGGCGAGTAGATATCGACCAAGCCAAGCTTGCCAATCGAAGTGTGAAGAAGAGAAGGACTAACATGTTTGGTAAGAATATCCGCAACCCGTTCTCCTGAAAAAACAAACGATGGAGTGATGATCTCATGACGAACCTTCTCTCTGAGAAAATGAAGGTCAATCTCAATGTGCTTTGTCCTTTCATGAAGAACTGAATCAGAAATAAGTTGGATAGTCGACTTATTATCACAATGTAGAACAAAAGAAGTCTTCTCAAGAAATCCCGACTCTTCAAGAATAAAACGAAGCCATATATCACACGTGCCCAAGGCCATGGCCCTTTATTCCGCCTTTGCAGAGGAACACGAAATGACAACTTGCTTTTTACTTTTCCAAGTAATGAGATGACTACCATGAAAGTTACAAAAATCAGTAGTAGAGCGGTTATCACAAGGTCTGATAGGGTTTGTGCATAAAGTGACTAACTCTCCCGACATCAAATGATATATCCAGTTTGTTATTAGGTAAATAAATTAGATGACCCACCAAACGCTGATACATAGACGGATTTTTCAAACGTTCACCACTGTCAGCGACAATCTTTAAATTAGGAATCATAGGAGATGAAGCCGGTTTGCACCTTATCATCCCTGTATCCTCCAAAAGGTCCAAAACACACTTTCTCGTTGAGAGAGAAATCCCTTTTTATTGAATTGTCATTTTTCATATTCTAGGGCTGTACGAACTTGAACCGTAGACATTCTCGGTAAAATAGATCAAACTTATTATTATCAAAATGATCTCACCAGCTTGATATCACAAATGCTTTTCTTCATGGCGACCTTGATGAGGTCATCCACATGGATCCTCCACCTTAGCTTTCGTGGTGAGGGAGAGTATGCTGGGACTATATGGGCTGAAACAGTCACCACAAGCATGGTTCTCTAGATTCGGTGAGGCTTGTAGGGACGAAATAAATAGTGCTCTTATTATGCAGAAGCCAATTTTAAACAGATCTTATCTTTTTATCCTAAATATGCATATGCATCTATGTGATAAAATAGATAAAATAAACCAAGCATTCAACAAAAGGTTTAAGGAAAAAATCCTTTTGGGTAAAACCTTTATTCACTTTAGAAATCTACAAGACAGTCGACTTACAGTATGTGACACCGCACCTAATAAAATACCGGGTGATCAGTCCTATATCAAATTAAACAGGAATCTCAAATGATTTCATTCTCAGCATCACTGTCGGAAACCATTTAATTACTAATAACCTATTAGGCCTGACGTCAAATTTTAAACTTTCTAATCTTTTTAACCCAAACGCACAATTAAAACCATTCACACGGTAATATAAATAGCAACTGAAATGAATAAATAGATAACCGATAACTCCTCGGTAAAACATTTATCCAACCAGATCGAATGGGCGTAAAATAAAAATGCCGTAAATAAAAGAAAAGACAACAATTGGGCAACAAGACCGAATATAACTCGCAGTACCTCCATCTAGATCACAAGGAGAGAAGCGTCTATACAGTTTTCCGCCAACATCCACAACTGCGGCAGCAACGTCTGACTCGAAGGAAATAGACATCTAGGCGTCCCTGTGTCTGGACAACTAAAAAGTATAATAAAGAAAGAAGAAAAGAAAAATAGAGAAGGGTCAGAGCCCGAGTTTTGAAAAATATTTTAGCAAGTGCTTAACATACTTTAATATTTAAAATATGACACTTTCCATATTTAAACTAGTGTCGCACTCACATGAGATACCCTCACCTCTCATCTAACAGTGCACACCTAATGCATGTATTTTAACCATCCTAGTTACGCTACCCAGCCTAACTAGCGTCTCACAAAACTTCCAATTCACCATACGCTATCTCGAACCTAGTGTATATAAAATAATCTAAGCGTTCGCCCAAGCTTATACAATTATAATTTCCCGCTTTTCATATAACCAGTCATTTTAAATAATCTTCACTAGTTATTACCCTATTCACATTTTAGGGTTATTGTCTCGTATATAATATTCTCATCTTTATATACATATATCACATAATTTATTCCGGATTTTATGCTCCCGGATGATCCAGAATTTATCTCACACTTCTTTCCTTGTTTTAGTCCATATATATACACACGTGTGTGTAATATATATATATATATACACAATATGCTATTCACATCAAGTATATCCATACTTATATATCACACACTATATAAGTATATCAACCATCCCTCAGAGCTATAACTCAATGGATGCAATCTCTAGAATGCTATTATCCTCCAGGGAATTTCTCACACATTCTTCCGGGCAGCTAGGTCGGAATCTCACACCGAACCCTAAATCAAACCCAAACACAAGGGAAGTGGTCATAGTTTCTCACCTGAAAGTGAGACCGAATCATACCCAAGACGTCTCACCCAGAATAAAATCACACTGTATAATTATTGGACGACTATGCCCTGGGGCTATACTCACCCTGCTCCTCAAGCCAGGAGATTCACCCACATCGCGCAACTTCCCATGATAGCACTAGAGGGATATGCTTCACATAAATATATCATTCACACACAGATATATTCTTAAACATATCATATATCTCTCATGGCATTCGCCTGAAATCTCGAATATACCACTTCGCAATAATTCATAAGTATACTCACAACTTATTTTAATCCCATAAGTATTCACTCACTTATGATAGAGTTCTCACATATATTCTCGAATATTAGCTTATCACATCTGGCTAGTATTCTTATAACATCCTATTTGCACCCTAGGATTTTTACTCATATATATTTAACATATATATATTCTACCCATATATATATATATATATAATCAGCATATACACGCATAAATACATGCGTACGGACCCGCCGAATAATTCCTCGAATGTCGTTCGTCCCAAACATTCCTAAATTTAAACCTCGGATCTTTCCCACTAACCCGAGACTTATATATCACCCATTTACTCCTTTAGAGGTCCTCGCACTTTATTTAGGATCCTCTAATATCTATCTCCCCAAAGGAAATTCTTCTCCAATCATTTCAGTCCAAGAAAACTTCTCCAGTTTTTCTGTCAAAACCGGATCGATCCGGTTTCCAAGAAAAACAAACCGGACCGGTCATGAACGGATCGATCCGATAACCTAAATTCGGACCGGTCCGGTATTCACTCAAACTCTCATCAAATCCAAGATTCAAGGTTTCTAATCTCCCAAATCAACAATGTTAATATCTACACACTTTTCTACAACACCACCACCATTTATTTCACGAGATTCATCCATTTTTAAGAATTGAAACCCTAATTCTTATTTATACAACCCTTCCATTTTCTCACTAAAAATCACACCATTAACATGGATCCTAACCTAGATTTTATGTAGAATTACTATCACATCAAAATCATGTGAAATCGTCCCCCTCAAACCCATTTTTGTGCAAGAATCCCAAACCCAAAATCTTATTGTTTTCACACCAACTATAATATGAACAATAAATGATTAAAGCAAGTTAAACACTTGCCTGGTTGGATAAATCCGACGACCTCGTGCCAGAATCCGCCGGAGCTTGACCGGAAATCTCCTCTTTTCCTCCCTTTTCTTCCTTCCTTCTCTTATTTCTTTTCTTTCTTTCCTTTCTCTTTCTCTCGACTTATAAGAGAGAAAATAAGGGTTATTCCCTTATTAAACCCAAAATTGACTCGTATACACAAATGCGAGTCCCTACTGATCCAAAAAGTCCCCGGAACCTAAACAATACCTCCGGGTACTCTATTCTGACTATCTCGACCCTTCCGAGACCAACCGTGCACTCGAAATTCCCATCCGAGTCACTTATAAAAAATTCACGTCTTAAACCCAAAACATCTCCACACGTGTTTTTTGTATAAAATAACATCACCCGTCGCTTTATTCACCTGCGACATGAAATATAATTGGTCCATCTTATTTACTTTAAATTTTCAAATTATTAAATTACACCCACTCATGTAATTTAATATCCATAAAAGTACGGGGTATTACATTCTCCCCCCCTACAAAGAATTTCGTCCTCGAAATTCGGACAAGACCAGTACCAAAGCTTAGGATCTTGAGCCACACGATACCCTTAAGTACCAAAATCAAATCATACTTGGGTCACTCCACTATATGCCCGCTTGTGGTACCCACCTGTCTAGAGGCTTACTCACTATAGCCTCAATTTCACGACAAGCTTGATCAATTCTCTCCATACTAATATACTTCATCAGTCATAAGCTTTCACCTTAATAACGGCACATCACATATTGTGCTTTTACCAATGACATCCAAATAAGACGAGCCTATACATCACTGGCTCTATCGCCTTAATATTATTGGAAAACCGTACATCACTAAGTGCCAGCTTCCCGTGTCCATCCCAACACAAATCTCCCATCTTGAGAGAAACCATAAGAACATTGGACCACTCCAATTGGTCCTTCAAATCTCGTTTCATGACGACGTAACTCTTACGACGCTCAAAAGTCACCCCAATACAGTATGTGGTTAATGCCCCTACTGACAATGACTCTAAATCATGTCCGGTTCAAAAGTCTAGTTATTCGCTCACCTCTAAACAGCCAGAGGGAGAATGTCCCACACAAAACCTTAATAGGCACCTTGTCCACAACAAACAGGTACGAGTGGCTACACACAACTCTACTATTCGGTAATTTCTTCTCCCAATTACCGTACTATGCTTTACTGCAATTACAAGTTAGGTTAGTTGCCGAAGTAAGCTAACCGCAGTGACTCCAGAATCACCTTCCTACCACTTTACTAGTTGTCAATCACCTCCCGTCTACTCATCGGAGCATAGGTGACACGACTTGCCTAAAACAAAACATTATCCCCACTGCTTCCCGAAAATCCCTATCGGAGATGGGGTTCAAGGATCTCATCCTGATTTACAACAATATTGGGCGGCACCTCGCACTGGTGCATTCCTCCTTTACTAGCCTGCCTGCCTGTTCCAACACTAGAATTATCGGCTTGATACAAAGGTTTTGGTTGGCCATCCTGAACCAACCTATTTCCATCTATGAGTGGTGCACCCGGAGACAATTCACTATGTACCGCTCAACACCGACTTCCACTTATAACGTCTCACATTAATTGGTACTTAATGCTCCCCTTCTTTCCCCGGGGTACCAAAAGTCTCGGCCCGTGCGCTTTTCGCCATAAAGCGCACTTCTGAGCTCTTTGTACCTTATTGACATCACCATTCTATTTACGCGCAAGTCGCTCTCAGTATTCGACTGAGTTAGACTCCGCTCCAATTTCCCACAATAGTTGGATTTTCCTCTTCTCAAGAGAGATCCTTGTAAATGGTTTCTTACAACCTTCTAATTTATCTCGGGTGTGCTACTCTCATTGCACACATATACTTGGATCCTCGTCTTTATCACACGACGCTTAATCCATCCTACCATTTCAACTTCGTTTATAACTGCCCCACAGGCCTATATTCCACACATCTGTTCCCACGGCCCTTTAACTCGGACAATTCTAAAATCAGTTAACCAAGGCGCCCACATACCCTATAATCCGCACATATTAACGTAAACATTACATACGTCTCACATGTAACACACATTATCCTGTTGCCCTCGCATTCATAACATGGCTATGATAGTTGGGTATTCTCAATCACCCCATAAATCGAAATTTAATCCTTTTCGGCATTGTCCCACTCTTCAACTGGTGGTGAAAAACTATAGTGCTTTGTCACAGGCACTACCGGCTTCTCTAGCTTTAAATCGTAATATAACTTTCAACTTATAGTTACAACTACCTACTTGTATAATGACCGAGGTACCAGACTCGTGGACTAATGACCAAACATCTCCCCACTTCCGACGATGCGCTAAGTTTCGTGCGTGGGACGTCTCGCAAAGTAAAATCCAAACAAGAAACCCTCCCGATATACTACTACCTAACATTGTCGGTTATTGAAATCCGTTAGGCCCTAAGTCCATAACATGTACCCCTAAATTCCCGTCTCTCTATACTCGAGACATTTACCAAAATCCATGCGTATCTCATTCCGCATTTGTATTTAAACAAGGAACTCCCCCCCCTCCCCCCCCAAAAAAAAAATCACTATCACTTAGCATTAGAGGAAATCACATTCCATAAACCTCAAATACACAACTGGAACTCTCAAAATTCTATCCCCACATATAAATATCCATCTCATCTCCCACGTCTCTAAAGGAGTGATATGACAATGCGCTCTTCCTATCACCAATTCCTAAGCGCTAAACATAATAACGAGTTAAATCTTTTCGCTCGACAGAAAACCCAATACACTCAGAATCATATCAATAAAGTCCCTACACACGGGGATCAAATATCTCGAGACGACTATACTCTTCGAAGTCTTATATAATAATATAATACAAATGTGAGCTCAACCCTCTCGCAGGTGAGACATCGCCAAAACAACGCATACTGCCCTAGAGCAGCGACCCCGATAGCCTTGCAATACTTGCCCACTATCGTTCTAACCATATATATATCCAATCTACACTCAAGATGATATTATACTCGTATAACATATCATTAAAACGAGTAATCGCAATAAGGATATATACCATTATCAATACACCCGCTCATCTTCCGCATATGACACCAAAGATATAACCCCGCCATACCAACAATGTTTAAAAAGGCGAACGAGGCGGTGAAAAAAAGCCTCGAGGCTTAAGCCTCAGGGTTGAATTGGAGGCTTACGCCTCGATGCGCCTCACGCCTTTTTGTTGAGGCGCAAAAAACAAACAAACTCTTTTTCTTCTTTCATCACAAAGTCAGTTTTTTTAAAGGTTAAAGTTCTTCATTTTTCTAAAATTGCACTTAACTTAAAAAAAAAATTTTGTTTTAATCTACTAACTCTTATTCTTTCTTTATTTTTTTTTGTTTTAAAATTGCACTTGATTTTGTTTTTCTTTACTAATTTGTTTGAAATAAGTGTATAAATTTGTTTGAAATTATATTTTTGTTATAAATATATAGTTTGTTTGAAATAAATGTACTAAATTAACTTTAATGTGACTTTTTTTAATAAGGTTTATGTTTTTTTTAAAAGGTTTCTGTTTTTTGGTTTTCAACTTAGATTAATATGTTTTCTTTAACTTAAACTAATATATTTTAAAGGTTGTTGTTTTTTTTAATAAACTTAGGTTGATGTTTTATTATTTTTTAAAAAAAAGTTGTTGTTTTTTTAATCTTAGCTTGAAAATCAATATTTTTTTAATAAATTTGCTTGTTAAGTTGCATTGATTAATTTATTGTCATATTATAAAATAACCAATATGTGAATGAAGCTAAAAAAATGATTTTGCCAATACGATTTTGCATTGATTAATTTATTGTCATATTGTAAAATAACCAATATGTTAAAATTGATTTTCTCATATTACTTTTTTTTTTAAAAGTTATCTCGGGGGAACAAAAAAATGTCAAACTATGTGAGAGCCTTCAAGGATGTTTTTTTTGTAGTTTTATTTTATATTTCTTTGTTATTTTATTTTTATGGTTTTATTAGTATTTTTTTAATATTATTTTACTCTTTTCTTTTCTTTTTGGTGAGGCTTACTCCTCGCCTCGCCTCGCCTTTCGCCTTTGTAAACATTGCATACCAAGGAAAACATATAAACATAATAATAATGTTATTGATATACGCGCTAAACTCGTCTCACACGCGCGTCTAGCGATAATCAAAGTACCATGACTCATTCGTGTCACGCAAAACATGCCTCATTCTCCGAGGATAAAACTCATTTTTATATCTTGCCAATCACCCTGGCTGCTCAAATGGTTCCCGAACATAACACGCTTGCCCAAACCGAACCAAAAACTATCTCAATTATTTCCCCATCTAGGCATCATACTTTTCTCCTTTTACTCGCTTCGGGCGAAATCAATGCATGAGGTCCCTACTCTCCACATAAAAGTACCTCTTCATGTAATCCACTTATCTTCGGCCACACTAACCGTATTAGGGTTGTCATTTCGGACTCTAGTAGTCTCAACTCTGGTGGCTAAGGAACACACTGCTGGCCTCAACAACCCTGACTGAATTCACCGTCATTTGGTAAGAATTTGGCTATTCAAATCATATAGATGGGTCCTCTGACGGGTCTCCCCCTTGAGGTATTTCACTAACACGGTTTCATCCAGCCTTATTCTCTGATGAAATCCTTCAAATCTTGTAGTTCCCTTCACAAAGAAGCATTAATATCCTCATTGTCAAAACACGTCATTGTCGCTATCTGCATCGATCATCCAAGCAGAATTTCCCTCAAGTGCTGGCAACTCTTCTCGCGAGTCAATTACCCACTTAAGAATTTTCTTCTCCATTGTACCAACCTCACCCGGTACACAATTCGCTATATAAATAAATTCATTTTCACAAATGGACCTCTGTCTGGCCCTCTTGTGATAAGTTCAGAACAACGTTCACATCTCCTTCTGAACATCTGATGAAGGAATTTACGGTCAAACCGTACATAAGATCTTTCCATTAACGAGCCAAGAAAATTTATCCCAATTTTCACTTCCGAGTATACTACAGTCTGCTATATGCCAAAGCCTCTGGGTATCTTACGTCCATTGGCTAACACACATAATCTCCGCATTTTCTACAATTTTATTGGGCGGTCCTCTTCAAAGATCCCTCTGACTCTTTCCCATTTTAACCACACTGGATGAGTCTAGTTTGGCACCACTTTCTGCTATAGCGGTACTTGAAAATATATACTGCACCCTAGCAGTCCTTACAGCCCCATCTTCCCGAGCAACAATAGGGGTGACCTCGACTACGGTCATCGTCCCTAAAATATTTCTACAACCCCAACTGAGCCCTGCCTCCTGCTGCGTCCCCACGGCCTTCGCCGGTCATCCATTTGTTGTTCGGCAAACAAACACACCCTAACGCAAATAAGATTCACTAATATAAGATACATTATAGCAGGAGAACTAAATCTCACCATAGGAATCAGCAATCCTAAACATTGGGCTCTATATCAAATAAAAGGTAACGCTGAAAACGTAGCACGTCCGCACATATTCCTAAGGACACTAGAACCTGATCCTCTGATACCACCTGTGACACCCCGCCTAATAAAATTCCGTGTGATTAGTCCTATATCAAATTAAACAGGAATCTCAAATGGTTTCATTCTCAGCATCACTGTCGAAAACTTTAATTACTATAACCTATTAGGCCTGGTGTCAAATTTTAAACTTTCTAATCTTTTTAACTTAAACGCACAATTAAAACCATTCACACGGTAATATAAACAACAACTGAAATAAATAAATAGATAACCGATAATTCCTCGGTAAAACATCTATCCAACCAGATCGAATGGGCGTAGAATAAATTGTCGTAAATAAAATAAAAGACAACAATTGGGCAACATGCCCGAATATAACTCGTAGTACCTTCCTCTAGATCACAAGGAGATAAGCATCTATACAATTTCTTGCAAACATCCACAGCTGCGGCAACGTCTTACTCGAAGGAAATAGACATCCAGGTAGGCCTGTCAATGGATCGAATTTTATCCGAATCCGGATCCGATCCATTTAAGCGGATATGGATCATGCCTAAAATCCGATTATCCGATTACCCGTTTATTAAATGGAGCAGATTTGGATTCATATACTCCGATCCGTTAATAATCCGATCCGATCAATATTTTTATATATATATATATATATATATATAAATTATGTATAATATATTTTTAATTAATATATATTTAATTAATATATATTTTTAATTATGTAAATTATGTATATGTATAATTAATATATATTTAATTAATATATATGTATAATTAATATATATAAATTATGTATAATATATTTTTAATTAATATATATTTTTAATCAATATTTATATATATATATTTTTAATTATCTATCATCCTCTGGGAAATTTCTCACACATTCTCCCAGGTAGCTGTAATACCCCGTATTTTTGACTATATTTATTTTGGGATTAATTAATTAAATTGCGTATTAATTGGAAATTAATCCGGGTTAATAATACTAATGTGATGCGAATTGGTATTTGATTATGTGCATATATGATTATATATGAACTTGGTATTATAAAATTTGTCGTGGGATTTATATACGGCATTTTAGAAATTTTGTTGAGACGCGTGGGACCGCCGCGTCACGGTATGATATTTTGATATTAAAAGTGAATTAAAAATCTATAATCCGTATGGTCGTTTTGAGTGCGCCAACGCGTCCGGAAGGGTCGAGATAGTCAGAAAACACTAGCCGGGGGTATAGTTTGGGTTCCGGAGTATTTTTAGGCCATCCCGGCACCATAAAGGGTATTTTAGTAATTTGGTATTTTTGGGTAATTAAAAGTGACGAAAATGGAGAGTTATAATCTGATAAGGATTGACCCAACCAACCCTTATTAACCCAACAAGCTACGGAGGTTTATTATATTAGGTTTTCATAAGTTTCCTTCAAACCAAACCCTAGCCACCTTGAGCCACCATTGAAGGAGAGCTTGGAGAAGGAGAGAGATAGAGGAATTCTGCAGAGATCCTTCACCAAATCAACACCAAATTCGAAATCAAACCAAGGCAAGTGGTTTAATTATGTTTAACTTCAGCAAATGTTCTTTCCATGTTAGCAAATTGAAGATTTATAATTGTTATTGGAAGATGAATGAAAACCCATGTTTAATTGAACTTAGGTCTGAATTTTGAGGATAAATTGCATGTAGACTAGTTGGTGACGATTAATCTGATGTGAATACATGATTGGGTGAAAGAAAAACGAATTAAATTCTGGGATTTGATGTTGATATTATGTTAGGGTTCATGTTCTTGAGAAAATCTGGAAAAAAAGTAGGTTTTTATGAAGATTGATCCATATGTAGTCTTTAGATGTTGAATTATTGATTTATGAACGTTAGTAATACTGTAGGATTGTTATATGGCATTACTATGACGTTATATCTGAGAATCATACGTTAGAAATTGGTTTTGGGATGAATTAAAATCTGCAAAACGAAGCAGTCCGTAGCCATACCTGTTCGATCGATCGATCGACATTCATCAGTCGATCGATCGACTAGATCGATCGAGCGACATTCATAGGTCGATCGATCGACCTTCCCAGAATGAGTGAAATATTCCTTAATTTGATTTTAATGGTGGAAACCCTCGGAGAATACGTTTGTAGCCCTTATGAATACCCTCACCCTTGAGGAAGACCAGTAGGTGTGATTATTATAGTGGACTTTAATTAGAATACAATTCGAGGAATTATTCTAGATTATTGAAATTCGTTAGTGAGGTAACGTTTGGGTTAATAGTGTAAAGTTGTGTAATTTGATGAAATAAGGTTTAGAGCAGAAGTAAAGGCCTTAAGAATAAAGATGTTATATTTGGGAATAATCGGAACTTAATAGTCTATTTAAGATAGATTTTAAGGATAAGGGATTACGGCGTGAGACGTGTCGGCAATTTAACCTTATATCAACGGGAGACTTGAAATATATAAGTTTGGTATAACGGTATAATGATGTAGAAAATACCTTATTAAAATGGTGATATCTAAGATGTGTGAATGCTTAGTATATGGTTTATGTGTATAACATACCTACCATACTTGCTATCACGGGGGAGGTTACGTTCGCTTAGGACCCTCTAATCCTTGTGTGCCTACGGGGGGGATATAGACTGGTACCTTGATGAACATAGATCATTGAAAGACTTATTGTGATATTAATAAGTCCGCTGATCATGGGAGCGTAGGTATGTGCGTGACCCATGTGATGGTGACTGTGTTCGCCTCCATTAATTGTGATGTTGTTATCGGTAAACTATTCCTGAGAGATTCGGAATATGTAATCCTTATGTACGTGATGTACCGGGATGGATAGCAGAGTATGTGTGCACCGCAGCTTAGTTCTCGGGGTGCTTGTGTCGTATATTTATGATGTGAATAATATACGCTTAATTTAATGGGAACCTTCATGTTAATGTTGTGAATATAATTACGGTAATGTTCCGAGACTGATAATGAGTTAACTGATAGTTATATCAATGGCATATTTAGTAACTGAGTTTACGTTAAACCTCTATTAAATTACGAGCGTTGTATAACAAATGGAACCTAGTAATATGGGTAGAACCTTTGGCAGTCTAGCTAGTTATGTCGTCAGTTAGCTAGTAGTATGGGTCGTTATAGATGGGTAATTACGTTAGGAGTGCACAGTTAGTCGAGAGGTGAGAATTTAATGTGAGTCCACGTCCTAACATGTACTTTGCATTTAATGTTTTAAATGTTTTTAAAGCACTTGCAGGTTTTTAAAATATAACACATTCGGGCTCTGACCCGTTTGCTTTTCAAATCTCTTTTTCTTGTAAAACCATTTTTAGGTGCCCAGCCACAGGGACACCAAGCATAGGATTCTCATTCAGGTGACGAGCTGTAGCTGTTTGTGGAAGCTACAGGGACTTGCTTTTAGACGCCTCTCTTATTTGGATTCCAGTCTCAGCATCTATCAGTTGTAGGGCATGTTGCCCAATTCTATTAGACATTTTTACATTTCAGTTTTCAGACTCTAGCATGTATTGCTCAGTATTCAGTTTTAGTTAATTATTTCAGTTTACTTATCAGTTGTGGGATTTTGTATTGAGGAGTTTTTCCTCCAGGTTCTATTTACATTTTGTGATGGTTATTCATTCTATTTCAGTATGGTAAATGGTGTTATTTAGTTATTTATTACTCTTGTTGCATGTTAATCAGATTTAATAAAATTGACACTTACTTTTTAAATACTAGGTGGTTAGTAATCTTTAAAAATGTTTTCGACAGTGATGCTATTAACTGAGCCAACTTGGCATTTTGAATTAATTTTATAAAGGAGTAGCTAACCGGTGTTTAATTAGTCGGGGTGCCACAGGTGGTATCAGAGCATCAGGTTCTAGTGTCCTTTAGGATCTGTACGGCTATTATGTTTCCGCTACGTTTTCTTTGATATAGAGCCCTATATTTTAGGACTGTTGTACTCTTATTGTGTATGCTTCGTTCTTCAGCTATTTTAAGTTTATAAACCGTGAACTTATAAACTTTGTTCTTATTTCAGATGCCTCCACGACGTGCACGACGAGTTCCCAGGAATGCAACGCCCGAACCCCAGCCCGCTCCAGTTCAGGGCATGATGAACGCCGCTGAGGTTGCAGCTATAGTAGCTCAAGCGGTAAATGCCGCGATTGCCGTTGTTCAGCAGACACCACCTCAGGCGCCGGTTGCCGCGCCAGTACAGGTTAATGCATTCCCGTCTGCTTGGGAGCGTGTACGTGACGCTTTTCAGAAAGCGCATCCGCCAGAGTTTGCAGGTAGCTCAGATGTGGTAGTCTCGAGCCAATGGAGGAAGGATATGCAGAGGCACTTGAGGATGCATGAGTGCACTGATGTTCAGAAACAGGTGCTAGCTACTTTCAAGCTAGTTGGATCTGCGCTGCAGTGGTGGGAGTCCATTACCACCGCGGAGGAGAGGGATACCCTCACGATACAGGAGTTCTGGGTGCGGTTCGACCGCAAGTACTTTCCATCAGCAGTTCATACAGAGATGAGGAGGAAGCTTATGAGTCTGAGGCAGGAGAGCAAGACAGTGGCCGAGTATGAGGCCGAGTTCACTAACCTGTTGAATATCGTTCCAGACGAGATTCCAACAGAGAAGAAGAAGATAGAGAAGTTCACTGATGGGTTGAATTGGAGGATCCGTCAGCATCTGCTAGGGACCCTATCGTTGGCCACGTATTCTGATGTGGTTAACGCTGCACTATTGCACTGCCAGGACCACCGTTTTCATATGGCCGAGGGCAAGCGGTCGGGGGAGTCTAGCCATCAGGGCAGGACTGGAGGACACGGTGCCAGCGGGGCACAATCTGGTCAGGGGCAGAGACAGACTGAGCAGGGTACCCAGCAGGGGGATAATAAGAGGTTCCGGTCAGGGAACTACAGGCAGGGACAGGGAGGTTTCCGTCAGGGCCATCAGGGTCCAAACGGCCATCAGGGCCAACAGGGGCAGAACGGGAATCAGGGCCAGCAGGGCCAAGGCAGGAATGGTAACGGCCACCAGGGCCGGGGACAGCAGGGACAGAGGGGAGGGAACTTCCCAGGGAAGTGCTTCGTCTGTGGCAAGATTGGCCACAAGCGACAGGATTGTCCTGATAGGGGCAGGGCCCCACAGCAGCAGCAGCAGGGTGCTCGCCAGGAGCCGCAGAGGCCTATATTCCCCGCCGCTCACCGCCACAGATCATTCCAGCACCTCAGCAGGGGCAGCTACAGTATGGACGTGTCTACAACGTTCACCAGGCTGCAGTTCCACAGGCACCGCCCGCGATCGAGGGTACGTTTCCTATCCATGGCACTATGGGTCGGGTGTTATTTGATACGGGTGCTACACACTGTTTTATTGCTAAACACTTCGCGAAAGCTTTAGGATTGTTAGCTACGGCAGAGAGCACAGTGACGTGTGTTGACTCACCATTAGGGAGTGGGTCACTTATTTTCTTTATATGCTGGGGAGTGGGGGTAGAGGTTGGTGGTTTGGTATTACCTGCAGATATGTTTGTGTTAGACATGCATGTTCACGATGTGATCATCGGTATGGATTGGCTCGTAGCATATAGGGCCATGATTGATTGCTTCAGCGGGAGCATTGTTTTTGCCATTCCGGGGCAAGAGATGTTTATAGTGGCGATGCCTCGCCCAGAGGGAGGGTCGACCGCTCATCTGTATTACATAGAGGAGGATACCTCTAAGGAGGTTGTTATTCCTTTAGATTCGATCCCGGTTGTCAGGGAGTATTCGGATGTGTTTCAGGAGATACCAGGCTTACCACCCAGTCGAGAGATAGATTTCGTTATTGATTTGCTACCGGGTACGAGACCTATAGCACGTGCACCGTACCGTATGGCTCCGGCTGAGATGCGAGAGCTACGGGATCAGATTGAGCAGTTGTTGGGTCAGGGGTTTATTCGGAGGAGTACTTCACCGTGGGGTGCCCCTGTGTTGTTCGTGAAGAAGAGGGATGGTTCACTGAGGTTGTGTGTGGACTACCGAGAGTTGAATAAGGTCACGATACGGAATAAGTATCCGTTGCCTCGAATCGATGACTTATTCGACCAGTTGAGAGGAGCTTCTTTCTTCTCGAAGATTGATTTGAGATCGGGATACCATCAGTTGCGTATCAGGGAGGAGGATGTCTCGAAGACTGCGTTCTTGTCGAGATATGGTTCTTACGAGTTTCGGGTTATGCCTTTCGGCTTGACCAACGCTCCAGCAGTGTTTATGGACTTGATGAACAGGGTGTTCAGAGATTTTCTCGATCAGTTTGTCATTGTCTTCATTGATGACATTCTGGTCTACTCTCAGACAGAGGAGGAGCACGCCGAGCATTTGAGGCAGGTTTTGCAGACACTTCGTCAGAACGAGCTGTATGCAAAATATGAAAAGTGCGGGTTTTGGCTGAAGGAAGTCCAGTTCTTGGGTCACATTATTTCCGACCAGGGAATATCTGTCGATCCGGGGAAGGTGTCAGCGGTGAGGGAGTGGGGACAGCCCACGACACCAACAGAGATTCGTAGTTTCTTGGGCTTAGCGGGATACTACAGGAGGCTTATTCGGGGTTTCTCGGAGATAGCGGGTCCTTTGACACATCTTACTCGTAAAGGTGTGCCATATATCTGGAGTGATGCCTGTCAGTTGGCATTCGATGAATTGAAGGACAAATTGACCTCAGCACCTGTGTTAGCATTGCCGAGACCGGGAGTTGAGTATTTGTTTTACACCGATGCGTCTTTGCAAGGGCTTGGAGGTGTTTTGCAGCAGGAGAGACAGGCCATAGCTTATGCTTCCCGTAAGCTTAAGCCTCATGAGAAGAATTACCCCACACATGATTTGGAGTTGGCGGCAGTGGTATTTGCCTTACGGATTTGGAGGCACTATCTTTTGGGGGAGAAGTTTCAGCTGTTCACGGACCACAAGTCCCTACAGTATCTGTTCACGCAGAAAGAGTTGAACATGCGGCAGCGTAGGTGGCTTGAGTTTGTGAAGGACTACCAGTTCGACATCCAGTACCACCCGGGTAAGGCTAACGTGGTAGCAGACGCGTTGAGCCGCAGGCCAGCAGATGAGGTGGCAGAGGTGTGGAAAGCTAAGTGGAAGGAATTGGGACACCAGGATGCAGTGGCCCGATCTTTCATGTCTGTGATGACCGTTACACCGCAGATTGTTACGAAGGTAGTACGGGCACAGGCCGATGACTCGTTCTGTCAGGAGCAGATAGTCCGATTACTTGCAGAGGGAGCCGAGTCCTATACCGTTAGCTCAGACGGGGGATTGCGCTTCAATGGGAGATTGGTAGTTCCGGAAGGGGTAAAATTGCGGCACGATGTGATGGCAGAGTCGCACGGCTCACGGTTCGCGGTACATCCCGGAGGGGACAAAATGTACCAAGACATGAGACGGCAATATTGGTGGAGCGGTATGAAGAGAGATATCGCTGAGTTTGTCTCGAAATGCGCCACTTGTCAGCTTGTAAAAGTGGACCATCAGAGACCAGCAGGATTGCTACAGCCGTTGGAGGTTCCGGTGTGGATGTGGGAGAGCATATCCATGGATTTTGTCACGGGGTTGCCTACGTCGCAGAGGGGTCACGACTCCATTTGGGTGATTGTGGACAGGTTGTCCAAGGTCGCTCACTTCTTACCCGTAAGGACTGACTACACTACGGGACAGTATGCCCAGCTTTTCATTTCAGAGATTGTGAGACTTCACGGTGTGCCCCTGAATATCGTGTCTGACAGAGACAAGATATTTGTTTCGAGGTTTTGGGAGAGTTTCCAGGAGGCCATGGGCACGGAATTGCGGTTGAGTACGGCTTATCATCCGCAGACCGATGGGCAGACAGAGCGCACCAACCAAATGTTGGAGGACATGCTACGCATGTGCATTATTGACTTCGGGGGTGGATGGGAGCAGTACCTTCCACTGGTGGAGTTTGCTTACAACAACTCCTATCAGTTCACGATTGGCATGGCTCCGTTTGAGGCATTGTACGGTAGGCCTTGTCGTTCCCCAGCATGTTGGTTGGAGGTGGGGGACAACAAACTACTTGGGCCAGAAGTGATCCAGGATACTTCGGCAAGGATTGAGTTGATTCGGAGTCGCATTCGGGTAGCTCAAGACAGGCAGAAGAGTTATGCTGATGCGAAGAGATTTTTCAGGGAGTTCCAACTGGGGGACCAGGTTTTGCTCAGGGTTTCTCCTATGAAGGGGATTATGCGTTTCGGGAAGAAGGGGAAGTTGGCACCAAGGTATGTGGGGCCGTTTCCTATTATTGAGCGGATAGGACCGGTTGCGTATAGACTTGGGTTACCGGAGCACTTGCATCGAATTCACAATGTGTTTCACATTTCCTCGCTGAGGAAATACCTTAGAGATGATTTGGCTCATTCGCACATTGCTGTGGAGGACATCGATCTCCATCCGGATAGCTCCTACGAGGAGGGGTCAATTGCTATTTTGGACCGAAGCGAGAGGAAACTGCGGTCAAAGATAGTCCCGTTAGTACGTGTTCAGTGGCGACATCACAATGTCGAGGAGTCCACATGGGAGCGCGAGGATGAAATGCGCGAGCGTTATCCAGAACTGTTTTTAGCAGGTACTTTCTAGTTTCGAATTTCGGGACGAAATTCAGTTATTAGGGGGGAAGTATGTAATACCCCGTATTTTTGACTATATTTATTTTGGGATTAATTAATTAAATTGCGTATTAATTGGAAATTAATCCGGGGTAATAATACTAATGTGATGCGAATTGGTATTTGATTATGTGCATATATGATTATATATGAACTTGGTATTATAAAATTTGTCGTGGGATTTATATACGGCATTTTAGAAATTTTGTTGAGACGCGTGGGACCGCCGCGTCACGGTATGATATTTTGATATTAAAAGTGAATTAAAAATCTATAATCCGTATGGTCGTTTTGAGTGCGCCAACGCGTCCGGAAGGGTCGAGATAGTCAGAAAACACTAGCCGGGGGTATAGTTTGGGTTCCGGGGTATTTTTAGGCCATCCCGGCACCATAAAGGGTATTTTAGTAATTTGGTATTTTTGGGTAATTAAAAGTGACGAAAATGGAGAGTTATAATCTGATAAGGATTGACCCAACCAACCCTTATTAACCCAACAAGCTACGGAGGTTTATTATATTAGGTTTTCATAAGTTTCCTTCAAACCAAACCCTAGCCACCTTGAGCCACCATTGAAGGAGAGCTTGGAGAAGGAGAGAGATAGAGGAATTCTGCAGAGATCCTTCACCAAATCAACACCAAATTCGAAATCAAACCAAGGCAAGTGGTTTAATTATGTTTAACTTCAGCAAATGTTCTTTCCATGTTAGCAAATTGAAGATTTATAATTGTTATTGGAAGATGAATGAAAACCCATGTTTAATTGAACTTAGGTCTGAATTTTGAGGATAAATTGCATGTAGACTAGTTGGTGACGATTAATCTGATGTGAATACATGATTGGGTGAAAGAAAAACGAATTAAATTCTGGGATTTGATGTTGATATTATGTTAGGGTTCATGTTCTTGAGAAAATCTGGAAAAAAAGTAGGTTTTTATGAAGATTGATCCATATGTAGCCTTTAGATGTTGAATTATTGATTTATGAACGTTAGTAATACTGTAGGATTGTTATATGGCATTACTATGACGTTATATCTGAGAATCATACGTTAGAAATTGGTTTTGGGATGAATTAAAATCTGCAAAACGAAGCAGTCCGTAGCCATACCTGTTCGATCGATCGATCGACATTCATCAGTCGATCGATCGACTAGATCGATCGAGCGACATTCATAGGTCGATCGATCGACCTTCCCAGAATGAGTGAAATATTCCTTAATTTGATTTTAATGGTGGAAACCCTCGGAGAATACGTTTGTAGCCCTTATGAATACCCTCACCCTTGAGGAAGACCAGTAGGTGTGATTATTATAGTGGACTTTAATTAGAATACAATTCGAGGAATTATTCTAGATTATTGAAATTCGTTAGTGAGGTAACGTTTGGGTTAATAGTGTAAAGTTGTGTAATTTGATGAAATAAGGTTTAGAGCAGAAGTAAAGGCCTTAAGAATAAAGATGTTATATTTGGGAATAATCGGAACTTAATAGTCTATTTAAGATAGATTTTAAGGATAAGGGATTACGGCGTGAGACGTGTCGGCAATTTAACCTTATATCAACGGGAGACTTGAAATATATAAGTTTGGTATAACGGTATAATGATGTAGAAAATACCTTATTAAAATGGTGATATCTAAGATGTGTGAATGCTTAGTATATGGTTTATGTGTATAACATACCTACCATACTTGCTATCACGGGGGAGGTTACGTTCGCTTAGGACCCTCTAATCCTTGTGTGCCTACGGGGGGGATATAGACTGGTACCTTGATGAACATAGATCATTGAAAGACTTATTGTGATATTAATAAGTCCGCTGATCATGGGAGCGTAGGTATGTGCGTGACCCATGTGATGGTGACTGTGTTCGCCTCCATTAATTGTGATGTTGTTATCGGTAAACTATTCCTGAGAGATTCGGAATATGTAATCCTTATGTACGTGATGTACCGGGATGGATAGCAGAGTATGTGTGCACCGCAGCTTAGTTCTCGGGGTGCTTGTGTCGTATATTTATGATGTGAATAATATACGCTTAATTTAATGGGAACCTTCATGTTAATGTTGTGAATATAATTACGGTAATGTTCCGAGACTGATAATGAGTTAACTGATAGTTATATCAATGGCATATTTAGTAACTGAGTTTACGTTAAACCTCTATTAAATTACGAGCGTTGTATAACAAATGGAACCTAGTAATATGGGTAGAACCTTTGGCAGTCTAGCTAGTTATGTCGTCAGTTAGCTAGTAGTATGGGTCGTTATAGATGGGTAATTACGTTAGGAGTGCACAGTTAGTCGAGAGGTGAGAATTTAATGTGAGTCCACGTCCTAACATGTACTTTGCATTTAATGTTTTAAATGTTTTTAAAGCACTTGCAGGTTTTTAAAATATAACACATTCGGGCTCTGACCCGTTTGCTTTTCAAATCTCTTTTTCTTGTAAAACCATTTTTAGGTGCCCAGCCACAGGGACACCAAGCATAGGATTCTCATTCAGGTGACGAGCTGTAGCTGTTTGTGGAAGCTACAGGGACTTGCTTTTAGACGCCTCTCTTATTTGGATTCCAGTCTCAGCATCTATCAGTTGTAGGGCATGTTGCCCAATTCTATTAGACATTTTTACATTTCAGTTTTCAGACTCTAGCATGTATTGCTCAGTATTCAGTTTTAGTTAATTATTTCAGTTTACTTATCAGTTGTGGGATTTTGTATTGAGGAGTTTTTCCTCCAGGTTCTATTTACATTTTGTGATGGTTATTCATTCTATTTCAGTATGGTGAATGGTGTTATTTAGTTATTTATTACTCTTGTTGCATGTTAATCAGATTTAATAAAATTGACACTTACTTTTTAAATACTAGGTGGTTAGTAATCTTTAAAAATGTTTTCGACAGTGATGCTATTAACTGAGCCAACTTGGCATTTTGAATTAATTTTATAAAGGAGTAGCTAACCGGTGTTTAATTAGTCGGGGTGCCACAGTAGCCAGGTCGGAATCTCACACCGAACCCTAAATTAAACACAAACGCGGGGGAAGTGGTCATAGTTTCTTACCTGAAAGTGAGACCGAATCATACCAAAACGTCTCACCCAGAATAAAATCACAATGTATAATTACTGGATGACTATGACCTGGGGCTATACTCACCCTGCTCCTCAAGCCAGGGGATCACCCACATCGGACAACTTCCCATGATAGCACTAGAGGGATATGCTTCACATAAATATATCATTCACACACAGATATATTCGTAAACATATCATATATATACTATCTCTATACCCGTGTATATATATATATATATATATATATATATATATATATATATATATATATATATATATATCACATTAAATTCGTCTATTTATGCCTATCTCTCATGGCATTCGCCTGAAATCCCGAATATACCAATTTGCAATAATTCATAAGTATACACAACTTATTTTAATCCTATAAGTATTCACTCACTTATGATAGAATTCTCACATAAATTCTCGAATATTAGCTTATCACATCTGGCTAGTGTTCTTATAACATCCTATTTGCACCCTAGGATTTTTACTCATATATATTCGACATATATATATTCCACCCATATATATATATATATATATATATATATATATATATATATATATATATATATATATATATATATATAATCGGCATATATATTCTACACGCATAAATACATGCGTACGGACCGCCGAATAATTTCTCGAATGTCATTCGTCCCAAACATTCCTAAATTTAAACCTCGGATCTTTCCCACTAACCCGAGACTTATATATCACCCATTTACTCCTTTAGAGGTCCTTGCACTTTATTTAGGATCCTCTAATATCTATCGCCCAAAAGGAAATTCTTCTCCAATCCTTTCAGTCCAAGAAAACTTCTCCAGTTTTTCTGTCAAATCCGGACCGATCCGGTTTCCAAGAAAAACGAACCGGTCCGGTCATAAACGGACCGATCCGGTAACCTAAATTCGGACCGGTCCGGTATGTTCAGATTTCTGCTTTCTACGAAAATTCACTCAAACTCTCACCAAATCCAAGATTTAAGGTTTCTAATCTCCCAGATCAACAATGTAAATATCTACACACTTTTCTAACAACCAACACCACCGTTTATTTCATGAGATTCATCCATTTTTAAGAATTTAAACCCGAATTCTTAT
This sequence comes from Sambucus nigra, assembly GCA_949130495.1. Classification (NCBI taxonomy): domain Eukaryota; kingdom Viridiplantae; phylum Streptophyta; class Magnoliopsida; order Dipsacales; family Adoxaceae; genus Sambucus; species Sambucus nigra. The sequence goes on along the minus strand of OX422208.1, from coordinate 190,795,561 downwards.
TTATACAACCTTTCCATTTTCTCACTAAAAATCACACCATTAACATGGAACCTAACTCAGATTTATTGTAGGATTACTATCACATCAAAATCATGTGAATACACCCCCCCAAAACCCATTTTTGTGCATGAATCCCAAACCCAAAATCTTATAGTTTTCACACCAACTATAATATGAACAATAAATGATTAAAGCAAGTTAAACACTTGCCTGGTTGGATAAATCCGACGACCTCGTGCCGGAATCCGCCGGAGCTTGACCGGAAATCTCCTCTTTTCCTCACTTTTCTTCCTTCCTTCTTCTCTTCTTTCTCATTCTCTCGTTCTCTCGTGACTTATAAGAGAGAAAATAAGGGTTATTCGTTATTAAACCCAAAATTGACTCGTATACACAAATGCGACTCCCTACTGATTTAAAGTCCCCGGAACCTAAACACTACCCTCGGGTACTCTATTCCGACTATCTCGACCCTTCCGAGACCAACCGTGCACTCGAAATTCCCATTCGAGTCACTTATAAAAAATTCACGTCTTAAACCCAGCACATCTCCACACGTGTTTTTCGAATAAAATAACATTACCTGTCGCTTTATTCACTTGCGACGTGAAATATAATTAGTCCATCTTATTTACTTTAAATTATCAAATTATTAAATTACACCCACTCATCCAATTTAAATATCCATAAAAGTACGGGGTGATAACCGCCACACAATGTTTAAAAAGGCGGCGCTGCCTCGAGGCGAGGCGCTTGGAGGCTGGATTGAGGCTTACGCCTTTGGGGGTTTATCCGAGGCTTTTGCCTTTTGCTGCTGAAGTGTACGCCTCGAGGCTTTGCACCTCGAGGCTGTTGAGGCTTACGCCTCTGATTTTTCTCCTCGTTAAGGGTAAAATTGATCAAAAGGGTTAAAAAAAATCACATGTCATTTACTTTCCAAGACGAGTCGTTTTTGGAAGATAATCAAAAAGGCTATTGTGGCTTTACTCAAGCAACAAAACCCTAGCCGTCTGCTGCTTAAAGACCTCCGATTTTCTTTCCAACACAAAACCGACCTCCGATATGACTTTTTACGCTAAACCAAAGGTAATTTCTGCCAATTTGACTTTTTTTATGTTTTTTCTGCTATATATAGTCTGGTTTTTTTAATTTTAAGCTAAACCCCTACTTTTTTTTGCATGCTATATATATATCGACTTTATTTTACTTATATATATATATATATACCGACTTTATTTTACTTATATATATATATTATGTTTTTTTTCTCTCTCTCTCTCTCTATATATATATATGACTTTTTTGCTAACACAAAATTTGTATTATTGTAGTGAGTTGTCACTATGTCAAATAGGAAGGATCCCGTTTGGAGATACGGGAAGGAGGTGGAATTTTCGAATATAATATGTATTATGATAATGACAGGATGGTGTTATTATTTGTATTGTGTTGTGGAATCGAGTTTACACCGTTTATTTCATGATAGATGTGATGCATATTTTGTTACTCGTTTAATTATTATTTTTATATAATTTTTATTGACTTTTGTGGAAAAAAGCTGAGGCTTATGCCTTGGCCCGCCTTGAGGCTTACGCCTCGCCTCACCTCACCTCACAGAGGCAAAACGCCTCAACTACGCCTCGCACCTGTTAAAACATTGCCGCCACAAGCATAACGCTCTAATCTTCGCAAATCTCTAAAGAGCAACTATGATCCTCACAAGACTGCAGTCCTCCCTCTTCAGCCTCAGCCCTTGTCTTCAGCAGTGATCTCCCTCGGGTATCACAAGTCAGCTATGGAGATCCTCTTCATAAGGTGTTTGCAAAGATACAAAACTTTTTAGGGTTTAAATGAATTTACAAAAACAATATTCAAGGATGTTTGATTGTGAATTAAGCGGTGTTTTTACAACACAAGAGGTGAAGAACTTTTGCAAAAGTTATGCAGAAATGGAGTTGGCAAAAGTCTTAAACATTCTGAACACGAAACACGTATTTATAGGACGTTCACAAATTTCGAGGCGGCGCGGTCGTTCGAACGAGAAACAAACTTTGTTCGAACGACATATGATTCGCTTCAAATTGCCTAATGAAAACTTAGTCAGTGAGCCCTTGTTTGAAAACATATAAAAACAACCTATCTAACGACCTAGCATCTCGTTTGAACGAGATAAAAAATAAAATATTTTTCTTTTTTTTGAAAATAAAAAGGGCTGTTCGTTTTTGATAAAAAATAAACATCCCAAACATAATTCCGTAAATTAATTTAAACTCTAAATTGTTGTATACCCTTACGGGATGTCGAGAAGTCTTCAAACTTGGAGATGCTTGAGTTCGGTTCGTCTTGACGGTGCGTGACAATTTGTAACGGGATATGCCAAATTAGTCTAAAACTATGCTATGAACAATGTTAGAAAAATTATTGTTACAAATCTCCCCCTTTGGCTATTTCGGTACAAAACAAACAAACATGACTGAACACCAAATTAAAATCAAAATCTCCTATGACAAAAATCCTAACACCCTTTCGAAACCTAGAACGGAATGGCATAAGTCTCTTTGTCTTCAAACTTCTTCTTCTTCCCTTTGTCAAACTTCTGTCTTCATTTATGTGTCTTGAATTCCGCATTAAGTACCTACACACATGAGACAAAAACATAAACCTTGCGACGAATCAAGTTTGAAATAAATAAAACTCATAAATAAATTCTCCCCAATAAATCAAACTAATCAAAACTCAATTTTTAAGTTTCTCTCCCCCTTTGTTTTTATCTGAAATAGACATAGAAGTAGAAACATAAGCATGAAATACGAAGCATCACGTAGAAGATAAGATATCATCACAAAAAGATATAAATCAAGCATGTGTAATGATCATCTCAAAGGCAATCACCACCAACTATTTTTGAAAATTTTCAATTTAAAAAAAAAACAAATTTCATTAATACAACATACAATTCCATATATAATATATGGAAAATATTTCAAAGCAAATCCTGCACACATATATAGGTGTAATCGACCACAAAACATGGCACAAACACATTAGCTTTACACACTAGCATAGTATCGAATAAATGGGTGTGAACTAGTAACAAATGAATTATAACCCAAACACTCAAATATGTTAAAGAAGTTTTAATTGACCGCAAAACTTCATCAAATTAAGCTTTAGCCTTAATTGACAAATAAAGTTGGACTTAATGAACAAAACAAGCACAATGCACACAAGCCTTGATTATTGATGATTCTACAAATCAATAGCGTCATGACAAAATAAGCATAACTAGGTATCATTGTGCAAACCCGTTGATCTTAAACTAAACTCTCTCAAAAGACAAACATGATCATATATTATTCTTTTCTTTTCTTTTGAAGTGATTTCTTTTTCAAGATCAATCAAACTAAACTATATTGACCAATTTTTGGCATATTTTGCTCATTTTATTGCCTTAAATTTTTCTTGGGCTCTTTTCAAACGATGGCTTTCACGACGAGTTCACTTGTCTCTCGCAACCCTTTCCCGTATTCACTCATATTTTTTCATAATAAACAAAATCTCACGGGCAACGGTTCTTACATGCACAAATCCCCCATAGTCACGTAAACATATAGATGACAAAATTGATGGGAGAACATCTCACCAAGCTCAAATATACATAGTGAAGTAAAAATCCAACAAGCTCGTGCATGTGTGTGCAAGAGCATATACAAAGTCGAATCCGTAAAACAAATAAAGTTCGAAACAACTCCATAAACATGGTTAAGATCAATCTAAGCATTTAAAGTCATAACCAAATGTCCTAGCCACATGGAAATAGCGGAGTGAATTGGATTCAAACACACCAATATGCCACACCAAATGTGTGAAACTAAAATACACAAAAGCCGAAAATCTTTTGGTATTTTTCAAAAATTGTATTAAAATAATTTTTTTTGTATTTTTCCAATAAGACTCAACAAAAGAAAAATATAATACAAAGGATACACATGTCATAACACTAGCAAATATATATCATGAAGAACAACTAAAGTATGACAAACAAAATCATGCAAGCAATCATCCATAAGATATAGCAAGAGAAGAATCATGTGCCAGCATGTGAGAATCAACAAGTCTAACATCTAGCGCCTTTAAAATCGATTTCCTAACCCAAATAGATGTGAAACGACGAATAGGGGTTTTGGGAACCAACGGGACACTAGACTTCAACTTCCTAGGCCCTCATCCAAGATTATAACAAAACGCTCTAAGGTGACCTTTCCTACCATAATGTGAACATGTGTAAACTCGAGGAATGTTACCTATGGGTTGACCTTTTCTAACATCCTTGGATGCGGTTGACCCTCTAAAGAAAATAATGGTTTTGGCTTTAATACTCGAAGCATTAGAAACATGTGAGCCATTACCATTACTAACAAAACTACTAGAGTCTTTTGATCTTTTTACTTCAAAATTTTAGACTCAAGCAAAGAATTTGACTCTTCCAATTTTAGAGACTCATTCATATTTTCATTCATTCCTAGAAGGTTATCTCGCTCCCTTTCAATGAAAGCAAAATTACCCCTAATAGTCTTCTCACGTGCCTTAAAATCAGTAATCAAAACATTACTCTCTATAGCACAAACATTAACTTTAGAATTTTTAGAGTCCTTCAATTCTTTCTCTAAAAGCCGGACTTTTTCATCACTCTCCTTTTTGGACAATATTAATTTTCTAAAATCACGATCCATGTGCATAAGTCTCTCACAAAATATCTCTTTGATTTTGAACAGTTTGCAAAAGATCCATAGCGGATTTAAAACGATAATTTTCTTTTTCAAGAATTTCACTCCTTTTAGCAAACTTCAAATTCAAACGATTTAAGTTGTCAAACTATGGGAATCCATCGAGAGAGAAGCAAAAACACCCAAAAAAACACTAAATAAGGATTGATACCAATTTATAGGGACGAAATAATTAGTGCTCTTATTATGTGGAAGCCAATTTTAAACAGATCTTATCTTTTGATCCTTAACATGCATTTATGTGATGAAACAAATAAAATGATGCAAGCATTCAACAAAGAAAAGGTTTGAGGAGAAAACCCTTTTGGGTTAAAACCTTTATTCACTTTAGAAATCTACAAGACAGTCGACTTACAATACTACTTGATAACCGCCACAAGCATAACGCACTAATCTTCGCAAATCTCTAAAGAGCAACTATGATAGCCACACAAGAATCACAAGACCGCAATCCTCCCTCTTCAGCCTCAGCCTTTATCTTTAGCAATGATCTCCCTCGGGTATCACAAGTCAGCTATGGAGATCCTCTCCACAAGGTGTATGCAAAGACACAAAAATTTCTAGGGTTTAAACGAATTCCCATGAACAATATTCAAGGATGTTTGATTGTGAATTAAACGGTGTTTTTACAACACAAAAGGTGAAGAACTTTCGCAAAAGTTATACAAAAACGGAGTTGGCAAAAGTCTTAAACGTTCTGAACACGAAACAGGTATTTATAGGACGCTCACAAATTTCGAGGCGGCGCGGTCGTTCGAACGAGAAACAGAATTCATTCTAACGACATAGAGATGTCGTTCGAACGACATATGATTCACTTCTAATGACCTAAAGAAAACTTAGGCAGTGAGCCCTCGTTTGAACCCCGTTTGAAAACATATAAAAACGACCTATTTAACGACATAACCTCTCATTTGAACGAGATAAAAAATAAAATTATTTTTCTTTTTTTTACAATAAAAAGAGTTGTTTATTTTTTAATAAAAAATAAATATCCCTAATATAATTCTGTATATTAATTTAAACTCTAAATTGTTTTATACCTTTACGGGATGTCGGGAAGCTTCAAACTTGGAGATGCTTGAGTTTGGTTCGTCTTGACGGTGCGTGACAATTTGTAACGGGATACGCCAAACTAGTCTAAAACTATGCTATGAACAATGTTAGAAAAATTGTTCTTACAAGGCTATCGTTGGATTCGGATTTACTCGGTACCATTTTGACCATACTTGTTGCATCAGACGAGATTCATATGGGAAGAGTGTGATTACTTGTGTATATTGATGATATTATTATTATTGGAGATGACTCTCTTGGAATTACACAAGTTAATGCTGATTTGGGAAAAGGCGTATGATGTGAAAGACCCTGGGCAACTTCGATATTTTCTGGGCATTGAAGTAGCCAGGTCTCGTCATTGGATTTTGTGACACCCCGACTAATTAAATACCGGGTAGCTACTCCTTTATAAAATTAATTCAAAATGCCAAGTTGGCTCAGTTAATAGCATCACTGTCGAAAACATTTTTATTATTACTAACCACCTAGTATTTAAAAAGCAAGTTGCCAAATTTTAATTCAAGTCTGATTAACATGCAACAATGTAAAGAAGAAGTAAGTAACACCATTCACCATGCTGAAGTAAAATGAATAACCATCACAAATAGAGTAAATAAAGTCTGGAGGAAAAACTCCTCACTACAATCCCATAACTGAAATGAATAACCGAAACTGAAATAAAACATGCTAAAGTCTGAAAACTGAAATGTAAATGATGTCTCTAAAGAAATGGGCAACATGCCCTACAACTGATAGATAGTGACTCTGGAATCCAAAGAGATAGAAGCGTCTACATGCAAATCCCTGTAGCTTCCACAAGCAGCTACAGCTCGTCACCCGAATGAGTACCTATGCTTGGTGTCCTTGTGGTTGGGCACCTAAAATGGTTTTACAAAGAAAAAGAGATTTGAAAAGCAAACGGGTCAGAGCCCGAATGTGGAGTTATATTTTAAAAACCTGCAAGTGCTTTAAAAACATTTAAAACATTAAATGCAAAGTACATGTTAGGACGTACACTCGCATGATATTCTCACCTCTCGTCTAACTGTGCACTCATAACGTAAGTACCCATCTATATCGACCCATATTACTAGCTAACTGACAACATAACTAGCTAGACTGCCAAAGGTTCTACCCATATTACTCGGTTTCATTTAACATAACAACGCTCGTAATTTAAATAGGGGTTTAACGTAAACTCAGTTACTAAACATACCATTGATATAACTATCAGTTAACTCATTATATAACTCGAAATAACACTGTAATATTTTTACAACATTAACATGAGGATTCCCATTAATTTAATGTATATTATTCACATCATAAATATACGATACAAGCACCCCGCAATCTAAGCTATGGTGCACACATACTCTGCTATCCATTCCGGTACATCACGTACATAAGGATCACATATTCCGAATCTCTCAGGAATAGTTCAGATAACACAAATCACAAATAGTGGAGGCGAACACAGTCACCATCACATGGGTCACGCACATACCTACGCTCCCATGGTCAGCGGACTTATCAATATCACAATAAGTCTTTCTATGACCTATGTTCATCAAGGTACCAGTCTATATCCCCCCCGTAGGCACACAAGGATTAGAGGGTCCTAAGCGAACGTAACCTCCCGTGATAGCAAGTATGGTAGGTATGTCATACACACAATCCATATAACAATACTAAGTAAACACACATCTTAGTAATACCGTAATTTAATCGTAGTACATATTGCACTCTCGTACTAACTATAATTATCACAATTCGTAGTATTCCGGTTTGTAATTATACACGCTATAATTCATCCTCACATCGTAGTAGACACTCACGTCTTAACCCAAATGGTTTATTGGATATAACTCTCGTATATAATTTACTCCTCTCAATAACCCAAAAGTCCCAGATCTATCCTTACATCATCAAAGAATGTTAACTCTACCCTCGAACCAGTTTCCGGGACTCCAAAAATCAAAACAGTCCAAAAAGGACCAAACTGTCAACTCGTTAGAAGTCTCGTTCGAACGAGACTTCGAACGAGTTTGGACTGTCAGGTCGTTAGAAGTCTCGTTCGAACGAGGCTGTTCGAACGAGATCCCAGTTCGTTCGAACGAACTGACCCTTCTAACGATATCTCGTTCGAACGAGATATCGAACGAAATCCCCACTCGTTAGTAGCGACTGGTCAACTCGTTAGAAGCTCGTTCGAACGACCTGGGGGCTGCTTCTAACGAGGTACCAGTTTCGGCCCAGATTTTTCCCCAATTCGTTTTTCAACATTTTTACTTCTCAAATCTTCTCCAAAATACGTCCCAATGATTGATTTAAGATATCTAAACAATTCTAAACACAAAATAACCACATCCTATCACGTTTTTATGGATTAACTCATCCTAATCATCCATCAAATTTGCAAATATTAAACTTTCCCCCCAAATTATTCATGAACAAGAACCCTAATCTATAAACCCTCAATTCATCAAATTAAATCCGTTTTTGTTTCACCCAATCATGCATAATCATCATATAATTTCGTCCCATACTATTCTACGTGCAAATGGTCCTTAATAATCAAATTCTAAGTCCAATTAACATGGGTTTTCATTTATCTTCCAAGAACAATTTGTAAAACATCAATTTTCTAACATGGAAAGAACATCCTTTGAAATTAAACATAGTTAAACCACTTGCCTTGTTTGTCTCTGAATTTGGTGTGGATTCGGTGTAGAATTTATGCAGAATTCCTCTCTCTCTCTCTCTCCTTCTCCAAGCTTTCTTCTCCAAAAGGCTATGGTGGCTAGGGTTTGCTTTGGGGAAACTTATGAAAACCTAATTTAATAAACCTCCGTAGCTTGTTGGGTTAATAAGGGTTGGTTGGGTCAATTCCTTATCAGATTACAACTCTCAATTTTCGTCACTTTTAATTACCCAAAAATACCAGATTACTAAAATACCCTTTATGGTGCCGGAATGGCCTAAAAATACCCCGGGACCCAAACTATACCCCCGGCTAGTGTTTTCTGACTATCTCGACCCTTCCGGACGCGTTGGCGCACTCAAAACGACCATACGGATTATCGATTTTAAATTCACTTTTATTAACAAAATATTATACCATGACGCGGCGGTCCCACGCGTCTCAACAAAATTTCTAAAATGCCGTATATAAATCCCACGACAAATTTTATAATACCAAGTTCATATATAATCATATATGCACATAATCAAATACCAATTCGCATCACATTAGTATTTATAACCCGGATTAATTTCCAATTACTACGCATTTAATTAATTAATCCTCGAAATAAATATAGTCAAAAGTACGGGGTATTACAGATTTCTCTCTCACAGAGAAAGTATGTTTTGGATCTCCTGGAGGATACAGGGAGATTGGGTGCTTGTGGCTGACAGTGGTGAGCTTTTAAAAGATCTGTCTATGTACCAACGTTTGGTGGGTTCATCTAATTTATTTAGCTAATACTAGACCGGATATATCATTTGCTGTTGGGAGAGTTAGTCCGTTTATGCACAAACCCGGTCAGACTCACTTGGATGCAGTATATCACCTTTTGTGGTATCTTAAGTATTCTCCTGGACTTGGATTACTTTATACAGCAAGCCCTCAGTCTGGAGGATTGCAGAGCTACACTGGTTCAGATTATGGAGGAGCTTGTGATGGCCATTCTACAATTGGTTTTTGTAACTTTTGTGGTAGCCATCTCATCTCTTGGAAAAGTAAAAAGAAAGCTGTTGTTTCACGTTCCTCTGCAGAGGCAGAATATCGGGCCATGGCCTTGAGCACGTGTGAGATTATATGGCTTCGTTCTATTCTTGGGGAGTTGGGATTTTTGAGAAGACTTCTTCCGTTTTACATTGTGACAATAAGTCGGTTATCTAACTTGCTTTTGATTCAGTTCTTCATGAGAGAACAAAGCACATTGAGATAGACGATCATTTTCTCAGAGAGAGAGTTCGTCATGAGATCATCACTCCATCGTTTGTTTCTTCTGGAGAACAGGTTGCAGATGTTCTTACCAAACCTGTTAGTCCTTTTTCGTCGCACTTTTATTGGCAAGCTTGGCTTGGTCGATATCTATTCGCTAGCTTGAGGGGGAGTGTTGAAATGTGTATGTTATTTATGTAATTGACCATAAGGGTAATTTGGTCCCCCAATGTATTTCATGCTTAGTATAAATATAAGCTCCTTAACTTGTAGCGGTCATAATTGAATTCTAACATTCTAGTGTTATTATGTTAATATATTTGTTATATTTTGAATCAAAATTTATTTATATAATTTATTTTTGTTATTAATTATCTTAATAAGTTTTATATTAATATATGAGCGATCAACCCTCGACGCCTTGGTGCGCCTTGTTCAATATCTAATTACAATGTTATTTTTTCATCTTGGATTATGCACTAAATCAAAGATGTATATCTAATATAAATTATTATTGATGGTATGATATAATAACATTATTATATATATATAATATACATAAAATATTTTTGTATTTTTTGTAAAAGTGCGCCTTGCTTCGGTCAGGTGCAAGGCGAGGCGCACGCCCGATCGAAGCAACGCGCACTTTTACTTAAATACAAGAAAAATGTCTTCTTTATATTTTAAATATATGTTAATGTTATTATATCATAACATCAATAAAGATTGATATTAGATGTACATCTTTGATTTAATGCATAATCCAAGATGAAAAATAATATTGTAATTGATTACGAAACAAGGCGCACCTAGGTGCCAAAGGTTAATCGATCATATATTTTAACATAAAACTTATTATGATGATTTATAGTCAAAATAAATTATATAAAAAAGTTTCGATTCAAAATATAACAAATAAATTAACATTATAATTCATTAGAGAGTAGCCAACAAGTGCAACTCTTAAAATAAATAAAAATACAACCACCGTCAATATGTACGAGTCTGAAAACAAAACTACAACAACAACCATCACAAACAATTGTAAAAAATCAGTCAATTAATTCAAGTTTAAAGAAAACATATGGTGTCATTTTGTCCTTTTTACTCTTTTTTAGATACAAAAGGAGGCGTAAAAAGGAAAAAGAAAAAGGAGTAAAATAACGAAAAAGGTGAAAAAAAAAAGATGAGCAGGAAACACGAAATGAAAAAGAGTGAAAGAACTTGAAGAAGAAGAAGAAGAAGACATAAAGAGGACAATGAAGCAAATAAGGAAAAAAAAAAAAAAAAGCAGGGAAAAAGAAAGTAAAAAATACACAAAATAATTATAAAAAAATTGGAATAAGGCAACTTCAACCTGGCGCGCCTAGGCGTGAGCCTTGCGCCTTTTTGCGCCTTGCACCTTGTGCCCCTAGTCACGTGTCTCTTTGAAGTCGCCTTGCTCATCCCGGGCAAGGCGTTATGGGTGCACATTGTGCCTACGCATGCCTTTGACAACTATGTGTCTTAGTGATGTGAATTATGGATATTTATTGTAATGATGTGATGAAGCTACATATGAGTTATGGACCTTTTTGTGATGATAGCCACGATACACTATTTTGTGATTTTACTATTTTTTTTTACAATATTCCCTATACGTTTTCCTTTAAAATTGTAGCTTATGCCTTGCCTTGCTAGGACATAACGACTTGATCCCACCTTGCACTTTTCGAAACATTGGGAAGCTCAGATCTTTCTTTCATCAAGAACAACTACGTGAATCATCATCCATATAATATGACAAAGGAATTCAATAATACTAGAAGTATAGGAAGGTCCCAAAGTCGTGTGAACAATAGAAAAGAACTCATACTAGCGACCTCGACTACAACTAGGAAAAGAATTATGGTGATTTATCACAAGCCTCAAACTCCATACTCTATGAAGCACGTACACTTCTGATAAGGTAGCGTGACCGTGCTCGACACGTGTCAGACATTGATACTCTCCCGACACTGTTGAAGACATGTTTGACACTCCTTTTCACATGTCCATAAATTAAATATTAAAGTACGTGTCTGACACTTATTTTCAAGTGTTTGGCTGATGTAAACACAAAATAACTCTAAATTCTCATTAATAATTCATTGATTACAAATGAGGTGCTAAGGGTCGAATATATACTAAAAACTAAGGAATCCAAATACTAATCCTATTAAACTTAATATTTAAAAGATAGTAAAAAAATTAAAGAAATAAAAAGTAAAATCATGCTCTCTCTCTACTAGGCCGCCCCCAACCCCTTACACTCGCCACATCACTCCCCACTCTTAAAAAAATCTCGCCCTCAAGATTAAAGAGGATCAACCATTATGACGAGGTCCATTGGAATGACGCGTGAGACAAGGGTAGTAGCCTACACTTCTTTTTGTTTTGTCTCGGGAGGATCCGTTTCTCCACTGGCTAGTCGGGCAATTGGCGGAGCGGTGTCCAACTTTGGGTCAACAAAAATACTCCATTGAAGTCGATCCAAAACCTGAATATGTCCGAGACGAAAAAGTTTTGAGGCATGTGGTTGTGGTGGTTGTCGTCGAAGTAGATGTGTCGTGGTGAACTCCTCCAGTTAGAGGGCATACTCGTACGCCAATTCAACATTGGGGCCCTCTTTAGTGAGAAAATTATTTTGTATCTTGGTTGAAGTCCATTGATGTAGCGTCCCACTCGTTCATTCGACTTTGTGGAATGTTTGGAGGGCTATAGGGATTGACAAACCCCCATTCCTTATGGTTGGGGCACCTGACATTGGTACTAGGAGGCCTGTCAGGTGGTGGTTGAATCCGCAGTTACCCAAATCACTACATCCCCCTACATACCACGATCTGGGTCGCACGACCCAAAATATGGTTGGTTCTCAATCCGGATCTCCAAAAATAGCATTCCTAATTTTAACATTGACACTTTTAGTTATTCTTAGTTAAAAGGCAAATTTTGACTCAATATTAAATGGGAAGAAAAATGATTTCTCAACTTATATATACACACAAGTCTTTATATGTCGCATTAATATATCATACAATATCGAGATTATCCACTGTATACATTCTTAGGGAACTTTCTATATTGATGAAGTACATGAATCTTGACATAATACATGATTATAAGCATACCCTAACTACTGCGTACCGGATAAAGTAATATACCCCGTACTCATACCATGTCACCGTGGTTGGTGGAGACGACAAATTAGTTGTTACGGGGCAATTGGGGAAATGGCCTTAAAGTTTAAGCGATGTAAAAACGGGCCAGTTAATATTGAGGGTTGGTGTATGAAGGCGGGTGGTGGATTGGCCGAAGAGGTGGTCGGAGAAACGATGTATAAACATCTCAGTCGGAGGCCGAGGTAGAAAAAGGAGTAAGGCTGAAACCAAATATGGGGCCGTGAAGGCGACGGAAAGCAACAAATTTGGTGGCGGTCACCAGGGTGCGTGGTATGTGTTAGGTGGCTCGCAGCAGCGGTGCTCCGGGGAGGCACAGGCGGTTGAGAGGGACTAGAATAGCCAGGGATCCATTAGGGTTACACATTGGATTGTTGGCCACCGAAAGGTGGTGGTGGTGGCCATTGGCGACGACGGCAAGGCTGTTGGAATCGACGGCTAAGGGGCCGGAGCGGGTGGAGTGAGGGTGGCGACTAACTCTGATTTGTTTAGTGGTTGACCGCCTCCTCCACGCGGTCGCCTTTCTTTGGTGGATATAATTTTTCCGATGGAATAATGTAGCTTTAATACAACTTTGATGTAAACATGAAATAACCCTAAACTCTCATTAATAAATCATTGATTACAAATGAGGTCAAGGCCTTTAATTATAATACAAACTAATTTAGTCCTAATTTTATGGAATCCCAGATTAACAAGGAACTCAAATACTAATCCTAATAGACTAAAAAAAATCTAAAAGATAATACTAAAAAAATAAAAAATAAAAAAAAGAATTATCCTTTCTCTACGGGGCCGATCCTCCACCCCTGTCCCCCCACACTCACCACATCACCAATACTTGTGTGCACGCATCTATACTTAATGTAGGATTATACAATATAAGTTAATACAAAAGTTTGTAACAATGTAAGTTCAATTGATGTCCTCGCTTTCCTTTAAGGATATGTTGTGTCTGTGTGTCCATGTTGTGTCAAATACATCACTTGTGTCCATGCTTCTTAGAGCATATTTGATTTACAACTCAAACCATGAGCTAATTTAAGTTTCTTCAGTGATGGATTGATGTACACTACACGTCAATGGCCAAAAGAAATAAACCAAACCCCAACTTTTAGAGAGAGAATCAAAAGATTTCTTCTATTTCAAGAATGAAAAACTATCTTCAAATGAAGACTACATGGGGTATTTATATGTGAGGGATTACTTGCTAATCAAGTAATAGCCTAAATGACTAAAAAGGACAATCATTAACAAAAATATACTTAATTAGTCCCAAACATGCTTGGAGACCAATTAGAGGCTAAAAAGAAAATAAAAGAACTAAAATGAAAGAAAGTCTAATACAAAATATTAAAAATGACAACTAAACCCTAATATGACGCCATTTCCATCATTCTTCCCGTCTTCGAAAAAGTTTATCTTCTGATGCGAGAGGCGCCCTCGTACGCGACTTGCGTACCTACTTTCAAGAAACCCTAAAAATTGAGTCCAGAAATGCAAGGGTTGAGCTTTCTTGATTTTCTTTCGTTGCCGAGGGAGGCGGGAATTGCGCTGGAACCGAGGGACAAGAGATTAGACCTGCGGGAAAAAAGGCTGCCTGGACCCTTTTTGGGCAGCGCCAGCGGCAGCTGGGCAGTCCGGGGGTGGTTTAGAGATGGTGCCGACAGGGTGGGGAGTGCGGTTCGGGTGGTTGGGTTGGCCGCTGGGGGTAGGGTGGCTGGGAAAAGGTGGTTTCAAGGCAGCGGGGTGGGGTAAAGGGGTGGTAGGACTGTTTGGGACATCGGTGGCGGGATAGGGAGGGTTTTGAAGGGGGGGCGCCGTTGGGGGGCTGATTTTCAGGATTGTTTTAGGGGTTACGGGTGGTGATGGTGGCTTTGGGTAGGGTTTGGTGGCGGAATCAAAGGTGGAGACATTGTAGAGGCTAGGGTTAGGGTTAAGGTTTTCAATGGGTTGGCTAGGGTTTTGCAACTTTGAAAATTGTTGCATTAGGGTTTCAAATATTTCTTGTTGTTTTCGGACGAATTCCTCCATTCGTCGTTTCAATTCTTGATTAGTCTCCTTCAATTCTTGAATCTCTTCCACATGTGGCTTGGATTTCTTTGGAGCTATCAAGAAAGTAGCTTACGATTTTGATAACCTACACACACCGATACACACCAATACACTAATATTTGGAGCAACACCCGCTAAGATACCAATTTGACGTAAACTACATGTCAATGGCTAAAAGAAATAAACAAAACCCTAACTTTTGGAGAGAGAATCAAAAGATGTCTTATATATCAAGAATGAAGATTTATCTTCAAATGAAGACTACAAGAGTATTTATGGGTGAATTATTACTTGCTAATCAAGTAATAGCCTAAACGACTAAAAAGGACAATTATTAAAAAAAGAATTCTTAATCAGTCCTAAACATACTTGGAGACTAAGTAAAGGCTAAAAAGAAAATAAAAGAACTAAAATAAAAGAAAGACTTATACAAAATATTAAAAAATGACAATTAAACCCTAATATGAACCATTTTCGTCATGGATGACCAAACCAGAAGTGCCACTAGGGAGGGGAAGTGGTAGCACTCAAGGCAGATGTTGAGTTGAATAAGGGCCATTAGAATATAGATGATATAGGCCATTACTCATGCCCCAAACCAATCGTCCTCTTCACCGGGTCATGAAAAACAATAGGTGGGAGAGTTATGAAATAATTCAATGCTCTAGTTAATTGACTAACCTATATAAATTGAAGGGAAAATTAGGAACATAAAGACTAGAGGGTAATAAATTAGAGGAGGTAGGATTCAAGATACCTTTCCCAAGCAGTGGTTGAAAGGATAGAGACCGTGTCCTGAAAATAATAGAGCTAGTTCTGGAGTCAATGGTCCGGGATGTAAAAGAATTGGCACACATAATTTTATGTGAATTAGGGTAGCCGTAGATGAAGAACAAAAGTATATGAAGGATGGGAGGTACGTATGTTTGGACTAACTCCCTAATATGAATAGTGAGTGTATGATGAGAACTAGAACTAGGAATAACAAAACTCATTGAAGTAGTTATAGGCAACGACTGTTTGGAGAGCTGCATAGTACCATTATTAACCTGATGCAGATAATATGGCTTACCATTTTTTGACCAGCAATAAGGTTTTGTATGATTAATGCTTCCACAATGATCACACGCTTACATAACCACACAACCACTACCTCGAGAGTTGAGGACCACCTCAAAAACTGCGACCACTACCTCTAGGACCACCTCAAAAACAGCGAGAGGGTAGGCCTACGATCAAAACTATGGCGAAAGAACCTAAAGAAGAATATAATGAACTTCTGGAAGATCTTGTTACATTAGAGCTCTGTCCCAAGGATGAATGCATCATATGATAATATACATTAGCGGCAGTAGGCAATGTCTCACTAACACGAACCTTGTTTTTGAACCCACAAAGATTAGAATCAATTCCAGATAACAAACAAGCAATCATAAAGTCCTCCCAATACTATTTCCGCTGCTTCAAATCAAATGTGAAAAGTCTAATAACTGATCCCACAAATTTTTAAGAGTGATATAATACTCATATGGCGATTTAATTAATTGACTGGATGCGAAAATCTTCTCCTACAAGTCATACACTTGAGAAACATTGTTTGTTGTGAGAAAGATCCTGCATTGAATCCTATTGCTTCTTAGATGAGTCAAAATTCAATCGTAGATAACGTGAGGATCTATGCTATGAGTCTTTGCACATCCTGATGCAAACACTAAAAATTGGATTCAAAGAAGAGAGAAAAACACATGCACAAATCTGAATTTTAATTAAGAAGCCAAAGATATCGCTTCCCAGTTGGGAATGAGTGCATTACAGGGATTGAGAGAAGCTTCTAGAAGGTGCTAGCTAAGTATGAGTTATCATGAGATGAGTTGGCATGAGTTGTCATGAGGTGTCATCCATGACAACACTTCTAGAAGCTTTTATCCTAATTGTAATAATATCTAATCACTAAAATATGATAAATGTGACAAAAGGCAATTAAGAATGGTAAATTATAAAATATACCCCACAATTATAATATGCGTTATATTTCCCCTATCTACATCATTCTCCCCTCCTTTGAAAGAGTTCGTCATTTCTCCTTCGGTGTCGGGGTCAAGGTGGATGACAAGTGCCGTATGGATCTCTTGTGTCTCTTCAGCATTTTCCTCCTCTACCGGGCCCTCGGTGGTGACTAAAATCTGCTTCTTCTTCCCACAAAATGGCCGCATTCATAACTTCATGGGTAATAGAGGGGCTGAAATATCACTCGTTTTGGTTGGGGAAGCTGTGTTTGGATGAAGACTTTTCAACTCAGAGATAAGCTTCCACACAGATGGCATACTCCATGGCCTTTGGAAAATTGGAATTTCCCGCAAGGTTAGTTCGAGTTTGATTGAGGCTTGCAAACCATGGATATAACACCCAATTTTTTGCTCCTCCGTCTATCTCAAAGCGGCACGGGTGCACAACAAGCGTAACTTCTTCGTAAGGCTTGAATGCGAGCAAAATGGTCTCTCTCATATGTGGACGGTAAAAATTTAGCCAACATAGCCTCTTTCATCTAGGCCCATATATGGATTGGAGTTTTGTCATAGAGGGCTCTTTCGCAGACTAAGTCATTCCACCACACCTTCGCAAGGCTTGCAATTTTTAGTTGCAACCAGTTTGACACATTTGAGGCCCGAGTAAATTCTTGAGATCAAAAACTTTCTCCGTGTTATCTACCCAATTAATGAAAGCATCTACATCCATCTTCCCATCAAATTTAGGAACATCAATTCGAATGTTTCCTTGCGTACTCTTCTCTAAAAGTTTCAAGTTAAGTACTAAATTGTGATAATCATTCCCACCTTAGGAAGCAACTTCATCCTCATTATCCTCATAGTCTTCGAGCTCATTGTAAGGTCCTAATGCACATGGATTCCTTTTCCCAAGGTGAGTATGAGGTTACTGAAAATTTTCGCTATTATGGGCCATAAATTGAGTGATGGAGGCTCGAGTGGGACAATCATTTTTGAGGTGTCCTTTCCTACCACAAGCAAAACATTTTTGATTTTCCAACGGAACAACATAGGGGTTTACATTAGGGTTTCAATAATGAGTAGGGTCCGAGAACATGTCGTTGACGTTGGGGGGTTGAAGTTGCATATAATCGGACCGACGTTCTTCCGGCTGACCGGTATTGAATTTAGCCTTAGTTCCTTCGAGTGCAGGCCGAGAGGATTACAAAAAATTGGAGGACCCACCTGAGGGGGTGGACGTTGAACCCAATTGCGAATGAGATGACCTTTATTACGAGCCCATTGATTTGGATCCGAATGAGTGGAAAGAATTGACCGGTTGTCAATTGGTACTCGTGGGAATTTCATTGGTGCTCGGCCTTCTACCAAATACACATCAATATTGGATGGGAACATGGCGTGCTCTCAATGAAGAGGGTGATGTGGATATTGTGAGCGGGGTGGTGGGCCCTTACGATGTCGTGTTTTGACAGCTATTAAAGGCAGTTTTTGTTTGTCTTGGTAGGGACCCCGAGCCGAATTTTTTTGGATTATTTTTACTTTCTTGTAATTTTTAAACCTAAACATCTTGAGGTTAATATTCACCAATTTATTGCTCTTACTTTGTTTGCGAATTTTTTAAATGCCTCAACATAATATTTCAAATCAGATTTCAACAATTAAATCATAACAATTAAAACTATCTAACAAACAATGAGCAAACTAATAATCAATTTTTACACTTTAAACTCACCTTGTTACTACAAGCATTCCATAAATAAACATAGTTGTCCAACCCCACAGCCAACACATTATTTGAAGACCAATCAACAAGATTCAGATAAAAATCATCTTGCAATGCCGGTGCATCCAAAACCTAAACAAAACAAACAACAAAATCACCCATAAATCCGAAACACCCAATACTCAAAAACACAATTTTAACAAAACCCATATCACAAAATCAAAACAAGCCAATACCCAAAACCACATTCTTAACAAAACCCACATCACCAAATTCCCAAATCTCACCAAAATAGTGCTGCTCATTTAACTGGAAAAAAATGTTCAACTGGAAAAAAAACATTGAAGTAATTATCAAAATAAATGTTGAACAATTAGGTTCATTTATACATTTATCATTTATCAGTATAAATATTGAATTAGAAAAAAAGAAAAAGAAAGAACGTTACCTGCTGCAAATCGCAGAGAGAGAGAGAAGCTCGTTGTGCTTTTGTTTGTCGCTGTAGGGAGGGAAGGGGCGCCGGTTTGGCAGCAAGCAGAGGGGGGAAGGGAAGACTTTAGTCTTTGGTTGGGTTTGGGAAGGGAAGGGGGAAGAAAAACGACTGTGTGTGAGGAAAGAAAGAGTAGAGTTAGTTAGTTTTTTTTTTTTTTTTTTTTTTTTTTTTTTTATTTTTTATAATTATTATGAAGTGTAATACATGTATGGTCATGAATTGGATTTGGATTATTTACATCTCAGCCCATATTCTTTTAAAATGACATAAAACTCAATGCCTTGCATTATAAAAAATTACACAGGTCCAAAAAAAAATTAGCCTATACCAGGGAAAAAATTCTGAAAATCTAGGTAGGCGGCCACCCACCCTCGGTGCCACCTAGATCCGCCCCTGTAGACAGGGGTTCTCGGGGGCTAGAGGGGTGGCAATTAGGCATCGGCCCTAGGGTTTTGATCACTTAGGGTTTGCGATGGGCTTGGGGTAAATTGGTTTGAATATTTGCAGCAAAAGGCTTTTTTGGGTGAGTTTTCTTTGTTGTATTTATGGATTGGGTGAGATCTTTGATTTTGGGCATTTTGATGTGGGTTGATGGTTGATTGTTGGGTGGTTTTTGAAGAATTTCAGAATTAGGGCTCAATATTTGGTTTAGGGTTTGAATCGGAGGGGGTATTGTTGGAGAAGAAGAGATACCCTCCAATCTTGACAAGATTAGGGCTAGGGTTCCTTCGATGGCTGTCATTCGATCTTTAGAATTGGAGTTTTGATTTCTCTTCTCGGGAACCATTAATGGAGATGCAATGGGAGGACATACACCTCCCCCCCCCCCCCCCCCCCCCCCCCCCCACACACACACACACCAAGGAGCTTACCTCGCTCTGATACCAATTTGATGCAAACACAACAAATTGGATCCAAAGAAGAGAGAAAAACAGAAGCACAAATTTGAATTTTTATTAAGAAGCCAAAGAAATCTCTTCCTAGTGGGGAATGAGTATATTTATAGGGGTTGAGAGAGGCTTCTAGAAGGTGCTAGCTAAGTATGAGTTGTCATCCATGACAACACTAATGGAACCTTCTAGAAGTTTTATCCTAACTATAATATCTAATCACTAAAATATGACAAATGTGACAAAAGACAATTAAGAATGGAAAAATACAAATATACCACCTATTATTATTTACATTATATTTCCCCCTATCTACATCATATCTAGTCCACATGCTTCGGATCTGTTTTAGGTGGTGGTTCATCTGTTGCATACTCCAATATACATTTTCGACACAAAATACGCTCTCATGATGCACAAGACAGATAATTAAGCGCATTCATTATCTTTGAGGTAACAGATTTGGGTATATTATCATCCCTTACCAATGAAGGCTTATCCTCAGCTGTGAAAACAAAATCACTCAAGAATATGTGAAAAAGAAACAAAAACTACTTGCAATAATTTCAGAACAGCAGAATATTGCTAAAAAAATCCCCCAGAATTCCAATAGAGGTTATTGTGTAAAATACAAAGAGACACACACTGTGGTCTACCAAATCTCAATAATAAAAAAATGCAATCTTGCACGAATCAAGTAACGACAGTTCTCTGTAGTCAATGTAACCCCTAAGGCTCAAACTGAAGTAACAATTACAGAAAATGATCGCTGAAGGCTGATCGCAAAATACTAAGCCTAGAAAAAAAATATCAACACACCATGAAAACTAAAGTTTAAAGCATGATCAGGGGAGTGAAACGAGATGAACCATCTCAGGATAAACTATTGACGAGGGATATTGTTTTGGGAGGGTAAAAAATGAACATTGGGTTAATTGGAAAGCTCTCACCAATAAAAATGAAAGGCGGGTTAGGAGGGTGTAATTTGAAATGGAGGAATCTAGCTCTTCTAGGTGGCTTTGGAGATTTTCGCTTGAACAACATTCCCTCTAGGGATCAATAATACAATAGAAAATATGATCTTCATTCCAACAGGTGGGATTCAAATGTGGTGATTAGGGGTACTTATTGCTGTTCATGGAAGTTTATCTCTCAAAGGTACATTTTTTAAAAATATTCGCCTTGTGGTAGGGGGGTCATAAATTTCTCTTATTGGGAGGGTGGTGGTGGGGGACGTTCCCATGTTTCCCTAAATTGTTCGGTTATTGATCAATCCTCGTACATCTCTTCACTCTCTAGTCTCTTGGTTTTTTAATTCCAGCACCTGGAATTTTTTGTTCAAAAGAAACATTTCCATTACCTCTTAAGTTCCCGGACAAAAGGGTTTGGTGCAGAGCTTGTTATGGAGAGTTCTTTTGTAATCTTTCTTTCATATTTTGATAAACTCTCCTATGTTCTCCACTTCTGAGCCAATACGGGAGGCAGGGGCCCAATCAAAAGTACAACTTAATTTTAAGCAAAAAGAAAAAGGCTAAAATTTTATGGAGGTGTGTGGCTTTTGGCTTTTTGGCTATAGCTTGGTCTATCGGGCTGAAGCATGGAGCGTAATTCCAGGGTGTTTGTAAACAGGGAGGTGGAGAAGGAAGATCTTTGGGACACGGTAAAATTCGTATCACCTTTGGGCCTCAACATCTAAAAGCATGGATTGGAGGTTTCACACATCATAAATTATTTATTTGAGTGAGAGCAGGGTTTGGGAGGTTATGTGGTCTTTTGAATTGTTGTTTAGCGTTCGAAATCGGTCTTTTGCCTCAGGTTCTATTCAAGTAGTGGATGCTGATCTGTTATATTGGTTGTTTGTCGTTGGCTTGAAGCATGGTTTTGTCCTTCAGGCTTCAAGTTTAGCCTAGCTGTAGAATTCTGTATTTACCTTATATTTTTGTATCTTGCGTGGTCTGCTCGTTCTTTTAATCAATTCTTTTTAATAAAATACCTTTGTTTCTTATAAAAAAAATAAAAATAAAACACCCAACGCTTGTCTTCAAGATTATGTATGTCTCATGCCTAACTTACGCTTGTCTTCAAGATGATGTATGTCTCATGCCTAACTTATGAAAATTTGGTGGAACACCTTAAAACTTAAGCCCTTAGTTTAATACATTACCTACTTCTATTACAAAATTTTGGGTCTGAATTTTTTCAAAGAAAGTGCAGAAGCTAAATACAATGCACAATTGTCACATTCTGATGGCATCTAGGGTTTGTTGAGGGAATACATCTGTCTATTGACCACGTGGAGTCTATGGGTTTAATGAGAATCCTAGATCCACTTGGGAGAGGCTGAGGACCCGGGGTCATTGGCTGATGTGTTAGGGTGCAGAGTTAGCTTTCACTGACGGCTTACTTAGGCTCCCTCTTGGAGCTTCTTATTAATCGCTTGCTGTTTGGCATCTGGTAGTGGAAAGAATTTAATAAAGGCTAGCAGGATGGAAACAAAACACCAGAAAATAGTTGAAAGGGGGAAGTACTTTGATTTAGAGTACCTTCTCTAGCTTGCTGACATATTATGTGATCATTCCCTATTCCATTGGATGATGAAAAGGATTAGGGAAAATTCATATGGAAGGGCAGTGGAAAGAGTCTTCTTAAGTATCATCAGATGGGTTGGAAGAAGATTTGCCTGCTGGAGATCCGGGGAGTTTGGTTTATAAGGTGTTAGGGATGGTTTTGTCATGTGCT
Organism: Sambucus nigra; assembly: GCA_949130495.1. NCBI lineage: Eukaryota > Viridiplantae > Streptophyta > Magnoliopsida > Dipsacales > Adoxaceae > Sambucus > Sambucus nigra. Next base: position 190,772,663 of record OX422208.1, on the reverse strand, counting down.
GTTGGGAAAGTGACTTCGGAGGTATTAGGAGAGACAAAAGAGGAGAGAGAAGGAGGGCGGAGGGGAGTTTATGCAGATTAGTCACTAATGGTTTATTTTGGATGATTCCATTCAGTTGGTATGCGAGGGTTCTCCTAATTGGGTGGGTCTTCTTAAGTTTGTTGCTAAATATTTTTTTATATTGGTTGTGAGGAATTGTGGGAAAGTTCAGCTTTGGAAGAATTTATAGTGCCAAGAATGGCCTCTATGTACTATGGTGTTGAACGAAACAATATATTTTATGGGCAGGAGCCTCCGTTTAACAAAGCCCACCCTCTCTAGTTTGTTGACTTATTTCATGTCCTTGTTCAGTTAAAATCCCCTTTCCAATGGAAAAGTTTTTGAAGGATTTCTTGTGGAAAGGTAATGGGCGTGCCATTTAAATTCCACCTGGTGGATTGGAAACATTGCAAAGGATTTAAGGATGTCTCTAAGTTCCTTTGGATCTTGTGTCTTTTTAATTTAATAACTCGTGGTGAGGTGAATGTGGAATTATCTGTAGTGAGATGCTAGCTTTGGAGGATAGTTACCGATGGCTTCATGAGAGAATCTACATTAAATGTAAGGGGGCAATTGCCGCCTTTGACTCTTAGAAAATTACACAGTTGTATTTCCTCCCTTAATTTCTCGACAAAAAAGAAAGCAAAAGTATAGTATCAAATTTTGCCACCTTTCTTTCGTAAGAAAAAAAAAAGTCTTAGTATTAAATTTGCCCCCCTTAACCAAACATTCTTGCCCCCTCGAATGGCATGTTTGGGTCAAGTTCCGAGTGAATGTTTGAGGGGTGTGAGTTTCCTTGTGGATCTAGCATTTAGCAGGTCATTGCCAAAGGCTGGAGTTGCTTTTACAGAATGCTTCCTTACTTATGAGAAATGGGGAGAGTGAGGTTTTGGATAAGTATTTGGTCGGGTTGAGATTCCTTGATCTTTTCAGGTTTTAAAAAAGGAAGGTGGGGGTGGGGGGTGGGGGGGCTAAGAAAGCTTATTAGTTTTCTTGATGCGAGGGCCGTAATTTTTCTAGGATTGGGAGATGGAGGCGGTTGATTCTTTTTAATTTTTTAAGTACCTATCTTCAGGTGGGTATTGTTAGTAGGGGAGAGTATTTGATAAAGTGGTGATGAATTGGGAGTGGGTATTTTTTGTCCAGGCCTATTATTTGGCTTATGATGGAATAAAAGAAAGGTATTGCATTGTATGAGTATGTGAAAAAAAAAAATCTACAAAGGTACCTAGTGTATTGTCTACACTTAAATTAATGAGTACTCTGGTTGTGGGGAGAGAGAGAGAAGGTGAGAGCTGAATAGTTGATGCCTTATTGAAAAGAAAAAGGCACAAGGAAAATGCTTATACCCGTACACAGACATAAGTATATAGAAATATGAATGTTCACACAAACACACATATGTGTATATATATATATAATAGACAGTATGTACACGATTATAATGGTTAATAACTAATGTTATTAATATAATTTAATAAAAATAACATTTACATTTAGTAAAATTAGTATTTTGATACCTGTAAAAAGTCCATTTAGGTAGCATATTAGGTAAGAGTAGTGATGTGGACACTCGATTTAGTGTGGGTACGAATTTGATAGTTCTAAAAGCACTAGATATGTACCATAAACATGGTGTGGACATTATTTGTACTGTAAACACAAAAAGAATAGTGTCACAGTTGTAGATGCAAATAGTTCACCATACATACAGGTGAGTTTCCATTAGCATATACACATAGTGACGTAAGCAATGATAGTCCAGTAGATAGGTGATAGACAATACACACCAGACACAAATAATTTCCCTTATGTTCAAATTTGGACTGCCATAAGTATAGATATATACAACCAATGTAGATAATGTGTGATAAGACGGAAAGAGAGGACGGTAATTTAGGAAGTTCATATTTCTTTGAGTACATAAAACTTTAAATCATACTACTTTTTATTGTTAACATTGTTATCTATCTATCTATCTAGAGGGAGGCTCCGGGACGGACGTCCGTCCCTGCCTGAAATACGGACCGAACTTTTCTTTCAAATTCTTGTCTATATTCCTGTTGATTTTGCGGTATAAATGTCAGTTTATGTTGTTCTCTATGCTATAGAGTAATGATGCTCTAGATTCATAAAAGAATTGAGGTCCTACACGTTTGTGGACATCAAATACTCAGATCAAGTTACTTGATGCAATGATTTGACCCCAAATAAGTGGATCCAAACTTTATACATCCTTTTTAAATTCATTTCTTCTGATTCACAACTTTCAAGATTTATGTTACTTTTAAATTTTAATAGCACAGTGCCTTGAAGTTGCGTTTAAATCTTTGAAAGAAGTTTCGTTCGTCCTTCTATAAAAAATGGGCATTTGTCCCTGAGCTTTACTCTATCTATCCATCCATACATCCATCTCTCTCTCTCTCTCTCTATATATATATATATATATATATATATATATATTTGGCACTTCAGTAATAGAGGGATTAAAATGTTGATTACTTTTTATTTTTTTTTAGGGAGTGAATAGCTAACCTAAGAAAGAAACCACAGGAGGTTTATTCCAATTTCACATAAATTCAGCTATAGGTCAATATAATTTCATTTTCCTTTTAAATCACTTTGTGTGTGTTTGCATATGCATCCATTATATTTTTGATAGTTTTGTATTTAATTGATATGAAATACATTTGATCATGAGAGTATACATGTTAAGACAAAGGACACCAACATATGATCTCGTTTATCATTCCACTGTTGATATGGTCTATGGAAAAAAGGATATATAGAATTATCTCCTCTCCTGAATTTGAAGGACTAATAAAATTACACAAATGAAGATAATTTGGGGGGAAAAGCTTGTATCGGGTGTAGACTTAATTGATTGGGAAGTTGGGATGATCTTGATCCAGCCTCAAGATCAGCCTATCTCAGAAGAAATTGGTCAATGTCTCCCTCCCTACAACAAAAAATATTATTTGAATCTTTTCGTATACATAATATCACCACTTCCTAGATAATTATTGATAGGAAACATCATGCAGTATATCAAAATAATTTGTGCACGTGGTGTAATTATACGAAATCTCGTGATTTCTATTTGCTTGTAATAGTGATCCATGAATATGTAAATCCTTCAAGATATTAACGTTTTATATGATTTGCAATTAATGTCTATACCTTTTTAGTTTATATAGACAACTTTTTGGTGCCTTCTACTACTAATAATAAATTATATATTTATAAGATGAAATAATATTTAAGAAGCTGTAGTTTTCTTCTAAATCAATTTCATGTATATTAGATTTCAGGATTTCAAAAACATAAGACCAATTTGAGTTTTAGTTCTTGGATTTGCAGTGTGTTCACCTTCATAGTTGTAAATATTTATTGATATTAGAATACACCTGTCAATATATTTGTAAATAATTATACAATACCATATTGATGTGAGATGAATATTATTTTGTAAAAAATACAAAATTTTACAGATGATATGTGAGCGGCAATATTTTTCAATTTTTCTTGAGTTGATTGTATATGTTTCCTTTATTTTGTACATGTAAATGTTTTCTCATGCTATTTTAAAAATCGGAAAATAATGTAACTGTCATAGAAATATACTTATGTTAAACTATATTTGCTATTAATATTATTATTATTATTATTATTATTATTATTATTATTATTATTAGTAGTAGTAGTAGTAGTAGTAGTAGTAGTAACACAATAATATGCATGCAGGATGAACCTGCAAACTTAACTTGTGCGGGCAAGAAACGGAAAAGTGAAACAACAATAGTAGCAAGTAATAGTGATGGAATAGCTTTAGGCAGCAAGGTCCAAAAATCACAAGAGGAATGGAGCTGTGATCTGTGTCAAGTGAAAGCCACCTCTGAGCAGGTTTTGAAGGACCACCTTAAGGGGAAGAAGCACAAGGCAAAGGAGAAGGCATCATTACCCAAAGCAGTGACCACTGCCAACTTGGATGAATCTCATCCATCATTGCCTCATAAATCCAAATCCATTCATTCTGAGCCATTTCAAGATCTGGAGGAGAAAACTAATTGCGAGTCCCTAGTGGTAGTGGCTCAAGTGAAGGAGAATAAAGTGGATTCGAAGATTGATGGTAGCAATTCCAAGTACTGGTGCACAATGTGTAAGTTTGGGGCCCCAACCCTAGCATTGATGACTGAGCATCGGATGGGAAAAGAGCACTCCAGTTTGTTGCGGAAAAAAGGCGGTGGTGTTGTAGCCATAAACACCATGCCTGATGGTGAACCTGCAAAAAATGTCCACCAGTGAACAAGTAGGGGAGGTTTCACCAAGTGTGATGCTCTGGTTGGGTGGGACCTGCTAATTATAAAAAAACTTTTTAAGGTTAAATCTTATTCTGCCCAACCATTAGGATTGACAATGATAAATTTATTTTCTGACTTATTGTTTGGTCAGTTTTGAATTTAGGATGTAATTGGGAATGAAAAAAATGCAGCTTTATTGGGTTGTTTCAGTTCAAATTAATGGTGGTTGGGCTGGGTTTGTTTGGGACCCCAATTCCATGTTTTGGAATTGGAATTGAAATATTATTAGGGTCCGTTTGGCAACCCAATTCCAAGCCATGTAAATAGAATTCGAAGGCCAATTTTAATTCCACAGAATTGAAATTGGCATTCCAATTCCAAGCCTTGGAATTGGGTTGCCAAACGGGCCATTGGTTCAAAAATTGAACTAAAAAATTTTCAATTCCATGACATGGAATTGCGGTTTCCAAATGCACCCTCAGTAATTTAGTATAATGTCTTCAATTTGTAGTTTTCTTAGGGTGTCATGGAGTTGGAAAATTTGTATGGTCAAATTTTGAATTGAAACTTTATCTATTCCAATTTTAAGGCATGAAATTGAGATTTCAAAACGTGCCTTTAGTTTTTTTGAAGTTGGAATTATGAAACACTCATTTATGGGAAAGCTAAAACATTTTCTTATTTGGTGGGGAGGGACATGCCGTTATTCTACGGTAAGCATATCTATTTATTGGGTATTAGACATCTCCGACAGGATGTTGCTGTTTAGGGGGCTATGTCATGCAATGCAAAAATGATAACCCTCAAAACATTATATTGCTGTTTCTTTATGGGTGATTTTGTATGAACCGTAATTTTCTGTATGGAGCCCCCACTTTACTGAAACCTTTTATTTGGGTTGAAATCCTGTTAACATCCCCACAAGTAGCGGTTTGACAGAAAAAAAAAAAATAACTCAAAATGGGTTTCCAGACAACTTCGACAACTATCCATTCTCTCTCATCAGACTACCATCCTCACTCATTTTCTCCGTCCGATCTGAAATGCAAATCATATTGCTGTTACAAGTAGCATCTCCATCCTCAATAAATCCTCTCAATTTTCTCTTATCCGACCTAGAAGACCTCCACTCTCTCACTTTCTCCCACCGATCAAAAAGACAGATCATGTTGCCATTACATGTTTGCAGAGTCCGCTGCTTGTAGGTTTCTCCATGGGCGGCCCTGAGCATGTGCTAAGTGAGCGATCGCACAGGGCCTCCCGTTGATCCATTTTTATTACTTATATATTGAGGGCCCATTTTTTATATCAATACAGGTAAAAGGAGCCTATTTTACAATTTTTGCACGGGGGCCTTATCAATTTTTATCAATCTCAGGACCGGCCCTGGGCTTCTCATGAACAAGGTATCTTGATAAATGTTTGCAGAGTCCAAGGTCGAAAGAAAACGTGAGTTTTTTTTCTGTCAAACTGCACCTTATGGGGGGCTGTTAACAGGGGTAAAAGTGGACTTTCAATTTTTATTTTTTTTAATAATTGATATGACACGGTAGGGCTGTTGACAGAAAACGCGGGGCTAAACAAAATCACCCTTCTTTATATATCATCTATGAAGCACGGGACAACTCCTCCTGAGGGGGCGCACTCATGTCGGATAATTTGATCACTTCACGAACACGTGTCCGACACTTCACGGGGCCTTTCGGACATATTTAACATTTTAAATCACGCTGACACTACTCGGACACTAACACCATTAGCTTTTGGACGGAAAGTGATCGTATGCCTCCATGTGACATTTTTAAAGTGGTATCATTGTCTTTTTTTGTCAAATCCCTATTTTCTCTATTTCTCTTCTCCTTCTTTTTCTCACTCTCACATGACAACCATGGCTATCCACCTCACTATCCCACCTCTCTCTCTCTCTCTCTCTCTCTCTCTCTCTCTCTCACACACACACACACACACACACACACAGACACACACACATACACATACACATACACATACACACGGATTCGAAAGACGCACACACCCCAATTCTAAAAATCCATTTTGTTGGTTGTTGAGAATGAGGGACTGGGATACAATGGGTGGTCGACTGCGGTGACAGGAGGACGTGGTGATGTGGTGTTGTTTGGTTGAAATGGGTGGCCGACGGTGGGGGTAGGAGGTGGGTTTTGACGATTTAGGGTTGACGTAAGGAGGGTTTGGTACTCGGCTGGGCTGGGGTAGGAGGTGGGTTGGGGGGTTGTATTAGGGGAGATCGCCGGGGTAGGTGCGCGATTGATTTTCAAGAAACAGTTTGTTGTTGAATAACTTCTTTTTTCTCTTAATTAATAAATAAAATTTAAAACATCAACCCCTAAAAATCATCTTATTTTTTTTTTATAAAAACTGCTTTTAAAACAAAAAAATTCTCATTTAAAACATCTTAGTTTTTTGATTTTTTTTGTTGTGTTTTAATTACTACAGGGCTGAGGTTATTAATTCATAAAATTAAAACATCTTAATTTTTTGTTGTGTTTTACTAGAGGGGCGAGGTTAATTTTCTACATCTTATTTTTTAAATGTACTTTCTTTTTATTTCCTTTTGTTTTAGGATTAAAAAACCCCCCAAAGTTTTACTATAATTTTATTTTTTTGCTATTATTTTCGTCTTTTTTATAGTTTATTTTCAATATTGCTCATATTTTTTTATAAGTTTTTCTATAAATTTTTAAATATTTTTTTCTATTATTTTCGGATTTAAAAAAATATATTTTTACATTTTTAAACGATTTTTGCAATTTATATTTATTTTCACGATTTCTAGATTTTTAAAATATTATCTCTAATTTCCAAAATTTATAATTATTTTTCTATAATGTTCAGATTTTTGAATATTTTTTAAAATGATTTATTCTGTATTTTTCATTTTTAAAACTTTTTGTGGGGTCCATAAGTACACAGACACGTGCTCAGCACAAGCGTTCAAGTCATACGCACTTATTAATTGACGTAGAGTCCAATTCAGAGAAGACTCTTTCAAGTCCATTACTTGTCACGGATGATTATGATAAGAGATAGGCCTGAACTCTTAGGGGTAGTTATCGACGGAGCTTAGGACCTTTATAAGCTCTCTATAAATGTAAACCTGCCCCCTTCATGGGGGCACGTAATATTGTAAGGTCGAGCAGTACTCCAAATATGTCGCTCAGTTCTTTAAAGCAATAAAGCAATAACTCTGCTAAGCCACGTACATTTTGTATTGTATGTGATTTCATTACTTTCTGCTACATTCATTCCTATTTGGCTTGTGTATATCAAGTATCATTACTTGTAGGAAATTAACACATTCTATTGGCGCCGTCTGTGGGAAGGATTTGAGTTCTTTGCCACTAGCCAAACTTCTGAGATGTCTCACTCACTCATCATCACCAAAATCCCAGTGACCAGGAGGGCCATCAGTAACACGGTCATGGGGACACGGAGGGCTATCCCCTAGAGTACAACAATTACAATGACCAGGTTAGCCGTCGGTCATCTCCTCCATCCTAGAGGGTTAGGTCTGATATTAGTAATTATTACCAATCCTCTGATGCGCATTATCATTCTCGAGAGGGTAAAATGGTTGATACTAATGAGATTGAGCGATCTAACCAGATCTCAAGGATCATTGACAATTATGAAAAGCTCCTCTGAGATGAAAGGTCCGCCAACAAGCACCAATAGGACCAGAATCATGCATTCTAATGGCGCCTAGAGAAGTTAGAAATTGAGGGCAATAAGGAGAAGCGCAAGCATGAGCACATATCACGAACTTCCAGCCCCCAGGCGAGCATGGAAGGATCACTCACCGATAGAAAGAATCCCTACCTCGTGAGAAGTATCATGGAAGGAGATCACGTTCTGACGAGCGACGAGGAGACAAAGATCTTTGTGATTATATCAGAAGAGAGACGGAGAGACACCCAACCCATCAAGGGGCTTGCACGACCAAGGAGCTTACGAGGAGAGCTCTTGTTTGTCAGATGAAGTCACCCTTCAGCCAGGCTATATAGGAGTTTGAACCTCCTAAGAAATTTACTCACACTGATCGATCCCTTCCTTCAAGTAGTTGGTTGAGGCCTTCACGACCAAGTTCATCACTAGCAGCACCCATCCTAAACATATGGATTCGTTTCTCACGATGAAGAAGAAGTCTTAAAAGCACTCCATGAGTACGCCAGAAGGTACTGGGAGGTATATAAGGAAATAAAGGATTGCACCGAGAAAATTGTAGTGGCTTCCTTTAAAATTGGTCTGCCGAGCAGCTTTATGCTTTACTAGTCTCTCATTAAGCGAGAGGCCATCACGATCAATGACCTTATGGCGAGAATGGAGAAATATGCCAGGGTTAAAGACATAGTGATCGAAGTTGGTCAGGAAAGAGATCGACAGAATTATACCAATAACGGGGACAAATAAGGGATGCACTACATCAAAACTGGCGAATGGTCACGGTCAAAATCCCTGACCACGACTGTGGGTCGCAGACTTGGGCCGTGGTCATTTCGAACGCGACCAATTTCATGGGTCGCGGCCCAAGTTCGTGACCAATCTGGGGGTCACGACAGATGCTTGCGGACTTGGGCCGTGACCCACATCGCGATAGGAAAAAAATTGTCACGACCAAAGTTCGTGACCCCCAACCGTGACAAAAATTGGTCGTGGCCAAAGTCCGTGACCCACACCACGACGAAAAAAATGATCGCGGCCAAAGCCCGTGACCCCCAACTGTGACAAAATTTTATCGCGGACAAAGCCCGTGACCCACAGCCCGACGAAAAAAAAAGCAAAAAAATGGTTGCGGCCAAAGTCTGTGACCTATACCGCGACCATTTTTTCCATTTTCGTCGCATTGTGAGTCACGGACTTTGGCCGCGATCATTTTTCCTCACGGTTGGGGGTCATGGACTTTGGCCGTGACCATTTTTATGTGCGACGGAAAATATAGAAATGGTCATGGACAAAGTCCATGACAATATTTAAATATAATTAACAAAAATATTTTTTGTCCAATCCTAAAATTGGGGGTCTTGCGACTGCACGGTCGGTTACTACGTGTAACGTTAGACGCGTACGAGGTTTTACAAACATTTATTATTGGCAAAACGATAAAAAAATCACAAATTGCGAATCGGAAAGGTTGTTAATAAACTAATATATATACAAACTTAAAAATATTACACGTCTTAATAATTCACAGACCAAAAAAAATTGAGCAGAGTTTCCTCTGTTTTGTGAATATTCCAAACCCTGTTAATATAAAACCTTCTTATTATAAAGCCTGCACGACCATAAAATTTAACAATCAAATTATAAAAGCCCGCACGACCATAAAACTAAACAATAAAACAATAAAAACCCGCACAGTTGTAACACATAAAAAACATAATCCTGAATATCCACAACATTATATAAACAAACTTCATGTTGTAAACCATTGCCTCCTTCATTTGTTCCACGTGCAAAAAAGCAAAACGATACAATGTTATCCTGCAAATGATAGGATACAAAAAAAAGTGATATCAGTAATCCAGTAGTTTTACAAAAATCTTATTCAAATTATCAGTAACCAAGCCAAAGTCTAGATATTTTCAAATTATTGTCGTATTCTCAAACTGGGAGTACCGTGATCGCGCGGTCAGTTCCTAGGAGTAACATTGGTTCCGTGCGACACGGGGCCGCTTGGGGGCTGTTTCGTATTTTCGCACTTTGACGCCAAGTTTAGATATTTTTAAATTATCGTCGTATTCTCAAACCGAGAGTACCGTGATCGCGCGGTCAGTTCCTACGAGTTACATTGGTTCCGTGCGAGGTATTGGTGCCTCTCACGGGGCCGCTTGGGGGCTATTTCGAGTTTTCGCACTCTGACGCCAAGTTTTAAGCCTAAGTTTAGATATTTTCAAAATATCGTCGTATTCTCAAATCGGGAGTACCGTGATCGCGTGGTCAATTTCTACGAGTTATATTGGTCCCGTGAGAGGTGTTGGTGTCTCTCACAGGGCCGCTTGGGGGCTGTTTCGAGTTTTCGCACTCTGACGCCAAGTTTTAAGCCTAAGTCTAGATATTTTCAAATTATCGTCGTATTCTCAAATCGGGAGTACCGTGATCGCGCGGTCAGTTCCGATGAGTTTCATTGGTCCCGTGCGAGGTGTTGGTGCCTCTCACGGGGCCGCTTAGGGACTGCTTTGAGTTTTCTCACTCTAACGCTAAGTTTTAAGCCCTAGTCTACATATTTTCAAATTATCATCGTATTCTCAAGTTTTAAGCCTAAGTCTACATATTTACACACACATACAATCTAGGGTTTATTGGCATAATCTATACATACACACATATAATCTAGGGTTTATTGACATAATCTATACATACACACATATAATTTAGGGTTTACTAAACCCTACTATTTTTTTTGACATAAATCTATACATACACACACATACAATCTATACACACACACACACACACACACACACACACACACACACACACACACACACATACAATATAGGGTTTATTGACAAAAAAATAATTTATTTGTTCATAGTTATACACATAAACATACATATACACATAAATCTATGCATACGCACACATATAAACATAAATCAATACATACACATAAACAAACATAAATCTACACATATATAGACATAAATTAGGGCTTTAGATAGAAATCATGAAATCCAAATGAAATAAAAATGAATCTATACATACCAGGGGTTAATCGAAATGAAATCACTGAAATCTCACAGCCCCTTAGACACAACCCTTGGAAATCGCAAATGAAATTGCAACATTTTTTTAAGTTCTGAATTTGGTCACGGTCTAGAGCCGTGACCCACCAAGCGCGCGTCCAATAAATGAAATGAGGGTGCTGATAGATTGCCGTGACCCACCATGCGCGACCATTTTCCAATCAACCCTACAGCTTGAATGAGGCATGGTCACGACCCATAGCCGTGACCCACACCAATAAATGGTCATGACCCCCAATCGTGACCCTCAGTGCGTGTTTTCTTCTTCGTCATGCCTTTGGTCACAACCCAAGTCCGTGACCCATCAGTGACCAAGCTTGGAGTAATTTTGGCGCAAATTTGGTGCCAATATGGTCACGGCCTGGTCACGACCCATGTTCGTGACCCACAGTGGTCAGGGACTTGGGTTGTGACAACTTCTAGAGCATCCATGACTCAGTGTGGTAATGAATATGGTCATGCCAAAAAATGAAATGGTCATGGCTCAAGTCCGCGACCAGTTGGTCGCAGACTTAGGCCGTGACCATTCGCAGGATTTGGTGTAGTGATGGACAAGAAAGAAGGGGAAAATAAGAATAGAAAGCAGAAGGGAACCAATAAGAAGGATCCCGGGAAAGCATTTAAATCCATCAACGTGTTTTTCTCTGAACCAATATACAAGATCTTTTACATGATTAGAGATTGGCAGTACTTCAAGTGGCCCGAGAAGATGGCCAGTGATCCTAAGAAGAGAAACACGACACTGAGGTGTGCATATCACAAGGATTATGACCACAAGATTGAAAAATTACAAGACACTCAAATCCAACCTTGAGGAACTGGCCCAAGCACCTCAACGATTTTGTCGAGAAGAAAGAAGGTCAAGCACAACATGTGTATGACCCAAAACCAAATAATGTATTGGGCGAGGACTTAGGGCACGAGTTCACAGTAATCTATGGAGGCTTAGGACTAGAGCACAACCTGAAGCCAAATAATGTTTTAAATGAATGTTTGGGACATGAGTTGGCAATGATTTATGGAGCCTCAAACCCAAATCAATTCAAGGGGAATGCCCCCAGGATGGAAGTGACGCAACTAACATCAGTAATGAAGGCATTTTAGATCGACATGGCCAAGCTCATTACAGGCAAATACCAGTGACCTAAAGATATTGATAATTCAAAGCACATCATATTCACCGAAGATGATCTGGTCGGAGTAAGGACTCCCCATCATGATGATCTTACAATAACTCTTAGGGTTGCTAACTATGATATGAACAAGCTATTGGTGGATCAGGGGAGATCCTCGGAGGTAATGTACCTCAAGATGTTCAACTAGCTGAATCTGCACGTAGAAGATTTGCATGAAGCAACAGTGCCCCTGGTTGGCTTTGCATGAAGGATGACTTTACCCATTGGGAAGGTTGTTTCCCTTGTCCAAGCATGTGGAATTTATAAGCTCAATGAGTTCCTCATGGTGGATATAGATTCCATATACAATGTTATACTTGGAAGAGGGTGGTTACATGCCATGAGGGCAGTGCCGTCCACTTACCACCAAAAGGTAAATGCACCACTAATAAAGGGATCATGAAAATTCAAGGGAACCAAGCCTTAAATAAAAAATGTTTCATAGCTTCCATCTGACCAAAACAAAAGAAGAGTAATGAGAAAGTTGTGGAGATAGTAGAGGGATCTGTACCCTCCAAATATAACCTAATGTATGGCCGATATGGTGTTGAGGAAACCAGGGTTACCCATGCCAATCCGGTCATGGAGCCTCTTCAAGAGGTGGTCTTTGATGACGACCAGGCTGAGAAAAAGTTATTGATCAACATCTCACTTACTGACGAAGAGTAAACGAAGAGTTGGTTATCTTCCTCAAAATAAATCCTGAAGTTTGTTTTCTTAGCAACCGTATAACGTGCCAGGTATATATCCAGAAGTAATATGTCACGAGATCCCTGTGGATCTGTTACATCCAATAATGACTCAAAATGAGAGATGATCCGTACCCAAAAAATCCAGGGCAGTCTAAGAGGAAGTGGGGGAACTTCTAGAAACGAAGTCCATTAAGGAAGTTCAATTCTCTAAGTGATTGTCAAACCCAATGGTTATAAAGAAAAGAAACGAAAAGTGGATAGTCTGTAAAGATTTCACTAATCTAAATCGAGCATGTCCAAAGGATAGTTTTCCTTTACCTAAGATAGACCAGCTGGTCAATGCGACCCCAAACCATGAACGTATAAGCTTCCTCGATGCTACTCAGGGTACCATCAACCCGACCAGGAAATTACTTTCTTTATTACCACGATGGCGCAATACAACTATAATGTGATGTTGTTCGAATTAGAGAATGTCGGGGAAAACTATTAGACACTCGTGATGAAGATGTTGAAGGATAAGTCAGGAAATACGATAGAGGTATACATAGATGACATACTTGTGAAAAGCAGAAAGAAAGAGCACCACCTCGCGGACTTAGCAAGGAATTTTAAAGTCCTTCTTTATTACAGAATTAAACTAAATGCAGCCAAGTGCTCATTTAGGGTACAATCGGGAAAGTTCCTCGACTACCTGGTCAGTAGAACTTAAATTGAGGAAACCCTGTCCAGATTAAATTCACGTGGAAGGTGCAACCCTCAATCACTGTGCGCGAGGTGCAAATGCTGACATGCATGCTCGTCGCGCTCAATCGATTCATCTCAAGATCTTTAGAGAAGTGCCTACCTTTCTTCCAAGCACTAAGGAAAGAAATGAAGAAAATATGGAATGGCGAATGCACCCAGGCACTTGAATAAGTAAGGAAGTATTTGACCCAACCACCGCTGCTGACCATTCCTGACGATGTGGGACCCTTGCACTTGTATCTGACAGTGTCTAGTAATGCGATTGACTCGACTCTGGTTTGTGAGAAGAACGGGAGTCACGATACCATTTATTATGCGAGTAAAACCTTATACTCACGTTAGAGAAGCTTGCATATGCACTGGTAATAGACTCCCGCAAATTGAAACATTACTCTGAGGCACACACGATCATTTTTTTGACTTCCTTCACTTTAAAAGAGATGCTCAGGAAGGCGTACCTGTCTGGACGGATGTCCAAGTGGTCAGTGGAATTGAGGAGGTTCGACATCTAGTTTTAGCCTAGGGCCTCAGTCAAGGGGCAAGTAATAATTGACTTCCTCGTTGAATTCTCCAACGATTAGGAATCGATAGAGATGAGCACTGAAAGAGAATAATTTGTCCAACAACCAATAGAAGAGGGGAAAATGCGAACTCTCTATGTCGATGAAGACTCAAATCCCACGGGGAAGTGGTTGGGATAGTGTTGGTATCCCCGGAGGAAGCTTTTCTCAAACATACAATTTGGTTGGGATTTGAAGCCTCCAACAATGAAGCAGAACATGAAGCCTTCATTCGTGGGTTAAAAAGGCACTCTCCCTAGGCGCTTGTCACCTTGACATTTTTTACAACCCAAACCTAGTATCAAATTAGATATTAGGAGACTACAACTCTAAGGATGAACGCATAGCGGTATACCTTGAAGAGGCCAAACAATTAGTCACCTAATTCAAGCATGTACAAGTACAACAGTTCCCAAAGGGAAATAATAGTCACGTAGACTCGCTGGCCACATTCGCTTCAACTGTTAAGGGAGATATGAAGCGGACAATCCAAGTATATTACCTTGATCGACCCAACATCAACAAAGGGATATCTTTAGAGAAAATTATGGCCATTGATAAGGCCCCGGGATAATAGTGCGCTGTAATACCCCATAAATTTTAATAATTTTAATTTTGGGATTAATTGAATTATAAAATGAGAAATAAATTTATCATTAATTCAGATTTAAATAGATATTTACTAGCGTGACGAGAGTTAGTATTATTGATGTGAATTATGTTGAATATTGCTTAGCGAGTAAAGTAATATGCGATTATGAATTTATTAAAATTATCGCAAGCGAATAATACGAAAGTTATGAAAATTAAGTCAGGACGCGCATGTCAGTTGTGTCGGGACAAGATTTAATAAAATAAAAGTATGTTATGTATAAGTCACCCATATGGTCATTTCCAGTGCGCCAAAGTGTCCGGAAAGATCGAGATAGTTAGAAAAGTCTACCTGAGGGTTTAGTTTGGGTCCCGGGGCAGTTTTAGGCCAAACCGGCTCACCGGGAGGGTATTTCGGTCACTTTAATTTTTAGAGTAATTAAACCTATGAAAATTTAAGGGTTATATCTGAGGTAAGGATTTGTCTTCTAGGGTTAGAATTCACAAAATCTAAGAAGGCCATGAGAGGAGGAAGAAGAACAGGTTTTCAAGCCTAGAGCCACCACCGGTACACCGTTTACACCACCATCACCACCCACGCGTAGATCAAAAAGAGAGGATCATCCCCAATACCATATTCTTCAAAGGATTAGAACTTCCATTGAAGGCAAGTGATTTATCTTGCAATGATTCAATGCATATATTATCCACGGTAGTTTAGAATTGGAGAAAACCTTGAATAATTGACATTTAATGAATTTGGAGAATTTAATCTTGAATATGGGTAGGTTTTGCATGTAGATAAACTTCTAGAAATATAGGAAAAACGAAATCATGATCCATGTATTATGAATCACGAATTAAAATGGAGTTATATGATGTTCTTGAAGATAAATTGAAAAACCAGGGTTTTTATGAGAAATTCATGATTTAGTCCAAAGAAGTATTGCCCATAATGATTTGATGTTTCCAAAACATTAGACTTTACGTAATTATGTTGGTATAACATTTAGTGTAATTGTTTGGGAGTTTGGGACATTAAAATAGAGGATTGGATGTTAAATTTTGAAGGAAACCCGTAGGCTAAAATGCAGAAAACAAAGGTTAATATCTGATCGATCGACCCAAGAACGTTGATCGATCGATAGACCCATTTCTTCGATCGACCGACTCCCCTACAATTTGTGACTTGTTTTTACTTTTAAGTTTCGATCCAACCCCTACTTTTAAGAACCCTTAATGTTGATTAATTAAATGTAATGGGACTTAGAGAAGGTCAGTAGGGTTATAGTCAAGGCCCTGAAAGTATCATTATGTATGGGATTGAATGGGGATATTTACGAGTGTTTTTCGAATGCGTTACAATTGTAAATTATATAAATTGGGGCTTAAATAGAATAAATGAATATTCAAGGTTAATACCAGCAGTGGGGGTATATTATAGATACTAAAGTAACCCAAGGAATAAGTGGAAACTTAGTAACCTTTCTGGGATAGGGAAAGGTACTTGAAGTTATGTGACGAGAGTTACCGTGTTAAATAAAATATTACGTAGGATATTCAAGATATAAATGTACTACGTATGAGACTTGTAAAATGGGACGTGCGTATACCTATATGGAATTTATATATACTTAGGTTGTGTGATTACCTATAGTATGGATTATTATGTGTAATGCATCATACCACGTTACTTGCTATCACGGAAGTTTTCACACTAGGATAGTCTTATTTTGATGAGCCCATCGGGGGAATATGGACTTGTACCTCAGAACCATAGAAACTTGGTACAACCTATCTGTGAATGATAATGCATACGGTCGTAAGGGGTGAGTGGGTATGTGCGTCTCTCTTATGACTTGGAACTATGATTCGCCTCCATTATGTGTGACTTGAGTTTTTATATGGTTCTAGAGTGATTATGAACCTATAGTCATTCATGTAGTATGTGATATACTGGGACTTGATAGCAGAGTATGCATGCACCGTAGCTTAGGCTCGGAGTGCCTAATGAGTATATATATATATATATATATATATATATATATATATATATATATATATATATATATATATATATATATATATATATTATGATTGTGATGTATATATATACACTGGTGATTATTCTACTGTGTTGCCTAGTAGATAAGAAAAAGTATGTCATATAAAATATGTTATAATATTGGGAACTTATATGAGTAAAGAGATACTTGAATTGATTAATAAATATTGGAAATGCAAGAATGTATTATTCTGGTAATACGGGTGGGTACAATGACTTAGGAATCATAGTAAGAGACTTGATTCAAACTAGTTAAGTGGGATATTGTTACAAGGATGGGTTAGGAGAATGCGTTAGGCGTGCACAATAGTGGAGAAGTGAGAATCTTAAGTGAGAGCACATAACTAACATGTATATAATATTTATTATTTAATGCAATTTAAACACTTGCTGTTTTAAAATGCGTTAGGCGTGTCCCGTTTCTTGCAAATCTCTTCCTTTTGTCTATATATATATATACTACATCAGGTGCCCAACCACAGGGATACCAAACTTAGAGTTCCCATTAGTTGATGTGTTGTAGCTACTGTGGAAGTTACAGGACCTTGGTATTAGACGCCTCCACTTATCCTTGACTCATTCGCAGTACTTTATATCAGTCAGGGCATGTTGCCCATTCTTGTTTCGATATTGTTACTTCAGATATTTTTTTTTATTTCAGTAATTAAGCTTTATTTCATATCAGACTATTGTAGTGGAATTTTATTTTGGAAGTGTTTACTCCAGACTCAGTTAATTCAGAATGTTGATTCATTTCCTATGAGATTGTATTGGATGATGAATGTTTATTTATTTATTCATTTATTTGGTTGGTTTTTAATTCAAGATAAATTTTGACACATGACTTTTTAAATACTAGGTGGTTAGTAATTAATAAAAAGTTTTCGACAGGGATGCTAAGACTGATCCAACTAGATATTGTATTTTAAATTTAATGAAGTACTGATCACCCAGTATTTATTAGGCGGGGTATCACATAAGCTACCTAAAAGAGGATGTCCTTCCAGACGACAAGAAAGGGGCACATAAGATCCTAGTGAAAATTACTCACTTCTACTTATCGACAAACCAAAAGATTTATCGGATCTCTTTTTCAGGATATTACCTTCAACGCATGCACCCAGATGATGTCGACCAAAGCCTCTACGAGTTACACGAGGGAATACGTGGAAGTTATGTGGAGGTAGGTCACTGGCATTTAGGATTATAAAAGAAGGGTATTGGTGGTTGTATATGCAATATGATGAAGTCTCCTACATCCAAAAATGCAAAAACTGCCAACTTTTCTCCCCGTTAATGCATTATCCCGCCAATGACCTCAAGTCCCTCACAAGTCCATGGACTTTTTCATAGTGGGGACTTGACATCATCAGTGGACTTCGCCACTGGCAGCTGAAAGTATTTGTTGGTCGGCACAGATTATTTCTCCAAATGGGTTAATGGAAAAACCATTGCGAGCATCCGAGATGTCGACATGACCGAATTTATATGGAATAACATCATTACATGGTTTGGCATCCCTAGAATCATCATCACAGACGACGAAAAGCAATTTGAGATCATTATTTTTTAAAGATTTTGTGATGAGCACAACATTAGGCACTACTACAGTTCAATGCCCTATCCTCAGAGAAACAGGTAAGAAAAAGATTCTAACACAACAATCCTTAATGAAATAAGAAAGAGGTTGGGAAAAGAAAAAGGAGAATGGTTCGACCAACCCACCACATTCTCTGGGATTTTAAACTATGCCTAGGAGATCAACGGGGGAAACACCCTTTCCCTAGCTTATGGAATGTAGGTATTCGTCCCACTAGAAATAAGTTTGTCGATCATGAAGTCCATCTTAGTTGACTAAGACCTCAACATCGAAGCAATCAAAGCAGAACTTGACTTAGGCAATGAAAATAGGGAATTAGATCTTGTAAAGCTCGCCTCCTATCGGAAATAATTGGCCAAGCAGTACAATATGTGTCAAGGTGAGGATCTTCGACGTTAAATAGTACATACGTAGAAAGATTGTGGGCAGTGTTAAGAAGCCCTCAGACGGGAAACTTGGGCCCAACTGGGAAGGCCCATTATCATTCGGGACGACTTGCAGAGAGCCTACCACTTAGAAATAATAGAGGGCATAGAGGTTCCCCAGGTATGGAACGCAACCTATCTCAAGAAGTTTTACTCTTAAAGTCTAACTTGTTTTAATTTTTAATTATTTGTTAAAAAAGTTAGACATTTTTTTAGATTTCTTGCACGTATTCACATATGTCAAAATTTATCTATATATTCATTTTTTAAGTGGTAGACAAATGAGTAGTTAATAAAGAAGATCGATTAGTCAAATGAGTTTTCTTTAGCATATTATCATTATGGTGATTATCTTCTTTCAAATATATTCTTTTAAAGACTAATTAAGTGGTCGGCCAAAGACCATCTCTAACTTGAAATGTCTGCATGTAGAATAACTGGTTGATCAACCAATGGTCAACCAAACTCAAAGTGTTTTGACAATTCACAAAACATAAATAATTTCTCACAACCAATGAAAGGCCTACTGAAAACCTTAGGCACCCATAACCGGCCAGGTCAGAAAAATCCTAATTGGGAGGCGACCCGACGAATAGGTGCATTCTTGCTTTTTTGGTTGTAGACCTTAGGTTTAATGTGCCAACATCACTTAACATGTAAGACCCGGGACCACACAACGAAATGGAAAGGAAAATGTGAAAATTTCCATTGATAATTTAAATTATTACAAGGAACTTGAGAATAAAAATGATTTATAAAAAGGATAATGACTGAACTAGTTGCGCAATCTAAGTGATCCGATCACTGAAGTCCCAACTCGGGAAGGTTGAATGTCCAAAGCATAAGACAACACAGTAATGGCCAAATTTGTGATTCTTTATATTCCTCCAAGAGACACCCTATGGACTAAGTCTGGAGGTTGGTAATGCCCATTATCTCCATCTAGTCCATATTCGCTTAGATACTTTCTAATTAGGCTAATAAGAATGGCATCCGTTGTGATCTACGAAACATCACGCTTGTAAGGAGTCTTCTATTGGTCGAGCCAGTCTGGATCATACTAGTACCACAGTTCAGAGTCCTTAGGCACTTTGAAATTATTAGGGCATTGATCCAACCATTCTTATAACCAACGTTACGAGCATCATTTAGGGTTGAATCCATATTGACAAGGGTCTTGTCATAGTCCATCCACACTTGGTAAGGTTGCTTGTGGAACTAGATCCTGAGGCGATTAAGATTATCAGATAGGATACTGATGGTCATCATTTTATTTTTCAAAGACTTAGTATCCTTCTTTAGATCTTGGATCAGACGACCACCCCTTTACTCTTGAAAGGGAGATATACCTCTGATGGTCGCCTCCTTATCGTTCAAAGACTTTTGAGCCTTCTTTGTTTCCTCTTTTAACTGATCATTATCTTCTTCGAGAAAGGAGGATCCTTTTCGATCTTTTTCTCTCGTTCGGGACTTGTTAAATCTTCTGAGCTCAACCCTCAAATCATTTTTTTTTAATTTCTCGGGAAGAGCAGTGACCTTTCTCGTGCCTATAAGGTCGACATGTAGAGAGAAGTAATTCCTTACATGGGCAGAATTAATGTACTGTAATGGTTATGTTTATAAACTAATATCTAGAATGAAATATTGATAGGAAAGATTGGACGTTATATTATTCTATGTGAAAGTTAAAGTAATTTACCAAAATGGTAAAATAGTTCATTATGTGAGAAAAGTTATTAGTTCTAATAATTTTATTGAAAGGAATAAATAAATGAGTGATGATGGGATAGTCATAAGACCACAAAGCATATAAACTTTACATATGTATGATGGGATTCAAATAAATTGTCACATTATTGTTTATAAATATTTTTGTGAATATTGATCGATTATAAGTGAGTTTAAATATAATCTACCAGCTCATAAATTGTGTTTATGTTGACAATTCCAATTCTCATTGGATAAATATATGTTGAAATTGTATTATATTATTGCTACATGGAGTGTTTGTTGATTAGAGGTTGAGCGAGAAGGCAATACAATTGTGGAGATGGGATGTTTTTAATCCCAAAATTATATATTGTTGTGAAGAATTAAAGATTTTGGAATAAAAAAGTATGATATTTTTAATTAGAGGTAAATATTAAGTGATGTGAAGTCATATTATAATATTTAATCAAATATAATATATACTTATGTGGGAATGTATTATAAAAATGTCTTAATAAATACATCAATTAGTAGTGTGGTGTGGTACTGAGAATGACAGACTATAAACTGTATATATATATATATATATATATATATATATATATATATGATTGTATGTGAAGGGGTATGATAGTTAAAGTAATGACAATATAAAATAATACGAAGTTATTAATGTAAGAAGATATGTATGATTTGTAGATTTATATACCATGTGTAGGAGATAAGTACTTGGTATTAAGAAACTTCTTGTGATCTTAAACTAATATATTAGAAAATAGAGCGTTATGTGAGACATTAACAATGAGAAGAATCATGTAAAAAGAATGGTCATGCATTGATATGAAACTGCTAGAGTAATTAAATTTTAGGGACAAAATTTCTTAAGTAGCGGAGAAGTGTGACACCCCGAATCTTCCTTACCTTGATTACGGTGATTTATTGATGCATAAGTTTCATTATATACATAAAGGAGATTATATATGTATTTATGTGAGAATGAATATCAAAAGAAAAAATGTGTTTGATATTGGATGAAGATTAGGCATAAAGTATAAAAAGTTCGTATGCATTAATAAAAAGTAATATATAAAAGAATAAATATAGAGGAAAAATAAATATTAAAAGATGATGAGGTATTCACTTGCAAGATATAATTATATGTGAGGAGGCTATGTGTAATTAACGTGATATATGTAAAGTTGATTGAAACATGTGGTTCTTGAGTGTAAAATAGACTAAACCATGCAATTAATTTAAGAGGCAAGAGGTGTCATTACCTAAACACTTTAAGCACAACAATGATTTAAAATTAGATGGGGTGTAAAATAAAGGGGGAGATGATATTGTTGAGTAAATTTTCTCTACACAAGTTGAGCCATGCTTGACAAGAACAAAATTTTACACTTAATTGAGGAGCTTATGCTAGAGGGAGAAAAGGGGGGGCTTAAAACCTAGATTTTAGGTGAGTTAAAGATCTGAAATTTATGCGTATGATGTTTATTTATGATTATATGTGTTATATTATTGTTCCATGTACTAGAATTGAGAATTATAGAGGAAATATAGTTAAACATGTTGTGTTATTTATGTTATGTTATTTGGGACTTATTGTGCTCAAATTATCATAAATATCTATATACTTAATGAAATCTATTAAATCCAATGGTATATTTTATATAACATATTTGTTCACGACGTGTTAAAAAATTGGGATAAATTATCTTTTATTTTGGTCTCAGTGACGTTTCAAAATTATAATTTTGTTGTTGTATTTTTCAGAAACAACTTGTACATGTAGCAAAATGACCATAATGCTCTCTAGAATTCGAAATGATGAACCTTAAAATGAGTTAGCAACTATATTTATAAGGATATAAAAATGTATGGTAGAGCATGTAGTCAATTATCAATTTTTACAGTTTCATATGTGAACATGACTAAAAATAGAATTAGTTGCAAGAGAGAGAACTTATGAGCAATTCAATTTTCATCCATATCTGAGTGTTAAATCATATGATTGAAATAAGAATGATATAAGTAATGAATGTATTTATAAGAGTGTGATAATTATTTATATATTTTATTTAGTAATTTGAATATGTAAGTAAATATTGAGAGTATGAAATATGAGATGACATGTATTGTATCTTCATCTACAGAGCATGGATAGTCTACATGGATTGGGTAATGATGAAGAACAAGAATAAATATTGAATTAAATAACTAAAGCATGATTGTTATTTATTGTTAAGGGTTATATGCTAAGGTTTGAGTAAATAATATGAAATGAAAATATGATTAAGTTATGATATGTGGATAATGACATGAGATATGAAAGTTGTAAAGAATGAATGCGGTATATGTTGGAATATTGCTATGAATTAAATATAAATTGTTGTGTAAATATAAATTGTTATGTATATTTTATATCTTGCACATGCTAAATTGTATTGTATTGGTAGGTGGAGAGGCAACACCATCAATATCAGTTGAACCTAAATAAAAGGATAAGTAATTTATACAAAAAAATCGAGGTTAGTGTACTTATACAATTAAAATAGTTATCATTAATGAATGATAACTTACGTTTTAGTGGTAAAGGGGGTGACGACGCGTATCCTAATGGGATCCTGGCAGGGGTGACGAAGCAAATGTCTTGGTGAATAACGTATCTAAATATTTTGATGTGTATATGAATAAGTTGATAGTGAGCTGTGGGTGTGTGAGTATTCTCATTAAGCATTATCTTAATGTGAAATAATGTTTTCATTTAAGGTTGTTAGGAGATGAGTTCACTCCTAAGGTTGGGGTTAAAGGAGTCATGTCCAAGGCTTTCCCATGTGTTATTATACATATGTTCATATTTATGTTTGATATTGTATGAAAGCTTGTTTAATCCTAACTAGTTGATGTGGAAATACTTAGTATGTTATGGTTTGGTTTTTGTCATGTAACAAATTATTAGTTGGTTTTCTTTATGTGACTTTATAAAAAAAACATTTGTTCATATTCTCACCAAATAAGTTTTAAATTTTTGGTGGTTTACCTAGTAATTGATTAAGGAAATATTTAGATGTTGTTAATTAGATCTGTTATTCCTAACCGTGAGATAGTGAGAATCTCTGGGTGGGGTCTCACAGAAATGGAGGAAATTGTTGAAATGAATGAGGAATATTGTGTGGATATCTTTGAAAAATGTGAGGTTAATACGGAAAAGGAAAAAGGAAAATAAAATGACCACATAATTCTCCAAACCTTGTATTATGCCTTTTTTCCCAACCATGCTTTATGTATTTCACCTATTGAGAGGTCCAAAGCCAGTCCCTTTGCAATCACTAAGACACCCAGACACATAACGACATATCCCATAACTACAAATGGACTAAAAAAACTCGGAAACATGAAAACCTTCCACAAATACTAACCAATTAAAAATAAACTTACCACCTAAAGATCCACTAATACCATAAATAAACTAAAACAACTTTAGAATTAAAAATCAAATTGGAAACCCACATAACTCAATCCAATAAAAAAAATTCTCACTACTATCCTAAATATCTAATACAAACACCAATGTTCAATCCCAACCCAATCAATTAACACGCAACCTTAAAACTAGTTATATGTAACCGTTAAATACACTTTGACACATTATCTCTGGAAAATTCAAAGAATATGGAAAATTATGGACAAAGAAATAAACAAAATGTCTAATAATATGATGGATGTGGAAAGTGGAAACAAAAGGAAGGATATTATGGATGATAGATAGAAAGATATTGGGAATAAAGGTAATTTCAATAAAACAACTATGAATAGAGTAACGACGGTGACCACAACACTGTCGCGTTGAGCCTAAAGTTGATTCTGAGATGGAATTTTTTGATGTTGGGAACCCCTAAAAAATTTATCCTTATGTGAGTTAACATGAAAGGAAAAACCAAAAATATTATTCCTCGTAGAGACTAAGTTATGGAGTGGTGAAATGGAACAACAAACAATTTTCTAAAGTTCAAGTATGGTATATTTATGGATAAAATTTATCGACCATGAGGATTGGATTTATTTTGGGAAAAAGATGTGGATTCAAATGTGCAGATCTACTAAAACCACCATATTAATGCCATTGTTAATGATTTTGATGACTCAAAGTAGTGGAACTCCTCAAACAACTGAGTATTAGTCATTACCTTCCATAGTGATGCATGGGTTTTGAAAGGAGCCTACAATTATATATTTTGCTCTGATACCACTTGTTGGGACGTAGGTTCCCAAAAAATTCAAAATTTTAATTTCTAAAGGGATGGATCACCAAATATTTCGAATTTAAAAATTTCTTTCAAAATTAAATCATCACTTCTTAAACTAAACTTCAATTCACGTTCAAATTAACAAAAATCAAACTAAAACAACTTAATTCAAGATTAATATGAACTTTGTCTAATTAATAATTCCAACTTGAATAAAAGTAAACTAAATCATCCAAATGAATTAAGCACCAATTACACAATTTTTGTGATTAAACCAATTTTATCTTGTTAACCTAAGCATGCATCCAAATGATAATTTGCAAGATAAAAATACATAATCACAATGCGCCGATGTACGAGGAAAACCTACAACGAAAAAAATCTCAGATGGCCCAACAACTAGTCCACTAAGTATGCATTTAATACAAGGACACGATAGAAGACTTACAAAACTACTTGATGTCCTAAAAAGCCTTCACGCTCTTCGTTCCTTCCACCTCTGTCTAGTGATAATGCAGGAGTCCACCTACATCTCGAAGTCCATCGATTGGGTAATGCTACTGATTAGGCTCAAATTCTTCCGAATTTAGTCCTTAAATTAGAGACTTCTACCATCTCGAATAACGTAAAGTGAGTGTAATTATCACATTTCTTTGATATTAACTCCTTTTAACAAGTACCTCTAGTTTCGCATATTTCTCATGAGTTTTACAGGTATTTGAAGAACTGAGGAAGAAAAAAACTGGAAAAGAAATGAATGAAGTCAAAGGGTGAAAGTCAAAAGGAAATTTCATGAAGTTGCAACTATAATCCATAAATGAAGCTAACTGGAAAGTTGAAGAGAGTTCAATTTCAAGAACCCTGGACGAAATGCCAAGTCAATCCGAGCTCCGGTGATCAAGTTACGAAGATTTGAAGTTGAGGAGGAAAAGACCCCTGGATGAAAAGAGAGGGCGATCCAGACCTTTTATTGGAAAAGGATCCGAACCGCATTGGAAGATAACATTCTGTCTTGAAAAGGGGAGGGGGGGATCCGGACCTTTTCCCAAAAAGGATCTGGACCGCCTCAAGCTAAGGAATTTTGTCTCGAAAAGGGGGCCGATCCGGACCGCTTACCCTGATGGATCCGAACCTCATTGGATTTTTACGAATTTCTCTATTCTTCCTCAGAGTTGTAATGGAGTTAAACTCTAGTAAAATTTCATGGTTATTTATTCATTTTAGTTTCCTAATATAGGGAGTTTGATTTTAAGGTTAGCTAAGTAAGAATGGAGGGTTTTTGTAATAAAAAACCCTAGTTTTCAATAAGAAGCATTGCTGTAAGGATTTGAGTTTGAATTTCTGCAATTCAAGTAATACTTTTCTTTAATTTTCTAATGCTAATTAGTTTAATTGTTGGGTTTGATTATAAAATTCTCTTTTCAATTAGTTTCTTTAAAGTTAATGTTTTCTTTATTAAAAATCATGTCTTTCTCTAAGTTAATTATGTCTAGCTAATTTTCTAAGGGTTGGGGTGCATGAACCCCACCTGATGTAATTCATCAACATGAAAATAGATTTTTGAATTAAAATCTTAGATGAATCGTGTTGTATAACTGGTGCAACCGTCGTACGACTTTTGATCTCGTTTGCCCTAGGTAACCAAGATGCTTAAGAGTGTGACGTGAGTATTGGTTAATGCGACACCGCTTTACTCGTCCTTTGCTTACATACTGTGCGGGATGCGATCCTTCATATGTGTAATACTTGTGAGTACTAAAGACCAGGTTCATTTAAAATTCTAATTCCGAATCTAGTATCCTACGAAGTGAATTACTAGGGTGTGGGGGATTGTAACCCGACGTATTATTCTCATCTCATAGTTAAACTTTTAAACCGTTTGTCGTCATCTCTTCGTTTAGATTAGTGTAGTTACATTTTTTTAATTCGTAGTTTCTTTAGTTAATAATTCTCAAATTTGCATCTAGTTGTAGTTGTTTCATTTCTCAAAATCACCTTTTCGTTCTTTTTAGAGTCAAAGTTAAGATTTCTTTATCTCTCCAACGTCGTTACGACTTTGTTCGTCCGGTTTCCTTGAGGATCGATACTCGACTTATCGGATTATTACTTAAGCGACATGCTTGCACTTGAGCCTACATAGTACGCACACTAGACACTTTTGTGGCCGCGTCAAGTTTTTAGTGCCGTTGCCGGGGAACTAGGTAGACTTATGTTAGATCGAGTCAATCTAGAACTTTGACCAAAAATTCAAAAAATAAAAAAAAATATATAAATAAAATTCATCATCTCTCAAAAACCTTTAATGCAAAATCCTGAACATACTCAGACTTCTCACAATACTCCAACCAGAATCCACGAAAATCTAATTGTTGAGTATAACTCTGAAAGCCCCCACACACCCCGCGTTCCACAATTTTGGGTTCCATTTCCCACTCCTGAGCACTTTATCGGTAGTTACACCCTGAGTCAACCTTCGAGTCACACATCTAGGACACCGGGTGAATATTCATAGTCATTTGAAGCGAGCACGAGCGTGATGTCGGACACAACAAGTTACGGCACTGGAGAGGGAGATCTACCTTATCGTCCCATAAAAGATTTACTATTTCCTGAGCGGACTGTCACCCCTGGTTGCATTTTACTTCCGTATAATGCCGGTCAGTTCCACTTTTGCAATGGGATGATAAATATTCTCCTTACGTTTCACGGCATGGATTTAGAGAAACTATACTTGCATATCCGCGAGTTCGAAGAGGAGTGCGACACATTTAGTGACCAAGCCTGCACGCAGGATATCATTCGCCTAAAGCTTTTTCCTTTTTCCCTAAAGAATAAAGCCAGGACCTGGCTATGGTCTCTACCCACGAACTCCGTAACTTCCTGGAGAGATATGAAATCCAAGTTTATCTTAAAATTCTATCCACAACACAAGACCAACTTTGCCAAAACTCAAATCCAAGGTTTTTGACAACACGATAATGATTCTTTTGACAGGTGTTGGGAAGGTTTCCAAGAGTTAGTAAGCGCATGCCCCCATCATGATTTTGACAAACACCTTGTGAACTCTTTCTTCCATAATGGGTTGACAGTGGCTTCCAAACAACTTGTGCAAATAATGACTGAAAGAACCTTTTGGGATTTAAACTCCAGCGATGCCGAGGCCCATCTTAAGTATGTCTTAGAGACTAGTTAAGAATGGGACACATCTGACCCTAATACCCAAGCCCGACCTAGACAAACATCTATCACTCCGACTGCATCCAGTCTATGCCATTTGGATAGTAATACCGTAATAGATCGCCGATTCGATCAGTTTCAAAGAGATATGAAAGAGTAGTTTGATGGCCGATTAAGAGATATCTCCGAATCCAACCGTAGTTCAAAAGAAAATGTGTGTGCTATCTGTGAGGCAGGCCATTCCACAAAGTCATTCCTGATAATTTCTACCTATAAACCTATGCACACCGGGCAGGTGGATGCTATAGGAGGATTCAGGGGAAATTTTAACGCCCTACATGGGAACTCGTATAACCCTTCGTGGAGAAACCATCCTAGTTTTAACTGTGGACAACCACAATCTACGATGAATCCACATTCACAGATTATCCCACCTCCGCCACCGCCACCGCCTCAATACCTATAAGAACTACCACCTCCATCTCCATATATAGCTCCATCGCGGAGTAATCTCGAGGATACAATAAACCAGTTCATAAATTCTCAAAGTGTAACCAATGCTAGAAATGAATGCATGTTCGTCGATAGAAATGCACACATCTCCAAGTTGCAATCATCGTTGAGTATCCAAGAGAAATAAAAAATTCCTTCCCAGGGCCAAAGACCTCCCCAAGGTCAACCTAGTGTTAGTTCCACCTCTACAGAACAACAGGAGCATTGCCAAGATGTAACCACTCTTTGTAGTAGGAAAATTGCTAATTTATCACCTACCCCACATGACATTTCAAAAGTCAAGGAGAATTTTCCCAGCACGAAAGAGGCCGAAGATATCCCCTTGAACGAGAGTGAAAAGGAAGACACTAGTGAGACCAAGGTAGTTGTAAAGCCACCCTCCATTGACCCATTTACTCAAAGATTGGTTCCTTCAAATAAAGGGACCATAAGTGATGAAGTGCTAGAAGTCCTTAAGAACGTGAAATTGAACTTACCTTTCCTCGATGTAATAAGACAAATTCCAGCCTATGAAAAAGTCATAAAAGACTTATTAACAGTCAAGGGGAGGATTAAGGTAAAGACAAACGTGTTCCTAGCACAAAACGTGAGCTCAGTTCTTCTTAACGATCTCCCACCTAAATATAAAGATCCCGGTGCACCCACCATTTCCTACACCATTGGAGAGAAAAAATTCGAAAAGGCCTTACTCGACTTGGGGGCGAGTGTCAATATCCTCCCCTATTCAATTTTTAAGCAACTTGATCTGGGTGATCTTAAGCCCACAAGGATCACTCTCTAATTAGTGGATCGAACCATGAAGATACCAAGACGTATAGTTGAGGATGTGATAGTCCAAGTGTACACTTTCTACTTCCTGGTAGATTTTGTCATTTGGTACACAGAGCCCTCCTTCGCCTCGAAAAATCATATTCCCATCATTCTTGGGCGTCCATTCTTATCTATGGCTAACGCATTGATCAATACTCGAAATGGGCAGATGCAACTCACTTTTGGGAATATGAATTTAGAAACAAACATCTTCAACATAGCCCAACAAGCAGGGGAAGAAGATGATCTTCACGCGGTGAGCTCAATTGATGAAATCGTAGAAGAACACATTGAGAAAAATTACTGTGGAGATGCCTTAGAAGCTTGCCTAGTGTCTAGTTATGAGAGAGAGGGAGCTTACACCGAGTTTGAGAGAGAGATTGAGGAGTTGAGAGGCTTACTCAATAAGAGAGCGTCGGATGAGGACGCGAGAGATGTTAGTTGGGTTTTTCGATTCGAAGAGTTATCGTCGAGGGAGGCATGTATGGTGCCCTCTAGTGACTCATTCCTGACTCTCGAATTGAAGAAACTACCCTCTAACGTTAAATATGCTTTCTTAGGTGAAAGTGAGACATTTTCTGTTATCATCTCCTCTAACTTAGATGAAGTGCAAGAGGGTAAGATATTAAAGATTTTGAGGAAGCACCAAAGTTCTTTTGGTTGGTGTATAGCTGATCTAAAGGGGATAATCCCTCTAATTTGCACCCATAAGATTCACCTTGAGGAAGATCTTAAGCCCTCGAGAGAAATGCAAAGAAGGCTAAACCCCACAATGAAAGATGTGGTGAGGACAGAAACATAAAGTTGTTGGATGCCGGGATTATCTACCCAATATCGGATAGCAAGTGGGTGAGACCCATTCAAGTCGTCTCGAAGAAGTCGGGCATGACTGTGATCGAAAACTCCAAAGGAGAGCTAGTTCCCCAACGCACCACCACTGGGTGGCGAGTTTGCATTAATTACCGAAAACTCAAT
This sequence comes from Sambucus nigra, assembly GCA_949130495.1. Lineage (NCBI taxonomy): Eukaryota > Viridiplantae > Streptophyta > Magnoliopsida > Dipsacales > Adoxaceae > Sambucus > Sambucus nigra. Next base: position 190,742,245 of record OX422208.1, on the reverse strand, counting down.
GCGGGAACTAGGAAAGACCATTTTCCCTTGCCATTTATCGATCAAATGTTTGAAAGAGTAGTGGGCTACCCTTATTATTGCTTCCTAGATGGTTATTACGAATATAACCAGATTGAGGTAGATGTACTTGATCAAGAGAAGACAACCTTCACTTGCCCTTTTGGAACGTTTGCATACAAACGTATGCCATTCGGCTTGTGTAATGAACCGACGACCTTTAAAAGGTGCATGTTGAGCTTATTCAGTGACATGGTTAAGAGAGAGCTAGAGGTGTTCATGGATGACTTTAGTATTTTTGCTACCTCTTTCGACCTATGTCTAGCCAATATTAAGAAAGTACTAGCTCGATGTGTGGAAAAGAACTTAGTGCTGAATTAGGAGAAATGCCATTTCATGGTAACTGAGGGTATAGTTCTTGGCCACATCGTGTCATCCAAAGGAATCGAGATTGATAGAGAAAAAATCAACGCCATAGCTAACCTACCCCCACCTAAATCGCTAAAAGATGTGCGCTCCTTCTTGGGCCATGCAGGGTTTTATAGAAGGTTCATTAAGGACTTTAGCGCCACCGCTAGACCCTTAAGCAATCTTCTTATGAAGGACACCCCATTCGAGTGGATGAAAGAATGCCAAAGTGATTTTGAAAAATTGAAAAACATGCTTGTGTCCTCTCCCATCATGCAAGCTATGGATTGGTCCTTACCATTCGAGCTTATGTGTGATGCTAGAAATTATGCGATAGGGGCTGTTTTGGGCCAAAAAAAAGACAAAAAGGCTCATGTCATCTATTATGATAGTCGGATACTTACCGGACCACAACTCAACTACTCCACCATGGAAAAGGAATTGCTAGCGGTAGTTTTTGCTCTTAACAAGTTTCGATCCTATCTTATCGGTTCCCCCATCACTTTTTTCACTGACAACGCGGCTTTAAAATATCTCCTTGCCAAGAAAGACGCAAAGCCGCACCTCATAAGGTGGATCCTATTCCTACAAGAGTTTAATCTCTCCATTAAAGATAAAAAAAGAGTAGAAAATGTCATCGCCAATCACTTATCACGGCTTTCGTCCGACGTACCTAGTGATCCTACACCCATAGACGAGTATTTTTCGGATGTGCAACTCTTTGCCACCTCTTCTTTGCCCTGGTTTGCGGATGTAGTGAACTATCATGTCACGGGAGCCATCCCTCCTGATTGGACACCGCAAGATAATAAGAGGTTCATCACTTGGTCACGCATGTTTTTCTATGATGATCCATTCCTTTTTAAATATTGCACAGACCAAATCATCCGACGATGCGTACCGGATGATGAAATTCCTAAAGTCATCCTATTCTGTCATTCGGAGGCATGTGGAGGCCACTTTTCCATGAAAAAGACAGCCGCTAAAATTCTCCAAAGTTGTTTCTACTGGCCCATAATGTTTTGGAATGTAAATAATTGTTACAAATCTTACGACAGGTGTCAACGGATGGGGGTGATTACCCGACGAGACATGATGCCATTAACCCCGATTCTCATCATTGAGATTTTCGATTGCTGGGGTATTGACTTCATGGGCCCTTTTCCCCCGTCCTTTGGATACCTATACATCCTAGTCGTGGTAGACTATATGTCTAAGTGGGTGGAAGATATAACTACCAAGACTAATGAAAATAAAGTGGTGATAAGGTTCCTACAGGAACACATACTTTCTCTCTTCGGTGCTCCAAAAGAGATAATCAGTAATAATGGCACACACTTTTGCAACAAGCCTTTTGATAAACTTATGATAAAGTATGGTGTCATTCCCAAGGTTGGAATGACCTATTACCCACAAACGAATGGGCAGGCTGAGTTGGCGAATCATAAAATCAAAAACATCCTCGAGAAGATCGTCGATCCAAACCGGAAAGATTGGTCCCTTAGATTGAACGATTCCCTATGGGTCTACCACACCGCATACAAGAACCCACTCGGAATGTCCCTGTTCCATTTTCTGTATGGAAAACCTTGCCATCTTCTTATTGAGTTGGAGCACAAAGCGTACTGGTCCATTACGAGAGTAAATTATGATATGGATAAAGCCAGTGAAGCTCGCAAGCTTCAACTGAATGAGTTGGAGGAGATACACAATGATGCGTATGAGAATGCCAAGATTTTAAAAGAAAGGATGAAACTCGCGCATGACAAGATTATTCGACGAAAAAAGTTTCAACCCAAACAAAAGGTACTCCTCTATAACTCCCGGCTTCATCTATTTTCGGGTAAATTGCGGTCCCATTGGACAGGCCCATTCGTTGTTAAGACCGTATTTCCCCACGGAGCTGTGGAATTGGACGATCCAAAAGGGGGGAACACGTTCAAAGTCAATGGACAATGCCTAAATCCCTATCTAGAGGCGTGCATAGAGTATGTCGACACCATTTGGTTATCGGACCCCATCTACGAGGCAAAGTGAGCTGAAATTGAGAGGTCATCGTACCCCAGATGCGTATGGGGTGATTCTTGTGTATAGTAGTCAGGTGTATCTTAGGATAGGGTAGGTAGGTTCAATAAATGGATGTAGCATACATTTACGAGTAGGAAGCATACACTTTGGGACCATCTCGGGATTCAAATATGAGGGTCGAGCATAATTCGGGGTAATAATTGAGTTGAAAATAAGTGGAAATGCATTTAAAGTATGAGAGAAGGTGAGAAAAGAAGACGAAAAGGAGGCTGTCACAAAAAGGCACCTGGTCCGGACTGCTCCTGGGCACCGAATTCGGATCGTTTTAGGAGAATTAAAAAAAAAAAAAATTTGCATGGCAATTCGGATCTCCATCTGAACTCCTCTAATCGATTCCCTAGGTGCATACCTTCTCCCCCAACCCCTTCACTTCCCTTAATTTCGTAAATCCCAACATTTCCCTCCTAAAAATACCTTCCCCTTTCCCTCCTTCTCTTTTCCCTCCAAATCCTCCTATAAATACAAGCCCTAACCCCTCCCATCTCTCCCACACAAATCTGTCTCAAATATTTTCCCTCCTTCATCTCTCAAACACTTTTTCCCACCCCCTCTCTCACTCAATGGCTGCCCAAGACCGACCCACCAAATATAATTTCGTCTCTATCATAAAAAATAACCCCGCCGATTATCGCTTTGACCAAGAAATGCGGTGGTGTACGGAGTATTTTGGGCAAACGCGCAATTTCCAAGTGGAATGGGCCATTATTTGGGACGAACTACCCAATTATGTCACTAATTTGTTCCGTCCTAAGGGTTGGTGCTGCTTCTTGCATGAGCCTCACAATGCAGTTTGGGCTGTGGAGGTCCGAGAATTTTACGGCACCCTTGTACGCACCGATGAGTTCGTGGCTGAAGCGTGAATCCGGGGGCAACGCATCCCATTCTCTTTGGGGACAATAGTCGAGAAACTCGCTGAAAAAGACATCCCCAATCCCACCGCTTTTGTCTACCCCAACAACTCCCCGTCGCTTTGAGCGTCTCGCGCCCGGGGAAGTCTGGAACAAGGGTGAATTGAGTGAAAAAGTGCGCCTCACTTTTCAAATTGTGTGCGCAAATATCCTCTAGAATTCCAATGACTCCGTCATGCGCCCGCGCCAAGCAACACTTGTGTACCACCTATTTGACAGCACCTTATCCATCAACCTAGCGCATATCATTTACCACGATGTCCTCTTTGCGACGAAGGATTAAAAGGGCGCCACTCCTGTTCCCTATCCCCGGTTCATTGCCTCCATTCTAGTTGATTATCTCTTCTGTCATCATGTCGGGACTCTTCATCTCCCAAACCCTTTCGGGAAGGCAACCCGGAATAAAAGAGAGAAACAAAGGGCCATTCTAAGAGCCTGAGAAGATGAAAAGTCCGATGAGGATGAGAGTAGAGAGGAGGAGGATGCAGCAGCCGATGTCGAAATGGGGGACCAAGAGGTGGGGTTCGATGAGGACGAAGAAGACTATGATTTCGAGCTACTCAAGAGTGATACAGACGCACGCCTAACAGCATTGGAGGGTAAAGTTGATGGGTTCATCTCACAATACCAAAGGAACACGAACATAAGGCATAGGCTTCAAGCTCACATGTACGAACTCAACTTTGGTGGACCCTCTGCAAGCTTCTTTTATGATCCATATGACCCAAACGTGCCTAGTAGCTCCAATCCCCCCACCCCAGTGATCATGTGTTTTGTGATTGTGTCGATTGTAAGTTGGTTGGTTTGCTTATATGCTCTTTCCTTTCTCATGTACCACAATCCTTATCAGTGAAAATCTGCATTTTCTTCATTTGTTTGTTTTATTTATCGCACTCTTATTTTGCCTTATTTAGATTTTAGTCCTTTTGGTTGGGGACAATGCAAAAGTCTAAGTTAGGGGGTTGACGAGTGCATATTTCTAAAACTTCACAAATTTTCAAAATGCCAAAAAAATTGGAAAACTTCAAAATTTCCAAAAAAATTTGAAAAACCAAAAATATATTTTTTGAAATAAATAAAAATTGGAATTCAAATCTTTCAAAAATATCATTAAAATTCGGTTTAAAGTCTCAATTTGTAAAAACATAGTACACAAAGCCGAAATTGACCAAAGATGAAAATTGAGCGAACATAGACGACTTAACGAATAAGTGTGGCGATTAATCAACCCGGTGAAATTTTGAGCCTATCATTTTTTTCGAGTTTTTAAATCAATTCGAGTTTATGATTAACTCAATGTTCTTTTCAGCTTTTTATTAAGTCGTTGATGATCTCTATTTTATTGTTTTGATCGGTTATGGGAAATGTGTGATATATTGTCTTGAATAACGCGCACTAAAATATCTCTAAACTAAATTAATCTCAAAACGCTTATGGTAAAGCATTTAGAAATTTGGACAATGAAGTAGGCCCTCGTTTGACACTCAAAAAGATTAACCGTAAAAAGTCATTAAAAACTAACCTTTTTGCAACCCAATTTGAGCCGAATAAGTTTTTCCCTTTCGTTTGACAACCCGAAAAAACCCAATTAGCCTGGAATTGTGAAAATTGAATATTCATCAAATAAAGTCTGAAAAGTGCCTAAAAAAGGGCAAGAACAAAAATTGAAGAATGATCAACAAAAATAGTAAGAAAAAGAAAAATAATAAAAAAAAATAATAAAAGAAGAGAAAATGAGCAATAGCCCGGAAAAAGCACAAATGGACATCATAAATGAATTTTCCAATTTCGACCTTCCCAACCATTCCCATTTTATCCAATACACCTTTAACCCGAAAAAGTCCTAACTGAGTTCGAATTGAGAAATTGATTACCGCGTGGAGAGCTAAGATACAAAAAGAAAACATGAGAGATTAAATGGTGTGAATAAAAGATGATATTTACTGTTTCCCAATAACCGTAATCCGATGATGAGATCTTTTCACCTAAAATATTTTCGTCTTTCAATTTTTGTGCGTGACCTTGGGTCCATTATTATTTACTCTTATAAATCACGCATACCGGGAGAAAATAGCCACATTCCGAGTGATTCATTTGTGAGTGCATCCCGTGAGATTTTGAAATCAAAATGGATCTTCGAAAAGTAACGTAGTGATCAATCGGTGGAAGTTAGCGGTTCGATTTTTGGCTTCGCACACACACACACTATGACTTGAGACTTGTGAATATAATTTTAACGTGACCATTTTTTGGGAGTTTAAATTGTACAATTCTTAAGTATTTTGATTTTTCTTTTAGTCAATAACGAATTTTGTGGGTATATTCATAGCAAACTCTCACGAGACACAACTCATCCTACTAGGGTGACCTAAGGGTTTAAAGTCTTGTTGCATATGCTCAATGCAATCACTTGTCCGCAAAAGAGGTACTCTATCCAAATAAAATGAAATTTTTGAGAGTTGACCCGTAGTTACATTCTTTTACATTGCTCAGGACGCGCAAAGTTCTAAGTTAGGGGGTTTGATTGGGCTCAAAGGCTTTCGAGTTTAGCCCTTAAATTAGAGACTTCTACCATCTCGAATAATGTAAAATGAGTGTAATTATCACATTTCTTTAATATTAACTCCTTCTAACAAGTGTCTCTAGTTTTGCGTATTTCTCATGAGTTTTGTAGGTATTTGAAGAACTGAGGAAGAAAGAAACTGGAAAAGCAATGAATGAAGTCAAAGGAGGAAAGTCAAAGGGAAATTTCGTAAAGTTACAGCCATCATCCAGAAGTGAAGCCAGCTGGAAAGTTGAAGAGAGTTCAATTTTAAGAACCTTGGAAGAAACGACAAGTCAATCCGAGCTCCGGTGATTAAGTTACGAAGATTTGAAGTTGAGAAGGAAATGACCCCTGGATGAAAAGAGAGGGCGATCCGAACCTTTTATTGGAAAAGGATTAGGATTGCAATGGAAGATAACATTCTGTCTCGAAAAGGGGAGGGGGATCCGGACCGCCTCAAGCTAAGGAATTCTGTCTCGAAAAGGGGGGCGATCCGGACCGCTTACCCTGATGGATCCGGACCGCATTGGATTTTTACGAATTTATCTATTCTTTCTCAAAGTTGTAATGGAGTCAAACTCTTGTAAAATTTTGTGGTTATTTATTCAGTTTCGTTCCCTAATATAGGGAGTTCGATTTTGAGGTTAGCTAAGTAAGAGTAGAGGGTTTTTGTAGTAAAAAACTCTAGTTTTCAATAAGAAGCATTGCTGTAAGAATTTGAGTTTGGATTTCTGCAATTCAAGTAATACTTTTCTTTAATTTTCGATTGCTAATTAGTTTAATTGCTGTTTTTGATTCCGAAATTCTCTTTTCAATTAGTTTCTTTAGAGTTAATGTTTTCTTTCTTAAAAATCATGTCTTTCTCTAAGTTAATTATGTCTAGCTAATTTTCTAAGGGTTGGGGTGGATGAACCCCACCCGATGTAATTCATCAACATGGAAATAGATTTTTGAAATAAAATCTTAGATGAATCATGTTGTATAACTGGTGCAGCCGTCGTAGGACTTTTGATCTCGTTTGCCCTAGGTAACCGGGATGCTTAAGAGTGCGATGCGAGTATTGGTTAATGCGACACCGCTTTACTCGTCCTTTTCTTACATATTGTACGGGCAACGATCCCTCATATTTGTAATACTTGGTAGCACTAAAGACCGAGTTCATTTAAAATTATAATTCCGAATATAGTATCCTATGAAGTGAATTACTAGGGTGTGGGGGATTGCAACCCGGCGTATTGTTCTTATCTCATAGTTAAACTTTTAAACCGTTTGTCATTATCTTTATGTTTAAATTAGTGTAGTTGCATTTTGTTAATTCGTAGTTTCTTTAGTTAATCATTCTCAAATTTGCATCTAGTTGTAGTTGTTTCATTTCTCAAAATCACCATTTCGTTCTTTTTAGAATCAAAGCTAAGATTTCTTTATCTTTCCAACGTCGTTACGACTCTATTCGTCCTGTTTCCTGAGGATCGATACCCGAATTATCGGATTATTACTTAAGCGACAGACTTGCCCTTGAGCCTACATAGTACGCACACTAGACACATTTGTGATCGCATCGGCTACCATGAAACATACGGAGTCTATCATATGTACACCAACGCACACAATTCTTCGCAAGAAATAATCCATAGGAATGTACGGACTAAACACAGTGCCAAAACTCTGATCTCAAAACACATATTATATAGAGGCTTGGATCATGAAACTATTTGTGTGTAAACAAAAACACTCTTGACTATTCTTAAATGTTTCTCTCTTTAGGAAGATGGAAAATCTTAAACAAGGATGAACTTTTTAGAGAGAATTTTTGCTTTAAAGGTTTGAAAAGTCCTCCAGAAAAACTGTTCTCCCGCACTATAAAATTAAATGAAAAGTAGTGGCAGGTTAAGGGAAAAAGTGCTATTTTTCAAAAACTGCTATGGGCATTCGAACGACATCCAATCTCGTTCAAATGATATTTCAAACGAGAAAGAAGCACAACACAAAAGAGACCTCGTTAGATGTCTCGTTTGAACGACCAAGAAATCTCATTCGAATGACCTGGAAAACTCATTCTAACGACCTGGGAAAAATTAGATAATTTTTTTGAAAAAAAATATAAAGACATTTTAAAATATCTTAACAAAGGTATTAACACCCAATGATAAATTTCCAAGGCCCAACATAATATAGGCATTCATAGCTCACAGATCCTTGGAATGTTGATGACGAAACATGGCATGAAATACGTCATAGGATGTGATCACTTCGACTTGGCCGCTACGTCTTTAGCAAAAATGTCATAGGCTTGAAAGGTCACAAACACAACTTCTATTCTATGACTCAAATGGTTTTGTCCGAAATTAAGCCAACACATACAAATTGACTCAATTGAAAATTTGTCCTTACAAATCTCCCCGTTTGGCTATTTCGGGACAAAATAAAAAAGATAAACCCTATGGTCCATCAAGTTCATCTAAAAGACTCAATCCCGACCAAAATTAAAAAATACAAACGATTGACCGACACATTTATGCTTGATCTACCCATATTCGAAGAAGTTTTACATTAAAACTTTGTCGTATGTATGAAATTCCGAACACTTAAGCACACCATAAAATGCATAGGGAATATAACAAAATATATTTCAGAATTAAATCCTCCCCCTTTGTCTAACAAAGTCTACCGAAGAAGGAACGTCTCCGTCTGAGTTAGATTTCCCCAAATGCAAAGAATTAGATTCCATTTCTCCCCCCCTTTGTTCAGGAGTAGACAAAGATTATTTGCATAAAATAATTAATTTCTCCCCAATTTAAACAAGTTCTCCCCTAAATGAAATAAGGGGTGAGCATAAAGGAAAAGATAACTATATCATGAAATGGTGTATAGTGATACAAGAACAACAAAGAAACATGGCAACACAATAAGAACTAAACCACATAAGGAACAATATATATCAACTATGATGCGATAAAAAAATGATATCAACTAGATTGAACTAATATAAGCATGGGATACCAATGAAAAATCGCAAAAAGATAGATATTGATATGAAAAAATAACATATAAGGAGTAGATACAAAAGCAAAGACTCAAAACAAAAAATGTCATATGTATAAGCAATAAAATATATCAATGAATCATAAGCACACAAATATAAGTATAAACACCACACAAGATACTAAACACGATAAGCTTTCCATACTCGTATGGCATAAATGTGTCAAAACTAAATGGGGTAAACGAAATGAATGGGTGTGAACTAGAGACAAAAGAATTATGACCCAATCACTTAAACATGTTCAAGGAGTTCTATTTGATTGCAAAACTTTATCAACTAAGATTTAGCCTCATGTGATAAGATAATGTGAACTCAAAGAAGAAACAAGCACAATGTACATAATCCTAGAATTTTGATGATTATACAAATCAATAGAGTCATGACATAATTAGCATTAATAAGATTCATTATGCAAAGCTGTTGGTCTTCAACTAAACACCCCCAAAAGATAAAAAAAATGACATATTTTCTTTTCTTTTCTATTCTCAATTCTTTTAAAGCTGTTTTTTTTGAATGATCAAACTAAACTATGTTGGCCTTTGGCAATTTTTCTGTTTTTATTGCCTATAATATTTTCTTAGGCTCTTGCTAATAGTGTCTTTCACGCAAAGGAGATTTGATCCTTTTGTATCCCTTTCCCTTGCACTCTCTTTTTTATTTTTGTACTATTTAAATAAATCTCACGGGCAACGATTTTTACATTCACAAACCCCCATAGTCACAAAACATGTAGATGAAAAAATTGATGAGAGAACATCTCACTTAGCGTAATATAACATATGGAGTTAACGTTCAAATGAGCTCGTGCATGTGTGAGAGGAGACATATACAAAGAGAATCCATTAAGCAAATCAAAATCAAATTACTCCATGCAAACATGATAAAGAACAATTTAAGAACTGAAATTCACAACCCAAAGTTCTAGCCACATGGAATCATAGAGTGATATAGGATTCAAACACAAGGATATGCCACATAAAATGTGTAAAACTAAAATACAAAAAAAAATCTTTTTGAGTTTTCAAATTTTCAAAAAAATTTAAAACTAACATAACTCAAAGAACAAACAAAATCATTTTATATTTTTCAATATGATTCAATAAATGCAAACATAAAATACAAAAGATACATTTGTCACGAATCTAGCAAAAACATATATGATGAAGCGTATACTAGAATATGAGTAACAAACATACAACTAGCAAGTATATCATGAAATACAACTAGTGTATATAAACAAAGCTAACACAATCAACCTTTTGATCTGGAATGGAAAGTATCATGTGTAAGCAAATGAGAATCATAAAGTCTATCATGTAAAGCCTCCAAGTCGGATCTCCTAACCCACGTAAGCATTACGTGATGCTCTCGGGTTTTGGTGACCATAATGACTCTACCCTTGGACTTCCTAGGACTATTTTTATGATCGAAACAAAACCTCCTAAGGTGACCTTTCCTACCATAATATGTGCAAGAGAAGATACGATGAGAAGTATTATTTAAGGGTTTATCTTTTCTAGCGTTCCTAGTTGATTCTCTCAAAATCATGGTTTTGGCTTTATTAGCGGAAACATTTTGAGTATCGAAACGAAGACCAGATTTGTCATTTTTGATTTGGACGGTGCCTAATATATTATCCAATTTTTCTGACCTAGACTCCAAATCAAACTTCACACGACTCGAGTTTCTCAATTTATCTTCAAGCTCCACTATCCCAGACTCAAGTAAACTCCCAGTCTCTTCAAACTCAAGAAGCTCTTTCTTCATAGCCTCTATTAAATCTTGAAGACTATCTCTCTCACCTTCAACATACTCTAGCCTCTCTCGAAGAGTCCTTTCACATGCCGTAAGATCTTTAATTAAAATACTCTTATTGTTACCTACGACATGTTCTTTCATCTTAGATTTTAACTTCATGCCCTTTTTAATTTTAACGATTTCGTATACAACTCAGGGAAGGCAACTTGGAGTTCACTCTCCTCTTACTCCTATTCATTCTCACTCTTTTCTACACTCTCTCTACCATCAAACACATGGAATTCACAAACAATGGCCTTGAAAGTATCATGCAAAGAAATATCTTCATGGGTATATTCATCATCAATGCTCACATGATTAGCCATGAATGCGATGAAGTTGCGCTCATTGGGGGAATCGGGTCCCTCTTTCGATTCCCTATCACTAAGGGTGGCATTATGGTTTCTTTCCCTCATTCCTTAGTTTATTGGGAAACTTGACTTCCCTATGTCCATAACCTTCACAACCAAAACACCTATTCGACTCGTCCCTCTTAAGATCCTCATTATGATTTTTAGGGGGTTTCTCAACTTTGTTATACTTAGACTTCTCAAACTTCTTATAATCATTTTTAAGTTTCTCTTTATTGAACTTAATTTTTTTCTAAACTTCTTAGAAAACATAACCATGTCATCCGAGTCGATATCAAACTCATCATTCGAAATATGTGTTTCCTCCTTTCTGGATTTCAAAGCTATGCCCTTATCTTCCATCTTCATATCCTTGGAGGTAAACATGTCAAGTTCATTGGTTTGTAAGTCACCTATAAGCTTTTTTAGTCTCATAGAGTCTAAAGCGCCTAAAGAATTCAAAACGATCACTTTGGGATTAAACCTAACGGGTAATGACCTCAAAATTTTCTTTATGACACGGTTGTGAGGTATCTTTTCTCCCAAGTTAAAAGACAAATTCACAAAATTGAACAATCTAGCATATAACTCATCAAAATATTCACTTTCTAGCATCATAATGGTTTCAAATTGAGTGGCGTGGTTTTGAATCTTGGAAGCCTTAACAGCACTAGTACCTTTGTGGGTGAGTTAGAGTATGTCTTATACCTCCTTAAACATTTCACACGTTATAATTTGGCGAAACTCCTCCGTTGTGACCGCATTAAAAATATCATTTAAACCTCGAGAATTGAAATTTGCTAGCTTAAACTCATCCTTACTCCATCTTTCTACGGGTTTTGAAACATAAACTTCTCCTTCTAGACACGTTGGTGGGGACCACCCTTTAACGAATTATGACTTAAATGCCGATCTCATACGCGCTTTTCAGTACACGTAGTTAGAACCATCAAAAACAAAAAACGTCAAAAATGTCAGATTTTCCGTATTCAAACTTAAAGGAACTAACACTATAAATTAGTGTTCCTGCTTCAATTGAAAGGGGCCTACGATTATATAATATGCTCTGATACCACTTGTTGGTATGTTGGCTCCCGAAAAATTTAAAATTTTAATTTCTAAAGGGACAGATCATCGAATATTTCAAAATTTAAAAATTTCTTTCAAAATTAAATTATCACTTCTTAAACTAAACTTCAATTCATGTTCAACTTAACCAAATCAAACTAAAAAAACTTAATTCAATATTAACATGAATTTTTCCAAATTAATACTTTCAACTTGAATTAAAGTAAACTAAATTACCCAAATAAATTAAGCACCAATTACACAATTTTTGTGATTAAACCAATTTTATCTTGTTAGACCTAAGCATGCATCTAAGTGAGAATTTGCAAGATAAAAATACACAACCATAGCGCGCCGATGTACGAGGAAAACCCACAATGGAAAAAACTTCAGACAACCCATCCAAAAGTCCACTAACTACGGATTTAATATAAGGACACAACAGAAGATTTACACAACTAGTTGACGCCCTCACAAGCCTTGACGCTCTCCGTTCCTTCCACCTCTGTCTAGTAACAATGCCGGAGTCCACCTACATCTCGAAGTCCACCGATGGGGAAATACTACCATCAAATATACAGAGTCCACTAAATGTACACCAACAAAGACATAATTCTTTGCAAGAAACAATCCGTAGGAATGTACAGAACAAACATGGTGCAAAAACTCTGATCTCAAAACATATATTATATAGAGGCTTAGATCATGAAACTATTTGGGTGTAAACAAAAACACTCTTGACTTTTCTTAAATGTTTCTCTCTTTAGGAACATGGGAAAGTCGTTGAACATGGATGAATTTCTTAGAGATAATTTTTTCTCTAAAGGTTTGAAAAGTCCTCCAAGAAAAACTATTCTCCCGTTCTATAAAAGTGAATGAAAAAGTAGTGGGAGGTTAAGAGAAAAACTTCCAAGAAAAACTGTTGTTTTTCAAAAACTTCTTCGGTCATTCAAATGACATCCAATCTCGTTCGAATGACATTTTAAAATAAAAAGCAACACAACACAAAAGAGACCTCGTTAGATGTCTCATTTGAACGACCAAGAAATATCATTTGAATGAACTAGGAAACTCATTCTAACAACTTGGGAAAAATCAAATAATTGTTCTTGAAAAAAATATAAAGACATTTTTAAATATCTTAACAAAGTACTAACACCCAATGATAAATTTCCAAGGCCCAACATAAATAGGCATTCATACCTGAGAGATCCTTGGAACGTTGATAACGAAACATCGCACGAAACATGGTATAGGATGTGATCACTTCGACTTGGCTACTACGTCTTCAATAAAAATGTCATAGTCTGGAAAGGTCACAAACACAACTTCTATCCTACAACTCAAATAGTTTTACCCGGAATTAAGCCAACACATACAAATTGACTCATTTGGAAAATTTTCCTTACAATTTTCAAAGAGATATTAATGGATAGAGAGAAGGCGGGATCATGCATTCATGCCCTGGGCATATCTTTCGTTTCATAGGTGTATGGGATATTAATGGATTGTTAGATACATGTTTGGGATTCTCGAGTGACGAATTCACTTTTTTAAATGGAAGGATTGAAAAATAGTTAGATCAGTTCTTTATAAATTATAGATTAAAGAAGAATTTTATGCATGCACATATTAAGCACATTGAGTAGTAGGGAAACTTAGGTTTTATTGAACTATATTACAAAGTAGGGAAGAAATAAGTATGTCTAAGGAGAATCTTACAAGTAAAGAGGGATTTTTTAGCTGATCTTCATAAACAAAGTTGTTCTCATAGAAGAACTGAAGAGATAATGATGGTTGAGAAGGAAGTAGTCTTTAATATAGAGTCAGAAGAAATTTTATGGAAAAAATGATGGAAGGTGGAGTGTCTTAAGGAGGGGCATATAAATAGTACTTTTTTTTCATGATAAAGCTACTCAAAGGAGGAGAACAAATAAAATAAAATAAAATAAACACATGGGCATCAATGGGGTTTGTACACAAGAAGAGGCTAATATAAATGTATATGCGATGGAGTTTCATAGAGATTTATTTAAATCCAGTATGACACACTTTGAAGCCTAAGATGTTATTTCTAAAGGAATTGTATGTTGCTTCTCAAGCCAAATGAATTATATTTAAAAATAGGAATTGTAACACCTCGTATTTTTCCTTGTATTTATTTAATTGTGTAGTTAATTATTTATTATTATTCGTATATGTGATACGCGAATTCACATATTTTGAAAATTGACATAATATTTAGAAAGAATTTTGTTCAGTTTGATTATTATCTTTTAAATAATTTGAGAACTTTAAACTGAGATTTAATACATTGTTTTAAGATATCCTTAGAGTAGGGTTAATTTCTCTTTATTTGGTCTATAAGCAAGAATACCGAAGGGGTGTGTATGCTCATGGGGGACATACTAGAAGGATATGATGGGGCATATACAATGTTGACCGCACCGGTACTCCGATGACTATGTCAACCCTACCATGGTCCTATTCAGCTCGATCCTAATACCGACGTACCTGTATCCCAAGTGGGACACATGGGGGATTATGTTCTTATAGATTTAAGGTAAGGAGGCCATATGACTGGCAGGAAGGCATAGGATTTCACTTATGGTTACATTGAGGTTATAGGGATGAGGCGACCTATAACTACACCTAGTACGCACGAGTGATCCTCGAAGGATAAGACTTCATGCTTTTATTTGTGGGGGTTGATCATAACCCACTTGTTTTCCATGTGAGTGGGGAATACTCAATTGGACAGTGGATTTATGTGATTTTATTCCTTTACACTAAGGGTATACTAAAAATTTATGTATGAGATACTAGATTTCGAAACCACGTGATTTGAACACTTGAGAAGATTTATAATTATGTAAGATGGGTTCACCTCGCTTTGGGATTAGACATGCTTGTTATATTTAGGTTATTTAGATTTCGTTAACTTAAAAGCAACTAAAATATGAGAGGATGGTGCGTTATTACTATTATGTCCAAAACTTAATTACGTTATGACTCATCGTATGTAATACCCCGTATTTTCATAAATTATTTATTAATTGAGAAATAACTTAATAAATGGGGTTAGTTATTACTTATGAGATATGGTAATAATAAAATGCTTAATTTAGATAGTAATTAAAATTTTCACGTGATGTGATTTTTGTACCACTTATTTTATAAATATTTAACGGGAGATATTAATTATATGATTTTAGATATGTGTTATGCATAAAATAATATTATGCGTATAATTTATTTACGTAGTGAGGTTTTACCATATATTGTGAGGTATTACGATTTAGATTGGATTCCAGAGTGACATGGAGGCCGACAAATGTGTTTTTAGTGATTTGGATTGGGCCTATGGGGGTAGGCATACCTTTGGGATAAGTTTTGGACTAGTTTAGGGGAGTATTTTTTATTCATTTAGAGGCCCAAAATTAGGCAGATTGGTGACATGTGGGTTTAAACTATTTGAAAGGGTGTTGGTCCTCATTAGTTGAACACATTACACATAAAACACAAATCGTAGCTTCCCTAGAGATTTGGGTGACTTTGGTAATAGCTTTGAAGAGGAAGAACAAGGGATCAAGATGAGGAATCACTTGTTCGTACTATTCTGGCATGAAATCTCTTGCATTACCACTTTCATATTCTGTATCTTTGTATGTTTTCATTATCATATATTTGATTTGAGATTTAGAGGCATGTTTAGATATTTACTATGCTATCTTAATCACGTTTGTTGGATTTAATCGGGTTGTTGGATTGAATCTTTATTGGGAATGTACTCCGACTA
This sequence comes from Sambucus nigra, assembly GCA_949130495.1. Lineage (NCBI taxonomy): Eukaryota > Viridiplantae > Streptophyta > Magnoliopsida > Dipsacales > Adoxaceae > Sambucus > Sambucus nigra. The sequence goes on along the minus strand of OX422208.1, from coordinate 190,726,242 downwards.
AAAATTGGGAATTTTATTAGAAACCATAAACTGGATTGTTTTGATATATGATTATGTGATTAGAACTCATGTTTAGAGTTAATAGTCTTATGCAAGTTGAATCCCTATGTTAATCTGATGTTGGATAGGAAATCGTACTTGTAATTGACTCCATATTATGTAAAACATAAACAAGGATTTAATTTGGGGATTTGAATAACTGAGCTTGTAATTTATGTTTTTGGATCTTAATTCATTGTGGAAATCATTTAGGATCATACATCTGTGAGTAGTTTTGAATATATTGAAGTTTGGGTTGCTGGTTTGAAAGCTTGGGGCGTATGAATGGAGGTTAATTTTCAAAATTTGAGACGAAGGAGGCGATTGCGTCTATCTCATTCAAATGAGGTTGACGTCTTTTTCAAATGAGATGGATGTTTTATTCAAATGAGGTTGATGTCTCCTTCAAATGAGGTTGTCTTGTTAATGACATTTGGGGCATCAAAGAATGGTTTGGGGTGTATAATAAATTCATGGGTAATTATTATGCACTTACTTACAATTTAATATGAGTTTTAAACTAGAATATTGTGAAAAGAAATTCTAATCTAGGTTTTGGAGAAGATTTAATCTTTATTTAATTAATACAATTCGAAGTTAGGGGATTGACACAAAATGGGATGCCGAAGAGCTACGAGTTAGCTTATTTTATTGTGTGTATGGTATATGTGGTTAAGTTGGTATTCATTATGGTTTGGGAGTTAATAACCTGAGAATTTTTTAGACAATCCGCAGATGGGGATTGGTATAGTTATGAGTACACTTGAAAGTATGTGTCTCTATTCTGTTGTAGACATATTATATGTTTCAAGCTTAGGTTATTTTATTAAGCTTGAGAGGTTATGAGCCTAAGAATTAAATCGACAATCTGGCATTTGAGGATCGGGATGATTAAAGTAATCTTGAGAGCACGCATTATCCCGTGTGTGTGTGTATATATATATATATATATATATATATATATTGATTTTATGAACATACCATTCATTCTTGGGGAATCTATCGATTGGGGTTTTGAATTCGAATGGTAGTGACCATGTACTGCATTCCTGGCCAATGACACGGGACTTTATGGAGGTCAATATATTGTTATCAGATGTTTAGGATGACCAAAATCTCATGATGTGATATTTGGATGGCTCGATCCATCAGGTGAGATAACAAATGTTCTTATTGCGTGTTGACACGTTTAGATCATTCGTTCAATCGATTTATGCTTCATGATGAGAGAGGCAGATGATCCGACCCATCGGTAAAGTTTTGGTCCGGGACTAGTCGGTGGTGTGATTACATAGTGTTTCCCGTATTCTCATATGTGTGTGAATGTTTTCAAATCCATTAGGCGAGGGAATCTTACTTATTTACTGATACAATTATGATAAGGTCCCCAAAGGTAGATGCCTTCGTGTGGTTGTTATGAGACTTATATACTTGTATCTTATACTAGTCCGGTGATGGGAATTTATATTGAAAGTCCTATGCCACATTTATATGTTTTGTTATGAGATTGTGCATACCTTTTTGTACGGGTGACATGAGTGGGGATTGGTTCAGAATCGTATTGTCAGCATATATTTTAGTTCAGTGACTGACACATTTATTTAAAAGATGTTGAGATAGAGGAAATGTAAAATTATGAGATTTTGAGTATCGTAATGAGTATATAATTAGGTATCAAGGTGTATTATGTACATGAGTAATTAGTTTCATCCTACAGTAGTATTTCGTTATGTGGTAGTACTTTCTACTCTACTGATAGAGACTTCTTAATATTGATTATGCCTTGAGTTTGGACACTCGTGTAGTTTCACTTATGATGAGGGGTGAGGTATCTCTTGCATGTGAGTGTCGATATGACATGTTTATCGTAAATGAGTCGGATGATTATTAATTTGACACTGTAAGTTATTTCTTGTATGTTTAGGGCGCTGACTCAAATCTATAAAACGTTTACCCCCACAGGTATTATTGTTATGCACAAGAATAGTAAGACTGAGTAGTCAGACGTTTAGAGGTTGAAGATTCAACTTTCATCCTTATAGTAGGCGTAATTGTTTTTATTTTAGTGGCCACCTATATTTAGGAGTTTTGATTCAGAGGTGGTTATAGTTGTATCTATGTTTTAGTTGAGACATTTATATAAAATAAATTTATATAGTGGATTTATTTTTACTGAAGTTTCAGTTTGATCTTAGTTCAGTTATTCTTATTATCCTACCTTGTTGAGTTTTATATTGTGGATGGTTTTTCTTTACTACCCTATTTATTTATCGTTAATGCTGAGAAATATATAAATTATTTTAGGGATCCCCTACCTTCTACTTATTATCCTGATCATCTGGGTGTGGAAAACATAGGTGTTACAGTTGGTATCAGAGCATTCAAGTTCTAGTACCTTTAGGATCCGTGTTGTATCCGTTTTGTTTTTGCTGAGCATTCTTTGATATGTTTAGAACCTGTCATAGGATTTTGTAGTCTGGTGTCATGATTATGCGCATGTAACATCGTTTATTGCTGTGTTAACATTGAAAATACTTGAGTATCATTCTAGCAAAGAGGAGAATGATAATGCAGACCGTTGCGAGTTAAGGGTGAAGGATAAAATGAGTGTTTGGACAAAGTCATTTGCCACAACTGTGACGATACTTACGAGAGTTATCAAGATAGGAGGGAGGTTTATAACTTAGATATTTTCACAGGCACAAGTAATGTGTGTGTGCTTCATGTTGAGATAACTTTGTTACATAAAAGAGTTTGAGTTTTTTAGGAACCTATAAGAGATTTGGGGTTATACCTATGTCGATATAGATTGTGATAAAAATTAACTCTAGTAGAATTCCTTTATGTGATTTTGTGCACCTAAGAATGGATTGCTATTTATAGAAAGGTAAGACGAATGTGGTGATGAGTATATGTGTAATTAATTCCCCTAAGAGAGTGAAGTTGTGTTTTTCTTAGATTCGAGTTAGCTTGATATATGGATAAACCGACATGTGATTATGGGTAATAAAAATTTGTGGGCTTTTGATCTAGGAGCAGGGTCACCATGTGGTTATGGATAATGAGATGGAGCTTGCCAAAAATGATTTTTTAGTACACCCGAGTAAGTGGAAGCGGGAAATGAGAGGATTTATTTTTCTATTATTTGGGTTGAGATGACTCAATAAGAAGTTATGGTGAGAATATGTTTGCTTATGTGTTATGGGCATGTATATTATGGATGAATGAGTTATACAAAAATTTAAGGAATGAGTAAGTTCTAAGAGGCTCAAAGGAAGAGAATGTTTCAATTTAAGATCATAATGATGAGTTTAAAACTGAAAGTATCCATAGTAGAGACAGTGGGAAAACGAAAGAGAATGTTATAAGATAAGTAGATGAGCTATGAGGGAGAGAGATCCTAAGGTGATTTGTGATTACTGTTTTATGAGGTTTAGTTTGTGGAAATATGGTTGGCAGGTGCCCGAATATGGATTTTGGATATCGTAGATAAAAACCAAAGATGTTTCGGTTGAGGCCTACAGATTTTATGCAGTTGGTGTTACTACTGGCTCCGAGTGATAGCCATAGGTTCCACATAATTTAAGGAATAATACCTTGTTAAAAGGAGGTGCAACAATGTGGGGATTAATCGTATATGATTTATATGGATTGTTAAAGTCACTGTATGTTTTCAATTCATACCACTCATGGGAAAATGGGGTTTTGTGCCGCTTAGGTTAGGAAGTAACCTATGTTGGAATAATATGTAGTGTATGGTCAAGTGTAGTTTTAGCATAGTGACATTGTCAGGGTAACTGGTGATAGTAGACCCTTATTGAATTGGTTAGATGTTCGGATGTAAATGAGTGGTTGAAACACTTTAGAGGATTCATGATGGAAAAAGTACGCATTCTCGGATGTTTGGGAAACCATGACATATTTTCGAGTATTATTAGATTGATTAAAACTAGGGAATTTGGGTATCGCTTTTGGGAATGGGCATGCCTTTTATGGAATAGTCACAATTGGGATTGACATCGTGATGGATAATATTGTGTTACTTGTTTGGTCTTGGACTAATGGATCTTAATAACTGACTAAACTAGGTTAGTAGTGTATCGGGGGTTCCTTATTTGGATTTCACTTGTGATACGTCCCATGCATGAAACTTAGTAAGAGTCTGGATTTGGGAGATGGTTGGACTCTAGGACGTTTGGTTAATTACTTTATGCATTACTTATGGGGAGAAATAGAGCATCGAGCAGCTAGATGTTCTAATACTTCTGGCCAACAAGGTCTATGAATTTCAACATTGGGAGCATAGAGGGACATTCGCACCACCAGTAGCATAAGTGGGTTAATCTGAGGAAGATTTGAGTCATGAGTAATAGGGTATTAGGGTATTAGGACATTTACTTTATGATTATACCTTTTATATATAGTTAAGTTTTGTATATATATGATATACGTATGTGATACTTTTGGGGTGTGTACATGTGGTATTGGGTGTATGGGAACCCTAATCATTGCATACTATAGTAGGCATGCTTGCGCCTTATTTCTTTACATCACGGTGATATGGGTACGAGCTAGTTGTGTATAATTCTATAGTGTTTGAGGGGTTTACGTTGCGACGTCATGCTTTAGAGAGTTTCGAAGAATAAATTCCTGTATTAGTAGGGAAGAATGTAATACCCCGTAGTTTTGTGTATTATTTATTAATTGATAAATAACCTAATAAATGAAGTTAATTATTACTTGTGTGATATGGTAATAATAAAATGCTCAATTTAGATGATAGAATTTTACATGTGACATAATTTTTTGTACCGTTTGTTATAAATAATCGCTTATTTTAACCTATTTCTTGGTCGACCGTGGCTTCTCAACATCAAGGGGGTATCTTCCTCTCTCCATCAGAAACTGAAGTTCTTCTCTAAGAGAAATGTCATCACCATCTTGGGCAACAATGATAATACTGAGAATGCAAGCACCAGTAATACGATGCTAGAAATATAGGATGGGGTGAATGACATGCTTCTGTCTAGCTTCCGAGTTGAACCCCTTTCACTCCCAGCAGGGGATAATTTTAAAGACCGAATTTGTTCAAAGCACAATCCTCACGATAATGTCAATGTGAAAAAGATGTTCAGGAATATGAACTTCATGCCCGGACTGGGGTTGGGATGATGAAAATAGCGAACAATAAAATCCATAGTCTTGAATAAGGCCTTTCTTCCATGTGGCCTAGGTTATCAATCATCATCAGAGGAACTCATAATGCTTCTCCAACCTCGGTTAAAGCGAGAGTTAGAAAGTGCCAAGACTGTTTCGGGAGATTCCTTGAATGGAAGATTCGTCAAAGAGGGTGAAGATTTTCCCTTTTATGGCTTTTGTGAACCATGGTATGATCACGTGGATGGGAAAATAAATCAAGGGATGGAGATTTTCTTTCAACACAGTTACTCTTAGGTTGAAGACTCCTAACATCATGTGTAACCTCTCATTGAGAAAGTTATGTATATTATCAAAGTTTATAAGGGAAGTGACTCCGAGAACTCATTCAATCTGTAGACACTGGGGCTAACACTCCGCATGATCCACTCAGGCGCTACACCATCGGATCTGTCCATCCTAATCAAAACTGCTGATGAACCCCTTCTCAACTGGAATGATATACCAGTTCCACCTGCTGAAATGATACCCAACACAGTTATCCTATTTATTCCTCTTTTTATTGTTCGTCTCTTTTATGATAATAATGTAATCGATACCTCCTTCGATGAGGTTCTCAACGTTATTTTTCCTCATAATGAAATAAATAAATATTTTGAGCATCTTGTTGTGCCTCACATTAATTGTATTGATTCTAATCAGACTCTTGATGATGATAATTTTTCAAATGAACAATTCTTAATCGATCTTAATAAGGTTAATAATAAATAAAGTAATCGCGTTCAAATTAATGAGGATGAAATTGTTGTTATCAATCTCGATTATAGTATCAAATAATGCAATATTAGGATAGGGTCCACCCTTAACGAGAATGAGCATGCACAACTCAATGAACTATTGAAGGAATTTGTGGACGTCTTCGCATGGTCCTATGACGATATGCCTGACATAGATCCCGAGGTCGCCCAACACGAGATTCCAACTCTCCCAAAATGAATCGGTTAAATCAAAACTGCCAAAGCTTGGTACCGAATGGTCACTTAAGGTTAAAGAAGAGATGGTCAAACAGTTGAACGTAGGCTTCATCCGGGTTATTGAATATCCCATATGGTTAGCCAACATTGTACCCATGCAAAAATCAGGAGGGAAAGTCCGCATGTGCATTGATTACTGAGATTTAAACAAAGCCTCTCTAAAATACGATTACCCATTGCCCAACATCGACAGGATCATGGATAACACAGCTAGTCACGCTCTCAAATAATTCATTGATGGGTTTATCAGATACAATCAGATTAAGATGCACCTTGATCATCAAGAAAAAACCTCATTCATCACCCCTTGGGGAACCTTTTGTTATACAGTTATGCCATTCCGGCTAAAAAATGCAGGGGCTACCTACCAAAGGGTTGCCATAACCATGTTACATGATCTGGCACACAAAGAGGTCGAGGTCTACGTGGATGATATGATCATTAAATCCAAGACTCTAGAAGGTCACGTTCCCACCTTTCTAAAGTTCTTTGAACGACTACGGAGATACCAGATGTGGTTAAACCCACATAAATATGTCTTCGGCGTCACCAAAGGAAAGATTTTGGGATTCATGGTTAGCGAGAAAGGAATTAAAGCAGATCCCACCAAACTGAAAGCCATACTTGAAATTCCACCACCCAGAATGGAGAAGGAAGTTTGAGGATTCTTAGGAAAATTATAGTATATCAGCCGGTTCATCAGCCAGTTGACTTATATTTATGAACCCATCTTTAAACTCCTCCAAAAGGATTCAACCAAAGTCTGGAATGAGGCTTGTCCGAAAGCCTTTGACCGAATCAAGAAATATCTAACCCGACCTCCGGTACTCATTTCACCGCAGTCTCGTCTCCCTCTACTTGATAGTAATAGACACCGTAGCTAGGGATTTGCTAGCCCAAGACTTTGAAGAATCATGCAATGAAAGGGAAATTTATTACGCCAGTCATAAATTAGTCGGGTATGAAGTCAACTACACTGCCTTGGAGAAATCATGTGTCGCCATTATCTAGGTCACTCAGAAATTACAGCACTTTATACTCGCTTTTCCCATAAAACTTGTGTCCCAAATGATCCTATCAAATACCTACTCGAAAAACTTACCATATTTAGCCGAATGGCCTAATGGTTGATGCTGCAAGCTGAGTTTGATATTATGTATGTCACGTAGAAAGCCATGGAAGGGAGAGCCATCTTCGACTACCTTTTTAACTACCCTATTGAAGAAGCCGGGGTTTAGATCTCTGAATTCCCAGATGAAGATATCCTTTGTACCTCTCAGGAAGACCTTCGGCGGCAAGTGTTCTTTGACGACGCTACTAATAAGAAAAGATAGGGCATTAGGATACTACTGATCGCCCTTGATGATTTCCACACTCCCATTACCATAAAGATAGATTTTCCCTTCACCAACAACATGACCCGATATAAGGCATGCACCGTAGACCTCAAAATCGCTCTCAAGAAAGGAATCCAAATCTTAGATATCTACGGACACTCTTCCCTTATCATCGGCCAAGTCCTTAGAAGATGGAAATTGAAAAATGAAAAGCTCTTACCCTTCCATGCCCACCTAGAAAATATGGCCTCCCAGTTCTGAGATATCACCTTCCACTACTTGCCTGAACAAGGAACAACTTATTCGATGTCCTTGCTACCATAGCTTCTATGGTCGACATGCTTGAGGGAATAACGATAGCCCCTTTTTTAGTCCAAAAATAAGATAAACCAACCCATTGCTACCACATTGAGAAGAGGATTTTGAAATAACCGAGTGATGGTACTATGATATTTGGCACCTCCTTAAGCACGGTAGGTATCCTCAAAATGCCAACAAGAAATACTGAGAGACCCTTCGCAAACTGGCTGCCTAGTACATTATCTGCGATAAATCATTGTTCAAGAGACACTTCGATGGAACCCACTTGCACTGCATTGTTGGGGCTGACATTGAATAAATGATGAAGAAGATCTACAACGGGGAATGCGTACCCCACATGAATGGCCATATTATTGCTAAAAAAATTATTCGACTAGGGTACTATTGGACCTCCATGGTTCAGGATTGCACCGCTTATATCTGGAGATGCCTCAAATGCCGATACTTTGTCAATCACCAGCACTTACCCCCATGGTAATTATATGTTATAACTTCTCCCTGACCGTTCTCCACATGGGGAATCGATATCATAGGGAAAGCTTCCAATGGGCATGAGGTCATCCTAGTTTCCAATGATTACTTCACCAAATGGGTCGAAGACGGGACATATATAGTGTTGAATGCCAAAAAGGTAGATAAGTTCATCCGAAAGAACATCATATGCCTATATAGGGTTCCATATGAGTTAGTGTCAGATAAAGTGTTACATTTCGAGGTATAAATCACAGAATTGGTCGACGATTATGGGATTTAGGGATACAAATCTTCTCCCTACCAACCATAAACCAATGGTGCAGTTAAAGCCGCTAATAAGAACCTCAAAGAAATTATCAGTAAGATGACCAAAAGTTTTTGAGATTGGGTCGATCGAATCCCTTACGCCTTTTATGGCTATCGTACTTCAGCTCGAGCCTCTATTGGGGATACCCCTTACTCTCTGGCATATGACTTGGAAGCAGCCCTACTCGTTAAACTATAAATACCTTCATTACGTGTTATGCTTGAGAGAAAAGTCAGCGAGGAAGACTGCCATTAGAGCCTTTTGGGCGAGTTATCACTTTTAGATGAGAGGAGGCTAAAGACTCTATATCATATACAAGGGTACCATCATCGGATAGCGAGATCATTCAATCGAAGAGTCAAGGACCATAGTGTTCGAGAAGGGGACTTGGCCCTCAAAGAAATCATAGAACCCGTATGGGACTCTAGAGGGAAATTCAAGCCAAACTGGAGTGGCCCCTATATTGTGAAGAAGATCTTATCCCGTGGCGTTGCTATGCTCATTGACCTTGATGGAGAAGAGATGGAGCATCCAGTTAACCTAGACTGTCTTAAGAAATTCTACCCCTAGTCCAAAATCTTGGCGCGCTATGACTCCTCTTATCCCCCTTCTATTATAAAAATAAATTCTTCCCTCTGCTCAGAACTACATGGGGACTGATCCTCTAAAAACTTTTAACTTTTAAAATGAAACTCTTTAAAATTTTTAAAACCCCTAGAGGTACGTCGGTAGCTCATATGCTTTACATGAGCACAGTCCCCTTCTTTTTCATAAAATGTTATTCTTTTCTTACCTTTGAGAATGACAGTTAATTTTATCATTTACATGAACAAAAGGGTTATGTATGCCTTAGAGATTGGTATAGATAATTCAAATGTAAAATTCATCAAGCGACGCAATAATATAATTAAAATTTTTTATTCCATAAAGGGAAAATTCGGCACGATTACACGAAATATCAGCGTAGGAAGTTTAACAACTACCCTCGCCATTCAAACCTACACTACACCAAAAACAGGAATCTGGCACGGTTTAAAACTGTGCCAGATCAAATCTATCACGGTTTTGAACTGTGCTAGAATCAGGTGTTCCAAAATGGTCATTTTTTTCTGGCACGGCTCAAAAGTGTGCCAGATTTGACCAAACAGGAACACTTCTGCCACACTTTTAAACCGTGCCAGAATTTGATTTTTCCGGCATACTTTTGGCACAGTTTTGAATTGTGCCAGATTGAGCACAGTTTGAAAAACTTTTGGTACAGTTCAAAATCGTGCCAAAATTTGATACACTTTTGGCACGGTTTTGAACTGTGCCAAATTTTTGACAAAAAGAAAAAAAAATTCATTATTTGAAAACAAGAAAATTCACAAATTGTAAATCTTGCACGTTGTTGATAAACTAATATTTATACAAACTTCAAAATATTACAAGTCTTTAGTAGTTCACAGACCAAAAAAAAATTGCTCAGAGTTTCCTCTATTTTCTGGACATTCCAAAACCTACTAATACAAAATCTGGATAACATAAAGCCCGCACGGCTACAAAATATAAAAAATAAACTTACAAAAGCCCGCACGGCTATAAAAGTTTACAATAAAACTACAAAAACCCGGACGACCATAACACAAAAAAAAATAGAATCATGAATAAACCCCTTGTTGTAAACCATTGAGTTCTCCTTGTGTTCCCCTTGAATAAATGGTAACGATAAAATGTTATCCTGTAAAAAAAAATGGGATACAAAAAAGATATGATATTAGTAACCAAGAAATTTTTAAAAAAAAACTTACTCAAACTTAAAAATTACATATAGGAGTAAAAATTATCGTCATATTCTCAAATAGGGAGACCCGGGACTACGCGGTCTGTTCGTACGAGTTACATTGGTCCCGTGCGAGTTGTTGAAGACGTATGTGCTCGCGTTCAAATGATCAAATTATATATAAAACCCTTTTAACACAAACAAACCCTAAACATGCAGCAGTATGTGATTGAATATATTGATAATCTACGCAAGAACATTCAAACACATGCAATTAAGGAAAAATTCCCTTCAGGGGCAAAACCATTTATTTTCACTATAATTTGTAAGAAAGCGGCTTACAATCGGATTACAATAAAAATACAAGTTGACTAAGAATTACCCTCGGGTATCGGATTCTGTAGTCGCGATTGGAATTATCCCTTTCCAGTAGGGCTTCAATGAAGAAGAAGAACGGTCTCCTCCACAAGGGTTGAACAAACCAAAGTTGTGTTCTTAGGTTGCAAAAGGATTCACAAAGGTTTGGCAAGGATGTGTGAATCAAAACATGAGTCTTGGGACTCAAAAATATGAAGACTAGATGTATTTGGACTCTCAAATTCGTCTCCTAAAGTCTTGCAAAACAACTCTCCCGAAGTTGGTATTTATAGGGAAATACATGAAGAGACCCACGATCTTAAAATGCTGAAATTCTATCCAGCGTACAGGTACCCTGAACCGGTTCGGGTACCCCTGCGAATCGGTTCGCCCCCCCGAACCGGTTTCGGGCTGGGTTCGGGAAAGTGTGCTGGGAACAGGTGCTTAAACACTTAGAAAAATTCCCAGAATTTTCAATGAACATATCTCTATTTTCAATGGGCCATAACTTGCTCACCGTAGCTCGGATTGAGGTGCCGTTTCTTTCAGTATATTTGTTAGGACAAGCTCTTCAACTTTCCAGTTGACCGGTCCTCCGGACAGTGGCTGTAAAATTACCAATTTGCCCTTGAACATCCCTATCATGCCTTGTTTTACTGATTTGACTTCTCTTGCGTTCCACTTGCATTACGAGCCTACAATCAAGGAACGTGAAGTCGTTGATGCAGATGAGGGACATATTAGTGGAGATAATGCATGCTTGATTCTCAGAATTCGGATAGAAGCCGTCATGTGAGATCGTGAGGTGACGTGCCAAATGTAGCGGCGTACGACATAAATAAATGAAACATTTCGGACATGAGAAAAAATGTCCTTACAAATCTCCCCCTATGTCTATACCGGTACATACATAAAAAAACCGAATTATCAAATATGAAATTGCCTATACAAATCTACCCTCCTATGAACCCAAAACTGGAAAAGGTACAAATGAATAGTCTTCATCGTTTGTTCTTCTATTCTTCAGTAATAACAGATCTTTTCTCATCAGGGTGTGTAATTCAACGATCATCAATGTAGTACCTACACACATGAGATAAAGCAAAATACCAAGTGACATATCGAGTTTGAAATGATGAGATAAACATATATATATCAATTTATGAGAAAACTCAAATTTCAAATCTCCCCCATAATAAGATAATTCATTAATCTCCCCCTTTTTATGATGTCCCCAAATAGACAAATGAGCGAAACAAATCAAATAAGCACGAGAGGGGTGACACTAGGATAAAACCACACCATGAATGAACACAAAGCAACCAAGTCGATGATAGCGTAAATGAAGTGGTGTGATCAAATTCGATAGGAAAATCAATGCATAAAAACATGACATATGTGCACGATGAATATTGGATATTCCTAGCGAATGAACTCAAATGCTTCCTTTGGTGATAAAAAATGACAATATAAGATATTGACTCAATCAAATCAACAAATCAAAGCTCAAAATGATTTTCACACCAATAACGTCCAAAATGATTTTATGCTTTTTCAGGACTTTCAAGGAAGTGCAAACTCGTTTATATTCTCCAACCAAACTCCCTCAGATATTATTTTGAATAGAGGCATTCTAAATTCTCAAACTTTGGAGAATTGATGGTGAAACCTAAGTGGCCCATATTTGGCATGAATTGCTTTTTATTGCCTATAAATTTTTTCGGGCTCTTTTAACCTTTTTGGACCTCGGATATTACAATTCCTCCATTTTTAGGTCCTTTTTAACGGTGGTTTTTGCGCAAAGGATAGATGATTACCTTTCGCAGCCCCTCCCCGTTATACAAAAACACACAGTCTCACCAAAACGGTTTTTACATGCATTCCAATCTTGTCAAGTTTTATCGCATAATGTACATTATATAGACAGAATTGAGATGGAAACACTCAAGCCAATATGAGATAGACAAGTGCAATAATCAAATATAGCCGTGCATGTGTGCAATAAAGGATATAGGAGTCAAACATGTAGGACGATATCACTAATTACATCTCAAAGACTCCAACCAAGGTAAAGCACATGGATGAAATGATGTAGCCTCTCAAATCTCTATCAAACAGTCACTTGAATATATGGAATGAAGTTGTGACTTGGCGATCTTGAATGCTCATCCATAAAAGGTGCTTAAAAGTACAAAAATCTTTTTGGTCTTTTTCAAAAATTTTATCAAAATAAAATCTTTTTGTGCTTTTCTTAAACAAAATAAAGAAAATCTTTTTGTATTTTTCAAAAGAAATATAAAAAGCAAAAAGACTAAACAAAGCTGTACAACTAAGCAATGGTACATATAAAATAGACTAGCAATAGGAAGCATATGATATGAACATGAAGAAGCATCTTATTCTAGACATAGACCAACCCCTCAGTCAACTATGCAAATCCCCAAAGACTTCCTAAGGCTCTCAAATCTAAGGGCATCTAAAGGTTTCGTAAAAATATCGGCTAACTGACGGTCGGTGGGAACAAAACTCGGGGATACAGTGTTCTCCTCAACTAACTGACGAATAAAGTGCTCACGTATCTTGATGTGCTTGGTGCGCGAATGCTGAACTGGATTGCAGGATATGTGTATTGGGCTTGTGTTATCACAGGAAATGGTCATGGTGTCCTGTGAAATCCCATAATCCTCCAACATTTGCTTCATCCACAAGAGTTGTGTGCAATAACTCCCGACAGCTATGTACTCAGCTTCCGCAGTGGACAAAGAGATGGATTTTTTCTTCTTGCTCATCCAGGAGACAAGAGCAGAACCAAAATAGAAACACCCACCAGAAGTGCTCCTACGGCCATCTACATCCCCAGCCTAATCGGCATCCGAATAGGCGGACAGACGGTCATCGATATCAAAGGAATACCAAATCCCGTATGAGAGAGTCCCACTCACGTATTTAATAATACATTTTAGAGCAAGTAAATGTGACTCTTTTGTGGATGCCTGATATCGTGCACAGACTCCAACACTAAAGGTGATGTCGGGACGACTGGCAGTCAAGTAGAGAAGACTACCTATCATACTCCGATATAAGGTTTGCTCTACGTCCTTGCCTGAAGTGTCCTTACTAATCTTGGTAGTGGTACTCATAGGTGTACGTGCATGCTTAGCGGAGTCTAAACCAAATTTCTTCACTAGGTCTCTAGCATACTTGGATTGGGAGATGAACATCCCATCCTCTAGCTGACGAACCTGGAGACCAAGGAAGAATGTAAGCTCACCAACTATGCTCATTTCAAATTCACTTTTCATCTCCTCCTCAAAGTGATGAGCATGCTGGGAGCATGTGGATCCAAAGACTATGTCGTCTACATAGACCTGGGCAACCAAAATAGCACCGTCATCTCTCCTGACGAACAACGTCATATCTACTCCCCCTCTCTTGAAGCCACAAGCTAAGAGATAGGAAGTAAGCCCCTCGTACCAAGCACGGGGTGCTTGCTTAAAACCATACAAGGATTTCCTCAGATAGTAGACGTGCTCAGGGTGCTGAGGGTCTTCAAACCCTTTTGGTTGTTCCACATAAACCTCCTCCTATAGAATGCCATTCAAAAAGGCACTCTTGACATCCATCTGATACACCTTGAAGCGCAGATGACATGCGATGGCGAGCAGAAGACGAACGGACTCAAGCCTCGCAACAGGAGAAAATGTCTCCCCAAAGTCTACACCCTCTATCTGTGTGTAGCCTTGAGCGACCAACCTAGCCTTATTTCTGATTATGGTACCATATTCATCCATTTTGTTCTTGAAAATCCACGGGGTACCTATCACATTAGTCTCACTAGGTCGGGAGACTAATTCCCAGACATTATTCTTTTTAAACTGAAGCAACTCATCCTGCATAGCAGATATCCAGTGTTCATCCTTGAGTGCTTCTTTATGGTTCTTGGGCTCGACTTTGGACGTGTAGCAAAGATGGCTAACAACGTTCTCTAGCTGAGCACGAGTCTTGACCCCTAGAGTGGGATCACAAACAATGGCAGAAGGGTCATGACTCTTGTGAACCCAAGCAGGTGTGTCCCCTAACACAGGAGTAGGATCCACAGAGTGTGAGAGAGGAACAGGTAAATCACTGTCAGAATAATCCTCATCCTCACACTTAAGGTTAGGATCAATAACCGTCGAAGGTTCGTCATCTTGCACGGTAACGTTTATTAATTCCATAACCCTAGAGCTCTTCAGGTTAAATACCCGGTATGCTCTACTATTCGATGAATATCCTAGAAATATTCCCTCGTCGCTCCGGGAGTCGAACTTTCCTAATTGCTCTCTATCCCGTAGGATGTAGCATTTACTCCCCAAAACACGGAAATATGCCAGGTTGGGCTTCTTGCCGGTCCACAACTCATAAGGTGTCTGTAGTGTGTGTGGACGCAAATAAACCCTATTCACCGTGTGGCATGCAGTAGACACTGCCTCTGCCCAAAATCTCCTAGAAACTTTACGACCTAGAATCATAGATCTAGCCATCTCTTGGATCGTTCTATTCTTTCTCTCAACAATCCCATTTTGCTGAGGAGTTCTCACAGCAGAAAACTCATGTTTGATCCCAAGGCTATCACAGTACAAATCCACCTTTGCTTCCTTAAATTTAGTGCCGTTGTCACTACGTATTCTGTTAATAGTGACACCATGTTGATTTTGCAGGACACGGCACTTAGTCGTTAAGAAATCTACAGCATCGGATTTCTCTCTCAGAAAACCTACAATGGAGTACGTGGAGAAATCATCTACCATCACGAGGATGTACCTCTTACCACCTAGACTCTCAGTACGAGTGGGACCCATAAGATCCATGTGAATCAACTCCAGAGCACGAGAGGTGGTAATGGAATGCAACTTCCTATGAGGACTACGAATTTGTTTTCTCAACTGACAGGGTCCACAAACGGTTGAAGTTGACTTTCCAAGAGATGGTAAGCCACGTACTAGGTCCTTTTTAGATAAACGATTAAGATCTCTAACGTTCACGTGACCTAGACGTTGGTGCCACAGATCCATAGGAGTGATCATGGCGCTGTTGCAGACAAGTGAGGATGTGGGCTCAGTCCCATAGCAATTATCCTCGGTCCTCACCCCTTGCATCAATAGTTTACCGGTTTGATTGTAGACTTTACACGCATCCCAGTCAAACTTTACTGCAAGGTCAGTGTCGAACAGCTGGCTAATGCTGAGAAGGTTTGCTTTCAAACCTTTGACGTACAAAAAATTTATAGCTTAGGAAAACCAGGTAACTCGATAGTACCTCGTCCTATAATGCTAGACTTACTCCCATCTCCAAAGGTGACTCTGCCATCTTGATAATCCTCAAGAGTAGTAAAAAATGAGGCATCACCTGTCATGTGTCTGGAGCACCCACTATCAAAATACCACTGAGAGGTATTATGTGCTTTGAGAGCAACATGAACAACAAAAGCCTTTTTATCTTTCTTAGGTACCCAAGTCGAGATGAACTTTTGTTTGCCTTTGTTGTTGTTGATTTTAGCTGGAATGTGAGAAGCATTCACTAACGGCAAAGAGATCCGTCGAAATTCTTCCATTAAACTTTGAGTCGTGGCAGCTAAGAACTCAACTCGCTCTCTCAGACTAGAAAACTCATCAGTATGACGTGGTGGAGAAGTAGTACGTCGTGTCCGACCCATGCTATAGCAAGTTTCCCTAAGGTGGACTTTTCTTTTGCAATAAGTACAAAAGAGCACAGCCAAAGGCGGACCTTGATTTGCTTTTCTTGGTCGAACTCTCCTTCGAGGTTTTTTACGGTGACCATAAGGAGTTGTAGTAAACTCAGGAACTGGTCCAGGTGCAATTTGGGATGTGGAGGCATCATCATATCCAATTCCTTGACGATCACCAAAACCTAAAGCGGGGCCGAGGAGCATCTTTCCCATCTTCCCAGATCTGTCCTCGATTTGTACCTTGACTTACCGTGCTTTCTCAAGGTCATGAGTCAGCTGGGCAACAAGGGCTTCAAGTTTCTTTCGAGTCTCTACGGAGGAATGGACCTGACTCGTAAGACTAGCCACTTGCTTAATCAAGTCCCCTCTCTCTTTCTCTAAAACACTCTCTCTCTCTAAACAAATTCTCATTCTCGACACATGTAGAATCTCTCTCTCTCAGGGCGGTGCAGGTGGAGAACTCTCTTTCTCTCGCTTTCTTTAAATCTTCCTCTAAGCAGGTGATCTTAAGAACTAACGCTTTGTTACGCTTTTTAGTTTTAAATGACTCAGAATATAACTCAGCGTAGGCACGTTGTATATCACTCTCGCTCTCACTTGTGTCATCCTCCCCCTCACTCACATCGATCTCACTGTCGAGGTGTCCCTGTGAAGCATCATCCTCAACGTCGTGAGGAGAACTAGAAGTGCTCACTTGGCTGGCCATGAATGCGGTGAAGTTACACTCATGCGGTGACTCATCTCCAGAATCCACCGTCTCGACCTCACTGTCGTCACTAAGGGTAGCATTAAGAACAACTTTCCCTTTCTCTCTATTCAGACGATTGGCACACTCAAAAGCTCTATGACCCCTACCATCACACTCAAAACATCTCTCACTTTCTTTCAGAGGAGGATTTTTGGAAACTTTTTCATTTTTCTTTTCAAACTTATTTTTCTCAAATTTCTTTTTATCTTTAAAATTGCCATTTTTCTTAAATTTGAGAATCCTCTTGAAATTTTTTGCGAAAAGAGCCAAATCATCTAAGTCAAAATGGCACTCAGAATCTGACGTGTCAGTCTCTCTCTTTCTAGATGACTCTACCCTCTTTCTAGCTGACCCCTCACTCCTTCTCTCTTGGGCTTTAAGAGCAATTCCCTTATCTTTAGATTTAGTATTTTTAGGGAACATATCATTTTCATAAGTTTGCAAATCTCCTACAAGTTCTTCCAATTTTAGCATATTTAAATTACCCAGAGAATTTAGCACAGTGAGTTTAGGGATAAAACGCTTAGGCAAAGAACGAAGAATATTTTTAACAACTCTAGCATTCGTAATATGTTCACCAAGATTAAAACTAGTATTCACAATGTCAGAAAGTCTAGCATAAAATTCATCAAAGCATTCAGAATCATGCATGGTGATTGTTTCAAATTGAGTTGTCAAGTTTTGCAACTTAGACTCTTTCACAGCATTAGTTCCTTCATGGGTGAGTTGTAAAACATCCCATGCCTCTTTTGACGTGGTACACGTCATTATGCATTTGAACTCATCAGGTGTGACAGACCCAGAAATAGCACTTAGACCCTTAGAATTAAAAGATGACCATTTAATTTCTTCATCAGTCCAAGAAATGTCAGGTTTTAAGTTGGTCACATTATCAACAGTCACGGTGGGAGGAGTCCACCCTCGTTCAACCAAAATCCAGACACGTTCATCAATGGCTTTTAAAGCCGACCTCATACGGGATTTCCAATAAGCATAATTTGTCCCGTCAAAAACAGGCATTTTATAATATGACTTCTCCATTTGAACAAGCACTTTTTTAAAAATCAATTTTTTCAGAAAATTGATATCTTAGAAAAATTTTGCGAAAAAAGGAATACGCGATAGATTAGCGTAACCTGCTCTGATACCAATTTGAAGACGTGTGTTCTCGCGTTCAAATGATCAAATTATATATAAAACCCTTTTACACAAACAAACCCTAAACATGCAGCAGTATGTGATTGAATAAATTGATAATCTACGCAAGAACATTCAAACACATGCAATTAAGGAAAAATCCCCCTCAGGGGCAAAACCATTTATTTTCACTATAATTTGTAAGAAAACGGCTTACAATCGGATTACAATGAAAATACAAGTTGACTAAGAATTACCGTCGGGTATCGGATTCTGTAGTCGCGGCTGGAATTATCCCTTTCCAGTAGGGCTGCAATGAAGAAGAAGAACGGTCTCCTCCACAAGGGTTGAACAAACCAAAGTTGTGTTCTTGGGTTGCAAAAGGATTCACAAAGGTTTGGCAAGGATGTGTGAATCAAAACATGAGTCTTGGGACTCAAAAATATGAAGACTAGATGTATTTGGACTCTCAAATTCGTCTCCTAAAGTCTTGCAAAACAACTCTCCCGAAGTTGGTATTTATAGGGAAATACATGAAGAGACCCACGATCTTAAAATGCTGAAATTCTATCCAGCGTACAGGTACCCCGAACCGGTTCGGGTACCCCTGCGAACCGGTTCGCCCCCCCGAACCGGTTTCGGGCTGGGTTCGGGAAAGTGTGCTGGGAACAGGTGCTTAAACACTTAGAAAAATTCCCATAATTTTCAATGAACATATCTCCATTTTCAACGGGCCATAACTTGTTCATCGTAGCTCGGATTGAGGTGCCGTTTCTTCCAGTATCTTTTTTGCGGCAAGCTCTTGAACTTTCCAGTTGACCGATCCTCCGGACGGTGGCTGTAAAATTACCAATTTTCCCTTGAACATCCCTATCATGCCTTGTTTTACTGATTTGACTTCTCTTGCGTTCCACTTGCATTACGAGCCTACAATCAAGGAACGTGAAGTCGTTGATGCAGATGAGGGACATATTAGTGGAGATAATGCATGCTTGATTCCCGGAATTCGGATAGAGGCCGTCATGTGAGATCGTGAGGTGACGTGCCAAATGTAGCGGCGTACGACATAAATAAATGAAACATTTCGGACATGAGAAAAAATGTCCTTACAGGTGTTTGTGCCTCTAATGGGGCCGTTTGGAGGCTGGTTTGGGTTTTCACCCTTTGACGACTTGTTTTCAAGTCTAAGTGTTATTTTTGCAAATTATCGTCATATTCTCAAACCGGGAGACCCGTGACTACGCGATCAGTTCCTATAAGCTACATTGGTCCCGTGCGAGGTGTTCGTGCCTCTTACGAGTCCGTTTGGGGGCGGGTTTAGGCTTTCACTCTTTAACGGCTTATTTTTAAGTCTAAGTGTTGATTTTTGCAAATTATTGTCGTATTCTCAAACCGAGAGACCCGGGACTATGCGATCAGTTTCTACAAGTTACATTGGTCCCGTACGAGGTGTTCGTGCCTCTTATGGGTCCGTTTGGTGGCTGGTTTGGGTTTTCACCCTTTGACGGCTTGTTTTCTAGTCTAAGTGTTATTTTTACAAATTATCATCATATTCTAAAATTGGGAAACCCGTGACTACGCGATCAGTTCCTACAAGCTACATTGGTCCCGTGCGAGGTGTTCGTGCCTCTTACGGGTACATTTGGGGGTTGGTTTAGGTTTTCACCCTTTAACGGGTTATTTTCAAGTCTAGGTGTTGATTTTTGCAAATTATCATCGTATTCTCAAATCGGGAGACCCGAGACTACGCGGTCAATTTGTACAAGTTACATTGGTCCCGTGCGAGGTGTTCGTGCCTCTTACGGGTCTATTTGGGGGCTAGTTTAGATTTTCACCCTTTAATGGCTTATTTTTAAGTCTAAGTGTTATTTTTGCAAATTATCGTCATATTCTCAAACCGGGAGACCCGCGACTACGCGGTCAGTTCCTACAAGCTACATTGGTCTCGTGCGAGGTGTTCGTGCCTCTTACAGGTCCGTTTGGGGGCTGGTTTGGGTTTTCACCCTTAAACGGCCTGTTTTTAACTCTAAGTGTTGATTTTTGCAAATTATCATCATATTCTCAAACCAGGAGACCCGGGACTACGCGATCAGTTCCTACAAGTTACATTGGTCTCGTGCGAGGTGATCATGCCTCTTACGGGTCCGTTTGGAGGCTGGTTTAGCTTTTCACCCTTTAATGGCCTGTTTTTAAGTTTAAGTGTTGATTTTGGCAAATTATCATTGTATTCTCAAATCGGGAGACCCGAGACTACGCGGTCAGTTTGTACAAGTTACATTGATCCCGTGTGAGGTGTTCGTGCCTCTAACTGGACCGTTTAGGGGCTGGTTTGGGTTTTCACCCTCTGACAGCTTGTTTTCAAGTCTATGTGTTATTTTTGCAAATTATCCTCATATTCTCAAACCGGGAGACCCGTGACTACGCGGCCAGTTCCTACAAGCTCATTGGTACCGTGCGAGGTGTTCGTGACTCTTACGGGTCCGTTTGGGGGCTAGTTTAGATTTTCACCCTTTAACGGCCCGATTTCAAGTTTAAGTGTTGAGTTTTTTAAATTATCATCATATTCTCAAACCGAGAGACCCATGATTATGCGATCAGTTCCTACAAGTTACATTGGTCCCGTGCGAGGTGATCGTGCCTCTTTACGGGTCCGTTTGGGGGTTGGTTTAGCTTTTCACCCTTTAACGGCTTGTTTTTAAGTCTAAGTGTTGATTTTTGCAAATTATCATCGTATTCTCAAACCGAAAGACCCGAGGCTACTCGGTGAGTTCCTACAAGTTACATTGGTTTCGTGTGAGGTGTTCGTGCCTCCTACGGGGACGTTTGGTGGCTGCTTTAGGTCTTCACCCTTTAACGGCTTATTTTTAAGTCTAAGTGTTGATTTTTGTAAATTATCATCGTATTCTCAAACAGGAAGACACGGGACTACGCGATCAGTTTGTACGAGTTACATTGGTCCCGTGCGAGGTATTCGTGCCTCTTACGGGGTCATTTGGGGACTGGTTTAGGTTTTCACCCTTTAACGGCTTGTTTTCAAGTCTAAGTGTTGATTTTTGCAAAGTATCGTCATATTCTCAAACCGGGAGACCCGGAACTACGCGGTCAGTTCGTACAAGTTATATTGGTCCTGTGCGAGGTGTTCGTGCCTCTTACGGTGGCGTTTGGTGGCTGGTTTAGGTTTTCACCCTCTAACGACCTATTTTTAAGTCTAAGTGTTATTTTTACAAATTATCATCATATTCTCAAACTGAGAGACCCGTGACTACGCGATCAGCTCGTATAAGTTACATTGGTCCCGTGCGAGGTGTTCGTGCCTCTTACAAGGTCGTTTGGGGGTTGGTTTAGGTTTTCACCTTTTAACGGCTTGTTTTTAAGTCTAAGTGTTGATTTTTGCAAAGTATCGTCGTATTCTCAAATCGGGAGACCTGAAACTACGCGGTCAGTTCCTATATGTTACATTGGTCTCGTGCGAGGTGTTCGTACTTCCTACGGGGAGGTTTGGTGGCTAGTTTAGGTTTTCACCCTCTAACGGCCTATTTTTAAGTCTAAGTGTTATTTTTACAAATTATCGTCATATTCTCAAACCGGGAGACCCGTGACTATGCGGTCAGTTAGTATAAGTTACATTGGTTCCGTGCGAGGTGTTCGTGCCTCTTACGGGTCCGTTTGGGGGCAAATTTAGATTTTCACCCTTTAGCGGCCTATATTTAAGTGTAAGTGTTATTTTGTAAATTATCGTCATATTCTTAAACCGGGAGACTCTCCACTACGCGGTCAGTTCCTACAAGCTACATTGGTCCCGTGCGAGGTGTTCGTGCCTCTTACGGGTCCGTTTGGGGGCTGGTTTGGGTTTTCACCCTCAAACGGCCTATTTTTAACTCTAAGTGTTGATTTTTGCAAATTATCATCGTATTCTCAAACCGGGAGACCCAGGACTACGCGGTCAGTTCCTACAAGTTACATTGGTCCCGTGCGAGGTGATCGTGCCTCTTACGGGTCTGTTTGGAGGCTGGTTTAGCATTTCACCCTTTAACGGACTGTTTTTAAGTCTAAGTGTTGATTTTGGAAAATTATTGTTGTATTCTCAAAACGGGAGACCCGGGACTACGCGATCAGTTCGTACGAGTTACATTGGTCCCGTGCGAGGTGTTCGTGCCTCTAACTAGACCGTTTGGGGGCTGGTTTCGATTTTCACCCTTTGACGGCTTGTTTTCAAGAGTGTTGTTTTTGCAAATTATCCTCATATTCTCAAATCGGGAGACCCGTGACTATGCGACCAGTTCCTACAAGATACATTGGTCCCGTGTCAGGTGTTCGTGCCTCTTATGGGTCCGTTTGGGGGCTGGTTTAGGTTTTCACCCTTTAACGGCCCATTTTCAAGTTTAAGTGTTAATTTTTGCAAATTATCGTCATATTTTCAAATCGGAAGACCCGTGACTACGCGGTCAGCTCCTAGAAGTTACATTGGTCCCGTGCGAGGTGTTTGTGCCTCTTACGGGGACGTTTGGTAGATGGTTTAGGTTTTCACCCTTTAACGGCTTGTTTTTAAGTCTAAGTGTTGATTTTTTCAAATTATCGTCGTCACGAGAAGATATTTTAATTTAAGTTTTGTAGCAAAATGGACCTTTATTTAATTAGTACAATCTGAAGTTAGGGGGCTGGGACGAAATGGGTACGCCCGAGAGGTACGAGTTAACCTATTTTATTATGTGCATTGCATGGAGTTAAGTTGGGATTCATTAAGGTTTGGGAGTCAATAACCTAAGAATTTATTGGACAATTCGGCGATGGGGATCGATATAGTTACGAGTACATGTGAGAGTATGTGTATTATATCTGATGTAGACATATTATATGTTGCAAGGTTGGGTTTTTATTAAGGTTAAGAAGTAACGAACCTAATAATTAAATGGGAAATCCAGAGTTTGGGGATTAGGATGATTGGGGTACATTTGAGAGTACAAGTTATCTTATATATATATATACTACGGTATACCTGTGTCGATGGCACGGTTGTCAGATGTTTCGTAATAGTGATTATGAGTGGAAAACTAAGACACATGCGATCACATAATATGGACTGGCACGATGTTACAATATAATGTGTGGAACCTTAATAAGTTAATGCGTGGACCATTGGATATAATTTATTCATATTCAAGTAAAAACTAATAATCCCTACTAATGACATTGTTAAAAATTTAAAAATAGAACACATTTTGATAATATAGTGTCTTTTGAAAACCCAAAGTAAAAGGTTTTTAATTGTAATGGAAAAAAATTCAAAAAAATTTGGTCATAATGTATAGACATTATTAGTATTAAATATAATTAGTTGTGTCTATAATACTATCAAGAGTCATATTTATGGAGAATTATTGTGTCTTTAACATTTTTTTCTTACACTCCTACTTACTTTCATTCCTATCACATTTCTCATGTATACAACCATAGAAGTTTATTAAAAAAAAGACTTTCGCATAGTGAAAATTTAACCAAAATAACTAAAGAAGTTAATCAAGGCATAGGATACATAGATTTTATATGCGTGTAAATATAGGAGGTGGTTTAGAAAATGTTTTCCTTTTTTGTCTTGGCCGAAAATAGTATATGTGGGCATATATATGTGTAAAATGTTGGGATTAATTAGAGATGTTATGTCTGGATGAATATATAAGCATGGACACTAATGCGTATGATGGAGTAGGACCACCTGCAACCCTTATCTAATTAAATTGGTTTTATCCATGTGTATAGGTATATTTGTATATTATTTTAAAGGATAGAACACATGTTTTGTGGTTTATGTCATAAGTGTGTCTCGGTGAGAGTTAAAAAAAGGGGGTCTGCTCCTTTCTTTTCTTCTTGTTTTATTGGCACGTGGTAATATATATTGAGTGGTAGGGGTGTGATATTTTTTTTTATACAGGGTCTAGTGTTGTAAAATATTATTATGTAGATATATATAATTTTAAATATAAAAGAAAAAGGGGGACAACATAACTCCTTGAGTTGACCTCTATTATTATGTAGATATGTATTGGTTTAAATATAATAGAAACCCCACTTGGAGCTATGTGCTCACATGATTTCACCCATATGAGTCTATATATATGACGGTGTACTCCTTTTCCACGTACTCACACATGAACACGATGCTAATAAAATTTAATGCTTAACGTTTCACAACTACTTGGTATGAATTTATTTATATTTTTAAATTAACAAAAACATAATTTTAAATACCTAAAAAATATTTCACTATTACATATGGATAAAAGTATTTAACCTGAATCAAATGGAACCTTGGAAGAAACAATACACGCTTTACACTGAATGCAAAGATTTGAATTTTGGGTAACCATTCTTTCAAATTTAGAAAAACTCTGTTTCGAATAAAGGCAAAATTAAAACCATCAATATCCATGGTTATCATCAGTTTCCAATACAGGCAACATTCCCAACGCCTTGCAGTGTTATGACCCAACAATATCCTTTCTATTCTCATAGATATTTTCATTGTATTCTCCTTACCCTTTGATTTTAACATATAACCAGACACAACGTTAAAAGTTAAAATCATCACTACCTAATCAAATATTTTTCACAAATCCTAAATTAAATCCATACTTCATCATAAACAAGCACTACTAAATTTACCCCCCTCCTACCTCAACCATGTTTTAACCGTGAAATGTTTTTAAAATCCTTCAATTTTAGACGTATTTTATAAACTTCTCCAAATATGAAGTAAGTATTAGAACCTAGCTCAAATATTTTAAAGTTTTTTTTTATTAGTATTTAAATTCTCCCGAAATTAGGTAATCAATGAAACAAAATTTAAGAAATTTAAAGATTTTCTAGAATTAAAAACATTCTTTGACCAGACATAATCATAATAACTCGTAACATACCACTCCAATTAGGTGACTAAAACCAAATACATGTTATCCATGAATGCTTGAACATGACAAATATTGACATAAAAAATCAAAGAAAAAAATATATAAACTCGAGCATACATGCAAGCCTCCGTGTGTATATAGTTTGGAACTTCCGTAGAATACCATAGATTTACCACATCTCCATAGCCTACAAAAGAAAAGAGTAAAACCCAAAACCAATGCAAATAAAAGATATCTCAACCTATAAATTCCTTCTCATAAATCATATAAATGAAACAATTAGGCATATGAGTGAGTTCCCATTAGTGGGGAGAGAGAGAGATAAAGACAGTGTTTTGCATAATGAAAATGTGAATATTGAAGAAGAAAAATTTGACATATATCAGTTGTGACTTCTTCTTGATGTTGTAAAATTTAGGCTCTTTCAGTTAATTCAAAATCACATAGCAAAACCACATATAGTCACTCACTGGCAATATGTTCAAACACCCACTTGCCTTCCATATGATAAAAAACACTATTTTTATATTTGACGAAAAAACCACCTGTTTACAACATGATCCAAAACCCTTTTTTTACCTGAGTTAGGTTGTGTCAACCACATATGTAACTGCGTTCCATATATTCTAAATCCCTTCATTCAAATACAAACTTGCACAAATGGAAAATAAATCCCCATATCAAACACAAATTTAATTTACATGAAATAAATATAAAAAATCTAAACTATGTAATTAAGTTACTTGAAATAAATAAGAAAAGAAGTGAATACTACCTGTCGGAGAGGATGTCTTGAGGGAGAAGGTGATGGGCAGTGGCACCAGTGGCAAGGTTTCAGAGACGGAGTTCGCTGTCCTAGGACCTGGAGTGGACGAATTGGCCGTCAGAGGAAAGGAGGTGATGTCGTAGGTTTTGTTCCCTTTAGTGAGGTTCGGGAGATGACTGGAACTATTTTTTGTGCAGATAGAGAGTGGAGATAGATAGATAGATAGATAGATAGATAGATAGATAGATAGATAGATAGATAGATAGATAGATAGATAAA
Source organism: Sambucus nigra (assembly GCA_949130495.1). Taxonomy (NCBI): domain Eukaryota; kingdom Viridiplantae; phylum Streptophyta; class Magnoliopsida; order Dipsacales; family Adoxaceae; genus Sambucus; species Sambucus nigra. The sequence goes on along the minus strand of OX422208.1, from coordinate 190,699,891 downwards.
TAGATAGATAGATAGAGAGAGAGAGAGATGGTCCATAATCTATTGATTGGGGAGCGTGTTACACTCTGTGTGCGAGGAGGTTAAGAGGTAAGATGTACAAGTTTATGGGCTAGCTTTTAAGCGTTCGTACCTTTAGTAGCCATGCTACTCATACGTGTTGACTGTTAGGGCATGCTGTGTTGTTTCTCAATCAGTACGTCAAATCGTTTTGAAGATAGGCACGGGCTTTGAGGGAGTCTGAGTGGCTCGAGGTAGTGTCCATGTGGTACTATAGTGAATCGTTTCATACAAACTCCCGGATTAAATATCAGCCATCAGTTGATAAAGACCAAACTCACCAAATTTAATCTCAATCATTAGTTTGGGGAGACCAAAAAATCCCTCCTCCTTTATTTTATATATATATATATATATATATATATATATATATGTGTGTGTGTGTGTGTGTGTGTGTGTGTGTATGTGTGTGTGTTGTTTGATTTGTTGAACATACCATTGAGTAATGGGGAATTTATCGACTGTGGCTTTGGATTCAAGTGGTTGTGAGTGTGTATCACATTCCTGGATTATGATGTAGGACTTTTTAGAGGTCGATATGTTGAGATCACACCTTCAGGATGGTTTTCACCTCATGATGTGAGATTTGGATAGCTCGAATCATCGGTCGAGATAATCAATAATATTACTACATGTTGACATGTTTAAATCACACGTTCATTCGATTTACACTTTGTGATGAGAGAGGTGGATGATTCGATCCATCGTCTAAGTTTCAGTATGGGACTACCCAGTAATGTGATTGAATAGTGATCCCCCATTCTCATGCATTTTTTGAATGTTTTCAAATCTGTTAGGTGAGAGACTCATGGTTTATTGATAAATGAGCGAGAAGGTCCCCGACTGTAGAGGCCTTCGTGTGGCTGTTATGAGACTGGTATACGTGTATCTGATAATAGTCCAGTGATGGACATTTTGATTGAAAGTCCTATGTCACATTTATGTGGATTGTTATGAGGTTGAGCATATCGTATTATACAAGTGACATAATTTTAGGATGGTTCATAATTGTATCTTGTGCATAAGTTTTAGTTCAATAATGGATACATATTTTTAAAATGATGTTAGGATAGATGAAATGTAACATTACGAGATCTTGAGTATCTTAATGAGTATATAATTCAACATCGGGGTGTTTTTTATACATTAGTGGTTAGTTCCATCCCATATTAGTTTTTCATTTTGTGGTAGTACTTACTAGTCTAGTGATAGAAACTTCTTAGTATTGATTATGCCTTGGGTTAGGACACTCGTGTAGCATTTTACCTATGACGAGGGGTGGGGTATCGCTTACATGTGAGTGTCGATGGAATGACATGTTTATCGTAAATGAGTGACATGATTATTATTGTTTTGACACTATAAGTAATTTATTAAAACTTTAGGGTGCTAACCCAAATCTATAAACATGTCCCCACCACGAGTATTATTATTCTTATATACAGGAGTAACAGGGTTGAGCAATCAGACTTTATAGAGGTTGGAGATTCAACTATCATCCTTAAAGTAAGGGTTGTTTTCATTTCAATAATCACTTATATTCAGGAGTTTTGATTCAGAAGTTGTTACAGTTGTATTGATTTTTCGATTGAGAAATTTTTATAAAATTTATTTTTATAGTGGATTCATTTTTATTGGAGTTTTAGTGTTACACGGTGGATTTCTCTAAGTTTAATCATGTTTGTGGAACTATTTTATAGGTCCTAGGCTTCAGCAGGCGCCATAGACCTGATCTTTCTAGTATTTCATTCCCAATTCCAGCTTTTGTTCATAACATGTAGGTGTCGAGCCTGCGTACTCCTTTTTACATTATGCTTTCCTTTCGGTGTTTTCTTCCTTTTAAGTAGTAAGTGAGTCAGATTATTGTATTTGGGATTAATTATGTTAGGGTCATTTTGTTTATATTTAGAGTTGGATATTATTAAGAGGCAGTTATTTATTCCAGTGTAGAGATTTATTCATTATGGTTTCGGGATTGGTATAAGATTTGTATTTATATTACTTCAGTTTATTACTCCTAGTATTTATCGTTTATTAATTTTTTCAGTCATATGTAGAATGGACAATTTGTTATGACTATTGTATTATTTATATTTACAATTGATCAATCTATTTATGGATTTTATGGAGTGTCACAGGAATTCACAGCCTATGAGGTTATTTTGCACTAAAAATGTAACATATTAAATCTCCAATCCCCAACAGGATGCTAACAATATTTTATTACTAGCATACAGTAGGATCGTATGTAACCAAATTTGTTTTAAATTCCCTTAATGATTTTAAAATCTTGAATTCGATTAATAACGTTTTAATGTATTTAGTTCCAAATATAAAGAACCCAAACATCTTAACACAATTTGAAAAATGCAAATATGTGAACATTAAAAATAACCTAGAGAGGGGGGGGGGGGGGGGGGGGAAGGGAATAGGTTATCCTAAGAAATTTGCCCACTTTAAATTCGAATTTTAGGCAATACATAGATCTATGTTATTTTCAATTTATGATTAGGTCTAGATGAAATTATAAAATCTTTATGAAACAGTTAAAACTTAGGGTTGATAAGTAATTGTATTTACATACACATTTACAGTGACATTAAGAATGTCAAATTTTCAAATTCTAACATAAATAGTTTCTCATTCTAACTTTTAACTCCAATCAAATTAAAATTAAAGTCATGTAGAAAAGGCAACTAAATTGGATGTTGATTAGTATATGTTTTTATTAATGTAATTTTGACCCTACTTAGCCCTAATTTTACATCAAGTGATTGAATAATAGATTGCATTTTCTATTATAAAAACTATTTTAATCCATATATGTTATTTCATCATGTGATTGAATAATATGTTAACATTTTAGATTGAATACCATGTTAACATATTTTTTTCTTGTTCCATGTGCGCATGCAATTGGAGAACAATTAATGAATCTCAACGAAAACTAACTGATTTCTTTATTTAAACCATTTTATTTATCTGTTATTTTATGCAACATTGTCTTATGCATAATTATAACTTCTTGGTTGACTGTTGTGGCCTTGTTCACCCTTTTCTTAATTGGTTGTTATTTGAGTGAACACATATTGGTGGAAGGGCTTGCATATTAGTGGACATAATTTTAGGATAATTTAATTAAAATGAACTAAAATTGGACTTGCTATGTACAATTGTAAAATATTAATTAGTTGATATTGATACTATGCCGATGAATATTAATGCATATATATTGTTGGTTAATTATTGTAGCCATGTTCACCCCTTCCTTAGGTGATTATTGTTTGGGTGAATACAAACTGGTGTATTGTTTGGGTGAACACAAATTGGTGAAAGGGCATGAACATTGGAGGATATATATTAATTTTAAGATTTATTTCTTTAAAATGAACTAAAATTGGCCTTGTTGTATTTGATTGATTAATTAGAAAATATTATTTAGTTGATGTTGATATTGTGCAAATCAATATTAGTGCATGTATCTTTTTATTAACTATTGTGGTCGTGTTCATATCTCCTTAAGTAGTTGTTATTTGGATGAACACAAATCGATGGAAGGGGATTGCACATTGGTGGACACATAGTAATTTTAGGACGTAATTATTTAAAATGAACTAAAATTGGACTTGTCGCGTTTGATTAGTTAATTAGATGGACTCATATTAATTTTAGGATTAATTAGATCCTTTACTCCTAGTATTTGTATATTGTCTCCCACATGAAAATATTTATACATTTTTGTCTTCTCGTTCACGTTAGAAAACACTAGTCATATTTACTCCATAATTTTATATATTTTCTCCGAAAAACATGAGTCGCGGTAATAATTACTTTCAATGGATAGAGGTTATAATTGGACCGTACTAAAACATCTTTTATTAGTGCGCGTCATATAGAGGGGACTCCTATTTCCCAATATGAGAATATAAAAATTTATCAATTTAATTACCTTACAAATCTTGGAGTTGATCTATCGTAATTGTACTTGTTCAATCGTATTCTATCTTTCTTTCCAGAATGTTGGGATGATGCAATAAAGAATATATTTCGCATTCATAACCCCGACCATTCACTGATGTTAGTGACACTATTAGAAAAAATATAAAAATATTCATCTATTGTGGAAACAATTTCGTAATCAGAGCATTCACCCAGACTGTGAGATCTCACAATACATGAACATTAAATGTGATCTTGAAAAAACTTTACGGATAAAGGATTTCAAGTTCATGTCATGAAAATTTATATGTCAGCGCTTTCTCCCAGTTGGCCAAGTACAACTTTTCACAAATTTTTAAAAAATAATACCAACTGAATTGGAATCAGACACATTGAGCGTGTTTTAAAAGTTGTTAAAAACGAATATATGTATATGTGTATGCATAGTCTTAAGCATGAATGTCATACATTATTCGCTAATTATTTATTTATTTATTTGTAAGAGATGTCGAATAAGAATATAGATAATCAACCAAATAATGAAACTTCTCCTCTAACACAATCCTCTCCTAATCCACCAACTGAATTCTTGATACATGAGGGTTCACAATACTCTACTCTGCCATAGGTTCATTCTACCACTCCATCTACAATGTCTTCGAGTCATCAGACTCCACAAATCCCTGTTAATCCAATTCCCCTAATTCTTGTTATGAAGGAATCCCAAGCACAAGACAAGAAGTACATTGGGTTCTCCATTATTGGGAATCCTATCGGTAAAAAAATGACATCCAAATTTTTAAAGCTCATTTTTTATCTCTAAAAAGATGACTGTGGGCATAGGGATGTAGAAAATTGGAATAACGTTGATTGTGCCATAAAGGATGACACTTGGTATCAACTTTGTAAACATTTTACATTACCACCTGGTTCGAAGGCACCTATTCTCTCCCAAGTAGATGAACAATTGAAAACCTATCGAAAGAACCTCCGGAAGATTCATTTCCTGGTGAGGATATATTTGAAAGATAAAGTCCCATAAAATATTAATATGCCCATCCACCAATAGAACTTCTTGGAAAAAAAGGTCAGGGAGGAAAATCTTGCACAGGGGGAGAAAAATAGACAAAATAGGACAAATAAATTTAATGTCCACAAACTTGGGTCCAAATCATATGATGATTTGAAGGAGGAATGGGTGGAAAGGACCAAAGGGACTCCGAAAGAAAGGAAAGACGCTAATTGAGTCAACTTTTAATTGCATACTCGATGGGTGTGACACCCCGCTTAATAAAATACCGGGTGATCAGTCATATATCAAATTAAATAGGAATATCATTTGGATCATTCTTAGCATCACTGTCAAAAACCTTTTTTAAAACTTACTAACCACCTAGTATAAAAAAAGAAACGGTGTCAAATTTTATCTTTTTATTAAACGATAACAATATGCAGAAGAATATAAAATAAACTATTCACGCAAACACTGAATCAAACAATACTGAAAATGAATAATTACAATCCTTGCCAAGAAAACCATCGGCACAAAAAACAAATCGAAAAATATACACCATAAGATTTATAAAATGAGTACATCATCCGACTAGAAAAAAAATTATTAGGGAAACTTTCCCAAATGAAATACTGATTGTATCCAACTCTAGGAATGGAATGACTAAAGCGGATAAGTCAAAATCCTACAACATCCACATATGTCGCAGATGCGTAACCCAGGAATAGAACAATTCTGGCGTCCCTGTGGCTGGACACCTAAAAGGTTTTGAAAATATTTTACAGCAAGGGTTATAACCCAAAACATTTGAAAATATTTAGCAAGTGCATTAAATTGCAGTAAATTAAAATAAATTAATGCTCTTTATATTTAATCTAATGTCGCACTCCCTTGAGGAGCGGCTCACCCCTTAACTATTGTGCACACCTAATGCTTTTCTATATAACCCACATAGTCACCTACCCCGTAACTAGTTCTCAATAATATCCTACCTGTCACACTACTCTATCCCAAGTACATTATAAGATTTATAAGTTATTTATCACATTAACTTAATTAATCATTTCTTTAGGAACCATATAACATTCTCACGAGTTATATGAAATATCAATACAATTCACACCATATATTTTACCCGTATATAAATATCTACACCATATATACGTATCATTATATCACAATATTCACACACATGTCGTAAATATATAATCCATCCTCCCGAGTAAGCACTCACCGGATGTTCTTTAAAATGATATCATTTCCACATATACTCATCCATCAGGACACCCGACATGGTTAGCTCTCTGAATCAGAAAATAAAATAAACGCAACGGAGGCGATCATAGTTCCCCTAAAAAATGAGACCCACTCATACCCAAGACGTCACACCCCTAACTATAAATGCTATGACCTGGGGACAATACTCACCATGCTCCTCAAGCAAGGGGATTCACCCACATCGTGCAACCTCCAATGATACCACTAGAGGGATATATATTCCTATAAATATTATTCACACAAATATTTATAAATCACACAATATATATATATATATATATATATATATATATATATTGTACATGACCGCATATATATATTTAATTAAATCCTGGCTAGCCGTGCACAATTACCGTAACACTAGCCTAACATTCCCAAGTCTATATACCGACTTGATATTTAAATAATTCCTACATCTATTTATTTATTACTCAAGTAGTGTCACCCAACTAAACTTCCCGAACTTGCTCCTTTGATCCGAGATTTCATCCTGTAGAACTTATTCCTCAAATTCCACATATTAAGGTTATAACCTGTTTATTTTAAACATTCCAAAATTTATTATATAACCCAAAAACAAATTCATTAGGCTAAATTTGTGCTTCATCATTTGTAGCACCAATCCAAATTAAACCCGAGCCAATATCCCGAATCCAATTTAATTTATCACATAATAAATAATTTATTATCTTGGCGTCACTCAACCAACATACCCTCTCACTCACTTAGCCCGAAAATAAAATAATCAGAATTTATTGTCCAAAATTCTTTTTTTTATTGCGTCTTGCACACTCAACAATCTAGGGTTCTTAAATCACTCAATTTCAACCTTAAATTTTCCTTTTGGACTATCACCATATTTAACCCATTTGTTCCATGCAACAAACCATAACTGAAGCCACCAAATGTAAAAGCCCAATGAAGTAATCTCTAAAATTAGACCCAGGGCCGAAACAAGGGAGAAAGGGTTGCGGCTAGAAGCAACATGTCGTTCGAACCAAACCCGCCGTCATTCGAGCGACGCTGGACGTCATTCGAACCAAGTCCAGGTCATTCGAACGACCCTGGACTATGTTCTTTCACCTTCTTCGTTCAGTTAACAACCATGGGAGAATTTCAAGCTTTTAAAAACCCAAATTTTCCTATTATAATTTCTTATATACGAACTGATTTCCATCAGTTATATTCTCAACTTCATATTGCTAAATTCCCATCTTAAAATTATTTATTCACGACAACCCGAGATCTTTAAATCGAATTACACCCAATTTGTAATGTCTCCAATAATCAACAATTTTAATCTGACTTCTAATTTAACTCCCTTATTCATCAATTTATGGAAGACAAATTACGGGGTTTACACTAACAAGCTTTAACCCCTAACAGTCCTTATGACATTGATCTTTATCAGTGAAACAATCATACGTAATACACGATAAATTGAAAACCCAATTTATATCAATCCAACCCAAAATAATGGATTTATATCACACCCACCATGATATGAATAGAAAAATGCAATTAATTTAAAAGCAAGTTTCACCACTTGCCTTAGGGTTCATAGGGTCTGAATCAGTTGGTGTAGATGAAAATTATTTTTGATGAAGAACACACACACTTGTTCTTGATTTTGGCTCCCATGGTTTCTCCAATTGAACCCACTTTTCTCTCTCTCAATTGGTTTTTTCTAAAATGTGTTATGGCTGAAACACCCTCTCACTTTTAGGGTTTAATAGCTAAATCCCTATTTTAGGCTTGTGGGCTTTATAAAAAGGGCTAAAACACTCTTATGTGGTCTTGAATATGCCTAAAAATACTCCACGACCCATTTACTACCCATGGATACTCTTTTGCAACTATTTCGACCCATCCAGACTCAATCGTGCACTAAGAATTTCCATCCAAATTAATTTATAACATTCTCTAATTTTTTATCTCATAAATGCGACACAAAAATACTCCGAATAATTAAATCTCAATTCGCCAAATTAAATAGATCCTCTACTTTAAAAATTCTCCAAATTATAAATTTAATTTCTCCCAATAAAATAAATTCTTTTTCTCCCCGAAAATAATTAAATTAAAGGTCCTTGAATTTACGGGGTGTTACATACTTCCCCCCTTACAATAGAATTTCGTCCTCGAAATTCAGATAAGCCTAGTACTCCCAAGCCTAGACTAACTCCCTTATCAGTTACCCTTAGGATTGCTTCATGACGTGACTCAGAAAGTGTCTCTAATGTGCGTTCACTCTAGGCTCAAGTGCAATCCTGTCGCGTTAGTAATAACCCGGTAAGTAGGGATCGTATCTATAGGGAAATAGGACAATGAAATTGTGACGACGTTGGATAGACAAGGAAATCTTAACTCTGACTCTAAAGGAAAAAGAAAATTGATTTGGTTTGTGGGATGACTACACTAGATGCAATAATGAAATTATGAAAAGTGCAACGACACTAAATTACCAAAAATACTGATGAATAATGATTTAAAACTTTAAACTATATGATGAAGAAAAACAGGACGGGAATACAATCCCCCAACCCTAGTGTATTGCAGGTATAATACTAATCGTAAATTTAACTGATTAATTAGACCCAGAGTTTAATACTCCCAAGCATTACGTATATGAGGTTCAAGACCGCATCATACTTAATCTGAGGACGAGTAAATCGGTATCGCGATAGTGACACTCGAATTGCATTCTAAAGCATCCCGATTACTCGGAAGCAAACGAGATCCAAATATCTGCAATTGTTGTGTTCCTACGCAATACGGTCGTAATAAATCACTAAATTCAGAGGATTAATGTTTTACATTGCAACTATCACATCAGGCTGGGTTTATGTATCCCGACCTTAGAAATTCTAGCCTAGCATGCTGAAACTAATGAAAACAATTTTGGAATTGCAGAAAACCATGATTAAACTAAGGAAGAATTGTAGAATGATGTAGAAAGGAAATTAAACGGAGTAAATTAACTCCTAATCTTAGCAAAGTAGTAACAACAGCAATTAAGAACACTTGTAATCACAGCAATCTGAATAATCTTCAATCTTGAAATTAAAAGAATAATCTACCTTCAAAACTAGGATTTTACAGAAAGAATGGAAAATTATATTAATTCTCCGTGCTAAAAACGATAATAACTCCGGTTTATATACCCTACAAAATTTCAGGAGTTTTAGTTACCCTAGGACTCTTCATAGGTCAAGGATAAGATTAGAAAATCTTGACAGTCGGACCGGTCCTCTCCCCCTTTGGATCGGTTTACCTTGATCCGGACCGATCCTGTCCTCCTCCGGACCGGTTTGCCTTAGATCCAGACCAATTCTTTTATTTCTTTGGCGGACCGGTCCGTGGCGGACCGGTTCTTTTATTTTTCTTCAGTTTCGATCCGTTTTCGGTCCGGGGTTCTCTGGAATGTGGCAGTACGGACCGGTTCTTTTAATTTCTGGGCGGACCGATCCTCTCTTTATTTGACTTTTTATTTTATCTTGGACTACTCATAACTTTCACACCGGGACTCCGATTGAGGTGCCGTTTTTTCCAGTGTTCTTATAGTTGAAAGCTCTTCAACTTTCCAGTTGGACCCACCTCCGGAATAACACTGAAAAATTATGAAAACGCCCTTTACTCCCCATTTCTTGGTTTTCTTTCACTGTTTTGAGTTTTCTTTGGCACTAACTTGCATGAAATACCTGTAAAACACATAAGAGATACACAAAATACGAAATACTTGCCAAAAAGGGTTAGTAGCATAAGTATAAGCCAAATCCAAGCTATTTACACCGCATGTGATCATAAAAATACCGAAATTAAGGGGATAAATGTGAAGAATTTTTGCCTAATCAAATCCCCTTAACTTAGTACTTTGCGTGTTCCGAGCAATGTAAAAGAATCCTAGCCAGGCTGTACTCTTAAAAATCATTTTATTGGAATAGAATACCTTTTTCGCGGGCAAGCGATTGCATTTAGCGTATGCAACAAGCCTTTAAACCCCTAGGTCACCCTAGTAGGACGAGTTGTGTCTCGTGAAGGTTTGTAGAGAATATACCCACAAAATTCGACTCAAGGAATAATTCAAAATACTTAAAAATTGTACAATTCAAACTTTCCCAGAAAATAGTCATCATCAAGTCATATTTACACGTCTCAAATCATAGTGCGTGTGTGTGAAGCCGGAAATATAATCGCTAATTTCCACCGATTGATCATCACGTTACTTATCCGAAAATTCGTTTTGATTTCAACTTCTCACGGAATGCTCTCACAAACAAATCTCTCGGATTATGGCTATTCTCTCGGTATGCGTGATATAAAGAGTAAATATAATGGACGCAAAGTAACGCATACAAGTAGAAAGACGAATTTTTTTTATAGTGATAGGATCTCATCAATGGATTACGGTTTTAAAAACAGTAACATTGCCTCTTTTTCGCGCATTCAATCTCTTTTATTATCTTTTGGTGTATTAACTCTCCACGCGGTAACCAATTTCTCAATTTAGACTCGGTTAGGACTTTTTCAGGGTTTAAGGTATATTGGGTAAAATGAAAGAGGTAGGGAAGGTTGGAATTGGAAAAGTCATTTATGATGTCCATTTGTGATTTTTCCGGGCTATTGCTCATTTTTTTTTCTTCTTCTTCTTCTCTATTTTTTCTGTTTTTCACTTCCTTTCTTGCTATTTTTGTTGAGCATATCTATTTTTTTCTTGTCCCTTTATATGCACTTTTCGGACTTAATTCTGAATTTTTTCATTTTTTGCAATTCCGGGATATTTGGGTTTTTCGGGTTGTCAAACGAAAGGGAAAATCTATTTGGCTCAATTTGGGTTACAAAAGGGGGTAATTTTTTTCTCTACTTTTTCTGGCCAATATTTTTGGGTGACAAACGAGGGCCTACTTCATTGTCCAAAATACCAATTGCGTTACCATATGCGTTTCGAGATGAATTAAATTTAGAGATCAATTTTGGCACGTTTTTCAAAGCAATATCACACACGATTTTCATAACCGATCAAAATGAAAGGATTGAGATCCACGACGACTTTTTAGGCGCTGAAAAGAACTTTGAGTCAACAATTAACTCGGATTGATTTAAAAACTCGCAAAAAATGATAGGCTCGAATCTCACCTGTTTTGTTAATCTCCACACTTATTCGTTAAGTCATTAATTTTCGCTCAATTTCCATCTTTGATCAATTTTGGCTTTGTGTATGTTGAATTTTTACAACTTGAGACTTTAATCCGACTTTTAATGATATGTTTGAAAACTTTGAATTCCAATTTTTATTTATTTTGAACAAAAATATTTTTGGGTTTTTTTGGAAATTGCTCGGCATTTTTGAAAATTTGTGACGTTTTAGAAATACGCACTTATGACCCCCATAACTTAGACTTTTGCATTGTCCTCAAGAAAAAAGGACTAAAATATAACTCAAAGCGAATGAAAAGTGCGGAAAAATAAAACAAACAAATATTAAAATGCAACAAGACACTATATGACACTCATGCATGACTCAAAAATACAACAACAATCACCCCATATGCGTCGGGGGTGCGACGACCTCTCATCTCTCCACAAACTCACCCGACCCCACTCACGGGGTTCGATGCTCTCATTGTCACTCCCGTCTTCCTGTCATATACCAACAACCGGAATAAATTGGGCCCTTTCCCATAAATAGAGGAAAGACCGGGAGACTCATCGTGACTACTCCGAAAGGGATCCCTGGGAAGCTTACTCAAAGCATAGCTTACGTGCACCGACTCGGAGGGAACCCCTAATTTTTGTTCAATTTTTGGAATGCATGGGTCGGGCTCTAAGTCGAACGAGACGCAACTTTTTTCTTCTATCGCCTTCGGGCCATCAAATGGTATGGGTGGATGGTCATTGCGAAGAAACTTATCAGATTTATCTTTCCACTCGCCCTCTCCTAAATGACTACGTGAATCCAATAGAGGTTGGAATTCATCGTTAAGGCTCTCATCTACCTGCCCGAATTCTCTCTTAAAGTCCGCTAGGCTCAACTCCTCTAGCTCTCTCTCTTGCTTTGTTTCCACATTCTTCCTTCCTCGCTCCATCTCAACATTATTAGGTGGTGTGGGTGGGTAGTACTCGAGGAGAAAAATATCTATCGTGTCTTACCATTCACTCTCCTCTAAGCACTCGTACTAACTTCTCCCTATGCCCTCTAAATTGTCTCTCTCACTTGATGTAACAAGGCATACCCCTATCGGCTCTTGCATGTGGGTCCTCCCATGCTCGTGTGCTGGTCCTAAAAGATCCGTCTCTCGCGGTTCTCCTTCGTCACTCTCGTTCTTGATATAATTAAAAATATTTGTATCGAGGGTCATGTTCCCAAATGTTAATTGTATTCACCCACTCCGAGTATTGATGAGCATATTATCCGTAGTTAAGAATGGGCGAACGAGGATAATGGGAACATGATTGCTCGGGAGAATGGAGGGCTCCTCGTCCCAAATGACAAAGTCCACCGGGAAGTAGAAAGTGTCTATTTGGACAATCATATCCTCAACGATTCCCCGAGGCATCTTCACAGAGCGATCAACGAGCTGAAGAATCATATTTGTGGGCTTGAGTGCTCCTAAATCGAGTTTCTTATAGATTGAATAGGGTAGAATGTTAACACTCGCTCCTAAATCTATTAGCGCCCTTTCGATTCGGTTCTTCCCCATGATGCACGAAATTGTGGGTGCACCCGGATCTTTATACTTTAACGGAAGGTCACTTGATAAAATTGAACTGACATTTTGGGCCAAAAAGACATTCTTATTTACCTTTAGCTTGCGTTTCACCGTGAGTAAGTCCTTAATGAACTTAGTGTACGCGGGAATTTTCTGTATGGTCTCGAGAAAAGGTAAATTGATCTTTACTTGCTTAAGTACATCCAAAACATCATCCCGAGAATTTCCTTTGGAATGTGGGACCAACCGTTGAGGGTATGGGGCAGCGGTGGGGTATTCACTACTACCTCGAGCTCACTAGTGCCTTTTTTATCACTCTCATTCAAGGGGACATCTTCGGCCTCTTTCGTGTCGGGCGAAGTCTCCTTGTCTTTAGTAGCATCGTGTGGGGGAGGTGACAAGTCAACTACTCTCTCACTACGTAGAGTGGTAATTGCGCTACATTGCTCCGGATGGTCATGGGGTGTGGAGCTAACACTAGTTTGACCTTGGGGAGGTCTTTGGACCTGGGCAGGAAACTTGCCTTTCTCTTGGACACTCAATGAGGATTGTATCTTTGACAGATTTGCATTTATGTCGCTGATCGGGCGATCATATCTAGCATTGGTTGCAGTCTGGCTATTGATAAATTGATTCATTGTATCCTCGAGAGTTCTCCGCGGTGGAGGGATATATGCTCCTTGAGGTGGTGGTGCTTGCACATGTCCTTGCATGTGTGGAACTTGTTGAAAGTGTTGTGGTGGAGGAGGGACAATATGTGAATTAGGATTCATCGCAGCATGTTGTTGCCCAAAGTTAAAACTAGGATGGTTTTTCCACGAAGAGTTGTAAGAATTCCCGTGGGGTGCACCAAAATCCCCTTGAATCCTCCTATACCACTCACTTGTTCTTGAAGCTTCACTTTGTAGGCGGGTATAGTCGATAATTCCTCAGTTGAGTGACCCGCCTCATAAATCGCACACACCTTCTCGACGGGGTTTGGTATGGATCCAATTGGTCCTCTTCCATATACCTCACATAGGTCTCGAAATCCTTTCTCGAGCGTATCTAATCGACTGTCCGTCATAGAATTCTTATCTACGTGAAATATCCTGGACGCTGCTGGAGTGGTGGTCACTTGACGATTTCAATTTTGAGCATTAGGATCAGATGTATCTCAGGATTGGGTAGTCTCAGTGACATACCTCAGGTGAAGCTCAGCATCGTGGGCGCCTAGTTCGACAAAAGGACCACTACCCATGGTTTCAACGAGTTGTTTGGAATTAAGATCCAGCCCATTATAGAGAAAGGAAATGATTTGCGCTATATCAAATCCATGATGGGGGCATGAAGTAACTAACTCATTGAAATTCTCGTAACATCGATGAAATGTCTCATTTTCTGATTATCTGAATGCTTGAATTTGAGCCTTTATGGAGATTGTTCGATGTGGTGGGAAGAATTTCTTGAGAAATCTAGATTGCAAATCGTTCCAAGATGGAATCGAGCTTGGAGGTAAAGACCATAGCCAGGTCTTAGCTTTATCTTTTAGCGAAAAGGGGAAGAGTTTGAGGTGGATCACCTCTTGTGTACAAGTTTGATCATTAAGAGTATCACACACATCCTCAAATTCCCTAATGTGAAGATATGGCTTTTCAGTCACCATACCATGGTAATGGGGTAACATCTGGATCATCCCGTTTTTAAAAAGAAATGTCCCGACATTATACGGGAGTATAATGCATCCCAGAGTAACAGTGCGCTCGGGATATAAGACTTCTCTCAACGGGCGGTATGGGGCCTCTTCCTCACCGGCTGCTGAACTATCGTGTTGAGACATTTATATCTCTCTTAAAGACTCGGTGTCCTCACTCGAAGTGTGCTCAGAGGTGTGTCCTAAGAAGGAAAACAAAGTGTTATTTAAGATTGAGTTAGATGGTGTGGGAGGTGGAATCCAAAACTGTAGGGCGTTAGGAGTGTGAGGGCTATCGGGGTTGTACTCAACGATTGGATTTTCGTGAATGCTGGTTGGAGTATTATGGGGTGTGGGAGTGAGTTCATAATTTTGCATTAATAGCTTATGAGAGATGGTGGTGAATATTTTTGTGCTTTTTGAATTTTTTTATGTGTTTTGGATTTTTGGAAATTTTCAGTCAAAGTTTTAGATTGACTCGATCTAATCCTAAGTCTACCTAAATCCCCGGCAACGGCGCTAAAAACTTGACGTGACTCAGAAAGTGTCTCTAATGTGCGTTCACTCTAGGCTCAAGTGCAAGCCTGTCGCGTTAGTAATAACCCGGTAAGTCGGGATCGTATCCACAGGGAAATAGGACAATGAAATTGTGACGACGTTGGATAGACAAGGAAATCTTAACTCTGACTCTAAAGGAAAAAGAAAATTGATTTGGTTTGTGGGATGACTACACTAGATGCAATGATGAAATTATGAAAAGTGCAACGACATTAAATTACCAAAAATACTGATGAATAATGATTTAAAACTTTAAACTATATGATGAAGAAAAACAGGACGGGAATACAATCCCCCAACCCTAGTGTATTGCAGGTATAATACTAATCGTAAATTTAACTGATTAATTAGACCCAAAATTTAGTACTCCCAAGCATTACGTATATGAGGTTCAATCCCGTATCATACTTAATCCGAGGACGAGTAAATCGGTATCGCGATAGTAACACTCGAATTGCATTCTAAAGCATCCCGGTTACCCGAAAGCAAACGAGATCCAAAGATCCACAATTGTTGTGTTCCTACGCAATACGGTCGTAATAAATCACTAAATTTAGAGGATTAATGTTATACACATGCAACTATCACATCAGGCTGGGTTCATGTATCCCGACCTTAGAAAATCTAGCCTAGCATGCTGAAACTAATGAAGACAATTTTGGAATTGCAGAAAACCATGATTAAACTAAGGAAGAATTGTAGAATGATGTAGAAAGGAAATTAAAAGGAGAAAATTAATTCCTAATCTTACCAAAGCAGTAACAATAGCAATTAAGAACACTTGTAATCACAGAAATCTGAATAATCTTCAATCTTGAAATTAAAAGAATAATCTACCTTTAAAACTAGGGTTTTACAGAAAGAATGGAAAATTATATTAATTCTCCGTGCTAAAAACGATAATAACTCCGGTTTATATACCCTACAAAATTTTAGGAGTTTTAGTTACACTAGGAATCTTCATAGGAGAAGGATTAGATTAGAAAATCTCGACAGCTGGACCGGTCCTCTCCTCCTCCGGACCGGTTTGCATTGATCCGGACCGGTCCTGTCCTCCTCCGAATCAGTTTGCCGTGGATCCTGACTGGTTCTTTTATTTCTTTGGCGGACTGGTCCATGGCGGACCGATTCTTTTATTTTTCTTCAGTTTCGATCCGTCTTCAGTCCGGGGTTCTCTGGAATGTGGCAGTGCGGACCGGTTCTTTTAATTTCTGGGCAGACCGGTCCTCTCTTTATTTGACTTTTTCTTCTATTTTTGACTGCTCATAACTTTCACACCGGGACTCCGATTGAGGTGCTGTTTTTTCCAGTGTTCTTGTAGTTGAAAGATATTCAACTTTCCAATTGGCCCCATCTCCGGAATAATGCTGCAAAATTACGAAAATGCCCTTTTCTCCCCATTTCTTGGTTTTCTTTCACTGTTTTGAGTTTTCTTTGGCACTAACTTGCATGAAATACCTGTAAAACATATAAGAGATACACAAAATACGAAATACTTTCCAAAAAGGGGTTAGTAGCATATGTATAAGCCAAATCCAAGCTATTTACACCGCACGTGATCATAAAAATACCGAAATTAAGGGGATAAATGTGAAGAAATTATGCCTAATCACTTCACATATTTCTTAAGAGAATGTAGTTAACCAGAGCGCCCATACACCCTGTACTCGTGCTTAACCGCACAATTAATACCCGAATTTTACCAGCCTTAAACCGTAATATAACTTCAACCTCAAAGTTATAACACCCCAAATACCCTTCTCTCGGCATAAAAGTATACATATCCATTCTTATGCTAAAAAGGACAACATATAATACCGCGTCCTTACTATCAATAGTTTCCTTATGTGAAAATAAAATAAACCCCGAGCTATATCTCCCCGCTCGACAATAAGTCCAACCACCCTGAATCGCATTAGAAATGCCCCTACTCCCCGGGATTTCAATTAACAATATTAATATATTAATATGCAACACATTTTATCATATATACCCATATATATGCGCTAGACCCTATCTCAGGAGAAGTCTAGCATGGATAAATCATACACTGATGCCGCGAACACCCAGTCTTACTATAACTAACCACTATAGCCCCAAACTATAGCTAACTAGTTAGAACTTGGAAAATCATCCACCCTACTTTCATAATTCTCGAAAGTAGGAATCTCTCGTATAATGCAACCATCCTCTTAGTGTAACCCCCCACTCTCTCATGGTTAACACCAAAGAACCCCGCTATCCCATGGTACTTAGATATATATAATATGGCTATTATAGCCAACACAACCACTAATATCCATCTCACTTGTGAATCCTAGTGGTAAAAATCTTAGGTTGCGACGCACCTAAAGTCACTCCAACATACCCATTCTCAACGTTTCACCTTTCGAGGGACAACTTATTTCCCTATTTTCGGAATATACAAAATCATTGCTCTTGCGTATGCTCCCAGAAATTGCTAGGCAACTGACAAGAAGAGACGCTGGCTTCACCCAGGGTGCCCATACACCCTATATTTCGTGCATATTTGCAAAAACCTTAGATCGTCACATACGTAATATACTTATCTCAAGCTCGGACCTCACATTCTCAGCGTGGCTATTCCCTCCGGGTATTTTCGATGACCTTACCACTTACTATTACATTCTTTCCCAATATTGCCCCACCTATGAATTTGTGGTGCAAATCTTCCCAGTGTTTCTTTCACAACACTTTTTGGCTCCACTGGCCCTACCTCTTAGTGGCTCTCTGCTCAACATATTTTATCCACACATTCACTAATTATCATTAAATTCGATGACCTAGAGTCCAATGACGTCTTCACACATCCGACATTTTATTAAGGGTTATGCATATGACACCTCACATCAAAGCCCAAAAGAACTTTTCCCAATGCACTATTCCTCAACATTATCGATCCTCGATTTTTAAGAACCCAAAGCATATACGCGGGACACTAAATACATCTAATTATGGACTTTCGCGTCTTTAAAGGGTTCATATCCTACTGTGATTGCATTATCACTAAGTCCTTAGCACTGAATTTAATAATGACCTAAATCTCTCTGCTCCACGATAACCCTATATACCCTGAATTTCATCAGTAAAAGTCCCTATGCACCGGAATCCATTATAATTAGACAAATTTACTCTCTGAAGTCTACTTCATAAAAAATATCACCGCTAGCTCAACCCTCTTTCAGGTTGGACATCACAAAAAATATACATCCTGCCATAGAACAACGATCACGATAGCCTTGCTATAACCACCCACCATTACGAACCCTTCTGTACTTAGGATAAAACCACACCTCGAATATCACCTCACAAATGAGCTAATCCTCAAAAAAATATATATCATCTCATGTACCCACCCGCTCCCTTACAGGTGGAACTAAAGGACGCCCCGCTACTCCATGGTAAATATACACATACTAGTGATACTAATGATACGCCCACTAAATCCACTTCTCACGTGAATTTAGTACTAATGAATTACAGTGACCCACTCGCATCACACAAAACATACCCCAATCATCTAGGAGTAAAACTCGTAGTTTCAGTTTCCCATAATAGTGGCGGCTCAAATGGTTACTGGACATAACACCCTCATCCTAACCACACCAAAAACTTCTCTAACTGCTTCCCTTGCTAGACATCCCGCTCTTGTCCCCTGACTCACTGTGGACAAGATCCACCAATGTGTTTACACGTCTCTGTGTCGTTACCCTTTCTCTGGCCCCCCTCCGACCATGTCGGCATTGTCCTTCTCACGGACCTGGTAGTCTTGACCCTGATTGCTACCCCTAATGTCCCATTAATTCCATTGGTACCATGGGACTTGTTGACGACCATGATCGCCCTGACAGAACCCAATATCACTTAGTAGGAATTATGTTGTTCTCGATCATTAATCTGGGTCTTCTACTGGGTATCCCTTCCCTTGGTGCCTCACTAGCACACAAATTTGGTCTTATTCTTCTGATGGATTTCCAAATCTCTTAGCTCCCCTCTCTCGAGAGCATTGATACAAATTGTAAATGTATAACCTTAATGACAATGACACTAAACATCCTAGCCGGATCTCCTATCCGCTCTTGTATTTTCTACCCACGGGTCTATTTTTAACTTACAAACCCTTTTCGCTCTTCGTATCCCTCTAATTGGTTATGAAGTTTATGAATTTAGTCATTGATCCTTCACCTTCGACCATGATTAAGCGTGAAAAGTAGTGTCGCGTCAAAATGCTAATCGTTGAATTCGTTTCATCGCGTTAATACAAAACCTAAATTACGACTGCACTTGCGATACAAGTATAGTGGTAAGTCAGGTATCGAGAATCCACAGGTAGTGTTGATTAGATTTGTAATTTATTTATCACTTCAGGAATAAAAGTGTAAAAGGTGATAGGTTGGAAAGGGTGAAAACGAAAAATGAAGAAGTTAAGACTAAACAATTTAAAAGCGAGAGTCAAGATCACATTCGCACCAGACGGGCTAAACAACTACAATTAAAATTCCATTTCGAAAGCTATTTAACCGACATAATCAATTAAGCATAAACATCACACAATAAGGAATTCAATCCAAAGTTGTGAGATTAAACATTTAACGGAAAATGGTCACATGCGGATTAAATTTGGATTATCACTATAAACAGTAACGTTGCGTGACAAAGAATGTTAAACGAATAATAATCCGAATTTAATATGCGAGGTCTCAATTAAACGTAATTTTACACAAAACCAAACTTTCGGAGCTCAAAACCCATTAATGGCGGAAATGAAATCCCAACACTATTTAACTAGTGACAAGTCATGTTACTAAACTAATTTACACTAATTAACAAAGAAATCAATAAATAAACACAATAAACTAATCAACAAAACATGTAAATCTAATTAACAAAGCAATAAATCAATAGATACAACTATATTAGTGAAGGAGAAGATGAATAGTGGCTTACAACAGTCTAAATGGAATAAACCCTAGGAGAGAGAAGCTCCACCCAAATCCCCCTCTCTTACAAACCCTCAAAACTATCTAAAAATGATATGTATGGTTTATTACAACAAAAATCTCTTAAGTAGTAAGTTGGGAAAAGAAAGAGAAAATAAAAGGAAAAAGAAAATCCATGACAAAAGTAGGCCAAAACTGAAGGGTCGATCGATCGACCCAAATCGTCGATCGATCGATGGATCGATCAAAGTTGGGCCTACTGCCATATTCAGAAGACAAAATCTGAAGGGTTGATTGATCGATCCTTATATTCGATCGATCGACTAAACTGATATGAGTCTCCTGCCTTCGCCCTTGCTTTGGTTGGTTGGTTGATCTCTTTCACGAAAAGTCTCGTAACTTCTTCGTTAGAGATCGGATTCGCGCACCGTTTACCACCACGCAAAGGTCGCTCAAAGCGATAAATCTTAAGTGCAGATGTTGGGCCAGATGCCCAAACTATGAAATGACTAAATTGCCCTTGCACTTGTGAATTTGTATGAAACTGGTCCGAAATGCGTCTGAACTTCATACTAAGCACCGAAATACCTACAAAATCTCAATTAACCCCTATAAAGCATGTATATGTAGAAATCCGAGGTTGTCTAGTTAACGAGCATAAATATAAGGATTAAAATACCCGAGGGGGCTAATAAGGTGTAGGTTATCGGGTGAAATACGTAATATTTGCATCGTATCACACCCCCTAACATTGCTAGTCCCTAGCAATGAAATAGGAAATAAAAAAAGCTACAACTAAATCAAATACAAGAGATAGTGCAAAATAGGATAAATAGATAAAGGCTACTTTCGCGGGCAAACGATTGCATTTAATGTATGTAATAAGCCGTTAAACCCCTAGGTTACCCTAATGGATGAGTGTCGTCTCGTGAGGGTTTTCAAGGATGAAACCTGCAAGCATTAAATAGTTTCCTCAAAATATGCCCAACCCAACCTGCGACAAACTCAACAACAACAAAAAAGATTTCAAACATGTTAATAGTAAATTTAACAATTTCAATATTATGATTTGGCAAAAACTTAAATAAGCCGGATAAGCGTTAAAGAAAGCATATATTCAATCCTCACGGGCATTACACTCAACAAATGAATTCATTATGAAAATGGAGGTAATACACGGGACATGCGGGCATAAAGAGTAAATGTAAATGGAAACTAGGCCGCACACATGTCACACATGAAGAACGCTATATAGGAAATTAAAAACTGTAATCTCGATGAAAGGTACCACACATTAAAAGACGTGAAATGAATTTTCTCAGATTATCAAATCTATTTAAACTTTTAAGTTAAATTCACCCTAATATCACATAGGACTTGTATAGGGATATAATGTAGGCTAGGCTAGGGTACGAAATGAAAGGTATATGTATGTATTTTCCATAATCAAGCATTAAATATAACAATTTGAGAGTAAGAAGGATTATTGAACTATACACAATATATACAACTTTCTCTTTTCTTTTCTTTTCTTTTCTTCTTTTTCTCATGTTTCACTTTTGTTTTTCTTTTGCTTTTTCACCTTTTCTTTTTCACTTTCAGTTTTTTCTTCACTTTGCTCACTCTTTTCATGATTAAATTGCAACCACGAGATAATAACATCATTCAATCCTGAGTAACATTCTAAACAAAGGTATGTAAGGTAATAAGTATGGTATAGACTCCAATGAGGAGTTGGTCATGGGATTTTGGGTAATGAAATGAAAGGTTATATTAAGGCTCAAAGAGATTGACGAGGGGAAACATATAAGGTGAGGTCAAGGCCAATATGGGTGATATAACAAAGATTGCCTATGAACATTTCATAAAGTTAATGCAATTCTCGAGTCAAAACAAATATTGAAAATCATGCTCAAGTAACACATTTCAAGAAATGAACTCAATTAATGAACGATCAATGAAAGAGTAGAGAGATTACAGAAGAATTTAACGTTTTCAAGGAGGAATGAAAAGTGTATAACACTCACAAATAAAGGCAAGTCTCTAATCTCAGTCGGTGTAAAAATATACAATGTGACAAAAGAATACCGAGTTATAAAAATCTTAAACCAAATTAATAAAATAAGAAAAGTGCATGCTCTCATGGGATAAAGTTTGATTCATGAAGTTATTCATAATACCAATGGTTTGAGGACTAAAGTCTAATAACTTCTAAAATCGAGAACATGCATTGTTGAATTGTCAATTGGATCGGGGAATTATTGAAATTTATCATTGGAAACAAAGACAAATAGCCCAACAAAGGAGAAAAAATAAAGAAAATATTTATGAAAATTTTCAATAATTTAACATAAAGGCGTGCTTAGTAACAACATGTGATAAAATAAATGAACAAAGCAAGATATGGATAGAATATCCCACACCCCCTAACTTAAATATTGCATTGTCCTCAATGCGCATTAAGAACACAACACAAAGATAGGAAAATAATGATATTACCCAAAATGGAGCGATCTCTGATAAGTACGAGTTCAAAGAATCTACAAAATAAGTTAGTACCAAGCACAACGA
This sequence comes from Sambucus nigra, assembly GCA_949130495.1. Lineage (NCBI taxonomy): Eukaryota > Viridiplantae > Streptophyta > Magnoliopsida > Dipsacales > Adoxaceae > Sambucus > Sambucus nigra. The sequence goes on along the minus strand of OX422208.1, from coordinate 190,677,133 downwards.
AAAGCAATAACAAAACTTTTAACTAATTACACTAGACTAAATTGAAAGGAAAGAATAAATAAAGAAAGAAAATTAAAAGGCTAAGTATTTACAACCTACAACTTAACTTCTAACTAACTATACACTAAAAGTCAAAATTTTTTAGGGTCCACCCAAAATGGGATGTGACTTTGAAAGATTAACGGTGGACCTTCCAAAGAAAACATGCCTCCTGGATGATAAGAATTCCGTTTGAACAACGGAACGCATACGGGTGGTGGAAAAAGTTAACCATCGCCAATTTGAAATTTTGGGCAGACGATGGGGGATTTGGATAACAAGGGGGAAAGATACACTTGAGGTCCAAGAAAAATCGACTCATCTCCCAAAGGTTTTTCAATTCGAATGGGAGATGGTGAACACGTGGGGGTAATATCCATCATAGAAAACAAGAGCGACAAAAAGTCCTCATTGGCAAAAGGTGTAGAAGTTTTACAAGTTTCTACCGACTCATAGGAATCAACCGGTAATTCTAAAGGTTCAATAATGGCAAATGAATATGGTGATGAAATAAATTCAATCTCAATAAACTCATCGTTGAAAGGAGATTGAATTTCGGGGGAGAAAGACTCACATTCGATGAGAAATTCTTTGAAAAATTAAGGTGAAACACAAGTCTCCACCTCCTCATTATTTTGCACAAAAGAATCAATCTCATCCAAAGTGCTTCAAGTCTCAATCCGGCACCATTAAAGTTTTCCACTCCTTGGGAGTAAAGAAGAAAAGTTTCATCCAAAGTAGGCTTCGTCGGCTCAAGAGCCTCGGACTCCTCATATGGTTGAAACTCATCTTCAAAATCATCGGAATAAAAATCACCATTGGATTCGAATAATAAATCCAACTCAAGCTCCCAATAAATATTTTCATTTCAATAAATGTTTTCAAGTCTTTCATTCTCAAGAAAATATTGAAAATGGAAAACTTGAAAACTATCCCGAAAGTAAGAATCATTATAATGACCGACTAAACTATAAAAATAGGACATGGTTACCTAATTGTTTGTAGATGGAGAATCCGAGCAAGGAAGTGAGCAAACACAAATCAAAGTTTCTTAGCGATCAAATATGCTATCCTGCAAAAAAAGGTTAAAACAAAGAATACAAATACAAAAGACAAAATACTACAAAATAATAAAACAACTACTATCTATAAAATAATCCTCGGCAATGGCGCCATTTTGATTAAGCGTGAAAAGTAGCATCACATCAAAACACTAGTCGTTGAATTCGTTTCACCGCGTTAATAAAAAACATAAATTACGACTGCACTTGCACTACAAGTATAGCGGTAAGTTGGGTATCGAGAATCTACAGGGAGTGTTGATTATATTGGTAATTGATTTATCACTTCAGGAATAAAAGTGTAAAAGGTGATAGGTTGGAAATGGTGAAAAGGAAAAATGAAGAAGTTAAGACTAAATGATTTAAAAACGAGAGTCGGGATCGCATTCGCACCACACGGGCTAAACAACTAATAATTAGAATTCTGATTCGAAAGTTATTTAACCGACATAATCAATTAAGCATAAACATCACACAATAAGGAATTCAATCCAAAGTTGCGAGATTAAACATTTAACGGAAAATGGTCACACGCGGATTAAATTCGGATTATCGCTATAAATACTAACGTTGCATGACAAAAAAAGTTTAACACATAATAATTCGACTTTAATACGTAAGGTTTCAATTAGACAAAATTTTACACAAAACCTAACTTTTGGAGCTCGAAACCCATTAATGGCGGAAACGAAATCCCGACCCTATTTAACTAGTGACAAGGCATGTTAATAAACTAATTTACACTAATTAACTAAGAAAGCAATATATAAACACAATAAACTAATTAACAAAACATGTAAATCTAATTAACAAAGCAATAAATCAAGAAATATAACTATATTAATGAAGGAAAAGATGAATAGTGGCTTACAACAATCCAAATGGAACAAACCCTAGGTAAGAGAAGCTCCACCCGAATCCCCCTTTCTTACAAACCCTAATTTTTTTCTAAAAATTATATGTATGGTCTATTAAAACACAAATCTCTTAAGTAGTAAGTTGGGAAAATAAATAAAAAAGAAAAGGAAAAAGAAAATGCACAACAAAAGTCGGCCAAAACTGAAGGGTCAATCGATCGACCCAAATCGTTAATCGATCGATGGATGAATCAGAGTTGGGCCTACTACCTAAGTTCGAAGAAAAAATATGAAGGGTCAATGGATCGAACCTTACATTCGATCGATTGACTAAACAGGTATGAGTTCCCTACCTTCTCCCCTGCTTTGGTTGGTTGGTTGGTTGATCTCTTCCTCGAAAAGTCTCTGAACTTCTTCGTTACAAATCAGATTTGCGCACCGTTTGTAGCCACACGAAGCTCGCTCAAAGCGCTAAAACTTCTATGAAAATGTTGGGCCAAATGCCCAAACTATGAAATGACTAAATTGCCCTTGTGCTTGCGGATTTATATGAAACTAGCTCGAAATGCGTTTGAACTTCATACTAAGCACCAAAATACCTACAAAAGCTCAATTAGCCCCTGCAAAGGATATATATATATATATATATAGAAATTTGAGGTTATCTAGTTAATAAGCATAAATATAGGGATTAAAATACCCGAGGGGTCTAATAAGGCATAGGTTATAGGGTGAAATACGTAATATTTGCGTCGTATCAGGCCACTGCCCGACCCTTTTGGAAAATTATTGAAATTTCCCTTGCCTCTCTATTTAACCTATGGTAAGACGATTCATAATAATTCTCACCCCAAATTCCTCGTTATTCATGTTAGTTTTCCCATGGTAATGGTGACTGACTCCCATAACCTATGCTACTCCTATGAGCAAACAACTTTGTCCGGAATTTTAACTTGAGTTTCACTACACTCCCCCACATGTGATCCCAATTGAATGTTCTCCATCCTTTAGTAAATCACCCTTTTGCACTTTTCTCGGATTCTAGCGGATTGTTCTTTTGAAACCAAAATTTTTCTTCAACCCTCGCTCTTGTCGTCTATACTTGGTGGGTATAACTTTTGCCATCGTCCTTCATGACGGTTCTTGGGGAAGCTACTGCACCCCATAGGTTACTCTAACTTCAATTGTTCGAACAATAATCAAGGTGACTTCTATCGCGTCACTGTTCCTAGAATACTTTATGCCTTATGTTGAGTCCTCCCTCCTGCAATTCTTCTAACGTCCGACGCTTGTCCTTCTATAATGTTCGATCTGCCACACTCAAGTGAAAATGTATGTTAATCACATCAACTATCCTATATAATAGGATAACGTAAGTCACATACGTAAAGGAATACAGCAATCCTATAATAAGGCTCTATATCAAAGAACACTACGATAAAACGTGAAAAGCCGCACAAATTCTAAGGACACTAGAACCTAATGCTCTGATACCATCTGTGACACATTTCTTAATAAAATATCGGGTGATCAGTCCTATATCAAAATAAATAGGAATCTCATTTGGATCATTCTTAGCATCACTGTAGAAAACCTTTTTTAAAACTTACTAACCACCTAGTATTAAAATAGAAACGGTGTCAAATTTCATCTTTTTATTAAATGATAACAATATGCGGAAGAATATATAATAAACCATTCACACAAACACTGAATCAAACATTACTGAAAATGAATAATTACAATCCTTGCCGAGAAAACCACCGGCACAAAACCCAAATCCAAAAATATACACCACAAGATTTATAAATGAGTACATCATCCGACTGGAACAAAAGAAATGACTAGGGCGACTTGCCCAAATCAGATACTGATTACATCTTACTCTAGGAATGGAATGACTGAAGCGGATAAGTCAAAATTCCGTAACATCCACATATACCGCAGCCGCGTAACCCGAGAATAGAACAATTCTGGTGTCCCTGTGGTTGGACACCTAAAAGGTTTTGAAAATATTTTATAGCAAGGGTTAGAACCCAAAACATTTGAAAATATTTGGCAAGTGAATTAAATTGCAGCAAATTAAAATGCATTAATGCTCTTCATATTTAAGGTAGTGTCCCACTCCCTTGAGGACCGACTCACCCTTCAATTATTGTGTACACCTAACGCTTTTCTATATAACCCACCTAGTCACCTACCCTGTAACTAGTTCACGTCAATATCCTACCTATCACACTACTCTAGCCCGAGTACATTATATGATTTATAAGTTATTTATCACATTAACTTAATTAATCATTTCTTTAGGAACCATGTAACATTCTCACGAGTTATATGAAATATCAATAGAATTCACACCATGTATTTTACCCGTATATAAATATCTACACCATATATACGTATCATCATATTACAATATTCACACACATGTCATAAATATATAATCCATCCTCCCCAGTAGGCACTCACCGAATGTTCTTTAAAATGCTATCATTTCCAGGTATACTCATCCACCCAAGCCCCCAACACGTTTAGCTCCCCGAATAAGAAAATAAAATAAACGCAGCGGAGGTGGTCATAGTCCCCCCCAAAAAATAAGACCGACTCATACCCAAGACGTCACACCCTGACGCGACTCAGAAAGTGTCTCTAATGTGCGTTCACTCTAGGCTCAAGTGCAAGCCTATCGCGTTAGTAATAAACTCGGTAAGTTGGGATTGTATCCATAGGGAAATAGGACAACAGAGTTGTGACGACGGGAAAGATGAATGAATCCTAACTCTGACTCTAAAAAGAAAGGAAAAAATGAGTTGGTTTTGAGAATGACTATACTAGATGCAATTATGAAAATTATGAAAAGGTGCAATTATACTAAACTACTTAAAATACTGATGAAGAATGTTTTGAAACTTTAAACTATGTGATGAGAAAAACAGGACGGGAATACAATCCCCCAACCCTAGTGTATTGCAGTTATAATACTAATCGTAAATTTAACTGATTAATTAGACCCATAATTTAGTACTCCCAAGCATTACGTATATGAGGTTCAAGTCCGCATCATACTTAATCTTCGGACGTGTAAATCGGTATCGCGATAGTTACACTCGAATTGTATTATAAATCATCCCGATTACCCAGATGCAAACGAGATCTAAAGATCTACAATTATTGTGTTTCTACGCAATACGATCATAATCAATCACTAAATTCAGAGGATTAATGTTATATACACGTAACTAACGCATCAGGCTGGGTTCATGTATCCCGACCTTAGAAAAACTACCCTAGCATGCTGAAAGTAATGAAAGTAGTGTTTGATATGCCGAAAACCATGATTAATCTAAGGAAACTTGTGAATTGATGTAGAACAGAATTAAAGAGAGGAAATAACTCACTAATCTCAGCTAAGCAGTAAAAGTAGCAATTAAGAACACTTGTAATCAAATAATTTCTGAATAATCTTCAACTATTGGAATTAAAACTTTAAATTGTATCTAAACTAGGGTTTTCTGGAAAAGAATGGAAAATTAACTAAAATTCTCCGTACAAATAATGATAATAAAACAGGTTTTTATACCCTACAAGAATTCAGGAGTTTCAGCTGCACTAGGACTCTTCTTAGGAGAAGATAAGATTTCAAGATCTCGATTGCCGGACCGGTCCGGGCCTTAGGCGAATGGGTCTGCCTCCCATGCGGATCGATTCCTTTTATTTTATGGCAGACCGGTTCTTTTATTTTTCATCCTTCTTCGATTTTCTTTCGATCCGGGGTCATCTGGAGTATGGCACAGCGGACCGGTCCGGGGTATGGGCCGACCGGTCTGCCTGTTTGACTTTTTTCCCAATTTTGACTGCTCATGTCTTTTGTTTCGGGACACCGATTGAGGTGCCATTTCTTCCTATGTGCTCAAGAAAGTGATATCTTCAACTTCTCTTTAGGTACCTCATCCGAATTCTGGGTAAAAATTGCACTTTTGCCCTTTTGACTTTCCTTCTTGTCTTTCTCGATTCTTCCGGTTTCTTTCTTTCGTTTCTTGACATTAAATACCTGTAAAAGCAATATGAAATACCAGAAACTTGGTGTACTCGTTAGGATAAGTCAGTAGCAAGATTATGAGATAAAGTCAAATCGATTACATTGTTCGAGGTGCTAAAAGTAACTAAATTAAGGGATAAATTGGGCATAATTTATGCCTAATCAACCCCCCTTAACTTAGAACTTTGCGCATCCCGAGCAATGTAAAAGAATCCTAGCAAGGCTCAACTCTTGAAAAATATTATATTGGGATAGAATACTTTTTTTGCGGGCAAGCGATTTCATTTAGCATATGCAATAAGCCTTGAAACCCCTAGGTCACCCTAGTAGGACGAGTTGTGTCTCGTGAGGGTTTGCAGTGATTATACCCACAAAATTCAACTCAAAGAAGATTCAAAATACGCAAAAATTATGTAATTCAAACTTTCTCAGAAAATAGTCATCATCAAGTCATATTTACAAGTCTCAAACCGTAGTGTGTGTGTGCGAAGTCGAAAATATAATCGTCAATTTCCACCGATTGATCATCACGTTACTTAACCGAAAATTCATTTTGATTTCAAAATCTCACGGGATGCTCTCACAAAAGAACCTCTTGGAATATGTCTATTCTCTCGGTATGCGTGATATAAAGAGTAAATGTAATGGACACAAAATCACGCATACAAATAGAAAGACGGAAATTTCATTGTGATAGGATCTCATCAACGGATTACGGTTTTAAAAATGGGAACATTGCCTCTTTTTCACACAATTAATCTCTTATATTATCTTTTGGTGTCTTAGCTCTTCGTAATTTGGACTCGGTTAGGACTTTTTCGGGGTTTAAGGTATATTGGGTAACATGGAAATGGTTGGGAAATTCGAAATTGGAAAAGTCATTTAGGATGTCCATTTGTGCTTTTTTCGGGCTATTGCTCATTTTTTCCTTCTTTTTCCCTATTTTTTCTGTTTTTCACTTCTTTTCTTTTCTTGCTATTTTTGTTGAGCATATCTATTTTTTCTTGCCCCTTTTTATGCACTTTTTGGACTAAATTCTAAATTTTTCTATTATTCACAATTCTGGTATATTTGGGTTTTTCGGGTTGTCAAACAAAAGGGAAAATCTATTTGGCTCAATTTGGGTTGCAAAAGGGGTGATTTTTCGCATCTTTTTCTGGCCAATATTTTTGGGTGACAAACGAGGGCCTACTTCATTGTCCAAAATGCCAATTGCGTTACCATATGCGTTTCTAGATGAATTTAAATTTAGAGATCACTTTTGGCACGTTTTTCAAAGTAATATCACACACGTTTTGCATAACCGATCAAAATAAAAGGGTTGAGATCCTCGACGACTTTTTAGGCGCTGAAAAGAACTTTGAGTTAATAATTAACTCGGATTGATTTAAAAAATCGCAAAAAGTGATAGGCTCGAATCTCAACGGGTTTGTTAATCTCCACACTTATTCGTTAAGTCGTCAATTTTCGCTCAATTTCCATTTTTAGTCAATTTCGGCTTTGTGTATGTTGAATTTTACAACTTGAGACTTTAAACCGACTTTTAATGATATTTTTGAAAAATTTGAATTCCAATTTTTATTTATTTTGAACAAAAATGTTTTTGGATTTTTCAAAATTTTATGATTTTTTTGAGATTTTTGGGCATTTTTGAAAATTTGTGAAGTTTTAGAAATACGCACTTATCACCCCCCCCCCCCCCTAACTTAGACTTTTGCATTGTCCTCAAGCAAAAATGACTAAAATCTAAACAAGGCAAAATAATAAGTGCGATAAATAAAACAAACAAATGGAAAAAATGCAGATTTTATAGCAAACAAGACTGTGGTACAATTACAAGGAAAAGCATACAAACATGAAAAACAAATAAAAACTGTCATAACCACATCAAGCTTCACTGGGGAGGGGGTTGGGAAGAACCGGGTGCGTCTGGGCCGTAGGGATCATAGAAATTGGATGGAAATGGTTCATTAGGATCCCCTTGGCGTCGGTATATGTCCGCTTGGAAGCGAAACATCAAGCTGGTATCCCGACGGTAATCGGTCAAGAAGTTGCCAAAGTTCGTCTCAAGTGCTTCCATTCGGTTTGTGAGGTTTCTACCCGCCCACTCAAAATTAGGGTCATCTTCCTCATCCGCCGACTCTTCATCCGGACCGACATCACCCATTTCGACATCCGCACCGACTACCTCTTCTTCCTCCTCGTCGCTCTCGCTCGAGGCAGCCTCTTCTTCACTATCACTTCCCCGCCTTGCCCGAAGGACATCTAGCTGTTTGGCGCTCTTAGTGCGGGTCCCTTGTCCAAAAGGACCGGGAATGCGAGTATAATCGAGCGGCGCCGCTATGCCAGCATCCTTGAGGATGGAGGTAATCAATCTTGCATAGGGAAGTGGGTCTACACCATTCTCATCCAAGGTTGCGGTGATGATATCGGCATATAAGGTTCGGTCCAAGTGGATGGAAGTGTGTGGATCAAAGAGGTGATAGGTCAATGTGGCCTGACAGGGCCGCATCGCGGAATCGTTGGATGTTTGCAAGATGTTGGCGCACACAATCTGAAAAGTGAGGCGCACCTTCTCATTAAGGGGTCCAACGGCGACGGTTTGCCCCGTCCAAGCATCATTCGGTGCAATGCGCTCCATGATCACGTCTTTGGCAACGGGGGCGACGTTCCTTGGATAGGTGAATTCTTGGACATCTGGAACATCGTATTCGGCCAACTTAGTCGTGAGACGGGCCAATGAAAATGGGATGACATTCCCATCCACGTAAGCTTGGGCCTCGAATTGGCCCGGGTTCGTTGAGGAATCGACACCAACCCCTAGCCATGAATAGGGTGGTGACAGAGTTGGGCAGCCCGGTCCATTGGACAGCGCGCTCCATATGGAGTTTGCGATCCGGGCCGAAAAGCTGATGGCACCAATGTTCCTCTTGGCGGGAACGGAATTCGCCATGACCGTAGGGGGGGATGTCGTTGGAGTCATACTTGGTGGGGGCAGTGCATTGGGCCATTAAACAAGAGAGATTTTGGCTTGGAAAATTAGGGAGGGAGAAAAGAGGAGTTTGGTTGAAGGTGTGGAGGGAAAGGGAGGGTTTGGGTGTGTATTTATAGGTGAAGGGGTGGGGTTAGGGGTTGGATTTGGAGGGAAAATGGGGTGAATTTGGGAGGGAAAGGTTAGGGTTGGGAGTTGGGGAGACGAATTGGAGGGAATGAATGGGATTGGGGAGAAGGGGGGTGAATCTAGGGAAGGGGAAAAAAATAGACCTGCAAAAAGCGGACCGGTTCGCCTGGGGACCGATCCGGTCCTTTAATATTCAGGCAAATCCGACTAGCGGACCGGTCCGCCTCAAAATTAAAGGAACCGGTCCGGGGCAGATCGGTCCGGCCCTAAAATAAAGGAACCGATCTGGCTCATGTATTTGAGCTGGATTTCCCCCCTAACTTGGTTTCGAACGCTCTTCTCCTAAAATATTTGCTTTCACAACATACTCCCTATCGATTTGGATTAAAAACCTCTCGATACCCATGACCAACTCAATTTGACTTAATAATTCGAAACATGCGAATGCTCTTTCCCTAATGTACCCTAATCGTATCTACGCTCACTACACACACGACTCTCACTACACACACGACTCTCACCCCATACACGTCGAGGGTGAGACGACCTCGCTGTAATAGCTCACTCTACCTCGTAAATGGGGTCCGACAACTAGACGGTGCCGACTTCTTCCACACATGCCTCTAGATATGTTATTAGGCGTTGTCCATTCACTTTGAATGTATTTCCCCCTTTTAAATCGTCTAATTCAACAGCTTCGTGAGGTAAAACATTCTTCATAACGAACGGGCTGGACCATCGTGACCGCAACTTTCCCGAAAAGAGATGAAGTCGAGAGTTATATAGAATAACTTTTTGCCTGGGAAGAAACTTTTTGCGTCGAATGATGCTATCGTGAGCGAGTTTCATTCTTTCTTTGGAAATTTTAGCATTCTCATACGCATCATTGCGTATCTCTTCTAACTCATTTAATTGAAGCTTGCGAGCTTCACCGGCCTTATCCATGGCATAATTTAATTTCTTAATCACCCAATACACCTTGTGCTCTAATTCAACGGGAAGATGGCAAGGTTTTCCATACACAAAGCGAAAATGGGACATGTCGAGTTGATTTTTATATGCGGTACGATAGGCCCATAGCGAATCGTTCAATCTAAGTGACCAATCTTTTCGGGTAGGATTGACGGTCTTTTCAAGAATGTTCTTTATTTCCCGATTTGCTAGTTCGGCATGCCCATTCGTTTGTAGGTGATAAGTCGTTCCAACCTTATGAACGACACCATACTTTCTCATTAGCTTCTCAAATGGCCTACTGTAAAAGTGCGTGCCATTATCGCTGATTATTGCTTTCGATGAACCGAAGCGAGAAAGTATATGTTCCTGCAGGAATTTTATCACCACTTTGTTGTCATTTGTCTTGGTAGCTATAGCTTTCACCCATTTACAAACGTAGTCTACAACAACAAGGATGTATAGGAAACCAAAGGACGGGGGGAAAGGTCCCATGAAGTCAATATCCCAACAGTTGAAGATCTCAATGATGAGTATGGGGGTAAGAGGCATCATGTCTCTTCGGGTAATGGCTCCCATCCGTTGGAACCTATTGCAAGACTTACAAGCATCGTTCACATCCAGGAATATTATGGGCCAATAGAGGCCACATTGCAGAATTTTAGCGACCGTCTTTTTCATCGAAAAATGGCCTCCACAAGCTTCCGAATGACAAAACTGGATGACTTTTGGGATCTCGTCATTCGGTACACAACGTCGGATGATTTGGTCGGTGCAATAATTAAACAGGAATGGATCATCGTAGAAGAACATGCGCGACCAAGTAAGAAACCTCTTCTTATCTTGCAGTGTCCAGTCGGGAGGGACGACTCCCGTGACAAGGTAGTTCACTATATCCGCAAACCAGGGCAAAGGAGAGGAAGTAAAAAGTTGCTCATCTGGAAAGTATTCGTCTATGGGTATGGGATCACTAGGTACGTCAGACGAAAGCCATGATAAGTGGTCAACAACGACGTTTTCTACCCCTTTCTTATCTTTAATGGAGAGATTGAACTCTTATAGGAGTAGGATCCACCTTATGAGTCGCGACTTGGCATTTTTCTTTGCAAGTAATGGGAGAACCGATAAGGTATGACCGGAATTTATCAAGGGCAAAGACTACCGCTAACAACTCTTTCTCCGTGGTAGAGTAGTTGAGTTGTGGTCCGATAAGAGTTCGGTTAGCGTAGTAGATGACATGAGCTTGCTTATCTTTTCTTTGGCCCAAAACAGCCCCTATCGCATAATCGCTAACATCACACATAAGTTTGAATTGTAAAGACCAATCCGGAACTTGCATGATGGGAGCGAACACAAGCATGATTTTTAGTTTTTCAAAAGAGCTTTGGCATGCTTCCGTCCACTCGAATGGGGTGTCCTTCATGAGTAAGTTGCTTAAGGGTCTAGCGATGGCGCTAAAGTCCTTAATGAACCTTCAATAAAACCCCACGTGGCCCAAGAAAAAGTGCACGTCCTTAAGCAATTTTGGTGGGCGAAGATCAGCTGTGACATCTATTTTCGCCCTATCAACTTCTATTCCCTTGGATGATACTATGTGGATAAGAACTATTCCCTTTGTGACCATGAAATGGCATTTCTCCCAATTAAGCACTAAGTTCTTTTCCACACACCGGGCAAGTACTTTTTCCAATTTTTCTAGACAAAGGTCGAAAGAGATGCCAAAAATGCTGAAATTGTCCATGAATACTTCGAGTTGTTTGTCGACCATGTCACTAAATAGGCTCAACATGCACCTTTAAAAGGTCGCGGGTGCATTACATAAGCCGAATGGCATACGTTTGTAGGCAAACATACCAAAAGGGCAAGTAAAGGTCATTTTCTCCTGGTCAAGTACATCTACCTCAATCTGGTTATATCCGGAATAACCATCAAGGAAGCAATAGTAATGGTGGCCCGCTACTCTCTCAAGCATTTGATCAATAAATGGTAAGGGGAAATGGTCTTTCCTAGTTACCGCATTGAGTTTACAGTAATCAATGCAAACGCGCCACCCGGTGGTAGTACGTTGGGGAACTAGCTCTCCCTTAGCATTCTCAATCACTGTCATGCCCGACTTCTTCGGGACGACTTGAATGGGGCTCACCCACTTGCTATCCGAGATTGGGTAGATAATATCGACATCCAATAACTTGATAATCTCGATTCTCACTACTTCTTTTATGTTGGGATTTAGCCTTCTTTGCATTTCTCTTGAGGGTTTGACATCCTCTTCGATATGGATCTTGTGAGTGAAAATCAAAGGACTTATCCCCTTCAAATCAGCAATACACCAACCAAAAGCACTTTGGTGCTTTCTCAGAATTTTCAACAGTTTACCCTCCTGTTCTTCATCTAGGCTAGAGGAGACAACAACAGGAAATGTCTCATCCTCTCCTAGGTATGCATATTTAATATGGGAGGGGAGTTTCTCCAATTCGAGGGTTAAAAATTTTTCGCTGGAGGGAACCATGCGTGTATCCCTTGGTGGTAACTCCTCGAATCTCGAAACCCAATTAACATCTCTCGCATCCTCGTCCGAAGCTCTCTCATCGAGTAACTCTCTCAACTCCCTAACCTTCCTCTCAAAGTCGGTGTACGTCCCCTCACTCTCGTGGCTCGACACTAGACAAGACCCTAAGGTGTCTCCGCAATAATTCTCCTCAAAGTACTCCTCTACTATCTCATCTATGAAGCTCAATGCACGAAGATCATCTTCTTCCCCCCGTATGTTGAGCTATGTGGAAGATGTTGGTCTCTAAGGTCATGTTCCCAAAGGTGAGTTGCATTCGCCCATTCCGAGTATTGATGATTGCGTTAGCCGTATATAAGAATGGTCGCCCAAGGATGATGGGAATATGGTTGCTCGAGTTGAAGGAGGGCTCCGTGTCCCAAATGACAAAGTCTACTGGGAAGTAGAAAGTGTCAACTTGGACGATCACGTCCTCGACTATGCCTCTTGGGATCTTCAAAGTTCGATCCGCTAATTAGAGAGTGACCTTTGTGGGCTTGAGGTCACCCAAATCAAGTTGCCTATAGATGGAGTAAGGGAGTATATTGACACTTGCTCCCAAATCAAGTAAGGCTTTTTCGATTTTGTTTTCTCCAATGATGCAGGAAATGGTGGGTGCACCGGGATCTTTGAATTTATGTGGGAGATCATTTAGTAGAATGGAGGTCATGTTCTGTGCTAGAAAGACATTCTTCTTTACCTTCATCTTTTTTTACCGTCAACAAGTCTTTGATGACTTTTGCATAAGCTGGAATTTTCTTAATGGCATCAAGGAAAGGTAAGTTCAACTTTACTTGCTTTAGCACTTCTCGCACGGAATCACATGGGTTTCCTTTATAGGAAGGAATCAACCTTTGAGGAAATGGTTCCTCAGAGGGTGGTTTCACTACTACCTCAGGCTCACTAGTGTCCTCTTTATCACTCTCATTCAAGGGGACATCTTCGGCCTCTTTCGTGCCGGGCGAAATCTCCTTATCTTTTGTTATGTCATGTGGGGGAGGTGATAAATCAATAACTCTCCCACTACGGAGAGTGGTCATAGCTTGACATTGCTCCTAATATTCAGTAGAAGTGGAGCTAACACTAGTTTGACCTTGGGGAGGTCTTTGGCCCTGGGCAGGAAACTTGCCCTTATCTTGAACACTCAACGAGGATTGTATCTTTGACAGACTTGTATTTATGTCGCAAATCAGGTGATCATATCTGGCATTGGTTGCAGTCTGGCTTGTGATAAATTGATTCTTGGTATCCTCGAGAGTTCTCCGCGGTGGCGGGATATAAGCTCCTTGAGGTGGTGGTGCTTGCACATGTCCTTGCATGTGTGGGGCTGGTTGAAAGTGTTGTGGTGGAGGAACGGCAACATGGGAAGTAGGGTTCATTGCAGCATGTTATTTCCCATAGCTAAAACTAGGATGGTTTTTCCATGAAGGGTTGTAAGACATTCCATGCGATGCACCAAAATTACTTTTAAATCCTCATATACCACTAACTTGCTCTTAAAGCATCACTTTGTAGGCGGGTATAGTCGGGCATTCCTCAGTTGAATGACCCGCCTCATAAATAGCACACACCATTTCAATGGGGTTTGGTATGGATCTAGTTGGTCCTCTTCCACATATCCCACGTAGGTCTCGCACTTCTTTCTCAAGTATATCAATTCGACTGTCCGCTATAGAACTCTTTTCTACATGAAATAAGCCGGACGCCAATGGAGTGGTGGTCACTTGACGATTTTGATTCTGAGCGTTAGGATCAGATGTATCCCAAGATTGGGTAGTCTCGGCGACATACCTCAGGTGAAGCTCAGCATCATGGCCGTCTAAGTCGACAAAAGGACCACTACCCATGGTTTCAACGAGTTGTTTGGAATTCAGATTCAACCCATTATAGAGAAAAGAAATGATTTGCGCTAAATCAAATCCATGATGGGGACATGAAGTAACTAACTTATTGAAATGCTCGTAACATCGATGAAATGGCTCATTTTCATATTGTCGGAATGCTTGAATTTGAGCCTTTATGGAGATCGTTCGATGTGGTGGGAAGAATTTCTTGAGAAATCTAGATTGCAGCTCGTTCCAAGATGGAATCGAGCTTGGAGTTAAAGACCATAGCTAGGTCTTAGCTTTATCTTTGAGAGATAAGGGGAAGAGTTTGAGGCGGATCACTTCTTGTGTGCAAGTTTGATCATTAAGAGTATCGCACATATCCTCAAATTCCCTAATGTGAAGGTATGGCTTTTCAGAATCTATACCATGTTAATGAGGTAACATATGGATCATCCCATTTTTGAAACGGAATTGCCCGGCATTATATGGGAGTATAATGCATCCCGGAGTGACAGTGCGCTCGGGATATAAGAATTCTCTTAGCGGGCGGTATGAGGCCTCTTCCTCACTGGCGGATGCACTGCCGTGTTGCGACATATCTCTCTCTCGTAAAGACTCGGTATCCTCACTCGGTGTGCTCGAAGTGTGCTCGGAGGTGTGTCCTAAGAAGAAAAATGGAGTGTTATTGGAGATTGAGTGTGACGGTGTGGGAGGTGGAATCCAGAACTGTGGGGCGTTAGGAGTGTGGGGGCTATTGGGGTTGTACTCAACTATTGGATTTTCGTGAATGCTGGTTGGAGTATTATGAGGTGTGGGAGTGAGTTCAAAATTTTTCATTAATAGCTTGTGAGAGGTGGTGATGAATATTTTTGTGCTTTTTGAATTTTTTGTGTTTTTGGATTTTTTTGAATTTTTTGGTCAAAGCTTTAAATTGACTCGATCTAATCCTAAGTCTACCTAATTCTTAGCTACGACAACGGCGCCAAAAGCTTGACGCGACTCAGAAAGTGTCTCTAATGTTCGTTCACTCTAGGCTCAAGTACAAGCCTGTCGCGTTAGTAATAAACCCGATAAGTCGGGATCGTATCCACAGGGAAATAGGACAACAGAGTTGTGACGACGGGAAAGATGAATGAATCATAACTCTGACTCTAAAAAGAAAGGAAAAAATGATTTGGTTTTGAGAATGACTATACTAGATGCAATTATGAAAATTATGAAAAGGTGCAATTATACTAAACTACCTAAAATACTGATGAAGAATGTTTTGAAACTTTAAACTATGTGATGAGAAAAACAGGACGGGAATACAATCCCCCAACCCTAGTGTATTGCAGTTATAATACTAATCGTAAATTTAACTGATTAATTAGACCCATAATTTAGTACTCCCAAGCATTACGTATATGAGGTTCAAGCCCGCATCATACTTAATCTTCGGACGAGTAAATCGGTATCGCGATAGTTACACTCGAATTGTATTCTAAAGCATCCCGGTTACCTAGAGGCAAACGCGATCTAAAGATCTATAAGTGTTGTGTTTCTACGCAATATGGTCGTAATCAATCACTAAATTCAGAGGATTTATGTTATACACACGTAACTAACACATCAGGTTGGGTTCATGTATCCCGGCCTTAGAAAAACTAGCCTAGCATGCTGAAAGTAATGAAAACAGTGTTTGATATGCAGAAAACCATGATTAATCTAAGGAAAAATTGTGGTGAATTGATGTAAAACATAATTGAAAAGAGGAAATAACTCACTAATCTCACCCAAGCAGTAAGAGTAGCAATTAAGAACACTTGTAATCAAATAATTTCTGAATAATCTTCAACTTTTGGAATTAAAACTGTAAATTGTATCTAAACTAGGGTTTCTGGAAAAGAATGGAAAATTAACTAAAATTCGCCGTAAAAATAATGATATTAAAACGGGTTTTTATACCCTACAAGAATTCAGGAGTTTCAGCTGCACTAGGACTCTTCTTAGGAGAGGATAAGATTTCAAGATCTTGATAGCCGGATCGGTCCGGGCCTTAGGCGGATCGGTCTGCCTCCCATGCGGATCGGTTCCTTTTATTTTATAGTGGATCGGTTCTTTTATTTTTCATCCTTATTCGGTTTGATTTCGATCCGGGGACTTCTGGAGTATGACACAGCGGACCGATCCGGGGTATGGGCGGACCAGTCTGCCTGTTTGACTTTTTTCTCAATTTTGACTGCTCATGACCGGTCCGGGGTATGGGCGGGCCGATCTGCCTGTTTGACTTTTTTCTCAATTTTAACTGCTCATATCTTTTGTTCCAGGACTCCGATTGAGGTGCCATTTCTTCCTATGTGCTCAAGAAAGTGATATCTTCAACTTCTCTTTAGGTACCTCATCCGAATTCCATTTAAAAATTACACTTTTGCCCTTTTGACATTCCTTCTTGTCTTTCTCGATTCTTCCAGTTTCTTTCTTTCGTTTCTTGACATTAAATACCTGTAAAAGCAATACGAAATACCAGAAACTCGGTGTACTCGTTAGGATAATTCAGTAGCAAGATTATGAAATAAATTCAATTCGATTACGTTGTTCGAGGTGCTAAAAGTAACTAAATTAAGGGATAAATTGGGAAGAATTTATGCCTAATCACACCCCCAACTACAGATGCTATGACTCGGGGACTATACTCACCCTACTCTTCAAGCCAAGGGATTCACCCACATCGCGCAACCTCCCATGATAGCACTAGAGGGGTATGTATTTCTATAAATATTATTCTCACAAATATTTATAAATCACACAAATCTCTCTCTCTCTCTCTCTCTCTCTATATATATATATATATATATATATATATATATATATAATTAAATCCAAGCTACCAGTGTACAATTACCGTAACAGTAGCCTAACTTTCCCAAGTCTATATACTGACTTGATATGTAAATAATTCCCATATTTATTTATTTATTACTCAAGTTGTGTCACCCAACTAAACTTCCCGAACTTGATTCTTCGGTCCGAGATTTCATCTTGTAGAACTTATTCCTCAAATTCCACATATTAAGGTTAACACCCTTTTTATTTTAAATATTCCAAAATTTATTATATAACCCTATAATATATTCATTCGGCTAAATCCGTGCTTAAGCACTCATAGCACTAGTCCAAATTACACCCGAGCCAATATCTCGAATCCAATTTAATTAATCACATAATAATTAATTAATTATCTTGGTGTCACTCAACCAACATACCTGGACTCACTCACTTGGCCCGAAAATAAAATGATCATAATTTATTGTCCAGAATTCTTTTTTTTTAATGAGTCTTGCACACTCAATAATCCAGGGTTCTTAAATCACTCAATTTCAACCTTAAATTTTCCTTTTGGACTATCACCATATTTAAGCCATATGTTCCACGCAACAACCCATAACTAAAGCCACCAAATGATAAAGCCCAAAGCAGTAACCTCTAAAATTAGACCCAGGGCCGAAATAATGGAGAAAGGGTAGCGGCTGTAAGCAACGCGTCGTTCGAACCAAACCCGTCGTCGTTCGAACGACTCTGGACGTCATTCGAGCAAAGTCCAAGTCGTTCGAATGACCCTGGACTATGTTCTTTCACCTTCTTCTTTCAGTTAACAACCATAGGAGAATTTCAAGCTTTTAAAAACCCAGAAGTTTCCTAGTGTAATTTTTTATATACAAACTGATTTCCACCAGCTATATTCTCAACTTCATATTGACAAATTCCCAACTTACAATTATTTATTCACGACAACCCGAGATCTATAAATCGAATTACACCCAATCTGTAATGTCTCCAATAATCAATAATTTGAATCTCACCTCTAATTTAACTCCGTTATTCATCAATTTAAGGAAGGCAAATTACTGGGTTTACACTAACAAGCTTTAACCCCTAACGGTCCTTATGATATTGATCTTTATCAGTGAAAGAATCATACGTAATACACCATAAATTGAAAACCCAATTTATATCAACCCAACCCAAAATAATGGATTTATGTCACACCCACCATGATATGAATAGAAAAATGCAATTAATTTAAAAGTAAGTTTAACCACTTGCCTTAGAGTTCGTAGGGTCTGAATACGGTTGTGTAGATGATGATTATTTTTTATGAAGAACACACACACTTGTTCTTGATTTTGGTTCCCATGGTTTCTCCAATTTCACCCACTTTTCTCTCTCTCAATTGGGTTTTTCTAAAATGTCTTATGGTTGCAACACCCTCTCACTTTTAGGGTTTAATAACTCAATCCCTATTTTAGGCTTGTGGACTTATAAAAAGGGCCCAAACACTCTTATGTGGGCTTAAATATGCCTAAAAATACCCCGAGACCCATTTACTGCCCATGGGTACTCTTTTCCAACTATTTTGACTAATCCAGGCTCAACCGTGCACTCAGAATTGCCATCCGAATTAATTTATAACACTCTCCAATTTTTGACCTCACAAATGCGACACAAAAATACTCCGAATAATTAAATCTCAATTCACCAAGTTAAATAGATCCTCTAACTTAAAAATTCTCCAAATTATAAATTTAATTTCTCCCAGTAAAATAAATTCTTTTTCTCCCAAAAATAATTAAATTAAAGGTTCTTGAATTTACGGGATGTTACAACGGGATAAACAAACCAAAAAATTCTTAGATAAATTGGCTCTGACTCCGATGAATTTGAATTTAATGATCATAAATATACATGCTATAATAAAATAATATTGAAATTATGTCCTAAATATAATATTATACTAAAAGAAATGATAGAAGGCAAGACGAGTAGTGGGTCCGAGTGTAGCCGCGACATTGACTCGAATAGCCTATTTAAGCTATGTAGAAAAGACAAAAGGGGGAGGAGAAGAGGTGTGGGCTCGTGGATTCCAATGAACAAATTAAATCAAATCACATATGTATTGGATGATCTCTCTTCGGTGAGGAGTCACATGTCGAACCAAGTGTAAGAACGTGCCAATATGAAAGATGACGTGTCAGATCTCAAAAAGGACACGAGCAATGATACCAATACCTTGGGATAACTGATGTCTGATATCAATTGATTTTGTTAATATCTTACTTAACAACAAGGAGAATCTTAGTTTGCGCCTCAAGGTTTCCCCTTTCCTATGCCTCAAGGTTTTCCAATGCCTCCACCAACATTCCATTCTCAGCCATCAGTTGAACCCTTTTTTCGAGCATCATCATCGTCTATGAAAGGTGACTATGGAGAGGATTATTATAAAAGGTAATTGACCAATAAAAGAGTCATTGGAATGTGCACGATTGTTTTTATGACTCAGGGGTAACCTGTGTATAATCACTCTTTACAAGAAGACGATGCTAAGATATTGGTTGATAACAACCTATGGATTCGGATAATGTACATTTGTGTATGTATGTATGTATGTATGTATGTATGTATGTATGTATGTATGACATGACACTTTAGAAAAACCCGTTTATGAGTGGAATAACATGACACAAAAACACAACATGATAACATGTTAACACGACAAAAGATTAAAAGTTAGTGTGCGATTAGTAATATGATTAATGTGTTCACTTATCCAAATAGGGAAGCCAAAATCTTGCTAAGATCGGCATACTATTGTTCAGATGTGATTAACATTATTGGTGCATCGAGAGTAGTTTTAATTGACGTTGTGTAGAACACATCAGTTGAAATTCAGACTATTAGTCGGTCTTATAGTCTTATCAAATTATAGCTCTCCACAACCTTCTTTTGTCCAAGTATATGTTCTAGGCTAATACCATTGAACTTTTTTTTAAAATCTAACCAGTACAACTCACTAGGTGTTTCAAGTGGTGATAAGATTATATCATAGTCGTGTTATGAAGCTAAGGAGTATGTGGTGAGCTTGACTGGTTAGATTTTGATGAAAAAGTTCAAGTGTACTCACATAATACTAAAATTAGATTTATGACAGCCTTGATTAATACCAATATTCACAATAAAACAATAACATTCCCAATTTGTGAAACCCGTCCAGTGAAACACGTGCTATTAGGTGGGCTTATAGCTTTGAGCAAAATAAGGTTGTGTATAAATACAATTTTTCCAATCATATAAGAACGACTAATAGTCTATGTTTCAACTGATGGGTTACAAGAAACATCAATTAGAAACCAATGTTGATCCCCCATGAAGGTTGATCCCCTCAGAACATCACTTTGTTGATGCTAGAAAGATTTTTGCTTCACTATTTAGGTCGTTGAACACGTTAATCAAATTACCAATATGACATTAACATTCGAATCTTGTGTCGTGGACTTTAATACCAGTTTATTTGGCTACATAGACATCCCGAAGTCAAATTAAAATTCAAGTCTTTTCTTAAGATAACGGTTCGAGTTTGGTAGTAATTTACATTTTATAATATTTATAACTTTGTTTTGTGTGAGTACCTTTGAATAGTTTCTTAGGGGTCTAACTGGTATAATTCATTCGAGATTTCAAGCCTAACAAAGTTATGTCTTAGTGTTGTTATGAAGATAGGAATCTTGGATGAGTTGAACCGGTTAGACCTCCAAAAAACTATTTAAGGATACTTAGACAAAACTACAGATGTGTTGTAATATCCTTTATATTTTACTCTTCCTATAAATGCTATTTTGCATATTTTAGTGGTCCTTTTCAATTTGTATCTTGTTTATAATACTTTTATCACTAATTTCACTCTATTTTATTATTATATATACATCCACATCTATTTTCATAAATAAAAAATAAAACATGGGTCTTATATTATAATTCTCAATTTAGAGTTCTCACATTTTTCTTTACTTTTAGCACATTTCACATTTATTTTCAAAAATTAAAAGGGACACCCTAGATTTGGATTATGGGTTAGACCCCAACCTTGTTAATCTACGAAATATGTGGACATTGATGCTATTTTTGGCTACATAGATGCCTCAAGGTCATTTTGGGATTTAAATCCTTTCTTACCTTTGGAACATTTTGAAATATTTGGAGGTCTAGTTGAAAAAGGAACACTTTGAATATTTTACATCTTCTTTGGGGAGGTAACTTATTGAAGATTTTAATATTTATTTGTGTTGGATTAATGTAATTAATTTGATGGCTTAATAGTTTTTATATTATTTCACTGTGTTTGATATATTAGTTAGTTTTATAATGGAATTATATACAAGTTTGAAAACATGTAAAATATTTTTTTTGGAAGCAAACAAATAATATTTATTTTTTAAAATAATTTCAATATTAGTCACCTATGATAATTTAAAGGGTTAAAAGGCGGTCACGATCAGGAACTGCGACCATAGGACATGTGGGAACGATAGGGAGTCATGGTTCATGACTGTGAACAGCCAAAGTTCACAGTATTATGGCTGATGATCACAGTCTTGAATCATGGTCAAGAAAATACAGTCATAGTTCAAACCCTGACTACGCCCCTAGTATTAGGGTTATGAAAGAAATCGTAACCATGTACCTTGGTCATGAGTTTGGACCGTTACCCCTAAAATCGTCACCCTTAATTTTTTCACGGACTAAAATCATGATCCAAGAGCTTAGTCACAGTCCAAAATCGTGACCATGTTCGGTATTTGACGTAATGGAAGAAAATAAATATATTAAGAGAAAATATTTTTAGCTTTCAAAAGAAGAAATCTTATTAATTCCTCTTTGTGTTCTTCAAGCCTTTTGATTCATTTTTTAATTTAAAAAGTAAGTTTTTCATACTCAAGATAGTTTTGACAAAAATATCTTCCAAAATATATTTTTCTTGAATATGGTCGTTTTTCAAATTTGAAAAATATTTTGTACGATATTTTAGTTATGCTAAAATATTTTATACACCATCAAGGATATCCTCACTTATTTTAGGTGTTAGTCCTTATGTTATATTGGTTCTGATTTACTTGGAGCAAAGTTCATCTTCAACATTAAATAATATTTGTTAAAAGTTTCAAACGCGACATAATTAGCAAGATTGACACTCGCCATGTCGCGACTTGTCAGAGAGTGATCAATGCTTGCTCTTTTTACTACAAGGTGAAAAACATTGGTTGTGGAGGTTGTGCATTATTGAGTTTCATAGAGGTTCAAGTTTGTAAGTCATTTCTCCCTTTTGTAATACTTTATATATACTAGTGTAAGGTGTCGATTAGGTGAACGTTTTTTTTTCCTTTCTGTTTAGGGTTTTCTCTCGTACAAATTATTGTCTCAAGTGTATGATTTACTATTCCACATTTTGGTTTCTTTATATCCTTTATGAACATATATCAATAAAAGAATCAATTTTGTAAATCATATTTTTATCACATGTATGATAGGACTAACTTTCAACCGAATTTGGATAAAAGGAAACTATTTCTTTATGATTAGAAATAATTTTATTTGGATAGCTATCGTCGAGAGCCATACACTCTCAAGCTTATATGCACATGTTAAATTATCAGTCAATAAGTAAGAGTGATACATATGTACACACACACACACACACACAACGGTCTTAAGGGGGACGAAACCATATAATAGGAATATATATAAAGAAAAAATATAAGATTTATCAAATATCCCCATACAAAATACCTCATATTAAACTCCATCAAAAAGTGAAAGTGACAACACAAATTCCTCCTTATGCCAAAGAATAAGAGAACTCTAAAACAAATAACGAAGTAACTCTACTTCTTCAAAGCATCTTTTTGTTCCTCTCTCACCATAATGTCCAAAAAATGCAAAGTGGGGACATTCTCTCATCACATATTCCCTTATTTTGGAAATTATCATGCTGTCATCACATCCTTCAACATCTCCGAGAGAACCCAAAATGCACCTGGAATAGGGAGAAAGTAACTTCCCATGATCCCCTCGCCATCCAATAATGTAAAAGTAAATGATTGGTTGTCTATTCCTCCTTTCTACACAACCAACACCGACTAGACATTCTTCTACCTCTTGCCTTTTAGATAACCAAAGAGTGAAAGAAGTTTGTTAGGGAAATTCAACGATTTTTCAATTAACATGCAAAATCAAGTAGAGCAATTTCTTCTCTTATTTTTCAATGTTTTTGACTACATGGCTAAAATTTGATAAATTCAAAATTTCCACCTAATTTCCTGAATCATAACCATGCTTCAAAGAGTGTTCATAGAAAATAGCACGAATTGTAGGCTATTTTGAGTGTAGGAATGAAAATTTTAGGACATGTTTATTTGGGAAAAATTAATTTCTAATTTTCTATTCCCAAATTTTATTTCCATTCCTAATTTTCATTTTTCATTTAAAATTTTAGAAAACTAGAAAATGCGTTCATGTGGTAGATAATTATTGTTCTCAAAATGTAGTTTATAGAAAATTTAGGTGTCAAATATAATTTACACAAAGTTTAGAGTTATAATGTAATTACAAAAAGTTTAGGGTCCAAATGTAATTTATAAATAGTCAAAAAGGCCAAAATAAAATTTAAAGAAAGTTTGGGGGTTAAAAATATAATTCTTAAAAAATTCAAGGCCAGAATATCTTTTTTAAAAAACTAAGAGATTAAATTATAATTTAAAAAAGGTCGAGGGTCTAAATATAAGTTATAGAAAGTTCAAAGTTAATCTCTAATTTTTGGGATACTAAAAATTGGTCGGAACTTGTTAAAGTGGTTTTTCAAATTTCTAAAAAATTTAAACTTTTTTTCAATTTTGTATTTTGAATATAATATCTAACTTGAACCCATTTTCTAATTTTTCATTTTTTTTGGAAATTTGTTCTAAAATGAGTCTTGCTTTCCACATCTAAAGGGGCCTTAGCATTTCATATTTACATGTAGCCACATAATCACATATCCAAGTCTTTGCCACAATGGTTAAACTAATTGGATATTCGTAAGGGTTGTACTTAAAGGCATCTCCATTTTTAACATTACATAATGCTTAAAATAATTGTAAATTATGTTTTAAAAAAAGGATCATAATAATATATGCGTCTAATGACATACATTTTAAATCAAAAAATAATAAAAGTATAATTTCGTCACACAATTAATAAGGGATTCATATTTATGTTCAACTTTCGTATCATACTCATATAATACTCGGTAAACATGTGTGGTTTATCACATTATTAGACCGTGTTTTAGAGTTGTAAGTTGGAGGAAAGAAAGAAAGAATATTCTCTCTCTCCAGGAAAACGAAAAAAAATGAATTTCTGCAATTTAATCACTTCGTTATATCACTACTGTTGAAAATTATGTAGCAAATACAGAAATGAAACTCTTTATATATCACAGTAATGTCAACTTCAATACAACAATGTAACTTCTGAATATAATAGAAAACTTCAAGGCGTGATGTCACTTTCCTAAATACAGTATTTGGCCCACACGAACAATTTCGGTATACAAACGGGAATCAACAAATCCGTACTCAAGATACAATGAAGTAATTGCACTGTCTGCAAATTGTATGTTTGAAGACAACCCTTAGATGCAGTAGCGAAGAACAGTCAATCAAGTTCTTATTCTGTTTCTGTGCACAAAACAGAATAAGAGAATTTGTATCTCCTGAAAATTGTAAGAGAGTAATAGCAGGGTTTGGAAATCTGAAACTGGATTTTTTGTTATTATCCAATTTCGTTTTAGGCAGCCTTTATTTATAGATAATGAAAGGCTTTGTCTTCAACAGTCATGACTGTTGAATTAACAGTCTTAAGTCATTTCCGAACAGGTATAATAATACCGAATCGGTTTTGCACGGGTCAACCAAAAAGTGACCGCGCCCGAGATCCGACCCGGACGAATCCCGGCGTGCGAAGTGCAAAGTGCGCCACTAGCGCCTCTACAGCCCACTACCCCGCGCGCGCGCGCGCGCTCGCGTACGGTGCTTCGCACCGTATTGAGGTCTCTTGAATAGCTTCTTAAATGGTAGATGAATTAACTCTTCATCTTCCATTTGTACTTATTAAGTGCAAAAAATTTCAATATTTTTTCAATGTGGAACTTAAAGGTTGCCCACTCCTTTTATATCTTAGTGGTGACACTTAGCTTTGTACATTTTCCAATGTGGGATACTATCCCCTTTTATATTTAGATTAACTTTCCACCTATTCCACACACTTCCAGTGTGAAACGAGCTCTTTAAGCTTTTACACCCAAAAACTCTTACTGACTTATTTTAAAAATCACCGACAACTATAGTTTTTTTGGGGGTGTTTCACTACATCTTTACATGCACAGAATGTCACCACACATTCATAGATAGTTCAAACAGTACAAATCCAGCAAACATTTGTTTTTTGTCCTTAAACAGTGATGAAATGTATATGAGATGGGATTTGCATACCTGAAATCGGCTCAAACTCTAGAGTAGTACAAATTTGTTGTCACTACTCATACAAGGGTCAATTTAACCGATTACATTAGAGGTTCATTTTAACCGTCATTAAAGAGGGGGTCGAACTCAAGTTTGAGACTAAAAGTTCATCGTAAAATGGGCCTCTAATGTAATATTTAGAACATGTCCCAAAATGCAACTGGAGAGTGGAATTGCTCCTCATTGCAATTGGTGCTTGCAGGCTAGCCTGAAAATCCTTTTTAGTGTTTGATCATTAGCAAAATAATATTGTGTTTGACCCAATGTCAAACACTCAGATTTACTATTGGAAATTAGTTATAGCACGACTACATCTAGAGAAATATTGCTAAAGTGCAGGGACGGTTTTAATTTTTTTTTTGTTTGATATTGGAACGTGGTAGGATGAAGATGGCTGATAAGAAAGTACATTATGGTTGTAGTGATGACTTCTGCTCGTTTTAATTAGGTACTGTATAATCCTGGTTTAAGGAAGAGTATGCGGTGTTTTAGGTTGTCTGTTTGATCTTAATCATATTTGTTGAAAACTGGTGCATAGGAGGAAACGCCTTCCGGCAGCATTTGTTTCCTCTTTGGAACTGATGGATACAGGTCGAGGGCAGCTAAATGCATGCATTGACACACGTGTTCATTTTGAGAAGAGGACCAAGGTGAAGAACACGGTTGACAAAAGTGCAAGTTTGTAGTGCATATGCTTGCAGCAGGAGTTGGTATACTCCAGTGCTTATACATGTATGAATATCATTCCAAGGAGATGCTTTTCCATTTAAATGAGTTCCACCTTTTTCAAATGAATTATTTTTATTTGTTTGAACTGATCTAGCCAACATCAGGTATGAAGAGGTTCAAAGAGGATCATTTGATAGGTGCTGGGTGGCTAGTTTGAACGAGGCTGGAAGGTATTCGAATGGGGAATGACATCCTTTCAAACGCTGGTTAGAGTCTCCGTTACCAGACAGTTTTCTGATGTCTTTCTCATTTCAAAAGATGAATTTTATATTTATCCGTGGTATGAGAGTGTTCTTGGTTTAAAACGTGTTCACTTGGATGAGGGAGAGCGTTCATTGGTTTGTTGCAAGGGCTAATGTGACTGTGATCTTAGGTTCTAAATCTATTTTCCCGAATTAAGAGCCTTAGCTTATAATTTACAAATGTTACTGAATTTTCACCCCCAAATTTAGCATTAATCATTATTAACACATCAGATAAACATAACCTGGTGTTGAGATTCTACACCCTTGGTGATGTTGGCATTTCACTCTACTTGCTATACTATTTTCAGAAATACAGACTCTTAATTGGGGACAACCCAAAAAGAAAAGCAGAACTCTTAATTTAGGATTGAGGGGGCACTTGGGTACCGTGTATGTGAACTATGTTTGGTATGCCTCTGTTGGTTGAAACACCAAGAAAGGCACCCCTGATAAAATGTAGATCCCTATAGACATCTTTCCTACCCATCCGTTCTTTTGGGGATTCTGCTGAGCATGCAAGTCCAATTTTGATAGACTGAAGCAATGCAATTTTGCATGTTGTCTCTTCCATGACCCAAAATTTCAATATTTATGTTCTCCTTTTTAACCTCTATGTCATCCTCATCCTCATCTTGTTCTTCACTTGTTGCCGTTCCAGTTTCTGCTGCCAGAAGTGTTGCATCCACAATCTTCAGAACATGTTTTGGAACTGCCGTCTTAACATAGTTATGTAGATTTAAACCATCTTTGAACATATCATCTGTTGGTCTCATTCCTGTGAACATCTCCAACAGCAGCACCCCATAGCTGTATACATCCCCATATGTTGATGCCTCACCACCCATCCCATACTCTGAAATTAATTTGATTTTTTTTAGTGTTGTTGAAATGATAACACAACTTAATGGGTGCTCCACAAACTGTGACTTAAGTTTCTGTAATGAATATATGAGAGTTTAGCATACTACACTTGTTAGGGACTAGCTCTTTAGCCATTCACTTGTTGCCCTAAAATAGTTGCATTTTATTAGGGACATGCATATATCTGACAAGTGATTGGAGTCTGCTAATTGATCGCTACATATGAAAATTTGTATATATATATATATTTTGCATGTGATTAAGACCTCATACTGTAATCTATTAAACCAACTTTGACCCAATTTTGTAAAAAATAGTAAAATAAAATTTTGGGGCTGATTTTTTTTACAGGGTATCTAAACATTCCATTGATATCCCAAAAAAATAAAAAAATCAGCCCAAAATAAGTTTTTTTTTTACTATTTTAAAAAAATCGATCAAACACATATCAGCTTAAAAACTGACATATGTTTGACTGATTTTATTTATAATAGTGAAAAAACTTGTTTTTGGGCTGATTTTTTTTAACATCCATGAAATGAGACGCCCTGTAAAAAAAATCAGCTCAAAATGTTTTTTTTTTTATTTAAAAAAAATTGGTCTGCAACTTAGGGACCATTTTAGGTATGTATTTGAACGGGACTATGTGTGTATATATATACACACAGAGAGAGAGATAGTATTAGCAAATCACATGTGCAGGACTTCTTATTCAAACTGTGAAACATATGATCATACAGTCACCTAGCTTGCATGTTGGTCTTTGTCAAGATATTAAGTACTGAATTGCTATAGTTGAATGATGGTTCTGTTGAAGAGGGCTATTTCTACACCCGATAATGCATATTGAAAAAAGGAGTTTTTACAATGGAAATTTTGCCACACCATAATTGATAATTTATGGCTTTATGTGTCAAAAACATCTGTATTAATTTATCTCATCCAACATATCAACACCAAATGTAGGAATTGCCTTTTAGTCGCATATTGACCTCCTAAACTTATTATTAATATTGTTGTTTTTGTTGTCGTCTTTAGGTTACTAATTGGATAGTGTTGTAAAAGGACGATAAGCAACCACTTCCCATCATTAATTTGGTTTCAACTATTTGGTGTTTATGCACAATTACATATCATTTTTTTTGTGTATGTTTATTTTGATCTCTTAGATATCAAAGAAAGTATTGTTGAATATTATGAATTGGAAAAAGGTAAAATAAAAATGTTACCTGGAGCTGCACAGCCAATGGATCCTTTTATCCCCATTGAGCTACTTTGGTCTTGTGAAAGATTATGGGTTGATTTTGAAAGGAGCCTTGCTAAGCCAAAATCGCTGACATGAGCACTCAATTCACTATCGAGGAGAATGTTGCTTGGTTTCAGATCACAATGAATAATAGGTGTTTCAAAGAGGTTGCGAAGATAATGTATTGCAGAAGCCACATCAACTGCAATATTTAGCCTGCGTAAAAGGCTCAAAGTCCTCGAGCTCTCAGCTACTTGTGGATGCAACCACATGTCTAAATTGCCATTTTCCATAAACTCATAAACTAGAGCCTTGAACTCATTCCCTTTAAAATCCATGCTTGAGCAGTAAGTTAAGATCTTAAATAAATTCCGATGTCAGATGTTCCTTGGTGCTCTGCACTCAGCTGTGAAGCTCTTGTAAGCTCCACATTTTTGAAGGTTTAGTACCTTTACTGCAACTCTGTTTGGTTTCAGGGGAAAAAATTCTCAGATTTTTTATTCATTTATATGGAAAACAGAAAATTTGTTGTAAACTTGTTTGGTCAGTAGAATCAGAAAACATTTTATGGAAAATTTCTCCTTAGCTTGAGACATTTATTAGGATTCGTTTGGTTTGGGGGTGAATTCTTCTGAGTTGAATTTTGTTCACTCTTTTTTTCTCTTCTTTTCATAATCACAGCTTGTACATCTATTTTCATTTTTTATATATAAAAAAAATTCCAACTCCGAATGGATAAAAATTATCTCCCCCCCCCCCCGCAACAGTTCATATGTTAACCCAAATGAAAAGTATTTTCCAATGTACTTTGATGTTTTTTCCCATTTCCCAATCAAAAGGTGAAACCACAGAACCTTATAATGTGAGAAAGGTTTCTGTTTCTCCGACCAAACACATTTCTTGCAAAATAAAAAAAAGTGAAAAATAATTGTTAGAAAAATTTCTTTTAAAATGAAAATGAAATATATTTTGTTGAACCGAACAGGCTGCTAACCTTTCCTCTTGCTGATGCAGCCTTCCTTCGTAGACAGAACCAAAACTTCCGGATCCGATCAATTTTCTAGGAGAGAATCCTGCAGTTGCCGTGTAGAGTTGATGGTAAGAAATCCTTAGAAGCCTATCCATTGTTGACTGTGTAGAAGATGGGTCCTCTCTTGCCTGTTGTCTCCTCCAATATAGGACAGCAATGAAAATTACTGCAGTAAAACACAGAACCATGCTAGAAATTATTATAACTAGCTTGAATACCACATGCCTTTTATGCTTCTTCACATTTACAATGCATGGTGGTAGCTGTAATATAGAGATACCCCCACAGAGTTTACTGTTTCGAAGCACTTGTATTGCACTCCTGTTTCCAAACACTCCTTTGGTCGGCACCTCACCCTCAAGTTCATTGAAAGAGATGTTCAGATACTTCAAAAATGCCATATTCTCGAGATCCTTAGGTATCTTACCAGACAAATTGTTTCGCGGAAGATCTAACTCTTGGATTCCTTTTAGAGAAGTTAAAGTTGATGGTATGATTCCTTGGAAGAAGTTACCCTGCATATAAAGGTATTCTAGGCTCGAACAATCACCAATTGTTTCTGGAATATCTCCAGTCAATTTATTATCAGAGATATCTAGTGTATTAATATTTTCTAGTCTGCCTACTTCCAGAGGGAGGGAACCTGTCAATGAATTGTGGGATAAGTTGAGGGAAATAGATAGTGAGGAAATGGTGATGACTTGTTTGGGTGTAGGTCCAGTGAAATTATTCTGTGACATTTCCAAGAATTTCAATTCCTTACAGTTCCCAATACTTGAAGGTATATTCCCTTGTAATTCGTTATCTGATAACCGGAGTCTGTATAGCCGTGTGAGGTTTCCCAGCGATGATGGGACCCGTCCATTAAATTTGTTTCCATTTAGCAGCAATTCTTGTAGGTTTTGAAGTTTCCCAAAAGATCTGGGGATGGGGCCCGATAAAAGATTATTCCCCATTCCTAGTGTGTATACGTTGGGAAAATTTTCGATTCCTGCTGGGATTTTTTCGGCTACATAATTACCTCCAGACTCAATTCTGTAAGTTGATTTGAGAGATTACCTATGGACTTGGGTATTTCACCTCCAAAATTATTTCCATTCAAGTATAGTATTTATAAATTGCTACAGTTTGATAAGGATGTAAAAAAGCTCAAATCTTGGGTTGTATTACTACCAAGAAGATTAGACCCGATATTCAGCCACTGAAGATTTTGTAGTGTTGCGCTAAAGCAAAACTATCTCTAGCGACCAAGACGATAAAACTCACTCGGGAATTTTATCAAACACTTGGTGTGCGGAAAACACCCAAGACCTTGTTCCGAAAATGAACTAGTGTGTAAACTCCCAATCGAATCAACCAAACATCAATGAAGAGACAATAAGAACATACAAGCAATCATCAAAGCAAAACAACAACGATATACGTGGTTCACCCAAGATTTGGGCTACATCCACAAATGGTAGGATATCTTCTTTTATAGATAAATGGCTAGGAACCAATGGTTACACACACACCTCACTTATCTCTCTCAAAAGTCAATCACTAACCAATCTCAAGAACTCACCTTGCTCAAAGTAGCTCTCTATCTCTCTTTGCCTTTGATTAGCTCTCAAAATAGCTCTCAAACTTGTCCTCTCTCAAAACCTAGAAATAACACTTGTATTTATAGATTTGAGCAAAAATGGCAAATTTGTAAATAAACCAAAACTGAAAAATAGGAGAGCCAAAATCAACAAACTCCACCTTGGCGATCCTGACGATCCAACCAATCTCTAGAATGCTGAAATTGAACCCGCTTGAAGACTGTCCCACCATCTACCAAGCTAATGCGATTCCCCCAGGCGATCCTCACGATCCAACCGAACTCGGAATGCAAACATCAAATCCGCTCTAAGATCATCCCGACATCTAACAAGCCAATACGCTCCACCCGACGCTAAGCCACCTCAAACTTCAACCATGAAGTGAGATACCACAAGTCTTCACTCCAAGACTCCAAACGACTCCACCCGCCGAGGAACCAAGTTCTAAACTAAGAACTCCCCTGAATGCTTCCCATGTAACCATACGGTGAAGCTCGCTCCTCATGTAACCCGGTGAGTACACCCCCACACAATACATATAGCATACACCTTCTTTACACGAAACATTCAAACACATCAACACCATCTTCCACCTTGAGAAATAACCACGGATGAGAGGGAAAATTCCTCACCTCTCATACCCTCCAAATCTCACCCTCGAAAGATATACCAAGTCTTTGTCACGAAAAACTCCCGTTTGACAATGCTCGCAAACAATAACTCATCGACCTTCCTTGAACTAGCTACACACACCTCGAATCCATCACAGTCCTACACCTCCTCAATTCGAATCGGCCAATGCATGTGTGCAACTAAACCGGGTCAACATCACCCGTTGGCCCTGGAGGGGGACTTCGATCCATCCCCTCCACTAGTAGGTATTCTCTCATCACTACCGTCTAGTCTCAGAAAGCTAGCACTCAATGTCTCCGCTTTGTTCACAAACGAGACATGCCTCGAACGTTCGATCACTTGTGCACACCGCTTCCCCATCTTCCTCGAAGTTTGATTTAGACGATACAACCCCTCTCTCTCCTCTCCCCTCGCTAGGACCATACAACCGCGTGTGACTTTCAAGACTCCACCCGCCACCGACACCCGGCAACCCTTGGAATCCAAACGGCTAATGGATATTAAATTCTTTCGCAACTTTGGGACATAGGCCACACCACCCAAAGTGCGTTCCACCCCATCGAACATCTTGAGTTTCACCGTCCCGACACCCTCAACGGAAATCTTCTCTCCGTTAGCCAAAGACATGGAACCTTTTCCATTTTCTGTGAAAGTCTCAAAATATTCCCTCTTGGAGCAAACGTGATCCGACGATCCCGAATCTAATATCCAATCATCTTGGGAAAGAGAGTTAACCTTGGAGATTGTGAGAGGTTCTCCAAGTTCATCTTCATAATTCACACTCGCTACCGTTGCCCTCTCGGAATCAACCTTGCCCTTAACCTTGTCGTTCCACAAAGGACATTCTCGGATCATATGACCCCATTCCCGGCACTTGTAGCATTTCGGCCCTTTACCACCAACACCTCTCGATCTAGACCTACTACCGTCATTAAATCCCCGGTTGGAGTTCCTCCCGCCATTTTGCCCACCTCCGTCTCTCGCCATAAGTCCTTCATTATGGGAATACCCGTCACCTCCACCTTCCTTCTTTCTCATCGTGACATGAGATTGAATATCTTGCACAACCTCGTTGCACCGGAGCGTAGACTTCCCAAACATGAGCGTGGTCACAAAATGCTCGTATGAATCGGGTAATGATGCAAGCAACAACAATGCTCGATCCTCCTCAATGAATTGAACGTCTATCCGGTTCAAGTCATTTATCAAGGCATTAAAAACGTTGATATGCTTCATCATATCCTCACCCTCCTTCATCTCAAGCTTGAAGAGTTTCTTCTTGAGGAACAATTTATTTGACAACGACTTTCCCAAATAAATCTCTTCAAGCTTATCCCACATGCCTTTAGCCGTGGTCTCCGCTATCACGTTATTCAACACATCATCCGTGATAAGCATCTCAATACACGAAGCCGCTCTTTGATCAATGTCAATCCACTCGGCATCGGTCATGCCTACCGGTCGTCCCTCTACCCCCAACAATGCTAATTGCAACCTCTGTTGGACAAGAACGCCTCGCATTCGTCTTTGCCATAACCCGAAATTGATCTTCTCATCAAAAGCCTTCATGTCCGTCTTCATTGAGCCACTTGATCCATAACTCGGATCCCATCTCTTAGAGACTCCGCTCGTAGAGGTTGATTCTCGAGTACTCTCCACATTTTCCGTCATTTGGAACAAAAACAAAAGCTATGCCAAAATTGCCAAAATTGATTCAACCTCGAACCAAAATACTGGGCAAACAATGCAACCAAAGCTCTGATACCACTTGTTGCGCTAAAGCAAGACTATCTCTAGCGACCAAGACGATAAAACTCACTCGGGAATTTTATCAAACACTTGGTGTGCGGAAAACACCCAAGACCTTGTTCCGAAAATGAACTAGTGTGCAAACTCCCAATCGAATCAACCAAATATCAATGAAGAGACAATAAGAACATACAAGCAATCATCAAAGCAAAACAACAACGATATACGTGGTTCACCCAAGATTTGGGCTACATCCACAAATGGTAGGATATCTTCCTTTATAGATAAATGGCTAGGAACCAATGGTTACACACACACCTCACTTATCTCTCTCAAAAGTCAATCACTAACCAATCTCAAGAACTCACCTTGCTCAAAGTAGCTCTCTATCTCTCTTTGCCTTTGATTAGCTCTCAAAATAGCTCTCAAACTTGTACTCTCTCAAAACCTAGAAATAACACTTGTATTTATAGATTTGAGCAAAAATGGCAAATTTGTAAATAAACCAAAACTGAAAAATAGGAGAGCCAAAATCAACATGTAGGTCTCCTAGATTAGCTGAAACTTGACCCACAAAATTGTTTTGAGGGAGGTCAAGTAGTTGAAGTTGGGAAGCACTGATCAATGAAACTGGAATTCTTCCTGAGAAAAGGTTTTCTTCAATACCAAACAGTCGCAGATTAGGTAAAGTGAGGCCTATGTCAGGTGGAAGACTCCCAGTGAGGTGATTAGCTGCTACGGAAAATACAGTAATAGTTGAGATATTGTAAAGAGAGGGAGGGATGGTACCACTTAGATTATTGATCGCGATGGCAAAGAAAGACAGGTGGGTTAAGTGGCCCATCGCTACTGGTATACTCCCCTCCATATTATTGGCAGCTAGAGAGATTTGGCTGAGGGATGATAGGTTTCCGATGGAATTTGGAATAGATCCTTCCAAGTTGTTGGAACCGAGCATAAGCCTAAGAAGATTCTTTAAAGCGCCAATCTGTTGGGGAATCTTACCAACTAGGGTGTTGTGATGTAAATCCAAGATCCTGAGCTGTGAGCAGTTTATAAGGCTCGCTGGGATTCCTCCTCCCAATATATTGTTTGTGAGATTAACATGTCTCAGCCGGAAAAGTCGACCAATTTCTTCGGGAAGCTTGCCATAGAAGCTGTTGTCTTGGAGGTGAACGAACCTTAGGAAGCTGAGATTCCCAATGAAAGGTGATATTGGTCCAAATATGGATAGCCCACTAAGGTTCAGGCTTGTAACTCTTGGGTGGCGGGGCCCACAAGTAACACCTTGCCACTGGCACAAGTCTTGAGAATCATTCCATGAGTTCTGTACAGGTTGTTGGAGGGTATTCGATGCTTCAATTGGAGCAGGGCAGCTCGGTCAGTCTCATTATCCAAATGAACAGAAGCTGAACAAGTATGTTGCCACAGCACTAAGTTCATGGAAAATAGTGCAAAAACTGCATGAAATATTGAACCTAGGATTTTCTTTGATGTGGTGTTTTGAAGAACCATTTTTAGATGTTGATGGGAGAGAGGGGATGTATCAGTTGGTGTTTTCAGAACAGATGGATTAAAATCTATATATACACATGCATATTAGTGATAATGACCAAGTGTAAAGCTCTTATGTGAGCATGGGACCGGATCCCACGTGCCCTTTGGGGCCAGATATCTTATGATAGAATAATTTTCTTTTGCTTAATTTATTATTTTAGTCTTTTTTAATAAGGGATCTTCCTACTAATTAGTTTCGGTAACATTTGTTAATTTCGTAATTTTATCTTTATTACTTATCCTTATTAGGATTGTTCCCTAGATTATTATAAATAATTGACTAACCCCTTCTTTGTAATTAATCAATTATCAATTAGAAGTTAAGAGTGTTTAGTTCGTATTGTGTGTTGACATCATGCTGCTATTGAGTCTTCTTCAAGGGTCCAATTGATAGGAAGGAATGGGAGAGTAAAGGAAGGAAAACAAAGTAGTTATAAATTTTCTATCCACCAACGAAAGAAATTATATTTCACTCATTTTTGTTTGGTAAGAATCCTTCCTTCCACCTTTCGCCTTGCCAACCGGAAAGTAAGCTTAGATAATCAACTCCATCCATTAAAATACTTCCTCAAACAAAGTGAAAATCACTTGATATCAGAAATGAATTTCCTAGTGCCATTGCTTTAGTCAACTGCATAACAGCATATACCGACATTTCAATACACTTATTACTTCTTAATTGGGCTGATTACAACCAAGAAAGCCTAGAGAAAAAAAAATGTATGCTGACAAGACTACTCATCCATATCTACTCATAATTAACACCCATTGTCCCCCCATTCTTTCACCTTTCTTCTCATTTTGGGTATATACAATTTTTTGGACTAAAAAATTAAATATCATCCTTGCACTTTTCATTCATAGCCTATTTTCTTTTCTATACCAAACAAAATATAGCTTACCACTATTTTTATTTTTCCTTCATCCGCCTTTCTTCATTCCACTTTTCCATTTTACCAAACAGAGGGATAAGGAACATGCATACATACATATGCTGATATGCATCTAAAGGAAAAAGGCTAAGCACACCAACTGTTAAGGATGTGAAAAAGATGAAGTGAGAACCACCAGAGTAAAAGCTTCAATGAAGATTTCAGAATTGAGAATGTAGTGAAGATTCAAGGGTTTAATTCATACACTGACTCCACAACATTAGTGTCCTAGCAGGGCTAGCACTCTGCCGGAGACTTCTGTCTTTGTGGTGTGTAGGACAATTACTCCTGTAGTGAAATTCAATGTCTATAATTAGGTCTATACCTAATTTGTCTGATGTTGGACAAATGTGTGGCAGACTTTACGAGATTTGGGACAGCATTTGATGTCATAAAACTGGCCAGCTGACATTATATTAAAACCCAAACAAGAAAAACTTCATTTACTAAGGCTAGAACTTGATTATGAAACCCCCTAAGTGGGATTCATCTTGAGGGGAAATTATTTTGCTAAATTTCATTATTCTTTAAGCTTGCTTTTTCCTTGAGCTGTTGCTGAATTGCATCACTACCTCATCCAGTTAATACTTCATGATATTTATCTTGGCTGGATAGTAATCTTTCTAAAAATAATAAGAATTATTTACAACATGAAATTAATTCTTATAGGATCTTAATATAATCTTGCAATCACAAATTCGTTTTTAACAACAAATTATATGGAAAAATACCTTTTTCCATGAAGACTTGATTTGTTTGTAGTTCTTGATGTGTCTTGAGAAAAACTCCTCCAAATGATCCAGAATCTTTTTATAAAACAGTCAGAATTCCAAAAATATAGAAAATTTGGAAAATCAGGATTTTCCCTTCCTAGCGCAAATATATTTTTGTGTGTTCTTGTGTACCAAATGGTGGAGATTGGTTCACTATATATAGGGTGGAAGGGGAACCGAAATTCCCTTTAAAACTCATCATCTACCATCCACCAAAGTAGCTAAAGGGACTCACAATATACCAAAAGTCATGTGACCTTTGGAATAATAATTTTTCTAAGATTAATACATTAATTTAATCAAATTCGTCCCCTTATTTGGACCACACTAATTAGGAGAAATAATTAATTTATTTAATTTATAATACAAAATTTGGCCAAATTTTGTAATTATTAAATAATTAAATATTAATTCTAACAGTCTCCCAATTGGTCCTAATAAGGTTGTATATAACGGATTGATTAACAAAAGTTGCGCAAGTATCTTACAACATCATCAAGCACCTTAACTAAATACTTCATTTTTGTGAGTCATGGCGGTTCCACACTAATTCAAAAGCTTGGTTCCTTCCATGTACCACGCCACCAATGTCATATTTAATAAGGATAAATATGTGAGTTATCATGATGGTCTCATAATGTCTTTATAAAAAGACTACTTCTGTCACATTCAGTCATTCACATGCATGTATATAATTAAGACAGAAATTTAGAATTCAGAAACTCTTTATTGATATCAAAAGTTGTGTCAAATAACTAAGCAAATAACAATTACACAATTAACTACTCGAGGCCCATATCTTTAGCATGTTGCAAAAATATCTTTGGAGATAGCCCCTTCGTTAAAGGATCTGCTATATTATCATCAGTACTGATATGTTCAATTGACATAGTTTGTTTCTGAACTTCTTCTTTGATAGATAGATACTTAATCTCAATATGCTTAGCTGCTTTCAAATATCTATCATTCTTTGAAAATAAGACTGCTGCGACATTATCACAATAAATCTTCAACGGCTTAGATATTGAACCCATAATACTAAGTCCTGAAATAAAATTTCGCAGCCATAACCCATGATTTGTATCTTGAAAATAATCCACAAACTCAACCTCCATAGTTGAAGAAGCGATGACACTCTGTTTAGCACTTTTCATGAAATGGCCCCTCCTGCCAGAAGGTAAATATAGCCCAAAGTGTTTTTTCTGCTATCAAGGCATCCTCCAAAATCTGAGTCTGAATAACCAATCACCTCAAGGTGATCGGATCTTCTATAAGTGAGCATGTAGTATTTGGTTCCTTACAAGTACCTTAACACTTTCTTTGCAGCCTTCCAATGGAAGTCACCCAGATTACTTTGATATCTACCCATCATCCCAATGGCAAAACTAATATCCGGTCGAGTACAAACCTGTGCATATAATAAACTCCCTACAAGAGAAGCATATGGCATACCTTTCATGTGATCCCTTTCCAATTCAGTTTGGGGACATTGACTTAAACTAAATTTCTTCTCTTTTAGAAGTGGAACATTAATAGGATTACAATTTTGCATGCCAAACCTTTGTAAAATTTTATTAATGTAAGTCTTTTGAGATAATCCTATCAATCCCCGTGATCGATCACGAGAAATCTCTATCCCGATCACGAAGGATGCCTCGCCCAAATCTTTCATTTCAAAGTTTTGCGAAGGGTACTTCTTAGTGTCCTTTAGTAAACTAATATCACTACTGGCGATAAGCAAGTCATCAACATATAGGACTAAAAATACAAACTTACTCCCACTGGTCTTTAGGTATATACATCGATCAACAGTGTTTTCCTTAAACCCAAAAGACGTAATGATATGATGAAACTTAAAATACCATTGACGAGAAGCTTGTTTAAGTCCATATATATGGATTTCTTTAACAAACAGACTTTGTGTTCCTGTCCTTTTTTAATGAAGCCCTTTGGTTGCTCCATATAAACTTCTTACTCTAAACTCCCATTAAGAAAAGTTGTTTTAACATCCATTTGATGTAGCTCTAAGTCATAATGAGCTACTAGTGATAATATGATTCTAAGTGAATCCTTCTTTGAAACAGGAGAGAAGGTTTCACTGTAATCAACGCCTTCTTTTTGAGTAAAACCTTTGGCAACAAGTCTTGCTTTATGTCGTTCAATATTGCCATTTAAGTCGCGTTTGGTCTTATATATTCACTTAGACCCAACTGCTTTATGACCTTTAGGCAAATCGAATAACTACTAGATTTGATTAAAATCCATAGATTTTATTTCATCATTCATGGCATCAATCCATTTATTAGATACTATGCTAAACACAGCTTTTTCATATGAGATCGGATCATCAATATCTCCAATGTTAAATTCATTTTCTTGAAGATACACCACATAGTCATCCGAAATAGCTTATCTCCAATTTCTCTGAGATTTTCTGAAAGTTATGTCTTGTGGTGTTGCAATAATAGGTGCATTTAGTGGTTCTTCAGTATGTGGTTCATCCATTTGTTTTTCGTTATTGTTCGGAGCAGTAATCGATTCAACAACATCAGTATGAATAATAGGAACAGAAGGAACCTCATTGTGATTATCCATAATTCTTGGAAGAGGATGAGTTTCCTTGATTTCTTGAACAATCACATTTCGAACTTCATTACTCCCACTAACTTCACCATATTCAATGAATTTAGCATTTTTCGGTTTCAATAATTCTTGTTGTATGGTTAGGACAGTTGAACTTATACCCTTTTGATTTTGCTGGATACCCAATAAAATAACAAGTTAACGTTCTAGGGTTCAACTTCTTTTCATGTGGATTATAAATGCGTGCTTCTGCTGTACATCCCCAAACACGAAAAATGACTTAAAGAGGGTTTTCAATCTTTCCATAGTTCAAAAGGAGTTTTTGAAACTGCCTTAGTAGGAACCCTATTAAAGATATGTGTAGCATTCATAAGATCATGCATCCACAAAAACATAGGCAAATCAGTTCTACTTATCATACTCCTAACCATTTCAATAAGAGTACGGTTGCGTCTTTCAGCGACACCATTTTGCTAAGGTGAACCAGGCATGGTGTATTGTGCGAAAATACCTAAACGTTCAAGGAGTTTAGCAAAAGGACCGGGATGTTGTCCCGTTTCATCACATTTTCCGTAAAACTCACCACCTCTATCCGATCGAATGATTTTTACCTTTTTGCCCAATTGTCGTTCTACTTCTGTAATATAAACCTCAACTGCGTTAATGGATTGAGCTTTATCATTTAACAAATACAATGTGCAATATCGGGAAAAATCATCTATAAAAGTGATAAAGTATTTTTCTCCTTCAATAGAAGGAACATCAAAAGGACCACAAATATCTGTATGTATAATTTCAAGAAGTTGGGTGCTTCTCGTAGATCCTTTATTTGTATGTTTGGTCTGTTTATCCTTAATACAGTACACACATACACCAAAATTAGACCAATCCAGATTAGGGATAATTCCCTCTTTAATAAGCCTTTCAAGTCTTTCTCTAGATATGTGTCCTAATCTTTTATGCCACAAGTAAGTAGAATTATTATTAAATGAGAGACGTTTAGTTCCAATATTACTATGCAGAGATAATAAAGATTCCAAAAAATGAGGATCAAGATTAATTTGAAACAAACCATTCATCAAAAAACCCGAGTCAAAAACAGAATTATTCTTATATAATGTAAAACCATTATTTTGAAAGTGAAAAGAAAAGACCCTTATTGAGAGTTTAGACAAGGAAATTAAATTTCTTGAAACAGTGGGTACAAAAAGAGTGTCTTCAATATCTAAATAAAAGCTAGATTGTAATTTTAAACGAAAAACTCCAAGAGCTTCAACTTTTGCTTTGGCCCGGTTTCCCATGTAAAGAATATATTCATTTTGCTTTATTTCCCGAATGGATAGGATGCCCTTTATTTTCAAACCAAGCTTTATGCAGTCTTTCTGAAAATGCCCCTTCTGATGACAGAAGTGACATATGACTGCTGCTTTTTCCTTCTTTTGGTTGAAAGGTATAGGTTCATTATTGGAAGGACCAGGACCGCGCTTTATGCCCTATCCTTTCTTTTTATGACCAGCTCCTTTATTGGCCATCACATTTACCACTTGCAATTTAGGCACCTTACCATTTTGCATCTTAAGACGTCCTTCTTCCTGAACTAACATGCTTTGTAGTTCATTAACATTCCATTTATCTTTTATGGTATTGTAATGAATCTGGAAAGACCCATAATCAGAATGTAAGGAATTTAGGACAAATTGGACTAAGAAAGAATCGTCCACTGAACATCCCAAGGTCCTTAATTTGGCAGCAATATTGGTCATTTCAATAATATGTGCATTCATGGTCTTAGTGCTATCAACCCGCATAGTGGTCAAGTCGGCCATAAGTTTCCCAACCAGGGATTTGTCAGCAGTGTGAAACCTTTCCTTAACATTTGTCAGATATTGTCTGGCATTGGTGGTTTCAGGTAGGGAGGACTTTACATTTGGTGCAATGCACATTCTCATAAACATCATACATAGCCTATTTAATTTGAACCATGTGTTGTAAATTAACACATCATCCTCACTGCTTTCTTCAGTAATAGCAGTGGGTTCGTCAGTAAGAAGTGTTATGTCAATGTCCATAACACCAAGGCTAAATTCTATTTGCTCGCACCATTCCGACAGATTAGTTTCGTCAAGTTTCGGAAAGGTTGAGGCTTGGGAAAACAGGTTAATATTTGCTGCAAAATGCTCACTCTAATTAAAAATTAACACACATAACTAAAATTGCAAGGAAATGAATATATAAAATTGTTAAATTTTTATGGCCGAATTATATCAATTGTGTCAAAAATTAACCTTTAATATTTATTAAATCACAAACCCATAAAAGCAAAATATATTTATTGGAATTTTAATACAGAAAATTGTGATTTAATAAACGCATTAGTGGACAATTTAATATTCAATTAATAATTCTAAAGTTGATTAAATCTATATAATAACAATCTTTAGAATAAACATAAAGGTGATATTTTTCGTAATGAGTCATTGGCCTGTGTTTGGCATGAGACACTTTAATCAAAATATCAAAACAGTAATATTTAATATTCAATGTTATAAATCACTGCCTGTGTTTGGCACGGGACTTGAATATTAAATTATAAAAAATATAATAGTTTTAACATTCGATGTTATGAATCATTGGCCTGTGTTTGGCACGAGACTCATAAAAATATCAATATTAAAAAATTTCTATATATTTAATATTCACTGTTATGAATCATTGTCCTGTGTTTGGTACGAGACTCATAAAAATATGAATATTAAAATAACACAAGTCTAATATCCTAGTGTATGAAATATGTTGGCCTGTGTTTGGCACGAATATTCAACTAAAACAGGATTATTAGAACAAGGTTTATAAAACAGTTCTAGATGCAATACTTATATTATATAAAAAAATGAAATTTTGTCAAAAATGAAAAAATGAGTTAGCAACATGAATATATAGAAAATAAATTCAGAAACTCAAAACTTTTGACGGAATTAAAAAATAAATTTTCTGGAGTGAGATATGATCCCTGAGATTATTTTCATAAATGGAAAATTTCGAGTTTTGATGGCCTAAACGATCTCGGATTGCGGAAAAACAGTTTATATCATAGCTAAAGGCGACGAAAATCGGTCTTTGGCCCGTTTTCAATCAGACTATCAAGTTTCATCGCATTCGGAGCAAGTTCGGGGTAAAAATACTATTCACCGCAAACGCTTTTAAAATTTTTGTTCTCGAATTGCTTG
Organism: Sambucus nigra; assembly: GCA_949130495.1. NCBI lineage: Eukaryota > Viridiplantae > Streptophyta > Magnoliopsida > Dipsacales > Adoxaceae > Sambucus > Sambucus nigra. Next base: position 190,634,165 of record OX422208.1, on the reverse strand, counting down.
AAATTGGTAGGGTTGATTGAAACGGATTAGATAACCCTGAAAATGACATTAAAACGATATATAAATGGTTTTATCGCATCAAATTAAATTTTTTTATGTGAATTTCAACTTTTTTAATAATTCCTACAAATCTTGTTAAACAATTAAACTATTTTCAACATATTTGTTTAAACAGATTTTGAACAGATAAGTTAAACAATCAGAAATAGATTGATTAACGATCAAAACTGTTTTAAACAAATCAGTTCAACCAAGACAGTTTCAATTCAGATTTTTAAACAAAAAACAAACAGAAAATTCTAAATAGATTGAAACTTACATAGGAATTTTTAACAGATTGAAAATCAAACAAAAATTTTTAACAGATTGATAATCAACTTATAAAACCGTTCTTATTCAAATCAACCAAACATAACAGTTTCTAATCAAATTTAAAACTGTTCTAAATCAGATTAAAATTAATCAAATGCTTAACAGAATCAAATATTTTTTATAAGAACAATTTCTCACATAGTTTAATCTGTAACACATATTATCTCAACCAGTGTTAAAAAAAATAGCACGTAACACTACACATTATGATAACCAAATCAATGTTTCAATTGTCACAAAACTACTACTAATTATGATAAACAAATCAGTAAACAATAAGTGCGTAATTAATCAAGAAAATATGAGTTTATCATTATATGTAGTATGATCATATGAATTTCGTAAAGGGATATCATGACAATATTTATACAAGGCTCTGATACCACATGTAAAAATAATAAGAATTATTTATAACATGAAATTAATTCTTATAGGATCTTAATATAATCATGCAATCACAAATTTATTTTTAACTACAAATTATATGGAAAAATACCTTTTTTCATGAAGACTTGATTTGCTTGTAGTCTTTGATGTGTCTTGAGAAAAGCTCCTCCAAATGATCCAAAATCTCTTTAGAAAACAGCCAGAATTCCAAAAATATGGAAAATTTGGAAAATCAGGATTTTCCCTTCCTAGCCCAAATATATTTTTGTGTGTTCTTGTGTACCAAATGGTGGAGATTGGTTCACTATATATAGGGTGGAAGGGGATCCGAAATTTTCTTTAAAACTCATCATCTACCATCCACCAAAATAGCTAAATGGACTCACAATATACCAAAAGTCATGTGACCTTTGAAATAATAATTTTTCTAAGATTAATACATTAATTTAACCAAGTTCGTCCCCTTATTTGGACCACACTAATTAGGAGAAATAATTAATTTATTTAATTTATAATTACAAAATTTGGTCGAATTTTGTAATTATTAAATAATTAAATATTAATTCTATTATGTTGTCATGTGGTTGGCTTGAATACAAGTGATGCATAGTTTTTGTACAAAAGAAAGTTATATTAAAAACTGTGCAACACAGTTGCATTCCACCTAATTTTCTTGAGTCCTACTTCTATATAAATAAAGCCATCTATTAGTGTTGTACTTTAAAATATTCTTAAACTACTGTGAAGTTTATCCTATGTTTCATTCAATTAAGTTGAAGTATTTCTCAGGTTTTGGGTAATGCAATACTCTATATGGGAATCCTTTTCACTTGCGTTTAAGCTATCAAAGTTGACTCGAACCATATACAATATGTTGCTAGTGGTGTGTGTAGTTCGTTTCAAGTTATGTTGATTTCGTTCTGTGAATAACTCATGTGTGATTCATATTCTGTATAATTATTGTTAAATTCAAGAATTAAACCTGCTAACTTTATGTGATGTTTGTTAGAAAACAAAGTAATTTATAATTTGAAAGGTGTGGTAAGATTAAAGGTCAAGAGTCTATGTTTAATGGGTATTTATTTTGAAGCTCTAAGGTTAGAAAGTTAACACTACACCAAAATGGGTAAATTGACACCCTTCTAGCGGCTAACTTTGTCACGGTCATTGACCGTGACAAAAAAAATACGTGTTTTTTATCACGGTCATTGACCGTGACAAAAAAATACGTGTTTTTTATCACGGTCATTGACCGTGACAAGTTCGTGGCAAAGACTTGTCACGGTGATTGACCGTGACAATATTATCACGGTCCATGACCGTGACAAGTCCGTGACAAATTTTGCAGCAAAAAAACCCTTGCCCCTCCTTTTTTTCCCCACCGATTTCTTCCCTCCTTTTTTCTCTCTCTCTCTCTCTCTACGCTGCTCTCCCTCTCTCTCTCTCTCTCTCTCTCTCTCTCTCTTCCATTTATATATATGTGTCTGTGTGTATGTATGTGTGTGTGTATATATATGTGCGTGTGTGTGTGTACGTGTGTGTGGTGTGTGCGATGGGTGGGGGGTGAGGAGGGGAGGGGGTGGGTCTGCGTGTGTGTGTGTGTGTGTGGTGGGGGAAGGGGGTGGGGCAGGGGGGAGGGGGCAGGGATGGGTGGGGGATGGTGGGGTAGGGGTTGGGGCTGCGTGTGTGTGTATGTGCGCGTGTGTGTATATGTGTGTGTAGTGTGCGTGTATGTGCGTAGTGTCCCTTGTAAACGAATTGATTGATTATTAATTTTTTTAGTAAATTAATATATGATTGTCCCTCATTGTAAATTAGTAAATTAATATATGATTAATTATGAAAGTAGGATTTTCCCTCATTGTAAATTAGTAAATTAATAATTATATAATCTTAATTATTAATTGACCATGAATCTAAGTTTTGTTTATACTAATCTATGAATATACGCTTCTTACCTTTAATAGGTGATTAGTACATAGTTATTTGAGGTGTCCTATTTGTGGAGAGGAGACTGAATCTCTTCGTCTATCCTTTAGCTCAAAAAATGAAGCGACAATTCTCTTCATATCCGAACACTAAGAAATGTCATAATGCTATGGAGTGATGCTCTGCAAATTCCTTCCAACCGTTGTGTAGCCAAACATCACCAGTTGAAGTTATCAATTCCACTTTCCATACCCCAACACTTGGAACCTCTAGCAAAACATGGAAAAATATGAAAAGTGAAATTGACAACTTCAACTGGTGATGTTTGGCTACACAACGGTTGGAAGGAATTTGCAGAGCATAACTCCATAGGATTATGGCATTTCTTAGTGTTCAGATATGAAGGGAATTATATTTGACACGATTGTCCGACGTACATTAGTTGGAAGGAGGTGCCATATGAGCTAAAGTTAGCTGTTTGGGTGGCACTACAGGTAATGTATTTATATTTATATTTTAATGAATATGAATATTTTAATTTCATTTTCGATTTCGATACATTTTAATTTTTATTGTGAATGAATTATAATATTAAACTATGCTTTGTCATTTTTTTCTTGTTTTAGCTTAATTATATTATTATGAATATTTTCTTATTGTTAGCCCACCCCTTATGATAATCTTGGCTCCCCTTTGGTTATGCCACATGTTTATTTAAGCTTCTTCGAAGGATTTCCAATGTAAAGTCTCTTTCATTATCATGTTCTACCATGTTGGTAAGCTATAATATCTCTGCTATTGTTGCTTGCATAAATGACTATATTTTTTAGATTTATTACGTTTCAATCATTTATAAAATCTCTCTTGTGCAGTGTCTTGCAGTGGCTGATTCTTATAGTGGAACTGGAACTGAAAATTGGTGTTGGATTTTCTTAAAAGTTGTCCTCTTCTAGAGGTTCTTATCTTTGAGGTACATCAAGGGTTCATAACATCACTTCTAGCTAAATAGTTTCTAGATTTGAGATAATTGATGGTGATGTTGTTTATTCTTATATTAAGGTTTTTCATTTTGTTGTGAACAAATCGGGACATCGTGGTGCCTGATTGTTTGAGATCACACCTAAAGACAATCGAAATTACGGGATTGGGGTCGAACAATGGAGTTGAACAATTGAGGTACTTTGTGGAGAATGACAAAGTTTTGGAGAAGACTATAATAAAGATGAAGGGTGGTGTTGGACAACTAAAGCTTCCAAAGTGTTTAAAGCACATGATTAGTAAAAGAAGTAAATTAATAAGAACATTGAAACGATAAAAATATAGCATGACGCGAAGCTGTCCCGTTTGCATATTGTTTCTATTTTGAATGTATATTTGCATTATCTCTAGTTCATTTGGATATATGATGTTTGAATAGGTACAACGTTGCTATAACAGGTACAAATATACTGCTGGGCAGTGGCAGTGGCCATACTGCCCAGCAGATTTTTTTTTAATTTTGCTCAGAATTGTCACGGTCAATGACCGTGATAATTTTTTTATAAACTGTCATGGTCTTGTCACGGTCCTAAATCGTGACAAAACTTGTCACGGCCAAGGACCATGATAATTCTAACGATCTTGTCACGGTCCATGACCATGACAAAAAAAGTTGTCTCGCCCAGAATTGTCACAGTCATTGACCTTGACAAGTTGAGCTTGTAAAGGTCAATAACCGTGACAGTTTGGCAGATTTGGTGTAGCATAAAAGGATGTGCTAATTGTTATATATAGACTAATTGTAAGCCTTTGAGGTAAGAAGAAAGTCGAAAAAATAATAAAAAAAATCCACCATTGTTGTTATATCAAATACAAAGAGCAAAGCTCTTTTTATAGTCTATTCCTTTCACTGTACAAAAAAAAAATCCCAATAGTGGTATTAGACCATCTCCAATGGTGGTTTGTAACAGCCTCTTTTTTCACCAAAGAAATAGGAAATCTAAAAAAACTTCTCCAACCCACTATTTCTCATACACGTTAATCTGATGTGGCTGGTGACTCACATGAAAATATTCTACCAACATTTCTACATGTAGAAATGTTGAAACAGTTATTCAAAGTGACATGGATACCACGTTTATATTTGACTCTAGATTTTCTTTTGGAAATATCTACATCTAGAAATCCCAAGTTTGTTCTATATGAGGTGGAGTAACTAAGAAAGCCCACGTTTGTTATTGATCTTTAAAGATATGACACATCACAAAGATAGAATCATAGCGTTGGAGATAATTTTTTTCATAATTTTTGGATTTCTGTCAGCAAGATATAGAAATCCCTTTAACCGTTTGGTAAGAACAAGTTTTAAAAACAACACATTGGTGAAGGCCTTAGAACCAAGGTGATCGAAGAAATTTCAAAATGAAATTTTTGAGTGAGAAACTGATGTTTGGCGATTACAAACAAATAAGGAGTGTCCTCACTTTATATTTTAAAGCATGCGATTTATGGGATGTGTTTTTGTGAAGATCCCGAATTCTCCAAAAAATAATTCCTAGGAAAAGTGAAAGTGAAGTGAAGTAAAGGAAAAAGAAAGCTACTTTCTTATCTGTGTTTGGTTAACTGGAGGAAAATTACAAGAATATTTTAAATAAAACATAAAAAATAAAAAATTATATACATACACACACACATATATAGCTATAACTTTACAATAAAAAAATATAATATTTTTCCTTATTTCAATTACCAAAAAGTATAATTTACATAATAAACATCCATTTAAATCAAACATTACTAAATATGAAATAAAAATTATGAACATTTAATTCGTAAAAATATCAATAAATTGCGTATTATTATGAATAGTTATTGGTAAATACATTCGTAGTAGTTGTAATAATAATAATAATAATAATAATAATAATAATAATAATAATAATAATAATAATTTACATGGTAAAATACTAAGTTTCCTTTAACTTTTCTGCAAAATCCTAGGTCTCTGGTAGGATGTGTTTTGTGGGAATGTTTTTCCTGCAGGAAAATTTGAGGACCATTTTTCCACAACTTTCCTGCTAACCAAACACAACAAAAAGTGCAGGAAAGTTATTTTCCTTCACTTTTCCTTTCCTTTCCTGACAAACAAACACACTTAAAGAAAAGAAAGATGAGAGTTTGCAAAAAGCAGTACATCAAGAAAATTGGAAGGATATTGGAGGTTCAAGACCCCCAAGTGTTATTTGGAGAAAAATAGAAATTGTTGTCTCAAACAGTGAAGGTGAGTATTACCAACCGAGTATTGATTGCAAAATTTTGAAGAAGATGAATTGATAAGTAAAGATTTTGAAAACTCCGCTACAGGGGTTGAAGAAGAAAAACATGTCAACAAAGCTACAAATTTTGTAGTGACGAAAATTGTTGAATCAAGAGAGGTGACAAAACAAGTGAATGGTGAAAAGACAAAAGAAAAAATAAAGGATGAAAAGTTTGAAAACAAATGTGATGAAATTCATAAAATTTCAAAAATCTTTTATTGTGCCAAACAAGTAAAATATGTCACACTTTCTAGCTGTATTAATACGGAGTCATTCTTTGAACAAGAAGAATGAGCAAAATATAAATTCAAGATACAAAAAAGACCGATGGTACGCACATGTAGTGAAGAAAATCAATCGTGTTAATATGGAGTGGAGATATCACATGTGTTACACTTCAAAAGAGATGTTCATGTAAAAAAATCGCATTGAAAAATGGTGGAATTTAAATCAAGTATCAATTTTCAACAAGGAATTAGAGAAGTTTAATTAGTTTCAAGGTTTTATGCAAATTACAAATTAAAAGGGGGTGTTAAAAAAATAAGTAATTTGTAATCTAAAAAGTCAGGAGTTATTAAGAGAGTTCAAAGGGTGAGTTACATGAAGAGATAATGCAGGAATGTCCATTGGGTTGGAATCATTAATAGTGTCATAAAAAAAAGTAAGAAAAAGAAAGAAAAATAATAAAAAAACTTTGCCTCCTCTTGTTATATTGCGTAAGAACTAAAAAGAGCAACCTATTCCTTTCGTGTATAATTTTCCCTTAAGCCCCACACACACACCCAAAAAATAATATCCAACTGTAGCCTGTTTATGTTAAGAAGACTGGCCAGATGCATTTTGCAAGTTTAGAAATTGAAAAAAAAAATGCATACGTCAAACTTATCAAAGGATTTACATGGTTGTATCATGATTCATGTAATGGTGCGCCCATCCGATAGTAGCTAGAAAGTCAACTATAAGCAATATATTATTATGCCTATCAACATCACATGTGGACAACCCCCGAGTTTTTTGCATTAATAACATTATCACGATAATGATTAGTGTGATGGTGGTCATAAGTGTATTACTTAATCAAGTTGATTAAAATTTTAGTTTCTTGAACCAAATGAGTTGAAATTTCAATTTTATAATTTATCCGCTTAGGTTAGCTACGTATATTATGATATTTTCTTCCCAAAATGTGTGAACGCACATAGTTTTCTCAAATATTTAGGGCTATCAGGTAATCTATATAACTATATAAAAACTGTAGACCCAAATCGTGTGAGACTGACACGTGACAAGGTTTTAATACCATTTGATGCATTAAAGTGTACTACTCATTCAAGTGGCACACAAATACAAGTCATACTACTTCCGAGAATTAAAATTACAAACCCAGGTCCCTAAATTATCTTGAGAACCTGAATAGTCAGGATCACTAAACCAGAGAGAGAGACGTTAACCAACTAATATTTACTCTAGATAAATGCACCATAATTTTTGGTGACTTCATGCACTGAACATGAGTATTATGCCATTATGATCAGAACTTTAGAAGGAATTTAATGGTCATAATTTTCAAATCTACTTATAAAAAAACAAACTACTAAATCTTCGTATTTCTTGACGATCAAAAACTGCTATGGAGCTCTCTCTTTTCCCTAACAAAACTCACCACCTATATTAATATCCCTATATACCCAAAATTACATCTAACCAAAACCAAAATTTTTCTGGGGTTAGTCTGAACTCTAATATCCGAAAACTGGGTGGTGGGTTAGTGGTCAAGTCTGCTAAGTGTCATGGTCCGGTGGAAGATGAGATGGATAGAGAAGAAAAGTGGAGGGAAATTAAAGGGAGGTGGAGAGAGAAATATATAGGTGGGAGGGGAATAGTGGAGTTACTGGAGCATTTGGAGAGAGAATCAATCATCGGGGAGGATGAAGGTAGAGAGGTCACAGGTTATAATAGGTGGGCACATATATTTGAAAAGAGTCCCAGAGTTTTTATGGCTCTCAAGGTAACCAACGATGCTACTAAATCTTAGATTTTTGTTTTACTCTTAAGATCATTACAACTTCATATGTTTGACTTTGTGTCAAAATATTTCGATTTAAATTTTATTATCTTATTGCAATTGTTTCATCTACTCTCTCTTCTGTCTCTACAGATTATAGAACGAAGAAGGTGGTTAAAGATGGCAATTTTGTTATTACTATTTACTGTTTCAACTGGTAGAGAGCTTTTCTCCTCTGTTGTGTAACTGAGTATACATAGTTATTTGTTATGTGGTTGGTATCCATCAATCATGTATTGGATATTTTCTATTTCTTAATTTATCATCTGGGGTTTTGTTAAGTATTTTTTCTTCTTCTTCTTTGTTGTTAATCTTCTCTGTTGAGGTACTGTTTTTGGCTACACTTTATTTTTGGCGAGTCAACACTAAACGAATGAAATCGTCACAATACATGCCATCTGCACAAAAGGACTGCAAGTATATTGGCAATGCTTTTGTTTTGCTGTAGTAGTAGACCGAGAAAGCTGCTTTGTTCCCTGATGTCTCACGTATTCTGGGATTGCCATTACGATGTGTGTTAAAATTATTATAGGGTGACTGAACCTTTGCCACACTTGCTGCCTAATTTTTTAGGTGTGATCGATTTGGTTCAACATGACTTAGAGGATTGAAACCCTGTATTTGGTTGATCCATTGAGAGCAATATTGGGTCAATGTTCTTGGTTCACTGCTTCTCTGTTTTTTGGTACTAGAAAAACTGCACAGATAATTTGTCCTCCATTTTTATTTGTTTGATAGATTCATTGAAATGTACATGTATGCAATAAAAAAAAATTCTTCTCTGTTGAGGAAGTTGGAAATTAGTAGGTGCCTGGGTCTGGATTGATCTTGAGCAGGTACTTTTCTTTGTCATGTATTGTGTTTTCAAACAAAATCAGATGATTATTTGAGCACGTTTGCTAATCCCCGAAATGCTTTCTCATATATATATATATATATATATATATATATATATATATATATATATATATATATATATATATATATATATATAATCGGCCACGCATCACGTGGCCTTCATGCTAGTATATAATTAATTTAGTTCAACATTAGAATGAACTTGAATACTCGCAGTACCTTGATATCCCACTTAACTAGATTTTTAATTTTTTATTAGATTTTTGTTGTCAGCTATGTAAGTACAAATTTATCTTTTATAACTTATATGTATTCAAGCTATTTTTCTTGTCTATCCCCATTTCGAGGTAAAATAAGTTTTCTTTCCCATAATATTCTAACTTTTAGGCCACTATTGTTACGCATTAATATTTTAAATAGATTTTAATTAGCAGAAGAGGGATTATCACGAAACCTTTTATCACTTGCTTTATTTGGTTAACCAATGAATTAATATAAGAAATCAAAATTTAGTATTTGGTTCATTCTTGGAACGTGACGTGGTAATGTACAATATATACCAGTAATACCCTTTAATAATTTTAATACAATATATATATATATATATATATATATATATATATATATATATATATATATATAGAGAGAGAGAGAGAGAGAGAGAAAGAGAGAAAAAAAGTTTTCTGTAAAGGCTCCTTATGGTGCAGATCCCGGTACATTCTATTTTTTTAAAATAGTAAAAAAATGAATTTATTGATGAAACTTCAAAAATTCAACAAAAACCCGTTGAGTCATCGGTGATATGTAAAAAAAATGGTATAAATATGAATTTTCGACCGTTGAAATTTTGGGTTTGTGCCAGCTACCTAATTGATTTATTTTTTTGATAAAACTTCATGGATATGATCTTCTCACTGTCGAGATAATATCCACGAAGTTTCATCAAAATATTCAATAAAATGTGGATGAGATGATCGCCAAAATTTCAACGGTCGAAAATGCATATTTATACCCTTTTTTTTACATATCACTTCATCTCAGTGATTTTTTATTGAATTTTTTTATGAAAAAAATTGGAGATGATATTTTCACTGTGGAGATCAAATTCATAAAACTTCATCAAAAAAATCATTTTTTTACTATTTTAAAAAATAGTATGTACCGGGGTCTGCACCATAAGGAGTCCTTACAGGAGGGGGCTCATCTCTCTCTCACTCTGTGTGTGTGTGTGTATGTGTGTGTGTGTGTGCGCGTATATATATACAAACCGACATAATCAAATGGTCTTCACAAAATAAGTATTAAGATTTTATTAGTAATTTTTATAATTTCATATTTTTATGGACATTTTTATCTTCACTAAAATTATTTGTAAGGATTTCCAAGGGAAAGTAAAAATCCAATATGGTATAAATTTTGATTCCACTCACTTTTCCACTAAGAAGGTAATTTGATTCCATCGAGGTCAACATTCCCATATAACTTAACTTCGAACCAAACCCATTAATCTTACGCTTTCTCGGGATTGTTCGGAAGGAGTCAGATTTCACTCAACTTTAATGCATACAAAACGGGGCCTTATATCATATAATTTTGTTGAACTAATATTAGAAAAGATAAAATAACTATCATTGTCATATTTCGTGTACAAACTTTAAATTACTATATTACATGCAAAAAAAAAAGGGATAAAGAAAGAATATGATACAGGGGAATAAATTTCTGATTTAAGTGTGTATAATATATTAGACGGGCCACGCTTTTTTATAGGACGTGAATAGATCCTTAAATAGTGAGTGGTAAGAATTTTTCTTTATGGCTAAAGGCCATACAACCATGAGAGACTTAGTTGATGTATTTTATCCATACCAATGCATTTCAAAAGCCTTTGAGTTTATTGGAATGATGGATTGATATCCACTATGGTTTCTCTTGATATGGAACAAGGATAAAATTTTGTTTCTCATGGTCATTCATTTAATTTCCTTCTTCAAATAGTTCTCTTATGGAGTCCCAAATAGATTTGTATCATTTAAATAAATTGCTACTTTTGTGAATCCATTTGAGGAATTTTATATAAAGACTCGTAAACAAATTATATTGTTTTCACTTCTTAGATAAATATTCACAAAGACGATTATACCACATTTTTCAGATTACTTTAAGTCATACAATGAACGTCTCAATTTTATTTAGTGCATGCTCTTTAACTTTTCTTTAGGATAAGTAAATTCATTTAGGATTTTCATGATGATTTTTGTGTCTAAGTCACCCTATAAATAAGCGGTTATAACATCCATGAGTCTCATATCTAGATTCTCATAAATCAGATTATCAAATATCAAAACGTTATAACATCCTTGAAGGGGTAATATGTTTCCTCATAATAAGTCTTAGGTTTATCGAAGAAACCTTATGCCACAAGTCCTGCATTATATTTAATGATTCCCCTTTTCTCATTTCTCTTTCTTAAAAACACTTATTTGTAACCTCATGGGTTAATATCTTTTGGTGTTTTATATTATGTGTGAAAACACCATGTTTATTTTTAGATTCCATTTTTTCTTTGATATCATTTTTTTTGTCTAATTTACTCTTTGTCGACTTTCATTTATAGTGTGGTTATGTATCGTTATTATTAGCATTGCCCCTTCAATATTTATGTAGTTACTAGGGATGGATATTAGAAAATCCATATCCGTCCAGTATTCGAATTCATTTTTATGGATATTTATCCTAATAGAAATCCGAAAGAGCGAATTCGGATAACACTTTTTAATATCCGAGAAAAACCGATATGGATATTAAGGTATCTGTAATGAATAATTTGTATTTGAAGAGAACTATCCATATTTTGAATACCCGTTATGGATAGTCATAATATTATATGTTATTCTAATTATATATATATATATTGGTAATTTATATCTAAATATTTTATTGCAAACAATCAAAATTATTCATGATACTAAATAAAATTATATCTCTTCATCTCTTGTCTTTACAACCATTTTACACTTCATGTCATTATTTCATGTTTATTATATGTTGTCTAAAATCACGATGACTCTAGAAATTATCAATTTTGTTGACATATTCACCATGATTTACAGATAGTGCTATTTCTAATGTAATATAGTTGGGACATAATAAATTACTCTAACAATCATTGATCTTTCTTACTTTTTGTGTTCATAAAAATACTTTCTCAAACCCTCATCGACAGTATTGTCACTAACGAGCATATTTTGATTGTTTTCCTTACCTTTTAGGACAGTATTGTCACATCTCCTTAGGCCTAGGACAAACAAAGGAAAAAATGCACTTGTTCACAGGGACATACACCCGTTCAGGATTTTAGTCGACCAAAGTCGGGACACTTAGTGCCTAGGGATCCCCTATTGGTACTTTTCCTCCCTAAGACATTGTTGATGTTTTTGTTTTCATTAATGACGAAAATATGTTTCCTTGAAATATGATTAAGTGTAATCTTACTAAGGCATTAAAAGGCAATCAAAACTTGATCGAACAAATTTGTAATGACGATGGCCACATCATAATGAATGTTTTTAACTAACGATGTTAGCCTGCTATTTGAAATAATAAGAAAGCTAATTACATTAATTGAACTTAAACCGTCCAAGAACTTGGAATAATATAAATTTTCATTTTTGTAAAGCTTAAAATTTCATAAATAATATATTTTAAGGTTGGCCATATTCTAGGCCCTAGGTTTCTCCTCGCCCTTATTATTTATATATGGTAGGCTCTTTGGAGGTCAACCCTGATGTTTTTGAATTGCCCCTCCCAGTTAGAACTTAATTTTCTATCTGATGGCTTCCTCACGTTTCCAATAAACTTTCTCAGGACACAGTCTCTGACCAAGAACTTCCTCGAATTTACACCTTTTTGATACTGCTTGGCCAACTGATGTTGGTAAGAATCTAGTTTGATAAAGGATTATTATCTTCTTTCCTTATCCAGGTCGATATCAATACTTATAATGTCTTCGTTCTTGGATAGATTGACAACAATTGTCCTCATAGTCGGCAAGCCAGCTTTTAGTAGAAATATGGTTTCCATTTCATAAGTCAATACGAAGGGCATTTCCCCAGTCGACCTCATGGGAATTTTTCGGTATGCCCATAGGACATGGAGAATCTCATCCACCCAAGAACTATTTGATTTATTAAACATTTTCTTTATTCCATCAAGCATTGTCTTGTTAGAAGCCTCATCATTTCCATTGATTTAGGGGTAGGCCACTGAACTGTAGTAGTGCTTAATGTTGTGACTGTTGTAGAAGTCACGGAATAGTATGCTTTTAAATTGCATTCCACTATTAGTAATGATTGTCCTAGACATGACAAAACGTATCACGATATTCCTCTAGACAAATATGATCATATCGATGTCCTTTATATTCACCAAAGATTCAGCCTCTAACTTTTTAGTGAAGTGGATATGCTTATGATTTCTTGGTGCTATAGGTAGGGACCCATAGTATCTAGTTCCCAGTATGCAAAAATCCATGGTCTGGTTAAAGACTTAAGGTCTCTTACAGGTTGATAGAGCATAGGTGAGAACACTTGACATTTCTTGCACTTTCTTGACATATGAGACTACATTCTGTTGCATGTAAAGCCACCTGTAACCCTCTTTTTTGGACCTGAATGACAAAGATCTTCCGTTGCATGATTTCCACGTGTTCCCTCGTGCAGATCTTATAGGACTTGGTCGACGTCACTGGGGTGCACACATTGCGGGTACTTCACGATTTAAAATTATAGATGCTTTAATTCGTTAGAGAAGTTGAAAGAATGGCTTGATTCCGAAATGAAGAGTGAAGTTTCTCATCTAATCCATGGAGATTGGGATGGAATTCTATTTTCTGTCGGTAAAAGGTCAAGGTTCATAGGTAACTAATTGTGAGTGCATGAGTGAAAGGTATCTTCTTATCTTGTATAAAACTCTTTTCAAGTAGAAATAGAAATTGAATTGCGTTTGAGGATTTTTACCCCTAAGTGGGAAGTTATCCTCGTAAATCTGTCTTTAGTGTGTGCACGCTTATTTTTATCCATATCTCACACACTTATTCACACATCTCACTATAGTTTGTTTGAATCTCTAGATCTAAATCATTTTTGGATATGTATGGGTTAGTTTGATCTTGTCTATCTAGATTTAGGTGTTCATCTTGTGTATGTTTTTTTTTCAGTTTGTCTTAATTGTTGTTAATGTGTCTAAAATTTGGAAGGAATTTTTGGGATTCTAAAATTGAGAATGTTAATAAAACAAACCTATTCACACACCCTCTAGGTTTGTTTTGGCCTATCACATATTATTTCCTCAATTGGTATCACAGCATTGGTTATCATTTGTATTAGAATTTACGTGCTAGAGTTAAATCCTCGTATATGTGTGATTGCTTTATTTTGTACTTATTCATTTGAGCTCATGGATTTGTCAAAATTTAATGCTTTAGTATTAATCATTGATAATTTGGAAACTTCATCACTCACATCACATGCTAGAAACATTTCTCTAAGTGAATTTGGTTTTGAAGATAGTTTAAATGATGACAATGAGAGTGATGATTGTAAGAGAAAATATTTTGAGTTGCTCATAGCTTAAGATTTATTTTGTATTTTTGCGTATCCCGTTACAAATTGACTCTTTAATCCGAGCTCCATCATCTCCAAGATTGAAGACACCCTTACAACTCATGAAGGTATAAAACTATTGGTGTTCATAAATTTTCCTAATTGTATTTGGGATGCTATTTTTATAAAACTGAGGTTGTCGTTTGAAAATGATTTAAAAATAAAAATTTATTATATAGCCTCGTTCAAACAAAAATGTGATTTCGTTAGATGTCACTTCTAACGACCTTCGAATGAGGTTGGATCTGCATGGCAAAACTTTCTCGTTAGAAGCTCGTTTGATGTATGCTTCGAACGACATTACCTTATCATTTGAACGCAATGTTTCCTTGTACGAACGAATGCATGTTCTCATTCGAATGACCCTGATTTTCATTTGAACGATCCACCGCCTCGAAATTTGTGTGGGACCTATAAATAACTATTTTCAATCAATTTTTCAGAGGACGTTTGAAACAACGAAACTGCATATCTTTATCATAGGTTTTCATCTTTTGTGTTACAAAACATCTTTTGATTCACAATCTTTACATCCCCCATATGATTTTTGAATTTTTGTGAAACCCTAAAGTTTCACTACCTTACATACACTTTATGTAGAGCAATATCTACGACTGAATTATGAACCAAGGGTTCACTACTGAAGAAGGAAAAAAATTGATCGGTGGATACCAAATGTAGAACCCTACCTATGGACGGCTCTGGATTGAGTTGTATTCTATTTAAAGTTTTAAAGAATTTGCGCATCCCACTTAGTTTGGATAAGTCTTTGTAAGTTGATTGTTTGTCAAAACGTACAATAGTGTTGAATAACATTTTTTCCCTTTAGGGATTTTTTCTCAATTACTGTGTCGACTGCATGCATAGTTTAATTATTGTGATTGGAACACTTACTTTATGCAAACCTAATTTAATCGAAGATAAAATTTGATAAAAAATGGATTTGTGTGCTGGGATTTAATTATATAAATCAATCCATTAGTTCGTGCTCACTCTCGAATTGGTATCATAGAGGGTTACACTAATTTATTGTGTAATCTATTCCATAATTTTTTATATCATTTTTTTTAAAAATTGTTGATCTTTAAAAAGCCAGAATTTAATGGATAATTTGTATAATCGAATGCCCATTTTTTATGGGTCAAATTATGCATATTGGAAAGCTAGGATGAGGTCTTCTTTTAAAGCAATTGATGAAAGGTCTGGCTTGTTTGTGAAAGAGGGTGGACACCACCCACAGTGACTGTTGACATTGTCGAAAGTCTTAAACCCGTCACTTCCTGGACGGAAGATGAATTTAAATGGAGTACTTACGACTCTTGCGACTTAAGTGTTATTTCTGGAGTTGTCACTCCTGACGAGTTCTGCCGCATTATGACGTTCACCATGTCTAAAGAAGCTTGGGATACCCTCCAGCTCACTCACAAGGGAACCGATGCTGTTAAAGCTTCTAAGCTACAGAACCACACCACACAGTTTGAGACTATTACCATGCTAGAGTCCGAGTCTTTCTATGAGTGTTATGCACATTTATCGGACACAGTTAATTATAGTTTTAATTTGGGTGAGAAAATTCCTGAAACGACAGTTATCAAGAAAATTTTGAGATCCTCGCCATCCTGCTTTATTCCTAAGGTTACCGTGCTAAATTTGTTAAAAATATTAGATACTCTTAGGTTAGAAGAACTCGTAGGAGACCTTCAAATGTATGTGATAGATATGTTTCCCAAAACTGTTAAACCTAAGTAAATAGGTATTTCTTTGAAAACTCAGACTAAGAAAAAGAAGAAAGAGAAAGTTTGTGAGTCTGAATTTGATTTTGAGTTGGATGACTTAGCCCTTTTTGCAAAAAATTTCAAAAAATTTCTCAAATTTTCAAAAGAAAATTCTTTCAAAGAAAAGACCTTTGAGAAAAATAAAAATATGAATAAGAGCGAGAAGATTTATGAGAAAGATTAAGAGATAAGATGATACGAGTGTGAGGGAAAAGGACACAAGGCACATGAGTGTCCCATTGGTCTTAAGAGACAGGGCAAGAAAGTTGCATATAAATCCACTCTTGTGACGTCGAGTCGATGAATTCCGGGATGAATCACCACATGAACGGATTTTCTATGCGTTCATGGAAAGTCACATTAGCACTTCTTTTTTTTTCCCCGCCGACGAGGACATATTTAAACGTGAAAACCTCGACGCACTTTTGAATCATTATGGATATAGTGAGAGTAAGGAAGGTAATTTGAGTGAGGGAGAAGGTGGACTCCAAAAATCCTTTAGTGATCTTTACACCGAGATTTTGAAAATGAAAAAGATTAATAAAGATTTGTCTCTTAGGGTGTTAGATTTGGAGAATAGGTGAAAGTTTTGAGAGAGTGTGAGGAAAAGATGAATCAACTCGAGAAGATGAAGATTTCTTTATGTGAGCAGTTGATTATTTTAGGTCGGAAAAAGATTGATTTGACTAACATCATGGGTAGTCTAATGAAAGATCTTCAATCTTCATTGTAGACTAGTGAGAAACTTAAAGCCCGTGTTTCCTAACTTGAGAGTGATCTCGAACGTGCCCGCGAGGTCAAGGTCACTTTAGAGGATAAATCTAAGAAGGTTGGAAAGATGATCCTCGGTCCCGCGTTAGGTAATGTCAAGAGGCAAGGAATTGGTTATGACGGTGCATCCACTTCCAAAGCCACACCCAAGCCAGTTCTTAAATTTGTGTTGGACCCTTATGGCCCTCAACCTAGCCCACCTAGGAGAGCTTGTCCTAGACATTTTGAGAAAGGTGGATGCAAGCCCATTTATGTTTGTACCCATTGCAAACAAAGAAGTCACCTTAGAGAGTTGTGTTTTAAACTAGGGAGAGTGTCTTATACGTATGTTCCCCGATTTTCTCCCACGTGATTTCCTACACGCGGTCATAGAGGTTTTGAGAGTTTTCGATAGCAAGTATAGTATTTAGTCAAGACTTCACAAATTTTATGGAGGAATTTCTTAGGATATCATCTCCTTTTGAGAACTCCTCTAGGACTAATGATTGAGGTTGAAACTTGTTTCTAGAATATGATGATTGTGTTGTTTACATCGTATATTCTTGATGCTAGATTGTATTATCATTGTGATATCATTGTATTTATATTTTCCATTTTGATAGTTTTTGAAAAATTCCAAAAGAGTTTTGTTTTTTCTAAAAAAAATTGAGAAAATACAAAAAGATTTTTGGTTTTTAAGAAAAAAGTGAAAAAGGAAAAAAGATATTTTTGAAAAATTCAAAAAAAAATTGTATTTTTTTATGACCATTCATGGATGAACATTTATGATGTCCGGATCACCCATTCATTCCATATTTTCATGTTACTTTTTCGTAGTATTTTTAGACATGATGTCATTTCATTATTGTTCTTAATAATATGTGGAGTCATCCCGATTGACCTTTGACGATTACTTTCCATATGTTTGACTCCTAGTCACCTTTAATGCACACGTGCATTAACTTGTTTGAACATTTCACTTTCTTGTCACTTGTCAAACATTGTGTTATCATCTCAATTTTGCTTAAAATAAACCAAATGTCAAAACGAGATAAAAAGTTGTGCATGTAAGAACCATTGCCCGGATCTAAATCATATTTTCAAAAAAATTGCTAAATGTTAAGCAATGGAAAGGGGGTTACGAAAGATCAAATGTATTTGCATTAAAATCAACCATTTGCATAAAAGATCCTAAAAATATTAGAGGCACACAAAAACACAAGTGTCGGGTCAATTTTTGATACATTGATACTTCGCTACATATGAGCATTAATTTATTCAAAACAAATTGAGAGTATTCTTAGTTATGTGAGATTTTGATGGCGTTAAAGTTGAAAATCAATGGATTTGGAAAAACTAAAAAATTCTTAAAAAACATTACATAGTTTGGCATCATTAGTGTGAGAATCATTTATGTACATGACATGTCGATTAAGTTGATACATTTCACTTAAGTTCACCATTTTTATGCCTATGTTAGACTTTGGGATCTTTCGTTAGATGTATCTCAAAATTTCATGCATTCATGTTATGACTATATATGTTGATTAACTTATGAAACATGTTCACACCCCCACATTATGCTTTCAAGATTTGGAAATTTTTGTGTTAATCCATGGTGTGTTGTATTTGTACTATTTATATTCATACTAAAAAAATTGAAAATTTTCAAAAAATAGTTAGTTGCCTTTGAGATTATCATCACCTATGCCTACTTGATTATTCTTATGTTTATATCTTACTTCTTTGTGTGATGATTTATATTTCATATTTGGTTTCTACTCCTTTGTATATTACAGATAAAAATGGAGATAATAAATCAAGGGGGAGTTTTATATTTTCTGTTTAGAACTCTATACATCAACGATATCTCTTTGTTCTCATGTGTGTAAGTTTCTTTCATGTTTGATGATGAATTCATGGACTACACTGGACGAAGACAAAGTTGCCCAATGGAAGGACAAGTTGAGTTTGAAGACAATGTTTCACTTATGCCGTTTCGTTTCTAGGGTTTGGTAGGGCAATAGTATTTTTTTTGTCATAGAGGGTTTTTATTGTAATTTGAGTTTCGATTTTTGTTTTGTACCGGAATAGCCAAAGGGGGAGATTTATAAGAGCCAATATTTTGAGTTTCTCATAGTTTAGGCTTTATTTTTTATTTTGGCGTATCCCGTTACAAATCGACTCGTCAATTTGAAGTCCATCATCTCCAAGATCGAAGACACCCCTATATCTCATGAAGGTATAAAACTATGGGTGTTCAAAAATTTTCCTAATCATAGTTGCGATGTTCTTTTTATAAAATTGAGGTTGCCATTTGAAAAGGATTTAAAAATAAAACTTTATTTTTTAGCCTCATTCAAATGAGATTCTATCTCGTTCGAACTAAAATGTGATTTTGTTAGATGTCATTTCTAACGACCTTCGAACGAGGTTGGCTCTGCTTGGCAGAACTTTCTCGTTAGAAGCTCGTTTGATGTCTGCTTCAAACCACATTGCCTTTTCTTTTGAACGAAATGCTTCCTCGTTCGAACGAATGCCTGTTCTCATTCAAATGACCCTGATTTTCATTCAGACGGGCCGCCGCCTCGAAATTTATGCCAGACCTATAAATACCTTTTTTGAACCTGTTTTTCATTAGAGTTTTAAAAGAATAAAAACTGCATATCTTTATCAAAGGTTTTCATCTTTTGTATTACTAAACACCTTTTCATATATAATCTTTACATCCCCCATATCATTTGTGAATCTTTGTGAAACCCTAAAGTTTCAATACCGTGCATACAATTTTTGGAGAGCAATCTCTATGGTTGCCTTGTGAACTAGGGTCCACTGCTGAAGAAGCAAGAAGGTTGATCGGTGAATGCCGAGGGTACACCGTTACAAGTGGATGGCTCTAGACTGAGTCGTATTCTATTTGAAGTTCTGAAGACTCTGCGCATGCCACTTAGTTTGGCTATGTCTTTTTAAGTCGATTGTCTGTCAAAATGGAATTTTTGCTTAATTATTGTGTCGATTGCGTGCGTAGTTTAATTATTGTGATTTGAACACTTACTGTATCCAAACCTAATTTAATCAAAGAGAAAAATTGGTAAAAATTGGATTTATATGTTAGGATTTAATTATATAAATCAATCCATTAGTTTGTTTGTACTCTCAATGATGAAGAGTTAAGTCAGTTGAACCATGTTTATAATAAGTTGTTCCATGAGTCTTTAAAATTGAATATTTAATTAAGGAACAAGGTAAAGGGATTTGAAGAAAAAATAGTTTCTTTAAAATAAATAAATGCTGTGATTTTTCAAATAATATGTGAGTCAAAAAGAATTGGTAAACAAAACTCATCATTTGAGAAAATCAAAGAAGATTGTCTTGAAATGAATAGTAAACTTGACAAATAATGAAATTATATTTGAACTCAAGGAAGGTGAACACACTAAAGGAATTATTTCTCTCAAGAGCGAATTGGAAAATGCTTTAAAGTAAAACTTTCTTTTGAAAATCGTTCGGACAAAATTAATAAAATGTTGATTAAAAAATCTATGATTTCGAATGGTGCTAAAGGAATTGAATTTGATCTTTTTTTTCCTCCTTCAAATGATACCATGAATTTTGTGCGTGAAAAGAAGAATAATGGATAAGGGAGTTCATCTCAATCTAGTAAAGAAAAATGAATTTCAAATGAAAATAAGCTTGAGGAGAAATTTTTATTGGTTAAAACTACAAATGTTGATGCGATAAAAAATGAGAAGAATAAAAAAGTTGTTCAAACTAAGATTATTGAAAAACCTAAAAATTAGTATTTTGAGATAAGAGTTTTTTTAAAAAAAAGTGACTACTTTTAGACATGTTCCAAATATTCCTTAGAGAGATAATGTTTTTCAAAATTATTGAGTTCAACATTTTGATCAAAGGAATTTGAGATTTGCTCCAAAATATTTTCAAACATTTAAGTGCTCTATTGCTACATGAGGGGTCAATTAAGAAGTTTTGCTTTAAAATTCAAAGAGATGAGAAATTTTTATTTCCTAAGTTTTCAAGAGAAAAATCTTAGACATGCGAGTGAGCTTAGAATGATCCAAAAGGAAGTTAGTGACTTGAAGAGAGATGCAAGTGGTTTAAAGAAGAGTGCTAAAGTGAAGTCAAAATGGGTGAGAAAAGAGAGTCATAAGTGTAATGTTTTCATTGCGGCATTCAAAGCTTCAAATTCTTTAAATTGTATTTTGATAGCGATTGTTCTAGAAACAAATGACGAGTTCTTTACCACTTTTTGCGATTATGATGGTGGTATGGTTACTTTTGGGAATGGGAAAAATCACATGTTAGTGGGAAGGGTTCGGTGAATGTTACCGAAAACATGATACTTCACAATGTAATTTATGTTAAAGGAGTTATTGCTAATCTAATTACCATTAGTTAAGTTTGTGATAATGGTCACTATGTTTCTTTATCTAAAGGTGAATGTCTTGTTTAAAAAGAAGAGGAAGAATAGTTGATGAAAGGAGTGAGATCTAGTGAGAATTGCAACATTTTGGAGAGGGAGATGAGCTTAATATGTCAAATCGCTAGGGTTGAGTCAATCGATTTGCGTCATCAAAGGCTTGGGAATATAAAGTTTAGAGATTTGGAGAGTTTGTCAAAGAAAGAGAGAGCAAGAGGATTGCCTAGACTAGGGAAACCAGAAAGCAAGGTTTGTGGCACTTGTCAAAAAGGGAAACAAATGAAGAATTTCCATAAAATATTTACTGAGATAACTACCTCTAGACCTTTAGAGTTAGTTCACATTGATTTGATGGGTATTTCTAAAATCAAAAGTCTTGGAGGAAAGATATATTGCTTTGTGATGTTTGATGATTACTCTAGTTCACATTTGTTGGTTTCATGCGAGAGAAGAATGATTTTTTTGAAATAACTGTGTCAGTTTGCAAAAGATTCAAAATGAGAAATCACTTCCAATTGATAGATTTAGGCGTGATTATGGCAGTGAATTTAAGGATTCGGAGGTGGTGAATTATTGTGATGTGATCGGTATAGATCATGAATTTTCAATCGTTGCAACTCTCTCAACAAAATTGTGTTGTTGAACGTAATAACAGGACTTTGCAAGAAATGGCATTGAGGGTAAGAAGTTGCGAGAGAAGTTATGGGTTGAAGCATTACAAATGGCATGCCATACTTCAAATTGTGTGTTTTGTGGCCTTTTATGAAGAAAACTACTTATGAGTTATGGAAGGGTGAAAAACGTTCTACCAATTATTTCAAAGTATTTGATAGTAAGTGCTACATATTGAAAGATAATAAGTATGTGACAAAATTTAATTCAAGGAGTGAAGATGGAATTTTCTCAGGCTATTCTCAAAATAGTCAGGCTTATCGATTTTATAACTTGGAAAGTAAAAAATGATGGAAAGTTTTAATGTTTTCATAGATAATGATTCGTCTAAGGTTATGACTCCTGATGATGATGTGGATTGTGAGATTTTGGGTTCGGAAGTTGTTAAGTCTATAAATATGGAAGTAGGTGAGTCAAGTGCATATTGGAGAGACACTGATGGAACTTTTTCCCAATATATGTCTCAAGATGAAAGAATACATGGGCTCGACATGAACACACTCCATCTAAGATTATTGGAAATTTAGTGAATGGAGTGAAGACACGTAACCAATTGCTTAATGAGCTCAATTTTTAATGTTTTACTTCCAAGATTGAGCTAAAGAACATTCAGAAAGCTTTCTTTAATGATAGTTAGATATGTACAATGCAAGTTGAGTTGTTTCAATTCAAGAGATTGCAAGTTTGGGAGTTGGTTCCTCGTCCTTTAGAGGAAAACATCATTGGAACCAAATGGGTGATAAAAAAAACAAGCATGATGAGAATGGAATAATCATTAGGAACAAGGCATGCCTTGTTGCTCAAGGAATTACTCAAATCAAGGGTATGTTTCATGAAAATTAAAATTTATCAAATGGATTTCAAAAGTGAATTTTTAAATAGTGTTTTGAATGAAAATGTGTTTGTTTAACAACCATAAGTCTTTGAAAATGAAAAATTCCCCAATCATATTTTTAAACTTCATAAGGCGGTTGGTGGTCTCAAATAAGATCCAAGAGATTGGTATGAGAGATTGTCCTCATATTTGTTAAAAAGATAATTTATGCATGGTAGTGTTGATAAAACATTATTTTTAAATGAGCCAAGTATCATATCCCTGAGGATAAAATTTATGTGGATGACATTGTGTTTGGATCGAAAATTGAAAAATATCCTTGATTTTTACGAAAGAGATGAAAACTGAGTTTAAGATGAGCCTGATATGGGAACTTATTTTCTTTCTTAGTCTAAAAGTGAAATAAGTTAATGATTGGATATTCATATCTTAATTCAAGTATGCTGATGACTTAGTAAAGAAATATGGAACAGATTCAGCAAAACATGCAAAAACACCAATGGGTTTAGATTATAATATAACCAAAGATGATGGAGGTAAAGATGTTGAGGAGAAATTTTATAGGGGTATAATTAGGAGTTTATTGTACCTAATGGCTAGTAGACCCGATATTTCTTATAGCATTAAGGTTTGTGCACGCTATCAATCCAAGCATAACGAATAACATCTTCAAGCCATTAAAAAGGACATTAATCACGTGAGTGGAACTCAAAAATTTGGGTTATGCCATTGTATGCTTACTCCGACTCCGATTGGGCGGGTGATGCCATTGATCCAAAGAGTACCTCCAGGTATTTCTCTTTGGGAATGTCGTTGATTGATTAGTTGTCAAAGAAACAAAATTCCATTTCCTTTTCCACGACCAAGGACGATTATATTATCGCGGGTAGTTGTTTCACAAAACTCTTATGGATGAAACAAATGCTTCAAGATTATGGGTTGAATCAAGGGGCAGTGTTGCTCTATTGTGATAGTAAGAGTGGCATTGACCTTTAAAAAAATCCCATAAAACATTCTAGGACAAAGAACATTGAATCGCGTCACCATTTCATTCGAGACTTGGTTGAACAAAATATCAAATACATGAACTATGTTCTTATCGAAAATCAATTTGCGGATATCTTCACTAAACCTTTAGACTTTTATAAGTTTTTCTACCTTAAGGGTTATTTAGGATTAATTGGGATGGAGTGATTCATTCTTTGTGAGTGGAAAGGTGAATTTTGAATTTCATAGTTGCACATTTTTTTAAGTCTCATATGTTGATAATTACAAAAATATTTTGATTTTTTTTGTTATTTTTGGTGAAATCTCATACAAACATGTGTATTAAATCTATAATGTTGCATATCATGATGTGATATTTACTTATGAGATGTATTAAATATGTATATTATTGAGCATTTTTTGTTGAATTTAATCTTTTAAACGTTATTTGCAAACATTGACTTTAAGTAGGATTTTGAAGAATTATGTTCTTTCTTTCACTTACACTGAACAAATGCATAATTGATTGGTTTAATTGTCATTTATACAAGCATTTACAAACTTAATTAAAAACATGTTGCATGAGTTTCAAGAAAGTACTCCAATGGTCTATATGTGAGATTTGAGTGTTTTTAATTTTGTTGGAGTTGAATAAGGACTGTTTTAAAAGCGTTGATGAGGGCTACCATTAGTGTGATAATGCCCAATTTGAATTTTGTTATCATTAGGTAGGTGTAGATTAGGTATGTCAAAAGCTAACCAACAACAAAAGCCAATGTGTTGAAAAGAGCAACAAGCCAAGAGCTTAACGGGCATTAAAAACAAGATAGGGCTTGCGCATTTTAAAAATGAATTTATTTTTATATTGACATATAAAATAAATTCAAATTAACACTTATTGAGGGAGTTTTTGTAAATGGAGTTGCACTTTTAAGACTAAACTCGTGATCATCTTGGTTTTGCAGTTCAAGTTTGTATAAATGTGTCAATTAATGCAATTTGATTCCTTAATGTCGAGTTATTCATTTTCTATGAACGATTAAGCCTAATTCCCATTCTACTTGAGTTAAGTTTCAAATGTGATTTGAAAATGTATTAAAAAGCTTAGCATTTGTAGACAATCTTGATTTGGTGCATCTAAAGTGATTTTATATTTAAGTATATGTGATATTGTATGATTTGTCTAATTGTTTACTCGTTGAGATTTCCATATCTACTTTTATGTATTTATGTTTTTTTCCTCTAATGATCATTTGTTGATTGTTATATTTGAGAATCTTGCTTGGTTGATTTGGTTTCTACTTCATGGGTTGAATTATTGAGAAGTTTTGTGAGAGCTTGATAGGTTGGAATTTGTTTTGTGATGCTGTGAGATTTAGGGGGAGTGAGATCTCTGAAAAGAGTGATAAGGGTGGATTTTATCTTGATTTATCAAGATTTTCTATGATTCATTGATTTTTCAGATTTTTGGAAGTTGTCTATCAGTTTTCCATTCGTATATGAACTGTTGTAAGGTGTTCTCACGGTTGTTGGTTGTTAGATGTTCTTCTGTGTAACGCCCTGACCCAGATTTTATATGTATTAACCGTTTTACTTTTGAAAAATCTTACCTATCTAGATTAATTTACCTTAATCTAGTAAATACTTCCTTTATTCATACTTAGCATTTTCATATTGTTTAACACACCTGGTTCAACACTTTAAACCATTACAATTTATTTGATTCGAACCCATTATTTTACCGTAATTTAACCCCTTTCATTTATTTCATTACACTTGAGTATTTTTAATGAAAATCACCATTTCAATACACACATTCATCGTGTTAGAAAATACATACTTAGTCTTTGAAAATCCTTTTTACAACACATTCTTGTGTTAAATATGGGTTTAACCGTTTAGGTTGATTAACTACTCATTCATCCACTTCCTTTAACCGTTTTCATTCCTTTATGGACATTAATAGATTTACGCATTTACTTGTCCATTTTACCTTTACCGAAACATTTATTACATTCATTCAAGTTAGTTTGTACTTGTCACACCCCGCCTAATTCTGGCGTCGACCGCCACCAAAACTAAGCCGGGCGTGAGTAAATAAAATACCATTCTTAGCATGAGACAGATATGAGACATAAATAAATCAGTCCATAAGATAAACAATTGAGTCAATCTCAAAGGATCATAAATAACTAAGCGATAAAAGATCCATCACATGCTAACTCCAAAAATCCAATCTCCAATTAATGATTAATTAAAATCCGAATAATCCCAACAGAAATCCTCTAAACAACTTTGGAACCGAATGGCCGAATAAAACTCCAATGAAGTCTCATAATACGACTAGAAAAGAAAGTCTAACTAAACTATGCCATAAAGTAAATAACTCCAACTGCACCTCCAATGATAACTCCGATAAACTTATGCAGCTTCCCCAAATCAAATCCTGAAAAAGATTAGTCAACGCATGGGTCAGAGCCAAAGCCCTGAGCAAGAATACACATTACTCTCCTCAAATAGGATCCTTGAATCCAGACAGTAGCATTATACGCAATAAATATCACAATAGAATATTTTAAATTAAACGGGATAATTAAACGCGTTAATTATAATCTACTAACTACCCTAAAAAATCCCCATTTATAAAGGCACACCAATATGATTTTAAATTCCCAAGTCCCACGATGTTAATTTAATTAAATTAACCAGCTTTTATTATAGTTCTCACTTTTTATTAAAGTGTCACACTTCCCCTTGTCAATCGTCCTCTGACCCGTTTACTGTCGGCCCCGACACATGACAAGGTTCCCTTTGTCAATCGTCCTCTGACCCGTTTACTGTTGGTCCCGACACATGATAAGGTTCCACACATGACACGACATAAATCGTCCTCTGACCCGTTTAAACTGTCGGCCCCGACACATTATGTCGCCACAAATTTTAATACCCGTTTTTCTTAGGCATTAATTCTCAAGTTCTCAATTTATAATCACCCCACCCTTTTAATCGATGTGAGATCCTCAAAATATCCCATAGTCCCATACCTAAGGGTCCCCAAGTTATCAATACGTCTTATCCTATGTATAGGAAGATTTTCTAACATAAATCTTAACTTAGTCTCGTACTTAGACTACCGTAGCGACGATAAAGTATCAAAAATCATCCCACCCCCAAGATGATAAAAACGCGATAATCTACCCTCACTAGTTCCATACCTAGAAGGCATAAATCATCAAAAGGCCTACCCACTAGTCCCATACCTAGAAGGCATCCTAAAATATAGGGAGAGCAAAAATTACCCAACAACCCGTCGTCACAATGATATTTAACAATACCAACAAGTCACACCAACAAGAATAATTAATCAATGTATAAAACAACGCATGATAGTCCAATTCAATTAAATCTTTAATTTAATTATCACAACGTCAACAATACCCAAATAATCTCATTTAATTATTTTAAATTAAATATACCAAGTTTTCATCATATATACATCAAAACCAAAATTTATTATCTCTACATGTATTACATGAGTTTTACGCACCCAAAAATCATTTATTTCAAAACTAGAATTTTTCTACATGCAACCTACACCAATAAAACCCAAAATCGCTCATCAATCCTACGTACCCAAAGGGTTATGAATATTATTCAGATTAAAAAATTTAATAAAAACAACCCCATAATTAATGTCCACTTTTTCTAATTAAGTCACTACTTTATTCTAAGAAAACTTGTAATTAAGTGTTTGCGCAACACTTAAAACGCATAATACTAAAGGAAAAGAATAGAGTATTCATGCCTGTAAAGATTGTGTTGAAAATATGATTTAAAATCTGGATTCCTCTCGAAAAATTAGCAAAAGAGTGTTCTTGAACGATCTTGATTAATCCCCAATTAAGCCTTCAAAAACTTGTGCCAAAACTTGTGACAAAAACTTGATTTTGTTGAAAGTTGATGATTATGAGTGAGAGGAAAAATATTTGGAATTGTTCTCTGGTGAAAAATTGAAGAAAAAGTGATTATGAGAAGTCCCCCTACGGATTAACAAGGTTATATAGTGATTAGGAGTCCTAATCCTACACAAACTCTTAAAAAAAACAGCTTACAACGCACGTTTTCTGGGAGGGTCGATCGATCTACCCCCGAGTCGATCGATCGATCACCCCGAAAAACTGACAGTTTGCCCAAAAAATGCCATAAGGTAAAAATATTGTAAAATCAATATAAAATCCGTTTTAAATCCGATTTCAATTCCGCTTGAAGTTTTGTTCTTCTAAAATCATAACCAACATACTTAGCCAATAAAAATTATAAAATTCAAAAATTTATTTTTTTCAAAAATTCCAATTAATTAATTAAAATAATAAAATAAAATACGGGGTGTTACATACTTTCCCACTAGCAAAGAATTTCGTCCTCGAAATTAGACGAAGCATACTCATCAACGCATAAATCTCACAAAATAAAATAAGGCTCATATATGCCTACCCGTAAAATGCCATAATTGGGCGCCCATACACCCAATCCTACGCGCATCTACCCTACGAACAACAAAATAATATATATTGCCTATATACATACACATAACTATGAAAATAACGGCGTACCACATGCTCTCACAAATCCCCCACTCGATCCTATATCCGAAAGTCATCAAAATTCCAACTTCCTCAAATTAAATCTCAACATCAAAAATCGATACATACGGTACCTAACATTTGTACTAAAATCTCCAAAAAATTATCGTCTCCAAAATCCATTCTAAGGATCCCCACATCAAGCTTACTAATTCTAAAATCAATGTCTACAACGTCCTTAACTCAAAACTTCACATCTCCAAGAAACACATCTAACACGCATGCTAGAACATCTACCTTAAGAAGTACAAATCAACAAAGGGAATCAAATATCGGAAACACGGAAACTAAACAGACTCATAACCTACGAGACCTAAGACCATGCTCTGATACCATCTGTCACACCCCGCCTACTTCTGGCGTTGGTCGCCACCAAAACTAAGTCGGGCGTGAGTAAATAAAATACCATTCTTAGCATGAGACAGATATGAGACATAAATAAATCAGTCCATAAGATAAACAATTGAGTCAATCTCAAAGGATTATAAATAACTAAGCGATAAAAGATCCATCACATGCTAACTCCAAAAATCCAATCTCCAATAATGATTAATTAAAATCTGAATAATCCCAACAGAAATCCTCTAAACAACTTTGGAACCGAATGGCCCAATAAAACTCCAATGAAGTCTCATAATACGACTGGAAAAGAAAGTCTAACTAAACTATGCCATAAAGTAAATAACTCCAGCTGCACCTCCAATGATAACTCCGATAAACTTATGCAGCTTCTCCAAATCAAATCCTGAAAAAGATTAGTCAACGCATGGGTCAGAGCCAAAGCCCTGAGCAAGAATACACACTACTCTCCTCAAATAGGATCCTTGAATCCAGACAGTAGCATTATACGCAATAAATATCACAATAGAATATTTTAAATTAAACGGGATAATTAAGCGCGATAATTATAATCTACTAACTACCCTCAAAAATCCCCATTTATAAAGGCACACCAATATGATTTACATTCCCAAGTCCCACGATGTTAATTTAATTAAATTAACCAGCTTTTATTATAGTTCTCACTTTTTATTAAAGTGTCACACTTCCCCTTGTCAATCGTCCTCTGACCCGTTTACTGTCGGCCCCGACACATGACAAGGTTCCCCTTGTCAATCGTCCTCTGACCCGCTTACTGTCGGCCCCGACACATGACAAGGTTCCACACATGACACGACATAAATCGTCCTCTGACCCGTTTAAACTGTCGGCCCCGACACATTATGTCGCCACAAATTTTAATACCCGTTTTTCTTAGGCATTAATTCTCAAGTTCTCAATTTATAATCACCCCACCCTTTTAATCGATGTGAGATCCTCAAAATACCCCTTAGTCTCTACCTAAGGGGCTAACTCAATTGTCGGAGACTGAGTCAAAACATTCTTGCTATGCTTCGGAGACTACTTAGAAAAGTCTCGCTTCGGATAAAGAGAATATGGTAACATAAGCTAAGGACTTCTGACCTTCGAATTTACCCCTTAAAGCGACATCCAAATCGCTATATGCTTAACACATGAGCTTTGGCAGATCATACACCTTTGAAGCTTCCCAATCCAATTTTACGTCTTATCCTATGTATAGGAAGATTTTCTAACATAAATCTTAACTTAGTCTCGTACTTAGACTACCGTAACGACGATAAAGTATCAAAAATCATCCCACCCCCAAGATGATAAAAACGCGATAATCTACCCTCACTAGTCCCATACCTAGAAGGCATAAATCATCAAAAGGCCTACCCACTAGTCCCATACCTAGAAGGCATCCTAAAATATAGGGAGAGCAAAAATTACCCAACAACCCGTCGTCACAATGATATTTAATAATACCAACAAGTCACACCAATAAGAATAATTAATCAATGTATAAAACAACGCATGATAGTCCAATTCAATTAAATCTTTAATTTAATTATCAAAACGTCAACAATACCCAAATAATCTCATTTAATTATTTTAAATTAAATATACCAAGTTTTCATCATATATACATCAAAGCCAAAATTTATTATCTCTACATGTATTACATGAGTTTTACGCACCCAAAAATCATTTATTTTAAAACTAGAATTTTTCTACATGCAACCTACACCAATAAAATCCAAAATCGCTCATCAATCCTACGTACCCAAAGAGTTATGAATATTATTCAGATTAAAAGATTTAATAAAAACAACCCCATAATTAATGTCCACTTTTTCTAATTAAGTCACTACTTTATTTTAAGAAAACTTGTAATTAAGTGTTTGCGCGACACTTAAAACGCATAATACTAAAGGAAAAGAATAGAGTATTCATTCCTGTAAAGATTGTATTGAAAATCTGATTTAAAATCTGGATTCCTCTCGAAAAATTAGCAAAAGAGTGTTCTTGAACAATCTTGATTAATCCCCAATTAAGCCTTTAAAAACTTGTGCCAAAACTTGTGTCAAAAACTTGATTTGGTTGAAGGTTGATGATTATGAGTGAGAGGAAAAATATTTGGAATTGTTCTCTGGTGAAAAATTGAAGAAAAAGTGATTATGAGAAGTCTCCCTACGGATTAACAAGGTTATATAGTGATTAGGAGTCCTAATCCTACACAAACTCTTAAAAAAATAGCTTATAGCGCACGTTTTCTGGGAAGGTCGATCGATCTACCCCCCCCCCCCCCCCCCCCCCCCGTCGATCGATCGATCACCCCGAAAAACTGACAGTTTGCCCAAAAAATGCCATAAGGTAAAAATATTGTAAAATCAATATAAAATCCGTTTTAAATCCGATTTCAATTCCGCTTGAAGTTTTGTTCTTCTAAAATCATAACCAACATACTTAGCCAATAAAAATTATAAAATTCAAAAATTTATTTTTTTCAAAAATTCCAATTAATTAATTAAAATAATAAAATAAAATACGGGGTGTTACATACTTTCCCACTAGCAAAGAATTTCGTCCTCGAAATTAGACGAAGCATACTCATCAACGCATAAATCTCACAAAATAAAATAAGGCTCATATATGCCTACCCGTAAAATGCCATAATTGGGCGCCCATACACCCAATCCTACGCGCACCTACCCTACGAACAACAAAATAATATATATTGCCTATATACATACACATAACTATGAAAATAACGGCGTACCACATGCTCTCACAAATCCCCCACTCGATCCTATATCCGAAAGTCATCAAAATTCTAACTTACTCAAATTAAATCTCAACATCAAAAATCGATACATACGGTACCTAACATTTGTACTAAAATCTCCAAAAAATTATCGTCTCCAAAATCCATTCTAAGGATCCCCACATCAAGCTTACTAATTCTAAAATCAATGTCTACAACGTCCTTAACTCAAAACTTCACATCTCCAAGAAACACATCTAACACGCATTCTAGAACATCTACCTTAAGAAGTACAAATCAACAAAGGGAATCAAATATCGGAAACACGGAAACTAAACAGACTCATAACCTACGAGACCTAAGACCATGCTCTGATACCATCTGTCACACCCCGCCTACTTCTGGCGTTGGTCGCCACCAAAACTAAGTCGGGCGTGAGTAAATAAAATACCATTCTTAGCATGAGACAGATATGAGACATAAATAAATCAGTCCATAAGATAAACAATTGAGTCAATCTCAAAGGATCATAAATAACTAAGCGATAAAAGATCCATCACATGCAAACTCCAAAAATCCAATCTCCAATAATGATTAATTAAAATCTGAATAATCCCAACAGAAATCCTCTAAACAACTTTGGAACCGAATGGCCCAATAAAACTCCAATGAAGTCTCATAATACGACTGGAAAAGAAAGTCTAACTAAACTATGCCATAAAGTAAATAACTCCAGCTGCACCTCCAATGATAACTCCGATAAACTTATGCAGCTTCTCCAAATCAAATCCTGAAAAAGATTAGTCAACGCATGGGTCAGAGCCAAAGCCCTGAGCAAGAATACACACTACTCTCCTCAAATAGGATCCTTGAATCCAGACAGTAGCATTATACGCAATAAATATCACAATAGAATATTTTAAATTAAACGGGATAATTAAGCGCGATAATTATAATCTACTAACTACCCTCAAAAATCCCCATTTATAAAGGCACACCAATATGATTTACATTCCCAAGTCCCACGATGTTAATTTAATTAAATTAACCAGCTTTTATTATAGTTCTCACTTTTTATTAAAGTGTCACACTTCCCCTTGTCAATCGTCCTCTGACCCGTTTACTGTCGGCCCCGACACATGACAAGGTTCCCCTTGTCAATCGTCCTCTGACCCGCTTACTGTCGGCCCCGACACATGACAAGGTTCCACACATGACACGACATAAATCGTCCTCTGACCCGTTTAAACTGTCGGCCCCGACACATTATGTCGCCACAAATTTTAATACCCGTTTTTCTTAGGCATTAATTCTCAAGTTCTCAATTTATAATCACCCCACCCTTTTAATCGATGTGAGATCCTCAAAATACCCCTTAGTCTCATACCTAAGGGTCCCAAAGTTATCAATACGTCTTATCCTATGTATAGGAAGATTTTCTAACATAAATCTTAACTTAGTCTCGTACTTAGACTACCGTAACGACGATAAAGTATCAAAAATCATCCCACCCCCAAGATGATAAAAACGCGATAATCTACCCTCACTAGTCCCATACCTAGAAGGCATAAATCATCAAAAGGCCTACCCACTAGTCCCATACCTAGAAGGCATCCTAAAATATAGGGAGAGCAAAAATTATCCAACAACCCGTCGTCACAATGATATTTAATAATACCAACAAGTCACACCAATAAGAATAATTAATCAATGTATAAAACAACGCATGATAGTCCAATTCAATTAAATCTTTAATTTAATTATCAAAACGTCAACAATACCCAAATAATCTCATTTAATTATTTTAAATTAAATATACCAAGTTTTCATCATATATACATCAAAGCCAAAATTTATTATCTCTACATGTATTACATGAGTTTTACGCACCCAAAAATCATTTATTTTAAAACTAGAATTTTTCTACATGCAACCTACACCAATAAAATTCAAAATCGCTCATCAATCCTACGTACCCAAAGAGTTATGAATATTATTCAGATTAAAAGATTTAATAAAAACAACCCCATAATTAATGTCCACTTTTTCTAATTAAGTCACTACTTTATTTTAAGAAAACTTGTAATTAAGTGTTTGCGCGACACTTAAAACGCATAATACTAAAGGAAAAGAATAGAGTATTCATTCCTGTAAAGATTGTATTGAAAATCTGATTTAAAATCTGGATTCCTCTCGAAAAATTAGCAAAAGAGTGTTCTTGAACAATCTTGATTAATCCCCAATTAAGCCTTTAAAAACTTGTGCCAAAACTTGTGTCAAAAACTTGATTTGGTTGAAGGTTGATGATTATGAGTGAGAGGAAAAATATTTGGAATTGTTCTCTGGTGAAAAATTGAAGAAAAAGTGATTATGAGAAGTCTCCCTACGGATTAACAAGGTTATATAGTGATTAGGAGTCCTAATCCTACACAAACTCTTAAAAAAATAGCTTATAGCGCACGTTTTCTGGGAAGGTCGATCGATCTACCCCCCCCGTCGATCGATCGATCACCCCGAAAAACTGACAGTTTGCCCAAAAAATGCCATAAGGCAAAAATATTGTAAAATCAATATAAAATCCGTTTTAAATCCGATTTCAATTCCGCTTGAAGTTTTGTTCTTCTAAAATCATAACCAACATACTTAGCCAATAAAAATTATAAAATTCAAAAATTTATTTTTTTCAAAAATTCCAATTAATTAATTAAAATAATAAATAAAAATACGGGGTGTTACAGTACTAACACATTTACCACACAACCCATTTCTTGATATGTTCAATATTTTCCTTTTATTTTCTCATAATCTTCGAATACCGCATACTTTCACGGGCTCCATACCGTCGTCTATGCGCACCATATGCTCTGGCCAGTTATTTAGGGCTTTTCACCCAAGGGCTCCGGACCCTTCTTGCTTTATTCCAGTATCATCTGAATTCCTTTAATGTGTTTTAACATTTTACAAATATTCACATTATTACACTTATCCTTTTTACCCGACCGAAGCCAAAACCAAGGACCCTACCGCCCCATTTGTATTACACTTCGAAAATTTATCATTTCATGTCCTTCACACTTTAATCTTGATTTATATTCCAAAAATTATACTTGTTTCGGCCCACTTTGTGTGACACCCTTTTTTAACATTTTTCTTTCATAAAAATATTATACTTTAAGTAAAATTACCATTTTACCCATTTGTTTCTAAAATAATCTTTTACTCCATGTCTCAAGTGTTAATTTCACCCAAAAATACTATTAAGTTATTCACACCAACTTCTTAAATTTTTTAACCCTTTAACGCCTCTTTACACTTGGATTGGTCTCTTTACTTGATTGGAAATACTTTTACACATTTAATTCCGTTTTTAATCCCATAAGCGATAATATTTCACAATATTAGTAAGTTACACTCACTAACCAGCTCTTGTTTACCCATTAACACTTAATTAATACTTTTTATCAACATTTCCCTAGTACACATTTCTTTACTTCTTCATTTAAGAAATACATTCACACTTAAGACTATTTTTATAAGAAAATTGCCATTTCTTTTATTTAACATGTAGTCTTTTAACTCCATACACATTATATTTTTTAGTCCCAATTACACGTACTTTGAAGACTAAAATTCCAATATTTATTATTTCTTGTTTAAACCCAACCAAAATCTTCTTTAAATTTGTTTACACATTTTATGTTCAAATACTAGAAGTTTATATGCATGAGAAGATGGATTTTAAACCCAAAGATCCTACTACATAGTTTAAACATATTTTTCACCAAATATTTGCCAAATAAATATTTATTTCCGAACATTTTATTCCATAAAATATTTAACACCAATATTTCTATAAATGCCCATTTTCACAAAATATATCATCTTTCAATATTCCAAAACCTTAAAATATTTACTTATTCTTTATTTTTAACTAAATATCATTTTTCAACAAATTCACATTATTTGTCAACATTTTATTCCATAAAATGTTTTCCATCAATATTACTAGAAAATACACCATTTTCATAAAACATCAACTTCCATTATTTCAAAACCTTGAAATAATTATCCATTCTTTATTTTTAACAAAATAACATTTTTTCAATATTTTTATTCCATAAAAATATTTATTATCTTCTACACAATAATTACACTACTTAACTAATTACAACCTACTCAATAGCCTAAATACAGGACTATAAATATAACAAATGACATTCTTACAATAAGAGTAAGGTTGCCCACCTCTAATGGCTCCAATGGTGGTGTTGGTGTAGGAGGAGAAATCCCCACCTTCAAAGGTGGCCTCAAGGGGTCACCAAATGCTTCCTCCTAAGCTCCAAGCTAAGACCCACTTCCTCTTCTCCAAGAAAACCCCCCAAATATGACTCCCAAATTTCGTAGCACTTCCTTGTGCATGGTGGAAATGGGTGTTTTTGGTTCAAATGTGGATAAGGATATCTTGAAAGTGGTGGTTTTGTGGTGGTCTATGGTGGAGGGGTCGTGGTTTGGTGGTGGATGGTGGTGGATGGTGGTGGCAGACCACCCACCCCTCTCTAATTCTCTCTCTCCTTACTCTTCCATTTCTCCCAACAAATGAACCCAATACACCCAAACAAACCCTTATAAAACCTCTCTTAATAGCCAAATACCCATTTTGCCCATCCTGGAATGATCTGAGCTCGACAACACACCAAATCAAAGGCCCAAAATGTGACAGTACACAAGGGCATATGTTCTAAAATTTTCGACTAGCATCATTCGAACGACAGGGCCATGTCACTCGAATGACTTCTCTTGTCGCTCGATCCTTGGCTTCACGTGACCTTCGTGCGACCTGTTACTGTAAGTCAGTAGCACATCGTGAGACTCCCTGTATCTCGCGATGCATCTCGTGACCTTGAATGTCGCTCGAACGACATCCCAAGTCGTTTGAGCGACCCTGATTCTTTTCCTTATTATTTTTCTCCAACTTTTACCCACAATTCTTCCATATTTATACTCCACTCCTCTTTAATTATTGCCGAAATATAATTTAATTAATTTATTGGGGAGGGAGGTTACATTCTGTGCTATGGGCTCTGGAATTCACATGGGTTATCGTAAGCACGTATTCATTGGCATGGCCTAGTATCCTTGGCATGCACACTAATTATTTACTACTATGATATTCTGATCTTCTCTTCATATTGTCTTCATGCTTGGTAGGTTTACTCCTTATTTTTATGATTTCGTGACAAAAATGGGGAGAATTTTTCTATATTTCTAATTTGTAGAAATCTTGTTTTATGGGGGAGAGATATATTGTTGTGTTTCATAATTATTTATGCTTGGTCGTTATTTGTTGTTTGATTCAGGGGGATATTTGTGATTCTACATGATATATTTCTATTTTAATGATTTCACTGATTTGGAAAAATTATCGATCAGAGTTAATTTATTCATTTACATGTCTTGCGTAATGGTTTCTTATTGTTTAAGATTTTGTTGAATTTATCTCATTCTACAATTTCAAGAAGCTTTCATTGGATATTTGAGCTGGTCTTTTAGATTTGTACATTACTTCCTACTAACCCTCTATACGGCTAATGGGGTGCATGTCCTATAGGAGTAATAAGTTGTTTTGGGGATTTTGGGAATTTTGCCATGGAATAGCCAAAGAGGGAGATTATGAATTTAGATCTTGTATGTGATATATATCGGCTACTTCTTGTGACAAAATGTTTATGTCCATTGAGTCATATTGACTTGATCTATTTGAGTGAGACCAAGTTTCCATCTAGAATTAAACCTTTGAAAAAGAGAAATGATGAATCTCTGAAGACTTCAAAATTTTTGTGAAGCATATTTGAAAGATTGATGGTTAAATCTTGCATGAAGGTTATATACTTTTATAGGTATTTTAATGAACTTCTATTTATCTACACACACATGCATTTAGGGTAACATTTTCTAAAATGTGTGAGTTTTTGTTCTTGATAAATAAGATTTTGTCAAAAAAATCCTGTAGTATTTTGGAGAAATTTTTTTGCGACGTAAAACGGTTTTTGATAAGAAGTTTTTTCAAAAAGATTTTTATAAACCGTTTGCACAAGTCCTTTTTGACAGTACACAAGGAGGCATTCGCACAATGTCATCTTGTGTCTGTGCACAGGACCTGGTAGGAAAGTCCACGCATCTTTATGACATGTGCACGGTTAAGTTTGATCGTTCACACAGACAGATCTGGGTTTTGAAAATACTATGTATAGGCAGCCATTTCCCTCCATTGGTGGAGATCTCACTTCTGCACAATCAAAATACATATCTGAATTACTTTTTAGATCTTAGAGTGTTTTATTATCCCTATAAACCTAACTTTTCTCTTACCTCACAAATTTCTCAAATATCCTTGATCTAATCATGGATCAATTCCTTTTGTGAGAGTTTTTTTAGGAGATAAATACTAGCCAAATTGTAACTCATATACCTATTTTGATATGATGATCAAGTACTCCGTGATCTAAAATTGAAGGTGATTTAATCCATTGGAGGATTTGAAGCATGATGTGATTCTAAGGATAAAAGTGAAGTTTCTCATCCAATACGTGGAGATCGGAATGGATTTATATTTGACCTGGGGAAAAGTTCAAGGTTCATAGGTAACTACTCGTGAGTGTATGAGTGAGATATATATTACTGTCTTGTATAAAACTCTTTTCAAGTAAAAATAGATATTGGAGTGCATCTGACGTTTTTACCCCCTAAGTGTGTGTGTGTGTGGGGGGGGGGGGGTCCCTGTAAATTTGTCTTTGGTATGTGTGTGCGCGCGCTTATTTTTATCCACATTTATTCACACATCTCAATCTAGTTTGTTTGAATCTCTAGACCTATGTCATTTTTGGATGTGTATGGGTTAGTTTGAGTTTGTCTATCTAGATCTATATGTTCATCTTGTGTATGTTTATTTTTTTAGTCATTTGGTCTTAATTTTTGTTAAAGTCTAGAAAATCTAGAAGGAATTTTTAGAATTCTAAAATTTGTATGTTAACAAAATAAACCTATTCACCCCCCCCCCCCCCCCCCCCTCTAGGTTTGTTTTGTCCTTCCACATATTGTCCCTCAGAAGCCTAGACCTTCTATTTCTTTAAAAGTTGAAATAATAGTCGAAACTTCTCAGAGGACTTAGAGATAAAGTGATTAAGTTTTGCTAACATTCTACTCAACTTTTTCACGTCCCTGACTATTTTAGGTGGCTGAATATTGTTGATCTCCTTAATTTATTCAAAATTTTCTTAGATCCCCTCTAGCTAACCAGGTAGCCTATGAACATCTCAAACTGTACTCCAAAATAGAATTTGGCTACATTGAGCTTCATTTTGTAGTATCTGAGGACCTTAAATGTCTTTTTCAGGACATTTAGATGATTACCTTTGTGCTTTCTTTTTACGAGCATACCGTGTACATAGACCTCCATGGTGTCACCTAGATGATGTTTGAACATCTTGGTGACTAACTATTGGTAAATTTCTCTAGTATTCTTGAGCCCAAATGGCATGATTGTGTAATAGTATAAACTAAGGGTAGTGATGAATGAAGTTTTCCCCTGGTTAGACCCGAATAGAGGGATCTGATGATACCCTATGTAAGTATCCAAAAATCTCATCCGTTCATGACTAGTTGTGGCATCGACTAATTAGTCAATCTTCGACAAGTAAATTTGTCTTTTGGATAGGATTTGTTCAGGTCGGTGAAGTCTAAGAGAACTCTCCACTTTCCATTACTCTTCCTAATGACAACTGGGTTAGAGATCCGCTTGGGGAATTAAATTTCTTTAATGGAACTTGCCTACAAAATCTTCCCCATTTATTCTTTTATAGATTTTTACTTCCCGGGGTTTGTTCGATGAGCCTTTTACGTGATTGGGGGGAATGATGGATCCACGTGAAGTATATGGTACATGACTTCAAGATCAATCCCAAGGATGTCATATGGATGCCAAAAAACTACATAATGATTCTCTTTGAGAAGAGATATCAATTCTTTCTTTGGTCGAACATAACTTTTTGCAATGGTTCTAGTTGCTACTTAAATGGAGTGGATTTGTATTTAATCGCCTTGTTTACGATAACTTTCTCTTTCTTTTTTCTTGCTTAGTCCTGGTGGCTACAATAATGCGTTGTTGGGAAGCAACCTAAATCCCCCTTATCTCCATTATCTCCTGGTCGAAGATACATTTGAGCTTTCGATGATAAGTGGAGGGAAAAACCTTCATGGTGTAAATCCATCCTTATCCTAGGATTTCATTATGGGGGGACTCAATTTCCATAACTAAAAATTCGATCAACTTCAAGAAATTTCCAATTCATACTGGCAGTACCACCTTTCCAAGAGGCATAGTCATCTTTTCAGTGAAGAAGACCAAAGGGATGGCCACTTCCTTCAGATCTTTCATCTTAAGGTTAATCTTGATTAATAGTTTTAGGTACATGACCTCTGAGGGATGTACTAGTAGGTTGTCCACATCCCAGTTAGAAAATTTTAAAGTGATTATTAACCCATCGTGATGTGGAGTTCTAATTCTAAACATGTCTTCCTTGGTAAAGATTATATGCTTGTTATAATCAATATCTTCTGGTCGATAGCACTTACCCGTTGGGGTCTTGGAATGGTCAATATGTAAAGCCTCCATGATCATAGTAATATTCTCCAATTCCATCCAAACAATGTTGTCTTTAATCTAGTTTGGAATCGAGGCACCGTGGATGATTGAAAAGTTGTGTCCCGTCTTGTAATGTTCTTCGTATGAGAATGTTGGACAGGATTACGAGAAATGTGGATTTTACTCATATTATCACAGAAAGTACTCATCGTTCCCTGAGTAATACCATGATCCTCCAACATTTGTTTCATCCTTAATATTTGTGTGCAATAACTCCCGACGGTTATGTACTCGGCCTCTGTTGTGGATAAAGAAATGGAGTTTTGCTTCTTTCTCAACCAAGATATAATATCACTCTCAAAATAAAAGCATCCACTCGATCTGATTTTACAACCATCAACATCCCTGGACCAATCGACATCCGAATAAGTTGATAAATGGTCATCGGTATCAAAGGAATACCAACGCCACAAAAAAGAGTGCCACTCATGTATGTAATGATACGTTTAAGTGCAAGCCAGTGCGACTCTTTTAGGTACGCTTGGCGATGTGAACAAACTCCAACATTAAATTCGATATCGGGATGGCTAGAGGTTAAGTAAAGGAGATTACCTATCATACTCCTATAGAGTATGTACCCTACATCCTTACCTAAAGTGTCTTTACTAAGCTTATCGAGGAACTAATAGGTGTTCGGGAGTGCTTAGCGGAGTCCAAATCAAACTTTTTCACTAGATTTCTAGCATATTTAAATTGAGATATAAATATCCCATTCTCGAGTTGATGCACTTGGAGACTAAGGAAGAAAATGAATTCACCAGCCATGCTCATTTCAAAATCACTCTTCATCTCCTCCTAAAAATGTGTGAATGGATATAAAGACTATGTCGTCCATATAACCTTGTGTAACTAAGATAGTACCACCCTCTCTCATAACAAATAACATCATATTAACTCCCTCTCTCTCTTGAAGCCATGAGCTACGAGATAAAAAGTTAGCCTTTCTTACCAAGCACGGGATGCTTGCTTCAAATCATACAAGGATTTCTTTAGATATAAGATGTGTTCTGGGACCTTTAGGTCTTATAACCCCATTGGTTGTTCCACATAAACCTCAACCTGAAGAATGACATTAAGAAAGGCACTATTAACATCCATTTGGTCAAGCTTAAACCATAGATAACATATTATGGAGAGTAGTAAGTGAACAGACTCAAGCTTAACAACATGATTGAATGTCTCATCAAAGTCTACACCCTCAACTTGTGTGTAACCTTGAGTGACCAACCTAGACTTAATACTAACTATAGTACCTTTTTCATCCATCTTATTTTTGTACACCCACTTAGTACCATTCACATTAGTCTCTCTAAGTAGGGGGACTAATTCCCAAACATCGTTCTTTCAAAATTAAAGAAGCTCATATTAGATAACATATATCCAATGCTCATCCTTGAGTGTTGCATTCACATGGTTGGGATCTACTGTGGAAGTGTAGCAAAAGTACTTAACCTCATTCTTTAGTTGAGCGTGAGTCTTGACACCTAGTATAGGATCACAAAGTATAACGATAGGGTCATGACTCTTTTGAACCCAAAAGGGTGGATCCTCTTTATCAAGATTGAGGTCCACTATGGTGGTATGGGGAATAATGAGATCGTTATCAAGGGGTACATTGTTCTCACATGCAAGACCATGATCAATAAATGTAGCCGGTGCATCATCTCTAATCGTGACATTTATTTATTCCATGACCTTAGAGATTTCAAGGTTAAACACCTTATAGGCTCTACTACTCGATGAATATCCTAAAAATATTCCCTCATAACTTCTAGAGTCGAATTTCCCTAAGTTCTCTCTATCTCGAAGGATATAGCAAGGAATCCCCATAACTCATAAATACGATAGGTTGAGCTTCTTCCCTATCCACAACTCATATGGAGTGTGAAGTGTGTGTGGACGAAGATAAATCCTATTCATCGTATGGCATGCGGTTTTAATTACCTCTGCCCAAAAACATCTTGGAAATTTCCTTCCAAGTAGCATGCTTGAATTGTCCAATTCTTCCTCTCAACTATGCTATTTTGTTGAGGAGTATGAACAGCCAAAAACTCGTATTTTATGCCAATCTCATCACAAAATCCATCAATGCCAACAACTTTAAATTCGGTGCCATTATCACTACAAATACGATTTATAGTAATGCCATGTTGATTTTGAAGAACACGACCCTTGTCAGTTAGTAACACAACAACGTCATACTTTTCTCTAAGAAATCTAACAGTAGAATATCTCAAAATTTCATCAACCATCACTAGAATATACTTCGTACCACCAATACTCTTCGTACGCATGGGACCCATAAGATCCATGTGTATCAACTCTAAAACACGGGAGGTGGTAACGATATTCAACTTCCTATGGGGACTCTTGATTTGTTTCCATTATTGGCAAGGACCACAAACCGAGGAGGTTGGTTCCCCAAGTAATGGTAAGCTATAAACTAGGTATTTCTTCAATAACCTCGCAAAATCTCTAAAATTGACGTGACTTAGTCGTTGATGCGAAAGGTCCATGGTCAAGACCTTAGCACTATTACCCACTAAAGCGGACTTGGGAATGATACCGTAGTAATTATCAGCAGTCCTCATACCTTATATCAATTGATAAAAAATATTACACTCCGACCGGTCAAATTTTATCGCAAAGTTGGCTCCTGCTTATTAAATTAGCCTTCAATCCTTTAGCATACAACACATTGTCTAGCTTAAGAAAGTAAAAAATCTCCATGCTACCTCATCCTATTATTCTAGACATACTCCCATCCACAAAGGTGACTTTTCCTTCCTTACGATCCACAAAGTTGGTAAAATGTGACTTGCACCAGTCATGTGCCTAGAGCACCCACTATAGAAATACCATTGAGAAGTATCATGACCCTTAAGATCAACGTGAACAAAAAGGGCTTTTTCATCACTTTTAGGTACCCAAGTGGTGGTAACCTTTTTCTTGCCCTTATCATTGTTGACACTAATCATTGTATTGGAAGTGTTATCACAAGGCGCAGACATCCTTTGAAATTCGTACATTAAACTTTTAGAAGTAGTGACTAGAAACTCAAATTGCACTATAAAACTAGTAAATTCGCTATAGTGGTGTGTGGGAGCATGTGCGTGAGAGACTATTTCTAGCGTATAGAAAAACTCCCTAAGGTGACCTCTTCGTTTGTAATGGGTACAAACATAGATTTGTTAAGGTCTATCTCGGTTAAAACGCATAGTACAAGCTCTCCTTAGTGTGTGTAAGATGTGGGTTCTTTAAATACAATTAGTATTTAGCGAGGCGTAACCCCCTTCAGAATGATAATCAATGCACGAAGAATAATGTAGTAAATGATAACTACAACACTTGCAATAAATAGCCTTTAAAGCCACAGAGTCGGTATTAAATGAGTCTTTACAACAAAAATAACCTTTTAACATAATAAATAAAATGAATCCCAATAATTAACTTGATTAGAGGGAGAAAGAACAAGCACATTGGCACAATAAAGGTAAGGCAATAAAACTCTATGTGCAATAAATGCCAATGATTGATAATAAAGGCTAGTTAAACTTTTGGAATGAAGAAGATAATCACTAATAATGATAAATTCACAAGAAGCTCTCGTGTCTAAAGATATGGATATCTGAATGGCTTTAATAAGGGTGATAAGTGAAAGAATTTATATGAGGTCAAGGTCATTTGAATGACCTTTCTTGTATTAATGTTCTAACCTCATTTAATGCTAAGGGTACCGTGAATTTAATAGCAGGGATAGCGTATTAAATGCATGAGATATTATTTCTTGGTGGGAACACTATTTGTGCTATCAAAACACCTAGTTGTATTAACTGAGATGTGACAGGTTACACAAAGGTATGTTTGTGATGGCTGATGGGATGTTTCCTTAAATGGGTTAGTGGTCCAACTAATAAACTTACTCGAGTGCCACTTTTCTCGAGCTCCTAAATTGTCAGAGCTCATGACGTTAAAAGATAGTGAACAATAGTCAGTGAGATATGTTGTCTTGCCATCCAAAT
Organism: Sambucus nigra; assembly: GCA_949130495.1. Lineage (NCBI taxonomy): Eukaryota > Viridiplantae > Streptophyta > Magnoliopsida > Dipsacales > Adoxaceae > Sambucus > Sambucus nigra. The sequence goes on along the minus strand of OX422208.1, from coordinate 190,589,660 downwards.
ATGGTCTTTCGAATGATGGTTGTTTAACTAATCTGAAGTTATGTTTGAGGCGTAAAAGGTATTTGAACAAATTTCTTTGGTGAGGCTCCTCGAGTGAGGTTTCTCGACTGTGGTGTTTCAAGATGTTGTTTTGTGCCTGTTGAATAAATGTTTTGCCCAAGTGTTCTAAAGATGTTGAGATTGCTTTCCCAATATTGTCTTATTCCCAATCTTCCAAACCAAGACCCCGTGAGATTCCATAGATGAGGTTGTTCGATAGAGAATTTGAGCTCTCCCATGTCCTACGAGACATGGCCCTTCGCAAGCACCGAACAACCTCAAAGTTATTACAAACCAGTTCCAAGTATTTGACAATAAAATAGAGTAAATATAAACCACTGCTCCTATTACAAGTGTGTTTCTAGGGTTTCTTAATCAAACTTGTTTCTTGTGTGAGGTCTCTTAAGTGGCCATGCTACTCTTGGGGTATTTGACCGTGTAATCTATTCGTGGGACTTCTTGCGAACGATCTTCTTTTCGAATGATATTGATTCTTTCGTTAATCATTTTGTTGTGCAAGATTAATCTTTCTATTAACCATTATTTTGGACATCCCCCTACATTTGCCCCTTTATAGAGATATTTATTTATCTGTAAAGAAATATATGTACAAAATGCCACCACCTTGCTTCAAATGACCTTTGGCATGTTAAATAAAGGTTATCTTTTGTTTGAACAATTTAAAATGAGCAGGTAATTATTAGTTAATATCATTTTTGCATAAAGGGATATTTTTTTTAATAGCCACATATATATTTTTTCTTCGAATGAGCTTTTGCTCGAGTGACCTCTCAAGCGTGGTCATTGGGCTTTATATGTCTTATAAATATTTATATAAATTCATTTGTATTAGGGAATTAAAATGGTTGTTTAAATTCCCCCTAAAATCATTGAACTCTCCCAAAGAATATGAAAAGATATACTCAACCCCCAAACTAGGTCGTCATCATTGAACTGTCACATCATATTTAATGTATCTCTCTCTCTTCCCACGCCATTCCACATGGCTTGTTGGGACAAGCGTGTGGCTGTTACGCAATCTACCTCGATGAACGTTGTGCCAGAGGTTAATGATTACTTCATCTGCATACGTGCAACCACGCACGCGTGGATCCACTATCACAGTTTCAAATATACTTTTTTGCCCCTTATAAAAGGGTTTCATTAACAAATATTTTTTTACTTTCAAAACTTTTGCAAATTTCATCCTTTTAGAGAACGAGATTTTACTCCTTTGTCTCCATTATTTGAGTATTTGAGTTCGTTATTCTTCCTCGACTTACTTATTTCTCACTTTAAACCTCTCCTCCATAAGATCTTCCCGCACAACTCTTACCTGACAATCTCAGTGGGTTAAATACCGTTGTGCCACCTTATTTTGAGAGGCTAACACGTTTTGGGCCATAACCGAGTATTTCCTAAATCGTCTGACAGCCAAAATAGCTCCCCCACTTTCTTGTGAAGGAAAATGAAGAGGTAGAACACTGAGCATACATCCCATGTGCTAGTGGCGTTCATTTCAGACTTGAGCATGGATATTTTCCCTATTCAAGTGTGGAATTTGAGTCTGCTGCATGTGAGGGCTTGGACCCCTAGACCAATTATATCCATAGAGAGTATGCCAATCGTTTGTCCTAGGTGGTTTTGTCTTGCATCATGTTGTTTGGCAATCTAATATCCAGCAAGAATAACAGTGCTCTAAGATTGCTCGTCTCACATTGGAACTACAAATCCCACGCCTTTGTGGCTACTTAGGAAGAGTTCACCACAACCTTTGAGGATGTTTGTGAACTTCTAGGGTGAGATGCTACTGGAAATGAGACCTTCTTCGTGGAAGCTCTTTCGAAGGAGGAGGAGGCTACAAGAAAATTATTGGAGAAGGTTTATAGAAAATGTATTAGTAGCTCGAATAAGTGTACTTTCCCTGAGCTCATTCGTTACTTCTATTTTATGGAGGACAAGGCTGCTGCTAAGGAGAGGGAGCTGGCCACAATCAATCCCAAGGGCAAGAAAGTTGTTACCTTACCTCCTACTAGTAAAGGATTTGGGAGTGAACTTTAGTTAGCTTCCTATATATTGTTAGTCCTTTCGAGACTTTTATTACGTGGGAAGCCTCATGACTGCCCAAGGACGGACGTGATCAACATAGCCATCCAAATTTCTTTGGGCATTAAGATACCTTTGTCTGCTATCACTCTTGGATCTCTTTACACTTGGCCAGATCGAACATATGCTGACTCCATCAGGTCCCATGGGTTCTTTAACTTTTCTAACTACGCCAACCACATGCTCCTTACATCCTTTCTCTATGCCACATTTCCAGTATTTTCCCTTAGTGCTCTATTACCTATATCTTGTCCTATAAAGATCCACTATATATGTGCTTAGAATCATAAATAAAGCAGGAAAACTTTCATCACCCTAATTGACAATGTTAAAGAGTTTTGTGACAAGCCTTATAATGTCATCAACCCATTTTACTCTAAAAAGTTCTTCACTGAGTCTCCTCGACTAGTTGATGAGGCTTCTGTCCATAATATCCCTCCCACGAGTATGATCTTAGCTCTTACTCACTCTTATCTTCCCTCCTTTACCGAATGGAAATCCTTTTATTCTATTCACTCCCCACATCGTGTGGCCGTTCAGTTTGGTGACTAGGGATTCCCTACTGAACCATATCCAATTGCAGTAACCCACTAACTTTTTCCTTGTATTTGGGAAATTTTCAACAAGCGTTGTTACAGCCCTTTCGTGCCAATGTAGGGGAAAATTAGTGATCCGCCAAAAAAAAGGAAAAGGGTCATAGATCAACCACATTTCTTACTGTATTCTGACCGAACCAGATCGCTCGATTTCAGAAGGTCATCTTACGCCAGCCTTCCTACCCAGGAGTGGAGAGATTTCCTCTGACAGAGCTTGGGCTAAAAGGTTATTTGATTGACCATTCGTCATTTAACCTAAGAAGATTCAAAGATAGCATACCCAATGAGCTACCTCCTTTGGCGCTAGTTGAGCAAGCCATTTTGAAGAAGAATAAAGGAGCCTCAACATCCCAGCCATTTGATGAGGTTGAGAATACCCCCATGGCTTCTCATCCTGACCTTAGTGATGAGACACCCTTGGTCCCTTCGACTGGAGCAGCATTACAACCTAAAAATAAGAAGTAAAAAAAAAGTAAAACCTCCATTATTGGTCATTCAATAGTTGTATCTCCAGCGACATAGGTTTATCCTTCAATCAAGGACAAAGTGACACAACTTTTTAACAATCTTATGAGTAGCTATGATCGGGGCGTTGTGGCTTCTCGAGAATTTATTAAGGAGTAGATGGTCTCCATAGGTCTTTCTTTTAGTCCTGTAGTTGGTTCGAGTGGCTAGAAGAGACATAGATCGGAGTAAGAGACCTCTCGAGTGACAACAAGTGATGTTGAGGAAAAGGAAGTTGAGGAGAGGCCCTTGATGCATAAATCTTGCAGATTGCAAAGGATGTTTAGTACTGATAAGCCTTCTTCGCCCCCTTTAGATTATACTTTTTAGGATGATTTTGTTGATCAAGAGGTACTACTTACACTAACTTGTATTTTTTTACATGGTTGTTCGCACTTGTCTGACCCCCTTTTTCTTTTCATTCTCTTACACTTTGTTAATGGTACTCAGATTAATGCCTATGTTGACACACTTGGGTCCACAAGAGGATCAGGAACATTAGCAGGTACAATAATCATAACAATAAGCTCCTTTTCATCTTCAAACCCAGAAAACCTATCTCTCACCACATTAACAATCGGAACAACTAATGCAAGCCTTAAAATAAGTTCAACCATAACAACACCAATCCCCGAAGGGACCAATGGCTTCCACGAAAGACCCAAAGGTAATAGTTGATTCCCCCTTCATAAAAGGAGGTGTTTTTTATCTGAGTGGGTCTCCCTACACGTCTTTCTTGTTCAATCAGGCTGCTATTGCTCGTGTTGAGCTGGAGTTATGGGAGGATGAGGTGAGGCAGCCCTTAGCAGTTGAGTTAATTATTTCTGTTAGACCTATGGCTAGTTTTGAGGTATATTTACTTCATGTTGCAAGGTTCACAACATATTTCTATCTTCATTTAACCCATCATTTTCTCTTGATTATAGGCTACTTCCCCTTTTGAGTCTGAGGAGGCTATTTCTAGACAAGGTGTTCCTCAACCAACTACTATCGTTCCAATCAACACTTATAAAGCTTTAATAGTTGTACCCATGATAAATGAGTAGATGCTTGTGAATCTCTTTGAACCTTCTATCTTGGAAGGTGGGACTGCTGGTGGGGTTGAGGATGCTGAGGTTAATGGAGGTCTTGTCGCTAGAACTGCTATTGAGCAGTCAACGCTTACAGCACCTCCCCAGGCAGAGGTATATTTCTTTTATTTCACCTATTTGATTTTATTTGTGAGGGCATAAAGAGTTTTAAAATTTTGGCCAAGTATGAATGTCAGGACGACCATTGGTGTTTATCATAGTACCTTCTGAAACTTTGGGCTTTTCATAGTACCTTTGGACTTTGTGACCATTTGGTCGAGAAACTTCCTTAGTGTACTAGTTCGGGCAACCATTGGTGCTTATCTAAGTACACTGGGACTTTTTTGACCATTTGGTCAAGAAAGTTACCGAGTGTACTGGTTCGAGCAACCACTGGTGCTTATCTAAGTACACTAGGAATTTACGACCACTTGGTAAAGAAACTTATCGAGTGTACTGGTCCGAGAAACATTGGTGCTTATCCAAGTACACTAGGACTTTTATGACCATTTGGTCAATAGTCTTGATCAACCTGCTCCCTTTGACTTTCACGTGTTCATCTTTCAGGTTATGTCTGATCACCCTGGTCCAGTGATTATTGACGGGTCTACTGGGATTTTTATTTTTTGTAATATAAATTGCTAGTCATGAGAAAGTATTATGCTAATTCCACCAAGCTCAAAGGTCCTTCCCTAGTATTAATTTGCCTCCTTATTTATCCCCTCCGATCATCATTGCCATCGGTGGGTAGTATTTTGATTATAGATGATAGAGATGTTCTCTTAGTACTCCAAATGACCGTTAAATCACGTTTGATGGTGATCTTTTGGGAAATTTTAGCGTAGGCATCCACATGCCTATTCATTATCCCGGGGTACCTTTTCACTATTACTTTATGGAATTATCTGAACAACCTTTGGATTATCGTTCGATAAGGCACTAGGCTCATGTGTTTGAGGACATACTCCCCATTCACTTGCTTAACTACTAGATTGGAGTCCCCTTTGATTGTAAGCACCTGGATGCCCCCCTTTGTAAGGCCTCCAATAAACCCAACACTAGTGCCTCATACTCAGCCTCATTGTTGGAGCAACTAAAGTCCAGCTTAAAGGATAGACATACTTCTTCCTCTCTTTTGCTTAGTATAACCCCTATACCTCATTTACCCTGGTTTGATGATCCATCGAACTCCATATTCCACTTTTCCAAATAGGCTTCCAAGTAATTATCCTAAAGATCGTCACCTAGAAGTTCTTCATGTGGTGGTTCGAATGTTCCAGTGGGAAATATGGCGAGTAGATCTGCATAAGCTTGACTTTTGATGGATTGAGGGACCAGGCACTTGAGATCATATTCTGAAAGTATGAGTAACCATATGACTCCCCTGCCAATTAGTACAGTTTTAGTTAGCAAAAACTTGATAGGGTCACATCGTGTTACAATGTGTACCGTGAAAGATAGCATGTAGTGCCTAAGTTTTTTAGCAACAAAAATAATGGCTTAAAAGTGCTTCTTAATGCTAGTGTATCTAGCCTCAGGTCCATGTATGATACAGCTTAAAAATAAATAGATTTTTCTACTCCCTCCACTTCTTGTGCTAGCAGTGCACCGATATACCTAGTTTTGGAGGTGCGATAGAGTTCTAGTGGTATACCTGCTTTTGGAGGAATCGTGGTTTGTGGAGATGTCAGGAGCTTCTTAAGCTTATATAAAGCCTCTTGATGTGGTCGTTCCCATGCAAACTTGGCTCCCTTTTGCAGAAGCTCCATCAGTGGGTGAGTGGTCTCAGGAAGCCCCTGCATTAATCTTCTCAAGTAGGACACCTTTCCCAAGAAGCTTTTCAGTTTATTTGTTATCTTTGGACATGGAAATCGTTGTTTTCTATTCACCGCCTTAATACAAAAAGCTAAATTATAACTACACTCTTTTAAAGGAGTATAGCTGCTAGTCCGGGTATCGAATCCACAAAGACGAGTTGCTAGAATTTAAATGGTTTATTACTTCTCAATAAAAGTGTAAAATATATTTTTCTAACTAAAAAGAAATAAAAGATAAACTAGGCATGAGTGTATTTAAACTAAAATTAACAAAGCGAATAAAAACCATAGGATGCGACTAATATCCCTCAAATTGAGTTAACGCGTATAAATGGTTACATGGGACTGCGAATTATTAGGATTGCATCTCGTTTCGTCAATTAATTAAATTAAGAGTTGTCACACCCTAAATTCGCATAAAAGACTAATAAGATTTTGGCATCAACAAATACCCCGGAAATTACGCACGCAAGGTCGTAAACACGGCGCATACATGATATACACCGTTAAATTTCCTAGGCGTAAAAACTAGGACATCTCAGTCGAAATAAATATGTAAATCTCCATCACCAAAGCGAAGCAACAAATCAACCCTACGTGAGTTCCATTAATCTCACCCTAATTTAAATTAGCCCCTACACATATTAAATGACATAAATAAATTAACTAATTAATTAAAACACACCACTAATTAATTTAGCAACTAAAATTATCTAGGCATGAAAATTAATTAAGCATGAAAAATAAAGCAAATACAACTTAAAGGAGACAATGAATAGTAACACTTACATTAATGGTGAAAAATGAGGAGAGGGGTTATCTCCAATAAAAAATCCCCAAATATATCAAACCTTAGGTTCTAAGAGAGAAGAGAATTAAAAATCTAATTTATTACATGATATGTTCCAAAAATGAGATATGTCTTATATTTATACTAAGTTGCAAAAAGAAATAAAAGAAAAGCAAAAAGAAGTAGAAAATGGGGATACGTTACATTTTAAAGGATAAAAGAAAAAGAAAAAAGAAAATAAAAAATAGAAAAAGTGGCAACAGATATTTCGGGCAAAAACAGAGGACCGGTCGACCGGGGGTGGTGACCGGTCGACCGCGTCAAAAGGGAGGAGTGCACTGCCAACCATCCACGGCAAAAATCCAATCAGCGGTCGACCGCCGGAGCATGGACGGTCGACCTCATACAGCAGCTATAGCCACACAGGACCATCCATGGCAAAAAATGGCCAAAACCCATACCAACATCAAAGAACCACTATTGCTATAGAAATCGCCCACCTGCGAACTCAAATCAAGACCCACCCATGCCATTAATGGCCAAAATCGAGTCCACCCATGTCCAACCTCCATGAAAATGTCAAAACCCACCATTAATGGCCAAAGCTTGGAAATGCCCAAAATGGGTATTCCAAGAACCCGTGAACTCAAGCCAACCGACCTATATGCGCGTGTGGACAATAATCAAACTCCAATTTCGGACAAAAGTCCCAAATTTCGAACAAACCCAAAACCCGATCAAAACCCGAGCCTAGGGACAAATCGCCATCTTCATTTGCTGAAAAAACGTTTTAGGGAAATGGATTTGTTATTAAAGAAGAAAAGGGACATGGATGTAATTAATAAAATTGTTAATGAATCTTTTATAATTCTTTTCGATTAAAGGTCCGTGTTTCCTTCGTTCGGACTCACATTCGCGCACCGTTTGCAGCCACGCGAAGCTTGGCCCGAGGGCTACAACTTCTGTGAATACTTCGGGCAAAAATCCCAAAGTGTGAAATTATAAAAATGCCCCTGAACGTGCTAATCGCGACGAAACTTAATCGGAACGTGCCCAAACTTCATACTAAGCACTTTAACACCTATAAAAGCTCAATTATACCTCAAATAATATTTTAGCATATAAAACGGAGGTTTTCTGATTAACGAGCATAATTATAGGCATTAAAGTACCCAAGGGGGCTAAAATGCATAAGTTTTGAGGGTATATATGTGCAATATTCGATACGAATCACATGGCATGTTGAGGATGGATTTCTGCTTATCCATATCCATATGAACACCTTGTCTATTTACCACAAACCCAAGGAACTTCCCACTAGTCACCCCAAAGGCACACTTAAGGGAATTCATTTTCAGCTTGTACTTTCTGTACCTTGTGAACACTCTTCTCAAGTCAGCCAAGTGAGCATCCTTCTTTTTTTGATTTATGACCAGATCATCCATGTAAAACTCCATGATATTATGAAAGAGATCAAGGAATATAGCCATCATAGTCCTGTAGTATTTAGCACCTACATTCTTTCGTCAGAAAGGCATGACTGTATACATAAAGTTACCTAATGGGGAGCAAAAGGCAGTCATCTCAACAACCTCTGGATCCATCTTGATCTGATTGTATCCCACATAGTCATCCATAAAGCTGTACATTTCATGGCCCATAGTTAAATCTATCAGGCTGTCTATGGAGAGTAATAGGAATTCATCTTTTGGGCGTGCTCTATTTAGGTCCCTGAAGTTCACACAGATTCTGATTTGGTTTTTATCTTCCTTCCCTACAGGCACAATGCTAGACAACCAAATAGGATGTTGTGTTGGGACAATAAATTCTGTTGTGATTTGCCTTTATACTTCTTCCTTAATCTTTAAATCAAGCTTTGTCTTGTATGTTTGAGTGGTCTGCATGACCGGGATATCTTAGAGCATCACATTCAGCTTGTGGCAACTCACCTCCTTATCAATCCTAGGCATCTCAGTGTATTTTCACACGAAAACATCTTTGAACTCTTGTATCAGATCAATTAATACTCCCGTTGATTCCCCATCCAGGTCCTTCGAGATAAAGATGGGTCTAAGATCATCACCTTTCCCTGTAACATCTACTTGCACTAGTTCTTATATATGAGGCTTTAGCCGATCGCGCATACATCATGGCTCCTCCACCACTTCTTCCTCAAATTCATAGACATTGGAGTTATCAATAACCATACAGTGGCCTTGATTATCAACCAAGAAACATTCGTAGATCTGTCCAGCCTCATCATCTAGGTCTTTAGTTGCCCACTCACACCTTTATAATTTGTAAATGATTTTATCGTTCGCCAGCACCACTCTCTTGCACTGTATAGAGGTCTCTTCCCTATGTGAACCCTTTCAGCATTTTCCCTACAGTTCTCTCACAGAAAACCTACTAATTACACTTTGCTATTGGACCTGATGCTCAATCGGATCAATCTGCGGTGTCATCTTGTCATGCAGTTCTTAGACAGGCTGGGGTCTCATTCTCTCTCAATTACCTCATGATCATCTGGATTATCAATCGGGATAACTATTATGTGCACCATATCTCTAGCACTAGGCACTCTAGTGCCACCAGTGTATCGGGTGATCAACATAACCTCCTCAGCCAACTCAGTGTAGAAGGCAGCGTCCACCAAATATGCCTCCTCACGCGCGAACGACTTCTTAGATGCTCTAATGACCACCTCCTTGCCTTTGATATTTGCCCTAGCACATTGATGGTAACTAGATGGAACCAAACCATTGTTGTGCATCCATACCATTCCCACCAGTAGCTAGTATGATGGCTCACATTCAATTATATGGAATTTGATATGGGAAGTGATATTCCCCAGAGTGATTACCAGATTGACATAATTAACGGATTTAGAGGACTGATTGTCATATCCCAATATTACCAAAGGATTTTGCACAATCCTTGTTTCAGCGATATTGCAAGCATATAAAGACCTGCTAGGAAAGATATTAATGGAAGCTCCTCCATCTAACAAAACATGGTTGAAGTTGCAGTAATTCACACTTGCTCTCACATTGAGCGGTCTATTATGAGGGTACCTGATGAAGGGCCTTCTTCAGAGAATGTGACCTCTAAAAGGAATCTTCTCACCAGCTTGGCCATGGGCCCTTTCTAGCATAGGTTTGGGGCTATGTTCTTCCTTACAATCTCCAAGATTGCTAAAGTTACCTCCAATCTGGAATTTTCTGGTAACCCTACCTGGTCAAAGAACCAACTGAATTTCTACGAACGTGCTACCGCAGCATACTCCACCCAAGGGTCCACGTGGTCTTCCTCCAGTTCATAAACCTCCTCAACATGTGTGTATGATGATTCATCATAGGCAATCACTACGTTGTCAGTACCTAGCAATTAAGCTACCGATTGTATGCCCAAATCATCATTTGAGCACAAGTTATCCTCCATGGTTAAGTGGGTAATTTTAGACACACATTCTTTTGAGGAATCCTTAAAGGTTTATTTGAGGAACCTCTACTCTTTGAAGACTTTCTTTGCCTCTTCATCATAGGCGTTGGCCATGTTTCCCCATGAACCGGTAAAGGATTATCGTTTACGATGGCCTGGGGCAATTGAATATCCCATTTCTTAACACGAGCGTAAATAAGCCTTCATAAGGAAAAATATTTACTGGTTGGGTAGCCCACGTTATTATGTATTTGATAAAACCTTGGGCTATTTCTCTCTTCCTGTGTCACAATCTCTGTGTTGAAGGTAATTATCCTACACATTTTGTCACGAAACATGTGGTCATAGATATCTAGAGCTCCTATGCAAGGTAGTTCGGGTGGGTCTTCTCTACCCTTAAACTTCCTTTTGTTTCCTATTCCCCCGCTACCATTGTTTCCACCTCCTTGTATTTTGTCTTCATTACTCGTAAGGGCATTACCCTCCCTGAGCTAGTTGGTGGTCTCAATAAAAAATTTAACAATGCTGGTGGTGGTAAGGGTTTTAACACCAAGGCAATATTCTTAGTAGACTTTAGAAATGTCGTAAATTTTCCTTCCCTAATCTCATTGATCAGGTGGAAAATATACTCAGGTAGTAAACCTTCTGCACAAACTTGAAAAAGCTTGATCTCTCGCGTTTCCTCTCTTATATCCAGAGATCGTTCGCGAAGCCTCCTGATATATGCAACCACATATTCCCTAGACTTCCGCTTCTCCTACTGCAACGGGTGAGGGTACACTCATCCTCTGTTAAAAAGAACTTTTGAACAAACTAAACATGGAGATCCTACCATAAGGTCACACTACCTGGCAAGGTGGGATTACCATGTGTATGCTTTCTGTGTGAGAGACTTAGAAAATTCACTCAACCTCAACTTTTTATCAATATAGTGGGCGCCAAGGTTTTTAATAAACCTTTTCACATGTTCTTTTGGGTTCCCCCCTTTGTCCATATATTTATCAAAGAAGGATGGAACATACCTACTGAGTATGGTTCGTTATTATATTCATCTGGGTACAGTGTACGAAAGTTATCATGTATTGAGGAATCTTCTCCCTCATCCATAGAGGTTGCCATCAACCACATGAGATCTTTCTTCATCTCCTCCATACTAGGTGGAGGAGGGGTGATTTATGAGGGAAGCACCACTAGTGTAATAACCTTTGGTGGTGTAGTGGATGATACATTTGTTGTGATAGTAAGAAGGGATATAGTGGGTAGCCCTATTGGTGGAGTCACAGAATTATTAGCATTTGTCTGAGTAACGCCTCCTGAAACAAAAGGAGCCAATAACGTTGTCGATGGTGTCACGAAGGAGTTGGATCCTCCAAAAACTCCTAGAACTTCCGAAGCGCTTGGGTCTTGATTAACTCATCGAACAAGATAACCAAACCTTCCATCTATGCTGGACCTATGGCTTCCGCTATGCTAGCAGCCGATAGACCTGCCTCAGTTTGCACCGCCCTGCTAGCTTCCAGCAGGATAATAAGGTATCATTCTTCCTCACACTGTATAGATTCAAAGTTAATATTCTTTCCCACGTTAGCGTTAGCCATTATTTAAAGAGAATACCTCCCCAGTAGAGTCGCCAAATGTAAGATGTGGGTTCTTTAAATACAATCAGTATAGAGCGAGGTGTAACCCCCTTCAGAATGATGATTAATGCATGAAGAGTAATGTAGTAAATGATAACTATAAAACTTACAATAAATAGACCTTGAAGCCATAGAGTCTGTATTAAATGATTCTTTACAACATAAATAACCTTCCAACATAATAAATGAATGAATCCCAATAATCATCTTAAATGGAGGGAGAAACAACAAGAACCTTGGCACAATAAAAGCAAGGTAGTAAACCTCTATATGCAATAAATGCCAATGATTGAGAATAAAGTCTAGTTAAACTTTGGAAATAAAGAAGATAATCACTAATAATGATAAACCTTGGCACAAGAAGCTCTCGTGTCTAGAGAAATGGATATCCCAAGATATTTAACAAGGTTGATAAGTGAAAGTATTTATATGAGGGCAAGGTCATTCAAATGACCTTGCTCGTATTGAATGTTCTAACCTCATTTAATTCTAAGAGTACCGTGCATTTAATACCAAGGATGGAGTATTAAATGCATGAGATATTATTTCTTGGTGGGAACATTGTTTGTGCTGTCAAAACACCTAGTTGCATTGATTGAGATGTGACAGGTTGGCACAAAGGTTTATATGTGACGGCTGACGGGACGTTCCCTTAAATGGTCTAGTGGTCCAAGGAATAAACTTACTCGAGTGCCACTTTTCTCGAGCTCCTAAATTATCAGATCTCATAATGTCATAAAGATAGTGAATAGTGGTGTATGAGATATGTTATCTTGCCAGCCAAGTACGGTCTTTTGAAGCGTGGTTGTTCAAATAACCTGAAGTTATGTTTGAGAGGCAAAAGGCATTTGAACAAACTGCTTTGGTGGGGTGACTCGAGTGAGGTCTCTTGACTGTGGTGTTTCGGGATGTTGTTTTGAGATTTTTGAATAGAGGTTTTGCCCATGTGTGCCAAAGAGGTTGAGATTAATTTTTCAACGTTGCCTTATTCCCAATCCTCTAAACTAAGTCCTTATGAGATTCCCTAGATGGGGTCATTCGATAAAGAATGTGAGCTCTCCCATGTCCTACTAGACATGGTCCTTTGCACGTACCGAACAAACTCAAAGTTATTACAAACCAGTTCTAAGTATTTGACAATAAAAGAAGTAAATTTAAATCATTTCTCTTATTATAAGTGTGTTTCCACGGCTTTTTAGTCAAGCTTGTTTCTTATATGAGATCTCTCCAGTGGCCATGGTCTTCTTGGGGTATTTGAGCATTTGTCTAGCTGTGGAACTTACTATTAATGATATTCTTTTCGAATGATCTTGATTATTTCATTAATCCTCTTATCGTGAAAGATTAGTCTTTTGATCAACCATTAGCTTGGACCTCCCCCTATAGTGGGTTAGGTCGAGACCCATAAGGATCCATCACAACTTTAGGAACCAGTTAGGGTTCGATATTGGAAGTGGATGCACCTTCGTAACATATCCCTTACCTCTCCTTAAAACCTAAAGCGGGACCAAGGAACATCTATCCAACCTTCTTAAATGTGTCCTCTAAAGTGACTTTGACCTCCCAGGTACGTTCGATATCTTTCTCGAGTTAGGAAACATGGGCTTTAAGTTTCTCATGAGTCTCCGATGATGATTGAAGATCTCTTGTAAGACTAGACACTTTATTGGTCAAGTCTTTTTTTTCCCTTCCCATCGAAGCAAGTTGATCACTCAAAGATATTCTCACCGAGGTCTCTCTCTAAAGAAATTTTTAACTCCTTATCTAAATACAACACCCCAAGAGACAATGTTTTATTGTGCTTTTTTGGTTTTTAACGACTCGGTGTAAAGTTCGAATGCGTGGAGGCCACGTTCTCCATCACTTAAATTCTCATCATCACCCTCAAACTCTTTGATATAATTCAACTCATTGGCATGAAACGTACTTAAAGTGATAATATGACTAGCCATGGATGTGATGAAGTTACATCCATGCAGTGATTCATCCTCAGAATCCATTAACTCAACATCATTATCACTTAGAGTGGCATTATATCTGGCTTTGCCTTTGCCCTATCTTTTAAGCCTAGTGGGACACTCATGGGCTTTATGACCTTTCACACACACTTATAACATCTATATTATTCATCTTTCTTAGGATACTCACCTCAAGTGTTCTTTTGATCTATCTAAAAAGGTTCATTTTGGAATAATTTTGATTTTTGAATTTGAGAAACTTTTTGAATTTTGCACCAAATAGGGCAAGATCATTTAGATCAAATTCAGAATCGGAGTCAAAAACCTCTTTTTCTTTAGATTTAGTTTAAATATATTCCTTTTTCTTTTGGATTTTGGATTTTGGGGAACATATCTAATTCGTAAGTTTAAAGATCGCATATGCGCGCTTCTAGCTTAAGTGTGTCTAGAATTACGAAAGACTTAAGGACAGTAACTTTTGCACTAAAATGAAATGGGAGAGACCTTAGAATTCTCTTAACAACTCTTGTTTTTGAAATTTGCTCACCCAAATTAAATTAGAATTCACAATATCAAATAAACGTGTATAAAACTCATCAAAATTTCCAGTTTCAAGCATGTTTATAGTCTCAAATTGTGTGGTGAAGTTTTGATCTTAGAATCTTTGACAACATTGGTACCCTCATGTGTGAGATTGAGGATATCCCAAGCTTCTTTAGACGTGGTAAACATCATGATATGACAAAATTTGTTGAGTGTGACAACACCAGAAATAGCATTTAAACCATGAGAGTTCAAATTTGTCAGTCTAAAGTCATCTATAGTCCAAATTTTGATTGGCTTGAGACTAACAACATTTTCATTGGTCACAATAGGAGGATTTCACCCTCTTTTAATAACAAGCCAAACGCGCTCATCGATCGATTTTAGAGACGATCTCAGTCAAGCTTTCCAATAGGAATAATTGGTGTCATCAAACAAAGGTGGCCTATTATACGAATTCTCTATATAACCATCAGGTACATCTAAATAACTTGTCGAAACATTCTCTGATATTAATTTGTAAAAGGGGTTTTATGGTCTAGTCCGATTATATGTAAAAATCGTAGATTAGGTCACACAGAAGACAAATTCAATTACATCCAATTTTATCTTGATTAATTATGTGAACCTAATTATGAAAGATATTGAATATCAATTGAAAGAAAGAAATCTCAAACACAATAGATAAGGAAAAAATCCCTTTCGGGAAAAACTTTTTTCCAGCACTGTAACAATTAGGATTTATAAAATGACACCGAATGAGTTAGAAACCACTAAGTATTGCAGTTAAGTCTTCATTCCTTATTATTTGACAAGAAGTGTTGCATATCCAGCAACGCCCCACACAGCAAGCTCCATTTGCCTCGGTGTCCACCGATCAGCCTCTCAAAACTCTTTTCCTATCTTGAGCAGTGAAAAATGATCTCCACAGAGATTAGAACATATGATGTGTTCTTTAGGGTTTGATAAAGTGATCATAGAACATCCAATGGGTTTGGATTTAAAAAAATAAAGTGTTTGATCATAAAAATATGTCTAAAAGTCTTGATAGAAATTGAAAGCTCGTATATCTATATATAGGGAGAAAAATATCCAAGAGATAAAAATGAAAGATTGCATTTGAAATCAGGTAAAAAAATAAACATTTTCTAGCTCCTTAGAATGAGGTACATATCGTTTAAACGAAGTACCCTATCTAGTTCGAACACCCATCAAACAACTGCTTTAACGAGATTCCAGAACGGGCAAAAAGTTACCAAAATCGATCTCGTTCGAAGTCATTTGAAGTTGTTCTAATAAGGTATGTGTACTCATTTGAATGACATCCAATGTCATTCTAACGACTTTACAAATTTTTTAACAAACATTTTGGAAAAATATTTTATGTTTTCAAACACTTATAAAATACCCTTAAATAAATTAATTACACAAAATCAACCATATATACCTTCTATATATGATTCTAGTGATAATATTAACTCTTCGATCTTCGATTGTTCTAACCTGTCTTCACTTGAAACTCTTGAGAATGTATATGATGATTTAGAGGTGAAACAAAATATGTAAAACTCAAAAATATAATGAAAAATTATAAATCTTGCTCTTATAGCCACTCATCCTGACCAACAAAGAATATAAAAGTAATAAGATCTAATACCCCAGTAATGGTTAAATCAAAAGTCCTCATCCCACCTATCAATGTTAGTACTAAAAGATAAAATATATACTAACAAGAAAATGATATAAATGGTGCAAACAAACATACATGTGCAATATAAGAAAATAAGAAAAGAAATAATTGAAATTTCCTAACCCCTCAGAATACCCTAATTACCTAAGCCTCAAATCTACGTTAGACCTCAACTTCTCAGCTTCCCCATGTATATATATCCCACGGTTCTCCCCTACAATCCGTGGCCTTTATTTTATAACATTGGACGTCTCATTATCCTCGGCCATATTCTAGTTATCTTTGACCTAGTCATGCTATAGGCCGCGACCTCCACTCCTTCCATATTCCAAGATGGAGGATCTGTGGTCTGCTATTAACTCCACACGAGCTCTGCCAAGGTGCAAGTCCTATAGATAACCCAGACTCTATCTCCCTAGGGACAACCGTTTTGACCTAGAAGCACAGAGCAGGAGTCCCTCACAAGATAATGATACCTCAGTCTGTCCAGTTAGTGTCACGGCTTCAGCATCAAATCCAATCTCAAAAACCACCCAGGTATAATATAATATTGACAAGGAGTTCCTGACCTCAAAGAAGGAGTTATAACTCCTGATCTTCCAACAACATGGGTATTTTAGCAAAATAAAGATTTTAAACCCTAATTGTCTCATACCTTAAATTCTCAAAGATCAAAGGTAAAACCCAAAACCAAACCTCATTAAATTAATAGGAAGATTCTCAAAACCTAATAGTCACAAACCCACAATCTCCAAATAAGAACCCAAAATGGAAAACTTATAAAATATGGATTTAAATGAATAGTAAGTGATATGCCCTGTATGTAACCCACAGCTCAGAGACACTAACCTCGGCTAGGGAGATGGCCGAGGTTAGAAGGGTCCCAGATTAGCAACCAACAGTCTAGTCCTTTACAAGGTCGGCCATGGCCGACGTTACTAGTTGACTCACTATCAGGAAATAGCAGAGTCCTTCATGATCCATGAGGGCAGTAATTCGTCAGGTCATCCAGGGCTGGCATCGCGTCTACCTCATATAGCAACCTCGGTTGGGTATAAGCCGAGGAAGCAAGGACTACACCATCATCATAATCAATTTCGGTTGGGAATCAACTGATGTTCTAACTATTCCTACATAACCTCGGCCCAGGCCGACGTTATAACCCCACATGTCTTACCTCGACTGCCCTACTAGGCCGAGACCATCATGAGTAACCTCGGAGTGGACGACAGTCAGACTTCACCAACCTCATACTATTACAGGTCGAGGTTGGTTCCAATCGAAGACAGTCGAGTCTTTTACTCACATATGCAAGGATAGGAACACGTGTTCAAAATCAGTTGTAACAAATCAATCCCCTCACATGAGGGAATATTTCATCATCATTCTCTACATGTGACAGGTGTCTTCATTGGATTGGTTATATCAACACACGCATGCTCATTACATGCATAGGGGGTGCATTACACCCCCCACACTATATATGCTTGCCTTCTCCGTCATGGAGGGGGATCCGAAATTACAACCCTAGCTGAAACTCTGTCAAATTATACAGTAAAGAGAGAAAAGCTTGAGAGATTGTATCCATGGCCATTAGTGCCCTATTTTAGTGACCTTATTCACTCATTTGCACAGTGGACGTAGGCCTAATTGGCCAAACAACTTATATATTGGTTTTCATCCTCTCATCCTCATCTCAATCTCTTATATTTAGTATATACTTGAGTTGCCATGGTTATCACTGATTTGAGCTTACAAACACCTTGAAGGGTGGTGCTATATCCAGCATCATCATTTTGGCACCGTCTGTGGGAATGAGAAGTAGTCTCTTCCTCATTTTCTGCTTAACCTCACCGAAGACTATGGTGGTGAACCAGGCCTCACCCCTTGTGTGGAGCTATTTCACCATTAAAAGAGGTCTTTTAAGGTATTAAGCTTATCAACTACACAGGCTCTTTAGTGTTAACACGTGACACTGGAATTACCACCACCTCTATCACCGCCTGGTGCTGGAGGGCCTAGTTCCAGCCAGGCACCGCCTCAGTCCGAAATGGCGGAGGTGGCAGTAGCCTTGAGGTCTTTGGCTGCAACGCAACAAGCAATGAAAGAGCAATTTTCACAACTCAATCAAAATATGATGAGACCACCTGGGGTCTCACCGGAGATGATTACTCCGGTGGCTGTTCAGCCCCATCCTGATGCCAGGGGACCACCCCAGACATCGCGAAAAGACCAACTTACACCTCAATGGAGGAGGGACGTTTCTGAACCTTGGCGTTTGCGTCTGGGGAGGTAAGGACACCCTTGCCCTGAGGATAGGTATGATGATTTGGATGCGGAAGACGCTCCAGAAGATTTTTGGGAGCTCTATGAGGTCTCAAATAACACAGTGCGTCCTGTCCAACAGAGCCGAGGTTGTGAAGGCAGAAGAGGTGAAGAAGCCCAACAAAGAGGGTCAACTTTTGATCGATTAAGCAGAGGGTCGGCCTTTGAAAGTCTCGGCCCAGTAAACGACCTACGATAGAGGTTATCCAGGTCGAGATGTGTAGCTGACTCACAAAGGTAAGAGGGGTAACATCGGTCCCATCAAGGCCGACCTAACACGGGATGAGGTAGAGACCAGGAAGAAGTTAACATCCAACGTTGTGCTGCGGCTGGGGAACCCTCAGTCCACCCCTTGGAGGTGGCTGGGGATAACCTCGGCCAGGCCGACATTGCAAGACCATAGAATGACACCATCTAACGTCATGAGGAAAAGATAGGAGACCTCATCAAAATTCGGGACCCACTGCATAGAGGTTTCTCAGAAGGCTCTCCGTTCATGGCTAAGATAGTGAGCTTCCCAATCCCTGCCAAGTTCAAGCCACCTACGGTGTCTCCCAAGTATGACGGTAGCACCAATCCTGTACATCATATCGAGATGTACCAGTCTGCGACGAACATTTACTCAATACTAGATGAGATGAAATGTCGGACCTTCTCTAGGACTTTGACGGGAGCTGTACACATATGGTTTACCTCTCTTCCAAAGAACTCAATAGAGAACTTTAAGGGTTTGGCTGAACGGTCCATTCACAACTTCTATTTTGGGGTAATACCTCAAAAGAAGACTACCCATCTGTTGTATGTTAAGCAAGGCAAGAACGAGATCCTAAGGGACTACATTGCTAGATTCAACAAAGAAAAATTCGAGGTTGAAGACTATGAAGAGAATATAGCCATGGCCGCCCTCATAGGAGGTCTTCAGAAAGGGAAGTTGTTGTGGAAACTAGTGGAAGACCCTCCCAAGTCCATGGCAGAACTATTGGCAACTACGGAAAAGGTCATGAACACTGAAGAGGCCATGGCTGCAAAATATGAGGATGAAAATGACGGTAGCAGCGGGAAGTTCCAAAGAAAGAAGGACGGAAAGAACAGGTCAACTGACGATAAGTTTGCACACTATACCCCTATAACTGTGAGCTACAAGCACATCCTCAATGAGATTAAGAATGACCGATCTTTGAGATGGCCAGAGAAGCTGAAGGATCCTCCACATAAGAGGAACAAGAACTTGTGGTACGAGTTCCACCAAGACCATGGCCATGTTACAGACAAGTGATTCACCTTAAAGGATGAGATCGAGAAGATGTTGAAATAAGGAAAGTTGAGGAAGTATGTTGATGGAAAAGGTCCTAAGAGGGGAAGAGATGACCCTAAAAAGAAGAGAAATGACAGATGTCATAACGATACTCTAGCAAGAAGAGACGATGACTCGAAGGGTGATGATGAGGATAACCCTAGTGAAGAGGGTTAGTATGATATCCTTTGGTGTTAACACCATATGCGGAGGACTCGCAGGGGGTGGTTCTGAAGTAGCTGACCAAAAATCTCATGTAGCAGAAGCCAAGTCAGTGGCCAAGCTAGAAGTGGTAAATCTGACATCTCCTGAAACCAAGCAGAAGAGAAAGAAGATGGATATGGACAATCTTATAGTTGGGTTCTCCCGACTCGACTTCAAGGGCATCTTAGCTCCGCATGATGACCCTTTAGTAATCACAACAAGGGTGCATGGATACGAGGTACTAAGAATTCTCGTAGATGGAGGAAGTTCAGCAGATGTGATGTTCTGGCCCTGCTTCAAAAACCTAAGGCTTAGCAGAGCTAGGCTGGTACCCTATCATCACCCGTTAATGGGCTTCAGCGGTGAAAAGGTCCATCCGTTGGGCATGTATGAGATAGACGTACGAATGGGCGATGAGTGGCCTAAGAGGTTGACCCAAAAGATCAATTCTTTTGTTATGGATGAAAACATCTTCTCGGCCTATAACCTCATCATAGGAAGAGTGGCCCTTAAGGAGTTTGAGGCCGTTCCATCGACGGTCCACGAGATGCTAAAATTCCCGACCCCCTATGGGGTAGGGGAAGTGCAGGGTGACCAGACCATAGCACGAGAATGCTACTTCGACTCAGCCGAAGAGAGGGAGGGTCA
This sequence comes from Sambucus nigra, assembly GCA_949130495.1. Classification (NCBI taxonomy): domain Eukaryota; kingdom Viridiplantae; phylum Streptophyta; class Magnoliopsida; order Dipsacales; family Adoxaceae; genus Sambucus; species Sambucus nigra. Next base: position 190,568,998 of record OX422208.1, on the reverse strand, counting down.
TAAGAGAGCAACTACCACATATAACATTGATACATTTGACCCTAGAGATGAAACGAAGTTAAAGAAAGGAGAGTCCACGGAAGAGGTAGAATCCATTATCCTCAATGAGGACGAACCAAAAAAAACCGTCCAGGTCGACAAAGCCTTAAAAGCGGAGATCAAGGAAGAGCTGATAAACTTCTTGAGTAAGAGGCAGAGTGTCTTCGCATGGAGCCACGCGGACATGCCTGGCATCGACCTCGAGGTTATGTACCACAAACTCAACGTGACTAAGGATGCTAGGCCAATCAAACAAAGATGAAGAGTCTACTCTAGGGATAAGTACGCCGTCATTTGAGAAGAAGTCAAAAAGTTGGAAGAGGCTGAGTTCATCAGGGAAGTCATATATCCAGAGTGGTTATCAAACGCATTCATTGTGCCCAAAGCCAATGGAAAATGGAGGATGTGTGTAGATTTTACCGACCTGAACAAATCTTGCCCAAAAGATAGCTATCCCTTACCTCGAATCGATCAGATGGTAGATGCCACTGCAGGGCATGAGCTCATGAGCTTCATGGACGCGTATTCAGGATACAATCAGATCTTCGTGGATGCTGAAGACTCAGAGAAGACATCCTTCATCACTAACAAAGGGACATATTGCTACAAGGTTATGCCCTTCGGCTTGAAAAATACGGGGGCAATATATCAGCGTCATGTGAATAAGATGTTTGAAAATCAAATAGGCAAGACTATGGAGGTGTATGTAGATAATATGTTAACGAAGAGAATAAAGGCCTGTAATCACGTGGAAGACCTAGAAAAGACCTTCGATACCATGGACTTGTACAGAATGAAACTCAATCCTGCGAAGTGTGTCTTCGGGGTAGGAGATGGGAAATTTCTTGGATTCATTATCAATTGGAGGGGAATAGAGGCGAACCCTGAGAAAATCAAGGATTTGCTTGACATGAAGACACCAAGAAGTATCAAGGATGTTCAGAGGCTCACTGGAATAATAGTTGCACTCAACATATTTATTTCCAGAGCGACGGACAAGTGTCTTCCGTTCTTTAAGGTGCTTAGAAAGGCCTTTGAATGGGATAAAGAGTGTGATGAGGCTTTTGACCAACTCAAGTCTTACCTCAGATATCCTTTGCTCTTATCTCAGCCCATAGTGGGAGAGAAGTTGTATGTTTATCTAGCAGTCTCAGAGTCAGCTATAAGTGCAGCCATTGTCCGAGAAGACGTTGGGGTCCAAAGGCCTGTATACTTCAACAGTAAGGCCCTTCAAGGTCTGAAAAGAATTATCCTCAGATGGAAAAGCTGGCTTACGCCTTGATACATGCTTCGAGGAAGATGAAGCCCTACTTTCAATCCCATTCTATGGTCATCCTCTTTGATTCCCCACTGAGATAGGTCCTCCACAAACCTGAGAAGTCGGGTAGATTGATGACATGGGCCATTGAGTTAGGTGAGTATGACCTTACCTATCAAGCCAGGGTGGCCATTAAAGGGCAAGCACTTACAGATTTTGTTACTGAGTTCACATGGGAAGAGACCGAGGTTAAGAATAACCTAGAGACTGCAGAGGGATCAAACAGTAGTGTCTTTTGAAACCCGAATTTATATCCAAGAGAGCCAGAAATGCAATAGCTGAGAATGAGGAGGATCGGTACCTCTTCAAGCAAGGAATCATATTAGAAGGGAGCTTCTCATCAGATAAAGATATCTGGAACCTCTTTGTTGATGGGTCTTCTTGCGAAAGTGAAAGCGATGCAGGGCTAATACTCTCAGCTCCAGATGGCACCAACATTGAATATGCCCTAAGGTTTAAATTCAAGTTATCAAATAATGAGTCAGAATATGAGGCCATAGTAGCAGGCCTCTCCTTGGCAAAGACCCTCAGGGTAAGACGACTCCTACTTCATAGTGACTCGAGGTTAATTGTTAACCAAGTGTTGGGAGTTTATGAGGCCAAGGATGAAAGGATGGCCAAATGCCTGAAGAGGGTAAGAATGATACTAGAAGGTTTCGAAGAGGTAAAGATGAAAAGGATATCTCGACAAAACAATAGCCAAGCAGATGCATTAGCAAGGCTGGCTTCAGCAGTAAGGACAAACATCAGAAGGACAGTTCCAATCGAGATCCTACCCAAGGGGACCATTGAAGAAGAAGAGGTTAGTAACCCTTGACTCAATTTGAATCTAGGGGACTCATGGATGGATCCCCTTATCAGATATATCAGAGAGGGAGAACTTCCGGAATCAAAGCTAGAGAGGAGGAAACTGAGGTACAAAGCTGCAATGTTCTCAATAATAGGAGATGTCCTATATAAGAAAGGATTTATGTTACCTCTCCTCAGATGTGTTCATCCCACAGAAATTCCCCGCGTCTTATAGGAGGTACACGAGGGTTCTTGCTCCAGTCACATAGGCAGAAGACCTTTAGCCAAGAGGATTATTACACAAGGATATTGGTGGCCAACCTTGGCCAAGGACGCTGCAGCCTACGTGAAGAGGTGCGATAAATATCAAAGATTCTCCACTGTCCCCCATCAACCTCATCAGCCTATGACGTCGATCAGGGGCGGATGCAGCTTTGGACCAAGGGGGGCTATGGCCCCGGTTCAGCTTTTCAAAAAAAAAAAAAAAAAAATTTTTTTTTTAAGGTTTTTTGGTAAGATTTCTTACTTTAAGGTATATTTATAATTATTTTCAAACTTTAGGGTATAAGTTTGTAATTAGTTAAAAAACAAAACTTGGTAAATCAAAGATAGCCGGCCCTAATTTCTACTCCTTTCAACCTACTCATTTCATTCTTCATTTCTACTACTCCTTCCAAGGCTTCCAACCTACTCATTTCTAAATTCTACTCCTTCCAAAAACAGCAGCTGCCAGCAACCGAGTCACCACCAGCAAGCAGGGTAGCAGCCGCCCCACCACGCCCCACCGTTGCCCAGCCCAAGCCTTTTTTTGACAGGTATTTTTTATCCATTAAATCTGATTTTTGTGTAAAAAAATTTATTGTATGTATAATTTTGATTGAATGTATGATTTTGATTGAATGTATGATTCTTGTGTAAGATTTTGATTGTGTAAAATATAGGGTTTTGATTAAATGTTTGATTGGTTGAATTTATGATTTTTTGAGAAATTTTACAGAAATAAGGGTATATATTTTTCATACAATTTCTCAAAAAAATGTTAAATTTCTGTAATTTCTTCAAAAAATCTCTATAATTTCTGTAATTTGGGGAAAAATGTCAAATTTCTGTAATTTGTGTCCCAAAAATATATGCCCTTATTATTTTTTTAAATATGTGGTGATAAATGTAGTCTAAAATATGTGGTATTTTTTTAAATAGGAAGTTATGGAGAAATTTTTTGAATGAAAAAGAGGAGACAACACAAAAGCCGTATCCGAATCTGAAATTTGTGATGTGTATATAGAAATTTATGTAATTTCCCATATGGAGAAATTTTTTAAATATGTAGTCTCAAATTTGTGTAATTTGTATGTATGTTTGTGTAGTTTCAAATTGTTAATAATGATTGAGAGTAATTGTTTGGGCATTGTACAACTATAATTTATTTAAAATTAGAAATAACCCCAAAAAAAATCGCCTCGGGGGCTACCGCCCCCGAACCCCCTTCAACACTCTAAACTTTTGCACATGTAATTTTGAACCGATTTAGCCCCGGTTGGACTAAAATCCTGGATCCGCCACTGACGTCGATCAGTTCCCCTTGGCCATTCGTAGTATGGGGGATTGACTTGGTTGGTCCCCTGCCAAGGGCTGCAAATAACTACCAATTTATGATAGTTGCCATTGATTACTTCTCCAAATGGGTGGAGGCTAAGCCGATGATCACGATTACAGAGAAGAAGACCTTTCAATTTATCTGGAAGAACATCATATGCAAACATGGCCTTCCAAACACCCTCATCTCGAACATCAGAACCCAGTTCAATAATTCTTCCTTGGAAAAATATTACGAAAGAGTTGGGATAAAGAAATTTTTCTCTTCTCCTAGCCGACCTCAGGCAAACGGTTAGACCGAAGTCATAAACAGAACAATACTCGATGGGATCAAGAAGAGGTTAGAAGAAACTGAGGGAAAATGGAATGAAGAGGTTTCTGTTGTGTTATGGGCCTACAGAACAACGGCTAGGACACCAACGGGGGAAACCCCATTTATGTTAGCATATGGCTCAGAGGCTGACATACCAACAGAAGTAGGACTCCCTACTCACAGGGTTTAGACTTATGATCCTAAGAGGAATGGGTAGGAGAGGATATTGAACCTAGATTTGATTGAAGAGAGAAGGGAAGACGCGGAGATCAGACATGCAGCTTACCAGTAGAGAACAGCAAATTTCTACAATCAAAGGGTAAAATCAAGACCCATAGCCATGGGAGACCTAGTGTTGAAGAAGACGTTGCAGAAGGCAAATAAGCTTCACCCAAATTGGCATGGCCCTTACAAAGTAATTGAATAAGTTGTACCAGGGACCTACAGGCTAGAAAACCTTGAAGGGGAACCTTTCTCCAATCCTTGGAATGCTAATCATCTAAAAAAGTATTACATATGATGTTGTAAGAGTTTTTATATAAATGTATCATCTTATGAAGAGATTATTAATGAGAAGATCAGTTCCCGTGTCAATTATTGGTTCATTATGCTCTAAGTGGTAGGATTTATGAGGATAACATCTTAGTTTATGACCTCAGACCTTATAACACCATAATTTGGTGACAAAGTCTGAGGTAAGACATCATACTTGGATGCCCTCAGACCTTATAACATCATAATTTGGTGACAAGGTTTGAGGTAAGACATCATACTTGGATGACCTCAGACCTTAATACATCATAATTTGGTGACAACGTCTGAGGAAAGACATCATACTTGGATGACCTCAGACCTTAAACATCATCAATTTGGCGAGAATAATTATTTATGAGGGTAACATCTAAGTTTATGACCTCAGAACTTATAACACCATAATTTGGTGACAAAGTCTGAGGTAAGACATCATACTTTGATGACCTCAGACCTTAAACATCATTAATTTGGTGAGAAAAATTATTTATGAGGGTAACATCTTAGTCTATGACCTCGGACCCTATAACACCATAATTTGGTGACAAGTTCTGAAGTAAGACATCATACTTGGATGACCTCAGACCCTAAACATCATCAATTTGATGAGAAAAATTATTTATGAGGGTAAAATCTTAGTTTATGACCTCAGACCTTATAACACCATAATTTGGTGAAAAGGTCTGAGGTAAGACATCATACTTTGATGACCTCAGACCTTAAACATCATTAATTTGGTGAGAAAAATTATTTATGAGGGTAACATCTTAGTCAATGACCTCAGACCTTATAACACCATAATTTGGTGACAAGGTCTGAAGTAAGACATCATACTTGGATGACCTCATACCTTAAACATCATTAATTTGGTGAGAAAAATTATTTATGAGGGTAACATCTTAGTTTATGACCTCGGACCTTATAACACCATAATTTGGTGACAAGGTCTGAGGTAAGACATCATACTTGGATGACCTCAGACCTTATAACAAATGTTATAAGGCTTGTGAAGACACCATTATATCGAGGCTTCAGGCCTTAACACAAACACATTGCATGACATAGAAAACGATTCAAAGAACATTCAGCAACTAAAGAAATAAAGGCCTCTTCAGAGGTTGAAATAGCAAGAAGTTAAGAATTACAATCCAAAAGGTAACAAAAATTGCCATCAGAAGTTACAAATTGAGTCAGAAATAAAAAGTTACAAGAGCTTCACAACATGGACTTAGGTGTCTGTAATCTCAGGGTTAGCATTCATGCCCCCATCTCCCTAGCCGAGGTTGGTCACTTCTACCCCCATTATCTTGGGGACCAATGTCTTCAGTCCTGGTATCTTCTTGAAGGGAGGCCTCGACAGGTGCGGCACCTCCTTCCTTCTCAACCTCTTGTAAGGCTGGAGAAAATCGAGGGTCGACATAACCCAGACCAACGAAGTCAGAGGCTGCCAATCTTCCTGACTCTTTCTCCTTCATTGCAGCCCATTTGCTAGTGGCCTTAACACCCCGTTCGAGGTACTCGAAGCAAAAGCTGACGAGCTCATCAGAGACCTTGTAGTCCTCCAATTAGGGGTGGATAAAAAAAAAACTGACTCGATTGACCCGATTGGACCGAATCGGATCGGACCCACATATATAGGCTTTTTTATAAAGCGGTCCTAATTCGGTCCTAAATTAAGAGACCCGAATATATTCGGTTTGGTCTAAATGTCCAGTTTTAAATTCGATCTTAGGATCGGACCGTTTATTTTAATATTATATAATATATATTAATTTTGTATAGATATATCATATAAGTTAATTAAACCCAAAATAAAAGTCTCTCTCTCATTTGCATAACACGGTCGCCCAACGACACACCCAAGACAAATTGAAAGCCCCTCTCTTTTCTTCCTCACTTTCTTCTCATGTCTCTCTCTATCTCTCAACAACACCGAAACATGTCCGGGATGTCAAATCAGTTCCTCCGCAACTCCCCAATAAGGCTGTCGGCGTCGCCGATGACAGTCATCCGGTATTTTTTTAAACCGTTTCTTTCTTATCTTGGTTTTAGTTGTGATTTGTTGGTGTAAATTCATTTTCTGCCCTGAGCTTAAATCTGAGATCAGTGATCACTGATGGTGCACATAAGAAAGAAACAGATCATTCACATTTTTTTATGTGTGATTCAAGGATGAGATTTTCTATGGATCATTCACATTTTTCTATAGATCATTCACTTTTTTTCTACTGATCACTGATGGTTTATTTTTCTTGGTTTTAGTTGTTATTTTTTTTCTACCGATCACATTGTTGCTTATGATTTTTGTGATATATTTTTCTGCTATAAAATTCCATTGTGGGCTGTCCAAAAAAATTGCAAACAGATGACCCAAAAAATTGTAAAGAGGAAACCCAATTGTATACATGAGATGTTAATACAATGGCCACAATGGCAATAACCGGTAAAATAATAATTATTTTTTTATTGAACAAAAAAAGAAATAAATGTATATGTAGACCGATTATTAACCGAACCGGATTGAAAATGGCCTTGATCGAAAAAATAGGCTAAACCGAATAAATAGGTCCGAATTTGGTCTTCTCAAATATAGGATCGAATAATTCGGTCCGACCATTAAAATGGCCAAAACTCGGATCGGACCGGACCGCGCCCACCCCTACCTCCAATATCTTCTCCGAGGCATCCTCCAGAGCAGCCTTCACAGCAACGTCAACCTTTTGTTAGAAAGAGTCAGGCTGGGTCTTCATAGCAGAGATATGATCTTTATTAAGCTTGCCCACGTCTTTCTCCAATCGCTTGACATTGGCCTCAGACTTCTCCAAGGAAGCCTTCAGACGCTCCACTTCAGCGTTCAATGCAGCCTCGGTCTTTTGGGCCTCTTTGCCCTTCTCAATCATAGGAAGTTTCCTCAGAGTCCAGTCAACAAACTGGTACATGGTGAGGAGACCCTGCAGAACATGTGCAGAGATGTCAGCTCAAAATTTGGTATAATTCAAAGATAAGGTTACACTTATTCAGCAAAAGCAAAAAGACTTACCTGGATAGATCGATGGAGGACGAACTCAGCCAGCAGAGGGGTATCTATTAAACGATATAAGCATTTGTCATAGTCGGTTATGATGTTGCCGATAGCATCTAAGGCCTTCAGGCTTTAGCCGATAAGACTGTCGTCAATCTTCAGTTTCTCCAGACGAGCAACTAACACATCCTCAGAGGAGATGGGGATAGCACGATCCCCCTTTGAAGATTTCTTCTTCTGCCACTAATCCTTAGGGGCAGGGTCAGCAGATTTCCTCTTCTTGGAGGCCTCAGCCCTTGAAGTTGTAGGAGGAGGAGGGGTGCAGTTAAACCTGCTTTCTTCACAAGCTTGGTAAGACTGGGGGCTGCCATCTCCCAAAGGTCGTCAGAGATTCCTTTTGGGCGCTCTACAAATAGAAAGATATGAGCTAAAAAATATGAGACATAACAAAATCAGAGGTATAACTTGTTGAAATGATAAAGTAACTTACGGAGCTCTGTCAGAGGACTCTCCCTAAGGCCAGTCTCAGAGAGGTAATCGGGGGTCATCAAATTCTCGTACTTGATCAGCAGACCATGTCCCCCTGATCTTGAAGATCTTTGACCTTCTGAAGGTTATTCTGGCTTAACCCAGGGTCAGCCCTAGCAGCCATCGACACTTTTCCCCATCTCAGGGGTATTCTTGGCTCTAGGGATGAAGAGGGGGCATAGGGATCAAACTCCCATGACCCTGAGGTGAAAAAATATCGTCGCTTCCACTTGTGGTTCGAAGTTTGAGTAACAAGTAACATCTTCTTATTGGAATTCTGAGCTAAGAAGTGGTAGTAACTCGGGTGATTCCTAGCAGAGAAGGGAACGTAGCACCCTGTGAAGACCTGGACGGGAAGGTCTGAATGGTGGACTGCCCTCCATAAGACTATAGCTCCAATTATCACCCTACAGGCATTGGGTGATAACTGGGAAGGAGAGAAGTTAATATAGGTAAGATGGTCCTTATAATCGGATGAATGGGGAGACGAAATCCTAACTTGAACATCTGCTCATACAAGCAGATCTCACCATCTCAACTGTCGAAGGCCCTCTCGTCCCTCAGAGGTCTCCTAAGGTCAAGTTCGCTGACAGTGCTCTCTATCTCGGCTGCCTCCGAGGTGCCAATATCGCTCTCGCTATCATCATCCTCATCTCGGTCAATGTCGGCTGGAGCGGATGAGGGAGCACCATCAGGGAACCTCTGAGCAAACTCAACTCCTGTGGCGATTGACAAGGGAATAGCATCAAGGATTGGTGGAACAGTCACACTGGGTCCTATAATCTCGACATCAGAGGAAGAATGTGAAATGCTAGAACTCTGGTTAGACGAGGCCCGGCTGGAAACCTCGGTCCGATCAGGGGCTTGATCCATCCTGACGGAATAATGCATGGCTTCTTGAAAAGAATCCACAGACATAGGGTCTGAGGTTGATGACTCAGACTCAGACATAGGAATGGGTTCTATTGGGACCTCTGCAGGCATAGAGGGCTCAGGGTATATCATGTTCAAAGGGGGTGGAAATATAGGCCTGAGAGGGAATGCCTCTGCCCTACGAGCTTCCTCCTGGGCTCGTTCTATTTACCTAATCTTATCTAATGTTTTCTCCCTAAGAGAAGGGAATTCCACTAAGAGTTGATAAAGGGGTCTGAGCATATGGGGACGACCCTACACTTATAGACTCAAACTAAAAACAAACAGGACAAACACAACAGTGAAAGATTAAATACGGTTATTTGAAGAGAAAGTTAACCAAAACCAATCAAGAACAACTCACCGGAAAACTCATAAACTCACCGGAAAGCTCAAAGTCAAGACTGAAAAATGCAACAAATAGAAAAATAAGGCTGAAAAAATGGCAAAGAAGAGGTAATAATCAGTACCTGATGAAATATGAAGTGAAGAGTGGGAATATTAGCAAAGAAAAATCCATAAAGTACACCCTTGATCGAGCTCTGGAAGAGAGAGGAAGTGAAGAAGTTTCAGGCGGGAGAATGAAGAAATGAAGAAGAAAGAGAGAGAAAAGGGTTAAAACCCTCAAAATCCATGGGAACGCACCATAAGGCCCATCATTGCCTTAGGAGCCCAAAAGACCATAATCATTGCACTTGCCAAGCACGCAATCTACTTCAGAAGCTGACACTTGTCAAGAAAGTATTGGCACTTAAAAGAAATCCAACCTCGGACATACATACCCCTTAGTCACCTGTTAACATAGGTAACTAAGGGCTAGGGGTGATTGATATGCCCTATATGCACCCCACAACTCAAAGACACCAACCTCGAACAGGGAGATGGCCGAGGTTAGAAGGGCCCCAGATTAGCAACTAACAGTCTCGTCCTTTATAAGGTCGGCCATGGCCGACATTACTAGTTGACTCACTATCAGGCAGTAGCAAAGGCCTTCATGATCCATGAGGGCAGTAATTCGTCAGGTCATCCAGGGCTGACATCACGTCTACCTCATATAGCAACCACGGCTGGGTATAAGCCGAGGAAGCAAGGACTACACCATCATCATAATCAACCTCGGCTGGGAATCAACCGATGTTCCAACTATTCCTACATAACCCCGGCCCAGGCCGACGTTATAACCCCACCTGTCTTACCTCGACTGCCCTACTGGATCGAGACCAACATGAGTAACCTCGGAGTGGATGGCAGTCATACATCACCAACCTCGTACTATTCCAGGCCGAGGTTGGTGCCAATCGAAGACAACCGAGTCTTTTACTCATATATGCAAGGATAGGAACACGTGTACAAAATCAGTTGTAACAAATCAATCCCCTCACGTGAGGGAATATTTCATCATCATTCTCTACATGTGACAGGTGTCTTTATTGGATTGGTTAGATCAACACACACATTCTCATTGCATGCATAGGGGGTGCATTACACCCCCCCTCACACTATATATGCTTGCCTTCTCTTTCATGGAGGGGGATCCAAAATTAGAACCCTAGCTGAAACTCTGTCAAATTATACAGTAGAGAGAGAAAAGCTTGAGAGATTGTATCCATGGCCATTAGTGCCCTATTTTAGTGACCTTATTCACTCATTTGCATAATGGACGTAGACCTAATTGGCTGAACAACTTATATATTGGTGTTCATCCTCTTCTCCTTATCTCAATCTCTTATATTTAGCATATACTTGAGCTACCATGGTTATCACTGATTTGAGCTTACAAACACCTTAAAGGGTGGTGATATTTCCATCATCATCGGTAAGAGTCAATCCTTAAAATTTTAATGAACAGTATATATCCATGTCCTCTAAACCCAAAATACGACGAACACTAAACCCTCATGACCCAAAAAACTCAAATTATATGCAAGGGATCATCCCATTCAATAGAAAATATGGAAACTAAGGTTTTAATGAGGAATCGAGGATGAGGACATATCCCTTAACTCAATGGACCTGGTCCGATAAACAGTGCACATCTTCCTCCTTGAAATGCCTCTTCCCCCGATTAACTATAAATGTCCAAGGCCTCAAATCCGGCGACACCTCTTCCTCTCTCAAAATATCACTCTCTCTCTATTGTCACGACCCCAACCCAAAAATCATAGGGAACGAGTGTCTAGACATGCCACCAAGGCATCAATATTCTGGCATTAAAATTTTTCTTTTAAAATATATGTAGCGGAAGTATAATCACATGGTTATGAATCGTAAAATACTGAAGGTGAAGGAATTCATCATCAGAGCTTTCTAAAGGAAACTTCATTTATATTAAAATATCTAAGAGTTACAACTTGACAGAAATTTTAAAGCCTTTTAATTAAAGAGCCAAACATACTTTATCTAATAAAACAAAATTCTACTTAATGTAACAAAAAGAGCTCTAAAAGCTAAATCTTCAACATAGTCCCCTTATGTTCCATCCTCTTGCCAAATTATTTCCTGAAAAATGGTTAATTATAAAACATCAACTAAAAGCCGAATGAGATTCAATCTCCAAATATTCCAAGGTTTTCAGAAAATAGATACCTATACAATTTAGAACATAAGGTATATACATAGAGATAGTAATTTCAAGTAATATATATAAAGTAAATGACAATATATATATTCAGAATAAATAGTTCAGAACAGAGCAGATAAAACAATTGAGCGCATGTCAATTATTCATTTTTAGTGGCCATGTACGCTCTAATACCTAGACAGATAGTGTTACCAAATGTTTCCACTCGGTAACATCACAGACAGATAATCATGATTTCTGTAACAACGCCTTGCTTAGGGCACACCAGCGATAAACCATCTGGGAAGGTACCACCCAAATATTTCCACCCGGTAGTCAAGGCTAATATAGTAAGAGATTTTCCATAGGTCGAATCAATAATTTCAGAATTCAAATCAGATGTTTGTATGGAGAGATATAAACATATAACAAATGACGAAATCATCGTTATCAGATGTATTTTGAGAATAAAAGCATTTCACAAATTATACATAGTTTACATAATATAATCAAAATGCGCAAGAAATTGCATAGAGTACTCACCTAAAATAAAGGTCGAAATTATAGATAATGAGTCTTCGATCGCACGTTAATCTAACAAATACGATAAAGGTTTAAGTATACGTTCTAAACAATATCCAGTCTACATATTGTATTTTAATAATAACTTGTTTCAAAGGATTTCTAATACCCATTTTCTTAACTTTTAAAACTCATTGATTGTAATTAAAGGATTCAATTCATAGTTCTTACTAATCAGTCGGTTCCCAATAGAGATGGAGGGTCACAGGGGCACCGCTTAAATACCATCTCTTCTAGACAGAACATTTCCAGATTCATTCCCAGTAGAGATGGAGGGTCATAGGGGCACCACTTAAATACCATCTCGTCTAGACAGAATTTCACCGGGCCTGACTTTGGAATTACTTAAATGGGATTCCATAATAACGAGGAATTACATTTAAAAAATCATTTTTAAAAGCGTATATACAATTTCAAACAAGTTTAGATGAAAATAAAATCAACTTGGATTTCTTCTAAACTTTAAGTTTTGATTAGTGAAGTCCTTAGTGTATTTTACCAGCATAACTACTAAGTAAAGCTATAAAACACAAAATTAAAACTATAAAAATACATTATAACATTTAAATAAAATCATACCTACGAAATAAATTCTTTCTTTGAAATTATAGAACTCCTTCTTAAGATATTTCCCAAGATTTCTATCACTCTTTCTTACTATAATTCTCAAGGTATTGGTGTGAGTTTCAAATGAACCCTAAGGCCCTATTTATAGGTTTCCAAATGTATTACGGTGTTGACACGTGTCAAATGACTAAGATTTTTGGAGTGGTGATTCAACGCTGAGGTGTCGCATGCCGGAGTGGTCTTGCAGTGTTAATATCACCAAATGATGACAAGTGTTTTAGCTTTCTCTCTAAAGACGACATGTGTAAGGTGGAGGTGACCAGCACGTGGTGGAAAGGTGATAGGGGTATAAGGGTCATTTCACATATGAAGGGTATTTTAGTAATTTCACACTATATATTTTGAATATTTCTTAGAGGTCCTTGAAAATATTTTATTTACAAAATGGCCCATTTTGTATTTTTATTTTAGTTTAAATTTTCATAAATTTATATTTTCTACCCCAAAACTTATTATTTACCTTAAGATATGTCATAAGACTTCGATTTGATCCAATTTACAGTTGATTCTTCGTAATTAAAAATGGGGTTTGTTATATTGATAGCCAATAATACCACATATCTAGTAATACAACATCTATAAGATAATAAGTAACACATGGGTGTAAAAACAAACTATATACATATGAGCATATAAAAGTGGGGTCATTACATCTATAGTGGGAAATTAGGGTTTTTAGCATGTTTGGGGAGTATGCCAAAGTTTGGTATTTATAGAAAATATTAGGGGACCTAGGTTTTCCACTTTTCTCCACTCCTTTTCACAAATACCCCTTTAAAAAGGATTTTAGAACTCTTTAAACTTGGCCCTCAAGTTATAACCTAATTAGGCCACATCATTATCTCATGTTCAGAGCCTTCACAAGTCCATGTCACTAAATTTTGTAGCCTTTTTCTTATGCCATGTCCTTCCTTTTATCTCCGTGGCCTATCATTTTAAAGCCCTGGCCTTTTTATCGAAAACTCCAATTATAGTCGTGGCCTTATAGGAATATAAGGTCACTACAATCTCCCCGACCTAAGAAATTATGTCCTCATAATTAAATAAATTTTAAGTAATAACTTAATCAATACCATGGAATAAATGTGGTTACTTTTCTTTGATGGAAGACTTTAGCTCCCAATTGGCTTCTTCAGCAACTTAATGTCTCCAAAGTACTTTGACTATAGAAATTGTCTTAATCCTAAGTTATTTTTCCTTCTTCTCTAAAATTTCAACTGAGGCCTCATCATAACTCAAATCTCTGCAAATATCAATAGGCTCATGGTTAATAATATGCTTGTGGTCTCTAACATAGCTCCTCAATATTGAAATATGGAATACATTGTGCACATGGGACATGTTTAGGAGCTAAGCGAGCCTATAAGAAGTCTTCCTAATTCTTTCAAGTATCTCAAAGGGTCCTACGTATCGCGAACTTAATTTTACATTATTTCTAAATCTCATAACCCCCTTCCAAGGGGAAACCCTAAGAAAGGCATGGTCCCCGACCTCTAAGTCTATATGTCTTCTTTTAATATATGCATAGATCTTTTGTCTACTTTAAGCATTCTGCAGTCTTTCTTGAATATGTCTCACCTTATTTATGACCTATTCTACCATCTCTAGTTTCAATAGTTGTATTTCCCCCTGCTCATCCCAACATAAAGGGCTAAGGCATCTTCTCCCATATAAAATAATGTAAAGGGCATCTTAGTACTTGCCTGGTAGCTATTATCGTATACAAACTCCACTAAAGGTAGGTGGTTCTCTTTGTTTGTCCATCTGTCTACGGATGGAAGGTTGTGGTAAAGTTAGCCACGGCCCCATTGCTCTTTCCAAATTTTTTAAATCCCGAAGTAAATCTTAGGTCATAGTTACACACTATAGTAACAGGGACTCCATGGAGTTTTATGATATCCTTGATAAAGACCTTAGACAACTGATCAACATTGGTTGTGGTCTTAACAACCAAAATGTGTAAATTCTTGGCTAATATATCCACGATAACCCAAATGGAATTTATCCCTTTTGTGTCCTTAAAAATCCCACAATAAAGTCCATAAACATATTTTCCCACTTCCATTCTGGGATAGGCAAGGCTTGTGATAGCCCAACAAGCCTTTCATGCTCGTCCTTAAATTTTTGGCATACCAAACATTTAGCAACAAACTCCACATAATTTATCTTCATGTTAGGCCACCAAAATATTTTTTTCAAGTCTTAGTACATTTTGGTGCTTTAGGGGTGAATTTCAAAGGGTGAGGAATAACCTCCTTCTAATACCTCGACCTTGATCTCATCATTCTGAATCACATAAATTCTCATACCAAAGTATAGGGTTCCACGATCATCTACTCTAAAGGTTAAGATCTATCTTTTGTCTTCCTGTCCGCAGATCTTCTAGAGATCCGGGTCAGCGACTTGCACGACTTTTATTCTCTCAATAAAACTAGGTTCCACTATAATGGTACTTAAATGTTCGCGGCCTCTGTGGTGTATGAACTCAATCCCCATAGTCTCAAAATCTCATAGGACGTTCTATTAACTAGTGATCCTCAAATAATTAAAGGAAAACTTTATACATAAAGCATCGACCACTAGATTAGCCTTCCTGAGGTGCTACTTAATCTAACAATCATAATATTTGATTAACTCTAACCATCTCCTCTACCTCTTATTCAAATATCTTTGGGTGAAAATATAAGTTAAACTCTCATGGTCCGTGAAGACTTCACAAGTCTCCCCATGCAAATAGTGTCTCCAAATTTTCAAGGCAAAAACCACGACTGCTAACACAAAGTCATGGGTGAGGTAGTTCTTCTCATGTGTCTTTTGCTGTCTAAAGGCATGTGCAATAAATTTTCCATCTTGCATTAAAACAAACCCTAGGCCGCAGTCTAAAGCATCATTGTAGATAACATAATCTCCCCCTTCCTTGGGTAAGGCTAAAATGGGTGCGACCACTAACTTTTCCTTAATTTTTGAAGACTCTCTTCACACTTTGCGAACTAAATGAACTTTTTGTCCTTGTGTGTTGTTAACTAGATCAAGGACACGACAATTTTAGAAAATTCCTCCACAAATATTTTATAGTAACCTATTAGGCCTAGAAAACTTCTAAGCTTGGTCATGGTGGTTAGTCTTTCCCATACAAAAATGTATTCAACCTTTCCTGGGTCCACGGCCAACCCATCTTTATTCACAATATATCCTAGGAAGGCAATATCCTCAAGCCAGAATTCACAATTAGAAAAATTTGCACAGAGCCTTTCTTTCCTTAATAATTCAAACACGTCGAGGAGGTGTTCCTCATTATCCTCTATGGACTTTGAATAAATCAATATATCATCAATTAAAACAATCACAACTTTGTCTAGGAATGGCCTAAACACTCTATTCATCGAGTCCAGAAAAGCAATTGGGGCATTAGTTAGCCTAAAAGGAATAACCGCGAATTCATAATGACCACACCTGGTCTTAAAGGTTATTTTATGAATATCCTCATCCTTTATTTTAAGTTGGTGATATCACAACCTCAAATCAATCTTAGAGAAATATTTAGCATTCTCCAATTGGTAAAAAAAGATCATCAATCCTAGTCAAAGGATACTTAGTCTTCATGGTATCTTTGTTCAATTATCTATAGTATATGAACATTATTATAAATCCATTCTCCTTCTTCATAAAAATTACTCGGGTACCCCAACGGGAAGTGGTAGGCCCAATAGAGTCGCGTCCTAATAAATCCTTCTACTGCTCATTTAGTTCCTTTAACTCCATGGAGCTATTATATATGGTGCTTTTAAATTGGGCACGACCTCATGTACAAGGTCAATAGTAAATTGAATCTCTCTGTTTGGTGGAAATCCTAGAAATTCTTATGGCGAAACATCACTAAATTCCATGCCAATAGGGACATCTTCTAAAATGGTTGTCATCTTCTCAAGATCCTTCACATGGGCTAGATGTCAACGACACTTACCCGTTAACATCTTCCCAGCTATCAAGGCCGACATCAACAAAGGTTTCCTACTAGGCTTCGTTCCCCTAAAACTCACCCCCACCTCTCCAAGTTTACCTAGGTAATCTCCTTATCAGCGAAATCTATTTTAGCAAAATGGGTGGAAAGCCAATCCATACCTAAGATTACACCAAAGTCTTCCCTCTCTAAGGGAATTAAGTTAACTTCAAAACACCATTCCCCTATATCCATGGAACATTCCATAAATATGGTCTCAACCTATGAGGAAATCACTACTGGGGTGTCAATCACTAATGGAGGGTTTAAGGTCCCAGGCCTATTATTTATCTTCCATGCAAAAGTTGTGGATACAAAATAGTGTGTGGCCCCAAAATCAAAAAGTGAATGGCATTTCTATCATTAATAGTAATGGTACCTTCTATGACATCCTTGACCTTCTTAAATTTCTCATAATTTAGGGAAAAAAATTTAGTTGGACCCCATGGCTTCTTCACATCCTTCTTCGATAGTTTATAGTCCTTAACCTTGAGGCCTGATTTTCCATGATTGTAACAGCTCATTCCTAAAATGAAAGACTTTCTAAAGTGCCCCTTTATGCCATAGTTAAAGCAAGTAACTTTTACGGTGTCTATATTCTCACGCTTCTTGACTTTCGTGGCTCCTTGATCAGGCTATGGCTTCTGAGATTGATATCGTGGCTTATCCCCTTTCTTGGTTCCCTCAACTCCTCCCTTTCTCTTTTCTCCCTTGGAATTTAATTCATCTTCAAAGTCTTGTGCGATTATTTGATCCACTTCTACTAATTATGTGTAAGTCTGCAGCCTCAACCCCACAACCCTACTGTGAAGTCCATGCTTCAATCCCCTATCAAACTTCTTGGCTTTCTTTTCCTCAATATCAATAAGATAGGGACAAAATGTGACAACTTTGAAAACTTTGTTTCATATTCAGCCACAGACATAGTTCCTTGAGTTAACTCCATAAATTCCACTTTTATCTTCTTCTTGGCCGCGATCCGGGAATACATTTCTTGGAAGATCTTCTTGAATATAGTCCAACAAATAGTCGCAGCCTCTCTTCCTAGTTGGTTCCTCTTGACAATAGACCATCAATGATCAATCTTGTCCTCAAACATAAACAAGGCAAAGGAAACCTTTTACTGCTTGATATAATTAAGGACTTGTAAATATTCTCTATTTTCCTTATTCGTGCATCAGCCTTTTATGGATTAGGCTCTCTATTAAATGGCTCATGACCTAAATTTTTAAAATGCTTAATAGTTCATCATATTGGCCTATCTTCAGTTGTCCTTATATCCATAACCCTAGCCAGGGCTTCCGTGAACCCAATTATCACCTCAGGCACTAACTCTGCAGCCGCGTTGTTGTTGTTGTCCACGTCACCATTACCTCCTTTGTGGTTACCTCTTACCATAACTTTCTGATAATAATCGTGCATGTATAAGTTTACAATCCTATTGTTATGTCTTTAAATAAGACTACGTAAACTAAAAATTGGTAACACTCCTAAAGTCTCCTACATCGAAGTCTCTGATATAAATTGTAATGCCCCAAGACCTAGCCCTTTTAGGTAGGTGATGCCTTATCGTTTGATCTCACATGTCTAAAACTTTAATATTAGGGCAAACTTACTATGTTGCGGCCTATTAAAGGCCTCAACATCATTGTTAGAGTTGGCAGAGTAATCATTCATCTCAGTTCATAAAAACACAATATAAAGAGATCATTGTGCCAATATTAATATCCATTGATAATCACTAATACAATCTCTTAATATAATAATTGTTATCATACAATCCTTTTATATAAACTTATAAGATTGAAAAGTACAACTTAGAAGGAAATCTCTAAGGTCTACATGCTAAATATTAAAAATGCATCCTCAAAATTCAATATGATGATAAATCCTCTGCGGCATCTACTTCTACTCATTGACAACTAAATATTCTATGGCCGCTCATCGTGAGAAAACAAAGAATATATAAGGGATGAGTTATAATAGCCCAATAAGGGTTAAATCAAGTGTCCTTAACCCACATGTAAATGTTAGTACTAGCGGATAAAAGATATACTAACAAGGTAATGAGAAAAATAGTGCAAATAAGCATAAATGTGCAATATAAATAAATAGGAAAGGAAAGAATATAAATTTCCCAACCCCTTAGAATACCTCCAATCACCTGAGGATCCAATCTATGTTAGACCTCAACTCCTCGGCTTCTCCTAATGCTCTATCTCCCTTGATCACCTTGGCTTCCCCCATGGCTTTATCTCCCATGGTTCACCCTTATAGTCTGAGACTTTTATTTTATATACTTGGACATCTCATTCTACTCAGACTTATTCTAGATATCAATAACCTAGTGATGCCACATGTCGCGACCTCCCCTTCTGCCCAATTCCATGATTTGTGGTTTGGTGTTAACTCTGCAACTTAGCTGAACTCTGCCAAGGTGCAAGCCCCTGTAACACCCCGCCCAATTAAATACCAAGTGATCAGTCCTTTATTAAATTAAAATGGAATATCTTTTTGGTTCATTCTTAGCATCATTGTCAAAAAATATTTATCTTATTAATCACCTAATAATTAATCAAGCTAGTGTCAAAACTTTTAATCCCTTAATTAACTTCCAACAATTTAAACCATTCACCACATTTACCATTCTTATGAATAAAATAATGTTGAATAAGAAACCATATGACTGAATAAATAAGACTTGAATAAACGTCCCAGTTCAAAAGTCTCAAATATAATAATCCATAATAAAACTAAATCCCATCAAACTGAAATAAAGGAGTACAATATCTCTCGAAAATAAATGATAGCTGAGAATGGGCAACATGCCCTAATTGAAATAACTAGATCAGGAACTAAATGAATAATAGTGGGGGGCATCTAATACAAGGGCCTGCAACTCCCACAATAGCTGTAGCACATCAAATCATCTAATAGTCTACGCCTGGCGTCCCTGTGGCTGGACATTTAAAATAGTTTGCCCAAGGGAAAATAAATTTGCAAGAAATGGGTCAGAGCCCGAAGCAGTTTAGCAAGTATATAAAATGCTTAAAAGCATATATTATATACATGTTAGTTGTGAGGGTTCTCTCTTGAGAAATCTCACCTCTCAACTAGTGTGAACGCCTAACACACCGCTAAACCATTCTAGTTACTGTTCTAACGCCTAACTAGTTCAAGCTCATTAATCTTCAAATCTATTATCTCATAATAGCTATCCGTATTTCCCATGTAATATGTTAATGAATATTTTCACATCTTTTATCTCGAGTGAGAGTTTTCACATTCAAAGTTAAGTGTTCATGTACTTAAGTTATTTTAGATTTCACTATCCATCTTATCTACTAAGTTCACACAGTAGAACATATCACAAGTATACATATTCATCACTCTATCACATATATATACTAATACAACATCTCTAGACTCAGTTGCGGTGCATGCATACTTTGCTATCATGTCCCGGTACATCTCACACTATATAAAGGACTGTTGGTTCGGTATCTTCCTCGAACCATAAATACAAATCACATATATTGGAGGCAAACATAGTCCCCAGTCAAATGGGCCATGCACATACCTACGCTCCCATTCAACTGCCGAACTATCATACTCTCAGATAGTACGTTTCTAAGGTTCTATGTTCTGGGTACAAGTCTAAAATCCCCCCGAATGGGCTCATCAGGATACGACCGTCCACGACGCGAAACCTCCCCCGATAACAAGCAGCGTAGGTATGTCATACACATAAAGATCATACAACAAGCATACGCACAACCTATATATTTATATCATTGATATGGGTATACATACATCCCATATCATAAGTCTCATACGTAGTATATTTATATCCCGAATATCACACATATTAATATATTACAACTTTACTTCTCATTGTACGCTCCCGAGTATCTCTCACCACTCAAAGTGTATCCTTCATCCTACTAGTCTAAGTCGTCGGTTTTCTTGAATTCTCGCGACCCGAATTATTCACACAATTGGGTATTTCTCTCTATTAAGCCCAATTAAATTTACTCCTTATTTCCTCCTCATAGGACCTAGCCTAAAACCCACTATAGGACCACTGGTACTTCAATATAATTCCCATTATATTTAAAATTAAATTCCACTAATGAATCCTGAACGATTTCTAAAGATTCTAAACAAAAAGGGAAAAGGTGGCCAAAACTGGGCAGCCTAATCGATTCAGCTCTGGTTCGAATCGATTAGCCTTGCCGAATTGATTCGGCTAGAGACCGAATCGATTCGCCCCTACAAGTATCGAATTTTTGCATTTTTCAAGCTACGGGTTTCATCCATAATAATCACCAAAACCTCCATTAGATCATCCCAAACTCCAAAACCATTGCACTAGATGTTATACTAACCTAAATACATGAATTCTAGCGTACAATAATCATAAATTCATCACGGGGCATCAAATATTGGGATTAATTCAAGACAATTACATAAAAACCCTAGTTTCTTAATTTCTCTTTAAGAACTTAACCCAGATTTCTTACCAATTTAAATCTCCTTAAGTCATAAATTTCATTCTATATGCAATATAGAGTTATACCTAACATGGTTCTGCTTCAACATCATCAAATTCACTTTCGAATTCAACCTAATTTCAACATAATTATGTGAAGAATGTTCCTACACTAACATGGATGTATTATGTACTCAAAATTTAGCAACTTTAAACACTTTTCTTTGTATGTAGGTCTAATCCGTTGAAGAAGATGGATCTCTTGGTGTTCCTTCCATTTCTATCTACAATCCGGTGGTGGTGGTGGTGGTGGCGGTGCAAGAATGTGTAGGATTGGTGGTTCTAGCCTTTGGAAGTCCTATCCTCTTCCTCCTATGGCCTCTCTGTGACTTATCTTTGTTTCTCACGTAACTAACCCTAACCCCCTTCTCTAATCATATATGTTACACTTAGAAAATTCGTAGGTATTGTTTCTCCAAAAATACAAATGACCAAAATGCCCTCCCGGGATGCCGATTTGGTCTAAAACTTCTCTGGGACCCAAACTAAACCCCCGAGTAGAATTTTTTGACTATCTCGAACCTTCCGTAAACTTTGGCGCACTCGAAATGACCATTTGGATGACTTAAAAATAAATTACTTTCTATCTCGTTGAATTGAGTCCCGACACGACTGACACGCGCGTCCCGACTTAATTATTGTAACTGATGTATTTTTCACTCGCGGTAATTTTAATAAATTCGTAATCACATATTACTTTACTCACTAAGTAATATTCAATATAATTCACATAAATAAATACTAAACCTTATCTCACTAGTTAATATTTATTTTAATTCGGATTAATTATCAATTAATTTTCCATATTTAATTTTTAATTAATCCCACATTTAAAAAACTTAAAAATATGGGGTGCTACATCCCCATAGTTAACTTAGGCTTTATCTCCCAAGGGCTAATTTTTTTGACCTATAAGAACTGAGCGTGAGGCCCTCACCAAACAATGATACCTCGGCTTGGCCAACTAGTGTCGTGACCTCAGCATCAAATCCCATCTTAAAAACCACACACGCACAATATAATACTACCCAAGAGTCCACGGTCTCAAAGAAAGAGTTAGAACTTCTAATCTTCAAACAATAAAGGTATTTCAGTAAAATAAAAATTTTAAACCCTAATTGTCTCATAACTCAAATCCTCAAAGATAAAAGGTAATACCCTAAACAAAACCTCATAAAATTAATAAGAATATCCTCAAAACCTCATAGTCACAAACCCACAATCTCCAAATAAGAAGCCTAAATGGAAAGCTTCTAAAGCATGGATTTAAATGAATTGTAATAGTCCTCGTCCTTAAAATCTCAATGGATAGTAAATAACCATGGCCTCTAAACCCAAAATACGATGAACAATAAACCTCCATGGCCCCAAACCCAGAAAACTTAGATTACATGCATGGGATCATCTTATTTAATTAAAAACATGGTCCATTACCTCAATTTCCCTGGTTCGATGAATAGTGTACGTCCTCCTTGAAACACCTCTTCCTCCAGTGAACAGTAAATGCCTATGGCATCAAATTCGGAAACATCCCATCCTCTCTCAAAATCTCACTTTCTCTCTTTAGAGTGGGAAATTAGGCTTTTTATCAGCTTTGGGAAGTTTGCCTAGGGTTGCTATTTATAGGAAATACTATGTAACCTAGGGTTTCTTCTTTTGACCTCTTTTTTTTCATAAATACCCCTATAAAAAGGCTTCTAGTTACCTTTAAACTTGGCTCTCAAGTTAAGACATAATTAAGCCATGTCATCATCGCACGTGTTGATCCTTCGCAAGTCCATGTAGACAAACTTCGCGGAATTTTTCTTAGGCCATGGCCTTTCTTTTATCTCTGTGGCCTATCCTTTCAAGGTTGTGGCCTTTTTCTTCATAATTCCAATTATGATCGTGGCATCCTAGGACTCTACGGTCATTACATGATTGGAATGAACGGTGATTGAAAGTTGAGGACATAACTTGTTGTTGGGAGACAAAAATATGATGTTGTTTTGTTCTGGCGTCGCCATGTGTCACCATCTAGTTGGACCAATAACTGAATATTATCGATGCTAAGAAGGAGCTGAGTGGTCGGCCTTAGATCTCCATGTGACCTTGAATGATTGGGCAACTGCAGAAGCTTGTTCCTTTGCTAAAAAAATTAATGCATGAAGAGGGAGTTGAACCTCGGACCATTTGGTCTTTTATCACACAAGCAAACCACTAGGCCCAACTTCCTCTTATTAAACATTTTACCCCCATTTTAATTATAAACATTATCTTCAAAAAATTTCTTCTTTTTCCACTTGGACTCCAAAACCTCCTAACTTCTCCATTTGAACTCCAAAATTCACTTTTTTTTTTGGGGGGGGGGGGGGGGAGTTATAAAAATGCAAAATAAATATAATTAATTCGAATTTCGGCCAATAAAGAATTGGGAAATTACCGACATACTCCTAATTGCAATTTAACCCCCATAATTCATATCTTACTCGTTTCAAACCCAAATTCAACCAAATTTCAATGAGAACCTTGTTTTTCCCAAAACAAACATTTTAAAATTACTTTTAGGCCCAAAATATTAATGAAATTATGGTTTTAACCCCTGGGATTTCTAAAATTTCATTTTAAACTTGAATTATTTTCAAACTTGCAATTTTTCTTCTAAATTACAAAAACGACTCTAAAACTCACTAATTATGATACAATGGACTTAACGTCCTAGATCTGGAAATAAATAATACAAAATTATGCACTCATCACCAAACATTAATATAACACCCCGTGAAATCTAGAGCCAGATTGATCAAGTCCAAAAATAAATAATACGAGTCTAAAATAATTAAGTACCATTCTAAGCATGACTAAAATAAACTAAAGCATAATACTAAAGAACTCATAATAAAAATATAAATAAGTCAGCATAATATCTAATACCATAAAACCCAATAGTAAATAAAATTCATTACAGGAAGATACAAACTGTCACCATTTTAAACCATTTCTAAAAGAGATAAAAACTAATACAATAATCCAACCCAAGTGGAAATGTAAAAGAGTATAAGGGGAATGATCATGCATGCTCGACACGTACATCCTATATAAGATCTGAAATTTGAAGGAATGCAAGTGAAATCAAATTTGTGGCTACAACAACGACCTAGGTCCTGAAAACAGATATCAATAACAACGTTAACAAGTCTACAAAGAGTAAGAATTTAATCGAATTTGGAATACAATAATAACCACACATCTTCCTCTATTATTTTAGTTGTTTTGTAAGTTAACCCACCCTAAACAACCCCAAATATAGCATGTGTTTCTAATCCCAAGCCTAAGTGAACCCAATAATTAATTATGATTCTTCGCAAATGAATATAATTAAGTGGTCTCTAGCATAATCTCAAAAAAAGGGAAGACAATCTCAAAGTATAATATCCACATAAGTATGGCCCCAGACACATACAAGTAAATTAGCTATGCACGTTCCCACACATAAATACCACTACCCCAAAAGAGAAAAAATGCCACATTTTTTCAGCCAGTTGTTGTCACGGTCAAACGCCGTGATAGAAAATACACGCGTGATCGTGACAATAACCCTGCCTTTTTTTTTGTCATGGTCTTGTCACAGTTCTTGATCATGACAAAGTCCGTGATATGAAAAAATCGGGATTTCATCTCCTAAAACCCTATTTTCCCACCAAAATAGTACACTTTCCCTCCTCTCTCTCATCAACTCGACATGTGTTTGTTTGCTGTAAAATAGTTGTATTTACAAGTATGGCTTTCATATTGTTAGAAAATAACTTATGCAAAATCTAGGTTTGGACAATTTGTCTTTGATATTTTTTTGGGCTTGAATATATGTATTTGTTTGTTATAAACTAATTATATTTACATGTATATCTTGATATTGTTAGAAACAATTTGTGCAAAATCTAGGTTTGAACATTCTTACAATGTGAATATTTTACTTTGATATTTGTTTAGGCTTGAATATATATTTTTATTTGTTGTAAATTTAATCATTTTGGTTGAAAAGAATGATTTGTAGGTTTATTTAAAAATTTGAAGGATTTTGGGATTTTTGGCTTTGGTATCTTTTATTGTAAATATAATCAAGAACACAATGAATGTTCTATCATAATTTCTAATTTGGTATGTATACGCGACTTAGGGTTACGACCTGGGTTTTGAAAATTGGGTTCAATTAGGTTAGAGAGTATAATTAGAACCAATTTTGTATGTATATGCAGCTTAATGTTTCAACATGATAATGTTTCAAAATTGTGTAATTAGATTGTGCTTATGTCTATGTTAACTAATGATTAAACTATACACGGGAATAAACTAACTTGTAGAAACACCCATGGTAGTTAACTAATGATTCAATTACTCATGGTAGGTAATGATTCCTACAAGCTATTATGGGGTATTCTCTATAAAAAAAGTGGATGGGTGAGACAAATAGACTCAGGGATGTTTACCATAGACCTACTAATGAGTTTGTAAAATTCGCAAAGAGGTGTATCAATGAGGAAGAGTTCTCCTTTCCTTATGAATGTTTTAGAAATGGGAAAGTGTTTGAATGGAAAAAAATTTAGATGGGGTATGTAAGACGATTACCGGGTATGGGTTTTTCACGAGGAAATACATTGTCCCATTGTACCCAAACAACCTCCACTACAACTATCAAGAAGAACAATGATGTAAGGACATGAGGATCCCCCGTAGAGAATAATATGTTATATGATCTAATAGATGATGCTTACAGAGTTCACGTGGTGGCAGATAATGCACAAAAGTAGTAAACTAAAAGCACATTATTGTCGCAAAAGAAATTATAGGTGAAACAACTTGTGTGTTGGAGAAGTACTTCCCCGCGCATTCTTCGACATAAGTATTCACTTCTTGGTGCACTTATTAGATGAGGTAATTCTTTGCAAACCAATAAGATATCGATGGATGTACCCGTTTGAAAGGTCGAATAAATTTTTTAAGGAGTAAGTTAAGAATACAAGGTACATTAAAGAATCCATCACGAAGGAATACATTATTGTGGAGGCATCCGTGTTTGCTATGGAAAATATTCTCGACCCTAACATTGTAGATGATGGAGATGTCTTCATCGATGAGGGTGGTCAAGTCGCGGTAAAACGAGTTAAACTGACAAATTAACAATATGAGCAAGTGATTCGTTATATATTTGAATCCCATGAAGATGTCGACGAATGGAGAGAGTAAGTTCGTGTTGTTATCTTATATACTTGATCACCTGCTTGATAAATTTTGTCATTCAATGTGGAAAATATAATGCATCCAGGCATAATGAAAAAATGAAGGGCGGTTTCACATCTAGACTTTCGGTGTCACGTGAGGTAATTATTATGCCAAACGTTCCTTATTATATGATAAATAATTTCAAGATTTAAAATTTATCTAACTAACTTATGTAATTCATAATTTCAGTTGTTGAAGACGAGTGATGCCACGTAAAGGTTTGCTAGTCTCGCCACTGACCCAATTTCATGGCACATTAGTATAAGAAGTATCAACTGAATGGTTATGTATTCTCGTTGAGGTTGTACACAAAAATACATTGTTATAAATTAGCAACGTTTCATATAAAGCCCTTACGTATTTCAGGGCGAGTGCAAAAGATAAAAACCTCGTTGAAGTAAAAATGACTTACTATGGTGTAATTCAACATATCTTTAAATTACACTATATATATTTCAAAGGGTTTTTGTTTTACTGTGATTGGGTAAGAGTTAAAGAAAAAACTTCTTGTAAAGTCGATTCAGGTACCATTTTGATAATGGTAGACTTGTCCAAGATGAAGAGAAAGGAGCATATGAATGTGAGCCATTTGTTTGTGCACGTGAAAAGCTCAAGCAAGTATTTTACTCGAATTATATCAACAACAAACCATGGTTAGTCTTATTACATAGGCGAAAACGTCTAACCAGTAGCTTGGATGACCTGATTGTCCCTACTGAATATCAATCCATTTGACAACTCCAAATCGAAATAACTTCTAGATACTTTACATGAGTTGAGTTATTTGGTTTGTAAAATTTATTGAGGATTCTAATTCATAATTTGTAATATGTAAATTTTAATATGTAGTTTGAAACAATCTCAAACATTAATTTATTGTTCATTAACTCTAATGTTGGTTGTTATATTAAAATAGTCGTGCGAGTAATATCCTGATTGAGTATTTTCGTTTGTTTCACTAATGAAAACAAGTGGGTGGAATAGTTTTGTGTTATTTAAATTATTATATACCAAACTTGAGTGTTTCCATTTGATTTATCTTATATATTATGCTACTATAACCTATTTTTAGTAAAATATGACTTCATTAGGCCATTAGACCCCGAAAACAAGCGGGGGTGATGAGGGATCATCTAACAATAATCCCCATAAGTTTAGGAAATATGGGAGCGTAGTTAAAAACAAGATTAATCTAAATGTGAGTGCGTTAGTGTTATTTAAATTAGTAATTGGTCTTGGGTGCGAAAATTGGATCGTGCTTGTGGAGCTGAAGATGGACATTTAGGGGGCCTTAGACGTATGAAAATCTCAATATTAATATTAATATTTGACTTTTATATAAGGTTTTATTATTATATTTTTATGTTAATTCACTAAATTTATTATATTATCTATTTGTCAAACAACAACAATTCAACTTGCCCCCGATAGTGCGGGACAATGTACTGTCGGGTTTAAGCGGGCAGTGGAAGACAAGGAAGAAAAAAATTATGTTCCAGTTATTTCGAGCATAACTGAGAGTCTGTGCTAAAGTGTAAGTACACTGACCCGAAGAAGGATCCAATCATGTCGGCCAACTCGGCGTCGAAGAGACAATTGACTTCTCGTGGCTCGGGGAGGACTAGACGATTAAAGAAGGTGGATGTGCACTACTCTGGGGGACATATTACGTGTAGGTGGAGTATATGATGGTAATTAAATTGATTTAAATTAAATTTTGTTTAGTGGCAAGTAAATTACTTTAATTTGGTCAAATTTTGATTTATTTTGGCCGCATTTTGTAGGAGCCTGGGAGTGGCCCGAGGGGAAGATCACATAGGACAAACTCCTATATAAATATTCAGATGAAGAAAGGTGAGCCTTCTAATCCATAGGTTGTCGAGACCATCGTGAGCCATAATTGAAATTATATTGTTAATTTTAGACTGTTTATTAATATTATTTTTCAAAGTTAATAATGTGTTCTTATACTGTTTCAAGAGAGGCTAAAGCCCACCGCTCAACACCCAGAGTGATGCTGACAAGGTATCTCTGAGTACGGATGCACGGATCCAAGTGTTGATCCAGATAGAAAAGGCCATACTTGGGGTGTCAGCTCCCAAATAGGAAAGTCGAAGATGATGGGCGTTGCTTGTAGTAATAGTAGATTGTCCTCTAAGTTCGAGACGCACAAATCATACACATGCTCAAAATTTGAAAGTCTCTAACAAACGATGAAACATATGTTCACAGATAAAAGGAAGGTGAAGGCGAAGGATAAAGGAAAGGGTAGGTGAGGGGACCACTACTCCATCCCCCTAACCGAATTCGACCTACTCATCATGCATGTACGACATGTACTCTACACCAACCCAACTATTCGGACTCCATTTGGGCCAATTGGGAAGAGGGAATATATCATGGACACCCGTGGAGGTGGCCGAATTACCAAGGGAGCGAAGGACACAACCATCACTACAGGTACCATGGTGCATAACCACCCACTGTAACATTTTCAGTCCCATGTTCGAGTCACTGATATTATAGTGGGGAAATAGGATGAGGTATTGTGGTTAGACTAGCAAGCTGATGTCCATCATATTGACGACATGTTGTGGGTATACATCGTCTTGCTAACTTTTCTCCACCATCCTTATTAATTTTTTAGGATGTTACATTTGATAAAACTTGGATGAAGTAATAAAACTTGTGTTGTATTGATGTAATTAACTTAAAACATTAATTTGGTTGGATATATGGAATTGGTATGTTTTTTTTTTATTTCATTGCTATATCGTATTATAATGTTGATTGTGTTGATGTTGGTTTAAACAAAAATATGACTTTTTAAAACATTTTTACTCAGTAATTTTTTTTCATGTTATGCAATTTTGTCACTTTCTTTGACGGCGACATTTTTTTTCACGATCAAGGATCGTGACAAAACTCAAGAAAAACTAAGGGTCCTACACACGAACTTAATTTGAACCTGTGCACACAGCTACCACTACACCAAAACTGGCGATTGGTCACGGCCAAAATCCCTGACCAAAACTGTGGGTCGCGGACTTGGGCCGTGACCATTTTCGTGGGTCGCGGCCCAAGTCCGTGACCAAAAAATGGTCACGGCCAAGAGGGGTCACGACAGATGGTCGCGGACTTTGGCCGTGACCCATGCCGTGACGGGTCGCGGCCCTCATCCGCGACCCACAACCGTGACAAATTGGTCGCGGCCAAAGTCCGCGACCCAAGTCCGTGACAAATAAAAAATTAAAAAAATCATCGCGGCCCTAATCCGTGACCCATAACCGTGACAAATTGGTCGAGCCAAACTCCGCAACCCACTTCCGTGACAAAAAAAATTGGTCGCGGCCCTCATCCGTGACTCACAGCCGTGACAAATTAGTCGTGGCCAAGGTCCGCGACCCACGTCCGTGACAAAAAAAATTTAAAAAAATTGGTCGCGGCCCTAGTCCGCGACCCATAACCGTGACAAAAAAAATAAAAAAATGGTCGCGGACTTTGGTCGCGACCATTTTTAAGCGCGACAAAAAAAACAAAAATGGTCATGGACAAAGTCCATGACCATATTTATCTATAATTTAAAAAAAATGTATTTTTTTGTCCAATCCTAAAATTGGGGGTCCTGTGAGTGCACCGTCGGTTGCTACGAGATGTTACAAATATTTATTATAGGCAAAACAATAAAAAAAATCACAAATTGCGAATTGAGAATGTTGTTAATAAACAAATATATATACAAACTTAAAAATATTACACGTCTTAATAATTCACAGACCAAAAAAAAATTGGGCAGAGTTTCCTTTATTTTCTTGATATTCCAAAACCTGTAAATGAAAAACCTGCTTATTATAAAGCCCGCATGGCTATAAAATTCAACAATCAAGTTATAAAAGCCCGCACAGCCATAAAACTAAATAATAAAAGCCTACACGGCTATAACACATAAAAAACATTATCCTGAATGTACACAACATATAAACAATCTCCATGTTGTAAACCATGGCCTCCTTCATTTGTTCCACGTGCAAAAATCCTACAAATGATAGGATACAAAAAACAAAAATATCAATAACAAAGTAGTTTTACAAAAAATTTAATCAAGCTGAAAAATTGCATATATGAGTTAAAATTATCAGTAACCAAGTAGAAATATTAAAATTACCGTCGTTTTGAGAGGTGTTTGTGGGAGGTGTTGGTGCCACCCACGGGGCCGTTCGGGGGCTGTTTCGAGTTTTCACCCTCTAACGCCATGTTTTGCTTAAGTGTAGAAATACGCAAATTACCGTCGTATTCTCAAACCGGGAGACCCGCGGCTGCGAGGTCAGTTCCTACGAGTTACGTTGGTCCCGTGGGAGGTGTTGGTGCCACCCATGGGGCCGTTCGGGAGTTGTTTCGAGTTTTCACCCTCTAACGTCATGTTTTTAAGTCTAAGTCTAGAAATAAGCAAATTACCGTCGTACTCTCAAACCGGGAGACCCGCGGCTGCGGGGCCGGTTCCTACGAGTTACGTTGGTCCCGTGGGATGTGTTGGTGCCACCCACGGGGCCGTTCGAGGGTTGTTTCGAGTTTTCATCCTCTAACGCCATGTTTTTAAGCCTAAGTCTTGAAATATGCAAATTACCGTATTACTCTCAAACCGGGAGACCCGCGGTTGCGAGGTCAGTTCCTACGAGTTACGTTGGTCACGTGGGAGGTGTTGGTGCCACCCACGGGGCCGTTAGGGGGCTGTTTCGAGTTTTCACCCTCTAACGTCATTTTTTAAGTCTAAGTCTAGAAATAAGAAAATTACCATCGTACTCTCAAATCGGGAGACCCGCGGCTGCGGGGCCGGTTCCTACGAGTACGTTGGTCCCGTGGGAGGTGTTGGTGCCACCCACGGGGCCGTTCGGGGGCTGTTTCGAGTTTTCACCCTTGAACACCATGTTTTTAAGCCTAAGTCTTGAAATATGCAAATTATCGTATTACTCTCAAACCGGGAGACCCGCGGGTGCGAGGTCAGTTCCTACGAGTTACGTTGGTCCCGTGGGAGGTGTTGGTGCCACCCACGGAGCCGTTGGGGGGCTGTTTCGAGTTTTCACCCTCTAACGCCATATTTGCTTAAGTGTAGAAATAGGCAAATTACTGTCGTATTCTCTAACCGGGAGACCCGAGGCTGCGAGGTCAGTTCCTACGAGTTACGTTGGTCCCGTGGGAGGTGTTGGTGCCACCCACGGGGCCGTTCGGGGGCTGTTTTGAGTTTTCACCCTCTAACGTCATGTTTTTAAGCCTAAATCTATAAATAAGCAAATTACTGTCGTACTCTCAAACCGGGAGACCCGCGGCTGCGGGGTCGGTTCCTACGAGTTACGTTGGTCCCGTGGGAGGTGTTGGTGCCACCCACGTAGCCGTTCGGGGGTTGTTTCGAGTTTTCACCCTCTAACGTCATATTTTTAAGCCTAAGTCTTGAAATATGCAAATTGTCGTATTACTCTCAAACCGGGAGACCCGCGGCTGCGAGGTCAGTTCCTACGAGTTACGTTGGTCCCGTGGGAGGTGTTGGTGCCACCCATGGGGCCGTTCAGGGGCTGTTTTGAGTTTTCAGCCTCTAACGTCATGTTTTTAAGCCTAAATCTATAAATAAGCAAATTACTGTCGTACTCTCAAATCGGGAGACCCGTGGCTGCGGGGTCGATTCCTACGAGTTACGTTGGTCCCGTGGGAGGTGTTGGTGCCACCCACGGGGCCGTTCGGGGGCTGTTTCGAGTTTTCACCCTCTAACGCCATGTTTTTAAGCCTAAGTCTTGAAATATGAAAATTACCGTATTACTCTCAAACCGGGAGACCCGCGGCTGCGAGGTTAATTCCTACGAGTTACGTTGGTCCCGTGGGAGGTGTTGGTGCCACCCACGGGGCCGTTCGGGGGCTGTTTCGAGTTTTCACCCTCTAATGCCATGTTTTTAAGCCTAAGTCTTGAAATATGCAAATTACCGTATTACTCTCAAACCGGGAGACCCGCGGCTGCGAGGTCAGTTCCTACAAGTTACGTTGGTCCCGTGGGAAGTGTTGGTGCCACCCACGGGGTAGTTCGGGGGCTGTTTCGAGTTTTCACCCTCTAACGTCATGTTTTTAAGTCTAAGTCTATAAATAAGCAAATTACCGTCGTACTCTCAAACCGGGAGACCCGTGGTTGCGGGGCCGGTTCCTACGAGTTACGTTGGTCCCGTGGGAGGTGTTGGTGCCACCCACGGGGCCGTTCGGGGACTGTTTCGAGTTTTCACCCTCTAACGCCATGTTTTTAAGCCTAAGTCATGAAATATGCAAATTACCGTATTACTCTCAAACCGAGAGACCCGCGGCTGCGAGGTCAGTTCCTACGAGTTACATTGGTCCCGTGGGAGGTGTTGGTGCCACCCACGGGGCCGTTCGGTGGCTGTTTCGAGTTTTCACCCTCTAACGCCATGTTTGCTTAAGTGTAGAAATACGCAAATTACCGTCATATTCTCAAACCGGGAGACCCGCGGCTGCGAGGTCAGTTCCTACGAGTTACGTTGGTCACGTGGGAGGTGTTGGTGCCACCCACGGGGCCGTTCGGGGGCTGTTTCGAGTTTTTAGCCTCTAACGTCATGTTTTTAAGTCTAAGTCTAGAAATAAGCAAATTACCGTCGTACTCTCAAACCGGGAGACCCGCGGCTGCGGGGCCGATTCCTACGAGTTACGTTGGTCCCGTGGGAGGTGTTGGTGCCACCCACGGGGCCGTTCGGGGGCTGTTTCGAGTTTTCACCCTCTAACGCCATGTTTTTAAGCCTAAGTCTTAAAACATGCAAATTACCGTATTACTCTCAAACCGAGAGACCCGCGGCGCACGACTAAGTTTGGTCTTGTCACGGTGACCAATGTCTTGTCATGGTCTATGACCGTGACAAGTCTTGGTCACCCAATTATTTTAATTGGTTACATAGTGTAAAAAAGACTGTAACAAGGGGGTGTTATCATGGTCAATGACCGTGACACAGTCTATTGTCTCGCTCGAACTTTTCACGGGGCTTAATCGTGACAACTTTTTTTTATCACTGTCTTTGACTGTGACAACAGGGCCCAAATGGTTTAGTGTACGAAGGTCTGTCCCTATTAGCTTCGAGGATTACTCATGCAGATAAGTTATAGTTATAGGTCGCCCCATGCCTATAACCTCAAAGCATCAACAAAGGGATATGTCACTATGCCTTTCCATCATTCATATAGACATATATACCCAAGATTATAAGAAGAACACCCCCGTTTACTCCCCCCTCGGGATACGGGTACGTCAGCAGTAGGACTCGGGGTAAGATGGCTAAGGTAAGTCCGTCGCTATCACTAGGGTACCGGTGTAGTCGACGTCGATAAAGAGATACATCCTAGTACGTCCCCCACGAGTACTCATACATGGTATGGTTACACATTAATTAAACCAATCAAAACTAAACCCTACTCTAGGGATTTGTTAACGAAACTTGTTGTTCGATTAGTTTAAATTCCAACCATAACTAATTTCCATAAGTTTTACCCCAAAGTAGCTAGATTACTTATTTGTGATATCGGTATTTTAATTACCCTACTGATTTATAAGGTATTTTAATTATCCCATTAATCCTTTAATAGAAATAATTAAACTTGTTCCATTCAACACCCCTAAATAACCCCCCCTAAAGGAATTTTGCCAAACCTGAATGCTAATCGATTCATCCCTGGTGTGAATTGATTCACCCTCTGTGCGAATGAAGCTTTCTAACAGCATAACAGTGGAGACGAATCTCTTACCAAGCCAACCTAAAAGCCTCTAGAATACATCAAATAACCATCTCCTTCATAAATAAGTTAAATATCAACATAACCAACCTATATTTACTTGTTTAAACAATTATAGCATGGATTTAAGGGTTAATTTTAGATTATGAAGTTAACCCTATGTTCAAATTTTTAACAAATTAATCTCAAATTTGAATCGATACTTGAAGTAAATAAGGGGATTTCGTTAAATTTATTAACAGAATTCAGTATATAACAATCTTACTCGGATTCTAAGGAAAATCTTATAAGATTCATCGTCAATTTCCTCTGATACATTAACCCGTGATTGAGGTTTAATTAATAATTAAACTAAATTCGAAATTAAGGTTTTGATTATAAAAATTAGATTTATAAACATGTTGATGATATCGATTTCACACTTGGTGTTTAAAAGATCTTCCAACTTCCCAACTGCCCTCAAGGTAGGGTATAGGTCCTAAGGCTATCTACTGACCTCAGACGGACCACTACTTATCTGATTAGGCCTCTGATAAACCCAAAGGTAAGCTATGGTACTATGGCAGACCTCAGTTGCGCATCCTTTCCATAGGTTGGTCGCTCCAGTATACCCCCTCCAGCAATCTCAAAGACCTCGACAAAAAGGTTCTATTATGGTTTACGCTCTCAGCTGACCTCATATTGAAGGATAATGACCTCGAAATGTCACTCAGACCTCAGTCCTAGGATGTGGCAACACGTGGTACTTCAGGGTCAATTCCCAGCAAGTCCACGATCTCTCCATCCCCTCTTTGACCTCCGATAGTGTCCCTATAAGTTGTCTGGCGGAGTAGGTGAGAAGCAGAACACTATTCCACTTATTTCCACTACACATCTCCACTTGCATTGGATGCTCCCATCATTATTAAATTCACTTAACCACCACCTTACTCCCCTATAAATACTTTTTCCAACACTCCACCTTCCGACTGACACTGACGGACCTCAAAACTAATAAAGCCTTCCTTAACAACCCACTATTTCTCTCTCCAATAGTCCTCATATAAATAAAATGATGTTAGAAGGTGGAAAGGGATCGATCTATAGAATCCAAAGAGCTTAGAGCATTCAAAATCATACTCACAAGAGTCCTATCATTCCATAAGTGTCTCCACCTTATTGTATACCCGTAGCCCACTATTGTGAGGTATGCATTTGTATTTGGACTAGTTCCATTATTCATACACTTTGTATATCTTGCAAGAGTCATAAAATAGTGCTTAGGCACCCTTAGAGAAGTTATTTAGTTACTTCCTAAGGTCCTCTATTGTGACGCCCGATTTCGGGTTTGGGCCTGCCATCCCCCTTTGAAATAAAATCTTGCTTTTACATTATTATCGAAAAATTCATTGGGTTTAATTAATGGAATGATGTCTATCTTTATAAAGTTTATAAGGAAACTTTAAATAAAAAGAGTTTTGATAGTTTCATAGAATAAATAACAATTTAAGAAAGTCCACATCATCATGTCTTATTACAATCCAATATTAAAAATGCTTCAAAATAGTTTTAAATAACGTAGTCAAAGTTCCATTTAAACAACTCATTTAAGGTAAATAGTAAGCAGAGATCTACTGATGCGTAAATCCTTCCTTTCCTCTCATGGTTTCCTTGACGTTATCTTTACCTGAAGTACCTGCGGGATATGGCAAATGGTGGGGTATGAGTGTGCGCCCAGTATGAAAAATACTACCAGAATAATATGTACAAAGAGTATCTATACATATAAAGTATATTTTAGCAATTATGAAATCATCATTCATTTGATTACGTATTCTCATGCAAAACGCAACGTGACATGCAAATAACGTTTTGACCATGTAACCCGGGTGATAAGCCCACTCACACTTAATCTTTCTTTTAACAATACCCATATCCCATTAATTTAGTCATTAACGTACATTCCCATTTTCCCAAGTTGTTTCATAACTTGTATTTACATTAATGAGTGTCATGCTCACAATCATCTTTTCACTTGATTAATCAGGGTACCAAACCATGAGTGTTATATGATCTTTCCCCGACTGCCACCATGTCGCAATATGCTACTGATCCGTTGTCTGGGATATAAACATTAAGCCTTACTGGTGCGCTCTAGATAAAGCTTATGATTCAAGTGCAAATCTATTGCAACAAGTAATATCCGGTAAGTACGAAATCTTGATCCACAGGGATTGAAACACTCCTAATAGAACAGGATTAGGTTAAAGAGATTCTCTAAACGTCACAAAAGTTAAAGTGTAAAAGATGATTTAATTGTTTGGAAAAGTGATTGAGGGTAATCTCTAAACTAACATGCTATTGATGAACAGTTAATTAATTAATAACTACGGAACTATGAAAGGAACTAGGATAAGCTTGAGTTTAAGATATTAAAGGGATCGAGGATCATTCTCCCACCTCGGATTCACAAAGAAGGGGATTATAGGGCTTGGTTGAAATTAATTCTAATCGAGCATAATTAATTAAGTCTGAACATCAACAATGTAGAGACTAAACTCATCAATGGAGGATTAGGGGTTAGTTAGTTAGTTATTGCTAGATGGGTTGGGTTTGTAGTAAAGCTTCAAACACTAACCCTTGCATGACAAGAGAAGTTAAGAAACTATGATACTCCAATACCAACACATGAAGTTCCATTAGAACAATTATTAACCAAACCCTAAATATGAAGTTCAAGCATCCAAGGTGGGATTATGATCCCCAATCATAAGTCTAGCTACTCATAATTGAAACTAAACTACACATGCTAGTTAACAACATAATTAAATTAGTTATCTAGTGTAAATACAAACCAATTCAAGAGATGGAATTAAATACAAATTAAAGCTAGTAGAACAAGTAGAGAAGAAGTAAATGAACCTTTCTTGCATTAATAACCACAATTCAACTAGTAATCAAAGCTTTACAAGTGGGTAAAACCATAAATTAACTTGACCTAGGAGAGAGAAGAGAGTGTTTTCTATATATCCAAATATCTAATAAAAGTAATCTATATTTACAAAAGAGGAAAACAAGGGATATATCCCAAAAATCCAGCCAAAATGGCAAAGTAGTAATAAGGAGAAAAACTCAAAAAATCTGCAAAATCGAATCGATTTGGCATGGCCGAATCGATTCGCTAGAGGAAAGATACTGTACTGGTGACAACCGAATCGATTCGGAAGGTCCAAATCAATTCGGGTCTGCAAACAAAATATGGCTTGGTTATTTTGGCTTTATTTTTCCCATGTTTCACCGAAATTTCCGTAACTTCTTCGTTCGAGATCAGATTCAAGCACCGTTGGAGGCCACGCGAAGATAAGAAAAAGGACTACAACTTCCGTGAAGAAATCGGGATCAAAACCTGAGTGCTGAAATTACCAAAATGCCCTCGACTGTGCAAGTGTCTACGAAACCTCTCCGGATCAAAACCAAACTTCCCAATATGCATTCCCGAGACCTATAAAAGCTCAATAAAGACACATACAAAGTATATATGATGAATTCAGGGGTTAGTCAATAAATGAGTATAAGAACCGAAAAATACATGCACAGGAATGCTAGAACGTATAAATTAACGGGGTATAAAATACGATAAAAGTGACGAATCACACCCCCTAACTTATACATTGCTAGTCCCGAGTAATGAAGTATGAAGAAACAAGGGCCATCAATGCAACCAAAATACAAAAAATATGTACATAGAAGGAAAATGCCACTTTCGCGGGCGAACGATTGCATTTAGCATATATGCAATAAGCCGTTAAACCCCTAGGTGGCCCGAGGGGACGAGTGAGGTCTCTAGAGGGTTTCCAGTGATGACACCCACAAATATCAAATCAACTCATACTATGATATGGCAAAAACCAATGTGTATCTCAACAAGAGTCTAAGAAGCACAATTTATCAAAAAAGTGAACAAAGCTCACACAAAAGACGAAAATTATTGGCATTAAACAAATAACTTCAATAAAAATCGAAACCATGGAAATGAGAAATAAGCGGACACATGTGGTAATTTAGATTTAGTAAAACTTTCAAAATCCATTTAAATGCTAAGGCGTGCATACTCAAGTTCTCTCCGGTTGTTACACTCAACAAATGGAAGCACTCAGAAATGGGATGTAACACACACGGGACATGCGGGCATAAAGAGTAATTGTAAAGGAAAACTAGGCCACGCACATGTCATCAATGAAGAACGCAATATAAAAGTGGAAAATGCAATCTCATGAAAGGATATCGCATATTAACCAAGAGAAAAGAATTTAAACAGATTATCGCTTATGTTCGACCTTTGAATCACATCACCCTAGGATCAAATAGGACTTTTAGGGTATAGAATTTAGGCTAGGTTAGGGTTAGGAAAGGAAAGGAATGTATGTACAGATTCAAAGTGTTCGGAATGAAAAACTTGGAATAATGGGAAGAATGCGGGCAATTACAAAATTGGAAAACAAGTTCCAAAAAAAAAAGCATTAGATATAATAATTGGAGAGTAATCAAAGCTTATTGAACTATACACAATATACAAATTTCTCTTTTATTTCTTTTCTTCTTTTTATCATTTTTTTCTTTTGTTTTCAACTTTCTCTTTTTCACTACACTTTCTTCTTTTCTCACTCTTCTCATGCTTAAATTGCAACCACAATGCACATCATTCAATCCCAAATAGCATTCCAAACATAGGTAAGGAAGGTAAAATGTACGGTGTAAAACTCCAATTTGGAGTTGGTTAGGGGATTTGGGGACGAAACGAATGGAATAATGAGGCTCAAGGGGGTTGACTAGGGAAAACATTTAAGGGTAAGGTCAAGGTCATATGGGTTAAACAAAAACATGGGCCTATAATCCTTTCCTAAAATTTCATGTGATTCGCGGGACTCAACACCATTAAAAATCATGCTCAAGTGATAAATCAATTAATATGCAATCAAATGAAAAGAAAATGAGATTGACAATAATTTCATTGACAAGAAAGAGAGAGTGGATGTATACGCTCACAAATGACGATAAGTCTCAATTTTCAGCTTTGTAAGGGAATAACATGCGCCTTAAAATTACGAATTTGAAACGCTTTAAACCAAATCATAAATAATTATTTGTGTATATGCTCAAAGTTTCATTGTTTAATTTTATGAGGCTATTCACAATGCAAACAATAACGAGCTAAAGGCTAATAAATCAATAACTGGAAGCATGCGTCATAGCTATACAATAGGATAAGCCGATCATATAAGTAATCATAATAGATATGAGAGAGAACAAGATTATTTATTTATTTATTTATTTATTTTTATTTTAAATGAAAATAAATACTAACATGATAACCAGTATCAGAAATGTAATCCATACCCCCTAACTTGAATGAAACATTGTCCCCAATGTTAGTAGGGATAAAAATGGAAAAGGGGTTAGAAAATAGTTACCCCGTAAGGAGTAACTCGAGAAACGCACAACGACATGCCTGTTACATGTTAGTATCATGACAACAATATATACAGATGAGAGATATTTATAAGGATAATTAAGAAGATGAAACTAAGGAATTTTTTTCATTAATAATTCTGGGATGCATACATGTGGGGAAAAAATGAGAAAATACAATATTGACATTTCTCAATTGCCACATATACATCAATGTTTATCAAAAACCTAATATAAAACAACCCAAAATATTTTAAAAATCAATAATTACAGGAGGACAAAATTAAATAGCAACAGCAGCATTTCCTAGGGAAGGTCAGGGCGGCGGTGAAAAGGACCGGGCTCATTGGGGCTACGCGGGGGGTATGGGTCATAAAGGTAAGGAGGCACAGCAGCCTCGCCCCCACGTAGATGCGCAAATAGGTCCATTTGCGCCCTAGCAATCATCGAAATATCGCGCTCGTAAGCGTCCCTAAACTCAGAAAAGCTTCGCTCATGGTTTTGCCTGAAAACAGCGAAATCCCCTTGCATTGAATCCATCCTAGCTTTCAATTCTCTAAAGGGGCCTAGCGGGTGCTGAACTGGAGTCGCTCCCTGCTGAACGTCCAGAAATGGGTCATTAAAATCAAAATGGTTCCTAGCAGCCATTTGATCTCTCATCCATCGCTTTTTCCTCTCCCAATAATCTTTTCCTAAAGTCCTCTCGATAGCATCATCGTCAAGCGTAGAGGGAAGTCTCGCACGCTTGTCGGAGGCAATCACCTCACAACGAGCATCTCTGCATATTCTAAACACAAGCCGAGCATAAGGGAGAGTAGTCAATCCCTTCTCGCAATAATCAGCGTTCAACATGTGCTGAAGCACCAAGGAAGCCAGGCTTATAATAGTGTTGGCGTCTAGGAGATAGTAGAGGAAATGGGCCTGCTTTGATCGCAGGACTGATTTTGTTTGGGTAGGAATGATTGAAATCACGGCGACTAGGTGGATAAGCCGGTGAGAATCAGGCATGAGCTTTGTTGGAAATGTTTCCCCAGCCCAAACGCGTCCGGGCGCTAGACGTGCAATCAAAACATCGTTGGGAATCAACGCAAGAGGGTTGTGCGATGGATAAGCATACTCATCAGGATTGTCAGCACCTCCCAATAGTACTGACAGAATTTGCTTGGAAATCAGAATTTTCCTCCCCCTAATAAAAGCCTCATGCATCCCGCCTCCAATTGAGACAAGCGATGCATGGAAACGACAGACATTCTCCTCATTCACATCACCCTCCTTTTCGAGGTGGGCCTCCCCATGGAATTTTTGAAAGGTTCTCCTAACCATGTTAGGAAAGTCAGCAAGCTTCATTGGGCGTTCTATAGCTATCGCCCGAGTTGAGGAAATGTTTTCCCTGTACCAGTCTCTCTCAGCCTTGGATCTAAATGTTTCAAACCCATTCCGGCCCGTAA
This sequence comes from Sambucus nigra, assembly GCA_949130495.1. NCBI lineage: Eukaryota > Viridiplantae > Streptophyta > Magnoliopsida > Dipsacales > Adoxaceae > Sambucus > Sambucus nigra. Next base: position 190,527,704 of record OX422208.1, on the reverse strand, counting down.
CATCATTGGTGGTGGGATTTTGAGCCATAAGAACCTACAAGAGAAATCAATTCGATACATGCACAATTAGTGTAATGCATAAAATCAATTTAGTGTGAAACAGGATCGAAAACGAATGAGTGGTGCATGTCAGAAGAAAATGATCGAAAAGCGTATCCGACATTTATCACTCTCAAACAAGGTGGAATCTATGTAAATGTTCGATAAGAGGCACAAAAATGGAACAATTAGGAATCAACTCCTCATTTAGGCATTTTATCGAACATGTGGTGTGCAGCCTGCTCAAAATAGGGAGAAAAATGCATTTGATTCATGAAATCCCCCAACAAATACAACACAACACATCAATCAACAATAAATAGGTTGTATTTGTTGGATAGTGATGAAAATTAGTAATGAAAAGTGGACAGTTCATGAATCAGATACACATTATGCAAATATGGACATACACACATAACTCCCCAAGTTTGAATAGTATGAACACAAATTTCATATTGAAATTAACATATAAAGATTGGAGTTGTTACCTTGAGCGAGATTCCTTAGAGAAATGGAGAGAAAAATGGTAGCGAGAAGATTGGGGAAATGAGTAGGAAGGATGGATCTTAAGGGAGATGGAAGAGTAAGGGAGAAAAATGAGGTTGTATGAACGCGGGAAGGATTTGAAAGGCTGGACAATCGAATCGATTCGGAGGGACCGAATCGATTCTCTATCCTCGAATAAGCTCACTGTCTCTGGCCGAATCGATTCGGAGGGACCGAATCGATTCGATTTGGTTCTACTTTTTTTTTACTGTTGACATGCGAATCGATTCGGAGGGACCGAATCGATTCGCTAGACAAGGACATGTTAGCTGTCTCACACTGAATCGATTCGGATGGTCTGAATCGATTCGCAAGAGGGAAAAAACATTTTCTGCATTTGCTGTTTCACCATTCACACTTGGATAAAAGGATTGAGCTCCTAATAAGTAGATTTTTGGACCCTAAAGATGTTGATTAAGATGTGCAAATGGTCCGGGACAAAAATATTGCACCCCACACATGCGAGGGACGCTCGGCACCAAAATTGGGAATTTACCGAACCCAATCAACTCTGCTATCGGGGCTGCTGCGTACAATGTCCGGTGGTAAATCCACAGATATTATTAGGACATAATTTACTATGTGAACTCCTAATCTTCCCATTCTTCCGACTTCATTCCAACTAAAGTTCAACCACTTAACATTTATATCGGGTTCCAAATCGAAAGATATGATACCTATAAAAAATGAACAATTCCGACCGTTTGACCCGTGTTTGGTTTTGGAAACCGGATTAATATTTGAAAGAGGGGGCCATGGGTTATTAAAGTGACGGATCGGTGGCTCGGTGCAGAAATCGATAGAAACATCATCTACCCTATTTTCCTCCGAGAAACTCTCCTTGCACGGGATTGATGACATGTAGATGTCAATTTCGGATATGATAGAGTCGTCAATCGGAGTGAAATCAAAATTCCCTAATTCATCCCTTATTTCATGGTTTTCATGTACGCCAACCTCTCCTAGCATGTCAAAACACACATCTAACACATTTCATTCAATTTCATCTCTCGCAATTAGATCGTCATACACAAACACCACTCCAACAAAGCTCACTTCCTTAACACACTCATCCTCGTCACTCGAGAGGTGCGACACATTGAAAATATTGACATCTAATGTCATATTTCCAAAAGACAAGTTCATCTCACCATTCCTACAATTTATCGAAGCATTCGCGATCGCGAGGAATGGTCGTCCTAAGATGACGGGAGGTTGATTATTGGGGCTTAACACTGGATGGGTATCAAGAACGATAAAGTCGACCGGGAACATAAAGTTGTCTATCTGAACGAGGATATCTTCCAAGACGCCCCGTGGAATTTTGGTGGAGCCGTCGTCCAATTGAATTCTAGTTTTGGTTGGACTAAGTTCTCCTAGGCCCAATTGAAGATAAACCGAATACGACAAAAGGTTCACACTAGCTCCTAAATCAAGAAGAGCGTGATTAATGGCGAAGTTTCCAATCACACATGAAACAGTTGGACACCCTGGGTCCTTAAATTTTGGAATCGTGTTGTGTTGGAAAATGGAACTAACCTGTTCAGTCAACTCCACCTTTTTTCAAGAAACATGATTTCTCTTAAAGGTTCACAAATCTTTCAAAAACTTACCATAGGAAGGGATTTTCTTAATTGCATCAAGGAGAGGAAGATTGATTTTTACTTGTTTGAATGTCTCCATGATCTATTGATCTTTGTTGGGTTTAACTATGGGAAGGAGCCTTTGAGGGTAGGGTGCGGGAAATGGACAAGGGACTGAAATTTTCGGCTCCTTGGTCGGCGACTTATCTCTTCTTTTTTTAGGAGTCACTTCACTATCTCGGGGAGTTATTGTGATATCGTCGGATTCTTTCGGGGAAGGTGGAAGTGTATTTTCAATCACCTTCCCACTCCTAAGAGTGGTTATGGAATTAGCTTGTTTCATAAACTAACATTGAGCGGAAGAGGGAGTAGAAACATCGGAATTCACACTATTTTGCCCAATGGGCCTAATGGGTTGCGAAGGGAAATTTCCCTTTTCTTGAACACTCAAAGCTGCAACCAACTTGGAAATTTCTCTTTCAAGCCTGGCATTTGTGGCTTGTTGGGAAGTCGTAAAAGATTGAAAAACTTCTTCCAGACTTCTCTTGTTCGGGTGCGCATAGGCAAGTATAACTGGTGGAGGGGGACCTTGCATTATAACTTGAGGAGGAGGATGTTGAATGTACGATTGTTGGTAATTCTGAGGTGGAGGAGGACAAAATTGTTTATAATGGTAACCGAGTTGGTTAACCCAGGATGGATTAAACCCTTGGTCAGGAACGTTTTGGGATCTTTTAAAAACTCCCACAGCATTCGCTTGGTCATGGAGGATCACTTTGTAAGACGGAATAGTGGGACACTCTTTGGTTGAATGAGCACTAGTGTCTCAAATGGCACACAACTCCTCAATCACGGATTGAATTTGAACAGCGGGATCTCGACCCTTCGAGCCGAAATCCTCAACTTTCTTAGATAATTTATTTAATCTCATTTTCATCTCAACCTCATCAGTGAGGTGATACATACCAGGTTTAGAAGAGGATGGAATTGAAGGTCAAGAATTTGTTTTGTTCGGATCCGAGGTATCCCACGCTTGGGTGGTCTCGGCATAATATTTGAAATGTGCCCACACATCATCGGGATCTAAACCAAAGAACTCACCGGAGCACATTGTCTCCACCATTTGTTTCGCATTAAGTGTAAGCCCATTGTGGAAAAATGAGATTAATCTCCACTTTTCGAAATCGTGATGTGGGAATTTATGAAGTAGCTCATTAAATCTCTCCTAACACCACTCGAATGATTCACCTTCGGCTTGAACGAATGTTTGGATTTGCCCCTTTAAAGAGTTGGTGCGATGAGTTGGGAAAAATTTCTTCAAAAACTGCGCTTGCATTTCGCGCCAACTCTAGATGGAATTAGGAGCCAAGGACCAAAGCCAAGTTTTGGCTTTGTCATTCAAGGAAAATGGGAAGAGTTTGAGTCGTGTGACATCCAGAGGACAGTTCTGATCGCTAAAAGTAGCGCACACCTCCTCAAACTCTCTAATATGAAGGTACGGTTGTTCACTGTCCATGGCGTGGAAAGTAGGAAGTAATTGAATCATTCCATTACGAAAATGTAATTGCGCGGCATTATATAGAAAGACGATACAAGATGGAGAGGTGGTCCTCTCGGGTTGCAAGTAATCTCGCATCTGCCTATACAAGGGTTCGGGTGCAACCCCCTAACTACCGTGCTCTCAAACATTGTCGGTCGTGGTCGTGGGATAGGAGTGGGCCCAGGTATAAGAAGAATATGAGATTGAACTAGAACGATAAATAGACGGTAAAGGCCTCCAATAATCCGAGGGTTCACTAGACGACGAGGGTTCACGAATAGGATTTAAATTGCTACTACTCGCATCTTGCATTTACAGAATTTTTGATTAATTTTTGGAAACCGTGATGTCACGGTGACCACAGGGAACGATAGTGTAAAGAGAATTTCTTAACCCTAAAATTATTGCCAATCCCCGGCAACGGCGCCAAAAACTTGGAGCGCTCTAGATAAAGCTTATGATTCAAGTGCAAATCTATCGCAACAAGTAATATCCGGTAAGTACGGAATCGTGATCCACAGGGATTGAAACACTCCTAAGAGAACAGGATTAGGTTAAAGAGATTCTCTAAACGTCATAAAAGTTAAAGTGTAAAAGATGATTTAATTGTTTGCAAAAGTGATTGAGGGTAATCTCTAAACTAACATGCTATTGATGAACAGTTAACTAATTAATAACTACGGAACTATGAAAGGAACTAAGATAAGCTTGACTTTAAGATATTAAAGGGATCGAGGATCATTCTCCCACCTCGGATTCACAAATAAGGGGATTTTAGGGCTTGGTTGAAATTAATTCTAATCGAGCATAACTAATTAAGTTTGAACATCAACCATATAGAGACTAAACTCATCAATGGAGGATTAGGGGTTAGTTAGTTAGTTATTGCTAGATGGGTTGGGTTTGTAGTAAATCTTCAAACACTAACCCTTGCATGACAAGAGAAGTTAAGAAACTATGATACTCCAATACCAACACATGAAGTTCCATTAGAACAATTATTAACTGTAACAACCCCCGTAATTTTGGGCTATTTTAATTAATTTCTGGAAAATGGAGGAAAATAAAGTTTTTGATAAAATTATTTTTATTGCTCAAATATGTCGGTTATTATTTTTAATGGCGAGAATTTCAAATGGTTTCAAAAACGGAGTTAAAACGGATTTTAAAATGATTTTTAAATATTTTTAACTCTTGGAGTTGTTTTGACTTCCAACTCTTCATTTCTTTGCCTTATTTAAAGGAGTCTTTTGGATTCCAACTCTTCATTTCTTTGCATTATAAAAGGAAGTCGTGGGCAACCCATTTAACATACTTTTGGCACATATTTTGGCAACAAATATATCTTATATTCCTCTTCTTTTTATATACACATTGGCCCTTGAGATTCGTGAGTTCCAACCTTAGATTAGAGGTGTTCTTGGGGCTATTTTGTTGAAGGTTCTTGGAGGAGCTTTTGTAGATATTTTGTGTTGATCTTGAGGATGTGATCATTGGTTTCTCATCATGGTTTGAGGTATGGGGTTTTACACAATATGCTCCTTAAATCTCGCGAGTGTCATTATCTTTGAATTCTTGTTTAATTGAACTCATATTTGAATTGATAAATTCATTGAAATCTGGAAAATAATTGTTGAAATTATTTTGATTCATGTGGTATCATTATATTGTTGATGAGCACGTTGTCATGAGATTTTAATATGGCACGGATGTTGGGCACCCGCCAAAATTCCTATTTCCCGGGCTATGGCTTGATAAAGCATATACGGATGTGGTGAGGCCCGGTGACCCATTGATGTGTTGTTGAGAAATTATAATGATGAAATGCTATTGAGATTTGCATTTTGATTTGAATATTCGTACTCGTGTTGTTACATTTTATTCGTTGCTAATCCGTATTTGTTGAGCATAATTCGTGTCGTATTGTGTACTTCCCCATATTTTCTTTTAGTGGCAGGTTAGCGTGGATTTGAGCGCTTTGGATTATTGGGATTATTTTAGCGTGGAGTATTTTAGAAGATTTGTATTATTTTGATGTATAGAGCTTTGGAGATTTTTATTTTTATTCGAGTTAGATAGTTGTAATTTTAATTCGAGAGACTTGTTGTAATTGAAGAGATTGAGATTAGTGGATTTATATTATTGTGGGTTTATTTAGATGCTCTATACCTTGTCACTTGTGGATTTGGATTTATTTTATCGCATTAGCGCTCTGTTCGCTCTCCCCGAGCGGGCGGGGTGTTACAAATGGCATCAGAGCTTAGGTATACGGCAACCCCCGGGGCTTGGATTTTGGGTTCATTGCGTGGTTAGCAATTTTTGGAGATAAATAAATTTTAGGTGATATTCGTGTTAGGTTTCGAGATTAGAGGTGGGGAATTTATTTTTTGGAGACAAGATTATTTTTGGAGATTGTTAGCCTGATTTTTGAGAGTTAGGCATTCGGCGAATTTCGAGGGCGAAATTCCATTGTTAGTGGGGAAGTGTAACAACCCGCCTAATTTTGGGCTATTTTAATTAATTTCTGGAAAATGGAGGAAAATAAAGTTTTTGATAAAATTATTTTTATTGCTCAAATATGTCGGTTATTATTTTTAATGGCGAGAATTTCAAATGGTTTCAAAAACGGAGTTAAAACGGATTTTAAAATGATTTTTAAATGTTTTTAACTCTTGGAGTTGTTTTGACTTCCAACTCTTCATTTCTTTGCCTTATTTAAAGGAGTCTTTTGGATTCCAACTCTTCATTTCTTTGCATTATAAAAGGAAGTCGTGGGCAACCCATTTAACATACTTTTGGCACATATTTTGGCAACAAATATATCTTATATTCCTCTTCTTTTTATATACACATTGGCCCTTGAGATTCGTGAGTTCCAACCTTAGATTAGAGGTGTTCTTGGGGCTATTTTGTTGAAGGTTCTTGGAGGAGCTTTTGTAGATATTTTGTGTTGATCTTGAGGATGTGATCATTGGTTTCTCATCATGGTTTGAGGTATGGGGTTTTACACAATATGCTCCTTAAATCTCGCGAGTGTCATTCTCTTTGAATTCTTGTTTAATTGAACTCATATTTGAATTGATAAATTCATTGAAATCTGGAAAATAATTGTTGAAATTATTTTGATTCATGAGGTATCATTATATTGTTGATAAGCACGTTGTCATGAGATTTTAATATGGCACGGATGTTGGGCACCCGCCAAAATTCCTGTTTCCCGGGCTATGGCTTGATAAAGCATATACGGATGTGGTGAGGCCCGGTGACCCATTGATGTGTTGTTGAGAAATTATAATGATGAAATGCTATTGACATTTGCATTTTGATTTGAATATTCGTACTCGTGTTGTTACATTTTATTCGTTGCTAATCCGTATTTGTTGAGCATAATTCGTGTCGTATTGTGTACTTCCCCATATTTTCTTTTAGTGGCAGGTTAGCTTGGATTTGAGCGCTTTGGATTATTGGGATTATTTTAGCGTGGAGTATTTGAGAAGATTTGTATTGTTTTGATGTATAGAGCTTTGGAGATTTGTATTTTTATTCGAGTTAGATAGTTGTAATTTTAATTCGAGAGACTTGTTGTAATTGAAGAGATTGAGATTAGTGGATTTATATTATTGTGGGTTTATTTAGATGCTCTATACCTTGTCACTTGTGGATTTGGATTTATTTTATCGCATTAGCGCTCCGTTCGCTCTCCCCGGGCGGGCGGGGTGTTAAATTAACCAAACCCTAAATATGAAGTTCAAGCATCCAAGGTGGGATTATGATCCCCAATCATAAGTCTAGCTACTCATAATTGAAACTAAACTACACATGCTAGTTAACAACATAATTAAGTTAGTTATCTAGTGTAAACACAAACCAATACAAGAGATGGAATTATATACAAATTAAAGCTAGTAGAACAAGTAGAGAAGAAGTAAATGAACCTTTCTTGCATTAATAACCACAATTCAACTAGTAATCAAAGCTTTACAAGTGGGTAAAAACCATAAATGAACTTGACCTAGGAGAGAGAAGAGAGTGTTTTCTATATATCCAAATATCTAACAAAAGTAATCTATATTTACAAAAGAGGAAAACAAGGGATATATCCCAAAAATCCAGCCAAAATGGCAAAGTAGTAATAAGGAGAAAAACTCAAAAAATCTGCAAAACCGAATCGATTCGGCATGGCCGAATCGATTCGCCAGAGGAAAGATGTTGTACTAGTGATAACCAAATCGATTCGGAAGGTCCGAATCGATTCGGGCCTGCAAACAAAATATGGCTTGGTTATTTTGGCTTTATTTTTCCCATGTTTCACCGAAAATTCCGTAACTTCTTCGTTCGAGATCAGATTCAAGGACCGTCGGAGGCCACGCGAAGATAAGAAGAAGGACTACAACTTCCGTGAAGAAATCGGGATCAAAACCCGAGTGCTGAAATTACCAAAATGCCCTCGGCTGTGCAAGTGTCTACGGAACTTCTCCGGATCAAAACCAAACTTCCCAATATGCATTCCCGAGACCTATAAAAGCTCAATAAAGACACATACAAAGTATATATGGTGAATTCAGGGGTTAGTCAATAAATGAGTATAAGAATCGAGAAATATATGCACGGGAATGCTAGAATGTATAAATTAACGGGGTATAAAATACAATAAAAGTGACGAATCACTCACCCTAGGGATTCGGGCCCTTCTTAAATTTCTAGGTTTCCTTTACTTGTTACCTCTTTGTAACCCTTTTTCCTTTTGCTCTTTCTTACACTTTTAATAAATTTTCCTTTACTTCCTTTTTTACCGGTCGATGAGGCCAAATACCTCGAATGAGACAAGTCCCAACAAGCTTAATTTCTAAGTTTCACACTTTATTAAAAGTCCGTATTCATTTCACCTTAGACTCGCTATTTTTTGCTTTTGAAAACAACATTAATTACCGTTTCTTGTGAAACTTAATCTTTTAAGTTCAAATACTCGTTTACACACTTTATTGTACTTTTCACTATTCACGCATACTTGTAAACTTGTGTTTATACATTTTGTCAAAAATACTACTTTTCACCTTTATTTTATAAAATATGAGTTTTCACTACATTAAATTCAACTCTTTTAACTAGAGTCCTTTAGTTTGAAAATTTTACTCATAAGTCCAACTATTTCATAAAATGACACTTTTACACTAAAACATCACTTTTATCATTCCAAGACTTATATTTCAACCTTTATTAACCTTGCCTCTTTTATAATTTTTATTATCATTTTATTTATTAACATTACTTCATTTAAAACTAACTCTCCAAAACAACACACATGTTTGCAAATATTACTACTAAATCTATAATTTTCATAAAATTACACTTTTGGCCTAAAAACTACACTTTTGACATTCCAAGATTTATTCTTAAATTTTGATAAGTCTTCAATTTACACTTTGTATTCTTGTCATTTTATTTGTAAATATTACTATATTTCATATTTTAACCTGAACACTTTACTATTTTCATTTGTAGTCCCTTAATTCTTATCCTGCTTAAACTTTTGTTACATTAAGTTGCATCATTTTATGTGACTAATATGTTAATTTATAACATTATTATTTTATATTCTAAGGCTTGCTTAAATGTCTTTTCAACATATTAAACCCATTTTCCATAACTACGTATGATTTTATTCATGAATGAAAGGATTTATACCAAATAAACCCTTATATGCATCCTACATTTCTTCACCAAGTCCAACTTATCATTTGTCATGAAATATCTAGTTTAAACATGCTTTTCATAAGGAATAACTTCCTTAAACATTTTGAAATTTTAACTTAATTCAAACTTTAACTTTTCACCATTTTTATCACATAATCAACATATATTCATATATAATGATAATAAACATAAATAGTCATATAAATCATATATATTTATACATATAACTAGCATGTTTGATTTTAAACTTGAAAATAGTGTAGAACCCCAACCTCTTGAAGATATAAGTCCTTTGAAGAAGTGGTAGAAAAAAAATCTCAAACAAGCTCCTTGCAAGATTTTCTTCTCTAAATAAACACCCTTAACACCCTCCTTAAACCTTGATAATTGAAGAGTAAAATGGTAGTCTTGCAAGCTTGATATATGGAGATGTTTATGGGGACTTAAGCTACTGAAATGGTTGGGAGATAAGACTTAAGAGTCTTGGTTTTGGGGGTTGTTTTGCCTCTGCAGAAATGAGGTGAGTTATGAGGACAAAGTCCGTCATCTCCCTCTCTTATAATGTCTCAAGACATAAACAAATGTTCCCCTATCCCTCAACGATGAATCCACCATGCTGAGTGGGGTAGGAAGCCTGAAAACATGGGCTGAAATAGTGGGGGGTAGGTCCGTAATCAACCCATATCCTTTGCACATGGTGACAACTCAAAAGGAGATGCAGGCTGTTGTCTCAGGTGCACCGGGTCGATCCGGAATCATTTCGGATCGATCCGAAATTCAACAAAAATTCAATTCTTTTTAAGTGTTGGTCCACACTAATAATTATTATTTTAGTTTTGATTTTATCTTTACCCGAGTTTACAACCATAAAAATTCTACATAACATAATTTTTTTGTAAATTTCGACTTTTTATTATTTTACAAAATTGGGTGTTACAACCTTCCCACCTTGGGAACTTTCGTCCCCGAAATTAAACCAAACAAGCTTAAGTAAATAATTCGGGATGTTGACTTCTCATCAAAGATTCTAATTCCCAAGTCGCATCTTCAAAGACATTGTTATCCCAAACAACCTTGATGAGGGGAATCATCTTCGTATGAGCATCTTCTGCTTGTGGTCTACTATTGTCATTGGTCTGGTCTCATAGGAAACATCGTCCTAAAGGTTTAACGGACTCCAATTGATAACGAAAGATGGATATGGAGTATACTTTCTTAACTTCAATACATGAAAAAGATTGTAAACTTGAGATAACTGTAGTGGTAGTACTAAACGATACGACACTGGATCGATCTTCTCCAAGATCTCAAAAGGACATGTGTACCTTGGTGCTAACTTCCAATTTATTCCAAACCGTGTAACTCCTGGTCTAGCTTTGATCTTTAGAAACACATGATCACCCACGCTAAACTCTAAGTCGAAAGGACGAGTATCAGCTTAGTTCTTCTGACGACTTTGAGCGTTTTTAAGCCTAGTTCGTATGACTTGAATTTTCTCAGTGGTTTCCTCAATCATTTCGAACCTTAAGATCTGTTTTTCACCGACCTCTGCTCAGCAAACACGTGAATGCCAAGGTCTTCCGTACAAGGCTTTAATTGGTTCCATCTCAATACTTGTCTGGTAACTGTTGTTGTAAGAAAACTCTGCTAACAGTAGATGATCAGCGTAACTACCCTGAAAATCTATAGTGTAAGCCCGCAACATGTCTTTGAATATTTGAATAGTTCTTTCAGACTGTCCATTCGTCTATGGATGCTAGGCTGTGCAAAGGTTTAGATTCGTTCCCAGCTCCTGCTGCAGTTTATTCCAAAACTTGGACTCAAATCTAGGATCTTTATCTGAAACAATGGATAAAGTTGAGTCGTTAAGCCTAGCTTGATATTTTATTTTATAAAACAAATGGATAAATGTGCGTCGTTGAGCCTAGATCAAAACTTTTTGAAAATTTAGACTATTTATTATTTTACGAAACCGGGTATTACATATATATTGTTAACAAAGGTTGCAAGACCTCAGACTCCCTTAACCAAAGCTCAAGGTCTCTCTTAAACTGTAATACTTAACTACATTCTAATGACCATACACAACACCTTTTATACAGTGTACGTAGGACCATCTCTTGAGGTCCGAACCACTTAAAACCTTTGTCTCACACTTGACACTTCTCTCTTCTTACCCGTCTGAGGTCCAGATGGGAGCACCTGTGGGTCTAAAGTCACTTACGATGTTAACACTCGTCAGTTTGGCATCGTCTGTGGGAACAACAAGTCCCATTCCTTTCCAATACACAACTTATCCCCTTTTGAAATGGGAGCCTGACACTATTCTTTTCCAAATCGGAGCCGAGCTAATTGTCTTGCTGGACACTACCAGATATAAGTGCAAAGGTACCTCATCATTCGGAATGGTCAGTAGTGGTGGTAGACTTAAATAGTCTTTCACTTCATCAAGTGCCTTAGTGCATTAGTCATTCCATATTTCCTTCATAAGTGCATTGCAGAAAGGTCGGCACTTCTCCGAAGATCTTGTGTGAAGTGATTGAGCATGACGAGCATTCCAGTTAGCTTTTGCACCTTATGCACAGTATAGGGGGTTGCATCTTCTTGATGGGTTCAATCTGGTCAAGGTTTGCCTCAATATCTCTTTGACTGACTAGGTATATAAGGAACTTTCCCAATTGTACCCCAAAGGAGCACTTGGCTGCATTCAATTTCATTTTGTGATAGCTAAGAACTTCAAAAGTTTTTGCTAAGTCTACGAGGTGGTGATATGTCTTCCTGCTTTTCACAAGCGTGTCATCTATGTACACTTCCATTGTATCTCCCAGTTGTTGCTTGAACATCTTCGTCACTAATCTCTGATACGTTGTCCCGGTATTTTTCAATCCGAATGACATCACCCTGTAGAAATATAGCCCCAGCATGGTGATGAAGGAAGTCTTTTCCTGATCAAGGGCAAATAGTGGAATTTGGTGGTAGCCTGAGTAGGCATCGAGGAAGTTCATACGTTCATGTTTAGCGGTGAGGTTGACCAACTTGTCTATCTTGGGAAAAGAAAAACTATCCTTTGGGAATGCACAGTTAAGATCAGTGAAGTCTACACAGACTCTCCACTTAGCATTGCTTTTCTTCACGACCACTAGGTTTGACAGTCACTTAGAGAATTGAACTTCCTTTATGAACTGCGTTTCCAAAAGTTTCCCTACTTTGTCCTCAATCGCTTTGGCGTTCTCAAATGCGGTTCATCACGCCTTTTGAATCACTGGTGGATGCAACAGATCCACGTGGAGCTTGTGGCACATTACTTCTGAATCTATTTCTGGCATGTCATACGGCTGCCAAGCTAAAACGTCTTGGTTTCTTTTGAGGAAAACAAACAGTTCTTCCTTCTCTTAAGTGAACTTTTGATCAAGAACTTCTCAGGCTGATTATCATCAAATGCTACCTCTTGAAGAGGTTCCATAACCCGATCGACATAAGTAACCCTAGTTTCCTCAACATCAAGTCGTACATACTTTAGCTGCTACTTGGAGGGTACGGAGCTATCCTCTGAATCCATCATTTTCTCCTTCGTCTTCTCTTGCTTTAGTCGGATGGTAGCTATGAAATATTTTAGGCCAAGGCTTGGTCCCCCTAGATCTCCATGATTCCTTTATCAGTGATGCACTTTACCTTCTAATGGTAAGTAGATGATGTGCCCTCATGGTATGCAATTATCCTCTGCCGAGTATGGTATTATATAGGGAATTTATATCTAGCACGAGGAACTCAATAAGCTTAGAGATTACTCCTACTCGGACGGGGAGAACAACCTTCCCCGGGGGAAAAGTCATCCTTCTTACAAAATTGATAAGAGGCACAATGGCTTTGTACATGTCTTTTATCCGTAGGTTCAACTAGTTTAACATTCTGATGTACATTACTTCTGAGGAGCTCCCCTGATCCCCTCTACATTCCAATTAGCAACCCTAAGAGTGATATGAGAGCGTAAAAATGGGGAGTCCTTACTTTGACCAGATCGTCATAGTGAAAATAATGTGCTTCGAATAATCAATATATTTAGGTAGCCGGCGTTTGCCCGCGACGAGCTTAGCTGGGCCGATCTGAAAGGTGACTATAACAACTATGAGTTTCTTGACTTCCATCTTGAGGTCATTCCCCTTATCTGGTTTGGGTTTAAGGCCCCGTGAATCACTGCGAATTCATGACCCAAATATTCATCCAAGACATTAGCTAGTCTTAGCCCCCGTGGATTATCGTGAACTCGTGTCCCATGTCATCGTCCAGGACATTGACTAGTCTCTAGTCGCACACGTGTTGTGCTACACCTTCCTTCTTCTTTACAAAATCTTTTAGATGCCCAGCCTGAACCAGTTCCTCGAGGTGGGATTTGAGTGCCTTGAAATTTTCGGTCTTGTGATAGTGATCTTTGTGATATGCACACTTCAATGCCTTGTTTATCTTATTGGGGTCTCTGAACATCTTCTCGGACCACTTGAAAAAATTTCGACCTTTGATCTTATAAAAGATCTTGTAGATTGGTTTTGAGAAAACCGTGTAATGGATTTGAAGACTTTCTCAGTATCCTTCTTCTCGGCTCCCTTTTTCTTTCTACTTGGCTTCCTCCCTCATTTCTTGTTCGTCCCCTCCTTATCTCCATTCTTTTCTATCGATCTCCTTCCTGACCAACTTCGATCATTGTATCTTCAACCTTGACGTAGCCATAAGGTAGTCGATGGTAGCGGCCTCTCTCTTGGTGAGGGACTGGTAAAACATGGAGCTGCTCAGTAGAACGATCTTGCAGGATGCCACCGCAACATCCTCGATACAATCCTCTACCTCGTTATACACCTCCAAGGACCTTCTAGCATACTCGCGTAGTGTATCCTTAGGCTTCTTCATCATCATCCGAAGTGAGACCATCCATTTAAGATGAGTTGCTAGTAATGAATCTAGTCGTGAAGGCCTCGACCAACTGCTTGAAGGAAGCAATCGACTGATGTGGCAACTTCTCAAACCACTTTTGGACAATGTCTCCAAGACTAGAGGGGAATAATCGGCACATCAATCAACGCCATCGTCTGGCGATATTTCCTGAAGTGATCGATAGGGTCAGTCTTCCCATCTTAGATTTTGAATCGTAGGGAGTAAACTTCTTAGGAGGCTCAAAATCTTCAATAGCCGGACTGAAGGGAGACTTCATCTGGCCAACAAGGGTTCTAATCATGAGCTCATTGGTCGTGAGATCCCCTTGATGGGTTGGGTGCTTATCCATTTCTGTTATGATGAAATAACAAAGATCTTTATCTCTTCATCGCTCGTCAGAGCGTGCTCTCCTCTCATGAGCTCTCTCGTGAGGAGGTGATTCCTTCTGTCGCAAAGTGCTCCTTCCTCAGCTACGATCTCTGCTCACCTGAGGGATAGTAGTTCATGAATTGTTACGACACTTGTGCTTCTCATGGTGGGCTTCCCTCTCTTACTTCTCTAGGCGCCGTTGGAGGCGCTTCTCCCTGTTGGAGGCGCTTCTCATAGTTGTCAATGAGCCTGGGGATCTAGTTAGATCGTTCAAGCTCATCACTGTTCATTGTTTTCTCCTCCTGAGGACGATAATGTGCATAAGAGGATTGGTAATAATTACCAATCTCGGATCTAAACCTCTGAGAAGGAGGAGATGATCGACGGGCCTCCTAGTCGTTGTGATCGTCATGGTCAAGGATATAGCCCTCCGAATCCCCATTACCGTGTCATTGATGACCCTCCTGGTCATCGAGGTTTTGAATATCTTAGTTTAATGAGTGATACATCTTAGGGAATTGGCTAGTGGCAAAGAACTTAGATCGCTCCCACAGACGACGTGAATTGTATGTGGTAATTCCCTACAGGTGAAAGCATCAAATGCACTTAAGCCAAATAAGAAAAAATATCAAAGAGAATAATGAAATCACACACACAACACAAGATATATGTGGTTAGACAACATGTCTACGTCCATGGGTTTGAGGTTTGGTCTTTATTACTTTAAAGAATTGGTTGATAGATCACATGCCCCCATCAAGGGAAAACACATTTACATTTATAGGAGAGCTTAGGAGAGTCCTAAGCTTCGTCAATAGCTACCACTAAGAGTTCAAGCCTATCTTTTATCAACTTCAGTCGTTTCAAATGGTGAACACGTGGGAGTCTTCCGTAATTTAGACTTTTCATAAACTTTGGGTGCAAGTAACCTTAGCGCTCGTGCCGAGCACGTGTTTGCATAAATATGTACCACACAATAATAAAAAGTAAGACAACTAAAATGACAATGGAAGATATTAGGTTGAATTGTTCAATAAACCCTAAAGTTAGGCATTAATTTCAAATTATTACCTAATCGCCCAATTCTTACACCAATA
Source organism: Sambucus nigra (assembly GCA_949130495.1). Taxonomy (NCBI): domain Eukaryota; kingdom Viridiplantae; phylum Streptophyta; class Magnoliopsida; order Dipsacales; family Adoxaceae; genus Sambucus; species Sambucus nigra. The sequence goes on along the minus strand of OX422208.1, from coordinate 190,511,910 downwards.
AGCTCGTCGATTTTAAAATGTTCAGGGTCAGTCCTTTGTCTCATAATTCCTGACTATATACATAATTTAAACATGTGGTAAACTCTTACAAGTTATCCACTAACTTCTTGTCATGTTTAAAAAAGTTATTTACTTCCAAAACAATCCCCTTATTTCCTTAATCAGAAAAAATATATTACAAACGGAAAAAAGAAATAACAATTTTTTTGTCTCATTTTCAAAGTTTTGTTTGGTTCCCATCCCATATATTTTTTAATATGTAGTAAGTCTCATAACCACCCAAAAACACCTCTAACCTCTCTGTTACTGCCTCTAACATCCATTTTTTCTTTTTTTGCAGAGAATGACAATTGTCTCATAGTTGTTACAACATGACCAACAACTAAAAAAAATAAAAACATGAAAATGACTACGAATGAATCTTTAAAATGGAACTAAATACTTAAAATTCCAAAAATAATCCCCTTTCTCACTCGAGGATCAATATCCAAACATACTGGAGACTTCAAATCCAAACATATCAAGATTTGTAAACGAGACTCACCACACCATTTTCTCTACACCATCAACTCTACTCCCACACAAACAACAACGAAGCGAGCACATAATATAAAATAAAAGAAAAAAGAAAAAAAAAACTTGACCCATCATCATTACACCTTCAAATAGTCTGGTCCATCATAATCGAGCCGACAAGTTTATATGTTGGGGTGGTTTTGAGTTGAACAATCAAAGGCTGTAAGGATCAATGGTGTATTGGTAATGGTGGATTCGATATGGAGTAACGATGGTTGTTCAATAGTGGCTTTCTTAAAAGGATTTTTATGTTCTCTTCGTTTATTATTGTGTAATAAACATTTTTTTAGCCACGTAACACCCATTTGTTGGATAAATTATCAAACCTCAAATACCACAATAGACTTGCATCAACACTTTTAACATAAATGAGACAACAGTGGATAAGATATGAAATTTACCTTAGCTTTTATTTAAGGAATAAGTGTAAAAAGAAAACAGTAATATATATATATATATATATATATATATATATATATATATATATAGAGAGAGAGAGAGAGAGAGAGAGGCTATCATACTTACCAAGTATACATACTTGTTGGCGCAAACTTTTTTTTAAAAAAATATTAAAAAAAATATTTTTGAGTTGAGTTTTTTTTATGTGGTATTTAAATATTTCAAGGAACTCATATAAAAAATGGGCATATACCAAATAGTCCCTCGAACTTTTTTTAATACACGTTTAGTCCAAGCATTTTTATTTTGCACCAAAAAGCCCTTCACTATGCCAAAAAGGCTTTACCATGCCGCTGGCGTGGACCTTTAAAGATAAGAGAATAAGGGACCTTTTGGTACAAAATAAAAGACTTGGACTAAATGTATATTAAAAAATGTTTAAGAGACTTTTGGGTATTTGATCCTATAAAAAAAATCAGCTTAAAATAACATTTTTTGTTATTTTAAAAAAATTGATCAAACTTCGCAGTTTTTAAAGTGCTTTAAAAACTATAGAAATTTGACCAATTTTTTTAAAATATCAAAAAAGGTTATTTTGAGCTGATTTTTTTATATGGATTCAATGAAATGCTTAAACTTAATAAAAAAAGCCAAAATATATTTTTTTTACTATTTTTAAATAGGACAATTTACAATTAGGTACTTTGGTAACCATTTTTAAACATTTAAGGACAATTTACTATTAGGTTCACTTTTTATGCCACTAGCGTAAATTCTACAAGAAGTGAATTAGTGGATAAATTTTAAAATTTGTCAAAATTCCTTTAGTGTTTAAAATTTGTTTGTGGGGAACCCAAAAGTACTTTCCCCTTTTAAAAAATAAGTATGTATACTTGATATATAGTGGAGCCTCTCTCTCTCTCTCTCTCTCTCTCTCTCTCTCTCTCTCTCTCTCTCTATATATATATATATATATATATATATATATATATATATATATATATATATATATATATAGATAGAGAGAGAGAGAGAGAGAGAGAGGAAGGCTATAGTACATCATACTCTATACATTATCCGTGCATCACACTTAATTCTAGGCCCTAAAAGACTTTTTTTTCAAATTTTATATTTTTTTTCCTTGAAATTAACCTTCCAATCAACCCATATGCAAAAAATTACGTCAAAATATATTTTGTAGTTATTTTTAAAAAATGCACAAAAAACTGTTGGCGCAGACCCTTATAAATAAGATATTTTTAGCAGTATTTGTGAATTTTTTAAAAATAGCTACAAAATGTATTTTGACCTAATTTTTTACATATGGATTGATTTGAAGGTTAATTTCAAGGAAAAAATATAAAACTTGAAAAAAAAGTTTTTTAGGTCCTAAAATTAGTTATGATGCACGGGTGATGTATAGAGCATGATGTACTATAGCCTGACTCTCTCTCTCTCTCTCTCTCTCTCTCTCTCTATATATATATATATATATATATATATATATATATATATAATCTTATTCATATACTTACACAGGCATACATGAACATATTCATAACTAGTGTTTTTGTACCATAACTCAACTCAACAAGACAGTATCCCAATTATTTTTATTGGTGTACATGAATCCGAGTTTATAGACCATAACAAAACATTTATTGTTTAATATGATTTTTAAGTTATATAATTGTATATTTCACGTTATTAACTTTATTTTTTTCAACAAAATAACAACTTTATAATTATGGATATACTGACCATAGATAAATACTTGCTTATACTTCATTTTATTTACAAAAAAATAATTACTTTTATTGATGTTTCCCTCTTTAGAGTTTGTAGCATTATCCCTCTTTTGTGACAATACTTCTAGACCTGGCAACAGGTCGGTTCGGATCTTGTTCGTATCGGGTCTTAACGAATTCGTGAGGAATTTTGCTCCACCCGAACACGACCCGTTAGCTTAACGAGTCATAAATTCAATATTCGCACACGATTCGTTTGCCTAACGGGTTACACGACACGAACCCGTTTAAGGGAACGAATCGTTTTCGAGTCTTAAGGGGTTTAACCCGTTTAACCCGATATGAACCGATAGACACGTACCAATAAGACCCGTTAGCTACCAATAAGACCGGTTAGCTTTGCATAATTACATATTTAGCCCTCTCAAACTAAAAATATTATTTTTATTTTTCCCTACATATCTTAACGGGTCATAATGGTTACTAACAAGTCACACGACCCGGTATGACATGAACAATATTCGGGTCTTAACGGGTTGTTATCGGGCAAAGAAAATTTAACCAACCCCATTCGTTATATTTAACGGCTCTATCGTGTTAACCCGATAGTGACCTGTACCCGATAAACCTTTGCCCATTAACTGTTAATTTCAAATCGTGTCGTGTCGTATTATCGTGTCGTGTCACATTTTGCCAGGTCTAAATACTTCATAGTTAAAGGTGAAAACCTTTATACCAATTTGATTAATGGTGTTTTCAAAACCTAATTCCTTATCAAACATTGTATTTATCATTTCACAATTTGTGTTCATTAATTCAAAAGGTCAACTAGTAAACATATATATATATATATATATAGAGAGAGAGAGAGAGAGAGAGAGAGAGATTTGATAAAAACTATTGTAGTGTAAGTGAAACACTAAGGATCCGTTTTATTGGCATGAAATTATTTTCCATGAAAAATAATAATTTTAGTTCAATTTTACTTTTGGAATGCTTGATTTCAAATACATTCTACAAAAACTAATGGCTATAAATACGAAAAGTATTCCATATTTTTATCATTTTTCATAAAAAAAACATTTCTTATCCAAAATCCCAAAGAATTGATCTTCATGAAAAACTCTAAAAATAAAACCATATCACTCTTAGTAACTTGTTCTAGTACTCGTTTCTCCTGTTCGACTCTCTGTAATAAAAGGAGAAATCAGCGTGAAACCAGACCCATTAAGACCTACGTACTAATTTTAACATTATCCATATTTTAGGTGGATTTTAGCATTTAGACGTATTCTAAGTATTAAAATTTAAATTCAATATATTTTTAAACTTGTCTTGTTTCAATAGAGATATTACTATACAACATATTACTTTCAATTAATAATAGCAAAAAATTGAAGTCACTATAACGTCTTGTCGTCTACGTGAACTGCTTATCTCTTCTCTTAGGGTCCGTTTGATAGAAAACTGGGAAAATGCAAATGATTCCAGGACATCTGATTCCAGGGCAAACAATTCCAAGGCAAATGAATATTTTCCAACTTGTGTCTGTTTGATACAAGTTGGAAAATCATCAATTTTTCACATTTTCTATCAAACGCAAAAGCTGAAAAATAGATATAAAAGTGAAAAATTTGTTTACGGAATATATATATATAATAAATATATATTGTTAAATATATAAAATATATGAATATATATTATATTATTTGCGAAATATATATATTCCATATATACAAAATATATGAATATATATTATATTATTTGCGAAATATATATATTCCGAAAATTAATATAATTTGCGGAAGATATACATTCCGTAAATTATTATTAATTTTCGGAATATTCATATATTTTGTATATTTTTCCGAAAATTAATAATAATTTACGAAATATATAAATATTCCGGAAAAATATACAAAATATATGAATATTCCGAAAATTAATAATAATTTACGGAATGTATATCTTCCGCAAATTATATTAATTTTCGGAATATATATATTCCGTAAATAATATAATATATATTCATATATTTTGTATATATGGAATATATATATTCCGCAAATAATATAATATATATTCATATATTAAATATAATATTATATTTAATATATGAATATATTTCGTAAATAAAATATTATATTTTCATAGATTTTGTACATTTAATAGATTTTGTACATTTAATAATATAAAAATCTAATTTAATAATATAAAAATCTAATATAATAGATTTTTATATTATTAAATGTACAAAATCTATTAAATACAAAAAATCTATGAAAATATAATATATTATTTACGGAATATATGAATATATATTATTTACAGAATATATATATATATATATATATATATATTATAATATATATACATTATAATATATACATTATAATATACATATATAATATACAGAATAATGTATATTATATATGTGTATATATACATATTGTATATGTATATATATGTGTATATATTCATATTGTATATGTATATACATATACAATATGAATATATACACATATATAATATACATATATGTATATACATATATGTGTATATATTCATATTGTATATGTATATACATATACAATATGAATATATATACATATACTACATATACAATATGAATATATATACATATACAATATACACATATTATATATATGAATATATATACATATACAATATACACAATATACTATATGTATGTATATTATATATATGTATATATACATATATATATAATATACATACATATACATATTATATATATGTATATATACATATATATAATATACATATACAATATAATATAATATAATATAATATAATATACAATATAATATAATATGTCTGTATATATATACATATATATATATATATTATATTGTATATGTATATTATATATATGTATATAATACAATATAATATTGTATTATATACATATATATAATATACATATACAATATAATATATATATATATATGTATATATACAGACATATTATATTATATTGTAGATGTATATTATATATATGTATATATATACATAATATATATTATATTGTATTATATACATATATATAATATACATATACAATATAATATATATATATATGTATATATAAAGACATATTATATTATAATTATATTATATTGTATATATATAATATATATATGTATATATATAATATAATATATATTATGTATATATACATATATATAATATACATATACAATATAATATAATATGTCTGTATATATACAGACATATTATATTATATTGTATATGTATATTATATATATGTATATATACATAATATAATATACATATACATAATATATATGTATATATTTTGTAAATAATATATATTAAATATAAGGAATATAAGAAATATATGAAATATACAAAATTTATGAAATATAAATATATATTAAAATATATGAATTATATAAATTATATAAATGTACGAAATGTATAAATATATGAAATATATATAAATATACGCAATATACATATATGTGCTAAAATATATAAAATATACGAATATATATTAAAATATATGTGCTAAAATATATAAAATATACGAATATATATTAAAATATACGAAATATATATATTTATATATTTATTAACAATATATATTTATATATTTATGAAATATATAGAGTTATAAAAAAAAATTGGTTTCAAGTGATTTGCCACCCAAATGTGGCAAACAAAAACCTGACCCTCCCCCCCCCAAAGAATTGAATTCCACCCTAGGGTGGCAAATTGTGCTTAAGGGGTGTTGTACATAGAAAACAAATTCCAGGGCAAATTAAGGCTATCAAACACCCTAAAAGCTGAAAAATACCAGAAGTTTCCAACTTTTGGGAATTTGCCTTGGAATTTTTGTGCTATCAAACGGACCCTTAGATTTGTTTAATATCCTGCGTTTGGATTTTATTAAGTAAGAATTTCATAATTTAATGCCGCCTTTTTCCATTTTCTTCTCATCTTTCTAGTGTGTTACTTTATTTGCTTTCATCATAAAAAGAAACCTACATTTGAATTGCCTCATTAACATGACATAAAGTCCCTCTATTCTCACTCTAAACTAATATTCTTTCATTCTACTTTAATGTAAACAAAATTTAATACCCTCAAAATTCATTCACTTAATCCAAAACTCATAACTTTCTCTCTTTTGATCCAAAAAGGAGGAAAAAACTCTTTTCATCTTTTTTTTATTTGTCTAAAAACTGTTTTTTAATAAAATTGTATTTTTACAAAAAAAAAAGATAATTTAAAAAAAAAAACTCTACAATTTTTTCTCTTTATAATAAATAGTTAAATAAAGTTTTTTTAATTATAAAAAAGAGTTGTATATATATTTGGAAAAAAAACAGTTTTTTAAAGATAAAACCAACATTCCGTTCATTTTAATAAAAAAATAACAATACAATTTTATATATATATAATGTACAATTTGTTTTTTCCATAAAACAATTGTTTTTGTAAAATACAATTAAAATAATGTAGAGTTTTTTTTCAATACACTAATATATACATATACTATTGTGCATTAATGTCTTTAGGGATTAAAAAAAAGAAATTTTTTTTTTAGTTTTTAAAAAAACGCAACCGTTTTTTCTTTTTATAAAAAACAGTTAATTTTTAAAAACACTCAAAGTCATTTTGAAAAGTTTATATAAAACACTCAAAACCATTTTATTTAAAAAAAATGTTTATTTAAAAAAAAGTTGTATAAAAAATTGTACGTTACAGAAAAAATGTTGTATAAAGATCATTAGATAATCAAATCAGATAAAAATCTGATAAAATTTTTTTGTAAAAAATGTTGTATAAAAAAACATAAAAGTTCATCTGGGATTTTGAGCAAACTTTTTTGAAAATACGCCAAAGTATATAATGTTTGATGTATTTTATTATTTATTCTAAATGTTGTAAAATATATAATATTTGATAAATTTTACTATTTTGAAAATTTTATATAACATTTGATAAGACATTTTACTATGCTTGATAGTAAAATTTATCAAACATTATATACTTTGTGTATTTTCAAAAAAGTGTATTTTAAAAATAATAAAATGTCCTATCAAACAATATATATTGTGCAATCACGTTAGTGTATATAATATCCTATCAATAATTTATCTAATGCAAAGTTGTAAATTATTACATTAAAGTCTAGATCTAAAAAATGCAAGGGTTAATATAAAGACTTTCTGAACGCATCGTCAGGTGACACATGTCCGATATGCACTCTTAAAATACATACCGGTATGCACAAGAGCATTTGTATATATATATATATATATATATATATATATATATATATAGAGAGAGAGAGAGAGAGAGAGAGAGAGAGAGAGAGAGAGAGAGAGAAACTTCAAAGTTTTAGTTATTTATGCATATAACCCAAAACAATTTAAAATTTATTTTTTCATACCTATATTTTCGAAAATGCTCATATGGGTATTTTTCTTTTCCAAAAAAGTTGTGTCGCTGTAGTCCCCACCGGCCTTAAGGTAGCTCCGCCCCAGCCGATAGTGAAGTGAGACTGAGAATAAGTGTTGATAAGGCATTGCCTATGTGCCAATGTTAGAGCATATATACAGCAAAATTTATTTTTTTTACTCACGTAAATGTGTAAGAAGATAATGCGATTCTTCTCTATATATATTAACGTCTATCCCAAGTGGAATAAAACAGGCAAATTTTAGTGATAGTTATTTAGGAATCCTAAGGGACATTTAGTTATGTGCCTTCTATGGTACTTCAATTTTTTCCAGAATAGAAAGATTTGTTGATTAAGAAATAAAGTGGATTTGAAGATAAAGGAGAGTGTTTCCAATAGACTAAAACATTACCCTATTGTGAATGGAAACCAAAAGTGGATACGGATTTCCCAATGCGGAAACATAATTCCTTTCCCTTGGATGTATTTTTGTTTGTATATCGTGATTTTGGAGATGAACATGATTCTTCTCCACTTCCATCTCGGGATATTGAATTTTCACTAGATACCTACGCCTTCGCCTCAAAAAACTGCAATTCCATAACCAAGAAATCTCAATTATCAAAATATAACCAAACTTGTTGCTACAATAGTCTCAAAATGGCATTCATACCGGACTTGGGAGAAAAGGGTATCTCTGTTTTGCTTAGCTGTCTGCAATTTTCTTTTCTTCAAAACAAATTCCTATCACAAGAATGAAAATCTCAATTCCATAATACAGATTGGAATTTATTATAATGTTAGAAAGAGAGTGACAACACATACTAAAAATTCCATACCTGCCCTTTTGCAAATCCTAGATTCCAAATATAAAAATAATGGGATAGAGGGGCGAAAAGCAAAATACCTTTTGCATATCCAAGTATTGTTGCAATAGGGTTTGAGGGTCGAGTCTGGGGCTAGCCTCTCCATTAAGAGCATGAGAAAGGTGGAAATCCAAGGAAGCCCTTTTCATCTTCTTTAATACCTCAAACCCACAAACAGACCCAAATTATATATAAACTAAACGTAACAGAGAGGGAGTGGGAGAGGGGATAAAGTGAGCTTCTGTGGATGTAAATATGGGTCGAAAAAAGGAAGAGATTGTCCTTCTGTATGGAGCGAGGGGTATATCTGGCAGACGTCCATGCGATTCCGTCTTTGCTATTTTTGATATTTCTTCTATCCAAAATTTGGTACCGCTGGGATATTAAAGAGGGTGGGGAGGTTTGGACTTTGACACGAGGATGCCGACAAACAACCTCTTCTCTTTGCTCCCGCATCTTATAGCTGTACTGCTATCCTAGTAAACCCCGCACCCTATTGGTGGCAGCGGATACCATATTTTAGTTTAAAAAATATTTAATAATAATTGACTTGAAATACAAACATTAAAATTTTATAGATTTAATAAAAAGAGAAATTATAATAAAAAAATAATAATAATTTGAAAAAACGAAAGAAATAAAATTTCACAATTAAAAGCTATGTCAATATCATATCTATCTTCCTATAAATGACAGAATTTAAATTTATACCAATAGACAATCAAAATCATTCCATATTGAATCAAACTACAAAAAAAACGTTATCGATTGAGAGTTAAATTAAAAAAATGCTTCTGGAAAGTGAAATTTCAAAGCGTAAAACACAGTTTCCAAACTAATTTACTTCTCCGCTTAGAACCAATTGGACAAAGCATGTAAAAATTATTCACGACTTGAATATATACCTATGTGATATAGACAAAGATATATGCTTAAAATATAAAATTCACATTAAACATTTTTATGTTCATTGATTATTATTCTCAAATTCCTCAAAAAAACTTTTACGTTTTTTATAATAACTTTTATTTCTAAGTAAGAACTAGGGGTGTTCAAAAAACCGACTGGACCGACGGACTGAATCGAACTGACTACTTTTTTTCACTGTTCTAAAAAATCCGCCTAGGCTCCGCCTAGGCTTGAGGCTTGGGAGAAACCCCCCGCCTTAAGATTTTGACGCCTTATGCTTGGTAAAACCCTTAAGGCGTACTTTTTCTCTAAAAACAACAATGATTTAGTGAAACGATATCGCCTTTTAAATATTTTTTTGCAAACCGGACCATTATCCCATCCAAAATAATCAAATAGTATTTTTATTTGCAAATATTCAGACATATTTTTATGATATGTACAATTTTAGTATTTTAATAGCCTTGTTATGGTTAAAAAATATTAAAATATATTAAAAAGGCCTAAACGCCTTTTCACGCCTTTTTACGCCAAGGCCCGCCTAGGCTTCTAAGGCTTAAGGCTTGGCCTCCACGCCTCGATCACGCCCCTCGTTTTTTAGAACCTTGCTTTTTTCGATCTTTTTTCTTAATCGGTCTGGTCTCAGTTTATTTTTTTGGAGGACCGACCTAGTCGGTCCGGTCCATGATTTACAGATTCAAAAACTCTGTTAGGACCGACCCGGACCGACTATATATAAAATAATATATTTTTAGATACATATGTATATATATAAGATAAATAAATAGTGAAAATATTTATATTAATATTTGATTAGTTTAAATTATAGTTCAATCCAATACTAGTTTTGTTTTAATTGTAAATTTCGATATTTTTTAGTTTTTAATGTTTGGAAAAAATAGATTTGGGTATCTTTTTATTATTATAAATGATGTAATTCATTAATGTGAGGACCGATTGGTTAGACCGGACTGACCCTATAAAAAACCGAACCGACTAGGGTCGGTTAACCGACATTATCGGTCCGATCTCGGCCCATTTTTTTAGAGGACCGACCAAGTCGGTCCGGTCCAAAAAAAACCTTAAAACCGAACCGGACCGGACCGCGAACACCCCTAGTAAGAACTATTTTCTAAAGATCTAAGTAAATATTATTTTTTAGTATTTTATTTCTCTAAAACTATAAATAAAAATTACTTTTCTAAAACTGTAAATAAAATTGTTATAACGTTTTAGTTAAAAAAAAAAGTGTTCAACGGCAATTGACTTGAAATAGGAACATCAAATTTTATAGATTTCATATTAAAAATTTACTATCATCAGAAAAGACAAAACAACTTGCACAATGTCAATATCATATCTATCTTTCTATAAACAATAAAACTCAAATTCTTACGAGTAGACAATCAAAATGGTTATTCCATATTGAATCAAGCTATCAAAAAAAAGTTGACAGTTGAGTGTTAAATAAAAAGAATGAAAATTCAAAAAAGTTTCTTCTCACAATCGAAATTTCAAATCCTAAAATGAAGTTTCTAAACTTCTTTTCCTCTCCACTTAGAACCAAATGAAGCCTGCAAAAATTATTCATTACTTGAATATATACCTATGTGATAGACAAAGATATAAGCTTAAAACATTAAAGTTACATTAAACATTTTTATGTTCATTGATTATTATTCTCAAATTCCTAAAAAAACTTTATAGTTTTTTTCAATAACTTTTTTTTCTAAATAATAACTGTTTTTCTAAAACTCTAGATAAAAAATTAGTTTTTTTGTAACTTATTTTTCTAAAACTATAAATAAAAACTGTTTTTTAGCTACTTAATTTTTTAAAAATTGTAAATAAAAACTATTTTTAAGCAACTTTTATTAATAAAAATCGTAAATATTGTAAATAAAAAATATTTTTTTATAACATTTTTTCACATGAATTAACTTTTTTTCCTAAAAACAGTTTCAAAAAAAAACTAAAAGAAGTTTTTTGGTGTTTTTCAAATTTTATAATGATATTTTTGTAATTTTAAATATCAATTAGGAAACACTTAAAAGAATATTCTGACCAAGAAGAAGTTTTACGCCACTAGGTCTTAATTCACCAAACATACATGCAGATTAGAGTGCCATGGTTGCGATGAGAACCGCAAAAAGTGCTTCCAATTTTCTCACCCCATAGTTCTCAAGAAATAGGAAGGTGAAACTGTAGTAAGATAATCATGGAACTATCCATGTCAAATACTGAATTTTATTTTTCATATAAGTAAACAACATAGTAACTAATATGAGATTAAAAAATTAAATATCTGAGAAAATTTAAAAAAGGAGTTTTGTGTTGAAAAGGAACACTCCTTTCTCTTTTTAGCTAAAGTAAAAAATATTACCAATTAAAAGCAATGATGAGGGACACCAGACCAAAAGCACTGACGAGGGACACTAGACCAAAGTGGCAAAATACCATTGCTAAGAGCAACCGGAGTGGTGTAAGTGGATGAAAGGTAAGTATACAAAATGGAAAGGGTTTTTTTACCTTTTCTCAGAGTTAATAACTAAGAATTGGTAAGTTCACTTCCTACGAACTAATGTTGTTCGTAGGAAGTTATACGGACTTCTTTAGTTCGTTGGAACCCAATTATATGATAGAAATGATTATTTATACTTCTTACGGACTTTAATTGTTCGTAAGAATTCCTACGAACTTCAGTAGTTCGTAGGAACCCTTTGCAAATTCAGTAAGCAATTTGTATATTTGGAGAACCACTGCAAATTGAGGAACGGAATTTGTTACTTTCTTCTCACCAGTGTAGACATTCGAGTTTGTAAACTTACAAATTCTATTGTATTTTACTCCCACCATTGTACATGCTCTAAGAATTTTGATAGCAATAGCACTACCAATAACTTTTTGTATATTAGCCCCCGTGAGAGCCGACTCAGTCATGGCCCAAAACAGATACATAGCGCACGTGGGTACTCATACCTGCACAACTCTGTTAAGGCCGAAAAAAGAGGTCTAAAACCCTTTTGATTCAAAAAATAATAATAAAGAATAAAAATAGGGGAAATGGGGGAGGAGTGTCTTTTTATATGGGAAAAAAATATAGAGGGGTAAACATACAAGGTAAACAGATTGGACGTTTTTGTATTGGGTGCAATAAATGGAGAAGAGAGATGAGTACAAATGATGGTTCACCTCCTTCGAGAGAGAGTGTGGGGTTCAATCTTTCGATTGTCTTTCGTTTTATAGTGCTAGGTGGATGAACCTATGCCCGGTCGCCAATATTCTAAAAAATTCATATCCATATTCCTAAATAAAATTCATAACTATTATTAGTAAATATCGAAACATGGTTGTGGAAATTTAGAAAAAAATAATTCAATAAGTTTCTCAAAAATATGTTGTCGTTGTAAATAGTCTCCTTATGCTTTGACTCTTTTTAAAGAGAATACAATAAAATAATGAAGGTTACACGCCTCCCCCCCATATATATATATATATATATATAAGTGAGCAATTTACTTAGTTGCACAAATATTTACTACAACATGGAACAATGTGCCTTCATGGAATAAATAACTAAGAAAGCTCAAACTAAAATTATCTAAAAAATACGAAATTACCAAAATTTATCAAAAATATTGAGAGATTTAGTATTGATAAGAGTTTTCGAAATACTAAAAACAAAAGTACCGAGAATGACCGTACTAAAAAAAATAGTATGATAATGGTATAAATATCGATTAAATCGACCTAAAACTTTAAGAATGACATGAATAAATTTGTTTAGTTGTATGATGTCCAAGATAAATGTTGATATTATGAAGGCGACACAACAAACATCACACACACAGGGGTGATTATATTCTTTTTTATTCCATCTCATAAAAGAAGATAATAGCAAAACTAAAGTGGTTTTTATAATGTGGGGATTATACTAAGAAGAAATAAGATATAGGTTTTTCTTCTTTATGGAATTTTGGCAAATACATAATGTTCACCCAATTTATACACATTTGGAGATGCCTAATATTAATTATTCTAACTTGTTTATATCTCCATCCATATCTTTAGTTTTCTATCCCTTAATTTATAATTTTTTTATTAATTATTTTTATGTCAAACAAAAGACCTGTAAGCCTTTTAAATTAACTTATGTCGCAATATACCAAAGTTAATATGGAATTCATGCACTAATTTTAAGGGGTCTTTACACATATGTCCCATTTATGGGGTCAACATTCTTATAAGTCTTATTCACTTTTCGATAATCCCATAGGTCCTATTCCAACTTTTTAGAAAAAAATTTCACCATTTTACCCTTTTATAACTAATCATCCGTAACTTCCTTTAGGAAGTTACATAAGTGGTTGGACTTTTTTTTAATCTTTAAATGATCATAACTTTTTATTCACAAATTCGTTTTTTGCAAAATTACTATTTTTGAAATCTGCTCGACGAGATCTATCAAATAGGATCCATGATTGCTATAAAATTCTAAAGAAAAAAATTTACACAAACAGTAAACTTTACTGTATGCACTAGAATATGAAATAATTTTATATATGTGTCATTTTCACAAACAGACAGTAACATTTACTGTTGTAATACTACACAGTATATATATATATATATACGGTGGATCCAAACCCTTTTTTTCAAAATTATCTTATATTTAAAGGTTCGCGCTAGCGGTATCCAATCATTACCACCATTGTTGGAGGATCAAAGACCTTCGTCAGAGCTCCGATTTGGGGTGGATAAGGAGGGCATGTGGTGCCGCTGGGGCGAACCTTTGAAAATAAAAGACTTTTGAATAAATGGGTTTTGGATCCACCGGAGTATCATGGGGTGTCGCTTGCGCGGACCTTTGAAAATAAGATTGGATAAATGGAATCGGGATCATCTGGAGCAGCGATTTGGGGTGAGTATGGGTGGCATAGAACTTTAAAAATAGGACCATTTATATATATATATATATATATATATATAGTTTGTAAAAATGTCATAGATATTAAACTTTATTGTATACACCAGAAAATGAAATAGTTTCATATTTGTGACATTTTCACAAACAATAACATTTACTGTGTTAATATATATAACATTTTCACAAACAGTAACATTTACTGGGTTAATATTACATAACATATATATACACGGTAGATCCAAACCTATTTTTTTTTAAATTACCATATTTTTAAAGATTTACGCTAGCGACATTCAATCCCCACCACTACCCACCCTCATTGTCGAAGCTTCAACGTCTTTCATCAGAGCTATGATTTAGGTGGGTAGTAGTGGCATAGGGTGCCGTTGCGCGGACCTCTGAAATTAAGAGAATATTAGATAAATGGAGTTTGGATCCACTGGAGCTCCGATTTGAGGTGAGTAAGGGTGACATTGGGTTAGATTTATATCTATAACATATTTACAAACGTTAACATTTACTGTGTTATAATACAGTATATATATATATATATATTTATATACAGTGGATCCAAAACCCTTTTTTCTGATATTGTCTTACTTTTAATGGCCCGCGCTAGCGGTATCTAATCCCGACCACCACCAACCCCAATTGCCGGAGCTCCAACAACCTTCATCAGAGTTCTGATTTGGGGTGACATGGAGTGCCGCTGGCGCGGACCTTAGGAAATAAGAGAATATTGGATAAATGGGGTTTGGATACACCGGAGCTCCAGTTTGAGGTGAGTAGGGGTAGCATTGGATTAGGTTTATCTCTGTAATATTTTCACAAATAATAAATGTTACTATTTGTAAAAATGTTACTTTGGCATCCCATGCCACCTCAAATCAGAGCTCTGATGAAGGTTGTGGGTGGTGGTGGGAATTGGATGTCGCTGGCGCGAACCGTTAAAAATAAGATAATATCATAAAAAAGAGGTTTGGATATATATATATATATACTGTGTTATATGAACACAGTAAATGTTAATGTTTGTGAAAATGTTATAGATATAAACCTAACTCAATGCCACCCCTACTCACCCCAAATCGGAGCTCCGGTGGATCCAAACCCCATTTATCTAATATTCTCTTATTTTCAGAGGTCCTCGCCAGCGGCATCCTATGCCACTACTACGAACCCAAATCATAGCTCTGATGAAATTCGTTGAAGCTCCGACAATGGGGGTGGGTAGTGGTGGGGATTGAATGTCGCTAGAGTAAACCTTTAAAAATATGGTAATTTTGAAAAGAAAAAAATAGTGGTTTGGATCTACCGTGTGTGTGTGCGTATATATATATATATATATATATATATATATATATATATTAACTCAGTAAATGTTACTGTTTGTGAAAATGTTATATATATATTGTGTAATATTAACTTTGTAAATGTTACTGTTTGTGAAAATGTTATATATATAAAACTATTTCATAAATATATTAACACAGTAAATGTTATTGTTTGTGAAAATGTCACAGATATAAAACTATTTCATTTTCTGGTGTATACAAAAAAATTTAATATCTATGACATTTTTACAAACAATAGCATTTACTTTGTTATCACATTATATATATATATATATATATATATATATATATATATATATATATATATATATTCAATATGTTTTTATTTTTAAAGCTCTGCGCCACCGGCACCTAATGTCACTCTTACTCATCCCAAATCGGTGCTCAAGAGTATCCAGATCCCATTTATCTAATCTTATTTTCAACGGTCCGCGCTAGCGGCACCCCATGACACTCCGACCGATCTAAAACCCATTTATTCAAAAGTCTCTTATTTTCAAAGGTCCGCGCCAGCGGCACCACATGCCACCCTTACCCACCCCAAATCGGAGCTTTGACGAAGGTTGTTGAAGCTCCAACAATGGTGGTAAAGATTGGATATCGTTAGCACGAACCTTTAAATATAAGGTATTTTTGAAAAAAGAGGGTTTGGATCCACCGGATATATATATATATATACTGTGTAGTATTACCACAGTAAATGTTACTGTCTGTTTATGAAAATGTCACATATATAAAATTATTTCATATTCAAGTGCATACAGTAAAGTTTACTGTTTGTGTAAATTTTTTCTTTGGAATTTTATATCTTTCATGGATCTTGTTTGATAGATCTCGTCGAGCAGATTTCAAAAATAGTAATTTTGCGAAAAACGGATTTGTGAATAAAAAGTTATGATCATTTAAAGATTAAAAAAAAAAGTCCAACCACTTATATAACTTCCTAAAGGAAGTTACGGATGATTAGTTATAAAAGGGTAAAACGGTGAAAAAATTCCTTAAAAAGTTGGAATAGGACCTATGGGATTATTGAAAAGTCAATAGGACTTATAAGAATGTTGACCCGATAAATGGGACCTAAATATCATTATCCCTAATTTTAATCAATTCCATGCGATCCCAACCAAATATCCCAAACCATTAAATAAAGTAACTTATCAACATGTCGGCGTGGCATTTGTTCTTGGCAACAAAAATCTTTGAAAGTATGAACGTTGGTGGGCGTTTATGGTAATCTTATAGGGATGTTAGAGAGAGAGATACCAATTTAGTTATAGTGAGCAAGGAGAGGAATATTTTTTGGGACTTTTTGATTTTCAAACCATTCATTTTACGAAGAGTAAAATAGATGTAAAGAGTCGAGATACACTACACTAACATAAGCATAAATCTATTATCAGATTAGGGTAACAGTAGGTGGGATTTGTTTGGAAAAGTGTGTAGTAGTAGGGCATTTCTTTACTTTAGAGAATAAAGCCTAGAGAAAATTCTCATTCATTTGATTGATTAACATTTTTCAATAAAGACACCTCTTTATCCACATCTAAAATTTCTCCGCCCTTGTCTCCTAATAACTTAAGCTAAATAATATGCAATTTTTTTTTTAATAATTCTCCTTGATCAACGTGACAGCTTAGCTTTGCCCAGATCTAGTTATATGTATACAATGAAATTTGATGTTCGCAACATGCTTAATGGATTTTAAGAGTGAGGACATTAAAGTTAAAAATGCAAAATATTATTGTTCGTTACATCGAATACTAACCCACCATTGTTAATGGGTCACGGGAGCAGAGACAGAGTTGTTATTTGGGAGCAATATGGAGATGTCTATTTATACCTGCGCATGAAGGAAAGAGAGGGACATAGATGAAGGGTGCGGTGCCAAAGGGCTGTTAAGTTTCCAGGCATAAAGAGGTTAGTTTTTTAAGCCTTTGACATTACCAAAGATAAGGTTAATTTTTTAAGCCTTTGAGATTATGAAAGATGTTTCGAGAAAGAAAAAAAATATTCTTTGAGAGATTCCTTTAGATGGAAGAGCCATCAAAGAGAGGAAAATTTTGAGCTGCCACGTGGAGCTCTAGGTAAGTGAATAATTTATTGTTGTAGTGCATTTTATAATTGTTATATAGATTAAATTATCGATCAACCCCTACCCTAATCTTGTCCGACCAAAATAAAAAAAATATATATTATAAGATAACAAACGTAAAACATTTGTGAGAAAAGAAAAATTAGAAAATCATACTTTTCGTACTTCTAGATATTCTATGCAAATACACAAATGAAAACCGTACTTTCCAACTCAATTCAATCTTATCAAAAGTAAAAAATCGTCCAGGCATACAACCCTACAAAACACCTAAAGAATGCTAATCCAATGAAATTTATTTTTTTAAATCCAATTAATACAAACACCATAATCAAAATTGTTGGAACAAAGCTGTCTAATAGCTATTAGAATGCAAAATATTGAAGAGTGCTTTTAAGCATTTGTCCCATATCGATAGATTGGAGAAAATAGATTGTGTTAATATACTCTTTTTGTGAGTTTAAAAGGTAAGTCCTTTAGATATTCAATATTTTGTTTGTATGAGTGGAAGACTTATTGGGCCAAGTCACACACGCGCGCGCCGCCGCCGGGTCGTGGGCTTGGGCTCATTAAGAATTAGTTTTTTGGACAAATAAATTGACGTTTATTGAGCCTTAAAAATTAAATTTTAACGTTTTTTTTTATTCCGAAAAAAACAAAAAAAAAATGTGTATTTCTTAATTATATAAAAAGTCTTCCACTTGCTCACGTTTTTTCAAATTACTCTCCCCGTTTATTTACCAACATCTCTTTTTGTTGCCCCATAAAAGAGGTTGTAGCCTCCATTTTTTGCACAGTTCTCTCCCACAAAAATTCTGCACACAGTTCTCATCTTCTAAGCTATGAATTTATTTTTCCATACACAGAAATAATTATTCATCCACTGAATAATTATAACGACATATAAATATATAATCTTCCCCCATATTATTTATATTTATCATGATCGAGCAATATATAACTCAGAATGGGTGTTTGTTGAGCGAATCAGATTCGTGTTGTTGATTCGTATTATTTTCAAGGCTTTTTTATCATGGGGATGGCGAGGCTATTATCTATCAACACAAATTGAAGAGGCAGAGCCGCGAAACACCTTAAAGAGAACGACATTGTCCGCGACTCAGCCTGACTTACTACTTATGGGTTCTTATATTTTCTGGATCGATTTATTTTCTCCTAAATTGGGTAATTTCGTTCCCTATTTAAATTCTGCATTTTAATTAGCTGTTGCTACAACAATTTTAAGGTTTTCTGAAATTCTGCCATGGACAAAATTAACTCATCCACCCTAAACAAACCTTTCAAATATGAAGGCCAGCATTTTAAACGTTGGAGCAAAAAACTATTATTTTATTTAACTACAAAAAAGGTCGCATCATGTGTTCAATTTGACAAACCCGTAGTAAATAATCCCCTACTGTTGAGGAGAGCAAAACTATTAGAACTTTGGAGGAAAATGATTTTATATGCAAGAACTATATTTTGAATGCTCTAAGTGACGAACTTTATGACTATTATGCCAATTATAAAACTGCAAAAGATGTTTGGGATTCACTTTTTAAAAAATATAACACGGAGGAGGCAAGTGCTAAAAAATATGCCGTCAGCCGTTATTTGAAATTTCAAATGACGGATGACAAATTTGTTGTTGCTCAAACCCATGATTTGTAACTGATTGTCCATGAAATTATTTTCAAGGGCTTGGCTTTAGATGAGCAATTTCAGGTGGCTGTAATCATTGATAAATTGCCTCCACTATTCAAAGAGTTTAAAAATATTTTGAGGCACAAGTATAAAGAATTTTCACTAGAGTCACTCATTACTAAAATGAGAATTGAGGAGAAATCCCGAAAACAGGACTACAAAGATGAAATTCTTGTTGTGTCTAACAATAATAAAAAAACACACTCTAGTTGTTTTAAAGGAAAACGAAAAAAATATGAAAAATCAGAAAAAGAGCCACAACCAGAATTTTAAAAATCAGACCCAGAATAAGAATAAGAACCCTGGAAATGGACAGTCAAGCAACTCGGAACAGTTTCTCTGTTTCAAGTGTGGAAAGCCTAGCCATATGGCTCGCAAATGTCGCAATATGCCAAACGCACAAGCGAATTTGACCGAAGATGACCTATGTGCTATGATTTCAGAAATCAACATGGTTAGCGGTGCCGAATGGTGGTGGTTGGATACTGGCGCTTCCCGTCATATTTGTTATGACCGTACTCTATTTCAGACTCATTCTGAGACTGCAGATAAGAAGGTGTTGTTGGGTGATTCTCACTCCACTGAGGTTGCTGATACTGAAAATGTGGAATTAAAGTTCACTTCGGGAAAGACTGTTATTCTCAAAGATGTTCTTCACACTCTCGAGATAAGGAAAAATTTGGTTTCGGGTTATTTTCTCAACAATGCTGGCTTTACTCAAACTATTGGTGTCGATTTATTTATTTTGACCAAAAATGGTATTTTTGTACGCAAGGGTTATGCCACTGAAGGGATGTTTAAATTGAATGTTGATGCAATGAATACAATTTCTCCTTCTGCTTATATTGCTTGTTCATTTAATGTTTGGCGTGCTAGGATTTGTCATGTTAATAAACGACTTGTTAAAAATACGAGCATGTTAGGATTAATTCCAGAATTATCATTAAATGATTTTGAAAAATGTGGATGGTGTAGTCAAGCAAAAATCACTAAGACACCACATAAATCTGTTTTTAGAGAATCTGAACCACTTGATTTAATTCATTCGAATATTTGTGAATTGGATGGTGTCACAACTAGAAATGGCAAACGTTATTTTATAACTTTTATTGATGATTGTTCTGATTATTCATTTGTGTATTTAATGAAAAATAAAAGTGAAGCATTTGACATGTTTAAAATTTTTCTAAATGAAATTGAAAAATAATTTAATCGGAAAATTAAAAGCTTACGTAGTGATAGAGGCACTGAATATGATTCTGCACCATTTATTGAATTTTATAAAACCCACGACATTATTCACGAAAAAACTGCCCCTTATTCGCCCGAAATGAACGGTAAAGCCGAAAGAAAAAATAAGACATTAACTGAATTAGTTGTTGCTATTTTATTATCTTGGTGGGACAAATATTGTATTTAGGGAAGTGACATCGCGCCTTCAAGTTCTTCAGAATAGATTTGAAGTTCAACGTAATTGTATTGAAGTTCTACAAAATTGTATTTATTACTGCATTTGTATATATATTCCAACAAAAAGTGCAAGTAAATTATTTGGGTAGGAAGTATTACTAAGTTTCTTTCCAAAATCTAGTTCTTTAGAATATGTTATTCAACTATTAGAGTTTATTTGGGAACTTTTACAGGACAGAGCAATTTCTTTCTTGTTCCCTTTTCAAGGAGTTTCTTTTTTTCTTTTTCTTTATACAAGGAGACACAAATTTGCACTTGCCTCAACAATAATGATTTTTCATGCTAAGTTTCTTATTTTTTTAATGTAGATCTGTTCTCAGCCCAATTTTGCCCTGTAAACTTGTCTTCGCCTTAAACTTTCTCATAATAACCCAGGGAATCACACAGCCGATCGCTGACCATTTTCCAGAATATTATTTACGACACTTGTGAAGGGTATTTGAGACACCTGTGAGATTTTCTTATTGCAGTAATAATTTAAATGCAAAAAATTAAAGGAACAAAATTACCCAATGACGTGCAGAAAAAATCCAGACAGAAAAAATAAGAAACTCGGATGGATGAACAGTCTATAATAATGGCTGAGTCGCGGACATTGTCGCTCTCTTTAAGGTGTTTCACGGCTCTGCCTTTTCAATTTGTGCTGACAGACGACAGCCTTGCCACCCCCAGGATAAAACAGCCTCGAAAAAACCCAAAAATTACGAACCAACAGCACGAGTCCGATTCATTCAACTAACACCCAATCTGTAATATATATTGCTCGACTCTGTGTATTTTAATTAATCTGAAATGACATTAATCATTTCGTATAATAATTATTTATGATGAATAAATATTATTCTGTGGGGAAAAGAAATTCAACTGTAGCGGTTATTTATTTGAGAGAAGAATTTTCTCGGATATAAAAGTTGCAGAAAATCTGTCTTAAAAATGGAGGGCAGACACTCCTTTTATGTAGAAAAGAAATTAACGTTACTGGGAAAAAATGTGGAAGAAAAAACTGGAAGACGATTGAGTGAAAAATGCGCGCGCGTGTAAGGTGCGCGGTCGTTGTTTTCATTTCGCCTACTCAATACAAACAAACCTAAATTACAACTACACTTGCGAGGCAAGCACAACGGTAAGTCGGGTATCGAAAATCCACATGGACGAGATGCTAGAATTTATATGATTTAGTGCTCCGAAATAAAAGTGTAAAAGATGATTACAAACTAAAAAGTAAAAGATGCATAAAAGGAAAATGTTTATCTAGGCGAGGGTATTGAAACTAGATTAACAAAGCGAGTAAAACTATAGGTTGCGTCGAATATTCCTCACCCGAGTTAATTTGTATAAAATGGATTATGGGTCGACGAGTTATTTAGAATGCGTCTCGTTTCGATAGTTAATAAAATCAAGGGTTGTCACGCCCCTAAATCAGCATAAAAGCCTAATAAGATTTTGGCGTCAACAAATATCCCGAAAATTGCGCACGCAAGGTCGTAAGCACGGGACATACATGATATACCCCATCAAATCTCCTAGGCGCAATAACTAGGGCAACACACCCGAAATAGACCCGTAAACACCATCACCAAAGCAAAGCAACGCGTCAACCCGAGTGAGTTCAATTCAAACACAACCTAATTTAATTTACCTAGAAAGCATGTTAAAAACGCAATAAAAAAAAGCGGTAAATAAACGTTATAAATCTACACTAGAAAGCACGGGAAGAAAGCATGTAAATCTATTTAACAAAGTATGTAAATTACACTAGAAAGCAAGAATAATGGAAATACAACTATATTAAATGGAGAGGGTGAATGAATAGTCAACTTACAAACCCAAAAGGGTGTCAATCCAAGAAGAAATGAAGAAGAACTAACCAAAAACCCTCAAACCCTAAACTACAACTCTCTAAAATCTATCTTACTACCATATTTGATATTTACAACAAAAAAAATCATATATACTAAGTGGGATTAAAATAGAAAAGAAAAGAGAAAAGAAAATAAAAGGCAAAATATCTCCTGTAAACAGAGGATCGATCGATCGACCCCTTTGGTCGATCGATCGATGATGAATAATATAGACCATTGTCACGAAGGATTGATCGATCGATCCAAACCGTCGATCAATCGATCAAGAAGGTCACAGTACACTGTATGCTGTTTTGGGCTGCTTGGATTTCCCGTCCACTAAAACTCCCGTAACATCTTCGTTCTGAATCTGAATCGCGCACCGTTCACAGCAACGCAAAGCTTGCGAGGAGGGCTACAACTTCCGTGTAGATGTTGGGCTAGGTTCCCAAGCTGTGAAAAGACTAAAATTCCCTTGAACGTACGATCGCGTGCGAAAATCGAGCGGAATGCGTCCGAACTTCACACTTAGCATCCAAATATCTATAAAAGCTCAATTAACCCGTGCAAAACATGTTAACGTAGAAATCCGAGGTTGTCTGGTTAAGGAGCATAAATATATGGAATAAGATACCCGAAGGGGCTAAAATGCGTAGGCTCGGAGGATAAAATACGCAATATTTGCGTCGTATCACACCCCCTAACTTACACATTGCTAGTCCCTAGCAATGAAATAGGATGCAACAAGAACTACAACCAAACCAAAAGCATGAGATAGTATAAAAGTATGGTATGAAAGCAAAAGGCCACTTTCGCGGGCGATTCGATTGCATTTAGCGTATGCAATAAGCCGTTAAACCCCTAGGTCACCCTAGTGGACGAGTGTCGTCTCGTGAGGGTTTTCAGGGATGATACCCATAAACATCACATGATTTTCTCAAAATATGCCCAAACCAACATGCGAAAAGCCCAATAATGACGAAAAAGATTTCATACACATTATTAGCAAAGTGAATGAATTCAAACAAAAGTCCAAATCATTAACATTATAGAATGCACCTCATAGAATTGAAACCTTAAAATGTGGTAGGGGGAGAGAGAACATGCAAAGTGTGATTCGGCAAAAACTTATATAAACCGGATAAACATTAAAGTAAGCATACATTCAATCCTCACGGGCATTACACTCATCAAGTGAATTCACTCAAAACAGGGAGGTAAGACACGGAACATGCAGGCATAAAGAGTAAATGGAAATGGAAACTAGACCGCACACATGTCACAAATGAAGAACGTTATATATAAACTGAAAAACCGTAATCTCAATGAAAGGATACAGCACATTAAAGGAGGCGAAATGTATTTTCACAGATTATCAAAACTATTATGACTTTTGAATTACATGCACCTAAGATCACATAGGACTTTGATAGGGTTGTAATGTAGGTTATGGCTATAGGGTATGAAATGAAGGAATGTATATACGGATTCAAAGTGTTCGGGATAATGGGAAAATGCGGGCAATATCAAAATTGGAAAATAACTTCCAAACGAGCATTAGATATATCATCGGGGGAGTAATTAAAGCTTATTGAACTATATACAACATTTACAACTTTCTCTTTCTTTTTCTTTTCTTCTTTTCTCATTTTTCTCTTTTGTTTTCTTTTGCCTTTTGCTTTCTCTTTTTCTTCTCCTTTTCACTACTTTCTTTTCTTTACTTATCACACTCTCATATGCCTAAATTGCAATCGACATCACAACAACATCATTCAATCCCAAGTAATATTCCAAACAAAGTTGTGGAAAGTGTATGTATGGTTTATAACTCCAATACGGAGTTGGTTATGGGATTGGGTTATGAAACGAAAGGCTATATTTAGGCTCAAAGGGGTTAACGAGGGTAAACATATAAGGTGAGGTCAAGGCTAATATGGGTGATATAACAAAGAGGGCCTATGATCATTTCACAAAGTTTACGCGATTCTCGAATCAAAACAATATATGAAAATCATGATCAAGTAACACATTTCAAGTATGAACTCAATTAATGAACGGTCAAATGAAAGAAAAGTGAGATTACCAACGAATTCAACGTTTTCAAAGAAGAATGAATAGTGTATACACTCACAAACGACGAAAGGTACAAAGCTTACTCGGTGTAAGTATATACAATGCAACAAAAGATTACCGAGTTATAAAAATCTTAAACCAAATCAATAGAACCATAAAAGTGCATGTGCTCATGGGATTAACGTTTAATTCATGAAGTTATAATATCAATAAGTGAGACTAAAGTTTAATAACTTCTAAAATCGAGAACATGCATCATTGGGTTGTCTATTGGATCGGGTAATTATTGAAATTTATCATCGAAAACAAAGGCAAAATGCCCAAAAAAGGAGAAAAAAGAAAGAAAATCTTTTTGAATTTTTTTTAATTTTCTAAGAAAAGCAGACTAAGTAACTAACATGTGAGCAAAAACATGGACTAAAATATGAAATGGATAGAATATACCATACCCCTTAACTTAAAACTTAACATTGTCCTCAATGTAAATCAAGAACCAAGTCAAAGAGAGGAAAAGAGCGATATTTCCCAAAACTGGAGCGATCCCCATAAGAACAAGTCCAAAGCATCTACAAAACAAGTTAGTACCGAGCATAGCAAAAACAAACAACGAAAAGTTAACTAATTACACTAGAGTAAATTAAAAAGGAAAGAAAGAATAAAAAAGAAACAATAAAAAGCTAACTATATACAACCTACTATTTAGGCTTCACACTAACTGTACACTAGAAGTCTAAATAGCTGAGGGTCCACCGCAAAAACGATTTGACTTTGGAGGATAACCGGTGTACCCTCACATACAAGCATGCCCTCCGAAAAATATGAATTCCGTTTGAACAACGAAAGGCATGTGTAAGGCGTAAGAAATAAACCATCGCCAATTAAAAGTTTTGGAGGGACGATGGGGGGTTTGGATTGCACGGGTGACAAAAACATGTGGGGACCGAGAAAAGTCGAATATTCTCCCAAGGATTTTGAAATTGG
This sequence comes from Sambucus nigra, assembly GCA_949130495.1. Classification (NCBI taxonomy): domain Eukaryota; kingdom Viridiplantae; phylum Streptophyta; class Magnoliopsida; order Dipsacales; family Adoxaceae; genus Sambucus; species Sambucus nigra. Next base: position 190,485,499 of record OX422208.1, on the reverse strand, counting down.
AATGGGAGGCGGCGTACACGAAGGCACGAATGCGATCGTGGAAGGCGACTCAAGCAATTACTCCACATCGGCGAAAAGGTTTAAAACATTAAAGTTTGAAACCGAATCATCGGGTACTTGTGACGGTGTGATAATAGAGAATGAAAATGGGGATGAAAGAAATTCAAACTCATGAGGTGAATCATTATCGCATGAAGATTGAGTTTCGAAGGAAATAATATCATTTTCAATGAAATGTTCTTCTTTGGGGGCCAAAGAAGAAATCATTTCATTGCAAATAGATATTAAGTCATTTTCATCCTCACTTTCAATATCTATTATGCAATGGTCAAAGTCTAGAATGGTTTGTTTAAAAGTAGGCACAAAGTCCTCATTTGGTTCAAAACATTCCTCAACTTCGAAAGTATCGAAAGAAAAATCATCGTCGGACTCAAATAATAAATCCAATTCATGTTCCCACGAATGATTTTCTTCCCGATAATAATTTTTAATTTTCTCATTCTCATACATACGTAAACCCTCACCAAAAGTCATAGGTCGAGGTGCGGATCCATGAAAATGAGAACTTTGAAAATTACCATCGGACTTAAACGAAAACTCATTATTATAGGAATTTTGAAAACTATTCGAATTCGTTTCAACATTCCTATTATAAGGAGGTAAAGGCCCAAAATCATTATCTTCATCATCAAAATTCCAATAACCTAAGTTTTGACTTTCGTTATACTCGCCCAAAGTCATATTTGAATTTGTTATACTTTGGGATTTTAAGTATTCACTGAAAGTCATAGGTGCGCGCGGAAAAAATTCGAGCGCTTCTAAGTGCTCAAATGTGGAAGTCCTGCAAAAAGGTTAGAAAATAATACAAATAGAAAGAAAATACTATGAAATATTAAATCAAATAAAGTCTAAAACAAACAAGTCCCCGGAAATGGCGCCATTTTGATCGATTGCGAAATGCGCTCGCGTGTAAGGTGCGCGGTCGTTGTTTTCGTTTCGCCTACTCAATACAAACAAACCTAAATTACGACTACACTTGCGAGGCAAGCACAACGGTAAGTCGAGTATCAAAAATCCACAGGGACGAGATGCTAGAATTTATATGATTTAGTGCTCCGAAATAAAAGTGTAAAAGATGATTACAAACTAAAAAGTAAAATATGCATAAAAGGGAAATGTTTATCTAGGCGAGGGTATTGAAACTAGATTAACAAAGCGAGTAAAACTATAGGTTGTGTCGAATATCCTTCACCCGAGTTAATTTGTATAAAATGGATACATGGGTCGACGAGTTATTTAGAATTCGTCTCGTTTCGACAGTTAATTAAATCAATGGTTGTCACACCCCTAAATCCGCATAAACGCCTAATGAGATTTTGGCGTCAACAAATATCCCAAAAATTGTGCACGGAAGGTCGTAAGCACGGAACATACATGATATGCCCCGTCAAATCTCCTACGTGCAATAACTAGGACAACACACCCGAAATAGACCCGTAAACACCATCACCAAGCAAAGAAATGCGTCAACCCAAATGAGTTCAATTCAAACACAACCTAATTTAATTTACCTAGAAAGCATGTTAAAAATGCGATAAAGAAAGCGGTAAATAAACGCTATAAATCTACACTAGAAAGCACGGGAATAAAGCATGTAAATCTAATTAACAAATCATGTAAATTACACTAGAATGCAAGAATAATGGAAATACAACTATATTAAATGGAGAGGGTGAATGAATAGTCAACTTACAAACCCAAAAGGGTGTCAATCCAAGAAGAAATGAAGAAGAACTAACCAAAAACCCTCAAACCCTAAGCTACAACTCTCTAAAATCTATCTTACTACCATATCTGATATTTACAACAACAAAAATCTTATATACTAAGTGGAATTCAAATAGAAAAGAAAAGAGAAAATAAAATAAAAGGCAAAATATCTCCTGGAAACAGGGGATCGATTGATCGACCCCTTTGGTCGATCGATCGATGATGAATAAAATAGCCCACTGTCGCGAAGGATCGATCGATCGACCCAAACCGTCGATCGATCGATCAAGCAGGTCACAGCAAACTGCATGCTGTTTTGGGCTGCTTGGATTTCCCGTCCGCTAAAACTCCCGTAACTTCTTCGTTCTGAATCGTAATCACGCACCGTTCGCGGCCACGCGAAGCTTACGAGGAGGGATACAACTTACGTGTAGATGTTGGTCCAGGTGTCCAAGCTGTGAAAAGACTAAAATGTCCTTGAACGTGCGATAGCGTATGAAAATCGAGCGGAATGAGTCCGAACTTCACACTTAGCATCCAAATACCTATAAAAGCTCAATTAAACCCTGCAAAATATGTTAACGTAGAAATCCGAGGTTGTCTGGTTAACGAGTATAAATATAGGAAATAAGATACCCGAGGGGGCTAAAATGCGTAGCTTCGAAGGATAAAATACGCAATATTTTCATCGTATCAACTGGGTTGTTGAAAGACTTTATCAACCCACGTTTTTAATTAATTAAAATTACCGTTACATAAAATAATTTTTAAGCCCAAAGATTCGTCAATTTATTTGTCAAAAAAAATTATTTCTTAATGAGCCGAAGCCCAATACCCAAGACCGAACCCGGGCATAGGCCCGGCCGGCCGGACGGCGGAGGGCATAGGCCCGGCCGGCCGGACGGCGGAGGCGGCGCGCGCCCGTGTGTGGCTTGGTCCAATAAGTCTCCCACCCATACACACAAAACATCTAATGCTTAAATGGATTGCCCATTTGTTCCAAATAAATGGTAAATATACCACACCATTTGTTAGTCCCTTACCGATGTGGGACTAAGGGCGTGAGCACCTGCTACTTAAATTTTCAAAGACTAACGCTTATGTTTCTTTCAAAGTTTTGCAAACGCAGCTGGCATACAGCTGTTCCAACAATCCCCCACTTGCAAAATTTAAAAATATTTTATCGAGCAATTATCCATAGAATTGTGCATAAGCAAAGGTGGTTTTCGACTTGAACCTTTACGTAGTAAAGATGATTCAGAATATACTAGAGTAACCGTAGTTTTGAACTCTATCTCTGACAACATCCCACACACAACCCTACTTAGGTGTAGTTCTAATAGCCAGCACGTTACGGCCATGTGCTTTTATCCCAGTATAGTGAACGCTTTAGGAATTTGACCAAAATATCCATAGGAAGCGGCCACACTTTCACGTTCACATAGGTGAGTCTATCAAGAATACTCATGTAGCTAAGTACCCCACTCAAAATAGAGCTATAGATCTCATTAGGAGTTATAATAACTCATCATTAACTCGCTTCATGATATCATGCTCCATAGGGATGAACTCGGAGTAAGACTCCGTTCATTATTAATTAATAATAGCATGATTCAACCCATATCACTTCTGACTTGTTATTACCATTTGAACATATTTCTTGGGATCTCCAGTCTATATATTGGGTTACCATCACAAATTACTCATGTATCCAAGGGCTTTAGTCCCATCCCTTTCGAAGTGTTCCACACCTTCTCCCTAGCTAGTCCTTTCGTTAAAGGATCAGATAAGTTTTGTTCAGACCGTATATGATCCACCCTCACAGCACCCATAGAGATGAATTCTCTAACAGTACTATGTTTACGACGTATTTGTCGTCTCTTACCATTATAGTAATGGTTCCCAACTTTTGCAATAGCCGCGATACTATCACAATGAATCAAAACGGTTGGTATCGGTCTTTCCCATAACGGGATATCTGACAGGAGGTTTCTTAACCACCCTGCCTATTCACTAGTAGTAGCTAGTGCTATCATCTCAGACTCCATAGTGGATTGAGCTAAAATAGTTTGTTTCTTAGATTTCTAAGAAACTGCACCACCAGCGATGCTAAATATATATCTACTAATCGCCTTACAATCATCAGATAGGGTGTTCCAATCTGCATCACTAAATCCTTCAAGGACAGCGGGATGCTTATTATAGTGTAATCTGAGGTTCATCATCCTTTTAAGGTACCGCATGACCCTCTCAATAGCATGTCAATGCTCCATACTAGGTCTACTGGTAAACCTACATAGTACTCCCACATCATAAGCTATGTCAGGTCTAATGCAATCAATAGCATAACGTAAGCTACCAATGATGCTTGCATAAGCATTTTGGCTTACACTGTCGCCAGTGTTCTTAAATAACTTTACACTAGGATCAAATGGAGTACTAGCAGGCTTACAGTCAAAGTAATTGTATTTCTTTTGAACTTTCTCAATATATTGAGATTGATCCAAAGAAAGTCCCTTTTTCTGACCTAGTAATATTAATTTCCAATATTACACTAGCTTCACCCGAATCCTTCATATCAAAATTGGCACACAATAATGATTTAACATTTTCTACGGCATGAATATTAGAACCAAATGTAAGCAAGTCATCAACATAAAGACATATGATAGTGCAAATGTTCTCTACATATTTATAATAAATGCATTTGTCACTTTCATTTATTTTAAATCCATTGGAGATGACTAGGCTATCAAATTTATCATGACATTGTTTAGGAGTCTGTTTGAGGCCATAAAGAGATTTATCTTATTTACAAACTTTATTTTCTTGACCGTGTACAATAAAACCTTCAGGTTGATCCATATAAATCTCTTCTTCTAACTCTCCATTTAAAAATGTAGTTTTAACATCCATTTGGTGTATAATTAAATCATTTAAGGCAACTATGGCAAATAGTACACGTATAGACGTTATTCTAGTCACAGGTGAAAAGGTATAAAAAAAGTCTACATTTTCTCGTTGTCTAAAACCTTTGGCAACAAGACGTGCCTTATATTTTTCAACAGTGCCATCAGGTTTTAATTTCTTTTTAAGAATCCATTTACACCCAATTATTTTACACCCAAGAGGAAGGTCCACTAAATGCCAAGTTTTATTTGTTTCCAAAGAATCCATTTCATCATTAATAGCCTCTTGCTATAAATCGACATCTAAAAAAGATAAAGCTTCTTGAATAGTGTTAGGATCCTCCTCTAAAGTGTAAGCATAAAAGTCAGGACCAAAATATTTTTTCACACGAGGCCTTTTACTTTTTCGAAGTTCTAAAATGGATTCATTATTTTCTTTATTTTTATTTAAAGAAATATTAGTGGATGACTCGCCCCCACTATTTCTCAATTTAAAAGGAAATTTATCTTCATAAAAATCGGCGTCATTAGATTCAATAATTACTTGATTTTTCAAGTCATAAAATCGGTATGCTTTGCTATTAATAGCATAGCCTATAAAAACGCACTCATAAGCTCTACTAGCCCATTTAGACCTTTTAGGGTCGGGTATACGTATATAGGCTAAGCACCCCGACGTTCTAAAGTATGACACCTTAGGCTTAATATTTTTTCAAATTTCATAAGGAGATATTTTCATTTTATTCTTAGAAATTCTATTAAGTACGTGACACACAATCAAAATGATTTCCCCCCACCAATGTGAGGCAGCCCTTGAATTTAATAAAATAGCAACAACTAATTCAGTTAATGTCCGATTTTTTCTTTCGACTTTACCGTTCATTTCGGGCGAATAAAGGGCAGTTTTTTTGTTAATAATACCGTGGATTTTATAAAATTCAATAAATGGTGCATAATCATATTCAGTGCCTCTATCACTACGTAACCTTTTAATTTTCGATTAAATTGATTTTCAATTTCATTTAAGAAAAATTTAAACATGTCAAACGCTTCACTTTTATGTTTCATTAAATACACAAATGAATAATCAGAACAATCATCAATAAAAGTTATAAAATAACGTTTGCCATTTCTAGTGGTAACACCATCCAATTCACAAATATCCGAATGAATTAAATCAAGTGGTTCAGATTCTCTAAAAACTGATTCATGTGGTGTCTTAATAATTTTTACTTGACTACACCATTCACATTTTTCAAAATCATTTAATGATAATTCTGGAATTAATCCTAAAGTGCTCATATTTTTAACAAGTCGTTTATTAACATGACAAAGTCTAGCATGCCAGATATTAAATGAACAAGCAATATAAGCAGAAGGAGAAATTTTATTCATTGCATAAACATTCAATTTAAACATCCCATCAGTGGTATAACCCTTGCCTACAAAAATTTTATTTTTAGTCAAAGTAAATAAATCAGCACCAATAGTTTGAGTAAAGTCAGCTTTGTTGAGAAAATAACCTGAAACCAAGTTTTTCCTTATCTCAGGAGTGTGAAGAACATATTTGAGGATAACAGTTTTTCCCGAAGTGATCTTTAATTCCACATTTCCAGTACCAGCAATCTCAGTGGAGTGAGAATCACCCAACACCACCTTCTTATCTACAGTCTCGGAATAAGTCCTAAAAAGAGCACGGTCATAACAGATATGGCAGAAAGCGCCAGTATCCACCCACCACCCTTCGGCACCGCTAACCATGTTGATTTCATAAATCATAGCACATAGGTCCTCTTCGGTCAAATTTGCTTGTGCGTGTGGCACATTGCGATATTTACGAGCCATATGGCCAGACTTGCCACCTTTAAACTGAGAAACTGTTTCGAGTTGCTATATTGTCCATTTCTAGGGTTCTTATTCTTATTCTGAGTCTCAGTCTGGTTTTTAAAATTCTTGTTGTGCCTCTTTTTCTGAAATTTCATATTTTTCCCGTTTGCCTTTAAAATAACTGGTGTGTGGTTCTTTTTCTAATTTTTGTTGTTAGACACAACAAGAATTTCATCTTTGTAGTCCTGTTTTCGGGATTCCTCCTCAATTCTCAATTTAGTAATGAGTGACTCTAATGAAAATTCTTTAGACTTATGCCTCAAAATATTTTTGAACTCTTTGAACAGTTGAGGCAATTTATCAATAATCACAGCCACCTGAAATTGTTCATCTAAAGTCATGCCCTCGAAAATAATTTCATGGGCAATCATTAGCAAATCATGGGTTTGAGCACCAATAGATTTGTCATCCGTCATTTGAAATTTCAAATAACAACAGACGGCATATTTTTTAGCACCAACCTCCTCTGTGCCATATTTTTTAAAAAGAGCATCCCAAACATCTTTTGTAGTTTTATAATTGGCATAATAGTCGTAAAGTTCGTCACTTAGAGCATTCAAAATATAGTCCTTGCACAAAAAATCATTTTTCTCCTAAGTCCTAATAGTTTTGCTTTCCTCAACAGTTGGTGGATTATTTACAACGGGCTTGTCAAATTGAACACAAGATGCGACCTTTTCGTGGTTAAATAAAATAGCAAGTTTTTGCTTCAACATTATAAAGGTTGCCATTCATATTTGAAAGGCTTGTTTAGGTTGCTTGAGTTAATTTCGTCCATGACAGATTCGATACACCTTAAAAGTGTTATTGCAACAATAATTTAAATGAAAAAAAATTAAAGGAAGGAAATTATCCAATGACATGCAGAAAAAACCAAGACAGAAAAAACCAAGAAACTCGGATGGATGAACAGTCTATTATAAGAGTCCCTGTCGCTCTCTTTAAGGTGTTTCGCGGTTCTGCCTCTTCAATTTGTGCTGACAGACAACAGCCTCGCCACCCCTAGGATAAAACAGCCTCGAGAAAATCCAAAAATTATGAACTAACAGCACGAGTCCGATTCATTCAACTAACACCCATTCTGTAATATATATTGTTCGACTCTGTGTAATTTAATTAATCTGAAATGAGATTAATCATTTCGTATAATAATTATTCGTGATGAATAAATATTATTCAGTGAGGAAAAGAAATTCGACTGTAACAGTTATTTATTTGAGAAAAGAATTTTTCCGAATGTAAAAGTTGTAGAAAAGCTGTCTTAAAAATGGAGGGCAAACTCTCCTTTTATGCAGAAAAGAAATTAATGTTAGTGGGCAAAAAACTGGAAGACCGATTTGTTGAAAGACTTTATCAACCCACGTTTTTAATTAATTAAAATTACCGTTAAAGAAAATAATTTTTAAGCCCAAAAATTCGACAATTTATTTGTCAAAAAAAATTATTTCTTAATGAGGCCGAGCCCGGGCCAGACGACGGTAGCGCGCACGTGTGCTTTGGCGCAATAAATCTCTCACCCATACACACAAAACATCAAAGGGCCCATCCATTTGTTCCAAATAAATGGTAAATATATCACACCATTTGTTAGTCCCTTACCTATGTGGGACTAAGGGCGTGGGCACGTGCTACTTAAATTGTCAAAGACTAACGCTTATGTTTCTTTCAAAGTTTTGCAGACACAGCTGGCATTCAGTTGTTCCAACAGATTCTTCGACGCTCGTAAAACTCTGAAGTACAAAAATGGAAAACTAATAGGCGCACCTTTTTTTAACTCCTGAAAACAATTTATAAACGTTTACAAGTCTGATGAGTTTCTTCGTATTTTTTTTTCAGATGTTCCTATCCGATAGATATTTGCACAGATCTCAACAAAAAAGAAAAATCTTTCATAGGAAACAAACATTTTTAATGATAATAAAAAATATATACAAGGCATAGAGGATGAGAGATCCTCACAAGTTACAATAGAGAAATAAGACAAAAAGAAAACTACAACTGTTACTTCAAAAATCAGAAACACATGATAAGCCAAAGATCCAAGATAGCCTTCATGTTGTAGCAACAATTTAAATAATTAAATGCAGAATTAAAAACAGGAACGAAATTACCCAATTTTTGGAGCTAATAAATCTGGGCAGAAAAGCATAAGAATTCCGGAACTGGACAGTCAAGAACACGGCTGAGTCGCGGACTAGGTCGCTCTCTTTAAGGTGTTTCGCGGCTCTGCCTCCATTTGTGCCGACAGTGTACAACCCCGTCACCCCCAGGATAAAACAGCCTCCAATTAAATTACGGATTGACAGCACAAGAATCAATCCGATCAGTATACACCCATTCTGTATTAATTGCTCGATTCTAAATAATATAATTAATCTGTATAAGGAACGAGATTAATTATTCTGGGAAAAATATTCTGGGAGAAAGGAATTTTTTTTTTCCAGAACTGTGTCAAAAAGCTGTGTTGAAAACGGAGGTCTCAACCTCTTTTTATGCAAAAAGAAATTACCGTTAGTGGGCTAAAACGTGGAGAGAAATCTGGAAACGTGGGTGGAACAATTCAATCAGTTAAAGGCCCACGTTTTTTCGGAATTAATTACCGTTAAAAATAATTTTTATAGCCCAAAAAACGTTAATTTATTTGTCCAAAAATTAATTCTTAATGAGCCCAAGCCCAAGACCCAGGACCCGGACCCGGGCACGGGCACGGGCCGGGTCGGACGGACGGCGGCGGCGGCGCGCGCGCGCGCGTGTGTGACTTGGCCCATTGGGTCTGCCCCACATACCCACAAAAACTTGAATGCCCAAAGGGCTGAACCTTTGTTCCCAAAAAATTGTATATTAACACACCCAATTTCTTTGAACCCACCGATGTGGGACTGCCTAAAAGCAGTTCAAGGCTTTGCATATCACAGCTGCCAAAGACAGCTGTTCCAACAATCCCCCACTTGCAAAACTTGAAAACATTTTATCGAGCAATAATCTATAGAATTGTGCATAAGCAAAGGTGTCTTTCGACTTGAACCTTTACGTAGTAAAGATGATTCAGAATATACTAGAGTAACCGTAGTTTTGAACTCTATCTCTGACAACATCCCACACACAACCCTACTTGGGTGTAAGTCTAATAGCTAGCACGTTACGGCCATGTGCTTCTATCCCAGTATAGTGAACGCTTTAGGAATTTGCCCAAAATATCCATAGGAAGCGGCCACACTTCCACATTCACATAGGTGAGTCTATCAAGAATACTCCTGTAGCTAAGTACCCCACTCAAAATAGAGCTATAGATCTCATTAAGAGTTATAATAACTCATCCTCAACTCGCTTCAGGATATCATGCTCCATAGGGATGGACTCGGAGTAAAACCCCGTTCTATATTAATTAATAATCGCATGATTCAACCCATATCACTTGTGATTTGTTATTACCCTTTGAACATATTTCTTGGGATCTACAGTCTATGTTGGGTTACCATCACAAATGACTCATTTATCCAAGGGCTTTAGTCCCATCCCTTTCGTGGTGTTCCACACCTTCTCCCTAGCTAGTCCTTTCGTCAAAGGATCAGCTAAGTTCTGTTCAGACCGTATATGATCCACCCTCACAGCACCCGTAGAGATAAATTCTCTAACAGTACTGTGCTTACGACGTATTTGTCGTTTCTTACCGTTATAATAACGGTTCTCAACTTTTACAATAGCCGCGGTACTATCACAATGAATCAAAACGGCTGGAATCGGTCTTTCCCATAATGGGATATCTGACAGGAGGTTTCTTAACCAACCTGCCTCTTCACTAGCAGCAGCTAGCGCTATCATCTCAGACTCCATAGTGGATTGAGCCAAAATAGTTTGTTTCTTAGATTTCCAAGAAACTGCACCACCAGCGATGCTAAATATATATCCACTAGTAGCCTTAGAATCATCAGATGGGGTGTTCCAATCTGCATCACTAAATCCTTCAAGGACAGCGGGATGCTTATTATAGTGTAATCCGAGGTTCATCGTCCTTTTAAGGTACCGCATGACCCTCTCAATAGCATGCCAATGCTCCATACTAGGTCTACTAGTAAATCTACATAGTACTCCCACAGCATAAGCTATGTCAGGTCTAGTGCAATCTGTAGCATAACGTAAGCTACCAATAATGCTTGCATAAGCATTTTGGTTTACACTGTCGCCAGTGTTCTTAAATAACTTTACACTAGGGTCAAATGGAGTACTAGCAGGTTTACAGTCAAAGTAATTATATTTCTTTAGAACTTTCTCAATGTAATGAGATTGATCCAAAGAAAGTCCCTTTTCTGACCTAGTAATATTAATTCCTAATATTACACTAGCTTCACCCAAATCCTTCATATCAAAGTTGGCACATAATAATGATTTAACATTTTCTACGGCATGAATATTAGAACCAAATATAAGCAAGTCATCAACATAAAGACATATGATAGTGAAAATGTTCTCAACATATTTATAATAAATGCATTTGTCACTTTCATTAATTTTAAACCCATTAGAGATGACTAAGCTATCAAATTTATCATGCCATTGTTTAGGTGCCTGTTTGAGTCCATAAAGAGATTTATCTAATTTACATACTTTATTTTCTTGACCGTGTACAATAAAACCTTCAGGTTGATCCATATAAATCTCTTCTTCTAATTCTCCATTTAAAAATGCAGTTTTAACATCCATTTGGTGTACAATTAAATCATTTAAGGCAGCTATAGCGAATAGTACACGTATAGACGTTATTCTAGTCACGGGTGAAAATGTGTCAAAAAAGTCTACATTTTCTCTTTGTCTAAAACCTTTAGCAACAAGACGTGCCTTATATTTTTCAACAGTGCCATCAGGTTTTAATTTCTTTTTAAGAATCCATTTACACCCAATAGTTTTACATCCAGGAGGAAGGTCCACTAAATGCCAAGTTTTATTAGTTTCCAAAGAATCCATTTCATCATTAATAGCCTCTTGCCATAAATCGGCATCTAAAGAAGATAAGGCTTCTTGAATAGTGTTAGGATCCTCCTCTAAGGTGTAAGCATAAAAGTCGGGACCGAAATCTTTTTCTACACGAGCCCTTTTACTTTTTCGAATTTCTAAAATGGATTCATTATTTTCTTTATTTTTATTTAAAGAAATATTAGTGGATGACTCGCCCCCACTATTCCTCAATTTAAAAGGAAATTTATCTTCATAAAAATCGGCGCCATTTGATTCAATAATTACTTGATTTTTCAAGTCATAAAATCGGTATGCTTTGCTATTAATAGCATAGCCTATAAAAACACACTCATATGCTCTACTTGCCAATTTAGACCTTTTAGGGTCGGGTATACGTACATAGGCTAAGCACCCCCACGTTCTAAAGTATGACACGTTGGGCTTAATATTTTTCCAAATTTCATAAGGAGATATTTTCATTTTAGTCTTAGGAATTATATTAAGCACGTGACACACAGTCAAAATAATTTCACCCCACCAATGTGAGGCAGCCCCGGAATTTAATAAAATAGCCACAACTAATTCAATTAATGTCCTATTTTTTCTTTCGGCTTTACCGTTCATTTCGGGCGAATAAGGGGCAGTTTTTTCGTGAATAATACCGTGGGTTTTATAAAATTCAATAAATGGTCCAGAATCATATTCGGTGCCTCTATCACTACGTAACCTTTTTATTTTCCGATTAAATTGATTTTCAATTTCATTAAGGAAAATTTTAAACATGTCAAACGCTTCACTTTTATTTTTCATTAAATACACAAATGAATAATCGGAACAATCATCAATAAAAGTTATAAAATAACGTTTGCCATTTCTAGTTGTGACACCATCCAATTCACAAATATCCGAATGAATTAAATCAAGTGGTTCAGATTCTCTAAAAACAGATTTATGTGGTGTCTTAGTGATTTTTGCTTGACTACACCATTCACATTTTTCAAAATCATTTAATGATAATTCGGGAATTAATCCTAAAGTGCTCATATTTTTAACAAGTCGTTTATTAACATGACAAAGCCTAGCATGCCAAATATTAAATGAACAAGCAATATAAGCAGAAGGAGAAATTTTATTCATTGCATCAACATTCAATTTAAACATCCCATCAGTGGCATAACCCTTGCTTACAAAAATTTCATTTTTGGTCAAAGTAAATAAATCAACACCAATAGTTTGAGTAAAGCCAGCTTTGTTGAGAAGATAACCCGAAACCAAATTTTTCCTTATCTCGGGAGTGTGAAGAACATCTTTGAGGATAATAGTCTTTCCCGAAGTGAACTTCAATTCCACATTTCCAGTACCAGCAACCTCGGTGGAGTGAGAATCACCCAACAACACCTTCTTATCTGCAGTCTCAGAATAAGTCTTAAACAGACTACGGTCATAACAGATATGGCGGGAAGCGCCAGTATCCAACCACCACCCTTCGGCACCGCTAACCATGTTGATTTCTGAAATCATAGCACATAGGTCCTCTTCGGTCAAATTCGCTTGTGCTTGTGGCACATTGCGACATTTGCGAGCCATATGGCCAGGCTTGCCACACTTGAAACAGAGAAACTGTCCCGAGTTGCTAGACTGTCCATTTCCAGGGTTCTTATACTTATTCTGAGTCTGAGTCTGATTTTTAAAATTCTGGTTGTGGCTCTTTTTCTGATTTTTCATATTTTTTTCGTTTGCCTTTAAAACAACTGGAGTGTGGTTCTTTTTCTGATTTTTGTTGTTAGACACAACAAGAATTTCATCTTTATAGTCCTGTTTTCGGGATTCCTCCTCAATTCTCAATTTAGTAATTAATGACTCTAGTGAGAATTCTTTAGACTTATGCCTCAAAATATTTTTAAACTCTTTGAACAGTGGAGGCAATTTATCAATAATTACAGCCACCTGAAATTGCTCATCTAAAGCCATGCCCTCGAAAATAATTTCATGGGCAATCATTTGCAAATCATGGGTTTGAGCAACAACAGATTTGTCATCCGTCATTTGAAATTTCAAATAACGGCTGACGGCATATTTTTTAGCACCCGCCTCCTCCGTGTCATATTTTTTAAAAAGTGCGTCCCAAACATCTTTCGCAGTTTTATAATTGGCATAATAGTCATAAAGTTCGTCACTCAGAGCATTCAGAATATAGTTCTTGCACAAAAAATCATTTTCCTCCCAATTTCGAATTGTTTTGCTTTCCTCAACAGTAGGTGGATTATTTACTACGGGTTTGTCAAATTGAACACATGATGCGACTTTTTTCGTAGTTAAATAAAATAGCAATTTTTTGCTCCAACGTTTAAAATGAGTGCCTTCATATTTGAAAGGCTTATTTAGGTTACTGGAGTTAATTTCGTCCATGGCAGAATAAGAAACACCTTAAAATTGTTGTAGCAGCAATTTAAATAATTAAATGCAGAATTAAAAACAGGAACGAAATTACCCAATTTTTGGAGCTAATAAATCTGGGCAGAAAAATATAAGAATTCCGGAACTGGACAGTCAAGAACACGGCTGAGTCGCGGACTAGGTCGCTCTCTTTAAGGTGTTTCGCGGCTCTGCCTCCATTTGTGCCGACAGTGTACAGCCCCGTTACCCCCAGGATAAAACAACCTCCAATTAAATTACGGATTGACAGCACAAGAATCAATCCGATCAGTATACACCCATTCTGTATTAATTGCTCGATTCTAAATAATATAATTAATCTGTATAAGGAACGAGATTAATTATTCTGGGAAAAATATTCTGGGAGAAAGGAATTTTTTTTTTTCAGAACTGTGTCAAAAAGCTGTGTTGAAAACGGAGGTCTCAACCTCTTTTTATGCAAAAAGAAATTACCGTTAGTGGGCTAAAACGTGGGTGGAACAATTCAATCAGTTAAAGGCCCACGTTTTTTCGGAATTAATTACCGTTAAAAATAATTTTTATAGCCCAAAAAACGTTAATTTATTTGTCCAAAAAATTAATTCTTAATGAGCCCAAGCCCAAGACCCGGACACGGGCACGGGCCGGGCCGGACGGCGGCGCGTGTGTGACTTGGCCCATTGGGTCTGCCCCACATACCCACAAAAACTTGAATGCCCAAAGGGCTGAACCTTTGTTCCCAAAAAATTGTATATTAACACACCCAATTTCTTAGCAGTTCAAGGCTTTGCATATCACAGCTGCCAAAGACAGCTGTTCCAACACTTCAACTTATAGATTTTTGCAGAACCAGTTATTCATCTCTTAAAGACATTTCTTTAACTTACATGTTCAATAAAATTGTCTCTAATTTTCCTTTTTGGGGAGGGTTCCACTTGCACCTGTGTAAAATAATGGAAGTTCATAACTTTTGTCTGATAAAGAATTTACCAATTTGACTCTTAGATTTGACATATGTAGTATCCATAATATGCGTAAGAAATTTCGAGTTAATGAGATCTTGACAAGGTTTCAATCATAATGTGAAATGATTAATTAATCTACGGTTTAAAAAATTATCGACGGGTATGAAAAATCTTTTTCTTAGACCAGTGTAAGTTGAACCCTCCCCTTCATTTTCAGGTGTTTACAGAAAATTAATGTGCACCAACCTCTAAAAGACGTGGCAAGCAAATTTAATTTGATTGGTCATCGAACGTGCTTCCAGCAGAAAATAAAGGCACGTGAAAATAAAGAAAAAATTAATATAGAAATCATGGAAAAAATCAAACCATCCTTCTCAAGAAGCAAGTGCTTTTCAGATGAAGTGGTATCACACATTGAGTGACAAACTATGCCTTGGGATTCTAACAAGGAAGAGAGAAGATATCATTTATATTACAACAGAAGTTAGATTACAAGCCTAATACTTAAATTTATAGAATACTCACAGAAGACATATACAACAGTTTAGAGGGCTAAAAAATGCACTTTATATATACTTTGGACCAGCAATCTCAGAACCCTTTGCTGTATGGCCTAACCCTCACAACCGACCTTGCAAACACCTACTCATCCATGATGTACAAAATTAGCAGCCTCAAATTACATCAAATGTCCATTCTCCCGACCAAAACAGTCGGATACATCAGACCAAATAATCCCTGAGGAAAAAGATTTAAGGAAAATTATATAAATGAAAGAACAAGTCAAAATTAACGAATGAAAGAAACCCGTGTTATTAGGGAGAGGGAGAGAGAGAGAGAGAGAGAGAGAGAGAGAGAGAGATGGATGTTCTAATAAGAGCTCAAAAAGAACTGGTGTTTATTTTTACTTATTTATCAAGGGTAAAGTGCAAATGAAAACCAGAACTACGCAGCTTTTGCAATTTAAATCCCTTAAACTATTTTTCATACAAAATTTCTCCCTTTACCATGCATTTTTTTACAATTACCCTTATTTGTAGCTAAAAAGTAGCCAGAAGGGTCTTTTCAGCGAAGTGCATGAATCGTTAATTTTTTTGAAAAACGGTCAGGAGTTTCTTGCAAAAACAGTATAAATTCAGGGGGGTTATGCACTTTCCACTTCTTTTTTTCCAATATGGACACAAGATGAAGTGATACCTAGTTTGCCTTTAGTACAGATATCAGTACTTTAGCAGCCCATGAAGAAGCTGAAAAATGTCATGACTGATTGGGAAGCTGAGCAAAGGTCCCAGTATTGGGGCTGCAGCCCCCAACCATCATCTTCTCATACACCGCATATGCGCGGTCAGGATTTCCGGACAGGCTATATCCTCGAATGAGGGCATTATACGTAAATACATTAGGTTCAAAGCCCTTATCTTGAAGCTCTACATACATCTTTCCTGCTTCTTCTATCCTCCCAGCAATCCCAAGATTGAGTATCAAAGAATTGTAGGTATAAAGGTTAGGAGCAATCCCTCTGCCCCGCATCTCATCAAGAAGAAACAGAGCTTCCTCTATTCTCCTTGATTTCCCAAGCCCGTTAATCAAAAGATTGTAAGAAATTAAATCAGGGTCAAGGCCAGCCGATTTTAATTGTTCAAAATAATTCATAGCATCTCCCACTTTACCCACCGTACAGAGGCAATCTATAAGGATGGTGTAGGACTTCAAATCTGGCCTTATTCCCTCTTTAACCATCTTATCAAACAATTCACAAGCAGTCTCCAAATCACCAGATTTCCCAAATCCATTTATAAGAATATTGTAGATGGCACAATTAGGTTGACACCCATAATCAATCATTTCCTCGAAGAAATCCCTTGCTTCATC
Organism: Sambucus nigra; assembly: GCA_949130495.1. Classification (NCBI taxonomy): domain Eukaryota; kingdom Viridiplantae; phylum Streptophyta; class Magnoliopsida; order Dipsacales; family Adoxaceae; genus Sambucus; species Sambucus nigra. Next base: position 190,468,728 of record OX422208.1, on the reverse strand, counting down.
CAATTTTCCCAGCTTTAGGAGACCGTCTATAAGAGGGCCATACGTACAAGGAGTAGGAGAGAAACCTCCACTCATAAGATCATAGTACAAATCTATGGCTTTCTCTAAGCTATTAGATTTTACAAGACCAGATATGAGTATATTTTGAGTTATGGTGTTTGGCTTACATCCCCTGAAAAGCATCTCTTCATACAGTTCAAAAAGTTCATTGACTTTCCCACACTTCCCAAGATCAGCAAGCAACAAATTGTAGATTAATACATCTGGTGCACAACCGGCATTTTTCATCTCTTTAAAAAGACCCCAAGCAATTTCGGTAAGATTAACATCAAGAAGACCATCAATTAGATGATAATATGCTTCTAGTCTTGGTTTGATTCCAAAAACAATCGTAAACTTTGCAAAAAGTTCATGAGCCTCAAGGGCTCTTTTTTTCTTGCACAAACCTTTAATAAGAGGTATCATCACCGAGTCATTTCTGCAAATCCCATTGGACACTAATCCTTCAGCGAACGAAATGGAATGATCTAATTGAGCTTCACTTAGAATCCCTTCCATTAGATCTTTCCAAAAAAGGGTCCCTGCCCTATTCCTGATTCGATGCACAAAGTCCTTGGTGATTTTCAAAGCATCGTCAATCTGCCCATCTTTCACAACACTAGGAAGGAGGGTGCACAAAGTTACATGATCAGGGTAGAGAATTTTCCTCATCTGATGGAAGAACCAGAACGCATCTTTAATCCTGTTCTCCTTAGCTAATCCGTAAATGACGGTGTTGTACGTAAAAACATCCGGGATGCAGTCCCTTTCCGTCATTTCATACAGCATTTCCAAAGCCCGATCGACCTCATCATGCTTGCAAAGACAGTCGAGAAGAGTATTGAAAGTGATTGTGTTTGGAGGGAATCCATTAGTTGTCATGCTGTCAAATAACTCAATTGCTTCTTGAACTCTACCTTCCTTCCTTAATCCAGCCAATAACGTGTTAAAGGTCACAACTGTTGGGGAAATTTTCATCTCCTTCATTCTCCAAAACATTGCCCACGCCTCATCGACACGATCAGCTTTGTAAAGAGTGTCAATCAAAGAATTGATAATAATAACATCAGGATCACACCCACTTTCTGCCATTTCAGAGAGTAACCAAATGGCTTCATCGATCTTCCCTGCTTTACTATAGCACTTCATCATCATGTTATAGGTTATGGAATCTGGAGCAAGCCCACTCTTTTTTAAACCACTAAAAATATTTTTGGCCTCCCCAATTCTACCCATTTCTGCAAGACTATACAAAGATGCATTACAAGCAACAACATTGGGAATAATCCCACGAATTTTCATCGTCTCAAAGGTTTCAAGAGATTTATCAGTCTCTCCTAACTTCCCATAATAGTCAATGAAAAGTATGTACGTGTAAGCAGTTGGTTCAACACCAAGAGAACCCATGCTATCAAATAGTCCTAATGCTTCACCCAATCTATTTACTCTCAAAAGCCCACAAATTAAGGTGTTATAAGTATGAAGATTTGGAGAGACCCCTTTTGTCTTCATGGCATCCAATGTAATGAATGCTTCGTCTACTTTCCCAACTTTGCATAAAGCATCAATGAGTATAGTGAAAGTAACAACATCCCCAACATAACCATCAGCTTCCATCTCGCTCCAAAATTCTCTTACGGCACCCAAGTCCCCACGATCACTAAATTTATCCAACAAAGTGATGTAAGTCACCCTATCCGGTTTATGACTGCTAGATTTCATTTTCACGAACACTTGCTTAGCATTATCGAGTTTGCCTGCATTACATAGAGCATCAATGAAAACTGTATACGTAACAGCGTCAGGCCCACAACCCTCATCGTCCATTCTCTTCAATATCCCATATGCCTCATCGATTTTTCCTGCCCTCCCGAGCACTCTAATGCATATAGTAAAGGTGTACACATTAGGCCTCAAGCCCAAGCTTTCCATCTCTTTTAACAAACTCATGACAGTCTCAATATCCCTTCTCTTCCCAGAAGCTACCATTAGTGCAGAATAAGTCTTGAGACTGGGCTTAATCCCTTGGGACACCATTATCCTATAAACCTCTAAAGCCTCTCTACAAAACCCAGATTGGAGAATCAAATGTATCAACCCATTATACGAATACGCGTTCAAAACAAACCCTGCTTTTCTCATTTTCTCAAGGGCAAATGGGGTTTGCCTTAATCCTCCCCTTACATGAAGACACTTGAAAATAATCAGATAAGTATTCAAACTCCTATATATAATTTGCTTCTGCATCAAATCAAACACAACAGCCATATCACCTACCCTCCTGTGAACCCTCAATAGCTCAAGCATGTAATTACATGTCTCTGTAGTGTGAACAATATTAGGCAACTCAGCTACCAATTTAAAGAAAGAAAAAGCTTGAGTGGGATCAGAATTTGATTTCAGGATCTCAATGACTTCCTCAGAGGACATGCCCTTTTTAGGCTTACCATTCACAACCCCAGCTTCATATGAACTTTTCATAATAGACCCACAAATAGACACATGTTTTTTCTTATGTTTCTTCCAATTTGCCACGGACCCAAATGGCAAAATTCTCAATTCCTCAAAAATTCTTCCTCCTACTGACCCCTGATAACTTGAAGTAGATGGTCTACTATCAGTTACAACAGTGTAATTGAAAGTAGTAGAGCAAATACTTGAGGAGCACAGTATAATTACAGCCATACATGAAAGATGAGAAGAAAATCAGGGAGCATAGAGTTGTGAAAACGCATAAATTAGAGGTGTATGGTGTGTTGCATGCTGGCTGTTTGTTTAATTGTTTACGAGAACACAAAATAATGAATGGATATGGAGGCGGGTGTTGTCCACTTACCAACAACTTCGCATGCAGAGAGGGAGGAATTGGTTTATCGGTTGTCGGAATTTTGTGACCTTATGAATTTCGATGAGTAATGATCTCATACCCTAATAACACCAAATGCGCTTTATATGATTTGTACCTGACAGATTAATCTCATAAAATAATTAAATCATATTATAGTATAAACAAATAAAGCGGTATCGATACTACCACCCGGTGTACCTCTCACTATTCTTACTATTTTTTGTGATTTTTGGGACAAATCTCACATGGAGTACAAATGTACCCAATCAATCCCACTAGATACCATGTCCAAAGGTGGGGCAAATTTACCCCTCAAAAATGTAAAATGTCAAATTCGCACCCTAAAACGTGATGTGCGCTTCAAAACAACCTCCATACTTGCATAACCCACGCCAATTCAATTATCGCGGCAAAAATGTTCGCACGACAGTTAACTTGCCACAGGATATATAGGTATAAAAATCCAATTTCCAACAACAGCAAGCTCATTTTAACTCTTGCACTAATCAAAAATCAAAGAAATTATCTCTGACCCAATTACATAATGAGGAGATTTGTAGGCGGTCGATGCATTAATTTTCACGGGGCGAATTCGTCAGGTGCGACTCAGCGTGACATCCGTGACTTTGGTTTTCCAAATGGGATGAACTGTGACACCCCGCAAAATTCATAAATAGATTGATCAATTCTAATATAAAAATCACATGAGTCAACTAATTAATAAGATTTTAAGCATCAACGAGATAAATAAAGTGATATAAGTAAAAACAATGTTAAATAATAAAGTGGTGAATAAATAAAACATCTTTGATACCATCCAACGACAATAGAATGTAATTTCCCCCCTAAGATGTAATAAATCTCAATAGTAAAAAATTCAACTCTGAATAATTACACCAATATGAAAAAATATATCTCATACAAAGACTCGAAAAAACTAAACAAATAGACGTGTTGTTTGTATAACTGGAATAAAATAAATAGAGGAATGAAAATGAGCTACACGCCCGGCACCTACATCCTAGGAAATGATAACTGGAACTGATGCTGGAGAAACTCCTGCAAATCTGGGGCGGCGACTACAACCTAAGACCTTTAAATATAATTTCATAAAGAGGATTAAACCTAGCAAGAGTGCATAAAAATATAACTACATTTGGGCCATAGTAATAAGAATACATCTTCCTCCAATATTAAGTTAATTTTAAGTTATCACAACCCAAACAACATAAATAAGCATGGGGTACCTAACCCAGTATCGAAATGTATTCTCATTCTCTGAGTTCATTTTTAATTAAATATTCTTTACTTTAACATTCTTAAGTTCGTCTTTGAATTAAGTAACTCTAACTATAACAGTATACTATTAATTTCATAGTATTCTCTTACTTTAACAGTCTCAAGATATATTTCTAATATGCATCTCTTGCGTATCAAACTTTAATATTCCTAAGTCATAATCTGATATGTGTATATATCTCTAATATGATAGTCTCTAATATAATCATCTTAAGGTACAAACTAATGGAAAATCACATAATCCAGAATACTCGTGAGTGCGAAGGTCTACACCTATGGGGATCACTCGTTTCACTACTAATCATAGCTATAGGGCGTCCCAACTATATAGTTTCAAAACAACAACAACAGGGAAATCACTACGCTATCATAATAAACACACAACCCTATACCAATGGTATACGAGAGGATACGACGCCATTGTCCCAACTCAAGAAACTTGTACCTCGACACGTAGGATCGAGATAAATAGGACCTAGGTAGAGTCCATCTCAATCACCGAGAATACCATGCGCGGTCAAAATCATATGTACTCCATCAAATCCCTACTAATAGGTTACCCACGAGTATACACACACCCCCTATATATGATTCACATAATTCAAATAACACAAACCCTTATCAGTGGGTCATAAAGACAATCTCATGTATTTCATGTTATAACTCACATTTAATATCAACTGTTTACGTAAATTTATCCCGAACCCCCAAGGTTTATAAGTCTATGTATCATCTCGCACCTATCGTTTATATACTCATTTAAATCAATAATTACCCTACTTAATGGGTTATAAATACATTCACGTTTTTCTTATAATTTGCATAATCATTTCTCTTTACTTGGCATTATAAAGTGAACTAAACCCCAAGGTTATCAAATTAGGTATTTACCCTAAAACTTATTATTTATATACTTATAATAATCTATCTTAAAGTCCCTAAGAGGAAACATATTCATGGCTCGAGTTAAAAGTCCATATGATAACTAAAACAAAACATGCCAAAATTTGTGAAGAAAATCTATTCTCCAAAAAGAGAATCGATTCTCCCCTCAGGCATCAGCCCAAAATTATGAAGAGAATCGATTCTCCCCAGGATAATCGCTTTTCCCTATAGCTTGACAGCTTCATCCCAACTTCTTCCATAGAGACTTTAACCCATATTAAAACCAACCTAAAGCCTCTAAAACATAACAAAAAACCTCCTATAACCAAGTATTCAACATATTTATGTTTAAAACATATTTCTACACTACTTAAAAGGAATATAACAAGTGTTAAGGTTCAATTTCAATATAAAGCCAATTTAACATAACTTCATCTTTTTCGAGTGAAGGGGTTCAATTAACCTATAAATTCCAATCAATTTACACAATAGACTTAGGGCTTTTACAGATTACATCAAGTGGGGTTCATATATAATGATTTTTAATACATATTAAAAGGATTCGTAAGTTAATTTGATCATCCATTGACCAATTATATGTGTTCATCAATGACATAACTTGTTCTAATTATGAATTGATGTTTGATTATTAATATTGTACCATAAAACTGAAGTATGACATGGACCAATGAAAATATGACACCTATCATCATGAAATACTTATTTGGACATTATCAATAAATCATTATATTTGTGGGCTCAGTATTCTTTTATGGTCGGTAAAATAGCCGGTCATCAGCAAGTTATACTATTAAAGCAAACGTGTGAGATACACGTGGGAATACATACAGTCTCTTTATATATATACACGTGGGTTAAACATCCTGACTATTTGTGTGTAGCTGATCATTAGTTATCATCAAGAATGTAAAAAGGTATAATTGCCAGATTTATCTTCTTCTTCCTACTCCTACTATAAATAGTACACTATATCACATAGCTGGGATATGAAGAAAACGGCATACACTAAACTCTAGAGAGATTCTTGAGATCTTGTACCCACTTTTAACACAAAATAACATTGCACTTATGGATGTAGGCACTTTATTGGGATGAACCACGTTAAAATTTTATCTCATTCTCTATCCCTCATATCCCTTAAGTTCAATTGTTTTCTTATATATTTGTTATAGTCTATTATTGGTATTCACTATCTAAGACTTGAAAACATGCCTAATACCAATTTCAGATATTAATAGTTTGGCATCGTCTATGGGAATAACTAGACAAGCCATCTATATTTCCCATTCAAGTTCACTTGTCATCCCCTTTGTTAGGAGAAATGGGGGGCAATAACAAAAGTAGCCAAGAAAATAAAATTATTCCTCTCTCCACCCCTGTGGGAATGGGAGATCTATAAGGAATCTTATTGAGCATATCAAAAGGTCAAGAGTCAATGCATTAAACTATGAAGCAGCTGACTCAAACACTTCAGGACAGTCAGAGCAGGCCAGTAAAAGACCTTATCACGCCATATAGATGAGAACTCTCTAATAGTAGAGGAAAAATGTTGCCTCACTCCCCCTACAAACATAGGGAACCATCCTATTACAAACGGACACTACTAAACCCTACTAGGATGAATGTTAGATCATAAAATGAAAGAAGCAGATCTAGATACTCTAGATTACAAGATGATAGACCATATCACCCATAATCCACCTCATCCTTCAGGACCACTGACCACTATGATGAGCAATCATTCTCCAAAGAAAGGCTAAGCGTATTGGAAAGGCTGAGCAGGGGCTTCACATTTGATCGGCTAGGTCCCTGAGAAGTGAGTGGGAGATATCATGGAGAGCTTAGAGGGGACATAGATAACTAAAAAGGATCATTCAAATCAAGGACTAGCGTACGAGGGTTAGTGCGTACCGAGCAGACTTCCCACGAAGAGAGATCAACACAAAATAATTATCGAGCAGCTAAAACTATCTCAACCAATGCTAATCCAGACGATAAAGAATGGAAGGGCTCAATTTAACGACTAGAGGATCGTTTGGGATAGATGGCCAAGTCAAAAAATCCCTTACACGGGAGCTTTGTGAAAGGATCACCCTTCACATATTCAATTATAAATTACCCCACACCTATAAAGTTCAAGCCACCCGTGATAACTCTAACATATAACGGCAAAACTGATCCAGTACTACATGTGGAGCAAATTTAATTTGTTGTTGATATTTATTTAGTCCCTAACATGATGCGTTGTCGAGCATTCTCCAGTACTATCACAAGGTCAGCACAAATCTTCTACAATAATCTGCCACGAGGATAAATCTTTAGCTTTTAATAATTGATTGATTTGTTCGTCAGTAACTTCTGCTTTAGAGCCAAGTCATCCAAAAAGGTTGCTCATCTACTAAGTGTTCGCTAGAGATTTAGAGATACCACCCACGAGTACATCACCCAATTTAATAGTGAAAAGCTAGAGGTCGTTGACTACGATAAGAAGGCAACGATCACTACATTGATGAGGGGCCTGATACTCGGGAAGTTATATTATGCGTTGGCTAAGGAGATTCCTAAGACTATGATCGAACTGTTGGCTAAAGAAGGTAAAATTATGAACACCAAGGAGGCTATGGCTGCTAAAGAGACCAACAATTCCAAGACTGATGTCAATAAGAGCTCAGAGAAGACGGAGCAAAAGGATAAAAAGGTGGAGAAGCCAAAAAGATATAATGAATACACTCCTCTGAACATTGGCGTCTACTATATACGTAAAGAGATCAGTGAAAGAAGAGACCTAAATGGTCTGGAAAGTTGAAATCCCCTCCAAATCGAAGAGACAAAGTAAATAATGTGAGTTACATAAAGATCGTGATCACAACACTGGCAACTCCATAGCCCTAAAGAACAAGATAAAGAACCTGATCTGAAGAGGGAAACTGTCAAAGTTCATGGATAAGGATGAATAGATCATACGGACGAGAAGAAGCTCGAAAGACGATCGGAATCCCTTGTAGAATAGGAGACGACAAGAAAAGAGGCAAAGATGATGACTCCAAAGACAATTCGGGCCTGCTGAGGAGACATAAGGAGCCTATAATCGAGGGATATAACTTTATTATAGAAGGTGATAAAGGCGAAGAAGATGGAATAGCAAAAAGGAAAGTCTACCTCAATAAAGGCAGAGTCGGTGCTTATATTCAGCAGATCAACCTAACTTGTGATGTAGACATTCGTCCAAGGAAAGTAAACAAAGATCGTCTGGTAGTGGGATTTTCCAAATATGATCTCTCATGGGTGTTTCATAATGACCCCCTGGTTATCATAATGATGATCCACAAAGGGAAGTGATGATGCTGAAATCTAGCACCACCAGATAAGTGATGATGAGCTCAAGCAATAGTAACCATGGCAGCCATTGAGATGTAAGTGTATAAGTGTGTAGAAGGAGGTGAGTATAAGAGGAATAAGACAATGATGTATAGTGGTTCAGCCAATTTGTCCTACATCCACTGTGAGTGTGTGATCCACTAAGTATGGGCACTAATGGCCTTGGATACAATGCACATAAGCTCACTTTTTCTCTCTACTGTGTGTATAAGCAGAGTTTTTGTTAGGGTTACAATTAACGATCTGTCGATCCCCTTGTAGGGTTATAGGTGACAGGTATATATAGGTCTTGGGGGTGTAGTATACCCCCCAAGTATGCATGGTGCATGTGAATGATGATTTAGCCAATCTCCTGCTGACACCTGTAGATGCCAAATGATGACATAATATTCCCTCACGTGAGGGGGTAATTCGGTTGTAATGGTCTTCCACGTGTCATGTAAGCCTCATGCGCACTGTTCCACGTATCTCCCAAACCACGCGCTGTGATGACGTCACCCTCGGCCTGTAACACGAGGCCGAGGGAAAAGTTCCTTATGATAGTGAGTTAGGACCAATTTAGGCCTCGTATTGTCGGCCCTTCGGAGGGTCGTCTGGAACCTGATGAAGGGTCGGCCCCTCGAAGGGTCGTCTGGAGCCTGATGAAGGGTCGGCCCCTCGGAGGGTCGTCCGGGCCTGATGAAGGGTTGGCCCCTTGGAGGGTCGTCTGGAGCCTGATGAAGGGTAGGCCCCTCGAAGGGTCGTCTGGAGCCTGGTGAAGGGTCGGCCCCTTGAAGGGTCGTCCGGGCCTGATGAAGGGTCGGCCCCTCGAAGGGTCGTCTAGAGCCTAATGAAGGGTCGGTCCCTTGAATGGTCGTCCGGACCTGATGAAGGGTCGGCCCCTTGGAGGGTCGTCCGGGCCTGATAAAGGGTCGGCCCCTGAAAGGTCGTCTGGAGCCTGATGATGAGGTCACCCTGACCCCATCAAGGTACAGGGTGTCCTCGGCCTGGCCGTGTGTATATATGGGTATATCAATCACCCCCAGCCCTTAGCCATAGATGTTGTTGAGATGGCTGAGGGATAGTGTTGTAATTGAGATAGGTGTATAATCAGTTAGGTGAGTGACACCTGTTGAGCTGATATGACACCTAGGCAGGTACTCATTGTTGTTCCAGTTTCCAAGGCGTGGCGGCTGCACACTTTGCCTAGGGCTTTGTGCCCTAATGATGCCCTCCTCGTGGGCTGTGCTCTGCATTGGTGAGTGGGCCCACTCATTGGCAAGGTACTTAAAGAATTTTTTGAAGTTTCTCTTTCTTCTTATTCTTCGCGCCTGAACTCTCTCTCTCTCTAGCTTCTAGCCTTCTTGCCATTTCTGCAGTTTTCTAACCTCCAAGCTTAGCAGCTTCGCCATTTCTCCTCAGGTAACACCTCAACCCTAGTGCCTTATCTTCATTTCTGTTTATTTTCCTATTTTAAGCTCATAGGGTTAGATTCTTCTTAGGCGGTTCCATAGCTTTTCCGGTGTGACCTCCGGTAAGCTGTTCTTGAATTGTTCTTGATAGGAAACCCTTCAATTTATTGGTTTTGATCGAAAAGTCCACCCTAGTCAATTGTGAGATTTTTTTATAGTTAGGTTACCCAAATTCTTTCCAAGTGTAGGGTCTCCCCCTTAATGCTTAGGAGGCTTTACAGCTTAGCTGAGGAATTCCCTTCCCTGAGAGAGAAGTTATTTGTTGAGATCAGACGGGTAGAGGAAGAGGAGGAGAGGAGACAAGGGGCCAACCCTAATTGGGTACGACCCATCTTTCCCATTCCTCTTGCCATAATAAAGCCATTTGAGCCATCTGAGTCTTGTGGGTCGTCTTGTCATCCAGCCGAGAGTTATTTTAGAGAGATGGATGAGAGAGCGTCGTCGCCAATTGGCGCTGGACCTTCTGGGAGAGGAGAGTCGTCTGACCTAAGCCTAGGCCGACAGGCCGAGGGTATGGTTACTTCCGAGGCCATCCCTGTGACTACTCTATCTCCACATGCCTTCCAGATGACTTTTCCCTACAGGTCTCTGATGGGTGATGAGGCCGAGGGAGAGGGGACTGAGGACGAGGGTGAGGACTCAGATGTTGACCCAGTTGACACCTCCCATGCCTCGTCCTATATCTCCTCAGTCAGGGATCGTGACCTCTTGCTATGGAGGCATGCCTATGGAGTGTCCCCCAATATAACTATGAGGGTTCCCTCTAAGTCTGAGAGGGTCTTCGAGGGTGAACAGGGAGAGGTTGCAGTATACGAACAAATGTTCAAAGTTGGTGTCAGGTTCCCTCTGCATCCTGCCGTCGTAGATATCTTATCGGCCCTCGGCGTTGCCCCCTCTCAGCTTCCTCCCAACTCCTGGAGGACGATCCTTGGCTACATCTCCCTGTGGAAGAATGCTTTCACTGATGAGCCCTTGGACGACGTCTTCTTGGCCTGTTACAATATCACCTCCTCGTCCAAACAGCCTGGGTACTATCACCTGAGGGCGAGGAGGTCTGACAAAAAACTTCTCCACGTGGCACAAACCTCCAACCACGATTGGAAGAAGAGATTCTTCTTTGTCTTCGGATAGTGGGAGTTCTCCGCCGAGGCACGACCTGTAGCCGATGGTCCGAGGGTTCTCAGAAGATGGTCTAACCCTTCAATGAAGGCCAGGTCAGACCCCGGACTTAGTCTGGAAGAGAAAGACATAGTTGAATATCTGAGAGGACGAGGGAGAGGGGGTGAACTTGCAAAGTTTGAAGATCTGATGACCCCTCGGTTCCTCAAGGAAGCTGGTTTGAGGGTCGACCCCCTGACAGAACTATGTGAGTTATACTTAATGTTTCCCATTCTTTACTTTCAAGTGTTTCATCTTTGCCTCTGCATTTTTCTGAAATGTCATCCTCCTTTCAGGTCGTCCCTTTGGCATATCGGATCAACTTTGGGAAATGACTGCTCCCAGTTTACTATCAGGTCTAGGCAAAAAGAAAGGCAAGGAGCCTCAGTAAGCTCCGAGGAAGACGAAGGCCGTGGGGCCGACAGTTGTTGAGCCGACTGTTGATAGCCATAAAAGGAAAGAGCCTGAAACTCCTGTTGACCCTCGGCCGGACTCAAGGACGAGGACGAAGGTAGAGTCGTCTGAGGGGGCTGGTTCCTCTTCCAGTATGGGGGCTTTCTGGTCCCAGAACTTGGCGCTTCTGAAGGCCGAGCCATCTTCCGTCATCGCGAACCTAAGGGCAGCCAAGGCGTCCATGTTTTCTGCCCCCTCGGCTGCTGATTATGAGTTTCTGTCAAAGATGCATCCAGCAAAAGTGTATGACTATGGTCTACATGCTCTAGCTCAGGTATTTGTTCTCCCTTCATTCCCTTAGTCGCATTCTTTCACTAACTATTTTCTCGGCCTCTTGACAACTGTTTATTATTTATGTGCAGTCTGTATGCGCTTTTACCTCGACTACTAAATGGATGGCTGAGAACCAAAAAAAATTCCATGAAGCCGAAAGAGCCATCCAACACGAGGTCGATTTGCAGACGGAGCTGGAGATTGCAAGGGCGAGCTAGAGAGTGCCAGAATTGAATATGCAAGGGTTCTGGACAAGATGACAAGGCAGCATGATGCAGACATGGCGGCCAAAGACTTACTTATTAAGGAGAGGGACGAGGCCTTGACCAACATGGGGGCTCAGCACAAGACTGAGCTATCTGAGGCAGTGAAGGAGGCAAAGGTCGATGCTGTGGAGGCCTACAAACTCTCAGACGATTTCCAAGGCTTCGGTCTTGAGTACTTAGAGAGGGGGATTAGGACGGCCTGTCGGTGGGTCGTCCTAAAGTTTGCTGGCGCTGTATCGTCCGTTCGCCCATCTCTAGAGGCAGTTCAACTGGACGATCCACTTATTGCTGAAGCCCTAGCCCAAGTGGAATCTCAGCATGTCGAAGGCACGGGCACGTCTGAGGCTCGGCATGTCATGGTCATAGAAGAATCTCTAATTGATGTTGAGGCATTGCCCTCTGATTTTGCTCAATAGGGTGGTTGTCTGTAGCCTATACCCTCTTCGTGTAATTCATATTTTTGTACTCTTTAATCAGACATACATCTTCATTTTGTAATGTAATATAATGCCTCTTTTTCTTCTGTATTTGTCTCTCTTATGGCTTGTATTGTGAATCTTATGTTAATATCACTGACCCCTCCCTCGTCTTTCTTGAGGGTGAACGAGGGGTCGTCCCCTGCGTTGGCCCCCATTATAGACGAGGGTTTTTAATCAATTTTAATTGATGCTCAAGTCCTCCCTCGTCTTTCTTAAGGGCAATGGTGGGGTCGTCCCCTCCATTGACCCTCATTATAGCGGAGGGTTCTAATTACCAAACTAATGATTTTTAACAAAGTTTTGCCCTCGTCTTTCTTGAGGACAATGGTGGGGTCGTCCCCTCCATTGACCTCATTATAGGCCGAGGGCTATAATTACCAATTTAATGGTTTTAAACAGAGTTTTCCCTCATCTTTATTGAGGGCAATGGTGGGGTCGTCCCCTCCATTGACCCTCATTATAGGCCGAGGGCTATAATTACCAATTTAATGGGTTTTAACAAAATTTTCCCTCGTCTTTTTTTAGGACAATGGTGGGATCGTCCCCTCCATTGACCCTCATTATAGGCCGAGGGCTATAATTACCAATTTAATGGTTTTTAAACAGAGTTTTGCCCTCGTCTTTCTTGAGGACAATGGTGGGGTCGTCCCCTCCATTGACCTCATTATAGGCTGAGGGATATAATTACCAATTTAATGGTTTTTAACAAAGTTTTCCCTCGTCTTTCTTGAGGACAATGATGGGGTCGTCCACTCCATTGACCCTCATTATAGGCCGAAGGCTATAATTACCAATTTAATGGTTTTAAACAAATTTTTCCCTCGTCTTTCTTGAGGACAATGGTGGGGTCGTCCCCTCCATTGACCCTCATTATAGGCCGAGGGTCATAATTACCAATTTAATGGTTTTAAACAGAGTTTTCCCTCTTCTTTCTTAAGGACAATGGTGGGGTCGTCCCCCTCCATTGACCCTCATTATAGGCCGAGGGATATAATTACCAATTTAATGTTTTTTAACAAAGTTTTCCCTCGTCTTTCTTGAGGACAATGGTGGGGTCGTCCCTTCCATTGACCCTCATTCTAGGCCGAGGGATATAATTACTAATTTAATGGTTTTTAACAAAGTTTTCCCTCGTCTTTCTTGAGGACAATGGTGGGGTCGTCCCCTCCATTGACCCTCATTATAGGCCGAGGGCTATAATTACCAATTTAATGGTTTAAACAAAGTTTTCCCTCGTCTTTCTTGAGGACAATGGTGGGGTCGTCCCCTCTATTGACCCTCATTATAGGCCGAGGGTCATAATTACCAATTTAATGGTTTTAAACAGAGTTTTCTCTCGTCTTTCTTGAGGACAATGGTGGGGTCGTCCTCTCCATTGACCCTCATTATAGGCCGACGGATATAATTACCAATTTAATGTTTTTTGACAAAGTTTTCCCTCGTCTTTCTTGAGGACAATGGTGGGTTCGTCCCCTCCATTGACCCTCATTATAGGCCGAGGGTCATCCTCCGAAGATGTTTCCATGCGTACTAGAACTGACAAACATAAGATAAGAAGAAACACTGATATTTCTCATTAATTTTTCAAGTGTTCTATCGGAGCAACACCTCTTACAACTGTCGTTCGATAGGACTTTAAAAAACTACTGATAGTATTTCTTCAAATGATCTGCATTCCAAGGGTTGGAAAAGGGTTCCCCCTCTAGGTTCTCTAGTCTATAGGTCCCAGGGACGACTTCATCGATGACCCTATATGGGCCATGCCAATTAGGATGGAGCTTGTTGGGCTTCTGCCAAGTCTTTTTGAGGACCAAGTCCCCCACTGCAATTGGTCTCTGTTTCACCCTCTGATTATAAAACCTTACGGTCCTCTGTTGGTAGGCGGCCTGCCTTATCTCGGCATCTTCCCTCCTTTCCTTAATCAGGTCTAAGTCGAGTCTCCTCTCTTCTGTATTTCTCTGAGGGTTATACATTTGGACCCTATGAGTAGGAAACCCAATCTCAGTGGGGATGACAGCCTCTGAGCCATAAGCTAGCATGAATGGGGTCTCCCCGGTGGAGGTCTTTGCCTTCATCCTGTAGGCCCACAGTACAGCATATAACTCCTCGACCCATCTTCCTTTTGCCTCCTCAAGCCTCTTCTTGATTCCATCTAGTATTGTCCTGTTTGTAACTTCTGTTTGCCCATTGGCCTGAGGTCGGCCCGGAGTAGAGAAGAATTATTTGATACTCACCCTTTCACAGTACTTCTGTAGAGAGGTATTCTTGAACTGAGTCCCGTTATCCGAGATGAGGGTGTTGGGGAGACCATATCTGCATATAACATTTTTCCAGATGAACTGGAAGGTCTTCTGCTCTGTAATTGTGACCATCGGTTCGGCCTCCACCTATTTTGAGAAATAGTCAATCGCTACGATGAGGAACCGATAGTTATTGACTGCTCTTGGTAAGGGTCCTACGAGGTCGATCCCCCATACTGCAAATGTCCATGGGGATGTAATGGAGATAAGAGGCTGATGGGGTTGGTGAGGGATGGTGGCAAATCTCTGGCATTTATCGCACTTTTTTACATATGTCGCGGCGTCTTTCCCCAGGGTCGGCCACCAGTACCCTTGGGTGATCACCCTCTTCGCTAAGGATCTGCCCCCAATGTGGCTTGAGCACGATCCTTCGTGCACATCTTGCAAAATGGAGGGGACTTCTGAGGGATGCACACACCTAAGTAAGAGGAGCAAAAACCCCTTTTTGTACAAAGTGTCTCCGATGACAATGAATTTTGCAGCCCTGTATCTCAGCTTCTTCCTTTCTTACCTTGCTTTTGGCATCTCTCCCTCTTTAATGTATCTGATCAGAGGGTCCATCCACGAAGCTTCCTGCAAAACATTTAGGCAATTGCTAAGTGTTCCCTCAGCGTCTTCAATGGTTGGCCGAAGCAAAATTTCCACTGGGACGATCCTCCTGATGTCTGTCCTAGTTACCGAGGCCAACCTAGCAAGGGCGTCAGCTCGACCATTATCGAGCCTAGGTATCCTCTTTAACCTTACTTCTCTGAAGCCCTTCAGTAACGACCT
This sequence comes from Sambucus nigra, assembly GCA_949130495.1. Lineage (NCBI taxonomy): Eukaryota > Viridiplantae > Streptophyta > Magnoliopsida > Dipsacales > Adoxaceae > Sambucus > Sambucus nigra. The sequence goes on along the minus strand of OX422208.1, from coordinate 190,453,107 downwards.
CACCTTCTCAAGGTACCTAGCCATCCTCTCGTCCTTGGCCTCGTAGGCTCCTAGTATCTGATTCACTACTAGCCTCGAATCACTATGAACCAAAATCTGACCGACACTAAGAGATCTGGCCAAGTAGAGGCCTGCTATCAAGGCCTCATATTCGGCCTCGTTGTTGGAGGCCTTAAATTTGAACCTCAGGGCGTACTCAATTTTTGTGCCGTCGGGTGTTGATACTATTAATCCAACTCCACTCCCACTTTCGTAAGAGGACCCGTCGACGAAGAGACTCCACACGGTATGTTCTTCTGAGAAACTTCCCTCGATGAGTGACCCCTGTTTAAAGAGATATCTTCCCTCTTCGTTTTCAGTCACTTTCCTTCTAGCGGTGCTTGTCTCAGCCTTATCTGTAAGTGTGTCGGTGAGCTCACCTTATCGGGTATCTATCTTCCCGAGGCTCTCACCCTCGGCTTTGTCATCTTCCCAAGTAAACTCGGCCATGAAGTCTGCCAATGCTTGCCCCTTAATGGCCGTCCTAGGCTGATACACTATGTCAAACTCCCCCAACTCTATAGCCCAGGCCATTAACCTCCCTGATTTTTTAAGCTTGTGCAAAACCTGCCTAAGGGGAGAGTCAGTGAGGATGACCATTGTATGGGATTAGAAGTATGGCTTCATCTTTCTCGATGCATGGATCAAGGCATAGGCCAACTTCTCCATTCTTGGATATCTTTGCTCTGCCCCATGGAGTGCCTTGCTGTTAAAATACACAGGCTTCTGTACTCCGTCTTCGTCTCTCACAATGGCTACACTGATAGCTGACTCTGAGACGGCGAGGTACACATAAAGTCGTTCACCCTGCATGGTCCGCGATAATAGCAAGGGAGACCCCGTTATGATTTTAACTCCTTAAAGGCCTCATCACACTCTTCACTCCATTCGAAGGCTTTTCTGAGAATTTTGAAGAATGGTACACACCTGTTTGTGGCCCTAGACACAAACCTGTTCAAGGCAGCAACTCTCCCTGTGAGTCTCTGAACGTCTTTAATGGACTTGGGGGTCTTCATCTCAATAAGGGCCTTTATCTTTTCAGGATTGGCCTCGATGCCTCTTTGGTTGACAATGAACCCCAAGAACTTCCCTGCTCCGACTCCGAAGACACACTTGGTCGGGTTGAGCTTCATCTGATATTTGTCCATCGTATTAAAGGTCCTCTCCAGGTCTGCCACATGATCCTCTGCCTTCAAACTCTTAGTCAGCATGTCATCTACATAGACTTCCATAGACTTCCCAATTTGGTCTTCAAACATTTTATTTACAAGGCGTTGGTACGTTGGCCCCGCATTTTTTAAGCCAAAGGGCATGACCCTATAACAGTATGTCCCCTTATCAGTAATGAAGGCTATCTTCTCCGAGTCCTCAGGGTTCATGAAGATCTGATTGTAACCTGAATAGGCATCCATAAAGCTCATGAGCTCATGGCCTGCGGTAGCGTCTACCATCTGGTCAATGCGGGGGAGAGGGAAGCTGTCTTTGGGACAGTGCTTGTTGAGCTCGGTGAAGTCCACACACATTCTCCACTTCTCGTTAGCCTTTGGGACAACGACTGCATTGGACAGCCATTCAGGGTAGATGACCTCTCTGATAAAGTCAGCGTCTTCTAATTTCTTAACCTCATCCCTAATGACCTCATACTTTTCTCTAGAGTAAATTCTCCTCTTCTGCTTTACCGGCTTCACTCCCTCTACCACATTGAGCTTGTGGCACATGATTTCAGGGTTAATCCCCGGCATATCAACCTGACTCCACGCCAATACGTTTCGTCTTCTCCTCAACAGTTTAATGAGGTCTTCCTTGATATTGGGCTTCAGAGACTTGCCGACTTGGATGGTTTTTTACGGGTCATCCTCATCGAGGATGATGGATTCTACCTCTTTTGCGGCCTCTCCTTTCTTTAGCTTCATCTCATCCCTGGGGTCTAGGGTAGCAATATTGTAAGTGGTTGTAGCCCTCTTGTGTGCCTCTCTTTCTTCAGCGGAGTTGTAGTAACATTCTCGCGTTGTCGTCTGGTCTCCCTGAACTTCCCCCACCCCGTAAAGGGTAGGAAATTTAATCATCTGATGAACCGTAGATGGCACAGCTTCAAACCCCTTGAGGGCCACACGCCCCAGTATGATGTTGTAGGCCGAAAACACATGTTTATCCATCACAAAGAAACTGAACTTCTTGGTAAGCCATCTCGGCCACTCGTCCCCATCCTGAGATCAGACTCATACACTCCAAGGGGATGAACCTTTTCCCCACTGAACCCAATCAATGGATGATGGTAAGGGATGAGTCTAGCACGACTGAGACCTAAGTCTTTGAAGCACGGCCAAAACATTACATTTGCAGAACTGCCCCCGTCGACCAATATCCTCGGCACCTCACACCCGTGCACCCTAGTTGTGATGACGAGTGGTCGTCGTGTGGGGCTAGGAGGCCTTTAAAGTCCATTCTCGAGAACCCCACTATCAGAGTGTCCATATAGACTTTCTTCCTCTTTTCTGACTTGACCTGCAGAGAGGTTGAGTGTACCATTTTCGTTACTGCCTTAGCCTCAGCCACATGGGCCTTCCTGTCAGCGACCTCTGACCCTCCTCCTTCTAGACCCCCGGAGATTATTCCCACTCCGAGCGAGATTATATTAAGCCTCTTGACAGGACCTTGGTCGTCTCTCGGCGGGAGGTCAGGGTCGTCCTCATCATCAGAAGGGTCGTCCCCTCTTTTTTGAGGACCTTCTCTACATGCATCACCTCGCTTCTTTCTGGGGTCGTCCCCTTGGCCCCTCTTGAAGGCACCTTTGTCGACGTACTTTCTGAGTTTCCCTTTTTTCAGCATCTTCTCAATCTCATCTTTCAGAGCAAAGCATTTGTCTGTTATGTGGTCGTGGTCTTGGTCTTGGTGAAATTCGCACCACAGGTTCTTATTCCTCTTGTTGGGGGCTGCCCTCAACTTCTCAGGCCACTTCAGAGACCGGTCACTCTTTATCTCATTGATAATCTGTTCACAGCTGACCGTTAGAGGGGTTTAACCAGCGAACTTATCGTCTGTAGACCTCTTCTTCCCCTCTTTGTTCTTCTTAAGGTATTTACCCCCACTAGCGCCTCCTTTTTCTTCTTCGTATTTTGCGTCCATCACCTCTTCAGCGTTCATCACCTTTCCTGCTGTTGACAGCAATTCAGTCATCGTCCTCGGAGGGTCTTCAGCAAGCTTCCATAACAGCTTCCCCTTTTGGAGTCCTCCGATCAGGGCTGTCATAGCTATGCTCTCCTCATAGTCTTCCACCTCTAACTTTTCTTTGTTGAATCTGGCTATGTAGTCTCTTAGACTCTCACTCTTCCCCTGCTTAACATAGAGAAGGTGGGTGGTCTTCTTCTATGGCCTCATCCCAAAGCAAAAGTTGTGGATGAACCGGTCTGCCAACTGCTTAAAGTTTTTAATGGAGTTTTTTGGGAGAGACGTGTACCAGACATGTGCAGCCCCATTCAGGGTACCAGAGAAGGCACGACACCTCATCTCATTTGAGATAGAGTATATGTCTGCTGCCGACTGGTACATCTCAACATGGTGGACAGGGTTGGTGCTCCCGTCATATCTTGGGGTGACCACAGGTGGCTTGAACTTTGATGGCGTAGGGAAGTTGACTATCTTCGCCATAAAGGGTGAACCTATAGTGTATCCCCTCTGAAGAGGGTCTCGACTTTTTAGTATATCGCCAATCTTATCCTTCAACCGCTGGATCAAGTCATTCCAGGGCCTCATAGGGTCGGCTTGGCCGATGTTATCCCCTGCCGCCTCCTCGAGATGGGCGGAGGGTTTTGCCGCGGCCGGCCTGCGTCGGCTGTTTACTTCCCCCTGGCCATCGTCCCATCCTATGGGGCGGCCCCCACGGGGTCGGTCATCTGCTGCCTCCCTTCTGGACCTCACGGCACTCCTTGACCTGGACAATTTTTCTCGTAGGTCATTTACTGGGCCCAGCCTCTCAAAGGCCGACCCCCTGCTCAAGCGATCGAAAGCAGAGCCTCTTGGGAGATCGTCAGGATTTTGCCTTCCACACTTCCCTCTGCTCTCCTGGAGAGGTCGTACAGTATTGTTGGAGACCTCATACGGTTCCCAGCATTCTATGTGGGCTTCCTCCCCCTCCAGATCATCATACCTATCTTCAAGGCAAGGGTTTCCTTGCCTCCCCAGGCGTAAACGTCGGGGGTTAGCAACATCCCTACGCCGCTGAGGGGGTGGCAGGTCTTTATGTGGTGCCTGGGGTGGTCCCCTGGCCTCATGCTGTCCTGGAGCTACTGCCGGAGTAATCATCTCAGGTGAGACCCCAGGTGGTCTTAGTATGTTCTGGCTTAGAGTTGTGAACTGCTCCTGCATGATCCGTTGGCTTGCTTCCAGAGACTTCAAGGCTGCTGCCACATCAGCCATCTCAGACTGAGGTGACGGCTGACTGGAGCCGGGTCCTACTCCACTATCCGATGGAGGGAGTGGTGGTGGTGGCATATTCGGTGACATGTGTTTGAGCTGTGAACAGCTAATCTGGAAAAAAGACTGGTGAGCTTGAGAACCTTAGTGGGTCTCTTTCAATGGTGAAACATCTTCTCTCAGGGGGAGAACTGGTTCACCACCAGAGTGCCCAGTGAGGTCAAGCTGTACAAAGGATGAGATGTATTCTCGTTTCCCACAAACGGCGCCAAACTGATGATGCTGAAATCTAGCACCACCAGATAAGTGATGATGATCTCAAGCAATAGTAACCATGGCAGCCATTGAGATGTAAGTGTATAAGTGTGTAGAAGGAGGTGAGTATAAGAGGAATAAGACAATGATGTATAGTGGTTCAGCCAATTTGGCCTACATCCACGGTGAGTGTGTGATCCACTAAGTATGGGCACTAATGGCCTTGGATACAATGCACATAAGCTCACTTTTTCTCTCTACTGTGTGTATAAGCAGAGTTTTTGTTAGGGTTACAATTAACGATCTGTCGATCCCCTTGTAGGGTTATAGGTGACAGGTATATATAGGTCTTGGGGGGTGTAGTATACCCCCCAAGTATGCATGGTGCATGTGAATGATGATTTATCTAATCTCCTGCTAACAACTGTAGATGCCAAATGATGACATAATATTCCCTCACGTGAGGGGGTGATTCAGTTGTAACGGTCTTCCACGTGTCCTGTGAGCCTCACGCGCACTGTTCCATGTGTCTCCCAAACCACGCGCTGTGATGACGTCACCCTCGGCCTGTAACACGAGGCCGAGGGCAAAGTTCCTTCTGATAGTGAGTCAGGCCCAATTTAGGCCTCGTACTATCGGCCCTTCGGAGGGTCGTTTGGAACCTGATGAAGGGTCGGCCCCTCGAAAGGTCGTTTGGAGCCTTATGAAGGGTCGGCCCCTCGGAGGGTCGTCCGGGCCTGATGAAGGGTCGGCCCCTTGGAGGATCGTTTGGAGCCTGATGAAGGGTCGGCCCCTCGAAGGGTCGTCTGGAACCTGGTGAAGGGTCGGCCCCTCGGAGGGTCGTCTGGAGCCTGATGAAGGGTCGGCCCCTTGAAGGGTCGGCCCCTTGGAGGGTCGTCCGGGCCTGATGAAGGGTCGGCCCCTGAGAGGTCGTCTGGAGCCTGATGATGAGGTCATCCTGACCCCATCCAGGTACAAGGTGTCCTCGGCCTGTCCGTGTGTATATATGGGTATATCAGGAAGGTTGATAGTGTTTTGGTGGACATTGGTAGTTCGGGAAACATCTTATTCTACAATCGCTTCAGAGGTTTAGGCCTGCGAGATAGCAAACTTAAAGCTTACCACAGGCCCCTCATCAGTTTCTTAGGAGAAAAGATGTACCTTTTAGGAATAATTAATCTAGAAGTATTAATTGGTACCTGGTCGACCTATTAAACTGAGAAGATATGGTCCTTAGTCCTAGACAAAAACATCAACTCAACATATAATATTATCTTCGATAGGGTTAGATTGAAAAATTTTAAAGTAGTGCCTTCTACTGTACATCAATGTTTAAATTTTCCCACTTATTTAAGGTTCGACGTGGTCAAGGGGAATCAAATTGAAGCTAGTAAATGCTATTACACTTTAGTTGACCAGGAGAAACAGAAGAAAATGACCACTATCTACTAGATAAAAATGTTAGATCCACGCAAAGAGGCAGATTTGGTCAAAGGACAAGTCATAGAAGCGGTAAAGTCCATTATCTTAGCTCATAAACGCCGGGAGAGAACAACGCAGATTGGCCCATCACTAGACCCTACCATTAAAAAAGAATTGGTGGATTTTCTCAGGCAACGAAAGAACGTTTTTTCTTCGTGTCATGAAGATATGCTGAAGATTGATCCAGAGTTTATTTGTCATGAACTTAACATAGTCAAGGATGCTAAGTTGGTCAAATAAAAGTGATGTGTCTTCAATCAGGATAAGAACATATCCATACAAGAGGAAGTAAAGAAGCTATAAAAAAACAGCTTCATTGACGACGTCAAGTATTCAGAGTGGCTTTCTAATGTAGTGATGGTAAAAAAGAATAATAATAAATGGCATGTGTTTTGACTTTATGGATTTGAACAAATCCTATTCGAAGGACCATTATCCTTTACGCTACTGTCGTACATGAGCTACTAAGTTTTATAGATGCATACTCAGGTTATAACCAAATCAAGATGAAACCATAGCACAAAGAAAATAATTCATTTATGACCATCCGAAGTACATATTGTTACAATATTATGCCATTGGGGCTCAAGAACCACTACACCAAAACACGCCATTAGTAACACAATTTTACCGTTACTAAAAATATTAGTAACACAATTTTTCGGTTAGAAAAAAGGCGTGGGGCACGAAGCTAGTAACGGAAAATTCTGTTACTAATAGTAACGGTAAATTTCAGAATTAGTAACGGAAAATTATGTTACTAATAGTAACGGTAAAATTCAGAATTAGTAACGAAAAATTATGTTACTAATAGTAACGGTAAAATTCAGAATTAGTAACAGAAATTTCTGTTGCTAATAGTAACAGTAAAATTCTGTTAGTAATATTAATACATATTTAAAAAAAAATCAAGATCCAATATCGTGATTATTCATTCTTACCACACTATTTAAATCCTAACAACATATATAAAATAGTTTACAAAAACAAGGGCATTATATTCAACATTTACATTTATATAAGCCTCCACTCTTTATTTACAAAAGAAACTTAAACCAAACAAATGAAACATCTTAATAATACAATAGCCCCAAAAGTTACATTATTTTAATAAAAGCATCCAATATAACATCCTAATATAATCATTCCCAAATGAGATATTTTTATATTATAACCAATCAAATAAAATATACAAAAGAAGTCCGTTGTTGTTAACTATCAACTTTTGTTCTATTATCATCGCCATCAATGCCGCAACCCGCAACGCTATAAACTTGACGATGATCCAAAAATGACATTCTGTCAAACAAAAGAAAATTATCATATTAGTTATAATATCAAATCTGCATAATGAATTTCAAGTATAATATTATTTCATTCTTAGTTACTCTCTCTAACTGATAAAATGCACTTTTTACAATATCAAACATAATATATGGTTAGACATAGGAAGTAGGATTCAAAAGTAAAAGTATAGTCGCCTTTTGACTCAATCTTTACTATAAGCCAACATAACTAAAGATCACCTGACGAAATACTTCATTTTCTTTTACCAATAAAAACAGTTCATGACGCACACAAATAGAGATTCAAAAGTAGAAAATTTTGACTTGTAAATGAGGAAAATGTCTTAATGTTTTCAAGTATACAATTTATACGAATTATTTCGTTAGTGTCCATTTTATAGAAGAAACTGGCAATTTCCAAAACCTTTCAGTAAAAAAATATAAATAGTTGTGTACTCTTTTAAAAAAGTAAGAGCACTGAAATAACATTAAGAATATCAACCAAAAGAAAATACATTGTATGCCATTATGTTTCAGTTCAATAGATTTCATACCTGTGAGACCAATCTGTTGAGATTTGTATAAGTTGGCCTTTCAATGTTAAGTGAGTGGCGACAAATGACATAAATGGCCTCATTGTCAAGGAGTACTGCGACATCAGTATGCTCAAGAAAAGAGTGAATGGACAAGGCACTGTTGTAAGGCTCAACAACAGATGCCCTGTAACCTGGCATAGAAAACCAAGAAGCCCTGCAACCCAGTGCAGTTGTCTGAACGCTTCCTTATGCGGTCAAGGCACAAATCAACCATCTCTTTCCCAACAGAAGCAACAAAGGAACAACATCAAAATATTTAAAACATATGAATCATAATTGACATCAGTGTTATCAGCAATCGAAATAATAAATCTACGTCTTTATTTAAATTTGAGGTCGCATTTGAGCACCCATGGATAAATCATTTTCATAAATGGAAACAATGTTTTAAAAAGCGTGGGGCATTAAATAAGTTCCTAATGAATGTAGCATCAATTGATTACTTAACAACTGTTACGATTCATTCGTAAAGATGATCATTTAGACAGAAAATTAGTAGCATCTGTAACGTCTAAATATTTTTTGTCTCATTTATTTGTTAAATAAGACAGCTGAGTACCTAATAAATATGGGGAGAGAGAATGTTCAAAAAAGAAAGTGAGGAGAAGTAGCAATGTTAGGTTGACTTATCATTTCTAACCTTTTTTTTCATTTTCTTTTTATGTTCCTTGACTTAATGTCTTTTGTCTTTCATATTTTTATTTTTTTTAATTCCTTTACACCCTATCGACTACACATTTCTTTTATCAAATAAATGAGACAGAAAACATTTAGACGTTACAGGTGTTAAGTAACAACTGTTGCGATTCATTCGTAAAGCTGATCATTTATGAAAATGATTACTGATGACTATTACGATTCATTTAGACAGAAAATTATTAGTAATATTCTGTTTAAATTATTCTTTTGTTGATTTTAAGCTTAACTAATGTAGCTTTCGCGAGGCAACAACCAAGTCGACTCGGCAGTGATGCCTTATCTCAACAAGAAGTCGACCAAGTCATCTGACTACCAGGACAGCCTCTGGTGAATTTCGAGCAAAATTCGCAGGATATGTTACTGTAAATGAAAGCCATGGAAAGGCATTGTTTTATTGGGTTTTTTAAGCCACCAAACCCCAAACCTAAAACTCCTATTCTCTACGAGATAAAATCCTAAAAATGAGAGCCTACCATTTTTCTTGAAACTGATTATATAGAACAGATCTCAGAATCATTCAAATATTCATTAGTTGGAAAGTTCACGAATGGAAAACCTCCTACCGAGGACATTAGCAAAGTGTTGACATCAATAGGGTTGAAAGCATACTTTAATGTAGGACTCTTTGATTTCAAACATGTCATAATTAGACTTTATACTAAAGAAGATTTCTACAGGAAGATTTCTAAAGTTACCTCTTTTTTTTAGAGGACACGCCAACTGATGCAGCTTGAAAAATCAAAAAACACTCCAAACATTCCATGTCATAGAGTTGTGTGTGAAGAAGAACATTTAAAAGAACATGATCCTGTTTCCCTACCCTGTGAAAATTTGAAGAAACCAGGCAATCCAGTTTTCAAAGGAGGTATCAAGCATAACAATATCCATAAGTAGTCCTCTAACAAGCACTCTGTGGTTAAAATAAGGTCAAAAACTGTAATAATTTTGAGATCGGGTACTAAATGGTTTCTCTCTAAATTATCTCAATGATGAATACAATCATTTGGAACATTAAAGGTATCTCTAAAAAAAGGGGTTTAAAGAGGCTTAAAAGACTTTGTAGAATTCATTTAATTTATGTTCTTGTTATCATTGAACCTAAACTTAAAGTGGAGAAGATGGAATCATTCAAAGTTAAACTGGGACTCAATCAATCTTTTGCCAATACAAACAGAAAGATTTAGTGTTTTATTAAAGAAGGCATTCCTTTGTTCTTTAGTATCTTCCATAGACCAATGTCTTAATATGTCCTTCAGTATAGATAATAAATTTGTTCTCACCAACTTTGTCTATGTTAAGCATACTAAGAATGAAATGAGGGATCTCTAGCAATTTTTTCATCAAAACTATACAACTAGTAATTGGTTAGTTGGAGGTGATTTTAATGTGGTACCAAAAAATAAAGAAAAACCTGGAGGAAATAAAGTAAACATGGCAGCAGCCTTCAAATTTTTAAAAGCTATGGAGAGAAACGAACACATTGACTTGGGTTATAAAGGCTCTATATACACTTGGTTCAATAGAAGAGATGGTGATGAAAGAATTTGATGCAGACTTGACAAAGTTTTTTCCAATCTTAACATTCTTGATTGTGGCTCTTTTGATATTCAACACCTGAACAATCTTCATTCTGATCATAGTCCTCTTCTCATCTCTTTATCTAAAAAAAATTCTTATAAACCCAGACCTTTAAAATTTCCCAACTCTAATTTTCAAATATCAGTATCAGAGAAGTAATCTCAAACTCTTGGAATTCTATATCTCATCAAAACCCCTTCACCTCTATTGCCTTAAAATTCAAACCCTTAAGAAAACACTTTTTAGTTTGGAGTAAAACCACTTATAGAGACATTTTCTAAGAAGTTAGAGATGCTAAAAATTTCCTTCTTGCAAATGAGGTAGAATTTGAGTTAGATCCCTCTGAAGTTAATAGAGAAAATTTATCTTTAGCTCAAGCTAGGAGTATTCAAAAGTTAGATATTGTAGACACTTTCTAGAGACAAAAGTCACATGAAAAGTGGCTTAAAGAAGGAAATAGAAATTCAACCTTTTCCTTTAATTTGATCAAAATTAAAACAATGCAACCTATCATAAAAGAAATCAAAGATGAGAAAGGTGATTTCATTATCGAGGAAGCAACTATTTAAGAAGAAGTAGTGAAGTTTTTAAAACATCAATTCTCTACAGAAGGTGATGTCAGCATTTCTACAGATGACAGATTTCTTAAAATTATAACCCAATTGATATCTCATATAAACCAATGCTAATCTTTGTGTTGTTCCTAATCCAAAAGAAATAAAAGAGGTAGTTCTTCAATTAAGTAGCCAAAGTTGTTGGAAATCCCAACCTTAAAACTCTTTTTTGGATTCAAATATTGCCGAGGGAAATTTTTGTAATTTTTGGCATTTAGATTTGTCAGGTAACATAATTAGTTGTGATATAAGTGAACTAGTAAGGAGTTTGTCTCGAGGAAGTAATAAATTGATGCTAAATTCATTAGGAGATCTGTTACGATTCATTAATGCCCCATTTAGATAGAAATGGGGCATTAATGATCATCTTTATGAATTTTCTGTCTAAATGAATCGTAAAGTTGCTACTGATAACTGTTACGATTCATTTAGACATAAAATGCCAACCAAAGAAACATAGGAGCAGCAGTTCAAGAGGATTTACGTGAGAAACTTAACAACAGGAAAGAATAGAAAATGCCAACCAAAGAAAAAAGGAATTGGTTAAAAGAACCTTGGTGATATAAGGAAACAATCAATGTGAATTACAGACCCTAGTAGTAGCTATGGGGAAGAACCAATAAGAAAGTGACACAAGTCAAATAACATTTATTAAAGAGAAAGATAAAGGGGAGAAGAGGATCACAACTGATCAAAGTCAGTTAATCGAACAAAATAACCTCATGCCATACCAGTTATAAGGGAAATCAGTACAACAGTATATAACCAAAAAAGACAACACAACAGTGGATAGGGTAGTTCAGTACAAGAATAAGGAACACATGAGGGTAAATACCTGTGAGATTTGAATCGCAGACATGAGGGTAAGTGAGAAAATTACACCATTGAAGCTCTCTTATAGTAGCTCGGGTTAAGGTTTTCGATTGCAAGTCTCATCCTTCTTATTGTTCTCCTAAATAATAAATTAAATGGAAACGAGTAAAGATAAATAAACATGTTAAAAGGAAAAATTTATGGAAATAGCTTATGCTTCTTGAAACTCTTACCTCAGAACCAGATCTCCATTAATTTTAGCTTATGTTAAAAAGGCTAAAATTGAATTTCTCAAAGCCTTTCCTAAACTCCTAATTCAAAACTCCATCTAGTTCTGCCTTCTCAGGGATGTACTCCACTTCAACTTGCTTCAAACCCTTCCAAAAGGATAAATTAAACAAATTGATTTATATGCACCAAGATTCGTATGATAATCATTCAAACACAAAACCTAATAATTTCTCACATTCTTATCTTACAAGTAGATCATAACTTAGCTCTAACTGAAATAAAATATAAACTATGTACTAATAAATGGGCGAAATGCACAAAACATTAACGTTGGTTTATAAATCGAAATGTAAAACACGAAAGCACCTCTAATAAAATAAAAAAATCTAAAATTGGAGGGAAAAAAAAGGATAGCAAGAACAGAGTCATAGTATCTAACAGTAATTAAATCCATGTACATCTTCTTGACACGATCACCACCACACACCCCCACACCTCAGACCCCCTACACACGCCCAAAAAATAAAAGAATATCATAATTCCCTGCTCATCAATGAGTAGCTGGAAACCATCAAACTTGGCCCATCCAAACTCCCCGGTCTATAGCAATAATATAGCACACGAAGAAAACAGTTTACCAAGAGTACCAATGGCATCACAAAACGACGGATGATAATCTAACAACTGAGTCATAGTATCTAATAGTCATTTGCAATCATAATAGTTTCATTGAAAATTTAAGTGTAAAAATCAATCATAGGCATTAAAATTTAGCAACATAAGGCTATGCATCTCTTCCTCTAAGATAAGTTTTTAGCTAAAGAAATATGTCCACTACACCTGTAACTAATAAATCCCAATACTTCACTTTGCTGCATATACTTCTTCAACTTTTCTTTCCATTTGCTTCCCTCCTGACATATAATCATACTCACATGAGACAAAATGTTTGGCATAAAATTAGATTGTAGGTTAATCTCCTAACTACATCCATTAGACAAAATGTGTCGATATATACTCACACACACATGCCATTTACATCCATTAGGCCAATAATTCATAAAATTAACACAGATTTCTTAAGCAAAACACAACAGAACTCAGTTTTGAAAAAACGGATCAGTACTAAAAATAATTAATGAACATTGAGGGAAAAACATAAATGGAAGGATAAATAAACACATGCACAAGACAAAACCCAAAAAGAAAAAAGAATGAATGAAATGTAAGGAAGAAAAACTCATCTGAGTGCCAAAACCTCCCCTTGCTTCTACAGGGGATGGTGCTGATACAAAAGTGGCATCGACAAATAAGTTGACATGTGATGAAGTGTTGCTCATATTAGAAGCTTTTGCGGGAACAGTTGCTGGTGCATCCAAGAGATCACCAATCAAACTGTGTTTACATAGATACAATTGAGGAGAGCTTCCAACTACAAGTTCTGTCAAATAGCTAGGAAATCCCAAAAACAAAATAAAACATCACAAGTATGTAAAAATGCAGTTGTAAGGTCTAATTCTGGATCATAAAAGAAATATATGTACTTCAGATATAACTGAGTAACTAACATCATATGATATGAAAGTAAGTAGTCAGAAGATGCCTACACAAGTCTTTGGATTATATAAAGTTTTGAAACACGTAGCAACACAAAATTATAAAGTGAATCAATAAATTTTCTCAATTATAGAGGAAAAAATCAACTTTTCGCTGTTGGACTTCTAGCATTAAAAATGTTTGAGCATGCAGTAGGATCAAAGATAAAAACAATAGCTAAAATATATAATAAAAGGTTGGACCTATCAATGATAATCTAATTATTTATAATAGAATATAGTAAATTACAAAAAAGAAAAAAAAGGATCATGAATTTGAAGTCTCCACTGTTGATGTTCCAAATTATCTTTGGAATTGGTTAGACAGTGCAAAATCTGAGGTGATTCAGAAGGTGTTCCAATCAATTTTAGATTTTTCATGCTCAAGTTTCTTCAAGGATAGGATATCTGAAGTGGATGCTCAAATTCTAAACTAGTTCAAATGAAAGGTTTAACCTTATAAAGTGAAGTTCATTATGGTTAGGTAGGATCCTCCTCAAAAAGGTTGGTATAAACTAAACATAAATGGTGCTTCAAAGGATAACCGAGGGCTTAGTGGAGTAAGTGGTATTATAAAAGATAGCACTAGTAATTTAGTTTCATATTTTGGAAAGTCCATTCATTGTCAAACTGCATTGTATGCAGAAGCGAAAGCCTTGGAAGAAGTATTATTATCAAACATCCTAATTGAATTCGATTCAATGAACCTACTTCAATTCATAAAAGGCATTTGGAAGCTACCATAGACCATAGCTGATGCGGTGTCCAATTCATAATAATGAGGCAAAGAGGGATGGGCTCACATCATAGTGTCTAAATGAAACAAAGTGTCTCAATGATATCTCAGTGTTTTCAATACTGAGGTTTAGTTTTGAAGTGCCTCATGTTGCTCCAATTAACTGAGAAATAACAATTAAGGCATAAGTCCATCATCAAATACATATCAAGGTAGAATAAATTTAATTACAAAGAAGACTATACCTGAAGGTATAGTTTAAAGAAGACTATGTCTCACCAACGTTTATTATGCTTTCAGTATATAGTAGGAAAATAAATGGAAAAAACTCAAATAGAATAGACCAATTCTACTAAAAAAGGAGAAAAAAAATAATATAATGACATGTTAAAGAAAGAACAATTGTTCCTTCACTTACCTTTGTAACACAGAATATTTTCACCCAGATTTCTGAATTCAACGGCCTATTATGAATTCCCACTCGCTACAAAAGAAGGGAAACTGTACCACACAAAACGAAAAAAATGTGGACAACATAAGTCAATGTGAGAAACAGAGTAAAACAATAACCGAGACGAGAGAATGCGAGAATCAAATCTTTAACTCTAATATAGTTAAGGGCTTTTCTTATGGCTTGTAAGAGTATCAGATGGACAATGGCAAAGCTATCCAATGGTATAGTGGTCAATATAAAGATCTATATAAATGATGTTGTTAAATAACCATGTCTAACTTCTTGATGAACATTAATTCAATATAAAATAAACCCCAAACATCAACTTAAAAATCGCCAAAATAACAACAAAGAGGCTTTAATGCCAATAGATATTTGTATAATGTGTTAAACTCTTTTGGGAGTTTCATCAAACACCAAGAACACGATTTATCATGAGTTCGGACAAGAAAGCATAATTAGATTGCAAGCAAAAGAAAACATAACTTTTAACATACCTGTAAAATATAATTACTAATGTTCGAACACAAATTTGAAATAATTCATGTCTTACGTAAATTTTCTAATAAAACTAACCAATATATTGTTTCAAAATTTACTTTCACCCAGAAAATTAGGCACACTATATGTTAGCACAACACCAAATGAAATGGAAATTAATTAAAAAAAACAGAATCATACACTTAGAATAAATCTTTAATAAACAAAAAGAATCAAACACATATAACAAATTAATATAAGACTCAACATAGTTCGTATCCAGATCCCGAACCTGTACGTAATCACAGAACAAATGATGCAGGATTCAAGATGAATGCATATGAGTGTAGATTAAGAAGAGTTGAAGGAAATCTTACATGTTTGGGGTCGGGATCTAAATCGATCGCGTTTCTGCCAAATGACCAAACCCTAGGTCTTCTAAACTACAATTCTTCCAAATGACCAAACCCTAGTACTTCCAAATCGCAGTTTGGAGAAGAAGATGTAGTTTTGGCAGACCTATTTGAATAAGAAGATGGGATTTTAGCAGATGGATTTGGATAAGAAGGCAGCGGGGGCATCTCGATTAGGTTTAGCCTTTGGAGAGAGTTTGCGAGTATAGTGTAGTCGGGATCTTTTGGGGGTTGGGACCAAATTTACCCACTTTTTTCATAAACTAATTAATTTTAAAATATTGAACTAATGTTACTAACACTTATCTCAAATTACTAACGGTAGTGTAATGTGAGAAATAGTAATGGTATAATATTGTTAGTAATATACAAAATAGTCTGTTACTAAATGAGTGTTTTGGTGTAGTGAACGCTAGGGTAATGTACTAGGGGTTAATAAGAAAGATTTTTAAAGAGAAGATATACGGGAACATGGATGTGTATGTTGATGACATGTTCACCAAGATCAAGATAGCCACCGACCATATCAGATATCTGGGTCAGACGTTCGATTAGCTGAAAAAGCACAGAATGAAACTCAACCCAATAAAATGTGTATTCGGAGTACGGGAAGAAATGTTCCTTGGCTTTATAGTAAACCAAAAGAGGTATTAAGGCAAATCTAGATAAGATCCAAGCGTTGATCAATTTGCAGTCTCTAATAAATAACAAAGACATGCAAAAGTTAACAGGCTGGGTAGCAGCGCTAAATCAATTCATTTCGAGAGCTACCGACAAATGCCTTCCTTTCTTTAAGGCACTACGAAAATCCTTTGGATGGAATGATGAATATGAAGTCATCTTTTTGGAATTAAAAAATATTTAGCAGCCCCACTCTTTCTCTCAAGGCCTATAATGGGAGAGAAACTCTATTTATACTCAGTTGCATCTGAGTCAGTAGTTAGCTCGACGTTGGTCTGATTAGAAAATGAGGTGTAAAAACCAGTTTATTACATAAGCAAAGCATACCAAGGAACGAAGATCCGATATCCAAGGCTGGATAAACTACTTTAACCCTAATTAAGTCTTCCTAAATAATGAAGCCATATTTCTAAGCTCACACCACTATAGTCTATACCGACATGTCACTACAATAAGCCATTCATAAATCGAAGAAATCATATAGACTAATGGCTTGGGTTGTAGAATTAAGAGAGTATGACATACAATATGTGCCAAGAACAGAGATAAAAGACCAAGCCATACCATATTTCATTCTTAAGTTCACATACGAAGAAAATCTATCAAGCAGACTTCTAAAGAATAGAGCTTACTGAGGGAAAAGATAAATCAAACTTCTACATAAGAGATCTCATCTTCACCTAAAGAGCAGACTTATTCAGAAGAGAGTTGATTGCTTCGACCAAATGAGCAGACTCCTGTGGGAGATAGCCCGACCATTATTCCAGCAGATTAGATCACTGGCATACCCTAATCATCGACTAAGCAAGAGGTAATTTCTCTCAATATAGAGCAATAGAAAAAAGTGTTCAATTATGGGACCCTGGTAGAAGTAGATTTTAAGGAAGACCCTCATGTTTGGAAGATGTACATAGATAGTTCATTATGTACCTCTGGTAGTGGAGCATATTTGATAGTCATCATACCAGATAACATTAATGTAGAATATTCCCTCAGATTCTAATTTGAGGCCTCTAATAATGAGGCAGAGTATGAAGGACTCATAGCAGGTTTTGGCCTAGCTTCATATCTTGGCGTCGAGAAAATACAAGTGCATAGTGATTTTCAACTGATAATGAACTAGGTAATGGGAGTTTATGGGACAAGAGAGGAGTCCATGGTGAAATACCTGGTAAAAACACAAAAGATAATATCAATGTTCCTAGTAATCAAGTTAATCAGGATCCCTAAGGCAGATAATGCCCGAGCAAATGCACTCACTCGTCTTGCGTCTGTCACGAGAACAAAGCTAAGAAAAATGATTCCAGTGGAAATCCTCATGCATCGGAGCACGAATGGAAAAAGTACCAATATAATTGAATTGGACTTGGGCCCATCATCGATGGATCCAGTATGAAATTACTTAAAAAATTAATTGTGCCAACAGATTCTAAGGAAGCCAGAAGACTCCAATACAAAGCAGCGAGGTATGTCCTAGAAGGAGGACTTTTATATAGGAGAGGGTTCGTCATTTATTTACTAAGATATTTCCATTCAACTAAGGTCGGCAACTTGATAAAGGAGATACATGAAGGTTTTTGTGGATCACACTTAGCAGGAAGATCATTGGTCAAATAACTGGTCATGCAAGGCTACTAGTGCCCACCATGAAAGCAGATTGTGCGGACTATGCAAGGCACTGTGATAAGTGATATGCCCCAAGTGACACCTCGGCCTAGATACATTAATCTCGACCGAGGGCATGGACGACGTTGGAAAAGCCCTGAATCAGTGACTCGCAGCCTCGGCCATATTAGGGTCGGACCTGGCCGACACCACTACCAACCTCTTCAAGGGGTCAGCAGTTCATTGTAACACCCCGCCTAATTAAATACCGGGTGGCCAGTCCCATACCAAATTAAAACAGAATATACAGTTGGCTCATTCTTAGCATCACTGTCGAAAACATTTACAACTCACCCAATACTCAATTAAGCTGGTGTTAAAATCTTTTCAAATTTTAATTTAACAAAATCCATTTCCAGTTTAAGAATAACACAACACATTTTATTCTACAACACTGATAACCAATTAGATAACACAAAATAATTTGAATGCAATTGGAATAAACATTCCCAAATAATATTAATCCATTACAGTAATCCCAACAATATCAAATGTATTAAAATGACACGAATACCATAGTATTTTACCCCGATAGAAGAAGATAACTGAATCCTTTGGGCGACATGCCCTACTAAGAGAATATTATGAATCAAATGATGATAGGCGTCTAAGCAAAACTCCATAAATGCATAGCCTGTCATAATCCGCTAAGGTTGGCATCCCTGTTGCTGGACACCTGATATAGAAGATACAATAGAAAAGAAAATATGCAAGGAAACGGGTCAGAGCCCGATTGTGAAAATGATTTTTAAAACCGCAAGTATTTAACAAGTGCAATAAATCTTTTATTATGTACATGTTAGACCCAACTCTCACTTGCTATTCTCACCTCTCAACTAGAGTGCACACTTAACGTTTCCTATTAACCTCCTTGTTAATGGTTCCTCTTTTCTAGTCTCCATATTATAATTCCATCCCAATATCATAATCCCCGTACGTCCCATACCATACGTCACATTATTGTTCATTTACATTTCTCATCGTTTCTCATTAACATGAATCATTTCTCATTAATATGAATTAAGTTTTTCAATAAACATTCATTAACTTAATTCAATTATCTTTCTATATTCACCATTATCTACAATTATCACCGTAGATAGATTTAACCATAATAAATATCCATTCAATCATTTAATTCATTATATATATATTCATATATAATACGGCACCCCGAGTCACAGCTGCGGTGCAATGCATTACTCTGCTATCATGTCCCAATATCGCTGGTCGCCGAATAGGAGACAAAAGGTTCGGTAAGGATTCTTCGAACCACAAACATCAACAAACAAATTGGAGGCGAACATAGTTCTCGTATCCATGGGTCACGCACATACCTACGTACCCACAGTCAGCGGACTTATCAACTCCCCGATAAGTCTTTCATAGATCTATGTTCTCGAGCGACAAATCAAAGATCCCATGGATTCATCAGGATATGACTGCCCTCACGCGCAAACCTCCCACCGATAGCAAGTAAGCTAGATATATCATACACATAAATCATCAATCAATCAAATAGGCATTATCATACCTATATAATATCACTAAGGTAATATCACTACCCTAAGATAATTCCCATACGTAGCATTATATCTCTTTTAAATTCCACGTATTAAAATATCATATCTTTACTTCATAATTTAATTATCCTCGCATCCTATAACATCTCTCCACTCCTGACGTCGTTAAGGTTCATGCGCGGAGCATCTCGCAAAGCGAAATCCAAATAAGGAACCCCTCCAATACACTACTACTTAACTTTGTCGATCGAGGAGGTTCGTCAACTTCAAATTTGCGATCGGAATAACCTCATCCCCTCTTTCAACCAAATGTGTTCTAAACTCCCATCTCTATCCAGGAGCCATACCAATACGCTCTTGTACTACACTCAGCCCTTGCGAAATCAATAATGAGATTAAACTCAGTCCTTGATGTTTAAATTGTAACCCTAAGGCTACCCAGGTGTTATATTAAATCTCCACTACTTGAACTATCCTTAATCCTCATACAAACAGATTAGAATACAACACATGAATCTAGCAACCGAAATCTCTTTAACTTTAATTATCATAATTCTAATAAATTAAATCCCAATAAAATTAATTCAAATCTTAACTAGGGCTTACTGATCTTCTCTAAGTCCCATAATATCCAATTAATAATCACCGAAGATCTACAAACGTTTTGGGATAAGAACCAACATTAAAAAGAAACAACATCATGAATTCTCATATTTTAAATACTCAGAAAAATCAGATCCAAATATTATTTAAATCATCAATCTGACTTCAGATTGGATTCTACACGAAAAATTGAGTCAGGTATGTGTTTTGAGTTTTTCTTAAATCTCATCCAAATGCACTCAAAAAGAAGATCTAAACATTCCAAATTGGCACTTCTCATTCCACTCGTTTTTGCCTCTTTTTCCAGAAAATTATCAACATATTATCTTCAAGAACACTAAATTATTTTCTGAATTTCTTCCACAAATTTATGAATATTTATTGGATTACTAAGTACCTACAACATGAGTTGAATTCCTATATATTTTTAGATTCCAAAAATCCATTAACAACTATATCCTTTCATCTTCCAAGCATGAAAATCATCTATTTTTATAACTATCCTAACATGGACAATATACGAACTTAAATTGCAAATATCAAACACTTGCCTCTAATGAAGATCTGATCCTTTGGAGTTGAATAACACAGGTGGTGATGGTGGTGGTGACCTTTGACCTTTGGTTCTCCTCCTTCCCAAGCAAACTTCTTTTTCTTTCCAAGCAACCTTCCACTCTCTCTAAGAAGATGACTTTTCAATTTTGTGTAGAAGAGATGAAATGAACCTACATACACTAATCTCCAAATACTTATAATAAGACAAAACCCGAAATCACTATTCACCCCCTTGTAAAAATAACCAAAATGCCCTTTTGGGTTGTCTTTTCATTTCCAAATGACCCGAGTCTCAAAATTAACATCCAAATAGACTTTTCTGACTATTTCGAACCTTCCGGATGCAAGACGCAGTCGAAATGACTATAAGGTCGATAGAAAATAAATTTCCTTTTTAATTTAATAAATTAGTCCCGACACGTCCCATACAGCGTCTGACTAAAAATTCAAATTACCGAATTTATATCATACCGTCATATCAATGACATCACATTCATATATTACCTAAATATCTTTAAGTAATATTCAGAATCATCCATTTTAATATCCACAATTAGGATAAAACCCAAATGAATTAATTTATAATAAGATCCAATTAATCCATTAATTTAAAATATAACCCATTTTAAAAGTCATTAAAATTACGGGGTATTACATTCATCAACTCAGCCGGGGGTAAGCCGAGGGTATAAGGAGACATACCACTACCAATGTCAACCCCACCAGTGAATCGGCCAATGTTCCAAGCACATGCCAACCTAACTTCGGCCCAGGCCGACCTTAATTCCTTACCCCGGCTTCGCTTAAGCCGGGACCATAATGACTCATCTCGGATTGGATGGACAACTGGACCTTACCAGTCTCGGCCTCTTCCAGGCCGAGACCATGACTAAGCATCAAGGCCGAGCTCTTATTGGCATATGTGTGGACAAGGACACGTGGACACAATTCAGTTATAACAAATCATTCCCCTCACGTGGGGGGAATATTTCATCATCATTCTCTACCTGTGACAGTGACAGATGTCTTCATTAGATTGGTTAGATCAACACACACATGCCCATTGCATGCATGGGGGTACATTACACCCCCCAGGTACTATATATAGAGGTCATCCTCTATCTTGCAAAGGATCCCGAAATTAGCAATCCTAGCTGAAACTCTGTTCAAATACACAGTAGAGAGAGAAATCTTGAGAAATTGTATCTATGGCCATTAGTGCCCTCACATACTGATACACATCATACACTTGCACAGTGGACATAGGCCTAATTGGCTGAACCACTTATATTCTGGTGTAAATCCTCTTCTCCTCATCTCCTTCTACTATGTGTGTATATACCCTATGCTGCCATTGTTAACATTGGATTGAGCTCACAAACACCTTGAAGGGTGGTGCTGTTTCCAACATCATCATCTTGGCGCCGTCTGTGGGAAGGAGAAACTGTCTCTTCCGCTTTATTCGCTCAACCTCACCGGAGACTCTAGTGGTGAACCAGGCCTCCCCCCTTATGCGGAGCTGTTTCACCATTGAAAGAGGTCCTGTAAGGTATTAAGCTCATCTGCTACTCAAACTCTTTAGTGTTAACATATGGCACCAGAATTGCCACCGCCTCTTCCGCCTCCTGGTGGGGGAGGGACCAGTTCCAGCCAGACACCACCTCAGTCCGAAATGGCGGAGGTGGCCGCAGCTTTGAAGTCTTTGGCTGCAACACAGCAAGCTATGTAGGAGCAGTTTGCACATCTCAACCAAACTATGATGAGGCCACCTGGAGTTTCACCGGAAATAATCACTCCGGAGGTGGTCCAGCCTCATCCTGATGCCAGGGGACCACCCCAGGCACCAATAAAGGACTAACCTACACCCTAGAGGAGGAGGGGCGTTGCTGACCCTAGGCGCTTACGTTTGGGGAGGCAAGGAAACCCTTGCCCGGAGGACAGGTATGACGATCTGGAGGCGGAAGAGGTCCCAGAAGAATGTTGGGAGTCGTATGAGGTTTCTAATAATACGGTACGTCCTTTTTAGCAGAGCCGAGGTTATGTCGGCCGGAGAGGTGAAGAGGCCCAACAACGAGGATCAGCTTTTGATCGATTGAGCAGAGGGTCAGCCTTTGAGAGGTTGGGCCCTGTGAATGACCTAAGACAGAGGTTATCAAGGTCGAGAAGTGCAGCTGGCTCACAAAGAGGAGACAGACAAGGTCGGACTGACCAAGGTCGACCCCATGCAGGAAGGGGCAGAGACCAAGAAGAGGTCAACAACCGACATTGTGCTGTGGTAGGGGAACCCTTAGTCCATCCCTTGGAGGTGGCTGGGGACAACCTCGGCCAGGCCAATGGTAGGAGACCATGGAATGACTCTATCCAACGTCTTGAGGAGAAGATAGGAGACCTCATTAAGAGCCGAGACCCATTGCAAAGAGGTTTCTCAGAGGGCTCTCCATTTGTGGCTAAGATAGTGAGCTTCCCGATCCCTGCTAAGTTCAAAGTACCCGTGGTGTATCCCAAGTATGAAGGTAGCACCAATCCTGTACATCACATTGATATGTATCAGTCAACAGCGGACATCTACTCGATACCTGATGAGATGAAGTGTAGGGCCTTCTCTGGGACTCTGACAGGAGCAACACACAGCTGGTTTACCTCTCTTTCGGAGAATTCAATTGAGAACTTTAAGGGCTTGGCCGAATGATTCATTCTCAACTTATGCTTTGGGGTAAGACCTCAAAAAAAGATCATTCATATACTGTATGTCAAGCAAGGCAAGGACGACAGCCTAAGGGACTACATCGCCAGGTTTAACAAAGAGAAACTTGAGGTTGAAGATTACGAAGAGAATATAGCCATGACCGCCCTCATAGGAGGTCTTCAGAAAGGGAAGTTATTGTGGAAACTCGCGGAAGACCCTCCCAGGTCCATGGCAGAGCTACTGGCAACTGCGGGAAAAGTCATGAATGCCGAAGAGGCAATGGCCGCCAAGTATGAGGATGAGAACCGCGGTAATAGCGGGAAGTCCCAAAGAAAGAAAGATGGAAAGAAGAGGTCACCCGATGACAAGTTCGCTCACTATACTCCTCTAACCGTGAGCTGTGAGCATATTCTCAACGACATCAAGAATGATAGGACTCTAAGATGGCCAGAGAAACTGAAGGCCCCTCCGCATAAGAGGAATAAAAACTTGTGGTGTGAGTTCCACTAGGACAATGGCCATGTAACAGACAGATGCTTCGCCTTGAAGGATGAGATTGAGAAGATGTTAAAATCCTAAAAGCTGAGGAAGTATGTTGATGGCAAAGCTCCTAAGGGGGGAAGAGATGACCCTAAGAAAAGGAGAAACGACAGATGCCGTGACGATGCCCAGCTAAAAGAGGCAATGACTCGGAAGATGATGATGGAGACGATTCGAACCTTCCACCGAAAGATGACAACACCCCGGTGAAGAGGGTTGGCATGATCTCCTTTGGTGTTGACACCATATGCGAAGGACTTGTGGGAGGTGGCTCTGAAGGGGCTGACAGGAAAGCTCGTGTGGCAGAGGCCAAGTCAGTGGCCAAACTTGAAGTTGTAAATCTAACGTCTTCTGATACAGCACAGAAGAGAAAGAAGGTGGACATAGACACTCTTATAGTTGGGTTCTCCAGGCTCGACTTCAAAGGTATCTTAGCCCCGCATGATGACCTTTTAGTAATAACAATAAGGGTGTATGGATGCGAGGTGTAGAGGATCCTCTTAGACGGGGGGAGTTCAGCAGACGTGATGTTTTGGCCTTGCTTCAAGAGCCTAGGTCTTAGCAGAGCTAGGCTGGTACCCTATCATCATCCTTTAATGGGCTTCAACGGCGAAAAGGTCCACCCATTGGGCATGTATGAGATGGACGTACGGATGGGTGACGAGTGGCCTAAGAGGTTGACCCGGAAGATAAATTTTTTCGTAATGGACAAAAACGTATTCTCGACCTATAAACTCATCATAGGAAGAGTAGCCCTTAAGGAGTTTGAAGCTGTGCCATCGACGGTCCACCAGATGCTAAAATTCCTGACCCCCTATGGGGTAGGGGAAGCTCAAGGTGACCAAACCATAGCACGAGAATGTTACTTCAACTCGACCGAAGAGAGTGAGGAGCATAAGAGGGCAACCACCACTTATAGCATTGATACATTGGACCCAAAAGATGAAACAAAGTTGAAGAAGGGAGAAGCCGCAAAAGAGGTAGAATCCATCGTCCTGAAATGAAGACGAACCGAAAAAAACTGTCCAGGTCGATAAAGACCTAAAGACAGAAATCAAGGAAGAGCTGATAAACTTCCTGAGGAAGAGGCAGAGTGTCTTCGCTTGGAGTCACGCAGACATGCCCGGCATCAACCCTGAGGTTATGAGTCACAAGCTCAATGTGGCCCAAGATGCCAAGCCTATCAAACAAAGGCTAAGAGTTTACTCCAGGGAGAAGTACGACGTCATCCGGGAAGAAGTTAAAAAATTGGAAGAGGCTGAGTTTATAAGAGAAGTCATATATCCGGAGTGGTTATCGAATGCAGTCATCGTGCCCAGAGCCAATGGGAACTGGAGAATGTGCATGGATTTCACTGACCTGAACAGGTCTTGCCCAAAAGACAGTTATCCCTTACCTCAGATAGATCATATGGTAGATGCTACTGTGGGGCATGAGCTCATGAGCTTCATGGACGCATATTCAGGCTACAATCAGATCTTCATGGATGCGAAGGACTCAGAGAAGACAACCTTCATTACCGATAAAGGGACGTACTGCTACAAAGTAATGCCCTTCGGTCTGAAAAATGCGGGGTCAACATACCAACGTCTTGTGAACAAGATGTTCGAAGAGAAAATAGGCAAGACTATGGAGGTGTATGTAGACGATATGCTGACGAAGAGCTTAAAGGCCTGCACTCATGTGGCAGACCTTGAAAAGACCTTCGATACTATGGACTTGTACAGGATGAAACTCAACCCCGCGAAGTGTGTCTTCGGGGTAGGAGCTGGTAAGTTCCTTGGATTTATCATCAATCAAAGAGGAATCGAAGCAAACCCTGGAAAAATTAAGGCTTTGCTTGATATGAAGACACGAAGGAGCATCAAGGACGTCCAAAGACTCATGGGGAGAGTGGCCGCACTCAATAGGTTTGTTTCCAGAGCAACGAATAAGTGCCTTCTGTTCTTTAAAGTGATTAAAAAGGCCTTCCAGTGGGACGAAGAGTGCAAAAAATCTTTTAACCAGCTCAAGTCTTACCTTGGGTCTCCCTTGTTGTTATCTCGGCCCATAGTAGGAGAGAAATTATACGTGTATCTAGCGGTCTCTGAATCGACAATCAGTGCAGCCATAGTGCGAGAAGACGTTGGAACCCAAAGGCTTGTGTATTTCAACAGTAAAGCGCTTCAAGGGTTTGAGCAAAATTACCCTCGTGTGGAAAAGTTGGCCTATGCCTTGATACATGCCTCAAGGAAGATGAAGCCCTACTTCCAAGCCCATTCCATTGTCGTCCTCACCGATTCCCAACTAAGACAGGTTCTACATAAACCTGAGAAGTTCGGAAGATTGATGACCTGGGCCATTGAGTTGGGAGAGTATGACCTTGCTTATCAACCTAGGGCGGCCATCAAAGGGCAGGCTCTTACAGACTTTGTTGCTGAGTTCACATGGGAAGAGGCTGAGGCTGAGGCAGAGAATAACCTAGAGGATGCTGAAGGGTCAAACAACAAGGTCTTCCGAGAACTGGAAGAGGTTGCACCAAACGTCTTCTGGAACTAGGAAGAGGCTGTATCCAAGAAGATAAGGAGCAGAGTAGCAGAGAACGGGGAGGATCGGTACCTCTTCAAATAAGGAATCATGTCAGAAGGGGCCTTCTCATCGGATACAGACGTTTGGAATCTCTTCAATGATAGTTCTTCATGTGACAATGGAAGCGGTGCAGGGTTGATTCTTTCAGCCCCAGATGGTGTCAACATTGAATACGCTCTGAGATTCAGCTTCCAGGCATCTAACAACGAGTCAGAGTATGAGTCCATGATAGCAGGTCTCTCATTGGCAAAGACTCTAGGAGTAAAATGACTCCTTCTTCATAGCGACTTAAGGCTCGTTATCAATCAAGTATTGGGAGTCTATGAGGCCAAAGATGAAAGGATGGAGAAGTATCTTAAGAGGGTGAGAACGATATTAGAATATTTCGAAGAGATAAAACTAAAGAGAATACCTCGACAAAGTAACAGCCACGCAGATGCATTAGCAAGGTTGGCCTCGACAACGAAGACAGACGTCAGAAGGACAGTTCCGATCGAGGTCTTAGCAAAGGCGACCATTGAGAAAGAAGAGGTATCCAACCCTTGTCTCAATTTGAACCTAGGGGACTCATGGATAGACCCCATCATCAGATACATCAAAGAGAGAGAGCTACCCAAATCCAAGATAGAAATGAGGAAGTTAAGATATCTGGTTGCCAAGTTCTCCATAGTAGGAGACATCCTGTATAAGAAGGGATTTCTGTTACCTCTCCTCAGATGTGTGTGTTGATGTAAAAAATTAGATCACTATAATTATTCAATCACAGATAAATAAATGGGACAAAGAATTTTAAAGTGGTTCAGCCTTATAAGAATGGCCTACGTCCACTGTTATGTTATTGCTGAGTGTTTGGGAATTCTCGATTACAAGTTCTATCAAGAAATTCCGATCCCCTTGAATGAGGGTTGTACAATGTATTTATAGCCTTGAGGCTATCTTCTGAAAGGGAGATACATTAAATGATAAACATATAAAAGGGTAATACATTTAATGCCCTTTAAGCGTGTGTGTCAAGATGATAAGCATTCAATGAATAGTTGAACTGTTGATTAACTGTCAATCAATGATGTGGCCGAGATGCAGCTCGGACCGCCTTAGTTGCTCGTTACTCAAGAGTTCCTCGGAGCGCTGGAGTTCCTCGGAGTGCTGGAGTTCCTCGGTGTAATCCTTGTTGCTCGGAGCGAACATGAGTTAGTCGGGGAAATGAACTTCCTCGTTGCTATTGTGCCACGTAGATTGACACGTGTCTTCTTACTATTCGTCCATATCAGCATACTAATTTTGGTATCAACAGAATCCCCCAATGTTTCATATTTCGAACTTTGAGGAGTATGGAACATTCTTTCTCCGTATATGGCAATATTAAATGACCTTCCTGGGGTTTAGGAGCTTTTTCTTCGTATTTAAATTTCCTTCCAAATTCGCAGAATCCGCCTTTTTGAATTTTTATAAGCGCTTCGATCTTCGTGCACTTTTTGTCCTTTTAGCCGTCGGTAGCGTAATAATTTCTTTTTTGTAATCATTTCTTTCGCCGATTCCCAAGGCAAAGTATTTAAACTTCTTAGGTAATCATACCGTCTTCTACCTTTTCCAATTTTCTGCTTTCGAGTTTTCCATAGCCTTTCTTTCTCTTTTGCGTTCATCCTTGTTTTCGTTCGTTGCCAACAGATCTCCCTTTTTTCTTGTAAGATCTTCTTCCTTCTTCTTCATTTCTTTTATTCATCATGGTTCATATTATTGAATCTCTTGAAAAATTCCGTTCTGATTATTCCATTCCATCTTGGGTAATTTTGGAGGATCTTTCTGAGCCTTCAAATTACTTTCGTTTGGCTGAGGGACATTGGTTCCCTATCCTCTTTATTGCTGAATGTGGATTTTCTTTTCCACCAAACCCTTTATGCTTAGAGTTCTGTCACCACTTCGATGTTGTTCCTGTGAAAATAGCCCCCAATACATGGAGAATAGTTAACGGGGTGCATAGGTTAAATCAAACTCATGGAACTCGTATAGGAATTCCTGAGATCATGTACTGTTATAGATGGGATATTCTAGATAATGTTTATTATTTAAAAACTAAATTTTTGAATAGGGCTTTAGTAGTCAACCTCCCTGATGCTAACAGGGATTATTTTGAACATGGGGTAGTTATAAAAAATTGGCAACATGCCCCTTTAGTCGGAGACGAAGTATATGAAGGTCCCAAATGCCCTCCATATGGCAATGGGATAGGTTATTTTCATTTTATTTTATTTCTGAAATTATGATTTCATTATGTTTGAAAAAATGTATGATTGACATTTCAATATGTATTTGTTTGCAGTTGACAGCAAGAGAAAAACTCCCAAAGAGTCAGAAGTTAATATAAAGCATTTAAAACATATCTGGAGTTTGCATCAGAAAATTGCAGACGAGCACGTCAGGTCTGCTTCATACTTGTTGCAGTATAGGAGCTATACATCCTCCTTTACTGCTCGTCCTGTTGTGAGCATTAGTGAACCATTGCCAGCTTCTGAGGATTCTTCACCAGACTTTCACATTCCTCTGAGTCAAAAGATGGGCAAAAGAAGAGTTCCTGCTATCTTCGAGGAGACCTCCTCTGCTGGAGATGGAAAGAGAAACAAGGCTGATGTCCCAAAGGGGACAAAGAAAGTAGATGCTTCCCCTTCTGTTGCTCCTCAGAAGGCTGCCGAGAAGACCCCAGTGGCTCCTGTGCAGAAGGATGCACCTGTGGAAGTAATCACCATCTCTCCAACCAAAAGTTCTTCTTTGGTTGAGGTTGTTGAAAAGACACCGAGGAGACTGAAGAAATCCTCCTCGATCAGTTTTTCTGAAGCCATTCCCCAGCTCCAAGCTAGTGGAGCTGGTGTTCCAACCATTATTCCCCCGAGTTTTGCAATGAGCTCGGTAAAGACTTGGACCATTCCTGAAGTCCAAGGAATTGAAGAAAACATGTCTAGGGATATGAAGACATCCCTAGCTACTCGTCATATTGCTTCAGTAAGTTTCTCTTATCTTGAATTTTTCTTTCTTTCAGTCAATATATATATATCTCGAAACTGACTTATCATTACCTTCTTTTTCAGCTGGTGAGTTGTTTCAACACCATAGTGAAGAAAGATGAAGCAATCAAGGCTTCTAGCTCCTCGTCTGGAGTATAAGATGCTTTAAAGGTCTTGGCCCAATCTCTGAAGGAATCCCGTCAAAAATACGACGAGGATAAGGGTGAATGGGAGAAGAAGTTGACTGCGTCTGAGGCAGAGAAAGTGCAGTTGGGAAAGAAAGTGAAGGACTTGGAGAGAGAGAATAAAAAATACGCCGAGAAGCTCACAAGTTTTGGGGAGCTTGAGAATAAGTTGAAATCGGCCGAGGAAGAGCTGTCCCTTCTGCGAGAAGTAAATTGCCAGAAGGAGGAGGTGGAGGCCAAATTGAAAGCCACCGAGGATCTTCTATCCGAGAAGCTCTCCTCGGAGAAAATGAAGAGAAAAGTGGCTGTGAAAAAATCCTTTCGAACCGGTTGGGACAAAGGATGGGATAGGGGGTAGAAGCAATGATGACTCAGGTGCAGTACGGGAGTTTGAAATACTTCCGAGATGGTTGGGTTGCTGCCTTGCAATAATTGAAGGTGAGCGAGGACTCTGAACTATTTCAACAACATCTCCCTGGTCCTCCTCCAGCTATTGAAGATGAAGAAGAGGATGAAGTTGCATCCAAGGAGTCTTCAGTGATAGTGGGTGATCAAGTCCTTGCTCCACAACCCAATCAGACAGCCATCGAGGAGATTTCTTCCTTGCCTGCTCCTCCTGAACAAGTCCCAACTTCTGCCAACCAAATCGTTGTTCCCACCGAGCAACCAAGCTCCTCGTCCCAGCCTCCCGAGAAAGTCTTGGGAGACAAGGAAAAGGTGTGAAGTTGTTCGGTATTCTCTTTTATTTTTCTTTTACTTGAACTTTGTATTCTGAATGTTGTACTCTCTTTGATTATGTAATAAAAATCACCTTTTTTGTTTCTCTACATTGTTGATGCTTTGTCTGCTTCTTTTATTAATACTTGCCTTCTCTTTTTTACTAGTTTATAACTAGAATGGAATTACTATGTGCCAATGATACAAAGCTGATGCAGCAATGCCATGAATATTATAAAGATGGTCACACAGACCTAAGTGCATCAGAAGTTGTCGACATCCTTGGCCATGGTGTTTCAGAGAAGGTAGTGGAGGCATATCAGCACTTGAAGGATTTACTTGATCGAGCCGTGGCCAATAACGTGGCCTATTACGAAATGATCGAGGATCTCCAATGTACCTTGGAAGATCTCTAGAATCAGTACAAGGAATCAACTGCCTTGTTGCATGAGGGGTATGAAAAGAAGTATCAACAGCTTTCTGCCGAGAAGGGCTACGACAAACTCCTTACTGGATATGATGTCAGGGAGAGGACCCTAAAGGGAGAAGTTGAAGCTTGTAGACAAATTGCTGAGCTGTTGGAGGAAGAGAATAATAATTTGCAGAAAGAGCTAGCACAATATAAGTCTGCAGCCTCTTCTTCAACAGCGGTAACCCCAGTGACTGATGAGGGATTTTCCTTCTTAGAGGTTGAGAATGCCAAATTAAGGCAAGAGTTGGATATCCTGAGAAGGTCTGGTACTTCTACTTCTACTCGGGGACGAGGAAGAGGTTCTCGTGGGCGAGGAAGAGTTGCTCAGGATGTTGTCGAGGAACAAAGTACTCCACCTGCTCGGGGTCGATCAAGAGCTCTTCGTCGTAATGTTGAAGAAGCTTGTACTCAGTCAATATTGGAAACTCAAGCGTACCAATTGAATGCAAAAGATCGGGCTTTGTCTGAACTGTCCAAGAAAGTTAGAGACTTCTAACTAGAAATCTCTATAAAAGAATTAGAGTTGGAGACTATTAAACTTTTCATCCAGAATCTTCATGAGAAGCTTGAGAGGTTAACATTCCAATTCCATAAACAGCCCAGGGAGTTTTGGATGGTTGGATATAACGAGTCACTATTCCATTTAGATGCTCGTATCCAGAATGCCAATAATGAGGGCTACAAACAAGGCTGGCTGAATGCCTTATGTGTGTTGAAACTCGAGCAGGGACACTATTTATGGGACTACTATGAACCTGGATTGCTTGACTTGCCTGTGTCACCGTTCAATTTGGAAATGGAATGGATCCCAGCTCGTGCCATTCCTCGGAGCTTACTTGCTAAATACCTTGGTGACTACAGTTTGCATTCTCAGTTTGAGGTATCTCGTCCTGAGCATCTCCTAGATCGACCTTCTGTGATGAACGTCAGGATGCTGAAGGACTTGAACTTCATTAATTCTCCTCAGACTTTAAATGATCCGCCTGCTGGCGAGGAACCTGTATCGAAGGCTGAGGGGAAAAAACCAATAGAATAGGAATTTTCGATATATCAGTTAGTACACATATGTAACTTGTAATTTATTTTGAGTTTTAATGAAAGACTTTCATTTTCTGTTTGCAAATCTGTATTGCTACTGTCTTGTGCTTATCAAACACGTTATATTCTTGCATATGTATCTGTTAAAAAGATAACAATATTGTGTTGTTCATCGACCAACTTAGTAATAAAAAGTTACAAGTATCAGTAATGTTGCTCGATCACTTAATAATAAAGTAATGAGTATAAAATGTTTAAAAAAATTTCCAACCAACCAAGGTTGTTAAATTGTGTTTGTCGACCAACTATGGTTAGTGAGAGTTTATCCCCGATTAACCATACTTGGTAAATTTTTATCTTTTTCATAAAATGTGCCCGACCAACCAAGGTCGATGAATTTTCCTCATCGACCAACTACAGTTAGTGGGTTTTTTATCCCCGATTAACCATACTTGGTTCAGTTTGGAATATTTTGTTCTACGAGGGACTTTTGTATTTTCTGTGATAATCTTACCTCCCGACCAACATAAGTTGGCATTTGAGAGCATATCTTGTTTCCACTAACTCTTTTACCAACCGGAGTTGGTTTGAGCTAATGTACGCCTCCTAACCAAAGGAGTATGGGGTGTTCTCGCCCTTTTACCAACCGGAGTTGGTCTGAGTTCGAACTATCATGTCCACTAGCTCTTTTACCAACCTGAGTTGGTCACGCTAGTGTACGCCTCCTAACCAAAGGAGTATAGTTTGTTCTCGCCCTTTTACCAACCGGAGTTGGTCTGAGTTCGAACTATCATGTCCACTAGTTCTTTTACCAACCTGAGTTGGTCACGCTAGTGTACACCTCCTAACCAAAGGAGTATAATTTGTTCTCTCCCTTTTACCAACCGGAGTTGGTCGTGGGTTTGAATTATCGGTGTTACTTCTATTGCTGAACAACGTAGTGTTATACACTAGTATTCCCCGAAAAACTTTCGATAAAAAGAAAGAAGATGGAGAAACATCATCGTTTTATTCATATTGATGAAATTGCTTTACATTTTACATCACTGATAATACTTGCGTAGGTGTTCAGCATTCCATGCATTCTTAAATTTCTCTCCTTCTAGAGTCGCTATTTGGTAAGTTCCTGGTCGAACAACTTCTGTAACTCGATAAGGTCCATGCCAGTTTGCTTCCAATTTATTGTGCTTCTGAATAACCTTCTTTAGCACGTAATCTCCTTCTTTTAAGTCGCATTTCTTCACCCTCTTGTTGTAGAATAGAGCTGTTCGTTGTTGGTAAGCAGCATTCCTGATGGCTGCCTCTTCTCTAACCTCCTCGAGAATATCCAAATCCAATCTTCTCATTAAGTCGCTGATTGGGGAATTGAAATTCAGCACTCTATGTGTTGGAAGACCCAACTCGGCAGGTATTACAGCTTCACTTCCAAATGCCAGCATATATGGTGATTCTCCAGTTGCTTCTCGGGGAGTTGTTCGGTAAGCCCACAATACTGACTGTAGCTCATTAATCCAATTAGCTTTAGCCTCACTTAGCCTCTTCTTCAAACCATTTAGTAATGTTCTGTTCGTCACTTCGGTCTGTCCATTGCTTTGAGGATGGCCTGGTGCTGAATGAGTCTTCAAAATGTTTGATTGTCGACAATAGGCAGCAAACTCCTCATTATCGAATTGTGTTCCATGGTCTGTGATGAAGGCATGAGGGATACCATATCGGCAGATTATATTCTTCCAAACGAACTGGTATACCTTCTCATACGTCATATCAATAAGTGGCTCAACTTCTACCCACTTAGTAAAATAATCCACTGCCACGACGAGGTACTTGAATCTTCCTTGGGTCGTTGGCAGTGGTCCAACCAGATCAATTACCCACATGGAAAATGGCCAAGGGGAAGTTATGGGTGTCAACAATGCTTGTGGAGTACGTCGGATGGAAGAAAAATGTTGGCATTTATCACATCTTTTGGCATAGGCTATACAATCAGCCCTTATCGTTGGCCAGTAGTACCCCTGCGTCATCACTCTTTGTAAAAGTGTCCGACCTGCTACATGTGCTCCACAAGACCCTTCATGGATCTCTTCAATCAATTCTTTCACCTCGGAGGGATGTACACATCTCTGCAAACCTACCATAATTCCTCGTCTATACAAAACTCCATTAGTTAGTACATACCGAGCAACTTTAAACTTTAATTTCTTTGCATAGAGCTTATCCTCCGGCAATTCTCCCTCCTCAATATATGCCCTAATGGGATCCATCCAAGATGGTCCTAAATCAAGGGTAATAACATTCATCTTCAAGTCTTCATCTATGCTTCGACTTTCTAATACTTCAATTGGTATCGTTCTTCGCAGCTCGGTACGAGTAGCTGATGCTAGTCAGGCCAGTGCGTCTGCTTATGCATTTTCTATTCTTGGTATTCTGATCAACTGAATGGCATCAAATTCTACCAACAACTCCATCACCTTCGCATGATACTTGACCATTAATTCTCCTTTAACTGCATATGTTCCCATCATCTGATTCACAATTAATTGAGAATCACTGAATACCATCACTTGTTGTGCTTCCATAATCTTTGCTAAATTAAGACCTGCTATCATAGCTTCATACTCAGCCTTATTATTGGAGGCTTTGAATTGGAATCGCAGGGCATATTCCATGTCAATATTGTCTGGGGTTTTCAAAACAATCCTTGCTGCACAGCCTGTTGTGCAAGATGATCCATCTACATATAATCTCCATGTAGGAAACTCGTCTTCAAATTTCTTATCTGATAAAATTCCTCGGTGAAATATCTGCTGTTTTCCTTCATCCTCCCTTGTTAATTTTTGCTCCTCGTCTACCATCTCTTCTCGCCCTTTTACCAACCGGAGTTGGTCTGGGTTTGAATTTGATGATCTTTCTACATCCACAAGCCCTTTTACCAACCGGAGTTGGTCTGGACTTATGTCTGTTGATCCTGTAACATCCACAGGTTGGTCAGCGAGCAATTTTTGTTCCTCGGGGGTATCAGGATATGTAAACTCTGCTATAAAGTCTGCTACAGCCTGCCCTTTTAGCGATGATCTGGGTTCATACACAATATCATATTCGCCGAGTTCTATTGCCCAGTACATCAGTCTCCCTGATTTTTCTGGCTTATGAAGGGCTTGTCTCAATGGCATGTCGGTATACACGACGATGGTATGGGCCTGGAAATATGGCCTCATTCTTCTACTTGCTTCAATTAATGCCAATGCCAATTTTTCCAGCTTTGGGTACCTGATCTCTGCACCTCGGAAAGCCTTACTTATGTAATAAATTGGTTTCTGGACTCCATTCTCCAATCTGATCAATGCCGAGCTGACTGCATTCTCTGATATTTCCAGGTATAAGTATAACTTTTCTCCCATTACTGGCCTGGACAACAGTGGAGGTGCTCCCAAATATTTCTTCAAGTCTTGAAAGGCTTTTTCACATTCATCATTCCACTCGAAAGTTTTTCGAAGTGTTTTGAAGAATGGGAGGCATCTATCAGTTGCTCGGGATACAAATCTGTTGAGCGCTGCAACTCGTCCTGTAAGACTCTGCACCTCTTTCTTCGTCGTTGGATATCGCAACCCTAAAAGGGCTTTGATCTTTTCTGGATTCGCCTCAATGCCTCGCTGGTTGACGATGTACCCGAGGAACATTCCTTCTCGTACTCCAAATGTGCACTTCGTCGGGTTGAGTTTCATTTGGTATTTATCCAGTTGATCAAAGGTCTGACCTAAGTCAACTAGATGATCAATAGCTTTCTTGCTCTTTGTTAGCATATCATCGACATAAACTTCCATATTGCAACTGATTTGTTCGGCAAAAACCTTGTTCATCAGCCGCTGGTATGTCGCTCCTGCATTTTTCAAACCAAAAGGCATAACATTATAGCAATAAGTTCCCCTAGGGGTAATAAAAGAAGTACTTTCCCTGTCTTCAGGTTTCATTTTGATCTGGTTGTAACCAGAGTAAGCATCCATGAAGCTGAGCAGCTCGTGCCCCGAGGTAGCATCCACTAGCTGGTCAATCCTGGGCAATGGAAAGTGATTTTTTGGGCATGCCATGTTGAGATCAGTGAAATCAACACACATTCTCCATTTATTGTTTTTCTTCTTTACCATCACCACGTTGGCTAACCAGTCTGGATATTTCACATCTTCAATGAATTGAGCTTTCTGGAGCTTCTCGACCTCCTCTTGTATAGCTTGATTCTTCTCGGGACTAAATACTCTTCTTCTCTGCTTTACAGGCTTGATCTCCTTATTCACATTGAGCTCATGACATAAGAAGTTTGGATCTATTCCTGGCATGTCTTTATGACTCCATGCAAAATTTTTCTTCCTGTTTCTCAAGAAAGTTATCAACTCTTGTTTTATTGAAGCATCCAACGTTGAACCTATCTGGGTTACTCGTTCAGGGTGCTCGTCGTCCAGAATAACATTTTCTGTAGATTCCACGACCTGTCCTTTTACAAGTTGGGATTCATCTCTGGGATCAAGTGTTTTAATTTCTGTACCTTCATCCACCTGGTAGGTAGTAGTCTTTTTCCTTGACTCTTCAAGCTCCTCTTGTTCGGCAGATGAATAATAGCATTCCCGAGATACTTTTTGATCACCTTTCAGCACACCTTTCAGCATTCCCGAGATACTATTTGTTGGGAAATTTAAGCATTGATGTACTGTAGATGGAACTGCTTCGAACTTCTTCAAACCAACTCTTCCCATGATGATGTTGTAGGCTGACTGCACATTCTTATCCATCACAAAGAAGCGCATTCTCTCTGTTCTACAAGCAGGACAAGTTCCAATGAATATATCCAACTTGATCGTCCCAAGTGGAAAAACTTTCTCGCCAGAAAAACCCAGAAGAGGTCTGTGATAAGGTTCCAATTGAGATAATTTCAAATTTAAACTGTCAAAGCATGAGTAGTACATGATGTCTGCCGAACTACCATTATCTACCAAAACTCTTGAAATCACTACTTCTTTCATCCTCATTTTGATCACCAAAGGGTCGTCGTGAGGGTAAAGAACACCTGCCAGGTCGTTTTTTGAAAAGCCAATGACCAGCTTCTCTTTGTTTACCTTCCTCGGGCGATCCTCCTCAGCCAAATTTATTCGCTGAATGTACGAGCAAGCTTGAGCCTCTCCGAGGTAAGCCTTTCTTTCTGCAGTAAGGTCTCCTCCTCCTGCATCTCCTCCTGTAATAACATTACAATCAAATGACCCAAAACGTATGGAAAATACCTCTCGTTCTGGCTGCCTTGGTTTCTTGGGAAGATCGGGGTCATCATCTGGATCATCTTCATGGTCTCTCTTCTTTTTCTCCTCTGCTCGACGAGGAGATCTAGACCTCTCCGTAGTTCGGTCATTATTTCTTCTTTCACCTCCCCGATCAACATACTTTGCTAGCTTTCCTCTTCGGATGAGTGTTTCAATTTCGTTCTGAAGAGCTATGCAATTTTTGGTCATATGGCCATGATCTTTATGGAACTCGCAATATTTCTCCCTGTTCCTCATGTCAGGGTCTGACCTCAGTTTCTTCGGCCACTTTACCTCCTCTTTATTCTTGATTTCTTCCAAGATATGATTAATACCCATTTTCAAAGGAGTATAATTATCGAATTTTTTCAGGACTTCCCATGACGACCTATTATTCTTGGAATGCTTGTCACCACCATTGCCCGTATGCTCTTTCTTCTTAGATTTGTCGACTTCCACCTTGGTTTCTTTGTCCATATTCTTCTTCGCAGACATAGCCTCCTCGCCATTCATGATTTTGGCCGCTTTTGCCATCAACTCTGACATAGTTGTAGGTGGATCTTTGGCCAAAGTGTAATACAACTTATTAGGCAACAACCCACTCATCAAGGCAGTGATTGCTGTCTTTTCTTCATAATCTATGACTTCCAGCTTCTCGTTATTGAAACGAGTTATGTAATCTCTAGTACTTTCACCAGGTTTTTGTCTAACACTTAACAAGTGTGCTACTCGTTTTACTGGCTTTGCTCCAAAACAGAAATTGCCAATAAACAACTCGGCCAACTGAAAGAAAGTTGAAATCTTACCCCGAGGAAGATTGTTGTACCATATCTGGGCAGATCCAGTAAGAGTTCCTGAGAATGCTCTGCATCTCATCTCGTCGGGGACAACATAGATGTCTGCAGCAGCTTGATATTGCTCTATGTGAAGAACAGGATCTGTTTTTCCATCATATTTGGGGGTTACCACAGGTGCTTTAAATTTCGACGGTGTAGGAAAATCTACAATGGCCTGTACAAAAGGTGTCCCTCGAACAAAAGTTCGTTATAGGGGATTCTTCGCCTTATCCATTTCTCCCAATCTATCCTCCAACCGCTGAATGGAGCCTTTCCAAGCATCATTTCCCTCCTCGGGCCTATTAGTTCGAGCAATTGATTGTTCTGAAGTAGCCTCCTGAGATCTTTCTTGATGAGCAACTGGTCGCGATTGTGATGATCCTTCTCTTAGATCTGATGGTTATCGAAAACTCCTCGACACGGCTTTAGGTGGACTCCTATTCCTCCTGGGGCCTAATCGACTGAAAGGAGACACCCTGCTCAGTCTTTCTAAGGCAATGGTCCTTTCTGGAGAGAGAGAGTAATACGTTGCTCAGTATCTGTAGCCTGTATTGATGAAGTTTGCCCAGGTTGATAAGAGAAATCATCAGATTCTTCATTACGATACGCATCTGTACGCCTGGATCGTGAAGAATGTAAATAGGTTTGCCTCTGACCACTTCGCTGTCCCGAATGTGCAGGTGCACCGCCATGAAGGGTTTGGATGAGCTGTCGTATTATCTCATGCATGGCGGTTTGTCCTTGAGCCAGATTCGTCATAATTCCAGCCAGATCTGGAGGTGCTGAAGGATTTGGAGGATTTCCAGCGTTTCCAGCATTTCGATTGCAGGATTCCGGATTATCTGCCATTGATGATGAATAATTTTTGGTGAAAAACGATAATAACAATCGTTCCCACAGACGACGCCAATCTGTTGATGTAAAAAATTAGATCACTCTAATTATTCAATCACAGATAAATAAATGAGACATATAATTTTAAAGTGGTTCAGCCTTATAAGAATGGCCTACGTCCACTGTTATGTTATTGCTGAGTGTTTGGGAATTCTCAATTACAAGTTCTATCAAGAAATTCCGATCCCCTTGAATGAGGGTTGTATAATGTATTTATAGCCTTGAGGCTATCTTCTGAAAGGGTGATACATTAAATGATATACATATGAAAGGGTAATACATTTAATGCCCTTTAAGCGTGTGTGTCAAGATGATAAGCATTCAATGAATAGTTGAACTGTTGATTATCTGGCAATCAATGTTGTGGCCGAGATGCAGCTCGGACCGCCTTAGTTGCTCGTTACTCAAGAGTTCCTCGGAGCGCTGGAGTTCCTCGGAGTGCTGGAGTTCCTCGGTGTAATCCTTGTTGCTCGGAGCGAACATGAGTTAGTCGGGGAAATGAACTTCCTCGTTGCTATTGTTCCACGTAGATTGACACGTGTCTTCTTATTATTCATCCATATCAGCATACTAATTTTGGTATCAACAGTGTGCATCCCACTGAAGTTCCTCGCGTCTTACAGGAAGTTCACGAGGGCTCTTGCTCCAGTAACATAGGAGGAAGACCCTTGGCCAAGAGAATTATTACCCAGGGATACTGGTGGCCAACCTTGGCCAAAGATGCCGCAGCTTACGTGAAGAGGTGTGATAAGTGTCAGAGATTCTCCACTATTCCTCATCAACCTCATCAACCTATGACGTCAATCACCTCTCCATGGACATTTGTAGTATGGGGAATTGACTTAGTAGGACCCCTACCAAGAGATGCCAACAGTTACCGATTCCTGATAGTAACCATTGACTACTTCTCGAAGTGGGTGGAGGCAGAGCCGATGATAACGATCATAGAACAGAAGACCTTCCAATTTATTTGGAGGAACATCATATGTAGATATGGCCTCCCAAACACTCTCATCTCAGATAATGGAACCCAGTTTAAAACCTCCTCTTTAGAAAAGTATTGCATAAGAGTTGGGATAAAGCAGTTCTTCTCATCTCCTGGTCGACCTCAGGCAAATGGTCAGACCGAAGTCACGAACAGAACGATCCTCGATGGAATCAGGAAGAGGTTAGAAGAAGCGAAAGGAAGATGGATTGAAGAGGTTTATGCTGTGTTATGGGCCTATAGAACCACGGTAAGGACACCAACGGGAGAAACCCCGTTCATGCTAGCCCACGGCTCAGAGGCAGTCATACCAACAGAAGTGGGACTACCTACTCATAGGGTTCAAACCTATAACCCAGATAAAAATGGGGAAGAAATGAGACTAGACCTAGATCTGATTGAAGAGAGAAGAGAAGATGCAGAAATCAGACAAGTAGCTTACCAACAAAGAGCAGTAATATTCTACAATCAGAGGGTGAAGGCAAGACCCATTGCCGTGGGAGACCTGGTACTGAAGAAGACCTTACAAAAAACAAACAAACTCCACCCAAACTGGCATGGCCCCTACAAAGTGACAGAAGAGGTTGTACCCTGGACCTACAGGCTAAAAACCCTATAAGGGGAACCTTTCGCTAACCCATGGAATGCTGATCACCTAAAGAAGTATTACATATGATGTTGCAAAAAGTTATGTAAATGTACCATCTTATGAAGAGGTTATCAATAAAAGATCAGTTCCCATGTCGATTCTTGCTTCATTATGTTCTAATGGTGGAATGTATGAGGGTAACATCTAAGAGATGACCTCAGACCCTTAACATCATTAATTTGGTGAAGAATTAATGAGGATAACATCTTAGGTGATGACCTCAAACCTTATAACATCATCATATGGTGACAAGGTCTGAGGTCAGGCACCATACTTGGATGACCTCAGACCCTTAATATCATTAATTTGGTGAAATTAATTATGAGGATAACATCTTAGGTGATGACCTCAGACCTTATAACATCATCATATGGTGACAAGGTATGAGGTCAGACACCATACTTGGATGACCTCAGACCCTTAACATCATTAACTTGGTGAAATTAATTATGAGGATAACATCTTAGGTGATGACCTCAGACCTTATAACATCATCATATGGTGACAAGGTCTGAGGTCAGACACGATACTTGGATGACCTCAGACCCTTAACATCATTAATTTGGTGAAATTAATTATGAGGATAACATCTTAGGTGATGACCTCAGACCTTATAACATCATCATATGGTGACAAGGTCTGAGGTTAGACACCATACTTGGATGACCTCAGACCCTTAACATCATTAACTTGGTGAAATTAATTATGAGGATAACATCTTAGGTGATGACCTCAGACCTTATAACATCATCATATGGTGACAAGGTCTGAGGTCAGACACCATACTTGGATGACCTCAGACCCTTAACATCATTAATTTGGTGAAATTAATTATGAGGATAACATCTTAGTTGATGACCTCAGACCTTATAACATCATCATATGGTGACAAGGTCTGAGGTCAGACACCATACTTGCATGACCTCAGACCCTTAACATCATTAATTTGGTGAAATTAATTATGAGGATAACATCTTAGGTGATGACCTCGGACCTTATAACATCATCATATGGTGACAAGGTATGAGGTCAGACACCATACTTGGATGACCTCAGACCCTTAACATCATTAATTTGGTGAAGAATTATGAGGATAACATCTTAGGTGATGACCTCAGACCCTTATAACATCATTAAGTTATAACAAGGTCTGAGGTCAGACACCATACTTAGATGACCTCCGACCCTTAACATCATTAACTTGGTGAAATTAATTATGAAGGTTACCTCTTAGTTGATAACCTCAGACCTTATAACATCACTATAGTGACAGGGTCTGAGGTAAGACTATGGATTGAACTAAAACATCACATGGCAAACAAGCATTCAACAGAACAAATGAAGATAATATCCTCCTCAGAGGTTGTCATACAATTGTAAGATTAAAAAAAATACGAGTTAACGATGTTCTTCAGAGATTACAAATAGTCAAGGGTTACAAAATAAAGTTTCACAATTAAGCCTAAGGATTAGAGGGAAGAGTGCTGGCATCCTCGACCTGATTTTCTTGGCCAATGTTTGTCACCTCGGCCTCGTTATCTCCGTGATTGGCTCTCCCTGGCTCTGTACCGTCTAGGGGCACAGTATCTGCAGGGGCAGCGACCTCCTCTTCAACCTCTTGAAGTGCTTGGGCAAACTGAGGGTCAGCAAAACCCAGACCTACGAAGTCAGAGGCCTTCAGACTCCCTGCCTCCTTCTCCTTCGCAGCCGCCCATTTGGCAGTAGCCTTGATACCTCTTTCAAGGTATTCGAAGCCAAATCTCATAAACTCATCCGAGACTTTGTAGTCTGCCAAAATCTCCTCAGAGGAATTTTCAAGGGCTGCCTTCATCGCAGAGTCGACCTTTTACTGGAGCATATCATCCTTGGCCTTCAGAGC
This sequence comes from Sambucus nigra, assembly GCA_949130495.1. Taxonomy (NCBI): domain Eukaryota; kingdom Viridiplantae; phylum Streptophyta; class Magnoliopsida; order Dipsacales; family Adoxaceae; genus Sambucus; species Sambucus nigra. The sequence continues at coordinate 190,410,666 of OX422208.1, read as the reverse complement.
CACAACATGGTCCTTTTTAAGCTTAGAGATCTCTTTCTCCAGCTCCTTTACCTTCTTGTCAGACCCATCAAATGCAGACTTCAGGCGGTCGACCTCTGCATTCAGAGAGTTTTGCACCTTCTCGGCCTCTTGACCCTTCTAAATGAGGGGTAGCTTCCTCAAAGTCCAATTGGCGAGATGATGCATGACAGCCAGGCCCTACAAATAATGTGGTCGTGTATATGAGTTGAAATTCAAATAAGAGGTTACACTTTAAAGATATACAAAAATCTGAAGTCATACATGAATAGACCTGTGGAGGCCGAACTCAATCAGTAGAGGTGTGTCCATAGACCTGTAAAAATGTTTGTCAGCCTCGGTCATGGTAGAGCCGATAGCATCCAGTGCCTACAGACTGTGGCCTATGATGCTGTCATTGATCTTAAGTTGCTCTATACGAGCCGCCAATGCATCTGCAGAGGATATGGAGATGGCAGAATCCCTGCCTTTCTTCTTCTGTCTCTGATCTTCAGGGGCAGGGTCGGTAGCACCTCTCTTTTTTGTGGCATGAGCCTTTTAGGTTGAAGGAGGAGGAGGAGCATTCAGACCTGCCTTCTTAGCAAGCCTTATCAGACTCGGTGCTGCGATTTCCCAAAGCTCGTCTGATATGCCCTTTGGGCGCTCTGCAAAATAGAAAAGTCTGAGTTAGAAGATCAGACATGCATAAACTCAGAGGTATAACTTGAATAAAAAACACTTACCAAACTCTGGAAGAGGACTTCTCCCTAAATCGGTCTCAGAGAGGTAGTGGGGGGTCATCAGGTTTTCAAATTTTACGAGCAGACCATGCATCCCCTGATCCTGAAGGTATTTGACCTTCTGAAGGTTTTGCAGACTTAGACCAGGGTCGGCCTTGGCAGACATTGTGACCTTACCCCATCTTATGGGCATTCGTGGCTCTAGTGTGGAAGAGGGGGCACATGGACCAAATTCCCATGGCCCTGAGGTAAAGAAATAATGAGGCTTCCAGTTGTGATTAGAAGTCTGAGTTATCTGGAGCATCTTCTTCTCAGGTTTTCAAGCTACAAAGTGGTAATAGCTCGGATGATTTTTGGCAGATGAAGGGACATAGAAACCCACAAAGACCTGGACTGGAAGATCTGAGTGGTGAACATCCCTTCATAAGACGATGGACCCAATTATTACCTTCCAAGCATTATGTGACAACTGAGAGGGGGCAAAATTGATGTAGGCTAGGATGGACCTAATGATGGGATGGATGGGCAAACGAAATCCCAACTTGAACATCTGCTCATACAAATATATCTCTCCTTCTCGGTCGTGGTAAGCCATCTCCTCCCTCAAAGGTCTCCTGAGCTTTATGGAGGGGCTGATGGAGTATAGGTATCTGAAGTAAAGAAGGTCGACCTCACTAACTGTACTCTCAATCTCGGCTGCCTCAGAGACGTCGACATCACTCTCAGCATCATCATCATCGTCATTATCTAGCTCAACGTCGGCCGGAGCAGACATTGGAGGGTTACTTAGGAACCTCGGAGCAAACTCAGCCCCTGTGACGGCCGACAGGGGAATGGCATCGAGTATTGGTGGAATAGCCATGCTTGGTTTGACAATCTCAACCTCTGAGGAAGAGGACGATGTGCTTGAATTTTTATGAGACGAGACCAGACTCGAGACCTCTGCTTGATCAGGGACCTGATCTTGTTGATTTGAGAAGTCCATGGCCTCTTGGAAAGAATCCATAGACATAGGGTCTGACGTGGAAGACTCAGACTCAGACATTGGTGAGGGTTCAGCTGGTACCTCAGCTTGGTTAGCGGGTTCTGATGGTTCAGAGTATACTACCTTCAGAGGTGGGGGAAAGATAGGTCTGAGGGGGAATTCCTCTGACCTACGAGCTTCCTCCTGCGCTCTTTCTATTTGCCTAATTTTCTCTAAAGTCTTCTCTCTGAGAGAAGGGAACTCCTCTAAGAGTAGGTAGAGGGGTCTGAGCATAAGAGGCATACCCTACACTTACAACTCTCCTAAAACTACAAACAGGATCGGTTAATGGAATGATGCAACCTAAGGATCAAACTATCAAACCTAGAGCAAGAACAGTTCGCCTGAAAGTATGGAGACCTCGCCGAAAATCTCCAAAACTCACCGAAAAACACAAAAGTAAGGGGAAAACAGGGAAAATGAAGAGAAAAGTATGGTAGAGGGTACCTGAAGACGAAATAGTAGGAGAGAAGGAAGAGACTGCGATGAATCACCAACTAAAATGCCTCGAACCAAAGCTTTCCTAAAGAGAGAAAGTTGCTGAAACGAGTTGTGCCAGAAATGAGAGAAATGAAGAAGAAAAGAGGGAAAATAGGGTTTAAACCCCTAAATTGATTGCACACTTCCCAAGGCCCATCATTAACTTGGGATCCCCAAAGGACGGCTGACATCACATGCTTGTCAGGCACGCTTCACTTCAGCCATGGATAAGTGTCAAATGAGCATTAGCACATAGAAAAAAAACCTCGAAGGTGTAGAGATCCCACAGTCACCTGCTCTCACATGTAACTAAGGGTTGGGGGTGATTGATATGCCCCAAGTGTCACCTCGGCCTAGATACATCAACCTCGACCGAGGGCATGGCCGACGTTGGAAAAGCCCTGAATTAGTGACTCGCAGCCTCGGCCATATTAAGATCGGACCTGGCCGACACCACTACCAACCTCTTCAAGGGGTCAGTAGTTCATCAACTTGGCCGCGGGTAGGCCTAGGCTACAAGGAAACATACCACTACCAAGGTCAACCCCACCAGTGAATCGGCCAATGTTCCAAGCACATTCCAACCTAACCTCGGCCCAGGCCGACCTTAATTCCTTACCCCGGCTTCGCTTAAGCCGGGACCATAATGACTCATCTCAAATTGGATGGACAACTAGACCTTACCAGTCTCGAACTCTTCCAGGCCGAGACCATGACTAAGCATCAAGGCCGAGCTCTTATTGGCATATGTGTGGACAAGGACATGTGGACATAATTCAGTTATAACAAATCATTCCCCTCACGTGGGGGGAATATTTCATCATCATTCTCTACCTGTGACAGTGACAGATGTCTTCATCAGATTGGTTAGATCAACACACACATGCCCATTGCATGCATGGGGGGTACATTACACCCCCAGGTACTATATATAGAGGTCATCCTCTATCTTGCAAAGGATCCCGAAATTAGCAATCCTAGCTGAAACTCTGTTCAAATACACAGTAGAGAGAGAAAGCTTGAGAGATTGTATCTATGGCCATTAGTGCCCTCACATATTGATACACATCATACACTTGCACAGTGGACGTAAGCCTAATTGGCTGAACCACTTATATTCCGAGGTAAATCCTCTTATCCTCATCTCCTTCTACTATGTTTGTATATACCCTATGCTGCCATTGTTAACATTGGATTGAGATCACAAACACCTTGAAGGGTTGTGCTGTTTCCAGCATCATCAATAAGTGATATAAATAATTCATAATCTATAAAATACCGAGGGCTTCACTCACATCGATCATATACCCTTGGACCTTTTGCATGTGGGGCTTTCACTTGGTTTTACCTACTAAAAATAAGAGTAAGGTTCAAATACGTAATTGTGGAAGTCGACTACTTCGTGAAATGGGTGGAGGCTAAACCTCTAGTGGAATAACCGTATAAAAAGGTCTTCCATTTCATTTGGAAGTACATCATTTGGGTCCCTAAACTATATTGGGATGAAATTATTAAGAGAGATCTTAAAGAATTAAACTTGAATGATAATTTTGCTTATAATAGATTAGAATGGAAAAGGAGAATCTATGTGGTCGACCCCATGTGATGGAATTAAGGCAAGGATGATGATGATGATGATGAAGATCATTTATCGATATGGGATGCCATATGCCTTCATCACCGACCATGGCACGCAGTTTGATAATCAAGAATTTGAAGACAATATTTGCTCCAAAATCTAGAAACTATATTCTGCACCTGGTCATCCATCGTGCAAAGGGCAAACAAAAGTAACAAATAAAACTCTGCTCAACGAAATAAAGAATAGATTGGATAATGGCAAAGGAAACTATATCAATTAGGTCCAAAACGTACTTTGGGCATACAAGATGATATTGAGAATAGCTATCGACATGACTCGCTACATGTTAGCTTTCGGAAGAAAGGCAATGATCCTAATAGAAATTCATTTGCCAAGTCACCGAGTCCTTAATTTTTACTAGTCAAAGAGCAACCTCGTGAGGATGTTAGATTTAGACCTAGTGAAAGAGGTCAGAGAGCATGCAACATTTTAGGTGGTAGCTTACCAACAGCGAACCGCTAAATTTTACAACAGAAGAGTGAAGTAGAGAAATCTGAAAGAGGGAGACTACATGCTAAAGAAAATACTCCAGAAAGGAAACAAGTTATATCCCAATTGGAATGGTCTATATATAATTTTAATGTTGTCCGACCAGGGACTTACAGAATTGAAACATTATAAGGGGAACAGTTCAAGAACCCTTGGAATGCAGAACATTTGGGGAAGCATTGTCAATAATCGCACGAAACGTAATTTCTTTTCAACTCTTGGTACTCATTTTAATTTATCAATAAAGATTGTTAATTCCCAATGGATATTGTTACTTTTTTATCGGAGTGAGCGATGTGCTTAAAATTCAAAACAATTCAAAGACATCTCACAAACAAATAAAAAAACTTCATGTACGATCTCAAATGGTCAAGAACAAGAAGTTCACCAAACCAAATTAAGGAAAACCAGTAAAGTGAATTATACGGACAACAAAGACTAACCATAAATGGCTAAAATCAAGGACTACACCTACCACATTTGGTCGCCACCGATAACTAATGTTGGTACTTGTTCAAAATGACGAGATCCATTTGTAAGACCAATAAGCTAGATTATTACACGTTAGTAGAACTTAAGGCATAACAACGTAGGTTCGTCCGACATAGGTAATGTGACACCCCTCCTAATTAAATAACGAGTGAGCACTCCTTTATAAAATTAAATCAGAATATTCTGTTGGTTCAGATTATGCATCACTGTCGAAAACTTTATTATTAAAACTAACCACCTAATATTTAAAAAGGTTGATGTCAGAATTTTATCTTGTTGTTAACCATCATCATTAAAGGGAAATATTTAATCATCACCATACATCACAATAGCATAAGGAAAGAACTAACTGCATTTAAATAAAGAACTGGAGTAAACACTTCCAGTCAAAATCCCATACAATAATCCAATAATATGAAATCAAAGTCTAGTGATAGAATAAAAAAACTCTAAATCTCTGACTGTAAAATCGGAGGGACGACATGTCCAACTGAAGTAAATAACTGACAGATGAGGAGAAACATACTCAGAATCGTCTACTAGTAACATCACGTAGCTTCCACAGTAGCTACAGCTCGATAAATGAATGGAATCTCCTAAGCCTGGTGTCCCTGTGGCTGAGAACCTAAAATAATAAAACAAGAAAAGAGATTTACAGAAAAACGGTTCAGAGCCCGAGTAGAAAACAGTTTAAATATAGCAAGCACTTAAATTGGTTAATGAGCACAAATATTATTCATGTTAACTTAGCGTACTCACTTGGGATTTTCACCTCTCATCTAATGTGCACACCTAACGAGCCTAACTACCCATACTAGTCTCGATACTTTGCCTGACTATATGTAGTATAACTACTATGCCGAATAAAATATCTACATAACCCGAAGCCAATATATTTTTATTATTTAGGAATAGGCTTAAAGATACTTTAACTCATTCTCAAAGCATTCTGAATTCTCAACTGGTGATCGAATAAGTATATACTTTAATAAAGTAGCCAACATGAAACATAGAATAGGAACTCAGTATACATATATAAAATCTCACTATGTATACATACAAATATATATATCAATACTGCACCCATGGTTAAGAAACCCCTGGTGCTAGGCATACTCGGCTATCTAGTCCCATTGCAATGCTCACGCATAAAGGACGACAGGTTCAATCTCTCAAGAACAAATAAAACATATACACATATTAGAGGCGAACATAGTTCCAAGTCGATGGTCTACGCACATACCTACGCATGCATACGACTGTCACCACTATCGTTCTCGCAGATAGCCCGTCCCTAGGTTCCATGCTCTAGTGGTACGACTCAAAATCCCCCGAAGGCACACAAGATATGGTCTCCCATAATGTGTTAACCTCCGTTCCATAGCCCGCAGCTAGGTATGCCAGACACATAATATTCCAAGTAATAAGAATGCACATAACTTATACAACTTAATAGGCATTCACGCAACACAATTACCATAATACGTAAGTAGTAGTAGTATTTCTACCATCTCCGTAGATCACATATATATATGTATGTATACTCTCTTGAACCTAACTCTCCTCGCTTCTATGAACTTTCTACATCCCGAGAATAATCACACTCCCACTTCAATGTTAACGCGGACTTTAGGTCACTCGTTGTTCATGTAGGTTATTTCTCTCACTTGGATAACCCTAGAATGCTTTTTAACCTAACCGGACTCAAAAAGTGTATTCTGAAATCTCGTTAAAATTCAAGGAATTCTCGTTCGAATGAGTTTGTTCGAACGAAGTTCTCACTTCGAACGAACTTCATAATCTCGTTAGAAGGGTCGTTGGAAGTCTCGTTCGAACGACCTGGGCAGACTTCGAACGAGAAATCCGAATAGACCCAGTTCTTCCCCAAATTAGATTTTTCTCAACTTTCAATCTTCAATATCAATCCAAAACTCAACCCAACTCCAATTTAATGTTCCTAACTATTACAAATCACCCTAAGATACATTCGAATACAAATTTTAAGGTCAAATCCTTATATATTCAAATGGAATTCAACAATCTCTTCAATTTCTCATAAATCTCTTAAATGTGAACCCAAGTTTTTTTTAAACCTTTAAAAATCCCCATTAATTTCGTGATTTAACATATAATTTCCAAATTTAACTGGTCAAAGTCGGGAAGATCCCCTACATGCAAACCCCTCTCTAATTCATAAGGTTTCTTTACAAATCAGTCTAATTAAACCTAAGTTTCCATAGCAAAAAGTTTATATCATCTAATCTAAATCAACAGGGACAATATTTACTAAAAGAGGAGCAAGATAAACACTTGCCTTGGAATGGACTTCTGATTCTTGAGTTGAATTTCGTATGTGGTTGATCCTCTCGTCGCGATCCACACTTTGGTGTAATTCTTGGTGTGAGAACTTGAGTTCTTGGCTTAGGGTTCCTATGGAGTTCTTCTTCCTCCTTGGTTCTCTCTCTCTCTCTCTCTCTTTCACGTAATTTTCATCCATCTAATTCCCCAAAAATCCCTAAATACCCCTCCGGGGTGTCATTTTGGTCTAAAATGCTCTGAACTCCAAATAAAACACCCGAGTAGTGTTTTCTAACTATTTTGATCCTTCCGGACACACTGGCGCACACAAAATAGCCATTCGAGTTATATAAAAATAATTTTCCTTTTAACGCCCAAAATTAGAAAATTAACGCGACTCATTCGCGTCCCAAATAATTATATTTTAACTGTCGTATATCTCGTCCCCGACCATATTCTTATTTTCGAAACAATATTACGTTACTTACTACGTAATGTTCAACATAATTATAATTTGACATAATTATTTTTGATAACTATCAACTCTCGTCACGCTAGTAATTATTACCATTAAAATCGAATTAATTATAAATTAAATTTTCTCTCTTTAAATTAATTAATCCCAATTTTCATATATTCATAATAATATAAATATGCGTAAAAATACGGGGTATTACATACTTCCCCCCTAATAACAGAATTTCCTCCCGAAATTCGGAAATGAAAATATACCTGGCAAGATTAACTCTAGATAACGTTCACGCATGTCATCCTCGTGCTCATAGGTAGATTCCTCAACATTATGGTGCCGCCACTGAACATGGACTAGTGATACTATCCTCGACCTCAATTTCCTCTCGCTACGGTCTAGGATAGCAATCGACCCCTCCTCGTAGGAGCTATCAGGTTGTAAGTCGATCTCCTCCAACACAATGTGAGTGTGGGTCAAATCATCCCGAAGATATCTCCTCAACGAAGAGATATGGAACACATCATGGACTCTATGCAAGTGCTCCAGTAACCCAAGTCTATAAGCAATTGGCCCAATCATCTCGATAATTGGGAATGGCCCCCACATACCTAGGCGATAACTTTCCTTTCTTCCCGAAATGCATAACTCCCTTCATAGGAGACACCGAAAGTAACACCTGGTCCTCATTATAGAGCTCTCCAAAATACCGCTTGGCATCGGCATAGCTCTTCTGTCGATCCTGAGCAACCCGAATACGGTTCCGTATTAACTATATCTTCGCTGAAGTATCCTAAATCACCTCCGGGCTAAGTAATTTGTTGTCCCCCACCTCTAACCAACATGCTGGGGAATGACAAGGTCTGCCGTATAGTGCCTCGAATGGAGCCATACCGATAGTAAACTGGTAGGAGTTGTTATAGGCAAACTCCACTAGTGGAAGATATTGTTCCCAGCCTCCGCCAAAATCAATGATGCACATACGCAACCTGTCCTCTAACATCTGATTTGTTCGCTCGATCTGTCCATCCGTCTGCGGGTGATAGGCTGTACTCAGTCGCAACTTCGTACCCATTGCCTCCTGAAAACTTTCCCAAAAACGATACACAAACACTTTATCTCTGTCAGACACAATGTTGAGAGGCACTCCATGAAGTCTCACTATCTCTGCTATGAATATTTGTGTGTACTTCCCCGAGGTGTAATTCGTCTGGGCTGGCAGAAAGTGGTTTACCTTGGTCAGTCGATCCACTATCACCTATATCGAATCAAGACCCCTCTGCGATATATGTAATCCCATGATGAAGTCCATGGAAATGCTCTCCCATTTCCATATAGAAACCTCTAATGGATGTAGAAGTCCCGCCGGTCTCTAATGGTCCACCTTTACCAACTGAAAAGTGGCATATTTCGAGATGAACTCGTCCATATCCTTCTTCATCCAGCTCCACTAGTACCGTCTCTGCATATCCTGGTACATCTTATCCCCACCTAGACGTACTGCAAATCATGAATCGTGCGACTCTGTCATCACCTCATCTCGCAAGTTTTCTCCCTCAAGAACAATCAACCTTCCATTGAAATGTAAACCCCCATCTGAACCCACGGTATAAGACTCGCCCCCCTCTGCTAAAAGATGCATTATATGACTCTGGCAGAAAAGATCAGTTGCCTGAGCCTGTACTACTCTCGTAATAATCAGGGGCATAACTGTCATCACAAATATAAATGATCGAGCCACCGCATCCTGGTATCCTAACTCCTTCCATTTTGCTTTCCACACCTCGGCCACCTCACCTACTGGCCTACGGCTCAATGCATTTGTTACCACGTTAGCCTTCCCTGGTTGGTATTGGATATCAAATTAATAGTCCTTCACAAACTCAAGTCACCGATGCCGACGCATATTTAACTCATTCTTTGTAAATAGGTACTGTAGTGACTTGTGATCCGTGAACAAGAAAACTTTCTCCCCCAGGAGGTAATGTTTCCAAATTCGAAGTGCAAACACAACCGCTGCTAATTCCAAGTCATGGGTGGGGTAATTCCTCTTGGAGGCTTAAGCTTACGGGAGGCATAAGCTATAGCCTGATTCTCCTACTGAAGTACACCCCTAAATCCTAATAAGGATGCATTAGTGTAGACTAGATACTCTACTCTCGGCCTGGGAAATGCGAACACTAGTGTTGAGGTCAGCTTATCTTTCAACTCATCAAAGGCTAACTAACAAACGTCACTGTAGATAAATGGCACCCCTTTACGAGCAAGGTGTGTCAACGGGCCCGCCATCTTCAAAAACCCTCGAATAAACCTCCTGTAGTATCCGACTAGGCCCAAGAAACTGCGTATCTCAATCGGTGTCATGGGCCGTCCCCACTCCCTCACTGCTGACACCTTCCCCGGATCCACGGATATCCTTCTGTCAGAGATGATATACCCCAAAAATTGGACCTCGTTCAGCCAAAACCCACATTTCTCGTATTTGGCATACAACTCATGCTAGCGCAGTGTCTGCAAAACCTGCCTCAAGTGCATGGTATGCTCTTCATCGATTTGCGAGTAAACCAGAATGTCATCTATGAAGACGATGACGAACTGGTCCATAAACTCTCTGAACATTGTGTTCATTAAGTTCATAAACATGACTGGGGCGTTGGTTAGCCCGAAAGGCATAACCCTAAACTCAAAGGAGTCATATCTTATCAAGAAGGCCATCTTTGATACATCCTTCTCCCTAAAACGCAACTGACGGTATCCCGATCTCAAGTCAATCTTCGAGAAGAAGGTATCTCCTCTCAACTAGTTGAATAAGTCATCGATTCGAGGCAATGAATACTTATTCCGTATCGTGACTTTATTCAGTTCTTGGTAGTCAATACACAGCCGTAAAGATCCATCCTTTTTCTTCACAACCAACACGGGAGCACCCCAAGGCGAGGTACTCCTACAGAAGAAGCCTTGACCTAACAGCTGGGCAGTCTAGTCTTGTAACTCCGAATATTCAATGTGATTAGGCTCACTTGCCCTAATAGTTGTAGATATAATACCCTCCCTTGTTACATCTATTTATTAATGATGTAAGACATTTAGCAATGGTTCTTACGTCGTACAATACGTCTCTACTAGCCGTAAGTGTAGTTATAATAAATCTTAAGGTTATCGTTTCCTTTACGAATGATAACCAGGGTAAGAACTCGTGTACTAAAGGCCAAACGTTTTCCCAACTCCAGACGTTTTCTAGGTTTCATGCGTGGGATGTCTCGCAATGCAAAATCCAAATAAGGAACCCCCCCGATACACTACTAACTAACATTGTCAATCAACAAGGTTTGTGGACCCTCAATATCCGAATTGTACCCCACATCCCTTCTTATTGCTATAAGATTAAATCACCTATACTCATGTTACGAGAGATGATATTCAACACATTACTCCTACTAGCTCGGCGTTAGACTCTTAAAATTTTCTACGGGATAATCCCCATGCTCAGAAATATTTCATCCAATCTTGAACCCCTTTAATAGACATCCCTGCCCAGCGAGATTAGGTATAACCATACGACATACACCATGAAGTCTTTATTCATAACCCTATCAAGATATATATAAATGTGGCCCCGCCTCCTCTCAGGTGACTCTTAGCACAAATACTAACGAACACGAAAATATCACTGTAACGATCTATTATCGCTCAAGCCATCGTTACTCAGTTCGCAAATCAGGATAGTAATACATTTTACGCCCATGTTTCTCAAAGTATTACAATAAATTATAACGCATCAAAGTTATTTGAAATTTCCACTATATCTTAAAAGAACTATAAATAATGAAGTATCGTACTTCCAAACGCGTGTGATAGTTGCAGCATCAGTGGCATAACCGCATATCGGACATTATAAATATGTCCATACTGTACTCCTTGCTGTTGTTGTGGAGTCTCCACTGTTGGGGTGAATATCCATGTTTCCCCATGTTGGGCATTGTGTGGTTCCGGGCGGGCACCCTGCGGCTGCTGTGGGGTCTTACCCTTCTGAGGGCAATTTCGGAGGAAGTGGCCTCGTTCGCCGCATATAAAACACTTTCCAACCAAATTTCCACTGTGCTGGTCCTGTTGAGCACGCTGCAGTCCCTGATGGATGACCTAACTAATTTGACTGAGGTTTTTGCTCTAGCTTGTTGTGGGCAAATTTAGCATTTGTGACCATTTCTACCACACTTAAAACACCTCTTTATGAAGGTCCTATATCCTTCGCTTTGTTGACCCTCGCGGATTTGGCTCTTCCTATGATTTCCATTGTCCTCTTGGTCTTGATGACTCCGAGGAACTCATCGTCGTTGTGACGATGATTTCTCACTGTTGTTATCCCTAAAATTGTCATAATGATCGACTTCTCTTATTTTTTTGCCCCTGTAATCTGTACACTGCGATTCTGGTACTGTAATATTGCGGTAGTCACTGCTTGTGCCACAATATTTGCTATCTCAGTGATTGCCGCTCTTTCCTGATGTACCCGCGGTACTTGTTGGTCTAGTCCCGCATTTTCTTCTTCAGTGGTGTTAGTTTATCTCTCCCTCATAAGCGACATCTGAAATTCAAATGAATTTTATAATTCTACCGGCTATACATAGCATTGTATAGAAGTACTTAACAATAGGGCTCTATATCAAAGAATGCTACGCGAAAACATAACAAGCCGTACAAATCCTAAGGACACTAGAATCTAATGCTCTGATACCACCTGTGACACCCCGCCTAATTAAATACTGGGTGATCAGTCCTTTATAGAATTAAATCAGAATATCCGATAGGTTCAGATTATACATCACTATCGAAAACTTTATTATTAAAACTAACCACCTAATATTTAAAAAGGTTGATGTCAGAATTTTATCTTGTTGTTAACATCATCATTAAAGGAAAATATTTATTCATCACCATACAATAGCATAATGAAAGAACTAACTGCATTTAAATAAAGAACTGGAGTAAACACTTCCAGTCAAAATTCCATACAATAATCCAATAATATGAAATCAAAGTCTAATGATAGAATAAGACAACTCTAAATCTCTGATTGTAAAATATGAGGGACGACATGTCCAGCTGAAGTAAATAACTGATAAATGAGGAGAAATAGACTCAGAAGCGTCTATTAGCAACATCATGTAGCTTCCACAGCAGCTACATCTCGATAAATGATTGGAATCTCCTAAGCCAGGTGTCCCTGTGGCTGAGCACCTAAAATAATAAAACAAGAAAAGAGATTTGCAGAAAAATGATTCAGAGCCTGAGTAGAAAATAGTTTAAATATAGCAAGCACTTAAATTGGTTAATGAGCACAAATATTATTCATGTTAACTTAGCGTACTCACTTGGAATGATCACCTCTCATCTAATGTGCACACCTAACGAGCCTAACTACCCATACTAGTCTCGAAACTTTGCCCAACTATATGTAGTATAACTATTATGCCAGATAAAATATCTACATAACCCGAAGCCAATATATTTTTATTATTTAGGAATAGGCTTAAAGATGCTTTAACTCATTCTCAAAGCATTCTGAATTCTCAACCGGTGATCGAATAAGTATATACTTTAATAAAGTAGCCAACATGAAACACAGAATAGGAACTCGGTATACATATATAAAATCTCACTATGTATACATACAAATATATATATATATATATATCAATACTGCACCCATGGTTAAGAAACCCCTGATGCTAGACATACTCGGCTATCTAGTCCCATTGCAATGCTCACGCATAAAGGACGACATGTTCAATCTATCAAGAACCAATAAAACAAATACACATATTCGAGGCGAACATAGTTCCAAGCAGATGGGCTACGCACATACCTACGCACCCATACGATCGTCGCCATTATTGTTCTCACAGATAGCCCGTGCCTAGGTTCCATGCTCTAGTGGTACGACTCAAAATTCCCCAATGGCACACAAGATATGGTCATCCACAACGCGCTAACCTCCATTCAATAACCAGTAGCTAGGTATGTCATACACATAATATTCCAAGTAATATGCATGCACATAACTTATACAACTTAATAGGCATTCATGTAACCCAATTATCATAATATGTAAGTAGTAGTAGTATTTCTACCCTCTCCGTAGATCATATATATATATATCTATTTACTCTCTTGAACCAAACTCTCCTCGCTTCTATGAAATTTCTACATCCCGATAATAATCACACTCCTAATTCAATGTTAACTAGGACTTTATGTCACTCGTCATTCGTGTAGGTTATTTCTCACACTTGGATAACCCTAGGATCCTTTTTATCCTAACCAGACTCAAAAAGTGTATTCTGAAATCTCGTTAGAAGTCAAGGAATTCTCGTTCGAACGAGGTCGTTCGAACGAAGTTCTCACTTCGAACGAACTTCATAATCTCGTTAGAAGGGTTGTTAGAAGTCTCATTCGAATGAGGTCGTTCGAACAACCTGGGCAGACTTCGAACGAAAAATCTTAATAGACCCAGTTCTTCCCCAAATTCGATTTTTCTCAACTTTCAATCTTCAATATCAATCCCAAACTCAACCCAACTCTAATTTAATGTTCCTAACTATTACAAATCACCCTAAGATACATTCTAATACAAATTTCAAGGTCATATCCTTACATAGTCATATGGAATTAAACAATCTCTTCAATTTCTCATAAATCTCTTAAATGTGAACCCATAATGTTTTTTAAACCTTTAAAACTCCCCATTAATTTCGTGATTTCAACATAAAAATACCAAATTAACAGGTCTAAGACGGAAGGATCCTCTACATGCAAACCCCTCTCCAATTCATAAGGTTTCTTTACAAATCAGTCTAATTAAATCTAAGTTTCCATAGCAACAAGTTTATATCATCTAATCTAAATCCACAGGAAAAATATTTGATAAAAGAGGAGCAAAATAAACACCTGCCTTGGAATGGACTTCTGATTCTTGAGTTGAATTTGGTATGTGGTTGATCCTCTCGCCGTGATCTACACTTTGGTGTAATTCTTGGTGTGAGAACTTGAGTTCTTGGCTTAGGGCTCCTATGGAGTTCTTCTTCCTCCTTGGTTCTCTCTCTCTCTCTCTCTCTCTCTTTCACGTAAGGTTGAAAACTGACAGGAACCTCTAACCCACATAGCTTTTATTTTAAATCCTAATTTTTGTCCATTTAATTCCCCAAAAATCCCAAAAGACCAAAATACCCCTCTAGGGTGTTGTTTTGGGTTAAAATGCCCGGACTCCAAATAAAACACCCGAGTAGTATTTTCTGACTACTTTGACCCTTTCGGACACACTGGCGCACTCAAAATAACCATTCAAGTTATATCAAAATAATTTACATTTTAACCCCCAAAATTAGAAATTTGGCGCGCCAGTGTGTCCGGAAGGGTCAAAGTAGTCAGAATATGGCCGTATATCTCCTCCCCGGCCGTGTGTAATCCAATTTTAAGGGTAATAATTACTAGCATGGCGATAATTGGTAGTTATCGAAAATAATTATGTCAAATTATAATTATGTTGAACATTAGGTAGTAAGTAACGTAATATTGTTTCGAAAATAAGAATATGGCCGGAGAGGAGATATACGGCAGTTAAAATAATTTACCTTTTAACCCCAACTATCGCCATGCTAGTAATTATTACCCTTAAAATTGGATTAATTATAAATTGAATTTTCCCTCTTTAAATTAATTAATCCCAAATTCCATAATTTCATAATAATATAAATATGCGTAAAAATATGGGGTATTACAGGTAACTAGTAAGGCAGATTAGTCAGGAAATAGTTGAGCATATAATTATAAGACTAAACTGCTAGTAGACCAATTCTAAATAACTAGTAGTCAATAAATTGATGCAGCTAAAAGAAAGATATAAGGTCTCATTAATCATATTTAATTATTATAAAGCTAACAAAACAAAAATACAATAAGATGTCAAAAGGGATGGGGTGGATCGTCTCAACACCAACTGGAGAAACATCCAAGGCATAAAGAATAACAGTAGTACTTAGATCTCTAAGTCATTTCTGGATGCTGGAACTTGCCCTGTTTGTCAAGTGCAATGGTTGGCTAAGTTTATCATCTCCATGCAGACCATAATCCCCGAGATATTTTCTGATCAAACTCACTGGAATAGAATTTAGAGGAATCCATGAAACATTCATCATGAAGGGAGGATTAGGGTGCTCCAAGAAACATGGATCATGTCAATACCGCAACTCATTTTCTAGTGGCAACTTCATTACTGTGAGGGCATTGAGTCAACCTTATTCGTAGCCTACTTTGCGGGTGTGGTCCAGTTCTATGCTCATATGTGTAAGGGATTCATCATAACCATTCATCTAGAAAGTACGAGGTTTCTTATGAAACTCATACATAAGGCGAGCAACTTTTTCATTTAACCTTTTGATGGTCGACGACTAATTCTTTATGATTGAGGCTTGGTCGAAAAAAGTATTTTTAGTCCGTTATTTCTCCACCGATTGAGGGGTCCTAACTGAGAGGACTAACCTTTGCCCTTAGACTTCTTCAGTTGCTCCAACTTTTCCATCAAATGGGCATTCTCTTATTCTAAGAAAGAAACACCTTCATTCTGGTTGATAGGCGCTAAATTCTTAAGGCCCTCAAGATCAATACGTAATGAACTGTTTTCTTGATTGAGCAACTTGGCAACTTATCTCGTTCTTTTCAGCTCCGAGTTGAAGACAAATTCCTTCTTAGAATAAGTCAAAGATAAGGATAACAAATTTTAATCAAACCCACCACTCTTTTATAAATTGACAAACTTCTTCTCGTAGTTGGTGGAAAGACTCGTTACTATTTTCGTATGACTTTGCTGGAGATTAAGAATCATTTCATGGTACGCAGTATTACTCTCCATTGTCTTGTGAAAAAGGCAATGCATATTTAGAAATGTTTCCTTGGCTTGAACAGACACGTCTTGGTGGAGCAATTACTCAAGCTCCTATTCATCCATCCCTTCATAACTAACACCGAATAACTGGTTGCGCCTTTGTTGAAGGTCATTCTGAGCGACAACCAAATATGCCAACCTAGTATTAAATTGAAAAATAGGTGGCTTGATATAAGTATGAGAAAAGAATGGAGAGTTGCAATAATTTAATCAAGACAATGATATGGAGAATAAAACTTCATTTCATTGAAATAAAAATAGGAGTTACATCAAGATGTTACATTCAGAAGGAAAGCATTCAAAGAGAAAATAAAATAAAATAAAGAATCAGATTCTAAAACTACTTGGATCCATCTCCCACATTCCCTTTATCTACCGCAACCTCATTCGCTGCTCGCTCGGCGACCACTGGCTCATCGTTGGCCACTAACTCGCCAACCTCTTCATCATCGTCCACATCCTCTTCTATCAGAGGAGGAATTATACTATTGTGCAAGAGATAGAGCTCTAATCCCTCTATGTTGCCAACCTTGGCGAGGGAAGCATCCTAACCATCCTTGAAGGATGATTTTTTCAGATACTCAATCTGTGATTAGGCATAAATATGTCATATTTATCCCCATTATTTTGGAATTTTATAGTCCCGAGCGGTGTAGTTAGAATAGATTTATATCATATTTATGCTACCAATATTTTTGATAATTTTTTTGTATATTGTATGTTTCTCTCTTATTTTACAGGTATTTTATGCAAGCAGATACAAGAGGAAAAACGAAAAGGCAAAAGGAAAAGAAAGAAAGGGAAGTCAAGGGCATTTTCATAATTTTTCAATTGAAACCCGGAGTAGGTGCCAACAATAAAGTTGAAGAGCTTGAAGTCATGAGCATAGTAGAAGAAATGGAACTCAAATTCGATCTACGGTGAAGAAGTTATAAGCAATTGAAATTAGGATAAAAATCCTGGGGCAAAAGTACAATTATGAATAATTTGTCCCAAAACAAAGAAACTTTCACAGTCCTTTTGACCGAATTAGTTTGGAAGTGAGTAGAATCGGTTCGCTGGGGTGAACTGGTTCAATACTCCTGATACGGGATTTTTATTTGGCCCTATTTTTTAGCGTAGAAAGTTTTATATTGAGAGGCCTCTTCTAAACGACCTAGGACTTATGTGATCTCACATTAGGAGTCTAAGAACATAGTTTTTTAGTTTTCCATAGAGAATAAATCTATATAAAGGATAGGAATAACAAGATTCAAAATCTTTCATTCTCATGCATGCAAATTCAATATAAGTCTAGTTTTCTTTCCAGTTTTTTTTCGAAGCTTAGTTTGTGATTGTTCTTCCTTATTATTTCTTCTTTATTATTAATTTCATGCTTGCTTGCCATATCTCCATCGTCATGTCTTCATGCAACGTAAATAACACGTGCTTAGCTATATTTAATATGTGTGGCAAGATAAATTGAGGGTTGAGATATATGAACCCAACCTATGTCTATAAGTTGGATATAAAGTTGGAAAAAATTATATAAATAATTAATATGTTTGATATTTTGTCAGAACGATTATTATAGGTCTCTTAACTTAGTTTTTTGAAGGTAACTGGAGTATTTGAGGATATAATACACGTATCGACAATCTTATCACTCGCATTAAATGATAATGAGCCTTTCGATAAGTATTGGAAGAGGTTCAATTAGTTTGTTAATATGTGCCCACATCATGAATTTGAGAAATGGAGACTCATCTCTTACTTCCATCATGGGCTTAGCCTAAGCTCAAAACAACTCGTTGAAACCATGTTCTTAGGAGAGTTCTTCGGGTTAGATGTGAATGATGAGAAGGCCCAATTTAGGTATGTCATCGAGACTACTCAAGCTTGGGAAACATCAGATCCGAGCACCAAACCCAAAGCTGGAATCACATCCACAGCCTTTTCCACGTCCGGACTCTATCACTTGGACAAGGAAGCCTAATTGAAGCTCCAAATTAATCAATTAGCCAAGTGTCTAGAAGACATGGTGAAAGCTAAGTTAGGGAATATTCAGTCTATATTTAATCTTACCAGAGGAGAGTTGCGCAATTTGTGAGGCAGGACATTTAACGAAGGAATGTCAAACTATACCCGCTACAAAGTTATGATACAAGAGCGAGTTGAGGCGATGAGATCCTATAAGGGAAATTTTAATGCCCCGCACAGGAATTCTTTCAATCCCTCATGGTTAACCATCCCGATTTTAGTTACGGGAAAGAGAATGCAATGATAAACCCAAATCCACATGTTGTCCAACAACCGCCATCACTCCCACTGTATCAACAAGAACCACCCATGCAAGCACCTCCTTACATAATCCCACAGTGGAGGAGTCTCGAGGACACTCTTGCTCAATTCATGAAAACTCAGTCAGCGATCAATGCCCAAAATTTTGTAGACTTAAAGGCATCGCATTCTAAGTTACAATCTTCCCTAAGTGTCCAAGATAAGGGTAAGTTTCCTGCCCGATGAAAAAGACATCCATAAGGTGAAATATGTGTTAGTTATACTCCTGATGAAAATAAAGAGAAATGTCAAGCGGTAACCACTCTACATACTGGGAGAGTCATTGACTTGTCACCTCCCCCACACGACGAGTAAAATAATAAAAGAGGTTTCGCCCAGCACACAAGCGGCTGAATATGCCCCATTGGAAGAGAGTGATAGAGATAACATATTTAGGTCCAAGGTATTAGTGAAACCCCTTATAGTCTTACCTTACCCTGAACGGTTGGTCCCTCCCCCTAAAGGGGCCTCCCGCGATGATATCCTATAAGTGCTTAAGAAAGTGAAGCTTAATTTACCTTCTCTTGAGGCGATCAAGCGAATTCTCTCATATAAAAAGTTTCTTAAGGACTTGATCATAGTGAAACTTAAATTAAAGGTAAAGAAGAATGTGTTCTTGGCACAAAATGTGGTTCGGCACTTTTAAGTGACCTCCCAACTTAGTATAAAGATCTGAGTCAACCTACCATTTTGTGCATCATTGGAGAGAAATAGAATCGAGATAGATTTACTTGATTTATGGGCGAGTGTAAACATTATCCCCTATTCCATCTATAGGCAACTAGATTTAGGAGATCTTAAGCGCACCAAAATTACTCTCCAACTCGCGGACTGTTTCGTGAAGCACCCCGTGGGATAGTTGAGGACGTGATCGTTCGAGTTGACACTTTTTATTTCCTAGTAGATATTTTTTATTTGGGAAATGGAGTCCTCCTCTCCATCGAGTCATCATATTCTCGTGATCCTTGGCATCCCTTTCTTAGCCACGATTAACACATTAATTAACACGCGTAATGGCCAAATGCAACTCACGTTCAAGAATATGACACTCAAAATAAATACCTTCAACATCACCAAGCAAATGGGCGATGAGGACGAGTAACATGAGGCAGATCTTATAGAGGAGGTAGTAGCCAAACACTTTAAGGTAATCACAATAGGGATTCTAGAGGCATGTCTAGTTACGGCGAGAGAGAGTGATAGCGCGCACACCAATTTCGAGCGAGAGGTGAGGGGGATGAGAGATTCATTGGATGAGGGTAAGAGCGATGAGGATGTGAGATATATTAGTTGGGTCTCTAGATTCGAGGAATTACCATTGAGGGAATCATGTACGATTTCCTCTGATGTGAAATTTTTGAAACTCGAATTGAAGAATCTTTCTTCCAACCTCAAATATGCTTATTTAGGAGATGATGAGACATATCCTGTTGTTATCTCCTCATTCCTGAATAATGAGAAAGTGGGGAAGCTTATGGCCATTTTGAGGAAGCACAAAGGTGCTTTTGGTTGGACCCTCGCGGATCTGAAGGGTATAAGTCCTTTAATTTGAACCCATAAAATCCACATGACGAGAACGTGAAACCCTCTAAGGAGATACAAAGGCATTTGAACCCAACTATAAAAGATATCATTAGAACGAAAATCATTAGGCTATTGGATACGGGAATTATCTACCCCAACTCGGATAGTAAATGGGTGAGTCCTATTCAAATCATCCCGAAGAAGTCGAAAATAAATGTGGTCGAAAACGTAGAGGAAGAACGTATTCCAAAATGTGCCACCATCGGGTGGCACATCTGCATTGACTACCAGAAGCTCAATGCTGGCACTAAAAAAGACTATTTCCCTTTACCATTTATGGACCAAATACTTAAAAGAGTAACAGGCCAGCTATTTTACTGTGTTTTAGATGGTTATTCTGGGTATAACCAAATTGAGGTGGATGTATTATATTAAGAGAAGACTATGTTCGCATGTTTATTTGGCATGATTGGTAATAAATGTATGTCATTTGGATCGTGTAATGCACCCATGACCTTTCAAAGGTGAATGATTAGTCTATTTAGTGACATGGGGGTTTTGAGGTGTTCATGGAAGATTTTAGTGTCTTCGGCCCCTCTTTTGACCATTGCCTTGCTAATCTCGAAAAGGTGCTTGTTCAGTGTGTGGAAAAGAACTTGGTACTAAATTGGTAGAAGTGACATTTTATGGTTACCGAAGGAGTAGTTCTTGGCCACATCGTGTCATCCAAGGGGATAGAGGTCAAAAGGGCAAAAATTGACGTTATTACTGAACTTCCCCCACCCAAGTCACTAAAGGACATGCGTTCTTTCTTGGGCCACGCGAGGTTTTATCGTAGGTTTATTGAGGATTTTAGCGCCATCGCTAGGCCTCTAAGTAACCTACTCATGAAGGATGCCCCTTTGAGTGGAGTGAAGCGTGCCAAGAAGCTTTTGAAAATTTGAAAATTATGTTAATCTCCGCTCCCATCATGCAAGCTCCGGATTGGACCCTTACATTCGATCTGTTGCGAGTGATTATGCGGTAGGTACTATTTTCGGGCAACAGAGAGATAAGAAAGCCCACGTCATATACTATTACAGATGGACTTTAATCGGGCCATAAAATAAAATTACTCCACCACGGATAAAGAGTTGCTAGCAATAGTGTTCGCCCTAGACAAATTCACTTCATACCTTATCGAGTCAACCATAAAATATTTTACCGACTACGCGTCTCTCAAATATCTCATTTCCAATAAGGATGCGAAGTCGTGCCTCATTAGGTGGATCTTGCCACTCCAAGAGTTTGATCTTTCCATTAAAGACAAGAAAGGAGTAGAGAATGTTATAGCCGATCATTTATCTAGGTTCTCGTTCGACGTGTAATACCCCGCCCTAGAAAATAGGTATTTAACGTTATTGAAGTATTTTTTCCAAGAAAAATTCGAGGAATAAATAATCTAAGTGTAACACGTCAAGTAATACGTAAGGTGGAGTATTATGTAAATGGCTTAAAGGACAAAAAATCCCATTATACATGTGTCTCCTGAATGCGTATTAATTTTTAATAGTATTAACTAAGATGTCCGTCAAGTTTGAGGGAAAAATATCAAGGAAAGGAAATGACACGGATAAGGTTAATACGACGCGACATTTAAATGGTACGAAAAGAAAAGTACCATAATGTAGATTAAACGAGAAAATTTTACGTTACATGGTTCACATTAGTTTTATTTTGAGTTTATATAATTATTTTAAGTACTTTGGTTAAGTTTAGTATGATTCCGTCAAATAACGAATACGGCGCAAGCATTTGTACTAATTGTATTACGACGCACGACACAGCGAAAGTCCAGTCTTGCACGAATTGTTTAGGACAATCGGTAAGTCAAAAAAATATTCCGACCATATATTTAGACTCATAAAAATATAAGGAATATTACCATATGAAGAAAAATTGAAAAAAAATATGTTTTATGTGGAGGTTCCGTTTCTTGCGCGTATTGTTTAGGACAATCGGTAAGTCAAAAAAATATTCCGACCATATATTTAGACTCATAAAAATATAAGCAATATTACTATGCGAAGAAAAATAGAAAAAAAAAATATGTTTTGCGCGGAGGCCCCGTTTCTTCTGCGTATTGTTTAGGATGTCTCGGAACGTTAAAAAAATATTGTGAATATGTTTTTTGACTAGGAAAAATATAAGGAATATTATTATGAAGAGAAAAATCGAAAAATAAAATACTTTTGTATGGAGGTCCCGATTCTTGCGCGCCTCGTACAAGACAATTCGGGAGGCCAAACGACCATTGTAAATATAAATTTTTAGCCAAAAAAATAAAGGAAGCTGGATTCAAGTTAAAAGTTTCAAAAAAAATTAGGACAAGAGAGAGAGTGATGCAAATGGGTTTTTATAGGAGTAATTCTAGTAAAAGGAGGTGATACCAAATGTCTTAACAACAGAAATGAGTGTTGGCTCGTTGGTTTCAAGAGGTGTCAAACAAATGTTGGCCTTTGGTTAAAAATAGTAGGCAGGTGGAACATATGATAAAATCTTGTGGTTTTTGTTTTGTGCATAAAAGAAAGAAACGTGGGTATATATATATATATATGTTACGACTATAGCTTTTTGTCTTGGGATAAAATAAGGCAACACGAATGCAACAAAAAGAAAAACAAATCCTGCTTCTTTGCTAGCAACGATTGGATACTACTACACGTTTTGGTACATGGACCTGTGTCCTGAATCAAACAGACGACTGAATCAAAACAAACGATGGGGACTTATCAGTCACGAGTTGCTGTAACAATTGACCAAAAGCCAATAAAGATCTGATATTAAGACCTCATTATATGTATAAAAGGGTTGTGTGTGGGAGAAAACCGGGGGATAATCTCTTTTCTCTCATACGAAGTTCTTAGTTCTCCCACATTGTGTTACACTGCATTCAACCATTTAAAATCCCTAGTAAATACCTTAATACCAGAAAAGAAACTATATCTCCAACATTGAAAATATGATACGAAATATTGAGTTATTTATTTGGAGTTTTGAAGGAAACCAGCATGAATGTCCCTTGAGTTGGATGAGGGTTTGAAGGGGGGTATCTTGGGAATGGGTTGCTGAATATTTTGGAGTATTTGTTAGAGCTTTTCCTGGAGATTTCATGGTGGAGCTTTGTGTGACCCCCTTTAAGGCCACCTTTGGAAGTGGGAGAGTCACCCATCTTCTTCAACAACAACACCATATTCAGAGTGTTTGAGGTGGGATTTACTAATCTTAGTTCAAGTTTATTGATGAGTAAAATTTCATAATCATTATTTTATAAATTTATGGCTTTAAATATATAGGATTTTTGTTAGTTGCATCCATGAAAGTTATCGATAGATTCCTGTGATCTCATGAACAAATGATTCTCAAATAAAGGTTTAAAGTGGGTTTGAATTAAACAAAGAATTTAGATTACTATTCTCCACCATTTGAGTGTAAAAGTGTGTTGAAAAATGATTATAATATTATATTGTATTTATTAAGTACACACTTGATGTTCTAAAGAAAAATGGACATTTAAAATAAGTTTTAAATGAGTTTTTAAAGTGTTACAAATTTCAGAATACTATTTATGGACATTTTTATGAGATAAAAATATTAGAAAGTGTCATTTCGGGTATTTCTAGTAAAAATGAATAGTGAACATTTTTATGAGATAAAAATGTAAGAAAGTAGTATTTGTGTATGTTCGTAGTGAAAAGATATAATAAATATTTTCATGGAATAAAAATGTGGAGAAATTATATTTTGGGCATTTCAAGTAAAGGGAAACAATCGACATTTTTTTGAAATAAAAATGTGAAAAATGATAAATTTTGTCAAATATTTATGAAATAAATATTTCTAAGTTTGTTTGTGAAATGGGGTGCTTTATGAATAAATAGTCATTTTCGAGTTTAAGGAAGTTAAGAATGTCTTATTTACTTGAAAAATACGTTTGTTGTGAAAAGTATAAAATTCTAGAAAGGAATGCTTGTTTAATCCATTGATAGGATTCTAGCATTATAGTACATTTTCTAGGCATATAAACTAGTAGTATTTTGTGAATAAACATGTGAAGGAGTTTAGAAGAGGTTTTATTGGGTTTAAACATAAAGTCAGGCAAAGAAAAAGTTTTAGTCTAGTGTAAAGGATGATATTTCATGTAATAAAATTGTTGAATTGACAAGTATGAAAGTTGGGAAAAAGCGTGGTGTTAAACAAGTGTAAAAACGGCTAAAGCGTTAAAATGTTAAGTTGGAAACTTAATGATTCTTTTGAGAAATAACACTTGTTAGGGAATTAAACTGCAGGTTTTGGTAAATGAAGGGTAAATTGATAATTTATCTAAAGTGGAACATTTTTGTGAAATAAAAATGTTAGTGAATGTTTTATGCTAGTATGGGGGAAAGTGAATTAAATTCCAAAAACGTGAATGATTTTTGGTGTAAAAATCAGCGTGTGTGTAAATAAAGGACTTAAGGAGAAAGTAACAATTTTCCAAGTATAACGGGAAAAATGGACGGTTAAGTCTAAGGCTTTAGCTTCGGCTCGAAAAAGGTAAATCAATGTAAACATTATGAAAATGTTCAACACATTGGAAAGATAATTATATTGGATGATGTCGGGTTAAATAATTAACGAGGACTATGTTGTCCTTAGTGGTGAAAGACCCCAAACCAACTACAGTTTACTTGGTACTCGGTACCGGACGGTGAAATTCCGTGAAATCGTGGTTGTGCATGTGTTTTGATGATGGTGTGTCTTGGCGGAATCCCTAAAGATAATGCTAAGTAATGAATTGCATATTCATGAAAGAGGCATAAATGAGTGGTATTAATTCATTGATTTATTAATGCAAGAATAACGCAAAAATATTTATTGTTCATATGGTAACATGCGATGGTTAAATGAGGTGGCTTAATGATGTTATGCTACCTAATGAGGTTTGATATATAATGAACACAAGCGTGTGTTACATGAAGCTTTCAAAGGAAGATGAGTATTTTTCTAAATACGGTGTGTGCGTTCTTTGAAATAAAGTCTTAAGTAATGATTAACAACTTGGCGTGAGTAAATAACGTTGAGTAATAAATGTTTGAAGGGGGGTGAAAGGTCTTTCCCATCAATTGTAAATTGTTTAATTGGGTGAGTTAACGGAAAGAATATGCTATTTCTAAGCTTAAAATACAAAATGATTATTTTTTAAAGAAGGGGATGATAAAAGGCATCAAATAACGTTTTCAAAACAAAACGGTTTAATGTACTTTTTGATAGTATATATGTAGATATATACGTATTTTCACATGTATGTAGTGTAGCGTGTGAGTATTTCTTTCTGTCGTTCGTTTCCATATTGCATCTGTATATAATCCCACTGAGCATTCGACTCACGCCCCTCTTTTGTTACGGAAGGTTGCATGATGTTTTGTACTTTGAGAGCGTTATATAGGTAAGTAGTTACTTTCTTTTACGATTAGTAGCTCTGTTTACTTGTCCTTGGGGGCACTTCCCTTGGGTCTTATCACATAGTTGATAAAATTGAAATCGCATGCTAACAAGAGTAACTTTCAAAAAATAATAAAACTAGATTAGAAATATTATTTAGACTGCTTCACTGCACTTCACAATTAGCGTACGAACCAGATTGGGTTGATACTTTGTTAAACCTTGAATCCAGATAGGGGCGTTACAACTTGGTATCCAAGCTTTAGGTTCAGTGTTCCTTTAGGGTGTGACGTGGTGAGGTCGGTAGTGGATATGTCGACATCGTTGTTGGTTGGTATCGTACACGCTTACCTAGTGACGATTTAATTTGTACCTTGATGGTAAAGTCGAGGTCTTGAGTACATTGGGTTATTCTCTTTGAGTTGATGATTGGTTAAGTTAGTAGTCATTTTTATTCCGTTGCATGTGTTTAGGTGGTGTTATCTAACAAGTATCGGGTTTTGGTGTAGACCGTTAGGTGGTAGCACCTTAGACTTGTGTTAGATGTATTATTTGAAAGTTAAATGATTAGAAAGTCTTAATGATTTCAGTTGCATCTTAGGTGGTATGCTTGTGGTTTCATCTACGGGATTAGGTGACTGAGTAGCATGGTTTGTGAATAAATAATTCTATGGAACTTAGAATGCCTGAGTGACCTGATTATGATCTGGGTTTAGATAATCATATTGATTCAGGGTAATTTAAGAACGAGTCTATATAGTCCTTGGGTTTAGTGTTATAAATGGTGGTATTGAATTATGGTTTAAAAAAAATTAATGGCCATGATCGGTTGTTATACTTGGTAGGATTTTGTTGTGATCACTCATACTATAGAATGTGCATGATCGTTGGAGATGATTAAATTGGTGCCCTTTCCATGGAGCGTTGGGAAATTTATTGTATGGATGTATAGGTTTTTTATGTTTGTAGTAGATTTAGTCGTGTCGTTTTGTGGCAATATTTAGGAGTTAGCGCCATGGCTTATTGATAAGCTTGTGTTAAGGTATGACCCTTTGGATAATATCATCAATAGAATGATACGTGTTAGGTTTTACACTTGGGAGGCCTAGAACACGATGATGTTTGTCATGGTTTTAGAGATCTCACTCGAAATGGAGTGTTAGGCTTAATTATAGCACCTACGCGTGCCGCCAGTATGGCTTAGTATGACTCTAGTGAGGAAAATCTTTTGGTATTAGGCATGGATAATGCTAAAAAAAATCAAGGTGTCATAGTTCGATAGTTATGACCTGGGATCTTGTAGGACATTGAGTGTCCTGTGATTTGAATGACGGAAACTATATGAGCATTTTTCTACACTTGATGAGATTGATCTTTAAAACTTAGTTTAGCTACCGTGGGTTAAAATTTTGGACGCTTAGAAATAAGAGGTCGGTAATTAGTGATATAGGACATAAGATGTAACTTCGCCCTGATATAGAATAATTACAAATGGTAGAACAGGTAGTATTGATCTATAGGAGGGAAGCCTGGTGTTTCAGCTTCCCGAAGAGATTGGTTTTGTATACCGCTCGTCCGACAATGATGAATGAATCATAATTAGGACTCATATGGTTTAATAGGTCAAGTCAGGGTATATGTCAAGGCTAAGGCATTAGCGAATATCGATGAGGGTTATAAAGTTCAAGGGTACATTAAGGGTTATAACTTGTGTGGAACAATTCGTTGTCAGAAATTGACTATTTTCTTTGGGCGTGGAGACCGCCTGATTCATTGCATTCTTTGTGTCTTCCTTGATCCCGACAATGGGAAGTCGTTTATCAGTTGTGATTCGGGTGTAGCGTTGCATAAGCTCAGTAGTGATGCATGATATGTGAGGTTGAGGCTGATGAATCACGGTACATGAGTACACACTTCTTTAGAAGCACCTTTATTTTACACTAGTGGTGTGTACGCATGGTCTTGCGGTTTGTTGCATGTAGTTTGCTTGTGTACTTGATAGATTTAGGTTAATGCACTCGCTAGTTAACCGGTATAGCCGGTTATGATGTATATCATGAATTTGAGGTCACGGCGCTAATATATGAATATTAGAACGTGATGGAACATTAAATGCTAGTGTTGCACTCCGTATAGAAATTGCCGATTGAAAATGTAGCCTCTCATGCGTTTTTGGGTTGACATACCTCGGATGACTCTTATTTAACGTGTAGTTTAGTAAGAGGTATTGGTCAGATGGACTATTGGAATTAAATAGTTATCTCAAAACCATTGATGTGAATGGTTATTGATGTTGAGGATGTATCTTCCTAGGGTATGCAAGATCCAAATCATTTGACGAAACGTAGGCTTGTAAATCCAGATGAGTTCTTTGAGATGTTAGTATGATATATATTGACTATCAACTACTTTGAGGTAATGTTTAGATAGAAATATTAGGCATGCTTGGGACTTAGCAATAATACTTTAGGACCCACTGTGGTTGTATCGAATTAATGGTATGAAATCTTTGGGATAGATTATAGTGTTAAAGACATCTAGGATTGGAGTTAAATTGATGGATAGATGGTTTGTTAGCTTGATGATCAATAATTCCGGGGAAAAAATTTCCTAAGGAGGGAAGAATGTAATACCCTGCCCTAGAAAATAGGTATTTAACGTTATTTAAGTGTTTTCTCCAAGGAAAATTCGAGGAATAAATAATCCAAGTGTAACACGCCAAGTAATACGTAAGGTGGCGTATTACGTAGTGGCTTAAATGAGAAAAATACCACTATACATGTGTCGCCTAAATGCGTATTTAATTTATAATAGTATTAGCTAGGATGTTTGTCAAGTTTGAGGGGAAAATATCAAGGAATTGATGTTACACGGGGAAGGGTAATACGACGCGACATTTAAATGGTACGAAAAGCAAAGTACAGTAATATGGATTAAACGAGAAAATTTTACGTTCCATGGTTCACATGAGTTTTATTTTGAGTTTATATAACTATTTTAAGTACTTTGGTTAAGTTTCGTGCAATTCCGTCAAGCAACGAACGCTACGCAAGTATTTGTACTAATTGTATTACGGCGCACGACAGAGCGAAAGTCCAGTCTTGTGCGAATTGTTTAGGATAATCGGTAAGTCAAAAAAATATTCCGACCATAAATTTAGACTCATAAAAATATAAGGAATATTAACATGCAAGGAAAAATTGAAAAAAATATATATTTTGGGCGGAGGTCCCGTTTCTTGTGCGTATTGTTTTGGACAATCGTTAAGTCAAAAAAAATATTCCGGCCATATATTTAGACTCATAAAAATATAAGAAATATTATCATGCGAAGAAAAATTAAAAAATAAATATGCTTTGCACAGAGGTCCCGTTTCTTGCGTGTATAGTTTAGGATGTCTCGATAGGTCAAAACAATATTGTGAATATGTTTTTTGACTCATAAAATATAAGGAATATTATTATGAAAAGAAAAGTCGAAAAAAAATATTTTTGTACAGAGGTTCCGATTCTTACGCACCTTGTACAGGACAATTCGAGAGGCCAAACGACTATTGTAAATATGATTTTTTTAGCAAACAAAATGAAAGGAAGATGGATTTCAATTTAAAAGTTTCAAAAAAAAATTAGGCAGGAGAGAGAAAGTGAAGCAAATGAGTTTTTGTGGGAGTAATTCTAGTAAAAGGAGGTGACACCAAATGACTTAATAGCAGCAATGAGTGTTGGTTCGTTGGTTTTAAGAGAAGTCAAACAAATGTTGGTCTTTGGTTAAAAATAGTAGGCAGGTGAAACATATGATAAAACCTTGTGGTTTTTATTTTGTGCATAAAAGAAAGAAACGTGGGTATGTATATATATGTTACGACTATGGCTTTTTGTCTTGGGATAAAATAAGGTAACACGGATTCAAAAAAAAAGGAAAACAAATCCTGTTTCTTTGCTGGCAACGATTGGATACTACTACACATTTTGGTACATGGACCTATGTCCTGAATCAAAACAGACGACTGAATCAAAACAAATGATGGGGACTTATCAATCACGAGTTGCTGTAACCATTGACCAAAAGCTAACCAGGATCTGATATTAAGACCTCATTATATGTATAAAAGGGTTGTGTGGGGGAGGAAACCGAGGGCTATTCTATTTTCTCTCCTAAGAAGTTATTAGTTCTCTCACACTGTGTTACACTACATTCAACCATTTAAAAGCCCTAGAAAATACCTTAATAATAGAAAAGAAACTATATCTCCACCATTAAAAATACGATACGAAATATTGAGTTATTTATTTGGAGTTCTGGAGGAAACTGTAAGGACATGATTTTTGTAATTATCCGTCACAATTGAGTATGTCGTATACTGCTACAATCGTCAAATAATTATTCAAGATCACATATGCATCGATACGGATCCGAATATCAAGCTTCTTCAACATTCAAGCCTCTTTAAGGTTAATTTCGATGAGAAAGTATTTAAAAAATTATATTTATTTTTTGCGTTTTCTCGTTCGAACGAACGACATGGGATCTCACTCGAGTGACATCCTATCTCGTTCGAATGACGCGCCGCCTTAAAAAAAATTATTAAGCACATTAAATCACTCCGTTTTGGTTAAAGAGACCTAACTATTTTCGATACCCAATAATCTACAAACGACAGAACACTTTGTCTTCTTCAATTTTAACGTTTAAAACCTTATTTTTCAATTCACAAAACATCCCAATCTTTATATGAATTGTGTTGGAACTCAAGATACCATCTTGTTGAAGTTTTCTCATGTAGAAAGGATATCTACTGTTGATTTAGGTGCTTTTTATGGTACTGGGATGATTACAACTACGATCACTGAGGTTTACTGCGTGTGGATCTTTGTTGAAGATAGAACTGCGTGTTCTTGTGGGGCTGCTGTGGCTGTACCATTGCTGACGACGTCGACCGATGCATGCGGGTATTCGTGTGTCACCATAATTCATTGTAATCCGTGTAAGTGGCAATTTACAAATTATAGTGAAATAATTGATTTTACCCTTTGGGGATTTTTCCTCAAATTGGTTTCCTTTGCATGTTTATTGATTTATGATTCTAAATCACCAAGATGCATGTGTTAGGATTTATCTAAAATTTGGGTTTAATTAAAACTGGTGAGTTTGTCACAAAATTAAAATTGAATTTATTTGAGAAGCCGCATTATTCCGCTGTAGCACACTCTCAGAAACCAACATGAATGTACCTTGAGTTGGATGAGGGTTTGAAGGGGGTTATCTTGGGAATTGGTTGCTGAATATTTTGGAGTATTTGTTGGATCTTTTCCTGGACATTTCATAGTGGAGCTTTGTGTGACGCCCTTTAAGTCCACCTTCGGAGGTGGGGGAGGCACTCATCTTCTTTAGGTGGGATTTACAAATCTTAGTTCAAGTTTATTGATGAGTAAAATTTCATAATCATTATTTTACATATTTTAGGCTTTAAATATGTAGGATTTGTGCTAGTTGCATCCATGAAAGTTATCAGTAGATTCCTGTGATCTCATGAACAAATGGTTCTCAAATCAAGGTTTAAAGCGGGTTTGAATTAAACAAAGATTTCAACTTTCTATTCTCCACGATTTGAGTGTAAAAGTGTGTAGAAAAATGATTACAATGTATTATTGTGTTTATTAAGTACACACTTGATGTTCTAAAGAAAAATGGACATTTAAAAGAAGTTTTAAATGAATTTTTAAAGTGTTACAAACTTCATAATACTATTTATCGACATTTTTATGAGATAAAAATGTTAGAAAGTGTCATTTGGGGTATTTTTAGTAAAAATGAATAGTGGACATTTTTATGAGATAAGAATGTAAGAAAGTAGTATTTGTGTATGTTCGTAGTGAAAAGATATGATAAATATTTTCATGGAATAAAAAAGTGGAGAAATTATATATTGGGCATTTCAAGTAAAGGGAGACAATGGACATTTTTTTGAAATAAAAATGTGAAAAATGATAAATGTTGTCAAATATTTATGAAATAAATATTTCTAAGTTTCTTTGTGAAATGAGGTGCTTTATGAATAAATAGTCATTTTTCGAATTTAAGGAAGTTAAGAATGTCTTATTTACTTGAAAAATACGTTTGTTTTGAAAAGTATAAAATTCTAGAAAGGAATGCTTGTTTAATCCGTCGATAGGATTTTAGCATTATAGTATATTTTCTAGGCATATAAACTAGTAGTATTTTGTGAATAAACATATGAACGAGTTTAGAAGAGGTCTTATTGGGTTTAAACATAAAGTCAAGCAAAAGAAAAGTTTTAGTCTTGTATAAAGGATGTTATTTCATGTAATAAAATTGTTGAATTCGCAAGTATGAAAGTGGGGCAAAAACGTGGTGTTAAACAAGTGTTAAAACGGCTAAAGCGTTAAAATGTTAAGTTGGAAACTTAATGATTATTTTCACTTGTTAGGGAATTAAACTACAGGTTTTGGTATTTAATGGGTAAATTGGTAATTTATCTAAAGTGGAACATTTTTATGAAATAAAAATGTTACTGAATGTTTTATGGTAGTATGGGGGAAACTGAATTAAATTCCTAAAACGTGAATGATTTTTGGTGTAAAAATCAACGTGTGTGTAAATAAAGGACTTAAGTAGAAAGTAACAATTTTCCAAGTTTAACAGGAAAAATGGACGGTTAAGTCTAAGGCTTTGGCTTCGGCTCGAAAATGGTAAATCAATGTAAACGTTATGAAAATGTTGAACACATTGGAAAGATAATGATATTAGATGATGTCGGGTTAAATAATTAACGAGGGCTATGTTGTCCTTAGTGGTGAAAGACCCCAAACCAACTACAGTTTACTTGGCGCTCGGTGCTGGACAGTGAAATTTCGTAAAACCGTGGATCTGCGTGTGTTGTGATGATTGTGTGTGTTGGAAGAATCCTTAAAGATAATGCTAAGTAATGAATTGAATATTCATCAAAAAGGCATAAATGAATGGTATTAATTCATTGATTTATTAACGCAAGAATAACACAATAAATATTTAATATTCATGTGGTAACAGGCGATGGCTAAATGAGGTGACTTAATGATGTTAAGCTACCTAATGAGGATTGAGATATAATGAACATAAGCGTGTGTTACATGACGCTTTAAAAGGAAGATGAGTATTTTTCTAAATACGGTGTGTGCGTGCTTTGAAATAAAGTCTTAAGTAATGATTAACAACTTGGCGTGAGTAAATAACGTTGAGTAATAAACGTTTAAAAGGGGATGAAAGGTCTTTCACAACAATTGTAAATTATTTAATTGGGTGAGTTAACGAAAAGAATATGCTAGTTCTAAGCTTAAAATAAAAAAAATGATTATTTTGTAAAGACGAGGACAATAAAAGGCATCAAATAACGTTTTCGAAATAAAATGGTTTAATGTACTTTCCAATAGTATATATGTAAATATATACATATTTTGAAATGCATGTAGTGTAGCGTTTGAGTATTTATTTCTACCGTTCGTTTCTATTCTGCATTTGTATGTAATCCCACTGAGCATTCGGCTCACATCCCTCTTTTGTTACGGCGGGGTGCATGATGTTTCGTACTTTGAGAGCGTTATACAGGTAAGTAGTTACTTGCTTTTACGATTAGTAGCTCTGTTTACTTGGACTTGGAGCACTTCCTTTGGGTCTTATCATGTAGTTGATAAAATTGGAATCGCATGCTAACAAGAGTAACGTTAAAAAATAATAAAACTGGATTAGAAATATTATTTAGACGGCTTCACTGCACTTCACAATTAGCGTACGAACCGGATTGGGTTGATCCTTTTTTAAACCTTAAATTCGGATCGAGGCATTACACGACGTACCTAAATATCCCATACCCATAGATGATTATTTCTCGAATGAGCAATTATTTGCCATTTTCTCTCTTCCTTAGTTTGCGAATATCACGAACTGCCTAGTCACGGGGACTGTCCTCTCTGATTGGACACCGCAAGAGAATAGGAAGTTCTTTACTTGGTCGCTCATATTTTTCTATGACGATCCATAATTGTTTAAATATTGCACCGATCAAATAATTCGGGGATGTGTGCCGGATGATGAGATCCCTAGTGTTACCCGGTTTTATCATTCGAAAGCATGTGGAGGCCACTTTTCCATGAAAAAGACGATCGCAAAAATTCTTCAAAGCGGTCTCTATTGGCCCACTATCTTTCGGGATGTGAATGTTAATTGTAAATCTTGCGATAGGTGCCAAAGGATCGGAGCCATTACTCGACGTAACATGATGTCATTGACCCCTATTATCGTGATCGAGATATTTGACTGTTGGGGCATCAACTTCATGGAACATTTTCCTCCCTCTTTTTATTTCTTATACATCCTTGTCACAATGGACTATGTGTCTAGCTAGGAAGAGGCCATATCTACTGGGACAAATGACAGTAAGATGGTGGTAAAGTTCATCAGTGAACACATAATTTCTCGTTTCGGTGCTCTGAAATCCATCATGAGTGACAACGGCACACATTTTTGCAATAGGCCGTTTGAAGATTTAATGAGGAAGTATGGTTTCGTCCACAAGGTTGGACAACTTACCACCCCTAAACGAATAGGCAAGCCGAGTTAGCAAATTGATAGATCAAGCACAACCTCAAAAAGACTGTTGATCCCAACCGTAGGGATTGGTCTAATAGGTTGCTTGATGCGCTATGGGCTTATAGAATCGCATACAAAAAAAACCTCGAAATGTACTCGTTCTACTTTGTGTATGGAAAGCCTTGCCATCTTCTAGTTGATCTCGATCACAAAGCATCTTGGGCCACTAAGAGGATGAATTATAATCTTGATAAAGCCGGTGATGTCCGAAAACGTCAATTGCATAAGTTGGAAGAAATACACAATGATGCGTACAAAAGAAACTGCATTGCTAAAGAACAGATGAAACTAGAAAATAAGAGAAATATGAATCGAAAGGAGTTTCACCCGAGCCAAAAGTGTTTTTATACAACTCAAGGCTCCATTTGTTTCTCAGTAAGTTACATTCGCGGGGGACCGACCCGTTCATCGTGCAAGAAGTGATTCCCCATGGTGCGATAGAATTTGAGAATCCTAAGGATTAGGACACGTTTAAAGTGAATGGACAATGTCTAATGCCATTTCTATAGGCATGTGCTGAGGAAGACAACACAATTTGGTTGTCGTACCCCGTATAGCAGGATGAATGAGTTTAACAAGAAAGATCGTCACACCCCCAACGCGTATGGGGTGAAATTATTATATAGTTGAGAGTCATGTGTGTTAGCATGGTTAGTATTTGGTAGAGTCCGCATTAAAAAGAGTTAGGAACGCCAAAATTTTGCCCAATCACGCCTCGAGAGAGCAAAAATCAAAAAACGACGAGTTTTGATGGAGCTCATCCATCAGAAGTGAAATTAGGGTCTTAGTAGTGAATTTGGAAGTGTTTAGCCATCACAATGCCTTAGAGTATGAAAAAAGTGTGAAAAAATAATATTTAGGCAGCCTGTTGAGCTTATCGGTTCGCCCTAGGGCCAAACCGGGTCGCTTTCCTTGCTCAGAAATTTCGAGGTTCTTCCCCTTTTCCCATCACTTTCCACCCAAAAATTCACCCCCCCCAAACTCTTTCACTTCCCTCCCTAACCTAAAATTCCACTTTTTACCTCCTCTAACCCAAAACCAATCCAAATTCATCCCCCTCCAAAATTTTCCCACCCACCTTTTCACATTTCCACCTTTCTCACCACCCAAAGACCTATAAAACCCCACCCATCCCCGCCCTTTTCCCCACACCAAATTCCTCCTTCTCTACTTCCAAATTTTCTCAAGTCCTTCTCCACTAATTTCATCCATGACTCACCCAACCAAATACGAACCGTAGACATCATCAATAAGGGTGAGAACAAGGTATTTTGCTCATGTCAAGAGTGCAATTGCGTTGAACGGTTTTTTGGACCCACCCAAATGATTTTCATAGAGTGCAAAGTCATATGGTACGACCTCCTTGGCAAGTTCACCACCCTTTTTCACCATTTCAGGTGGTGCCAATGGTTTCACCCACTCACCAACTCCGTCCACGACCAAGTTGTGCACCTTTTCTATGGGACACTCGTCCTAAAATCTCAAGGACAATACGAGGCCTATGTTCCCTGGAAGAAATTCCCTTCTTCCTCTCAATAATTCAACACAAGATGCGAGCCATGGAGGTGACCATCCCTCAAAAACACACTAATCCAAATGTCTCACCACTAATCTCAAAACAAGAATACGTCGATCATTAGCCCCACCGGACATGAATGGACCACGGACACCTTCCCCGTTAAAAAACTTCACGAGCATATTTTCTACGCCCACGTCATCATGTGCGGCACCATACTCCCCACCACTAATAATTCCACCATCAGACTATGCCATGGCACCTTTCTCTACCATCTCCTCGATGCGCAAAGCAGCATTATCCTCCTCCATATTTATTTTTTAAGAGATCATTGTAGCTGCCTCTGACAAGAAGGTGCGAGGTTTATTTGCGATCTTTACGATGACGCTCATGTCCCCGGAGGAGGTTCTTACATCCATTCTCCCAAGCCCATAAATGCCTCATCCATTGAGCGAAGAAAGAGTCAATTGCGGAATGTGCAACCTCCTCCACCTATTTTTGAGGATGTGGAAATAGAGGAAGGTGGTGGCCATGAACAGAGTGGGGATGATGTTTAAATTAGTGGGGAGGGAGACGAGGTCGAGGAGGAGGCTGACCCAGACTATGAGGTCGAATTTGACGAGGGTGCATACAATACCGCGATCATCAATAGTCGTATTGACTACTTAGAGACTTGCATTGAGGGGTTTATTACTGAGTTTCATGAGGAGAGCAAGGTGGACCGTCAGGATTATAGGCATGATATGATCATGATGATGCGCCTTCAAGTGGACATGTACCGCTTGAACATGGGGCCCAGTGCGCAATTCTAGAATTACTTCTATGATCCATACATGTGAGACTCTGATGCTCCCAGCCCCTCTCACTAAATTCTACGTTCATATTTATGGTTCTTATGCTATGTACTTCTTCAAATTTTAGAGTTATATTTTATTAAAAAAACTATGTAATTTCCTATCTTTTGTTATATGCATTGTAATTGAGCTGTTTAGTGAAAATTTTACATTTTAATTATTTGTTCGTTTTATTTTCACACTCTTTCTTTTCTTAATTAGATTTTAGTACTTTGACTTGAACAAGTGTGTCTTTCAAACTTTACAAATTTAAAAATGCCAAAAAAAATTAAAATGTCAAAATTTTAAAAAATAATAATTTTGAAAATTTTCCAAAGAAAATTGAAGTTTTTTGAATATATATATATATATATATATTAGGATTGCGGGGATGTCTTTTATATTCTAATTTTTGAATAAATGTTACATAATATATATGGGTCGTATTAAGTATTGATTGTTGAATAAGCATTACACAATACATCTGAGCTTTGAGGATGCTTTATTTATTCTAGGATTGTTAGGATGTCCAATATATGTTTGTATTGATTTATGAATACGCGTTACATAATATATATGTGAGTTATAAATATGCTCGATTTGTGAGGGTTGTGAGGATATCCTTTATATATTACAGGTGTGCCATGAGTGAGGCCTATATGATATATGTGAGTTGTTGGTATGCTCAACTATTATGTGGGTTATCGGGATGCCTTACGTATTATGCGTTGTTCTTTCATGTGATTCTTATCTATCTGGTTAATAAACTTGAGATAAATAAAGTTAATCTAATATATTAGAATCGGTTAATGCCCTAAGTTTATAGAAGTATATTGTGAGAAAATATAAAATGTGAAAATAATTACCTGAGACGATTCTATGACTAAAATAGCTAGATCTAGTTTTATATCAATAACTTGTGTAATTAAATAATAAGAATAAAATGTGGCATAATGGTAATAGGTGACCTTATACTGAATATGATACGTAGTATTTATATGAAGGGTAAGGATTACACTCTCTAGAATGTAAAAGAATGGGATAACTAATATTAGTGTCTCCGAGAATGAGTAATATTTTGGGGAAGGTAATAGAGTGATTGAGGTTGAGGTCTAGTAACTAATAACTCTTGGTCTAGACGGAAGTGTGTATGGTGGTTCTTGGTTTGGATTTCATTTATGAGGCGTCCCATGCATGGAGTCTACGGAGGGTTAGGAGTTGGGAGATAGTGTGGCATTATGATGTTTAAGTATTGTATCTTAATAGTGGTGAACCAGCATAGCTACCTATAGGGGAATAAAGTTTAATGTTTGATTGTTTGGTAGAGCCAAATTGTAGTAGAGCTAGTAACTCAAATTGATAATAAGTAATATCTCTTGTCGATATTGTTAGTATATTAACTTATAAACTATTATTACTTGATAAGATTTTCAATTATGTGTTAATGTTCAAAGGTCGTTGCTTATATTTTGGAGACTCGTATTTATGTTTGTTGAGGATAACATATTTTTTTGTTATACTCTATCATTATCATTGTTGGGTTAAGTAGAATATTCTTGCAGGGGCACCCTCTTTCCTGAACTAATATTTCAGGTTCCACTGCGGGAGCTTAGATCGCATCAAGGGAGTTGCGCAATGTACAGATCTTCCGATTCAGTAGTATAGAATTATATATCTTGTATTCTTTTTTGTAGTTTCATTTATTCATAAAAATCTACTTTATTCAAAAAAATTTATTGTATTTAGAAGAGTTGTAATGATATTTGGGTTGTACAAATTATTAATATTTAGAGTATGTTGTAGGATTGTATACCCATGTGTCGCAATGACGTGTGTGTTTGAGTTGATCGAAGCAAACATAACTTAAATATTCTCACCGCGTGATATGCGGTTAGCAAACAGAATGGAGTATTGGACCTTGGAAGTAGGGTCACTACATAGTTGTGAAATTGAAGCCAAATTTTATGAGATGGGTGGTAATGACACCTAAATATGTGGAAATCGAGAGGAAGAAATTATGAATTTTGTTCATTGGGTTGAGTGGCCATTAAGCATATGTCATTGGCTAATGTGATTTACATATTTTATATACATCTAGTTTATGTGGAGTTTATATATATACAAAGAAGAGAAAAGTTCTAGAATTTAAGAGTGGGGAGATATTCAATTGAGGTTCATAATTTCAAGAGGGAACCAAGAATATCCACATCACAGATAATTAAAGAAGTAAACGATAAATGCTACAAGGTACCAAGAGGATCTACAAGGGAGATTTAGGGTCTATAGGTAGGTAGATGGGTGATATTCGATAGTAGATTTAGGACAATAAGGGTACGAGCCATTGAGGGTTCATATGTCATGTGAAATTTAACCATCGTTATCGCTTATAGAGGCATCAGAGGGGTAGTCATACAATTTAAGTGACTTTTTTATCGTATTGCAACTCGTTGGGGGCTGGTGCAGAGTTGTGTGAATGAGAAAAATATTTTTAAATTTTGTTTGGCTTCTTAAATATATCCTTAGTTTTCTATTCCTATCCTTCGTGCCGTAATAGGTCTTAAGTCTGTCTAGGTAGTGCATCAACCTAGGGTGAGTTGTTATATTGTAATTAGGGCTAGGTCACAAAGATGAATGCTTATTTTATAATATTATGAGTGTGTGCCATTGGATAAAAGGGTACTTTTGACATGTTTTGATGATAGGCCAACTAGTGATGCAGTCTCTCATTTGGGGTATAATGAATTCATTATATCTCACGGTGTTGTGTATGTGTTGGTAAAAGTGCAGCCATAAAGTACTAGCCCGAGGTATGATTAATTTGTCTAAAATTTTGAATATGTCGTTTGTATAGTGAAGAAATTAATATGATTGTGGCACCATGGGATAAAAGGTACGTGTAGCGTCCACAGTGAGATTTTGGTCGCCCGACGTACAAATTTTTATGGGATTTAGTGACATGTATAGTGCTATAATTTTATTATATTGCTATTATTTTAATAGGTGGGGGTGTGTTTTATAGATTATGGGTAGTTGTGTGTATATAGGTTTACCGTGACATAATGGGTCAATAGTTGTTAGCCCTAAGTACCTTTGGGTAATGGGAGTATAAAAACCATTGGTAGGTCACGCTGAGATGTTGGAAAATTAAATGAGTGATAAATTTCGAAGATGAAATTCCTTTTATAAGGGGAGGAATGTGATACCTCGAGAATTTAAATAATAAAATTTAATTAGTATGTTGCAAATAATAATTTAATAGTTTTTATAATACATAAATATTTTTGGTCATAAATCTAAATTAGTTATTTTTAATAAATCAAATTTAATTAGGACATTAAATTTGATTGTTTTTCATTTAATTCAAATTGGAAATTTTTTCATAACATTAATTAAATAATTTGGTGTTAAAGTATGAGACTTTATTATGATTGAGCTGTAACTTTTGGGTATGATTTATACGGTTAGTTAGATCCCAAATGGTGTTTAAAAGATGTTAAATGGCTATATGGGTTGGGTGACTCATTAGGGCAAGTTTGGAAGAATTTGGGTGTACTTTTGTGTCACATAAATTAATGTTGAAATAGTCCTACTAAAAGTGATGAATATCATGTTATAAAATAAAGCAAGATTAGTTATACTCATTTTATCAAAAACCTAAAACTAGTAGGAGGAGAGAGAGTGAGAGAGAGAGAGAGAGAGAGAGAGAGAGAGAGAGAGAGAGAGAGGCCTGGAAGATGAAGAGTTGGATATCAATAGATAAGATGGAAAGAGATATAATTGGGGCAAAAATAATAGTGTCAAAACTACACCGAGTTAGAAGTTTTCATCTACACCAAACAAGGAAAGATGTCTTATACGTATTTCCTTTTATTAGATTAATGTATATTAGAATTCACGTAAATGGATTAAATAAATTGAAGAGAAAATATTAGGATGAAAGTACGAATTTGGAGTATACTGGTATATTATTGAATTGTTGGGAATTTAAAATTAGTGTAAAATTGAACTAGATTTTTTATTAATTGGGTAAAAAATAATTGTGTAAATATTAATATTGAGAATTATTTCATGTCAAAATCTATTATTTAACTACGAATTGAATTTGAATTAGGTAAAATAGTTGAGATGGATGATGATGATGCCAAAATTGGGATCACTTTGGACTTCACCTAGTATAAAATATGTATGTGAGTTGAACTTAAAAAATAAAAGACAATAAATGAATTTGACACAAGTGTTTAACATGGATCAACCTAGTGTTTGGTCTATGTCCACGATTGGAATGCTTATTTTCTCTCTTTGTACTAATAAGGGGTTGAAAGGCCATGTTACAAGTGCCCAGAGGTTGTATTGCAATACTGAGTTACAAAATACCCGGAGGCCAAATCCAAAGTGTCGAAAGGCTATGAGTAAAGCAAGAGAGGGAGAGTACAAGTGTGTAGTAAATGAGCTCCACTACCGACTTGGTTTGCCTTAATGAATTGTTGGGTCTTTATAGCCTTAGAGTGAACTTCTTTGAGCTTTAGGCGGGAAGGATGCATTTTAATTGTGGTGGTTGGGAGATATTAATGCTCACCTTCTTTGATGACCTGTCAGAGCTATAAATGCTCACCTTCTCCAAGAGTCTATCATAGTTATTAATGCTTACCTTCTCTCCTAAGATCCTGTTATAGCCATAAATTCTCACCATCTCTAGGGACTTATCATGCATTAATTGTGTCACCTAGGGCTCTGACACTGTTATGGTGAAACATTATCTTTTGCACTTGCGTTATAGGTTTTGAATTCATAGCATGGGTTGAGAAAGATTTAAGTCACGAGAGGTTAGTGTGTTATAGACTTGGTTATTGAGGCCTTGGACAAGTGATCATGGATCCCTTTGGTGAGTTGGGTTGGTCATATGCAGGATATGAAAAGAGTAGGTCATGACATGGTCAGTTGTAAGACATGTAAGGAGTAGGTCATGCGCAGGACATGGTCAGTTGCATGACATTTAAGGAGTAATCCATGCACATGACATGGTAAATTGCAGGGCATGTAAAGAGTAGCTCAAGCATGACATGGTCATCTGTCAGACATGTAATTAGTAGGTTATGTGTAGGACATGCAAGGAATAAGTCATGTGTTGTACATGGTCTTGTTCAGGGCATGCAAGGAGTAGGTCATGTGAAGGACATACAAGGGTCATGTGCAGGACGTGCAAGGATTAGGTATGTGAGTAATTCATATGTATCATAGTTGTATCTCCATGGAATTCCCTTCCCCATGGACTCTTGAGGTGGTATATGTGTTGACTAAGTCTAGTGCTAAAATTATACATATCATTGCCCCCCTCCCCCCAATTTCCATGGGATGACTTTGATCGCGTGGAAATTTAATATCAAGTCAGCATAGAGTGGGAGTATTAAAACATTTTCAATTGAAGGAATAATCTGTAAACTTTTCCACCAAAGTATCAAAAATAGAGTTAAGACAATATGTTAATCTAATGACAATTTATCTATGGACAGTGTTCATGGATGAACAAAAAGTAGTCCATGAAATTTTTGTGTAAGGACCAAGTAAAAAATAGCCCAAATGAAATTTTCCAAAGGACTTAGTAAAAATACTCCGAGGAATTTTTTCTGAAAAGACTGAAAAAAATAGTCCAGGTGAGGCCAAAGGACTTAGTAAGAATAGTTTGAGGAAGATTTGTGTAAAGATTGAGTAAAAATAAAATAATTCTGAGAACTAAGTAAAAAATAGGGTGAGAACAATGTTTAAGGACTGAGTATAAAATAGTTTGAGTAAAATGTCTAAGGAATGTGTAAAAAATTAGTCTCGGGAAAATGTCTGAGTACGGAGTAAAAATATTAGTCTGAAGACAATGTCTGAGTAAAAAATAAAAGTTTGGATTCCGTGGAAATTTAATATCAAGTTGCCAGTACCCAATTGTTTTAGTAATAAATGTTTATATATATATATATATATATATATATATATATATATATATATATATATATATATATATATATAAACATTTTTGGGACCCACGAATTTGGGAGAAAGACTTAGTTTTTTTTTTGCATCCGCTTCTGAAATAACCCACCCTGATAAACTAATTAAATCATATATGGAGTATATATGAGGAGGAATTTATTGTAATTATAAAGAGAATTATTTAATTAAGGATTTTATATGGATTTCAGAATGAATAGGTATAAAATTAATTAAACCATGTAGTGTGTTATAAGACTTTAGAACTGTTGGGGCAAAGGTGGAAATATAGGAAGATAGGACGTGGGAGAAATACCAGCCGATTCAAGCGGTCGTTC
Organism: Sambucus nigra; assembly: GCA_949130495.1. Lineage (NCBI taxonomy): Eukaryota > Viridiplantae > Streptophyta > Magnoliopsida > Dipsacales > Adoxaceae > Sambucus > Sambucus nigra. The sequence continues at coordinate 190,367,479 of OX422208.1, read as the reverse complement.
AAACGACACTCATGTCGTTCAAATGACTTTAAGGGCAGATCAGCAGATTTGCGGTGTCATCATCTTCACCTTTGTTCGATGTTTCAAGGTCAGTCTTGGACCTGACCATCTGACGAACGCAAAAGATAACCTTTTTTAGCTTGTGGGTTTTGTGTGTATTTCGTGTATAAAGGAAAGAAACACGGGGTTGGCAACCTATGAAAATCGAAACATGCCAACTTCGTTGTCCAAAATTTTAACCATGGATCAAGGACACGTGCCATCTCGTGGAGCCTGAAGATTTGGATCGTCCAGTGAGGGAAAATTGGGTGGTTTATTTATTTGGTTGGAGGACTTTGTTTGGGAGGATAACAGAGAGGCGTGGGGTTAGAGAAACCAATAACCATTTTCATATTCTCAAGAAAACTCAACATTTATATCCCCCATCCATATATGTTTTCCACCATTTTAGGTTGTATCCACTATACTCACATCTTTTATATACTTATTTTCCCCACAACTAAAGAGAGAGCTATGAAATATACAATGAAAAGGACTATGGCTGGAGGTTTCTAGTGGGTATTGAGGGTAGATATTTTGAGAGGAAGATGAGTATATTATTGGAGGTTTTAAAGAAGGTTACTAACGGTGCTTCGTGGAGACAAACTTGGAGGTGCTAGAACACCCCTTTAAGGCCACCTTAGGAGGTGGGGGGTTGTCATCTCCATTGATCTTCCATGCCTTCCACCGATTTGATCTCCATTAAATGGGATAAACTAACTTTGGTTTAAAGTTCAATGAGTAGTATATTTCAGTATGTTATTTACATATATTAGGTCAAAAATATGTGTGTAGTTTATTGGCTTACATCTTAGTGCTGATTAAATAACCATGTTAGTATTTGTGTGGAATGTCATCACAAGGATGATTTAAAATAGGTCTTGAAGACAAAATAAATTAGAGAATATAATAATGGACATTTTATGGAATAAAATGTATGAAAATGTCAATTTAGTATATTTTTCTAATAAAAGAAAATAATGGACATTTTATGAAATAAAATATACGAAAATGTTAATTTAGTATGTTTTCTAGAAAAAGAAAATAAAAAATATTTTTACGGAATAAAAGAACATGAAAATGTATTCTAGTAGGTTTTCTAGTAAAGGAAACAAGTGAACATTATTACGGACTAAAAAAGTATGATAATATGATTCCAGTGTAATTTTAGTAAAAAGAAATAATGAATATTTTTATAGATAAAAATGTGTGATGATATTATTTTATTGTGTTTTCTAGTAAAACTGATAATGGGCATTTTATGGAATAAAAATGTAAGAAATTATTATTCTTGTTTAGAATAAAAGGAAAATGCATGCTTGTTGCAAACGAATGTATGTTTAAACCATGTAAAAGGGATTCTAAAAAATTAAAGTCCACTTTCTCATACATATAAACTTGTAGCGTTTTGATGATAAACATGTCAACAAGTTTAAGGAAAGTTTCATTGTGTCTAAACATAAAATAAGATAAATGGAGATTTTGATCTTAAAAGAATGTGTGAAAAATGGAAGTTTGTTATATAAAGGTGTTATTTTAAATGTTCAAAGCGTAAAAGTGTCAAGTGTGAGAGTTGGGTAATAGTGTGGTATTAAACAAGTGTTAAATGGCTAAAGGTGCTTAAATATTAAGTTGGAAAATTAATAACCATTTTGAGAAATAATACTTGTTAAAGGACTAAACTGTAAGTTTGGTAAACAAGGGGTAAACTGGTAATTTACTTAAAGTGAAATATTTTTACGGAATAAAAATGTCAAAGAACGTCTTTACACTAGTATGGGTGAAATTGAATAAGTCATTAAATGTGAATGAATTTAGTATAAATCACGTGTGTGTGGATAAGGGACTGAAAGAAGAAAGGAAACAATTTTTCAAGTGTTAATAGAAAAACAAACGGTTAAGTCCGGATTTTGGCTTCGGCCGGGTAAAAGTAGGAAAATAGAATAATGTGGACATGTGTAAAATGTTAAACACGTTAATGAGGACTCGGGTGCAACCAGGAATAAGCAAGAAGGGCTCGGAGCCCTTGGGTGAAAAGCCCTAAATCACTGTCCAGAGCATATGGTGCGCATAGCCGCAGGTGTGGAGCCCGTGTAAGTATGCGGTAAAGGATGATTCCGAGAAAAGATAAAGTAAATGTGGAATATGTCGAGAAATGGGTTGTGTGGTAAAATGTGTTAATACAACCTAACTTGAATGAATATAACAAATGTCCCGGTAAGGGTTAAATGGACAAGTAAATGTGTCAATCTATAAATGTCCATAAGTTAAGGTAAAAGGGCTAAAGTAAAGAGGTCAAATGGGTGGTTGTGTAACTTAAGTTGTTAAACCCATAATTTGAATAAGTATGAAATTAAAAGGTTCTCAAATAATAACAAGTATCTTCTAACACGGTGAATGCATGTGTTGAAATGGTACTTTTCAATAAAAATACTAAAGTATGTTTTAATGAATAAATGGGTGATTCTATAAAGGAAATGAGTTGGAATAAAACCAAGTGTAGTGATGTTAAAGTGGAATCAGGTATGTTAAACAAAGTGAGAAATGCTAAGTATGAATAAAGAAAGTGTTTATAAGATTACGGTAAATTAATCTGGATGAGTGAGTTTCGAAAGTAAAACGGTTAATGCATTGAATATGTATTTTTCATGGGTATTTCTATATATAAGTCGATGTATATATATATATATATATATATATATATATATATATATATATATATATATATATATATATATATATATATATTCACATGTATGTGATTGTAGCGTGTGAGTATTATATTCTGTCGTCCGTTTCTATACCGCTGGTATATTCCCACTGATAATAGGCTCACACCCTCGCTTTGTTACGACAGGTTGGGTCTGGGTTCGTATTTTGAGGGCATTATATGGGTAAGTATATTTTATTTTATTTTCATTAGTAGCTCTGTCTACTTGAACTCGAAGTGCTCCCCATGGGTTTACACGTAGTTTATCTTGAACTGGAATCGCATGCTAAACAAGTGAAATATTAATCTAAAATAAAACTGGACTTGCAACATTATACAGGTTGTTTCATTGCACTTCACACATAACGCTTGGGCCTAAACGAGTTGACTCACAGGACAAAATAAATTCGGTTCGGGTCGTTACAAATGGTATCAAAGCTCTAGGTTCAAGGTTCCTTTCGGGTGTGATGTGGTGAAGTAAATATTAGATCTTTCAACGTCGGTGTTGATATGGGCCAGTCACCCTAGTTTGGTGATGGTTATGGTTCGTGTCATCGACGGTGAGGTCAAAGAGGTTAGCACGATAAATAGATTAGTATCTAGTGGAATACAATCAAGTTAATGGTTATAAATCGCTTTCGCAATTCTGACTAAGTATGTAAAAATTTACGAGTGTCCATGTAAACCAATAAGTGCTGACACCGAGGTTTTCAGTGTGAGGCGTTTGTGTTCCAACCTTGTTAACGTTGAATCTTTGGAGATATTGATAAAATGAGATGAATACCATTGGGCAAGTGGCACCAAATTGTGTACAATCAATGGCAGGGATTGATAGCTAGAGTGTCATAAATTGGAAATCGTGATTTCAAATTATATACAGTCTTAGGTGCGACATATATGAGAAGTTCATGTCAATGTTATGATTAGGTAAATCTAATCCTTGGGGTAGCACCGTGATCGACGAATAATTGATAGGATGTTATCCTTGTGAAAGAATGCCTTAGTGATTGTTAGCATTCGAGTATATCATATAAACCTTGAGTGGGGTCACGGAGTGAGAATAAGGAGTGATGTGTTTGAAAGTGTTAGTTCCGTGGTAAGAACATATAGTGTCCTTTGGTTGTGGGCATGGATTTAGTATATCCCGATTCATATGCCTTGATTATAATGTGGGTTTATATAAACTTAATTATTGAAGTAACCTAGGAGTGAATCTTAATAATCATGGTGACTTAGTATTAAATAAATGAGTTGTGAAATTTTATAATAGGACCTCTTACGGTGTCATTAGGGAGGGCCTCCCCTTGGGCAATACCCGAAGTCCTGTGTCCTACCAGAAACTAGGTGTTATAAATTTAGAGTTCGGTGATTGCAACGTGTCATCGAGAAATAAAATCCCTTGTGGCGCTCATGGGCATGGGCCTTAGTGTTCGTAGGTAATACCCGGCGTACCTTATCCTACCAATATAAAAATATATAGTTGTGTCAATTAGTATATTAGCATGTAGTATGAATTCTTAAAGGTATACACTAAGATTTATCTGATGAGATATTAATGCACGTGATAGTCTTTCCATAGTAGTAGTGAATCGAGGTTATGTAGAACGGACCATGGTATGACTCGTGGTTTCTTGTAAAAGACATGTAAACCGTTTGGATAAATAATTGAGTTCGAAATCATCCCCAAAGAGGCATTGGGAACCATTATTGTAGTGAAATTTACATAAGTGATGGTAGACCAGTGATGATGGTAGTACGGTTAGATCATGTTGACTTGTGACGGTGCCTTGGAGTTAAGGCTACGGCTTCTGTTTATTGGCATGTGTCACATTTGGTTGATCGATGTTAGGTGATGCACCCAGGAGACTTAGAACACAGTGGTGTTTATCATGGATTTTAAAGATAGCACTAGGGATAAAGTGTTAGGCTTGATTATAACACCTGCGTGTGCTACCTGTATGGTTAGTAATGACTCCGTTGAGGAAAAGCATCGGACATAAGTGATGTTTAAAAGTTGAAATGCCATTAGAATGATTATGATTTGGGAATCATGAATACGGTGCTAAAGGTAGTAGCAATGATTCAGGCATTAAAAGTTTGACATTCTGAGAGCACTGTGTTTCACTCGATAAGGATGATCTTGATAATTGAGGTTAGCTACCGCATGTTGAAATTTTGAAGTTCTAGCTGGGATAAGTCAAAATCTAATGATGAGTGGAAAGAAAATAAACTCCGCCTTGAATTAGGATCGTTATTCTTACCCGTGATGGATAGGTATCGTTAGTCCTAAGGAGGGAAACCTAGTGTTTCATCTCCCCGAAGAAATTTGTTTTATATTCCATCCATTCGACAATGACGAATGATTCTTGGTAGAACTAGTCGAGGTTATGAGTCCAAGCCAGGGTGCATGTCAAGGTTGTGATACTTAACAAGTACCGGTAAGAGTAGAGACTTTAAGTATGCATCATGGGTCCTTACTTTGCGTGGTTTGATTCGTTATCAAAATTTAATGGTTTTCTTTAACATGGCAGTCGCCTGATTCGTTTGATCAGCTTGATTTGGGTGTGGCGCTGCGTAAGCCCAGTAGTGATTCAGGTTAGGCCTGTTGTGTCTAATGCATCACGGTATGTGAGTACACTCTTCTACGGATGCACCTTTATCCTACACCAGTCTGTATGTGCGTGGGGTCTCGCGTTCTTGCATTTAGTTTATATATGTTACTTGGTTACTCTAGGTTAATATGTTTGGTAGTTAATCGGTATAAGTAGTTGAGACTTGGTCGTGCGTTCCAAGGTTGTAACTCGTAAATATTATGATCATTAGGACCTAGTAAAATATTATATGGTAGCATTGCACTTGGTTCGAGATTTTAGGAATTGAGGAGATGATCGTTTGCATGCGTTCGTGTGGTAGTAGCCAGGATGACCCTAGGTCGACATAGGGATCTCATAGGAGATATCGATTGGGTAAAAAATTATGTGATAAAGTAATTATCTTAAAAATAAATTATGTGTAACGAAGAGTGTACAATTATATCGGCCTAGCACAGGCATGATCCGAGAAATGTTTTGAGGAAATGTAGGTTGTAAATCCTCACGTAGGAATGATCCATGTTAATGAATTTATTGGTAACATTACGATGTTTGGCAAGTACCAACTATCTCGAGGTTTTGTTTGAATAAAAACATTAGGAATGCTTTAGAAATAGCAATAAGGCCTTAGGGTTCGTCACGATTGGATTAACAATGGTGGTTGATGGAAGAAAAATCTTTGGGGTTAGACCATAGTATTGAAACTGCCTAGGGTTGGAAACTCGTCACAGGTAGCTGGGTTACGAATCGTGATAAACCCAAAATTTTGAGGAAGAAATTCCCTAAAGAGGGAAACCCCCGCTCCGATAAACTAATTAAATCATGTATGGAGTATATATGAGGTGGAATTTATTGTAATTATAAAGAGAATTATTTAATTAAGGAATTTATATAGATTTTAAAATGAATAGTTATAAAATTAATTAAACCTTATAGGGTGTACTAAGACTTTAGAACTATTGAGGTAAAGGTGGAAATATAGGAATATAGGACGTGGGAGAAATACTAGCCGATTTAAGTTGTCGTTCAAACGACACTCATGTCATTCGAACGACATGATTGTGTTATTCAAATGACGTTAAGGGTAGGTCAGCAGGTAGATGTCATCCTCTCAAACTTTATTCAATATTTCAAGGTCAATCTTGGACCTGACCATCTGACGCACACAGAAGATAACATTTTTAGCTTGTGGGTTTGTGTGTATTTCGTGTATAAAGGAAAGAAACATGGGGTTGGCAACCTACAAAAATTGGAACCAGCCAACTTCGTTGTCTAAATTTTTAACCATGGATCAAGGACACGTGCCAGTTCATGGAGCCTGATGATTTGGATTGCCCAGCAAGGGTAAATCGGATGGTTTATTTAATTGTTTAAGGACTTTGTTTTGGTGGGTAACAGTGAGGCATGAGGTTAGAGAAACCCACAACCATTTTCATATTCTCAATAACACTCAACATTTATATCTTCCCTCCATGTATGTTTTCCACCATTTTAGGTTGTAGTCACTATACTCACATCATGAATATACCTATTTTCACCACAACTAAAGAGAGAGCTACGAAATATACAATAAAAAGGACTATGGTTGGAGGTTTTTAGTGGGTATTGAGGGTAGATATTTTGAGAAGAATATGAGTATATTGTTGGAGGTTTTGAAGAAAGATTTTAATGGTGTTTCTTGGACACAAACTTGGAGGTGATAGACAGACCCTTTAAGGCCACCTAATCTCCATTGATATTTCATGCCTTCCACTGATTTGAGCTCCATTAAGGTGGGATAAACTAACTTTGGTTTAAAGTTCAACGAGTAGTATATTTCAGCATGTTATTTACGTATATTAGGTCAAAAATATGTGTAGTTTATTGGGTTGCATCTTAGTGCTGATTAAATAACCATGTTAGTATTTATGTGGAATGGCATCACAAGGATGATTTAAAATAGGTCTTGAAGACATAATAAATTTTAGAATATAATAATGGACACTTTATGCAATAAAATGTATGAAAAAGTTAATTTAGTATATTTTCTAGTAAAAGAAAATAATGGGCATTTTATGGAATAAAATGTATGAAAAAATTAATTTAGTATATTTCCTAGTAAAATAAAATAATAAACATCTTCATGGAATAAAAATGTATGAAAATGTATTCTAGTACGTTTACTAGTAACGGAAAGAAGTGACCATTTTTACGGACTAAAAATGTATGATAATATGATTCTAGTGTATTTCCATTAAAAAAAATAACGAACATTTTTATAGAATAAAAATGTGTGATGATATTATTTTTGTGAGTTTTCTAGTCAAATTGATAATTGGCATTTTTATGGAATAAAAATGTAAGGAATTATTATTCTTGTTTTGAATAAAAGGAAAATGCATGCTTGTTGCAAATGAATGTATGTTTAAACCATGTAAAAAGGATTCTAGAAAATTAAAGTCGACTTTCTCTGCATATAAATTTGTAGCATTTTGATGATAAATATGTAAACAAGTTTAAGAAAAGTTTCGTTGGGTTTAAGCATATAATAAGACAAATGGAGATTTTGATCTTAAAAGAATGTGTGAAAAATGGAAGTTTATTATGTAAAGGTGTTATTTTAAATATTCAAAGCGTAAAAGTGTCAAGTGTGAGAGTGGGTTAATAATGTGGTATTAAACAAGTGTTAAATGGCTAAAGGTGTTTAAATATTAAGTTGAAAACTTAATAACCATTTTATAAATAATACGTGTTAAAGGACTAAAGTGTAAGTTTTGTAAACAAAAGGTAAATTAGTAATTTACTTGAAATGGAACATTTTTAAGGAATAAAAATGTCAAAGAACGTCCTTACACTGGTATGGGTGAAATTGAATTAAGTCCTTAGATGTGAATGAATTTAGTATAAATCACATGTGTGTGGATAAGGGACTTAAATAAGAAAGGAAATAATTTTCCAAGTGTTAATAGAAAAACGGACGGTTAAGTCCTCATTTTGGCTTAGGTCGGGTAAAAGTAGGAAATTAAAATAATGTGGACATGTGTAAAATGTTAAACACATTAATGAGGACTCGTATGTAATCGAAAATAAGCAATAAAGGCCTGGAACCCTTGGGTGAAAAGCCCTAAATCACTGGCCAGAGCATATGGTGCGCATAGCCGTCGGTGTGGAGGCCGTGTAAGTATGCGGTAAAGGATGATTCCGAGAAAAGATAAAATAAATAAGGAACATGTCGAAAATTGGGTTATGTGTTAAAATGGGTTAGTACAACCTAACTTGAATGAATGTAACTAATGTTCCGGTAAGGGTTAAATGGACAAGTAAATGCATATATCTATAAATGTCCATAAGTTAAGGTAAAAAGCCTAAGGTAAATAGGTCAAATGGATGGTTGTATAACTTAAGTTGCTAAACCCATAATTTGCATAAGTATGAATTGAAAAGTTTCTCAAATGATAGCAAGTATCTTCTAACACGGTGAATGCGTGTGTTGAAATGGTACTTTTCAATAGAAATACTAAACTATTTTTTATTGAATAAATGGGTGATTATGGTAAGGAAATGAATTGGAATAAAACCAAGTGTAGTGGTGTTAAAGTGGAACCGGGTGTGTTAAACAAAGTGACAAATGCTAAGTATGAATAAAATGAAGTCTTTACAAGATTAAGGTAAATTAATCTAGATGAGTGAGTTTTTCGAAAGTAAAATGGTTAATGTATTGAATATGTATTTTTCAAAGGTATATATATATATATATACAGAGAGAAAGAGGGGGGGTAGGCTCCTGTGCACACTAAGTTTGCACATGTGATGGCGCACACCTATTTTTTTAAAATACTAAAAAATATATTTTTGAGTCGATTTTTTATGTAATTTTTTAACATTTCAACGGACCCAAATAAAAAAATCAACTCGAATTTTTTTTGACTATTTTAAAAAATCGGTCAAGCTTTTGCAACTTTAAAGTGCTTAAGTTTGACCATTTTTTTTAAAATAGCAAAAATATATTTTTCGAGCTGATGTTTTTTATATGGGTTCCTTGAAATGTTTAAATATCACACAAAAAAAAATCAACTCAAAAATATTTTTTTTACTATTTTAAAAAAATAATGCGCAAACTTAGTGTGTACAGGATTCCGCCTCTCTCTCTCTCTCTCTCTATATATATATATATATATATATATATATATATGGGCATAGGCTCACACCCTTGTTTTGTTACGGAAGGTTGGGTGCGGGTTCATATATTGAGGACCTTATATAGCCAAGTGCATTTTATTTATTTTTCGTTAGTAGCTCTATTTACTTGGCATTGGGGTGCCCCCTATGGGTCCCACACGTAGCTTATCTTGAACTGGAATCGCATGCTAAACAAGTGAAATGTTAATCTAAAATAAAACTGGACTAGTACCATTATATAGGTTGTTTCATTACACTTCGCACCTAACGCTCAGGCCAGACCGGGTTGACTCACGGGTAACCCATAAATCTAGATCGGGTCGTTACAAACGAAAAATTGGACGATCAGGTCCGGGTTTTAGTTTTGACCGGATAAAAGTAGGAAAATGGAACAATGTGGACATGTGTAAAATGTTAAACACGTGAATGAGGACTCGTATGCAATTGGGAATAAGCAAGAAGGGACCGTAGCCCTTGGGTGGAAAGCCCTAAATCACTGGCCAGAGCATATAGTGCGCATAACCGTCAGTGTAGATCCTGTGTAAGTTTGCGGTGAAGGATGATTTCAAGAAAAGATAAAGTAAATAAGGTATATGTCAAGAAATGGGTTATGTGGTAAAATGTGTTAATACAACCTAACTTGAATGAATGTAACAAATGTTCCGGTAAGTGTTAAATGGACAAGTAAATGTGTAAATCTATTAATGTCCATATGTTAAGGTAAAAAGGCTAAAGTAAGAGGTCAAATGGGTGGTTGTGTAACTTAAGTTGTTAAACCTATAATTTGCATAAGTATGAAATGAAAAGGTTCTCAAATGATAACAAGTATCTTCTAACACGATGAATGCATGTGTTGAAATGGTACCTTTCAATAGAAAAACTAAAGTATGTTTTATTGAATAAATGGGTGATTCCGATAAGAAAATGAGCTGGAATAAAACCAAGTGTAGCGGTGTTAAAGTGTGGCTGGGTGTGTTAAATAAAGTGAGAAATGCTAAGTATGAATAATTGAAGTCTTTATGATATTAAGGTAAATTAATCTGGATGAGTGATGTGACACCTCACTTATTAAAATAAGAGGTGGCCAGCCCCATACTCCAATAATTACAGGAATCATAGATGGTCCATTCTTAGCATCACTGTAATATAAATAGTATACGGGATAACCACCCATTATAATTAAAACGGATTGTCAAAATTTAATTTGTAAGTTAAAGAAAAATATTTAAACAATACAGTTGAAAAGAAGGTGGATAGAGATAAAGACATATAATAAAACAGTAATCATATACAACAAAATAATCGAATAAGTTGTCGATTAACAGACCCGTACAATTAGGTTACACCGATTATTAAAGTACAATTTCACAATCTATAATACAAGTACAAAACTTGGGCAACACGCCCGAATGTGTAACCGCTCATAACTAGAATACAAAGCGATAGAAGAGGCTATCAAGTATCCCGTAACTGTCGTAAGGTGTTACAGCTCCAGGACACGGAGATAGAAAAGTCAATACGAGCGTCCTTGCGGCGGAGCACCTTGGAGAATATAAGATTCAAGCAAAACAAAGAAATATAAACGGGTCAGGGTCCGGTTTAATGTAATCACCGAGTGAATAAAGAGCATGACAGTTATGAATATTTAATTATCATGAATCAGCTTGTTTCGTTCACCATAAATAATGATAAGGAATCTAACTTCTCAATCTAAAAGCATAACCTAATGCAAATGTAATGATAATGATCACAATTCCATTATACAGGAGAATATGAATAAAATAATACTTACTGAGATTCAATTTCCTTCTTACCCAATTTCATTTTACCGTTCCTATTTCTCATTAGGAAACATATTCAAAGCAATTTACTTCATAAAGATCTTTATTAATCATAAAATCCCACTTTAATAAGAATAGTTATAATTTACAACATATAACAATTCTAAGACCATCCTTCCGGGTTTCCGCATTGCATGCACCCCTAAATAGCTATCATCTTCCAGGGCCTAGCACCAAGACCACCTAGGCATCCTACATCGCGTGACGCCGGGAAACGGCCATACACATTCGACAGTGAGTCATAACCACACCCGGAATTACCTCACTTCGAACAATAATCACACAATAAATAATAACCGGTCCTATGCCCGAGGACTATTGATAATACGCGAATATTGCATATTTCATCCGTCGAACCTACACATTTTAGCCCCCTCAGGTGCCTTAATCTCTATATTTATGCCCGTTAACTAGACAACCTCGGTTTATACTGTTAACATGCTATATGAGGTATAATTGGGCTTTTGTAGGTATTTAGGTACCAAGTATGGGATCCGGACGCATTCCGCGCAATTTTCGTACACAACCGCACGTTCAAGGGCAATCCGATCATTTCACAGATTGGGTACCTGGCCCGACATCTACACGGAAGTTGTATATCTCCTCGCTAGCTTCGCGTGGCCACAAACGGTGCATGATTCCGAGTCCGTATGATAAAGTTACGGCGAATTGAGCGGAGATGGAAAGCATGCCAAAACAGGGGAAACAGCAGGCTACCCTGCTTGATCGATCGATCGAGCCTGAGGGTCGATCGATCGAGCCTTCTTATTTTTGCCACGATTTACACTATCGATCGATCGACCACAGGGGTCGATCGATCGATCCCCTGTTTTTCCAGCAGATATTTTCTCTTCTTTTCTTTCTTCTTTTCTTTTATTCCAACTTACTACTTAAGCCAATTTTTGTTGTAATAAGGAGGGATTCAGTAGACAAAATGATTTTAGGTTATAATAGCTTAGGTTTTGAGGGTTTTTAAGAGTTGTTCTTCAATTGTTCTTGGATTGACACCCTTTTGGATTGATTGTTGCACTATTCATCATCCCCTCCATTTATATAGTTTGTATTTCCTTCTTTCTTGCTTTTATAGTTTGATTTACATGCTTTCTTAATTAGATTCACATGCTTTCTTCACTTGCTTTGTAGTATAGATTTATCGCCCATTTACCGCGTTTTTAACATGCTTTCTAGCTAATCTAAATTAGGTTGTGTTTGAATGGAACTCACTCGAGTTGACGCGTTGCTTTGCTTTGGTGATGGTGTTTACGGTTCTATTTCGGGTGCGTTGTCCTAGTTATTACGCCTAGGAGATTTGACGGGGCATATCATGTATGTCCCGTGCTTACGACCTTTCGCGCGTAATTTTCGAGATATTTGTTGACGCCAAAATCTTATTAGGCTTTTATGATGATTTAGGGCGTGACAACCCTTGATTTAATTAACTGTCGAAACGAGACGCACGTGTAATAACCCGTCGACCCATGGAACCATTTTATACAAATTAACTCGGGTGAGGGATATTCGACGCAACCTATAGTTTTACTCGCTTTCATAATCTAGTTTCAATACACTCGCCTAGATTACTATTTCCCTTTTATACATCTTTCCCTTTTTAGTTTCTAAACACCTTTTACACTTTTATTCCTGAATTAATAATCTGTTGCGATCTATCGAACACTCCCTGTGGATTCGATACCCGACTTACCGTTGTACTCACCAGTTGAGTGTAGTCGTAACATAGGTTTTTTTTTTATAGAGTTGGTGAGCCGAATATAAAACGACCGGCGCGTAGGTGACTCTCGCGCCGCGGCGAAACCCAGCTCCATCAAATGGCGTCGTTGCCGGGGATGTGTTTTGTTATAAATTGTAATTGTATTATTAGTTCGTAGTAATCTTTTCTTTGTATTTGTATTCTTTCTTTTAACCCTTTTTTGCAGGACTTCTACATTTGAGCGCCTAGGAACGCTTGAATTCACCGCCGCACATCATTGTTGTGGAAGTCGCCCTCTCGAGCCTTCGTTGAGGTAAGCATGTCTTATTCTAACTTTTCTGGTAATCCTAATGATAATTCTCAAAATTTCCGTAAACCTTTGACTTTTGGTCAATACTTGCAATCCCAAAAAGTTGCAACATCTAAAATGACATTGGGTGAGTATTACGAAAGTCAAAGTTTGGATTACAGCAATTTTGTGCATGATCATTCTGATTTTGGGTCGCAAGATCCTTATGATAAGAATTTTGAATCCAATTGTAATCATTTTCAAAATTCCTATGTTAATGATTTTGAGTGTAGTCCCGAGAACAATTTCCAAACTTCCCATTTTCAAGAATCCGCTCCTCGCCCTATGACTTTCGGTGAGGGATTGCGTATGCTTGAAAATGAGAGGATTGAAGAACGTTATCGGGAAGAAAATCGTTGTTGGGAACACGACTTGGATTTACTATTTGAATCCGACGACGACTTTTCTTCGGAGACTGCCGAAGTCGAGGACTGTTTTGAACCAAATGAGGACTTCGTTCCTACTTTGGAACAAATCATCCTTGACTTGACCCACGGTATAGTAGATAATGAAAATGAGGATGAAAAAGGCATGGTATCTATTTGCAATGAATTCGTTTCTTCATTGATTTTCAAAGAAGAAAGTTTCATTGTAAACGATCCTATTTCTCCTGAAATTCAATTCTCAAGTAATGATCACTCATCGCCTGAGATTGAATTTCTTTCATCCCCGTCTTCATTATATACTGTCGTACCAATTCGAGTACCCAATGAATCGGTTCAAAACTTTTTAGTTCCAAACCTTTTCACCGACGAGGAGTACTCGCTCGAGCCGCTTTCCATAACGGCATCTTTGCCCTCATGTGCGCCGCCTCCCGTTCCAACTTTAAAATACTCGGGAGTTGATTCATGTTTTCTCGGCCCTCATGTGTATTTGTTGCCCGTCCTATCCAAATCCCCCATCCTCCCACCCAACGTTTCAATTGGGGATGGTTCACTTTTACCGCCTCACACATGCCTTCCGTCGTTCGAACGGAATTCCTATTTTCCGGGAGGCATGCATGTTCGGGAGGGTCCACCGTTGATCCGCCAAATTCAAATTGTGTTTTGGATGGACCCTCAAAAGTTTAAACTTTTAGTATATAGTTAATTGCACATCCTAAGTGTAGGTTGTATATACTAACTTCTTCATTTTTTGTTTTTCTTCATATTAGCCTAGTGTAATTAGTTAATCTCTTTTTATTTCTTTTTGTATGATTGGTTCTAACTCTTTTGTAGGTTCAACGCACTTGAATTTGCGGAGACTATGCATCCCGGCACAAATTCCTTAAGAAAACAATCAAAAAAGTCACAAAAACATTTTTACCTTTATTTTTCACACACACATCCTCACGCATTTGCATTTGTTTTTCTTTTTTATTTTATTTTATTTTTCATTTTTATCGTGAATATGCGTGTGTGTTGCTCATTGTACATATTTTTATTTTTTTGGTTAGCATAGGCCTTTTTGTGTGTATATTTAAGCCTGTGTGTAATTAATTTTATTTTTATTTTATTTTTTATTTTTTTTTTATTTCATATTATTATATATATACTATATATATATTTATTTTATATTTAAACCCCCCCATTATCCCTGAATTGCAATTCCCCCCCCCCCAATTTAAAAAAGGAATGCAGTTTGCCTGGCCCTGCTTGATCGATCGATCGAAGGCCAGGCTCGATCGATCGATCGAGCAGTTAAGGCCGAGGACTGCCTACTTTTTTCCCCACTTTTCTTATTCTCTCTTCTCCTCTCTCAAATTATTTCGTGCCCTAGTTTTTTCCCACACCACATTCTCTCAATTTCTTCCAATTTTTACATATTCAAGGTATAATTCTTCCTACTTTGGCTTGTTTTTGTAGTTTTTGGTAGATTTTTGTTATAAATTCCATGTTTTTACCATTTCTTGACATTGTTTGAATGTGTTGCTTTTCCCCCTAATTTGTGTTGTTCCAACATGTTTCTTTCATAATTATTGATGCAAATCCACTCATGAACACATTATTATTGCTGCATTGTTGTTTTGTTCATGAGTGGGGCGATTTTGTTGGTTCAATGTGGTATTTTTCAACCTTGACGCACATTGCGCACGCCAAGTGTTCGTCAAAATGCCTAAAACAGTTTTAAATCCAATTTTTGACGCACACTTGGGTGATTTTCATTTCTTGTTGCATTCTGACATTTTTCATCGCAATGTTGCATTTTTTTTCACCTCGGTTTTGCGCACTTGCACCTCCATTTCAACTTGTACACTACTAACCATTAATTATGCTTACAATTTTTTTTGTCTTGCCTAATTCTTGTTTTGTAGGTTGAAATGGCACCGAAGAAATACAGCTCTACTAGGTGTGTGCCCGCCGGGGGCGTTGATGGTTTCCGCTGCAAGCAGGAGCGGGATTGGTTCCGCGCACACTTTCATACATCCGAGCGTCCGCTTGGATATCATTTTGCGTGGGTCCTTGAGGAAATACCGAGGGAGGCGCGTGTTCTGTTGCGCCGTCAGGGGTGGGAGCCCTTTCTTGCTACTAACGGGCGCGTCAACGAGGAGCTGATCCGTATTTTCTACGCGACGTTAGTAGAGGTAAAGGGCAGTGGGCCGACTACATACGAGGCTATGGTTCGTGGGGTGAGGATACCCTTCAGCATTTCAGATTTGGCAGATTATATGGGTGTTCCAAACCCCGCGGATGCAGTCAGTTTCATGGATGGGACCATCTTCGGCCGGGGGACATTGATAGAGGCTCTTGCACCGGGCGAGGCGTGGAAAAAGGGTGCTTTCCGCTCGGCTACGATGGAGTACTTACCGAGGTTATTGCACTACATCAATGTCCACTCTTTCATGGTGACGAACAACCGGTCAGAGGTTCGTCACAAACATGCCGCATTGATCTACACGATGATTAATGGTTTGGGCAATATCAGTTTGCCCCGTATCTTTCTAGACATGATGTGCGCGACAGCTAAAGAGATCGCCTGGAGGTTTTCCCTTCCCTTTCCTGCCCTCATTACGAGGATATGTATTTCGCACGGTTGCCCTGAGTTGGACGCTGACCGTAAGCATGACCCACTCGCGCTTCTCTCCAAGGATAATATTTCAAAAATGCTAAGGCACGAGTGGGGGTAACCGGGAGGTAAGAGACAGGGGGCAGAGGTGGCTGATGAGCCGGACGATGAGGAGGATGAGATCAGGGAGATGGAGATGGGTGAGGGTTCTCACGCGCCACACACTGATGATGATGCCCGCTTTGCGGCATTCCAGGCCGTGCAGGACCAGCGCCGGGAGGAGACCCAGCTCAGGTGGGCTACATGGGAGTCCCGCCTGGACCAGTTTCAGGCTGAGCAGCGGCAGGAGTGGGTCGTGCAGAGGCAGGCGAGGGCACAACACAGACAGGACTATCGGATGATGCAGCGGATGATAAGAGATCTTTATCTGCAGCGCAGTGATTCCGACACACCGTTGCCTCCTCATTTTCAGGACCCCTCTGATCCTAGTGGTTCTGGCCACTAGGCTGCTGTTGTACTGGGTTATTTTTGTATTCTGGGATCGGATAGCATATTGTACTTTTTATTTTTTATTTTTTATTTTTTTTATTTGTTTTCCTTTTATTTCACTAGTTGTAATGTATTAAGTGATTTTGTATTGAACTTATGAAATGAGAAATGAAAATTAAGTTTGTGGTTGTTTATTGGATTTTGATGTGTGTGACCTTCCATTTTATAAAATCAAAAAGTTCACCATCAATTTATCTAGTATTTGCACTTCAGCCCCTCTATATTATTGTGACTTGTGACATAGATTCTCTTAACTTAATACATCGGTACATATTCTTCATATGCTTTATACTAACTTGTTTTGCAGCTTCATTTGGACTTGTACTTATGGAGATCGCTCCACATGTGGGTAATATCATTCTTTTCCTAGCTTTGTGTTGTGTTCTTTGATGGACGCATTGGGTACAATACAACATTCAAGTTAGGGGTGTAGGATATTCTATCCATTTTGCTGTTTAGTCCTTGGATTTGATTACAATTTAGTTACAAAGCATGTTTTTGTTAAAAATTTGAAAATTTTCAAAAATATTTTCTCTCTTTTTTCTCCTTTATTGGGCATTTTGCCCTTGTTTTCGATGATAAATTGTAATAATTGCCTGATCAAATAGACAATTCAACGATGCATGTTCTCAATTTTAGAAGTTATTAGATTTTAGTCCCTAAATAATTGATATTATGAATAACTTCATGAATTAAACTTTAATCCGTGAGCACATGCACCATTCTTGTTATATTGATTTGGTTTAAGATTTTTATAACTCGGTATGCTTTTGTTGCATTGTATATACTTACACCGCGTGAGATTAGACACTTATCTTCATTTGTGAGTGTATACACTATTCTTTCCTCTTTGAAAACGTTACAGTCGTTGGTAATCTCTTTATTCTTTCATTGACCGTTCATTAAATGAGTTCAAACTTGAAATGTGTTACTTGAGCATGATTTTTATATATTGTTTTGACTCGAGAATTGCGTAAACTTTGTGAAATGATCATAGGCCATCTTTGTATATCACCCATATGACCTTGACCTCACCCTTTATATGTTCCCTAGTCAACCCACTTGAGCCTAAATACTAGCCTTTCTTTTCATTACCCAAAATCCCATATCCAACTCCAAATTGGAGTTTTATACCATACATATTACCTTACACACCCTTGTTTGGATTGTTGCTTAGGATTGAATGATATTGTTGTGTTGTGGGTGCAATTTGAGTATGAAAAGAGTAAGAAGTGAAAAGAAAAATAGTGAAAAAGAGTGAAAAAGATAAAGTTGAAAACAAAAGAAAACAAAAGAGAAAAAGTGAGAAAAAGGAAGAAAAGAAAAAGAAAGAGAAAGTTGTATATGTTGTGTATATAGTTCAATAATCTTTGATTACTCTCCCCGAAAGTCATATCTAATGCCTTTTGGAACTTGTTTTCCATTTTTGAAATTGCCCACTTTTTCCATTATTCCGAGTTTCATCCCCAAACACTTTGAATCCGTATATACATCCCTTTCATTTCGTACCCTAACCTAGCCTACATTACAACCCTATACAATTCCTATGTGATCTTAAGTTGATGTAATTCAAATGTTTAAATAGTTTTGATAATCTGTGAAAATGCATTTCGCCTCTTTTATATGTGCGGTATCCTTTCACTGAGATTGTAATTTTTATTTCCTATATAGCGTTCTTCAATTGTGACATGTGCGCGGCCTAGTTTCCCTTTACATTTACTCCTTATGCCCGCATGTCCCGTGTGTTACCTCCCTGTTTCAAGTGAATTCATTTGATGAGTGTGATGCCCGTGAGGATTGACTTTTATGCATGCTTTGATATTTAGTATCCGAGTTATTTAAGTTTTTTGCCAAATCATACTTTGCATATGCTCACTCCCCTCCCACATGTTAGAGTTTCAATTCATTGAGGTGCATTCGATAATGTTAATAACAACGGACTTCTCACGCGAATTCGTTTGCTATGCTAATAACATGTTGAAATCTTGTTCGCACTGATGAGTTTGTCTTACTTGATTGGGCATATTTTGAGGAAACTTTATGATGTTTGTGGGTTTCATCCTGAAAACCCTCACGAGACGACACTCGTCCACTAGGGTAACCTAGGGGTTTAATGGCTTATTGCATATGCTAAATGCAATCGAATCGCCCCCGAAAGTGGCTTTATGCTTTGATACCATATTTTTTTACTATCTCCTGTGTTGGTTTACTTGTTCTTCCTGTTGCATCCTATTTCATTTCTAGGGACTAGCAATGTGTAAGTTAGGGGGTGTGATAATACGCGAATATTGCGTATTTCATCCGTCGAACCTACGCATTTTAGCCCCCTCGGGTGCCTTAATCTCTATATTTATGCCCGTTAACCAGACAACCTCGGTTTATACTGTTAACATGCTATATGAGGTATAATTGGGCTTTTGTAGGTATTTAGGTACCAAGTATGGGATCCGGACGCATTCCGCACAATTTTCGTACACAACCGCACGTTCAAGGGCAATCCGGTCATTTCACAGATTGGGTACCTGGCCCGACATATACACGAAAGTTGTAGATCTCCTCGCTAGCTTTGCGTGTCCGCAAACGGTGCATGATTCTGAGTCCGTATGATAAAGTTACGGCGAATTGAGCGGAGATGGAAAGCATGCCAAAACAGGGGAAACAGCAGGCTGCCCTGCTTGATCGATCGATCGACCCTAGGGGTCGATCGATCGAGCCTTCTTATTTTTGCCACGATTTACACTATCGATCGATCAACCACAGGGGTCGATCGATCGATCCCCTGTTTTTTCAGCAGATATTTTCTCTTCTTTTCTTTCTTCTTTTCTTTTATTCCAACTTACTACTTAAGCCAATTTTTGTTGTAATAAGGAGGGATTCAGTAGACAAAATGATTTTAGGTTATAATAGCTTAGGTTTTGAGGGTTTTGAAGAGTTGTTCTTCAATTGTTATTGGATTGACACCCTTTTGGATTGATTGTTGCACTATTCATCATCCCCTCCATTTATATAGTTTGTATTTCCTTCTTTCTTGCTTTGATAGTTTGATTTACATACTTTCTTAATTAGATTCACATGCTTTCTTCACTTGCTTTGTAGTATAGATTTATCGCCTTTATTCCCGCTTTCCATTTATTGCGTTTTTATCATGCTTTCTAGCTAATCTAAATTAGGTTGTGTTTGAATGGAACTCACTCGAGTTGACGCGTTGCATTGCTTTGGTGATGGTGTTTACGGTTCTATTTCGGGTGCGTTGTCCTAGTTATTACGCCTAGGAGATTTGACGGGGCATATCATGTATGTCCCGTGCTTACGACCTTTCGCGCGTAATTTTCGGGATATTTGTTGACGCCAAAATCTTATTAGGCTTTTATGATGATTTAGGGCGTGACAACCCTTGATTTAATTAACTGTCGAAACGAGACGCACGTTTAATAACCCGTCGACCCATGGAACCATTTTATACAAATTAACTCGGGTGAGGGATATTCAACGCAACCTATAGTTTTACTCGCTTTCATAATCTAGTTTCAATACACTCTCCTAGATTACTATTTCCTTTTTATGCATCTTTCCCTTTTTAGTTTCTAAACACCTTTTACACTTTTATTCCTGAATTAATAATCTGTTGCGATCTATCGAACACTCCCTGTGGATTCGATACCCGACTTACCACTGTACTCACCAGTTGAGTGTAGTCGTAACTTAGATTTTTTTTTATAGAGTTGGTGAGCCGAATATAAAACGACCGGCGCGTAGGTGACTCTCGCGCCGCGGCGAAACCCAGCTCCATCAACTATATTCACCCTGAATTCACTAGCCAGGGGACTTCACCTCATACGCGTAACTTCCCCTATGATAGCATGTAGAGAGGTGTGTATAAGCAAATTATCATTCACAAGTTTTTCCCATTTTAAAATATATATTAAGTCTTTATCTGGAGTCATAATCGTTTAGGGTTATATTTATAAATCTCAATTTTCAATTATCCCCAATAAATTTTGAGAGAGTTAATGACATCCCTATGAATCACTAGTATAAAATACCTTACCCAAATCTCTAAACTTCCAAATTTATAATCCTACTTTTTCTAATCTCAAACTAGCTTACTAGAGGAAGGAACTACCTTAACATCTATTTGAAAATCCCCAGAATGAGCCCAATTATTCCCATTCTAATCTAGGGTAGATAAATATCTAATATAAGACTCTAGAACACTATTTTACTTCATAAGAGAAGGTTCTTAGGTCCTAGGCCAAAAAGGAAAAGCTAAAAACTAAGTTGTAAAAATCCCCCAAAATAGCAGGATTTCGAATCGATTCGCCCTAGGGCCGAATCGATTCGTCCCAGGTAGCGAATCGATTCTCCCAAAAGCGAATCGATAGAGGGAACCAACACTCTGTCTCTCGCCGAATCGATTCGGCCTTACCCAAATCGATTCAACTTCCCAGACCTGTAGACTCCCCTCTTAGCGAATCGATTCGCCAGGGGGCGAATCGATTCACCCTGGCGAATTTACAAAGTTGGGGGCTACGGGTTATGAACCCTAATCTACCCAAATTTCATACTTTACTCCTCAAATCTCAACCAAATCAGCTCATGTGAATCCCAATACATCACTAAGCTAACCATACTCATTAAGACCAACTTAAATCAATTTCAATATCATAGTGAAGGGTCTAAACACCAATTTTATCACAACTCATGAATGGAAAATTCTCAAGAACACAACTAGAATGCAATTTATTCACAATAGATTATATACTTGCAAGTTAGAAACTTGCCTTAAGCTGAAATCTCGAATTCCCTTACGGTAAATGCAAGATCAAACCCATTTTCTTCAATTCTCCTTATTTCTCTTCTTTTTCCCCACAATTCTCGTCTTCTCTCTTTCTCTCTAGGTTTAGGAAGTATACACTTAGGAAACAAGGAGGGTTGCAAGACTTAATCGTGCCCTTAGCATTTATTCCCATTTTTAAACGTTAATACACCATTAAAATGACACATAACTACATAATTGAGTCATAACCTGTCAAAAGTGCCTGAAACCCAAAAATACAATATGACACTTATTTTGACTATCTCGACTATTTCGGGATTGACCGCACCCTCTAAATTGACATCCGAAATAATATAAATCATTTAAAGTTCCAACTTCATTTAAACCATAAATGTCATTTAAAGCACAACGACACCATAAATCGTAACATAATGCTATTTATATTCACATAACAGTAAATATGCAAAATCTAGTAAATATTATCTTTTAAATCAGTTAAAATAATATTTACTCCATTATCCAATATTTTATATAATTTCCTCACACGGTAAATTAATATAAAATAAATTTCTCAAAAGTAAGGGTTATTACATACTCCCCCCTTATAAGGAAAGTTTACCCTCAAAATTTAGGCGTACCTTGCAAAAAAAGATGTGGATACTTTTCTCACATATCGTCCTCACGCTCCCACATTGACTCCTCGGCATTGTGATGCCCCCATTGGACCCGAACCAAGGGCACCACTCGAGATCTTAGCCTTCGCTCCCCGTGATCTAAGATTGAAATTGGTTGTTCCTCGTATGAAATATCGGGCTGCAATTCGATATCCTCTAAAGGAATGTGCCAGTGAGCTCCTTCACACCTCTTATACTTTTTCAAGGATGAAACATGAAACACATCATGAATCTGTTGTAAGTGTTCCGGTAAGGCGAGTTGATAAGCTACTGGGCCTACTTTAGCTATAATAGGAAAAGGGCCTACATAGCGCGGCGCAAGCTTCCCTTTCTTCCCAAATCTCTTTATACCCTTCATTGATAAAACTTGCATCAAAACTTGATCTCCAACTCCACATGCCTTCTTTTTGCATCAGCATAACTCTTTTGACGATCTTGAGCGATTCGGATGCGATTGCGAATAAGTTCAATCTTTGAAGAAGTATCCTGGATCATTTCAAGTCCAAAAAATTTATTATCCCCTACTTCAAACCAATAAGTAGGTGATCAACAAGGTCGGCCATATAATGCTTTATATGGTGCCATCCCGATAGTGAATTGGTATGAATTATTATAAGCAAATTCGACCAAGGGGAGGTATTGCTCCCAACCTCATTTAAAATCAAGCACACACATTCTGAGCATATCCTCCAACATTTGGTTGACTCTTTTCATCTGGCCATCTGTTTGAGGGTGATAGGAAGTAATCAACTTCAATTCGGCTCCCATAACTTCTTGGAAAGTGAGCTAAAAATGGGAAACAAAATTTTTGTCTCGATAGGAGACTATATTAATGGGCACCCTGTGGAGTCTAACAATCTCCATAATAAATAGCCGGGCGTAACGAGCAATATTGTAGTCTGTACGTACCGGTAAGAAATGTTCCGACTTGGTGATGACCCAAATGGAATCATGACCGCTTTGTGACGTTGGCAATCCAGTAATAAAATCCATCGAGATGCTATCCCACTTCCATACCGGTATTTTTAAGGGTTGTAATAATCTCATCGATTGCTGATGATCTACCTTCACCAGTTGACAAGTAGTACATTGGGAAACAAATTCAAAAATGTCCTGTTTCATACCCGCCCACGAATATTGACGGTGCATGTCTTGGTAAATTTTGTCTCCACCAGGATGTACTATAAATTTGGACCCATGAGATTCTGTTATTACAGTCCGTCTTAAATCCCCCTCATTTGGGACAACTAGTCTCCCATGGAAACGTAACCCACCCTCAAAACTTATAGAGTAGGATTCCACTCCCTCAGTTAACAATTGGCGTATACGGCCCTGACAACCTTTGTCCCCTCCTTGAGCTTCCACAACCCTTGCCACTATCATAGGTGTAATGGTCTACACCGACATAAATGCCCTTGAAACGCGTACTCTTAGCTAAGCTCCTTCCATTTAGCCTTCCATACCGTTGCTAACTCCCTCTAGGGTTTCCGACTCAACGCATCTGCCACTATATTAGCCTTACCCGGGTGATAGTGAATATCAAATTGGTAGTCTTTCACAAACTCCAACCACCGACGCTGTCGCATATTTAAATCCTTTTGCGAAAAAAAATATTGCAATGACTTGTGGTCCGTGAAAAGACTAAACTTCTCTCCCAGGAGGTAATGTCTCCAAATCTTTAAGGCGAAAACCACTGCAGCAAGTTCCAAATCATGAACTAGATAATTCTTCTTATAGGGCTTTAGCTTGCGATAAGCATAAGCAATAGCCCAATGCTCTTGCTGTAGCACACCTCCCAACCCATGCAGAGATGCGTCCGTAATGACCAAATATTCCAACCCCGGCCTCGGTAACTCAAGTACTGGAGCAGAAGTCAATTTATCTTTCAGCTCATCAAAAGCTAGTTGACAAGAATTATCCCAAACAAACCTCACTCCCTTCCGAGTTAAATTTATCAAAGGGCTAGCAATTTTAGAAAAACCCTTAATAAATCTGCGGTAGAAGCCAGCCAAACCCAGAAAACTGCGAATCTCTGTAGGTGTCGTGGGCTGACCCCATTCCCTCACCGCAACAACTTTACTCGGGTCTACTAAAATACCCCGAGCTATCACAATGTGACCTAAAAATTGTGTAAGGTCATTTTTTACCATTGTCAATATGTATGTCGTACGTCGTTACACCGTTGAAGAAATTCAAGATTGCATCTACATCAATGGATCCAAATATCAAAGCGTCATGAACTTGGTATAGTTTGTCTGGTAAACCGGACCAATTCGGTCCTATTAAAAATGAACCGATCCGGCATCAAAAATAGACCGATCCGATTCGCATCAAAACCAGCATACCCCGGATCGAAGCTGAACCGATAAAGTGATTTTAAAAATGAACCGATCTGGCACCGGACCGATCCAGCATCAAAATCAGACCGATTCGGATTTGATAATCACAAACAGATCCGCCTAGATTTTTTCCACCAAGTTTCCTATATATATACCTATTTCGGTGGTGTATTTTCGAAGACTTTGACAGACGATTTTGAGAGTTTAAATACTCCTGGTCTTCATAATTTTTGAGTCCCAAGACTCATGTTTTGATTCACACAACTTTGCCAAACCTTTGTGAATCCGTTTGCAACCCAAGAACACAACCTTGTGTTTGTTCATACTCTTGTGGAGAAGACCGTCCTTCTTCTTTATTGCTGCCCTCCTGGAAAGGGAAAGTTCCAGCCGTCGACTACAGAACCCACACCCGTGGGTATTTATGTGTCACTGTATTTTCATTGTAATCCATGTAATTGTATCTTACAAAATTATAGTGAAAATAAAAGGTTTTGCCCCTTTGGGGGATTTTTCTTCACATGTGTGTGTTTGAATGTTCTTTCATGTTTCATCATCTTATTTAATCACATATAAATGCATGTTTAGGACTTAATTGATAAAAACTGAGTTTAATTAAATAATATCTCTATTTGAATGCACGCGCACTCTTTCAAATTGGTATCAGAGCCAATTACACAACTTTAGCGTGTAATGATCCGCAAAATTTTTCTAAGATATCAATTTTTAAAAAAAATGATTTTTGAAAACGAGTGTGTTCATAATGGAGAAATTATATAATAAAATGCCAGTTTTTTACGAAACAAACTATGCATACTGGAAAGCCCGCATGAGATCTGCATTAAAAGCCATTGATGAACGTGTCTAGATTTTTGTTGAAAGAGGGTGGACTCCTCCCTCCGTCACTGTTGAAAATGTGACTAATTTAAAACCTTTCACCACTTGGACTAAAGAAGAATTTAAATGGTCATCTTTTAATTCTAAGGGTTTAAGTGCTATTTTAGGATCTGTCACACCTGATGAGTTCAAACGCATAATGACGTGCACCACCTCAAAAGAGGCATGGGATGTTTTACAACTCACCCATAAAGGAACTAATGCTGTGAAATAGTCTAAACTGCAAAATTTAACAACTCAATTTGAAATCATCACCATGCATGAAACTGAGTGTTTTGATGATTTTTATGCTAGGCTATCTGATATTGTTAATACTATCTTTAATCTTGGTGAACACATTCCTAATGCTAGAGTTGTTAAAAAGATTATTCGTTCTCTTCCTAAGTGTTTTATCCCTAAAGTCACTGTGCTAAATTCTATGGGTAATATAAATAAGCTAAAATTGGAGGAACTTGTAGGAGACTTGCAAACATATGAAATTGATATGTTTCCTAAAACTGCTAAGTCTAAAGATAAGGGAATTGCACTTAATGCCCAAGAGAGAAAGAGTGAGGGGTCGGCAAGAAAGAGAGTTGAGTCATCTAGAAAGAGGGAGATAGAAATGTCAGATTCCGAGTGTGAGTTTGATCTAGATGATTTGGCCCTTTTTGCTAAAAATTTCAAGAGAATTCTCAAATTCAAGAAAAATGGTAATTTTAAAGATAAAAAGAAGTTTGAGAAAAATAAGTTTGAAAAGAAAAATGAAAAAGTTTGTAAAGATCCTCCTATGAAAGAAAGTGAGAGATGCTTTGAGTGCGACGGTAGGGGTCATAGAGCTTTTGAGTGTGCTACTAGGCTGAACAGAGAAAAGGGTAAAGTTATCCTTAATGCTACCCTTAGTGACGACAGTGAGGTCGAGTCGGTGGATTCAAGAGACGAGTCACCGCATGATTGTAACTTCACCGCATTCATGACTAGTTATGTGATCACTTCTAGTACTCCTCACGATAATGAGGATGCTGCATCACAGGGACACCTCGACAGTGAGATCGATGTTAGTGAGGGGGAGGATGACACAAGTGAGAGCGAGAGTGATCTTCAACGCGCCTACGCCGAGCTATATTCTGAGTTTTTTAAAACTAAAAAGCGTAACAAAGCGTTATCTCTTAGGATCAACGCTTTAGAGGAAGACTTAAAAAAAGCGAGAGAGAGAGAGTCCTCTACCTGCACTACCTTAAGAGAGAGAGAGAGTTTGTCTATCTGTGTTGAGAAAGAGAGTTTGTTTAGTGTGTGAGAGAGAGAGAGAGAGTTGTTTTGAGAAAGAAAGAGGGGACTTGACTAAACAAGTGGCTAATCTTATGAGTGACCTCCATTCCTCCGTGGAGACTTGGAAGAAACGTGAAGCCCTTGTAGCCCAGCTTACTCATGATCTTGAGAGAGCACGAAAAGTCAAGGTACAAATCGAGGACAGATCTGGGAAGATGAAAAAGATGCTCCTCGGCCCGGCTTTATGTTTTGGTGATCGACAGGGAATTGGTTATGATGGTGCCTCCACGTCCCAAATTGCACTTGGACCAGTCCCTGAGTTTACTACAACTCCTTATCGCCATCGCCAAATACCACGAAGGAGAGTTTGACCAAGAAAAGCAAGCCAAGGTCTGCCTAATACTGTGTTCTTTTGTACATATTGCAAAAGAAAAGGCCATCTGAGGGAGTTTTGCTATAGTTTGTGTCGGACACGACGTACTACTGCTCCACCACGTCATACTGATGAGTTTGTCAGTCTGAGAGAGCGTGTTGAGTTTTTAGTTGCCACGTCACAGAGTTTGATGAAGGAATTCCGACGGATGTCTGTGCCATCAGTGAATGCTTCTCACATCCCGGCTAAAACCAACAACAACAAGGGTAAACAAAAGGTTACCACTTCTTGGGTGCCTAAGAAAGATAAGAAATCCATTGTTGTCCATGCCACTCTCAAAGCTCATAATACCTCACAGTGGTATTTTAATAGTGGGTGCTCCAGACACATGACAGGTGATGCCTCATTTTTTACCTACCTTGAGGATTATAAGGATGGTAGGGTCACCTTTGGAGATGGGAGTAAGTCTAGCATTATAGGACGAGGTACAATAGAGTTACCAGGATTTCTTAAGCTAGAAAATGTTTTGTACGTCAATGGTTTGAAAGCAAATCTTCTCGCATTAGCCAGTTGTGCAATGATGACTTTGCAGTAAAGTTTGGTCGGGATGCATGTAAACGTCTACAATCAAGTCGGTAAACTTTTAGTGCAAGGGGTGAGGACCAAGGATAATTGCTATGGGATTGTGCCCACTTACTCACTTGTCTGCAACAGCGCCACGATCACTCCTATGAATTTGTGGCACCAACGTTTAGGTCACGTGAACTTTAGAGACTTGACTCGTTTAGCCAAAAAGGACCTAGTACGTGGCTTACCATCACTTGGAAAGTCAACTTCCACGATTTGTGGACCCTGTCAGTTGGGAAAGCAAATTCGTAGCACCCATAGGAAGTTGCATTCCATTACCACCTCCCAAGTACTTGAGCTTATTCACATGAATCTTATGGGTCCTATTCGTACTGAGAGTCTGGGTTGTAAGTGGTATATCCTCGTAATGGTCGACGATTTCTCCAGATACTCGATTGTAGGTTTTCTAAGGGAGAAATCTAATGCTGTAGAATTTTTAAAGACCAAGTGTCGTGTCCTACAAAATCAACACGGAGTCACTATTAATAGGATCCATAGTGACAACGGCACAGAGTTTAAGGAAGAAAAAGTAGATCTCTACTATGATAGCCTTGGGATCAACATGAGTTTTCTGCTGTGAAGACTCCTCAACAAAACGGGATTATTGAGAGAAAGAATAGGATGATCCAGGAAATGGTTAGATCTATGCTTCTAGGTCATAATGTTTCTAGGAGATTTTGGGCAGAGGCAGTGTCTACTGCATGCCACATGGTGAATAGGATTTACCTTCGTCCACACACTCTTAAGAACCTTATGAATTGTGGACTGGTAAGAAACCCAACCTTGCATATTTTTGTGTTTTTAGGAGTAAATGCTACATCCTACGGGATCGAGAGTAATTAGGAAAGTTTGACTCCCGGAGCGACGAGGGAATATTGCTAGGATATTCATCAAATAGTAGAGCATACCGGGTTTTTAACCTAAGAGCTCTAAGGTTATGGAATCAATAAACGTCACCGTGCAAGATGACGAACCTCTAACGGCTATTAATCCTAACATTCAGTGTGAGGATGAGGACTTCTCTGGCAGTGACTTACTTATCTTTAACCCACACTCTGTGGACCCTATTCCTGTTCTAGGGGACACACCTGCTTGGGTTTGCAAGAGTCATGATCCTTCTGCCATTGTTGGCGATCCCACTCTTAGGGTCAAGACTCGTGCTCAACTAGAGAACGTCGTTAGCCAATTTTGCTACACGTCTCAAGTCGAGCCTAAGAATCACAAAGAAGCACTCAAGGATGAACACTGGATACTTACTATGCATAATGAGCTGCTTCAGTTTGAAAAGAATAATGTCTGGTAACTAGTCCCCCAACCTAGTGAGACTAATGTCATAGGTACTAGGTGGATTTTCAAGAATAAAATGGATGAAAATGGTACCATAATCAGAAACAAGGCTAGGTTGGTCGCTCAAGGCTACACACAGATAGAGGGTGTAGACTTTGGGGAGACATTTGCTCCTGTTGCGAGTCTTGAGTCCGTCCGCTTACTACTCGCCATCGCATGTCATCTGCGCTTTAAGTTATATCAGATGGATGTCAAGAGTTCCTTTCTGAATGGCATTCTACAGGAGGAGGTTTATGTGGAACAACCAAAGGATTTGAAGACCCTAATCACCGGGATCACGTCTATTATCGGAGGAAAGCCTTATATAGTTTAAAGCAAGCACCCCGTGCTTGGTACGAGAGGCTTACTTCCTATCTCTTAGCCCATGGCTTCAAGAGAGGGGGAGTAAATATGACGTTGTTTGTCAGGAGAGATGATGGTGTTATTTTGGTTTCCCAGGTTTATGTGGACGACATAGTCTTTGGATCCACATGCTCACCACTTTGAGGAAGAGATGAAAAGTGAGTTTGAGATGAGCATGGTAGGTGAGCTTACATTCTACCTTGGTCTCCAGGTTCGTCAGCTAGAGGATGGGATGTTCATCTCCCAATCCAAGTATGCTAGAGACCTAGTGAAGAAATTTGGTTTAGACTTCGCTAAGCATGCACGTACACCTATGAGTACTTCTATCAAGCTTAGTAAGGACACTTCAGGCAAGGAGGTAAAGCAAACCTTATATCGGAGTATGATAGGTAGTCTTCTCTACTTGACTCCCAGTCATCCCGACATAGCCTTTAGTGTTGGAGTCTGTGCGCGATATCAGGCATCTCCGAAAGAGTCACACTTACTCGCTCTAAAACGTATTATCAAATACGTGAGTGTGACTCTCTCATATAGTATTTGGTATTCCTTTGATACCGATGATCGTTTATTCTCCTATTCAGATGTCGATTAGGCCGAGGATGCAGATGGTTGTAGGAGCACTTCTGGTGGGTGTTTCTATTTTGGTTCTGCTCTTGTCTCTTGGTTGAGAAAGAAGCAAAACTTCATCTCTGTATCCACTGCGGGGGCTGAGTACATCGCCGCCGGGAGTTGTTGCACGCAACTCTTGTGGATGAAGCAAATGTTGGGGGATTATGGGATTTCACAGGACACCATGATCATTTCCTGTGATAACACGCGCACTCTTTCAAATTGTTATCAGAGCGCGATTCACATATCCCGTAATCCCGTCTAACATTCGTGCACAAAGCACATCAGGTTACGCGAGCACTTCATACGTCAGTTAGTTGAGGAAAAGGTCGTATCCCTGAGTTTTTTTCCCACCGACTGTCAGTTAGTCGATATTTTCACGAAACCTTTAGATGCCCTTAGATTTAAGAGTCTTAGGAAATCTTTGGGGATTTGCACAGTTGACTGAGGGGTTGGTCCGTGTCTAGCATAGGATGCATTGTCATTATCATATCATCTGATTCCTATTGCTAGCTTATATCTTTAGTAGTTTTATTCTTTTTTTTTTACATTTCTTTTAAAAATCCAAAAAGATTTTCTTTTTATAAAAGCACAAAAAGATTTTTGTATTTTGTTTACACCTTTTATGGATGAGAATTTAAGATAGCCAAGTCACAACTTCATTCCATATATCCATGTGACTGTTTGATAGAGATTTGAGACGCTGCATTATTTCATCCATGTGCTTTACATTGTTTGGAGTCTTTGAGATGTTATTAGTGATATCTTTCTACATGTTTGACTCCTATCTCCTTTATTGCACACATGCATGGCTTTATTTGATTATTTCACTTGTCTATCACATATTGGCTTGAGTGTTTCCATCCCAATTTTGCCTATACAATGTACAATATACGATAAAACTTGATAAGATTGGAATGCATGTAAAAACCATTTGGTGAGACTGTGTGTTTATTTGAAAATGGGGAAGGGCTGCGAAAGGTTCATTTAGCCTTTGTGATTTCTAAGCCACCGTTAAAAAGGACCTAAAAATTGAGGTATTTTATTATCCGAGGTCCAAAGAGGTTAAAATAGCCCGACTAAATTTATAGGTAATAAAATGCAATTCATGTCAAATATGGGCCATTAGGTTTCACCATCAATTCTCTAAAGTTTGAAAATTTAGATTACCTCTATTCGAGATATAAATCTGAGGGAGTTTGGTTGGAGAATTTAATCGGGTTTGCATTTTTTTGAAAGTCCTAAAAAATCATGAAATCGTTTTGGACGTTATTGGTGTGAAAATCTCTTTGAGCTTTGATTTGTTGATTTGATTAAGTCAATGTCTCGTACCATTTTTTTCACCAAATGAAGCATTTGAGTTCATTCGTTAGGAGTATCCAATATTCATCGTGCACATATGTTATGTTTGTATACATTGATTTTCCTATCGAATTTGATCACACCCCTACATTTACGCTATCATCGACTTGGTTGTTTTGTGTTCGTTCATTGTGTGATTTTTTTATATATTGTGTGTGAAATTTTTTTAAAAATTCAAAAATAGCGGTTTATTACCATGTGACAGTCTTCATGTGCCTCTATTTTTGCTTCTCATATCTATCTATTTGGGGACATCATAAAAAGGGAGAGAAAGAATTATCATATTATGGGGGAGTTTTGAGTTTGAGGATCTATTTTAAATTGGTATTTATGTTTAGCTTATTTCAAACTCGATATGTCACGTGATATTTGCCTTTATCTCATGTGTGTAGGTACAAAGATTGATAATCATATATTGTACACCCTGATGAGAAAAGCTTTCAGAAGTGTTGAAGATTTGAAGAGCAAACTATGAAGACTTATTTATTTGTATCTTTCCAGTTTTGGGTTCATGGAAGGGTACATTTGTATAGGAAAATTGGCATTTGATAATTCGGATATTTTTTATGTTTGTACCAGCATAGACATAGGGGGATATTTGTAAGGTCATTTTTTACCATTTTCAATATGTATGGCGTACGCCGTTACACCGTTGAAGAAATTCAAGATCGCATCTACATCAACGAATCCAAATATCAAAGCGTCATGAACTTGGTATAGTTTTGTCTGGTAAACCGGACCGATCCGATCCTATTAAAAATGAACTGATCCGGCCCCAGACCAATCCGGCATCAAAAATAGACCGATCTAATTTGCATCAAAACCAGTATACCCCGGATCAAAGCCGAACCAATAAAGTGATTTTAAAAATGAACCGATCCGGCATCAAAATCGGACCGATACGGATTTGATAATCACGAACAGATCCGCCTAGATTTTTTCCACCAAGTTTCCTATATATATACCTATTTCGGTGGTGTATTTTTGAAGACTTTGACAGACGATTTTGAGAGTCTAAAGACTCCTAGTCTTCATAATTTTTTAGTCCCAAGACTCATGTTTTGATTCACACAACTTTGCCAAACCTTTATGAATCCGTTTGCAACCCAAGAACACACCCTTGTGTTTGTTCATACTCTTGTGGAGAAGACCGTCCTTCCTCTTCATTCCTGCCCTCCTGGAAATGGAAAGTTCCAGATGCCGACTACAGAACCGACACCCACGGGTATTTCTGTGTCACTGTATTTTCATTGTAATCCGTGTAATTATATCTTACAAAATTATAGTGAAAATAAAAGGTTTTGCCCCTTTGGGGGATTTTTCCTCACATGTGTGTGTTTGAATGTTCTTGCATGTTTCATCATCTTATTCAATCACATATAGATGCATGTTTAGGACTTAATTGATAAAAATTGAGTTTAATTAAATAGTATCTCTATTTAAACGCACGCACACTCTTTCAAACTGCACTTCTTGTAGCCAAAAACCACACTTCTCGAACTTGGAATATAATTGATGATCCCTCAAGGTCTGCAGGACCAATTGTAAATGCTTAGCATGGTTGACTACAGTTTGAGAATACACTAGGATGTCATCAATAAACATGATAATAAACTAGTCTAGGAAGTCTCGAATCACTTTATTCATAAGGTTCATAAACACTACAGGAGAATTTGTTAGCCCAAAAGGCATAATCAAAAAATCATAGGACCCATATCTAGTTAAGAACGCGATTTTGGACACATCTTGCTCTCTGACCCGCAGCTGATGGTACCCAGTCCTCAAATCTATTTTAGAGAAGTACGACGCTCCTCTTAACTGATCAAAAAATTCATCAATTCGAGGTAATGGGTATTTATTCCTGATGGTAACTTTATTCAACTCCCAGTAATCTACTCACAACGAGAGGAAACCATCTCTCTTCTTCACAAATAATACAGGAGCTCCCCACGGCGACGTACTACGCCTAATAAACCCCTGTTCTAACAACTTCTGAATCAGATCTATTAACTCCCTCATCTCAACAGGAGCCATACGGTACGGAGCTCTAGCAATCGGACACGTTCCTGGTGCTAAATCAATCACAGACTCAATCTCCCTACTTGGAGGTAAACCCGGTATCTCCCGAAAAACATCTTCGAAGTCTCTAACAACCAGAATTGAATCAAAAGGAAATGATTATATCATGATAAGTCTTCTCCGCAATGCAATACAAATAAGTGCTAGAACCTCCCTTTGAACGAGGCATAGCTACTAAAAACATCTCTTTCCCCGTAATGGCAAAGACTATACTCTTCCCATAACAATTTACTATTGCGCGATACATCACTAGCCAATCCATACCCAAGATAACATCATACCCGACCATATCAAGGACGAGTAAATCGGCCTCAAAACACAAATTAGCAAGATTTATTTCTACTCTTTTACAAATAAAGAAAATGAGCGAACCATCACCCATAGAGGACTCGACACTAGTGAAAGTACTTTCTGCCGATTTATTAACTCCGTAGACTGAGCAAAACTTCTAGAAATAAATGAGTGTGTCGCACCCGTATCAAATCATACACGACCCATATGCTCATGAATGGGAAACTTACCCTCGATAGCTGGCGGAGTTGGCGGGGCTAGAGGAAGCATAGCATTCTGTATGTGGTAAACACGCGCATACTGTAATTGTCCCTGTTGTGGAGGGACGATTGGATTGGGCACTGGTGGCGGTAGCGGTGTCTGCTGATGCTGTGGAATCCTAGGAAACTGTCCCCCAATCAACTGCAGACACGATTTTCTATAGTGACCCGGCTCTCCACATTGAAAACAACGACCCGCCATATTTTCCTGATTTCGGCCCCTATTATTTCTGAACTGCCCAAAGCCTTGGCCCGGATGGCCTCGACCCCCCATTGTTACCCCGACCTGACTAGCCTACCTCCTGCTGCTGCTGGTTACCTTGACCGTGCCCAAAATTACTACCATCGAAATTAAATCCCCCAAAACATTATCTTTTGGACAAATCCCCTTGTTGGGTGTCCCTTTCCTTTTGCTTGCCTCCCAATGATTGGGATGAGGGTAGTTCTCCTCCTCCTACACCATTGCCTCCTGGCTTAGTCGCTTGCCCCATAACTAAAACTTTCTTACTTCCTTGTACATGCAACCGATGATCTTGACAATGAAGTAATGCGACATTCATTACATCCCCGAATGTTTGTAAAGCTAGATTCCCTAGTAAGTGTTGTCGTATCCTCTAATGTAAGCCTCCAATGAACTTTGATATTCTCCTCTCCTCCGGATTTACCTCATCTGGAACAAAACTAGCCAAACTATTGAATTCCTCCTCATATTCTGCCACCGAACGTTCACCTTGAACTACATCTTGAAGTTTCCTCCTCATTTCCCTTTGGACAGCTGGAGGAAAATATTTTTGATCAAACAAAACCCAAAAGTCAGTTATAGTTATAGTATCTCTTTGTTCTGGCGTGGTCATCGACTCCCACGAATGTAAGGCTGCTCCAACTAGCTTAAAAGTAGCAAGAATTTGATTTCGTTCCTTACTACAATCCACCATGCGAAGATGGCGCTGCATATCCTTTTTCCATTGGTTAGCTACTATCACGTCGGAACCGCCCTAAATTTTCTAGGGGATGACCCTTTAAGAAAGGATTATCTGACTCTTTCCCATGGAGAAGGTCCCGCGGGGGCTTGCACCTCCTAAACCCTCGGCTGTTGGGCTTGGGGAATTTGTTGAACCACGGTAATCATCGTGGCATTGACCGCCTGGGACACAATATTGGCTACTTCAGCGGCATTTATTGTTCCTTATTGTGGCGGTGGAGGACATATATCATCATCTACAACTCTATTTCTTCTCAGGCGGCATCTGAGATGAAGAAACAACTGAATTAGAATACTAATAAGAACAATTTATTTTGCAGAAGATCGCAAATATAGGCAAACAAAATAGTCCTAACATTAAGGGTCTATATCAAAGAACGCTACGGTAGAACGTGACAAGTCCGCATAGATCCTAAAGACTCTAGAACCTGATGCTCTGATACCATCTGTGACATCTCACTTATTAAAATAAGAGGTGGCCAGCCCGATACTCCAATTATTACAGGAATCATAGATGGTCCATTCTTAGCATCACTGTAATACAAATAGTATACGAGATAACGACCCATTATATGAAAAAATGGATTGTCAAAATTTAATTCGTAAGTTAAAGAAAAACATTTAAAAAATCCAATTGAAACGAAGGTGGATAGGGATAAAGACAGATAATAAAATAGTAATCATATACAACAAAATAATCGAATAATCTGTCGGTTAACAGACCCGTACAATTAGGTTACACCGAGTATTAAAGTATAATTTCACAATATATAATACAAGTACAAAACTTGGGCAACACGCCCGAATGTGTAACCGATCATAACTAGAATACAAAATGATGGAAGCGTCTATCAAGGATCCCGTAACATTCGCAAGGTGTTATAGCTCCAGGACACGGGGATAGAAAATTCAATATGGGCGTCCTTGTGGCGGAGCACCTGGGCGAATATAAGATTCAAGTAAAACAATGAAATATAAACGGGTCAGGGCCCGGTTTAATGTAATCACCGAGTGAATAAAGGGCATGACAGTTATGAATATTTAATTGTCATGAATCAGCTTGTTTCGTTCACCATAAATAATGATAAGGAATTTAACTTCTCAATCTAAAAGCATAACCTAATGCAAATGTAATAATAATAATAACAATTCCATTATGCAGTAGAATATGTATAAAATATTACTTACTGAGATTCAATTTCCTTCTTACCCAATTTCATTTTACCGTTCCTTTTTCTCATTAGGAAATATATTCAAATCAATTTACTTCATAAAGAACTTTATCAATTATAAAATCCCACTTTAACAAGAATAGTCATAATTCACAACATATAACGATTCTAAGACCATCCTTCCGAGTTTCCCCACTGTATGCTCCCCTAAATAGCTATCATCTTCCAGGGCCTAGCACCATGTAACAACCCTCGCTTTTAAGAGACTCATTTTATATTAATTTACTGCATAAGATAATTAAATAAAATGTTGGAAATGGAGTAAATATTAATTGAATGAGTTGAAAGTTAATATTTACTAGATTGTTGCATATTTACCGTATGTGTAAGTAAATATCACCAGGTTGTATTTTATAGGGTCATGTGTTTTAAATGACATTATGGTTTGAATGAAATCAGAACTCAAAATAATTTATAAAATTGTCGGATGCCAGTTTAGAGGTCGTAGTTAGTCCCGGAATGTGCGAGACAGTCAAAATAAGTGCCATATTGTATTTTTAGGTTTCGAGCACTTTTGACTGGTTTTAAACTTAAATGCGTATTTGGAAGTCATTTTAATGTGATATTAACCATTTAAGTTAGGAACTTTAGACTTAAGCCCCGATTTTAGTCTTCTATGAGAGAGAGAGAGAGAGAGAGAGAGAGAGTTGAGGAGAAAAGAGGAGAAAGAAGAGAGATTTGGAGATTGAAGATTGGGATTGCTCCTACCACAAAGAAATCTGAGATTTCAACCTTAAGGCAAGTTTTCTACTTGCTAATATATAATTTAAGATGCATAAATTGTATAATAGTTGTGTATTAGCAATTATGGATCAAATATGGGATTTATGGTGTTTAAGCCCTAATCTTGGTTTATGTTGATAAAATTGTGGGTTATAGTAGTTAATAATCATGTAGGTTGAATTGGGGTAGTTCAATAATGTTGGATGTGTGTAAAAATGGAAGAGATTTGAGTTTGGGGAAAATCTAGGGTCTATAACCCGTAACCCTTTCTTGGCCAATTCGCAGGGGTGCATCGATTCGGCCAGGGCGAATCAATTCGCCATAGGGGCAGCTTACAGGTCTGAGTGGATCGAATCGATTCGGCCTACCCGAATAGATTCGGCAATTATGCAGAATGAGAGATTTTCCTATCCGAATCGATTCGTCTGGTCCGAATCGATTCGCTTGTCATCCCGAATCGATTCGGCCAGGGCGAATCGATTCATAAATGTTGCATTTTTTAGTTATTTTCTTAACTCATATTTAATCCTTTTTCTTTAGGCTTAGGACTTAGGGACCTTCTTGTATGAAGTAAAATTAGAGTCCTATAGTCCTAGATGAGTTAGTTAACTACCTTACATTAGAAATGGGTTATGTGGGGGATTTTTTGGGGATATACCAATTGATGTTAGGGCATTCTTTTCTTTTAGTTGATTATTAGGAGGCTAGGAGTTGTAGAGTTATGTTTGAGAGACTTTAGAAGCTTAATTGAGCTATGTTAGTATTGATGGTTCATAGTATAACACCACAAAAGAAGGTTGGGAGAATAAATTGAGAGTTTATTCACTTCTTTGAGGTTGTAATAACAATACGAATTATGCATGGCTCCGAATAAAATATGATGTAATTACAAAGTAAATGACTATGGTTTCGAATAAAATGAAACATACATATGTAAAATGGAAATGAAAATGGAAAAAGGGAAATGGTAATGATTATGGTAAATGCTAATTTACTTCATAATGAATGTGGTAAATGATAATTTACTTAAACACACCTCTCTAAATGCCATCATAAGGGAAGTTCGCGCGTGAGGTGATGCCCCCTGGCTAATGAATGCAGGGTGGATATAGTCCCAGGCCATATGAGCGTTGTTGTATATTTTTCTGCGCTGGTGAGGTAATTCCGGGTGTGGTTATGACTCTCCCGCAGGCATATAGCCGCTTCCCGACGTTATGATAGGTGCCCAGGTTTCCTTGTTTGATAGGCCCTAGAAGATGATGGTTATTTAGGGGCACGCCCAATGGGGAAACTTGGAGGGGCGGTCTTAGAATCATTATATGTATATGAATATAACCATTCTTAATCAAGTGGGACTTGATGTATGAGAAATGCCATAAAGAGCATAATAACATGCCATAAAGAGCATGGGATGATGTTTATATTCCTGATAAGGAATGGAAATGCCACAAATAGCATATAATTATGATTATATATTTCCTGATAAGGAATGGAACTATGAAACGAATCAATGTGCATGACAAAAGTTTTTTAATAAAAGTTAATTGTCCTTATTCTTCTGTATGACTAAATTAGATTTGTGATTAATTAAATTGTCTTAGCTTATGTATTGAATTGTGTAGGTAGATTCTTATCTTATTCTAGGATTTACTGTTCATAATTGTCATACTTTTTATTCATCTAGTGATCATATAAAATTGGGTCTTGACCCGTTCATATTTCTTGTTGTGCATGAATCTTGTATCCGCTCAGGTGTTCCGCCGCAAGGACGCCCGTTCTGACTTTCCTATCCCGGTATTTTTTTTTTGCGAGCCGTGACACTTTGCGGACGTTACGAGATATTTTGTGTAGACGCTTTCACCCTTGTACTTTAGTTAAGATCGGGTCTATTACTCGGGCGTGAGGCCCAAGCTTTTGTAATTGTTTAATGTAATGTATTATGTAATTTACGGAACTTGTTTAATATTCTTGTATGAGTCTGTTGACCGACAGCATATTCGGTCCCTTCTTGTGTATTTTATGTGTATGTAATATAATTTCTTTGGGGTTTCCACTTACATTTCAAACTGGGTTGTTTAAAATTCTTTTTTTAACTTTAAAACTAAAATTTTTGGCAACCCGTTTTTCTGAAATATGGAGTGGTTATCCTGTATACTTCTTATTTGATTGTGATGTTGAGAATGATTTCATCCCTGATTCCTGTTATATTGGAGTATCGAGTTGGCCACCCCATATTTTGGTGAGCGGGTTGTCATAAATGGTATCAGAGCATCAGGTTCTAGAGTCCTTAGGAATCTGTGTGAACGCTTTATGCTTTCAGCGTTGCTTTTAATTTGACATAGAGCCTTAGGATTAAGATCGTTGATTTTCTTGTGAGATTTCATTCTCCTGCCATGAGGTAGAACCTATAGAATCTGTTGCGCGTTCATGTGAGATTAGTAGGTTGAATGAAGAAGGGTGCGAGAGAAGGTCGTTGTGAAGGCGTCGTGAGATGGGATTACTAGGAACTGTAAGTTGTGGTCGGGGGTGAGGACCGCTTTGGAGGTCACTCCCTTTTGTAGCATTTTCTTATCTTGCTACTGCGACTACTAATTACGGTAGATCTAGTTTTCCAAGTACCGCTAGAAGTAGAGGGTGGTACTAATCTTGAGATTCCAAACGATATTAAATTAAAGTGGGGAAGAGCCCATGATGAGGGCCACACGTTGAAGTAAGATGGAGGAAATGCATCCTCATTCGGTAGAAGCATAAGGCCCAAGAGTTTTGTCCTAGAAGAGAGTATAGAAGTGCCCAGAGGAAAAGGATGGAGGAAAATCCTTCACCCGTAGAAGTAGTGTTGAAATAGTGGTAACATAGTCACCATATTTGTGGGTGCAGGAAGTTTTGTCCATGGAGAAACCCAGTGGATACTATCAACAGAGAGTTTCTCTGGGATAACTTGATTGATGAAAAGATGAGTTCTTAAACGTTCACACGAGGTTCGGTCAGAGACCGACAGTGAACAGAGAGTTATACAGTTAGGGAGGCCGTACACCACAATAAGGTAGGTATAAGGAAGATATTGCCCTTCAGGGGAATGATAGGCTCCAGTATAAGTGTCGTTAACACTTTAGAAGGAACAGTGTTCATGAAACCCAGGGGAGGCCGGTAGCGTATTCTCCTTTGTTGAGGAAGTTAAAGGAACTACGTGGGCTATTATGACGTGGAGTGTAGAATCACTCATTTTGATTCTATTGATCGGAGAACAAGAGTAAAGATAAGATGCCTAGCTGGGGCGTTGAAGGAAGTAATTTGGTTCGAAAAAGACTCGAGTACGGTGTCTGAGAACCATTAGGATTGACCTGGGGTAATTGATAAGAATGTGAGCGGGAATTCCCCCTTATTAGTGGGTAGTACATTCCTTAGGATAAGATTGCGTAGTATTGCGTTTACTCGAGATTCGGGTGTACATATCGAGCTTGTGGTAGTATCGACGCTATTATCGAAAGGGTAACTATACAACTTCCGTGATAAGGAAGTTTTATTTTTCTCTCACTCGTTATGAGGCGAGTGGTGATATTTTGAATGTATATGTGCGGTATGTGCTACTTGTATTGCGTGTATTATATGAGTAAAGATATTTTGGTTTGATTGGGGTGATAGCAAGCGAATAAATTGCGAGGCTATCCTACTTCTAGTTTCCGAATGGAACTAGTTGATCTATAATATCTCTCCTGGATACAGGTTGAGATTTTATATAGGTGGTTTGAGGTAAGTAGGAGATTTTTTAATACTTGTTGTGTTATCTTGTTTGAATGTTTGGTTGTTTATTTGCTTTGTTTGTGTTTGTCATGCCTTATCTCCACGACCAACAAGTTAAGTAGGCATATGTCGGAGGGGTTCCTTATTTGGATTTCGCTTTTCGAGACACTCCGCGCATGAACACTTAACGACGTTAGGAGTGGAGAGATGTTATTCTTTCTTCTTCTTTTTTTATTTTATTTTGTGTTAGAATTGGGGTTGGAAGATTTAGCCGAGAATCACCTGATTGAGTGATTAAGGGCTACTATAGTGCGAGATAGAAGCACTAAATCTAGTTCTCTCCTCTAATCGATGTGAGGGAGACTGAGATATGAAGTTGAATTGGGACTTCTGGTTATGCCTTATTAGGAAGGCCATGTGTATATAGTGGGATAAATATTTGTGAGACTTTACTGAAAGTAAATGTCCGATTAGTTGAAATCTTCAATTATTTGTTATGGTAATACATAGAAGTAGAATCTTGTTAGTAGGGTTGCGAGTTAGACTTTTTTCGGTCCCGATCATGTGTCTTAGACCGTTATATCTTAATGACCGACGATGCAAGGTAGTAGTGTAACAGGAGGGTTCCTTGTTTGGAGTTCGCTTCTGTGAGACGTCCCACGCATGAAACCGAGCGAATGTCGGGAGTTGAGAAAGATCGTGGACACTAGGGATATACTTAGTGTAATATGTATACGACTTAGATAGGATGTATATAGATCGATTTTAGGATTATTAGGACGTAAGGCCTTTAGGCATGTGACGTTGAGTTAGGAAGGCTGTAGGGAGTTGACCACATATGGGTTGTGGGTTAACTCTAAGAGGGATTAGGTCCCTAGAAACAAGAAATATGAAATCTTGAGTGATTCAAAAGGTTAGGCCCAAGGATATGAGGCCTCTCTGAGATAGACTGTTAGGTTGGTAACTTAACTTTCGGGGAGTTAAAAAGATGAGTTGACTTTTGCTCCTAAGCCCATGTTGTTAAGCTCGAGGGTGAATTTAATGAACAAGTTTCTGCCAGGAGCGGGAAGTGTTATCCCACGCTTGAATTAGAATTCATTGCGGTAGTAATCGCCTTAAAGAGGCGCTACTTACTGGGCAGGAAATTTGGTCTTTCCAGCAAGCAACAAGTTATTGCAATATGTTGTGGGAGGAATAGATTTGGTGTATGGAGTTCATAAAGGACTATCGATGGGATATTCCCTTTCGCTAAGGGAATGCGATTGGGGTAGTAGATGCGTTGAGTAGAAAACGCGTAGGAGAAATAGGTGATGGCATGGAAAACCAAGTAGAACGAGCATAACTAGGAAGACTTTGTAATAAGAGAATTCATGTCTGTGACTGACCATTTCACCTACTCTTGTGAAGAGAGTAGTGGTGGAACAAAGAAGGGTATAGTCATAGACGTCTTCATTGAATTGCCATCACCGAACTGATTATGATCCTCTTTGAGAAAATTGTTGATCGTTGGACCAAGTCGTTACTTTTCGGCCATTATGGGCGGATTATTTATGGAGGAGTACGCCCCGCTCTTTATGGAGGAGTGGTATAACCGTATGAAGTGCCTATCAAAATAGTGGTGGACTGAGATATGACATTCGTGTCGAAGCTTTAGTAAAGTTTCCAGGAAGTAACGGGAATCGTATGGAAATGGAGTATATCTTACCACCTTAAAGTGGATGGATGAATTGAGGAAGTTAACCTAATGCCGAGAGGCATATCGCGAATGTGCACCTTAGGTTATATGGACGGATGGGAGTGGCCTTGTGTAGCGGTTGAATAATTCGCATACTCGTTGAATGAAACCAGCGGACAAAATGTTCATTGGACTTGGAGTGGTTCCGGAACATTCCTTTAATGAGTGGGCTTATTGAGCTGTATACTTTGAAGGACCACGCATATGCGAAGAGAAGTTGAGTAGTGTTGGTATTAAGTCATTTATCGTTGGTGTAGGTATCCCCGAGGTGGGATGTAACGTGATTTGGGAAGTAAGGTAGGTTGCGCCGAGTCATGTGGTTATCGTCTTTCGCCGTAGGAAGTTAGGATAGATAGTTTGTGAAGAACAATTTGGTGCTATGTTGGAGCACAAAAAATGTAAACTGAGATCGATAGTAACGACCTTAGTCCAAGTCCATTTGGGACGCCCTAATAACGAGAGGTTTGTTAAGGGTGATAAAACGATGGTTTAGGATAGAATACTTTTTACTGCGATTAGGGTACGCCCAAATTTTGAGGGGAAAATTCCCTCATAAGGGGGGAGTATGTAACAACCCCCGCTTTTAATAGACTCGTTTTATATTAATTTATTGCATAAGATAATTAAATAAAATGTTTAAAATGGAGTAAATATTAATTGAATGAGTTGAAAGTTAATATTTACTAGATTGTTGCATATTTAATGTATGTCTAAGTAAATATCACCAGGTTGTATTTTATAGGGTCATGTGTTTTAAATGACATTATGGTTTGAATGAAATCGGAATTCGAAATAATTTATAAAATTATCGGATGCCAGTTTAGAGGGCGCAGTTAGTCCCAGAATGTGCGAGACAGTCAAAATAAGTGCCATATTGTATTTTTAGGTTTCCGGCACTTTTGACTGGTTTTAAACTTAAAATCGTATTTGGGAGTCATTTTAATGTGATATTAACCATTTAAGTTGGGAACTTTAGACTTAAGCCCCGATTTTAGTCTTCTAAATTTCCTAATTTCCCTATTTCATATCTTAAACATAGATAGATAGATAGATAGATAGATAGATAGATAGATAGATAGATAGATAGATAGATAGATAGATAGATAGATAGATAGATAGATAGATAGATAGATAGATAGATAGATAGATAGATAGATAGATAGATAGATAGATAGATAGATAGATAGAGAGAGAGAGAGAGAGAGAGAGAGAGAGAGAGAGAGAGAGAGAGAATAGATAAGAGGAGAAAGAAGAGAGATTTGGAGATTGAAGATTGAAGATTGGGACTGCTCCTACCACAAAGAAATCTGAGATTTCAACCTTAAGGCAAGTTTTCTACTTGCTAATATATGATTTAAGATG
Organism: Sambucus nigra; assembly: GCA_949130495.1. Taxonomy (NCBI): domain Eukaryota; kingdom Viridiplantae; phylum Streptophyta; class Magnoliopsida; order Dipsacales; family Adoxaceae; genus Sambucus; species Sambucus nigra. The sequence goes on along the minus strand of OX422208.1, from coordinate 190,323,555 downwards.
CATAAATTGTATGATAGTTGTGTATTAGCAATTATGGATCAAATATGGAATTTATGGTGTTTAAGCCCTAATCTTGGTTTATGTTGATAAAATTATGGGTTATAGTAGTTAATAATCATGTAGGTTGAATTGGGGTAGTTCAATAATGTTGAATGTGTGTAAAAATCGAAGAGATTTGAGTTTGGGGAAAATATAGGGTTTATAACCCATAACCCTTTCTTGGCCAATTCGCAGGGGTGAATCGATTCGGCCAGGGCGAATCGATTCGCCATAGGGGCAGCTTACAGGTCTGAGTGGACCGAATCGATTTGGCCTACCCGAATCGATTCGGCAATTATGCAGAATGTGAGATTTTCCTATCCGAATCGATTCGTCTAGTCCGAATCGATTCGCTTGACAGCCCGAATCGATTCGGCCAGGGTGAATCGATTCGAAAATGCTGCATTTTTTAGTTATTTTCTTAACTCATATTCAATCCTTTTTTCTTTAGGCTTAGGACTTAGGGACCTTCTTGTATGAAGTAAAATTAGAGTCCTAGAGTCCTAGATTAGTTAGTTAACTACCTTACATTAGAAATGGGTTATGTGGGGGCTTTTTCCGGGGATATGCCAATTGATGTTAGGGCATTCTTTTCTTTTAGTTGATTATTAGGAGACTAGGAGTTGTAGGGTTATGATTGGGAGACTTTAGAAGCTCAATTGAGCTATGTTAGTCTCGATGGTTCATAATATAACACCACAAAAGAAGGTTGGGAGAATAAATTGAGAGTTTATTCACCTATTTTAGGTTGTAATAACAATACGAATTATGCATGGCTCCGGATAAAATATGATGTAATTACAAAGTAAATGACTATGGTTTCGAATAAAATGAAATATATATATGTAAAATGGAAATGAAAATGGAAAAAGGGAAATGGTAATGATTATGGTAAATGCTAATTTACTTCATAATGAATATGGTAAATGATAATTTACTTAAACACAACTCTCTAAATGCCATCATAAGGAAAGTTCGCGCGTGAGGTGACGCCCCCTGGCTAATGGGTACATGTCAAGAAATGGGTTATGTGGTAAAATGTGTTAATACAACCTAACTTGAATGAATGGAACAAATGTTTCGGTAAGGATTAAATGGAGAAGTAAATGTGTAAATCTATAAATGTCCATACGTTAAGGTAAAAAGGCTAAAGTAAGAGGTCAAATGGGTGGTTGTGTAACTTAAGTTGTTAAACCCATAATTTGCATAAATATGAAATGAAAAGGTTCTCAAATGATAATTAGTATCTTCTAACACGGTGAATGCATGTGTTGAAATGGTACCTTTCAATAGAAAAACTAAAGTATGTTTTAATAAATAAATGGGTGATTCGGGTAAGGAAATGAGTTGGAATAAAACCAAGTGTAGCGGTGTTAAAGTGGAACTGGGCGTGTTAAATAAAGTGAGAAATGCTAAGTATGAATAATTGAAGTCTTTATGAGATTAAGGTAAATTAATCTGGATGAGTGAGTTTTTCGAAAGTAAAACGGTTAATGCATTGAATATGTATTTTTCAAAGGTATATCTCTCTCTCTATATATATATATATATATATGTGTGTGTGTGTGTGTGTGTGTCGATACATATATATATTTTTGCATGCATGTGATTGTAGCGTGTGAGTATTATTTTCTGTCGTTCGTTTATATACCGCTTGTATATTCCAACTGGGCATTGGAGCACAAACTCGCTTTGTTACGGTAGGTTGGGTGCGGGTTTATTTTTAAAACTTATCCTATAAAAAGGACCCTTGGGCTCATAATTTCGGAGATAATTAGAGAGGAATTTCGTGGAGGATTTCGGGGAGCAACTTTGAGTGATTGTAATCAATTTGAGGGCCATATTTTTATCATTTTTTTTAGAGGATTGAAGATTGTTGTGAGAGAACTATTTGTAAGTTTGGTTTATTAATGAAGATCTCTACTCATTCTTGCAATTTCTCCTTCATTATGGTAGCTTAATTCTTATATTAAGAGTAGGGTGAAGTTTATCATAGTTAGCTAATATTGTCACGTTAATTTTATCATTGTCTATTCCCTACATGTTTTAATTGTTATTAAAGATTCGGTATTCATTTTAAAGTGACACGAGAGTGTGTTTTAAAATATTCAAGATTGTTTTGCCAAATCAAGTTTTGAGATTTAAAAATAGTAATTTTTATGGATTATGCTTGCACTTTGATTGTTTTGATAGTCCATGCTTAAATACATTTGCGAAATTTAAAACTTGTATTTTCTAAGGGAATAGGGATTTTAGCCGTCTATTAGAGACGTTAAAAATATTTTGAACATAACCGTCATATTTTCCAAATTAAACGCGGCGAGAGTCGGTTTAATTTGAGTTATAAAAAGGGAATGACAACATTAAATTAGTGTGCAATATTAGTTACGTGATAAATGGACCCCGAATCCTAATTATTTCCTAATTGTTTACAAATCTCTTGTGTTACTCTCATTTATCGTAGTTACTTTTATTTAGTGTAATTTATAATTATTCTCTACCCCATTTGATCTAGTTGGACAGTTGCAATTCTTTTAATAATTAAAATTGACAAATTCTCGTGGGTTCGACCCGTACTTACACTCGCTATTCTATAATAGCCCGTGCACTTGCGGAATTTTATAAATTGACAATAAGTTTTTGGCGCCGTTGCCTGATGAGTGCATTATTTTGTATATTTTATACCCAAATTTATACTCTGTTAGTCCCATTTTAATGTATTTAATAAGTTCTTAGGACTATTTTATTAAAAAGAGAAAAAAATGGGAGAATGATTGAATTCATATTGAAAATGACAATTTTAAGTAAAAAATGGGCACTTGGATAATTTTATAATATTCCTGTGCTAATTTGTGAAAAAAGTTGCGTAGTGAAATTTTTGCATATAATGATGGAATTTGATGCAAATTGATGATCAATTCAAAAAAGGCGCGAAAAAACTGATTTTTACGGTTGTTCGAAAAAATGATGTTTTTACACCTGTGAAATCGTAAAAAAAATGGAAATTTTTATTCTCCGATTTGGACGAAACTCAGCATGCGTGTTCAACAAGAAAATATAAGAGTTTTCGAGTGGGGGAAAATTTCGTCCCTTATCACGATCCAAAGATTAAAGAGGTGGAGAGATAACTACCAACACTATTCGGCCAATCAGAAAGAGTCGCACCACAACTCAAATACCTCACCACTTGTCCTATAAAAAGGACCCTTGGGCTCATAATTTCGGAGACAATTAGAGAGGAATTTCGTGGAGGATTTCGGGGAGCAACTTTGAGTGATTGTAATCAATTTGAGGGCCAAGTTTTTATCATTTTTTTAGAGGATTGAAGATTGTTGTGAGAGAACTATTTGTAAGTTTGGTTTATTAATGAAGATCTTTACTCATTCTTGCAATTTCTCCTTCATTATGGTAGTTAAATTCTTATATTAGGAGTAGGGTGAAGTTTATCATAGTTAGCTAATATTGTCACGTTAATTTTATCGTTGTCTATTCCCTACTTGTTTTAATTGTTATTAAAGATTCGGTATTCATTTTAAAGCGACACGAGAGTGTGTTTTAAAATATTCAAGATTGTTTTGTCAAATCAAGTTTTGAGATTTAAAAATAGTAATTTTTGATGGATTATGCTTGCACTTTGATTGTTTTGATAGTCCATGCTTAAATACATTTGCGAATTTTAAAACTTGTATTTTCTAAGAGAATATGGATTTTAGCCGTCTATTAGAGACGTTAAAAATATTTTGAACATAACCGTCATATTTTCCAAATTAAACGCGGCGAGAGTCGGTTTAATTTGAGTTATAAAAAGGGAATGACAACATTAAATTAGCGTGCAATATTAGTTACGTGATAAATGGACCCCGAATCCTAATTATTTCCTAATTGTTTACAAATCTCTTGTGTTACTCTCATTTATCGTAGTTACTTTTATTTAGTGTAATTTATAATTATTCTCTACCCCATTTGATCTAGTTGGACAGTTGCAATTCTTTTAATAATTAAAATTGATAAATCCTCGTGGGTTCGACCCGTACTTACACTCGCTATTCTATAATAGCCCGTGCACTTGCGGTATTTTATAAATTAACAAGTTTTTGGCGCCATTGCCTGATGAGTGCATTATTTTGTATATTTTATACCCAAATTTATACTCTGTTAGTCCCATTTTAATGTATTTAATAAGTTCTTAGGACTATTTTATTAAAAAGAGAAAAAAATGGGAGAATGATTGAATTCATATTGAAAATGATAATTTTAAGTCAAAAATGGGAACTTGGATAATTTTATAATACTCCTGTGCTAATTTGTGAAAAACGTTGCGTAGTGAAATTTTGGCATATAATGATGGAATTTGATGCAAATTGATGATCAATTCAAAAAAGGCGCGAAAAAAACTGATTTTTACGGTCGTTCGAAAAAATGATGTTTTTACACCTGTGAAATCGTAAAAAAATTGGAAATTTTTATTCTCCGATTTGGACGAAACTCGGCATGCGTGTTCAACAAGAAAATATAAGAGTTTTCGAGTGGGGGAAAATTTCGTCCCTTATCACGATCCAAAGATTAAAGAGGTGGAGAGATAGCTACCAACACTATTCGGCCAATCAGAAAGAGTCCCACCACAACTCAAATACCTCACCACTTGTCCTATAAAAAGGACCCTTGGGCTCATAATTTCGGAGACAATTAGAGAGGAATTTCGTGGAGGATTTCGGGGAGCAACTTTGAGCGATTGTTGTTGATGTAAAAAATTAGATCACTCTAATAATTCAATCACAGATAAATAAATGAGACAAATAATTTTTAAAGTGGTTCAGCCTTATAAGAATGGCCTACGTCCACTGTTGTTTTATTGCTGAGTGTTTGGGAATTCTCGATTACAAGAAATTTCATTCTGGATTCCAGAGTTTGGATTCCAGTCCAGGTCCCCTTACAATGAGGATTGTACAACGCATTTATAGCCTTGAGGCTGTCATCTGAAAGGGTGATACATTAAATGATATACATATGAAAGGGTAAAACATTTAATGCCCTTTAAGCGTGTGCGTCTAAATGATAAGCATTTAATGAACCAGTTGAACTGTTGGTTATCCAGCTATTAATGCTTTATTCGAGATGCAGCTCGGACCGCCTGAGCTTCCTGGTATTCAAGAGTTCCTCGGAGAGGTCTGTTCCTCGGAGCGTATGAGTTCCTCGGAGAGGTCTGTTCCTCGGAGCGTATGAGTTCCTCGGTGAGGTCTGTTCCTCGGAGCGTATGATCATCTCGGAAGTGCTTGTTGTTGCCATGTAGATAGCCACATGTCTTCATATGATTGATCCAAGTCAGCAGATTAAATTTGGTATCAACAGAAGCCCCCAATGTTTCATAGATCGAAATTTGAGGAGTATGGAACATTCTTTCTCGGAATATGGTAGCTTTAAGTAGTCTTCCTAATTTTTAGGAGTGTTTCCTTTGTATTTATTTTCTCCTTCCAAATTCGTAGAATCATGCTTTTTTGGACTTTTCTGCGTGCTTCGATTCCCGTGTTACTTTTCGTCTTTTCGCCCGCTGTCGCCCGCTTTGGTTCTCGCGCCACTTTTCATCTTTTTATCCGTCGGTAACGTAATCATCCTTTTTGTAATCATTACTTCGCCAGTTCCTAAGGTAAGGTATTTAAACTTCACAGACACTCCCATTGTCTTCTATCTTTTCAAATTTTCATCTTTTGAGTTTTACATCGTTTCTTCCTACTCTCTTCTGCGTTCATCTTTTCCGTCGTTCGTTGTCAGTAGATCCGTTCTTTTCCTGTAAGATCTTCTTCCTTTATCTTTATTTATTTATTCACCATGGTTTATCCTGTTGAGTCTCTTGAGAAATTTCGTTCTGAATTCTCCATTCCTTCTTGGGTTGTCTTAGAAGATCTTTCTGAGCCTTCTAATTATTTCAATTTGGCTGAGGGACATTGGTTCCCCGTCTCTTTTTTGCTGAGTGTGAATTTTCTTTTCCACCAAATTCCTTGTGTCTGGAATTCTGTCAGTATTTTGATGTTGTTCCTGCACGAATAGCCCCCAACACATGGAGAATAGTTAATGGGGTGCATAAATTAAATCAAGTGCATGGAACTCGTATAGGAATTCCATAAATCATGTACTGCTATAGATGGGCAGTTAATGATAATATTTATTATTTAAAAACTAGGTTAATAAATAGAGCCTTAGTAGTCAATCTCCCTGATGCCAATAGGGATTATTTTGAACACGGGGTTGTCGTAAAAAATTGGCAACACCCTCCATTAATCGGAGATGAGGTTTACCAGGGTCCCAGATGCCCTCCTTATGGCAATGGGATAGGTTATTTTTATTTTATTTTGAAATCATGTTTGTTTTTTGTTTGATAAGATGTGTCACTGATAACAATGTTTGTTTATTTGCAGTTGATAGCAAGAGAAAGTGCCCGAAAGAAACAGATGTTAATATAAGGCATTTGGGACTTATCTGGGGTCTGCATCAAAGGGTTGCTGACGAGCACATCAGGTCGGCTTCGTATTTGCTCCAATACAAGAGCTATACAACCTCCTTCACTGCTCGTCCAGTGATCAGTGAAGCAGAGCCAGTACCAGCCTCTGCAAGTTCTTTGCCTGAATCTCATATTCTATTGAGCGAAAGGATGAAGAAGAGAAGAACTCCTGCTCTGTTTGAGAAAACTGCCTCCGGTTCTGGGGAGGTAAAAAGGATTAAGATTGATGTCCCAAGGGAGGGGACAAAGAAGACTGATGCAGCTCCTCCAGCTGCTCCTGATAAAGTCGCCAAGAAGCCCGCAGTGGCTCCGAGCAGGTCTGCTGCTCCAGGAGAGGTGATTGTGATATCACCGACCAAGGGTTCTTCCTTGGCTGTACCTGTTCCCCCGAGGAGGCTGAAGAAGAGCTCCTCAGTCAATTTGGCTGATACCATAATTCAGCCCCCAACTGTTGGGACTGAAGTTCCCACTTTTGTTCCCCCGAGCTCTGACATGAGCTCGGTAAGGTCCTTGGCCATTCCTGAGGTCCAAGGTACTGAAGATAACCTTACTCGGGACATGGTTACTTCTTTGGCTGCTCGTCACCTTGCTTCAGTAAGTCTCTTTACTTTAAACTTTTCATAGTTTCCTTTGTCATTTCTTGTTTCTAACTTGCTTTCTTTTTCTGTTCACAGTTGACGAGCTGCTTTAACATAATCTTGAAAAAGGATTAAGCCATTAAAGTCTCATGCTCCTCGTCCAGTGTGGAGGGAGCTATGGAAGAGGCTATCAAATCTTTGGAAGACTCCCGCCAGAAGTATGCCACTGATAAGGCTATCTGGGAGAAAAAAAAATTTCCTCCTCCGAGCAAGAAAAAGCTCGAGTTGCTGATGCCTCCAAAGAGTTGGAGAAGAAAAAGAATGCCTTGGAGAAGGCAAATAAAGAGCTTGAGGAAAAGCTCAAAGCGGCTGGAGAGCTGGAAAATAAACTCAAAATTGCTGAGGAGAGGTTGGACCAGCTCCAGGAAGTAACTCGGCAGAAGAAGGAAGTTGAACAAAAACTGAAAGCTGCTGATGATTTGCTGTCCGAGAAGCTTGCCTTGGAGAAGGCCAAAAGGAAAGCTGCTGTGAATAAGTCCTTCAGCTCTGGCTGGGACAAGGGGTAGGATAAGGGGTGTGCTGCCATGGTCTCTCAAGTGGACTATGGCAGTCTAAAGTATTTTAGGGATGGATGGGTTGCTGCCCTTCAGGAAATGAAGGTCGACGAGTCATCCGAGCTCTTTCAGAGACACATCCCTGGTCCCCCTCCTACTCCGGAATAATTAGAAGAGGACGAAGCTACCTCTGAGAAGTCTTCAATGGTAGTGGGAGAACATGCCCTAACCAACCAGCCTGCGGCCGAGCAAGTCGTTTCTTCTTCCGAGCAACAGCTGGTGCTCTCCGAACAAGTCATAGTTCCCTCCGAGCAACCTGCCTCCTCTTCCCAACCTCCCGAGAAGGTTTTGGGAGATAAGGAAAAGGTGTAGTGTTGTTCGGTTTTCTCTTTATTTTTCCTTTTATCAAATGTAACCCAAAACTTGTAACTCCAAATTTCATGATCTAATAAAACTTGAGTTCTTTTTGCATACTGTTGTCTATTTTCTGTTTGTATTCTACTTATTCTTTTTATTGATGATTTTTCTTCTTTCCCTGCTAGTTTCTGTCCAGGATGGAACTATTATCTGCTCATGATACAAAGTTGCTGCAACAATGCAATGAGTACTTTAAGGCTGGTCACGCAGACCTAAGTGTTGCACAAGTTGCCGACATCCTCGGCCAGGATGCATCAGAACAGGCAGTGGAAGCATATCAGTACCTGAAGTGTCTGCTTGATCGAGCGGTGGCCAACAATGTGGCTTACTATGAAATGATCGAGGATCTCCAGTGCACCCTCGAGGACCTTCAGAATCAGTACAAAGAATCAACTTCTCTGTTGCATGAGGGGTATGAGAAGAAGTATCAACAGCTTTCTGCCGAGAAGGTCTACGAGAAGCTCTTTACTGGGTACGATGTCAGGGAGAGAACCCTAAGGGGTGAAGTTGAAGAATGTAGATAGATTGCCGAGCTGTTGGAGCGAGAAAATAACAATTTGCAGAAAGAACTAGCACAGTTGAAGTCTGCAACCTCTTCTTCAACAACCCTAATCCCAGTGAATGACGAGGGATTTTCATTCTTAGAAGTTGAGAATGCCAAATTGAGGGAAGAGTTGGAGACTTTGAGGAGTTCTGGTACTTCGACATCTTCTCGTGGTCGAGCAAGAGCTCCTCGGGGACGAGCAAGAGCAGCTCGGGTGCTTGTCGAGGAACAGAGGACAGCGTCTGCCTTAGAGAACCAAGCCTTCCAATTAATGGCTAAGAACCAGGCTTTGTCTGACATATCAAAGAAAATTAGGGACTTGGAAAAACAGCTCTCTACGCAGAAGTCAGTCCTGGAGAATAAGGAACTTTTCATTAAGAGTCTCCACTAGCAGCTAGAAAGGCTAACATATCAATTCCACAAACAGCCCAGGGAGTTCTGGATGGCTGGATACAACGAAGCACTGTTCCACTTGGACGATCGTATCCAGAATGCCAACAATGAGGGCTATAAGCAAGGCTAGTTGAATGCCATAGGTGTGTTGAAGCTCGAACAAGGACACTATCTGTGGGACTACCATGATCCTGAGTTGCTCGACTTGCCTGTGCCTCCATACAATTTGGAGATGGAATGGATCCCAGCTCGTGCCATTCCTTGGAGCTTAATTTCAAAGTATCTCGGTGACTACAATTTACATTCTCAGATCGAAGTATCTCGTCCCGAGCATCTTTTAGATCGACCGTCCGTGATGAATGTCAGGATATTGAAGGACCTCAACTTCATCAATTCTCCTCAGTCTTTCAATGATCCGCCTGCTGGCGAGGAACCTATGTCAAAAGCTGAGAGGAAAAGACCAGTAGAATAAATATTTTTGATGTAATAGTTAGTATACATATCAATGTAACTTTCATTTTATTATCAATGTAATTTATTTCGAATTTAATGAAAGACTTTCATTTTTGCTTGCAAAATCTTAATTGCTACTGTCTTGTAAATATCAAACACTTTTCATTTATGCATATCTGTTAAAAAGATAATAATATTGTGTTGTTCATCGACCAACTTAGTAATACAAAAGTTACAAGTATCAGTAATGTTGCTCGATCACTTAATAATAAAGTAATGAGTATAAAAATATTTAAAAATTTTCCAACCAACCAAGGTTGTTAAATTGTGCTCGTCGACCAACTACAGTTAGTGGGTTCTTATCCCCGACCATCCATACTTGGTAGATTTTTCAATGTTTCTGACCAACCAAGGTCGGTAAATGTTCATTGTCGACCAACTACGATTAGTGGGTTTTTATCCCCGACCATCCATACTTGGTACAGTTTGGAATATTTTCTCCTCGTCGACCAACTATGTTGGTACAGTTTGGAATATTTTCTCCTCGTCGACCAACTATGTTGGTACAGTTTGGAATATTTTCTCCTCGTCGACCAACTATGTTGGTACAGTTTGGAATATTTCGTTCCTAGCCAAACAGGTTGGCATTTTTAGGAATATTTCTCCTCGTCGACCAACTACAGTTAGTGGGTTTTTATCCCCGACCAACCATACTTAGTACAGTTTGGAATATTTTCTCCTCGTCGACCAACTATGTTGGTACAGTTTGGAATATTTTCTCCTCGTCAACCAACTATGTTGGTACAGTTTGGAATATTTTCTCCTCGTCGACCAACTATGTTGGTACAGTTTGGAATATTTCGTTTCCTAGCCAAATAGGTTTGCATTTTTAGGAATATTTCTCCTCGTCGACCAATTACAGTTAGTGAGTTTTTATCCCCGACCAACCATACTTGGTACAGTTTGGAATATTTCGTTGAGTAGTCTGCCTAGCTTTGTCGAGTAGTGCGTAGCACTAGTATTCCCCAAAAAATTCTCAATAAACAGAGAGACTTGCAGAATATTTTGTTTTATTCATACTGATGGAACTGTGTTACATATACATCACTGATAATACTTGCGCAGATGCTCTGTGTTCCATGCATTCTTAAACTCTTCGCCTTCTAAAGTTGTTATTCGATAAGTTCCTGGTCGAACAACTTCTGTAACTCGGTATGGTCCATGCCAGTTTGCCTCCAGTTTGTTATGCTTTTGAATTACTTTCTTCAGCACATAGTCTCCTTCTTTCAGGTCGCACTTCTTTACCCTCTTGTTGTAGAACAAAGTTGTCCGCTGCTGGTAAGCAACATTTCTAATGGTTGCCTCCTCTCTGACCTCCTCGAGCATGTCTAAATCCAGTCTTCTCATTAAATCACTGACAGGGGAATTGAAATTCAGTACCCTGTGTGTTGGGAGGCCCAACTCGGCTGGTATGACAGCTTCACTTCCAAACGCCAACATGTATGGTGATTCTCCAGTTGCTACTCGGGGAGTAGTTCGGTAAGCCCAAAGTACTGATTATAGCTCATTGATCCAGTTTGCTTTTGCATCATCCGATCGTTTCTTCAACCCGTTCAGCAGCGTTCTGTTCGTCACTTCAGTTTGTCCATTGCTTTGAGGATGGCCTGGTGCTGAATGAACCTTCAAAATGTTTGACTGATGACAATAGGCGGCAAACTCCTCGTTATCAAATTGTGTTCCATGGTCTGTGATGAAAGCATGAGGGAGACCATATCGGCAAATGATGTTCTTCCAAACAAATTAGTACACCTTCTCGTACGTCATATCATTGAGTGGCTCAGCTTCTACCCATTTAGTAAAATAATCCACTGCGACGACGAGATACTTGAACCTTCCTCGGGTCGTTGGCAGTGGTCCAACCAGGTCAATTCCCCACATGGCAAATGGCCAAAGGGAAGTTATGGGTGTCAACAATGCTTGTGGAGTTCTTCAGATGGAGGAGAAGCGCTGGCACTTGTCACACTTCTTGGCATAAGCTATACAATCAGCCCTCATCGTCGGCCAGTAGTATCCCTGCGTCAGCACCCTTTGTAAAAGCGTCTGACCTGCTACATGTGCTCCACAAGACCCTTCATGGATTTCTTCAATCAATTCTTTCACCTCGGAGGGATGCACGCATCTCTGCAATCCTGTCATAATTCCTCGTCTATATAAAACACCATTTTTTAATACATACCGAGCAACTTTAAACTTCAATTTCTTGGCCGCGAGCTTGTCAATTGGCAATTCTCCTTCCTCGATATACGCCCTGATGGGATCCATCCAAGATGGTCCTAAATCAAGGGTGATATAGTTCATCGTCAGATCTTCATCTATACTCCGACCAGTTAACACTTCAATTGGGATTGTTCGACGTAGCTCGGTGCGAGTAGCTTATGCTAGTCGAGCTAGGGCGTCTGCTCTCGCATTCTCCATTCTTGGTATTCTGACCAGCTGAATAGCGGCAAATTCTGACACCAGCTCCTTTGCCTTTGCATGACATCTGATTATTAATTCTCCTCTAACTGCATATACTCCCATCATTTGGTTTACAATCAATTGAGAGTCGCTGAAGATCACAACCTGCTGCGCCTCCATAATTTTTTTCAAATTAAGCCCTGCAATCATGGCCTCATATTCAGCCTCATTGTTGGAAGCTTTGAATTGGAAACGCAAGGCGTATTCCATATCGATCTTGTCCGAAGTGCTCAGAACTATCCCCGCGCCACACCCTGCAGCGCAGGATGAGCCATCTATATATAGCCTCCATATAGGTAATTCGTCTTCAAATTTCTGATCAGTCAGAGTTCCTCGGTGAAATATTTGTTGCTTCCTTTCATCCTCCCCGGATTTTTCTCGCTCCTCGTCGATCATATTTTCTTCCCCTTTTACCAACCGGAGTTGGTCTCAGCTCGAATTTAATGACCCTGTAACATCCACTTGCCCTTTTACCAACCGAAGTTGGTCTAAGCTAGTGTTTGTCGATCGTGTAACATCCAAAGGTTGATCAGCGAGCAACTCTTGTTCCTCTTCTGAAGTCCTCCCAACTGTCTCTGCGTCACATCCTGTAACATCCACACGCCCTTTTACCAATCGGAATTGGTCTGGGCCCGTGTTTATTAATCCTGTTACATCCACAGGTTGATCAGCGAGCAACTTTTACTCCTCGGGGGTATCATGATAGGTGAACTCCGCTATGAAATCTGCTACAGCCTGCCCTTTTAGTGATGATCTGGGTTCATAAATTATATCATATTCACCGAGCTCTATTGCCCAGTACATCAATCTCCCTGATTTTTCTGGCTTATGAAGGGCTTGTCTCAATGGAACATCGGTATATATGACTATAGTATGAGCCTGGAAGTATGGCCTCATTCTCCTACTCGCCTCAATCAGCGCCAGTGCCAATTTCTCCAGTCTTGGATATCTGATTTCTGCTCCTCGGAAGGCCTTACTTGTGTAGTAAATTGACTTTTGTACTCCATTCTCCACTCTGATCAACGCCGATCTAACTATATTCTCGGACACTACAAGGTACAAATACAATTTTTATCCCATCACCGGCCTGGACAACAATGGAGGTGCTCCCAAGTATTTCTTCAAGTCTTGAAAGGCCTTCTCACATTCATCATTCCACTCAAAAGTCTTTTTGAGTGTCTTGAAGAATGGGAGACATCTATCAGTTGCTCGCGACACAAATCTGTTGAGTGCTGCTACTCGTCCTGTGAGACTCTGTACCTCCTTCTTCGTTGTTGGAGATCGCAGCCCTAATAGAGCTTTGATCTTTTCAGGATTTGCTTCAATGCCTCATTGATTGACAATGTACCCGAGGAACATGCCTTCTCGTACTCCAAATATGCACTTCATCGGGTTCAGCTTCATTTGATATTTATCTAGTTGATCAAAAGTTTGACTTAATTCAACTAGATGATCGGCAGCTTTCTTGCTTTTTGTCAGCATGTCGTCAATATAGACTTCCATATTGTCACTGATTTGTTCAGCAAAGACCTTGTTCATCAGCCTCTGATGTGTCGCACCTGCATTTTTCAAACCAAAAGGCATAACATTATAACAATAAGTTCCCCTAGGGGTAATGAAAGAAGTACTCTCCCTGTCTTCAGGTTTCATCTTAATCTGATTGTAACCAGAATAAGCATCCATGAAGCTCAGCAACTCATGTCCCGAGGTAGCATCGACTAGTTGATCAATTCGGGGCAGCGAAAAGTGATCCTTTGGGCATGCTTTATTGAGGTCGGCGAAGTCTACACACATCCTCCACTTGTTATTCTTCTTTTTTACCATCACCACATTTGCTAACCAGTCTGGATATTTTACATCTTCAATGAAACAAGATTTTTGGAGCTTCTCGACTTCCTCCTGTATAGCTTGATTCTTCTCGGGACTGAATACTCTTCTTCTCTGCTTCACAGGCTTGATCTCCTTATTCACGTTGAGCTCGTGACATAAGAAGTTTGGGTCTATCCCAGGCATATCTTCATGACTCCATGCAAAAGTTTATCTTCTGCTTTTAAGGAAAGTTATCAATTCCTGTTTTAGCGAGGCTTCCAATGATGAACCTATTTGAGTAGTTCGTTCAGGGTGTTCGTCGTCCAGAATGATATTTTCAGTAGCTTCCACCACTTGACCCTTCACGAGTTGCGACTCATCCCGAGGATCCAAGGTTTCAATTTCTGCACCTTCCTCCACTTGATAGGTCGTAGTCTTTTTCTTTGATTCTTCCAGTTCTTCTTGCTCGGCGGATGAATAATAGCATTCCCGAGCTACTTTCTGATCACCTTTCATAACTCCTACTCCAAAGTTTGTTGGAAATTTTAGGCACTGATGCACTGTAGATGGTACAGCCTCAAACTTCTTTAATCCTACTCTTCCCATGATGATATTGTACGATGACTGGACATTCTTATCCATCACGAAAAAGCGTATTCTTTCTGTCCGACAAGAAGGCCACGTACCAATGAATATATCCAACTTGATCGTCCCATGTGGAAATACTTTCTCGCCAGTAAAACCGATGAGGGGTCTGTGGTAAGGCTCCAGTTGAGATAGCTTTAGATTTAAACTATCGAAACACGAGTAGAACATGATGTCTGCCGAGCTACCGTTGTCGACCAGCACTCTTGAAATCATTACCTCCTTCATTCTCATCTTGATCACTAGTGGGTCGTCATGAGGATACAGAACTCCTGCAAGATCATTCTTCGAAAACCCAATGACCAATTTTTCTTTGTTCACCTTTCTCGGGCGATCTTCCTCAGCTAAATTTATTCGCTGAATGTACGAGCAAGCTTGAGCCTCACCGAGGTAAGCTTTTCTTTCTGCAGTAAGGTCTCCTCCTCCTGCATCTCCTCCTGTAATAACATTACAATCAAATGACCCAAAGCGTATTGAAAATAACTCTCGTTCTGGCTGCCTTGGTTTCTTGGGAAGATCGGGGTCATCCTCTGGATCAACTTCATAATTTCTCTTCTTATTCTCCTCTGCTCGACGAGAAGATCTAGACCTCTCTCTAGTTCGGTCATTGTTTCTTCTTTCGCCTCCCCGATCAACATACTTTTTAGCTTTCCTCATCGAATGAGTGTTTCAATTTCATTCTGAAGAGCTATGCAATTTTTAGTCATATGGCCATGATCCTTGTGGAACTCGCAATACTTTTCCCTATTCCTCGTGTCAGGGTCTGACTTCATTTTCTTTGGCCAGTTTAACTCCTCGTTGTTCTTAATCTCTTCCAGGACGTGGTTGATATTTGCTTTCAAAGGCGTGTAATTATCAAATTTCTTCAAGACCTCCCATGATGACCTATTTTTGGATTGTTTGTCACCACCATTGTTCTTATGCTCCTTCTTCTTAGCTTTATCACCTTCCACCTTGGTTTCTTTGGCGTCCATATTCTTCTTTGCAGACATAGCCTCCTCGGCATTCATAATCTTGGATGCTTTTCCCATCAGGTCCGACATGGTTCGAGGTGGATCTTTGGCCAAAGTGTAGTACAACTTGTTCGGCAGCAGTCCACTCATCAAAGCGGTAATCGCTGTCTTCTCCTCATAATCAATGACTTCGAGTTTCTCGTTATTAAAACGAGTTATATAATCTCTGATACTCTCACCAGCTTTTTGTCTAACACTTAACAAATGTGCTACTCGTTTAATTCGCTTTGCTCCAAAGCAGAAATTCCCAATGAATAGCTCGGCCAGTTGAAGAAAAGTCGAAATCTTACCTCGAGGAAGATTATTATACCATATCTGAGCAGATCCGGTAAGAGTTCCCGAGAATGCCCTGCATCTCATCTCGTCTGGGACAGCATAGATGTCGGTAGCAGCTTGATATTATTCTATATGAAGGACAGGGTCAGTCTTCCCATCCTACTTGGGAGTCACAACAGGTGCTTTGAACTTTGATGGCGTTGGAAAATCATCAATGTCCTGGACAAAAGGTGTTCCTCGAACAAAGGTTCGTTGTAGAGGGTTCTTGGCCTTAGCCATTTCCCCTAATCTATCCTCCAGCCTCTGAATAGATCCTTTCCAAACATCATTTCCTTCCTCGGGCCTATTGGTTCGACCAACTGATCGCGTTGAAGTGGCTTCCTGGGATTATTTTGACGAGCAGCTGGTCGGTCGTAGGATTCATCTTGACGAGCAGTTGGTCGCGACTGGGCAGATCCTTCCCTTAAATATGATGGTCGTCGAAAGCTCCTCGACGCTGCATTAAGTGGACTTTTGTTCCTAATAGGGCCTAATCGATCGAAAGGAGAGGCCCTACTTAATCTTTCCAATGCGCTGGCCCTTTCTGGGGAGAGGGTGACACGTTGTTCAGTATATGTGGCTCGCACTAATGAAGTTCGTCCAGGTTGATAAGAAAAATCTTTAGATTCATCATTGCGATATGAATTAGTACGCCTAGTACGCGAAGAAGGCGCACGGGTATTTCTTTGAATGCTTCGTGATCCGGAATGGGCTGATGCACCACCATGGAGGGTTTGTATGAGTTTTTGCATCATTTCTTGCATGACGGTCTGGCCCTGAGCCAGATTTGCCATTATTCCAGTCAGATCTGGAATAGTTGGTGGTGCAGATGGATTTGGAGGGGTTCCAGCGTTTCGATTGCTAGATTCAGGAATATCAGCCATTGGTATTGGATTATTTTTGGTGAGAAAACGATATTACCAGTCGTTTCCCACAGACGGCGCCAATTTGTTGATGTAAAAAATTAGATCACCCTAATAATTCAATCAGAGATAAATAAATGAGACAAATGATTTTTAAAGTGGTTCAGCCTTATAAGAATGGCCTACGTCCACTGTTGTTTTATTGCTGAGTGTTTGGGAATTCTCGATTACAAGAAATTCCGTTCTGGATTCTAGAGTTTGGATTCCAGTCCAGGTCCCCTTACAATGAGGATTGTACAACGTATTTATTGCCTTGAGGCTATCATCTGAAAGGGTGATACATTAAATGATATACATATGAAAGGGTAATACATTTAATGCCCTTTAAGCGTGTGCGTCTAAATGATAAGCATTTAATGAACCAGTTGAACTGTTGGTTATCCAGCTATTAATGCTTTGTTCGAGATGCAGCTCGGACCGCCTGAGCTTCCTGGTATTCAAGAGTTCCTCGGAGAGGTCTGTTCCTCAGAGCGTATGAGTTCCTCGGTGAGGTCTGTTCCTCGGAGCGTATGATCATCTCGAAAGTGCTTGTTGTTGCCATGTAGATAGCCATGTGTCTTCATATGATTGATCCAAGTCAGCAGATTAAATTTGGTATCAACAATTGTAATCAATTTGAGTGCCAAGTTTTTATCATTTTTAAGATTGTTGTGAGAGAACTATTTGTAAGTTTGGTTTATTAATGAAGATCTCTACCCATTCTTTTAATTTCTCCTTCATTATGGTAGCTTAATTCTTATATTAGGAGTAAGGTGAAGTTTATCATAGTTAGCTAATATTGTCACATTAATTTTATCGTTGTCTATTCCCTACTTGTTTTAATTATTATTAAAGATTCGGTATTCATTTTAAAGCGACACGAGAGTGTGTTTTAAAATTTTCAAGATTGTTTTGTCAAATCAAGTTTTGAGATTTAAAAATAGTAATTTTTTATGGATTATGCTTGCACTTTGATTGTTTTGATAGTCAATGCTTAAATACATTTGCGAATTTTAAAACTTGTACTTTTTAAGGGAATAGGGATTTTAGTCGTCTATTAGAGACGTTAAAAATATTTTGAACATAATCGTCATATTTTCCGAATTAAATGCGGCGAGAGTCGGTTTGATTTGAGTTATAAAAATGGAATGACAACATTAAATTAGCGTGCAATATTAGTTACGTGATAAATGAACCCCGAATCCTAATTGTTTACAAATCTCTTATGTTACTCTCATTTATCGTAGTTACTTTTATTTAGTGTAATTTGTAATTATTCTCTACCCCATTTGATCTAATTGGACAGTTGCAATTCTTTTAATAATTAAAATTGACAAATCCTCGTGGGTTCGACCCGTACTTACACTCGCTATTCTATAATAGCCCGTGCACTTGCGGTATTTTATAAATTGACAACAATTAGGATATGGTCTACTAGAGGCATATGGTAGACTTTAGTGGATGGATACTCGTACCTTTATGAGGTCCCCTCCACCTCAACCACACTCTATGCATGGTTTGCCTCTAGTGGAGAGCCTTGGGGTACTGGTGGAAGTTCCGCCAACTAGGCTTATAGTGCAACTCGGTTATTGAGCATTCGTTGTATGACTTCAAACATTATTGTGGGATCCATGGAAAGAATCCAACTCTTAGTTAATAGGGGATTTAGGAAAGTGATAAGTCTCTCCCACAGACGGCGCCAGCTGATGATGCCAAAATTTGGATGACTTTGGAATTCACCTAGTATGAAATATGTGTGTGAGTTGAACTTTAGAAATAAAAGACAATAAATGAATTTGACACAAGTGTTTAATGTGGTTTATCCTTGTGTGTTTGGCCTACATCCACGCTAGTAATGCTCATTTTCTCTCTTTGTATTAGTAAGGGGTCGAAAGGCCAATTTACAACTTCCCAGAGGCTGTATTGGAAAACTGAGTTACAATATGCCCAGAGGCCAAATACAAATTGTCAAGAGGCTACGAGTAGAGTAAAAGAGAGAGAGAGAGAGAGAGAGAGAGAGAGAGAGAGAGAGAGAGAGAGAGAGAGAGAGAGAGTAAAAGTTTGTAAGTAAATAATTTCCATTGCCGATTTGGTTTGTATAATGAAATGTTGGTCATTTATAGCCTTAGAGTGAACTTCTTTAAGATTTAGGTGGGAAGATGAATTTAATTGTGGTGGTTGGGAGCCATTAATAATCACCTTCTCCGAGGACATGTCAGAGCTATAAATGCCCACCTTCTCTGAGGGCCTGTTGTAAATATTAATGCTCACCTTCTCCCGAAGGCCTGTCATAGCCATAAACGCTCACCTTTTTTTAGGGCTTATCATGCATTAATTATGTCATCTAGGGCTCTGACACTAGTATGGTCAAACGTTATCTTTTTCACTTGCTTTATAGGTTTTAAATTCATAGCACGGGTTAATAAGGATTTAAGTCAGACGGGGGTGAGTGTGTTGTGGAGTTGGTTAATGAGGTCTTGGGCAAATGATCCTGGATCCCTTTGCTGAGTTTGGTTGGACATGTGCAGGATATGCAAGGAGTATGTCATGACATGGTCAGTTACAAGACATGTAAGGAATGGGTCATGCGCATGATAAGTTGCAATACATGTAAGGAGTAGGTTATGTGCATGACATGGTCAGTTACAGGACAGGTAAGGAGTAGGTTATGCCCTACATGGTTAGTTGCCAGACATGTAAATAGTAGGTCATGCACAAGACATGCTAGGAATATGTCATGTGGAGGACATGGTCCTATCGAGGACATGTAAGGAGTAGGTCATGTGCACGACATGGAATGAGTAGGTCATATGATGAATTCCTCAATATCAGAGTTGTATGTCCATGTGCTTCCTTTATCCTTATACTCATGAGGTAGTCTGGGCATTGATTAAGAGTAGTGCCAAATTTTTACATATCACATGATAATCACCAGGATTGTATAAACTAGGGATTTTTAATGTTAAATTTGGATTTGGGATATTATTGTATGATGTTAGATCATTACTTTGAATATTAAATTATATTATGTTAAATTCATTGTTTATAGTGAGAATTCAGATTTGTGTGATTAGAAGTCAAGGTAAATAGGACCAAGTCATGAATTAGGAATCTAAGGTTAATAAGTATGTTGAACTTGCAATCTGTTGGACTATTGGTTCTAGTTTTGGATGATACCCACTTTAGACTTTATTTATGTAAAACTTTAACCCTTAAGTATACATTAGATTGTTATTAATGGATTGTCATGAATTGGGTTTAAAGTTTTGTGTTATGGGTGCATTATAAAAGAGGGTTAGGTCCAAAGGACTAGGAGGATGATAAAGTTGCAACCCTAAAAACTGGCTTATATTCCCAAGCATAAAGTTCCTTGTGTACTTTGAATAAGAAGTTGCTCCATATATTAAAAATAAATTGAAGTTGGATTTCCAACGCAACAAACGATTCGTTAATTAGACTTATGTAAAGGGAGTTACAATATTTTTACAAAAGTGTTTTTACGCTGACAACAAAACTCCAAGATGGACTTTAGAGTATATTCATGAACTAATAAATTTTTTTTTCATACATTTGGTGACTCGGGACGTTCCCGGGATTTTGAGGGGATTATTTAATTCATATTCGGACCTATAATTTGGGGCTTATGGCTTGGATTGGTTTAATAACATAAAAAATAATTTATATGTAATTGTCAGGGGAAATGCCCCTAAATTGTAATTGGTGAAGTATAGACAAAATTAACGTTGATATTAGTTACAAAATAAACTGGGACCAGTAGGTCATATTACTTGGTTAAAGTACATTGGGACCTTACAGGATGGTAGGGTACACTTGGGAAATAAATTGTCGGTTAGGAACCGAGGTGTGATGGTTAATGTTAATATGTAGGTTGGATATAAATATTTGGATAATCTACTATCTATTGTTCATGTGTTGTATTTTATATTTGGAGTATGTGATGTCCTTTATATATTATGTATTAATTCCATAATAAGCGCTACATAATATATTTGTTTATCTTGGGATTTTGAGAATGTCCTTTATATATTATGTATTGATCGCATAATAAGTTACATAATATACATGAGTTTTATTATGTATTAATTACAGGATAAATGTTATATAATACATATGAGCCGTGAGTAGGGGTGGTAAACGGACAGATATGGATCGGATACCATGTTTTCCATATTCGTATCCGCTATCTGGATGCATTATCCGTATCCGTATCTGTATTCGGTCGGATTGTTAAAATAACTATCCATATCCGTATCCGCTTGGATACCTCGGATTCAGATAATATCCATATCCGTTTATATTATTTAGCCATCGCAAAAAATAATCATTAAAATATCCAATCCAATCCAAATAAATATATAATAAAATTACTACCTCCTAACATCCACAATTATGGCTTAGCATTCCATAATGATAATATGTCTTAAAGACATCCATACTTTACAACCATATAAGCTTAAAGTCATCCATACTTTACAACCATTAAAAAAATTATATATTTTTATTTTTATTTTGTATGTACCAGTTGTTGCTAACTTTCTATTGCAGGCGGAGTTGATGCGCAGTGGCGGAGTTGATGCGCAACGGAGGGGTTGATGAGAAGAGGTAGAGGGGTTGATGAGCAACGACGGGCTGATGCGGCGGAGGGGTAGGTGGCAGAATGAGGGTTTTTTGTGGAGTGAAATGAGGGTTTCTTTTCTCTTGCTTTGTACGAAAGATAAATGAAATGAAATTAGTTTTTTTAGTGGAGTATATGTTCTTTAGTGGGTGTATGTTGTGTGTGATATGGTGTATTGTAACTTTAGTGTAAATCCATGATAATATACCCAATAAAATAATAATAATAATAATAATAATAATAATAATAATAATAATAATAATAATAATAATAATAATAATAATAATAATAATAATAATAATACATGGTATTTTATAATATACCCAATAAAATAATAACTTTAGGGTGTTTTTTTTTTAGTGGAATATGTGTTTGTTTTGTTTTAGGGAATAAATAAGTTTTTTTTAATATTATTTTATTAGTAATACTAATACTAATATTATTAGTAATATTTTAAACATATGTTTGACGGATACGGATATTCGGTAAAACGGATATCCGGTAAAATGGATACTCCGCATCGGATACGGACTATCCGTGTTGGATAGTAGTACTATCCGTATCCGTTTTCTTGGATATTTTTATAGAGTATCCATATTCATGTCCGTTTCCATTTTTTCGTATAAATATTCGCAAATTCGGATTCGAATATTGGACGGATGCGGATTTTTGAATATTCGTTTACAACCCTAGCTCTGAGGATGCTCTATTACTACCATGACGTCATATATATTATGTATTAAATTATGAATAAGCGTTACATAATTTATGGGAGTTGTCGAGATGCTTGATTTGTGGGGTTATAAGGGTAACCTTTACACATTATATTTGTGCCGTGAATAAGGCTTATATGATATATGTGATTTTTGGGGTTGCCCAATTATTATGTGGGATGTCAGGATGCCTTACATATTATGTGTGGTTATTTTATGTGAATATATCTACATGGTTAGTATAATTGAGATAGATAAAGTGAATATGATATATTGGAATCAGTGAATGCTATAAGTTTATGGTAATATATTGTGAGAAAATATAAAACGTGAAAATAATTGCATGATACGATTATCTGACTAAGATAGCTATAACTTATATTATATCCTTTAGTTGTGTAACTAAACAATAAAATTGGAATGTGGTACAATGGTAATAGGTGAACCTATACTGAGTAAGAATATCTAGTATTTGGATGAGGATTTAGATCTAGAATCCATAGGATGTAGAAGGATGGGCTAGTGATGGTTTGGAGTTGTAAGAAATCGTAACACTCTGATGCTTAAATAATGTATCCTAATAGTGGTTGATAGGGATAGTTATCTAGAGAGGCGTAAAGGATGATGTTTGATTACCGACCTAGTAAATCAAGTTGATAATAGGATTTCGAATGTAAGGTTTTCCTAGGGAATATCTCTTGTCGATGTTATTAGTATATATATTATAAAATGTGGTTAGTTTTTAATATTTGAAACTATACGTCATTGTTTAAAGGTCATTGCTTAAATTTTGGAGATTAGTATTTATGTTTGTTGAGTATAACATGATTTTCTTTAATACTCTATGATTATAAATGTTGGGTTCAGTAGAACATTTATTGCCCGAGGGGTAACCATCTTTCGCTGACTAACATTTTTAGGTTCTATTGTAAAAGCTTGGATCGCAGCAAGGGAGTTGTGCTATGTAGAGATCTGCTGGTTTAGTTATACATGATTATCTATATTTTATTGAGTTGTGTAGTTTCATCCATTCATAAACTTATACTTTATTCAGATGATCTTGTTGTATTGAGAGGAGTTGTAATGATATTGGGGTTGTACAAATTTATTTATATTCAATTTTTTAATTGTTAAGACATTTGTATAAATTGAGACTTATCATATTCGTTTTCACTCTTATGTTATTCCATATGTTGAGAATGCTATTAATTGTTTGGCTCCTTTAAATTGGGTATTTAGGACTGATCAACCTAATATGGAATTAATGAGGTGTCACAGGGTACTTGTCAATAGGTCACATAATTTTGGTTGAAATACGCAATTTCTTTAGGCCCACCTATAAGGTTGCGCATATAAATATTTGGTTAATTATTCAGTGATTGTATAATTATATATTATCCATTTGTTATTAGATTCTTAACTTAACTAAAAAATATTTGTAGCGGGTAGATTCAATGATTAAGTCACTATGACCTACTGTTTTGGGAGCTTAACCCTTGAGCTAAACTATCCAACGGGTACTCTTAAAGGGTTTATCAACAGTAAGATCCATTTTAAAGGAGAATGTTACTCAAATAAAATATGTGTTAGAGTGGTGATGATCATCAATAGTGTTTCTATATTCACGCCCAACCAGAAGGCGCGTTATGTAAACATCAACTAAAATAATGTAATAAAAGTGTAACACCCCCTCGATTTTCCATGTATAATGTGGTCAATCTTATACCCCGAGAATGGAGAGCGACAACCAATTTATATCAAGCTAAAAATTAATGTATAACTGATATGACAATAACCACAAGATAACAAGATAATAAAAATTAGACAATATGATAAATCTAAATGCATAACTGAATATTGAATATAGTAAAACTCCACAATATAAAGTCTAAAATAAATAATCCAACAAATAAATGAATAACTCCGAAACTCCCACAGGCCCATAAAATGAATAGCTATAATGTACAAAGAGCAACTAAAAGGAGAAATACATAAATAAGAAAAACTTTAATATGTTCATTTTTTATAACTGAATAATGTTGACTCTAGAAGAGGTCCATTTAACCTTGCTCATGTGGTTGTCGTATACTTGAAAAAATCTTTTAAGAAAAACATGGGTCGGACCCCATATTGAAAAGAATATCTATATCATCTAAAATTTGTATTGAATGCGACTTATTTATGTCTCATATAGTCCCCATCGGCACTCGCCCCAAGATAACTCATCTTACCTCTACCTAAGGAAATACTAGGCATATGTGTGAATCATTCATCATGCATAACTATCAATGTAAGTACCCAAGTCCTGCATCTATCATGTAACCTAAGTAACTTTTATCTCGTACTTTAGTATAGTTTTATATCCGTTGTGTATAAACTAAAAATAATACATAAACATACTTTCCTTATACTACACAATATACAAATAAGTTAATCCCCTTAACTTGGACTAGCTACTCTTATGCACAGTATCCGCATAAACTCTACCTATCACTGGGCTAACTACAATACTACACAATATCCCGGTAAATCATACCCATCACCAAACTAGTTTTTATATTATACAATATCCATGCAAGTAGTTGTGACAAATCACTGGACTTATTACCATTCTATGCAATATATAAGTATAAAATGAAGGACATATCCTTTAGGGAACTCTTGTGCCTTTACCGGTTAATTCCAAAGGAGGTCCCATTTCTAATGGATCAAAAAAACGCATGTTATTGTCTAAAAATGGTGAGGTAATTTACATCTTAGTCAAGGGTTTTACGATAACAAATAAAAGAATAATAATTAGAAAAGAGCTGAGAGAATGGTATTGAAAGACAATGAGAATGAGACAGGATTTTATGTGGTTTGGCCCAAAAAGTAAACCTACATCCACGGGTGACATTAATTATCCTTTTGTAGTTTGGAGTATATAGTTAGGGATTCTATGATTACAGGGATGTTTGAGCCCTCCCTTTCCATATGGGGTTCCCCTGCTTATAGGAGATTAGTTAGGAATTTTATGGGATGGGTGGACCACCTTTATAGGTTAGGCAGTTACACCAGTAAAAATGCAATAACAAATTTATAACGGATTGATATGTATTAGATACAACTTGTGCATTTTAAGAAGTGTGTGGGTAACAACCACATAATAACCACGCTCCCCCTATTCCTACGTGACTTTTAAGAACTTCATCACGTGCATGTGAGGATACGAATGCAATTTGTAAGTAAATGATTATATTATATGAGGAAAACTATTAATTAAGGTTGTCCAAACAGATAGGTACCCAAGCCGACCTTATGCTAAAAATAAGGCCGCCCATATGTTGAACGATTGTGTGTCCCTCATAATGCCACCGAGTCTCCATCTAGACTGGACCTACAAGGGTATAACAAAAAACCCCAAGACTTCATGCACAAGCTCTGTGATTATTGAATAGTTATCACTTTTGAGCGAGTGTACGGACTGTTTATTCTACTCGTCATTGAAGTATGTAATGATACACAAATATTGCGTATTTCATCCTCCGAACCTACACATTTTAGCCCCCTCGGGTATCTTATTTCCTATATTTATGCTCGTTAATCAGACAACCTCGGATTTCTATGTTAACATGTTTTGCAGGGGTTAATTGAGCTTTTATAGGTATTTGGATGCTAAGTGTGAAGTTCGAACGCGTTTCGCTCGATTGTCATACGCAATCGCACGTTCAAGGGCCTTTTAGTCTTTTCACAGCTTGGGCACCTGGCCCAACATCTACACAGAAATTGTAGCCCTCCTCGCAAGCTTCGCGTGGCCACGAACGGTGTGCGATTCCGAGTCTGTATGAAGAAGTTACGGCGATTTCAGCAGAGGGAAAAATAATGAAACCAAAAGAGGAGGAGAAGAGAAGAAAGGCAATGTAGTGGGCTACTTGATTCTGCCCTGCTTGATCGATCGATTGATCAAAAATATCGATCGATCGATCCTCATCGACAGTGGATATTTTGTTCATCATCGATCGATCGACCAAAGGGGTTGATCGATCGATCCCCTGTTTTCAGGAGATATTTTGTTATTTTATTTTATTTCTTCTTTTCTTTTTCCCACTTACTATATAAAGGTTTTTTGTTATAAATATCATATATACTTAGATATAAACGATTTTAGGTAGGATAGGTTAGGGTTTTGGAGGTTTGAAAGCTCTTTTCTTCTTTTCTTCTTGGATTGACACCCATTCGGGCTTGTAAGATTGTGCTACCATCTTCCATCTCCATTAATATAGTTGTATTTCATTATTTCTTGCTTTGTAGTGTAATTTCCATGCTTTCTAAATTAAGTTCACATGCTTTCTTTACTTGCTTTCTAGGTAGATTTATCGCGTTTATTTACCGCTTTCCATTTACCGCATTTTTACAATGATTTCTAGGTAATTTAAATTAGGTTGTGTTTGAATTAAACTCACTCGGGTTAACGCATTGCTTTGCTTGCTGATAGCATTTACGGGTGTATTTCGAGTGCGTTGTCCTAGTTATTACGCATAGGAGATTTGACGGGGCATATCATGTATGTCCCGTGCTTACGACCTTTCGCGCGTAATTTCTGGGATATTTGTTAACGCCAAAATCTTATTGGGCTTTTATGAGGATTTAGGGACGTGACAACCCTTGATTTAATTAACTGTCGAAACTAGACGCATTTGTAATAACTCGTCGACCCATGTAACCATTTTATACAAATTAACTCGGTGAGGGATATTCGACGCAACCTATAGTTTTACCGCTTTGTTAATCTAGTTTCAATACCCACGCCTAGATAAACATTTCCCTTTTATGCATCTTTTTCGTTTTAGTTTGTAATCACCTTTTTCACTTTTATTTCGGAGCACTAAATCACTTAAATTCTAGCATCTCGTCCATGTGGATTTTCGTTACCCGACATACCGCTAGACCTGCCTCGCAAGTGTAGTAGTAATTTAGGTTTGTTGTATAGTCACAGCGAGACAGAAAATAACGATTGTACACTTACACGCGCACTTCTCGCGAGCTATCAAAATGGCGTCGTTGCCGGGGATGAGTTTGCCTTAGACTTTATTTGATTTAGTATTTCATAGTATTTTCTTTCTATTTGTATTATTTGATAACTTTTTTCAGGACTTTCACATTTGAGCGGTTAGAAACGCTCGAATTTTTCCCGCGCTCACTTTCTTTGTGGAATCCGCCACTTGAACCATTTTTGGGGTAAGCATGTCTTATTCCAATTCTTTCGGTAATCATTGTTATAATTCTCAAAATTCTCGCAAACCTATGACTTTCGGTGAATACTTAGAATCCCAAAGTATAACAAATTCAAATATGACTTTGGGCGAGTATAATGAAAGTCAAAACTTAGGTTATTGGAATTTCGATGATGATGGCAATGATTTTGGGCCTTTACCTCCTTATAATAAAAATTTTAAAACGAATTCAAATAGTTTTCAAAATTCCTATAATAATGAGTTTTCATTTAAGTCCGACGGTAATTTTCAAAGTTCTCATTTTCATGCATCCGCACCTCGACCCATGACTTTTGGTGAGGGTTTGCGTATGTATGAAAATGAGAAAATTGAAACTCCTTATCGGGAAGAAAATCATCCGTGGAAACATGACTTGGATTTACTATTTGAGTCCGAAGACGATTTTGCTTCCGAAACTTTCAAAGTCGAAGAATGTTTTGAACCAAATAAGGTACTTGTGCCTACTTTGGAACAAACCATTCTAGACTTTGCCCATTGCATAATAGATATTGAAAGCGAGGATGAAAATGACGTAATATCTATTTACAATGAAATGATTTATTCTTTTACCCCCAAAGAAAAACATTTCATTGAAAATGATATTATTTCATTCGAAATTCAATCTTCATGCGACGATGATTCATCTCATGAGTTTGAATTTCTTTCATCCCCATTTTCATTCTCTATTATCACATCGTCATAAGTACCCGATGATCCGGTTTCAAACTTTAATGTTTTAAACCTTTTCGCCGATGAGAAGTACTTGCTCGAGTCGCCTTCCATAATCGCATCTTTGCCTTTGTGTGCACCGCCTCCCATTCCAATTTCAAAATCCTTGGGAGGATATTCGGCTTTTATCGGTTCCCACTTGGTTTTGTCACCCGTTCAATCTAATCCCCCCATCGTCCCTCCAAAACTTTTAATTGGCGATGGTTCATTTCTTCCGCCTTACACATGCCTTTCGTTGTTCAAACGGAATTCATATTTTTCGAAAGGCATGCTTGTATGTGAGTGATTTGGAGGGAAGAAAAACGAAGGGGGAAGAAGGGGGAAAGAATGGAGGGAAGGGGAATGAATTTGGAGAAGAAGGGGGGAAGAATCTGACAGGTACAGCGAACCGGTTCGGGGGTACAGCGAACCGGTTCGCCACTCCGAACCGGTTCGGAGGTACAGCGAACCGGTTCGGGGGTACCAGGCTGGTCCAATCGAGGAAATTCACTCTTCTCTTCATTTCTAAGTGCTCTCTCATCCCCTAACTTGTGCATACGGCCCCTAAAGCCCTTCTAGACCCTCGGGCTCTCAAAAACTTCCTCAAATACGACCTTGAAAAGCGTACTAGCACCCTCGAAAAACGTGCTAACCTATCTCTCATGCAACGCAGGCTCCGGACTCCTAACTAACCTATTTACACACGACTATTTTACACACAAAATCACCCCATACGCGTCGGGGGTGCGACGACCTCACTCGCTTAGCTCAATTGACCCCGTAAACAGGGTCCGACAACCAAATCGTGTCGACCTCATCCACAAACGCCTCTAGGTATGGCTTTAGGCGTTGGCCATTTACCTTGAACGTGTTTTCCCCTTTTAAATCGTTTAGTTCAACAGCTCCATGGGGAAAAACGTTCTTTACCACGAACGGGCCAGACCATCGTGACCGCAACTTGCCTGGGAAGAGGTGAAGCCGAGAGTTGTATAGAAGAACTTTTTGCCCGGGATGAAACTCTTTTCGTCGAATGATGCTATCGTGAGCAAGTTTCATCCTCTCCTTTGAAATTTTGGCATTCTCATACGCATCATTGCGTAGTTCTTCTAACTCAATCAATTGTAGCTTCCGGGCTTCACCGGCCTTGTCCAAGGCAAAGTTCAATTGCTTGATTGCCCAATACGCTTTGTGTTCGAGCTCAACAGGGAGGTGACAAGGTTTTCCATACACAAAACGGAAAGGGGACATTCCAAGTTGATTTTTAAACGCGGTACGATAGGCCCAAAGTGCATCGGTCAATCTAAGGGACCAATCTTTCCGGGTAGGATTGACGGTCTTTTCAAGAATGTTCTTGATCTCCCGATTCGCCAGCTCGGCCTGCCCATTCGTTTGTGGGTGATAGGTCGTCCCAACCTTGTGGACGACCCCATACTTCCTCATGAGCTTTTCAAATGGCCTATTGCAAAAGTGAGTGCCATTATCGCTAATTATCACTTTCGGTGCTCCGAAGCGAGAAAGTATGTGTTCCTGTAGAAACTTTATCACCACTTTGTTGTCATTAGTCTTAGTAGCTATAGCTTCTACCCATTTAGAAACGTAGTCTACCGCGGCTAGGATGTATAGGAAACCAAAGGATGGGGGGAAAGGACCCATGAAGTCAATACCCCAACAATCGAATATCTCAATGATGAGTATGGGGGTAAGGGGCATCATGTCGCGTCGAGAAATGGCTCCCATTCGTTGGCACCTATTACATGACTTGCAAGCGTCATTTGCATCCCGGAAGATTGTGGGCCAATAGAGGCCGCATTGCAGAATTTTAGCGGCCGTCTTTTTCACCGAGAAGTGGCCTCCACATGCTTTCGAATGACAAAACTGGATGACCTTTGGGATCTCGTCATCCGGTACACATCGTCGGATGATTTGGTCGGCGCAATATTTAAAAAGGAAGGGATCATCGTAAAAGAACATGCGCGACCAATTAAGAAACCTCTTCTTATCTTGCGGTGTCCAATCGGGAGGGACGGCTCCCGTGACTAGATAATTTACAATGTCCGCAAACCAGGGATAAGAAGAGGTGGCAAATAGTTGCTCATCCGAAAAGTGCTCGTCTATGGGTATGGGATCACTAGGTACGTCGGACGAGAGCCGAGATAAGTGGTCGGCCACGACGTTTTCTACTCCTTTCTTGTCTTTGATGGAGAGATTAAACTCTTGTAGGAGTAGGACCCACCTTATGAGGCGCGGCTTGGCGTCTTTCTTCGCGAGTAGATATTTTAAAGCCGCGTGGTCGGTGAAGACAGTGATAGGAGAACCAATGAGATACGATCTGAACTTATCAAGGGCAAAGACCACCGCTAGCAACTCCTTCTCCGTGGTAGAGTAGTTGAGTTGAGGTCCGGCAAGGGTTCGGCTAGCGTAGTAGATGGCATGAGCTTGCTTATCTTTACGTTGGCCCAAAACGGCCCCAATTGCGTAATCGCTCGCATCACACATAAGTTCGAACGGTAGGGACCAATCCGGAACTTGCATGATGGGAGCGGACACGAGCATGTTCTTTAATATATCAAAGGAGCTTTGGCATGCCTCGGTCCACTCAAACGGGTTATCCTTCATGAGAAGGTTACTTAAGGGTCTAGCGATGGCGCTAAAGTCCTTAATGAACCTTCGATAAAACCCGGCGTGACCCAAGAATGAGCGCACGTCTTTAAGCGATCTCGGTGGGGGAAGGTCAGCTATGACATCTATCTTAGCCCTATCAACTTCTATGCCCTTGGATGATACTATGTGACCAAGAACTATTCCCTCAGTGACCATGAAATGACACTTCTCCCAATTCAGCACTAAGTTCTTGTCCACACACCGGGTAAGTACTTTTTCCAATTTTTCTAAACAATGATCGAAAGAGGTGCCAAAAACGCTGAAATCGTCCATGAACACCTCGAGTCCTCTCTCGACCATGTCGCTAAATAAGCTCAACATGCACCTTTGAAAGGTCGCGGGTGCATTACACAAGCCAAATGGCATACGTTTGTAGGCAAACGTACCAAACGGGCAAGTGAAAGTCGTCTTCTCTTGGTCAAGTACATCTACCTCAATTTGGTTATATCCGGAATAACCATCAAGGAAGCAATAGTAAGGGTGGCCCGCAACTCTCTCAAGCATTTGATCGATGAATGGCAAGGGGAAATGGTCTTTTCTTGTTCCCGCATTGAGTTTCCGATAATCAATGCAAACACGCCAACCGGTGGTGGTGCGTTGGGGAACAAGCTCTCCCTTGGTATTCTCAATCACAGTCATACCCGACTTCTTCGGGACGACTTGAATAGGGCTCACCCATTTGCTATCCGAGATTGGGTAGATAATCCCGGCATCCAATAGTTTGATGATCTCGGTTCTCACAACTTCTTTCATATTGGGATTCAGTCTTCTTTGCATTTCTCTAGAGGGTTTGACATCCTCTTCGAGATGGATCTTGTGGGTGAAAATCAAAGGACTTATCCCCTTCAAATCAGCTATACACCAACCAAAAGCACCCTGGTGCTTCCTCAGAATTCTCATCAATTTGCCCTCCTGCCCTTCGTCTAGGCTAGAGGAGATAACAACAGGAAATGTCTCATCCTCTCCTAGGTATGCATATTTGATATGGGAGGGGAGTTTCTTTAATTCGAGGGTTGGAAATTTTTCACTGGAAGGAGCCATATGTGTATCCCTCGGAGGTAGTTCCTCGAATCTAGAAACCCAATCAATCTCTCTCACGTCCTCGTCCGACGCACTCTCATCGAGTAATTCTCTCAACCTTCCAACATCCCTCTCGAAGTGGGTAGACGTCCCCTCACACTCATAGCTCGTCGCTAAACATAACTCTAAGGCGTCGCCACAAAAAGTTTCCTCGAAGTACTCTTCTACTACCTCATCTATGAGGCTCACCGCGTGAAGGTCATCTTCCTCCCCTGCATTTTGGGCTACGTGGAAGATGTTGGTTTCCAAGGTCATGTTCCCAAAGGTGAGTTGCATTCGCCCATTTCTTGTGTTGATGATGGCATTAGCTGTAGCTAAGAAAGGGCGACCAAGGATGATGGGAACATGGGTGCTTGAGTTAAAGGAGGGCTCCGTGTCCCAAATGACAAAGTCTACCGGGAAGTAGAAAGTGTCCACTTAGACGATCACGTCCTCGACTATGCCTCGTGGAATCTTCACTGATCGATCCGCTAATTGGAGAGTGACCTTTGTGGGCTTGAGGTCGCCCAAGTCAAGTTGCCTATAAATGGAGTAAGGAAGTATGTTTACACTTGCTCCCAAGTCAAGTAAGGCTTTCTCAATTTTATTATCTCCAATGATGCATGATATGGTGGGTGCACCGGGATCTTTGAATTTAGGCGGGAGATCATTTAGCAGAATGGAACTCACGTTCTGAGCTAGAAAGACGTTCTTTTTAACTTTCATCCTCCTTTTCACCGTCAACAAATCTTTGATAACTTTGCCGTAGGCTGGAATTTGTTTGATGGCGTCAAGGAAAGGTAGATTCAGCTTCACTTGCTTTAGAACTTCTAGCACTTCATCACGTGGAGTCCCTTTTTGAGTAGGAATCAACCTTCGAGGAAATGGTGCTGCGGAGGGTGGTTTAACTACCACCTCAGGCTCACTAGTTCCTTCCTTATCACTCTCGTCCAAGGGGACATCTTCGGCCTCTTTCGTGCCGGGCGAAATCTCCTTGTCTTTTGTTGTGTCGTGTGGAGGAGGTGATAAATCAACGACTCTTCCACTACGAAGAGTGGTCACTGCTTGACATTGCTCCTGATGTTCAGTGGATGTGGAGCTAACACTAGTTTGACCTTGGGGAGGTCGTTGGCCTTGGGCAGGGAATTTGCCCTTCTCTTGGACACTCAACGAGGATTGTATCTTAGACAGGTTTGCATTTAGGTCGCCAATGAGACGATCATACTTGGCATTGGTTGCGGCCTGGCTATTGATGAATTGATTCACAGTATCCTCAAGAGTTCTCCGCTGTGGCGGAATATAATTTCCATGATGTGGTGGTGCTTGCACATGTCCTTGCATGTGTGGAGCTTGTTGAAATTGTTGTGGAGGAGGAGGGGCAACATGCGAAGGAGGGTTCATTGCGGCGTGTTGTTGCCCGTAGATAAAATCGGGATGGTTTTTCCACGAAGGGTTGTATGAATTTCCGTGCGGGGCACCGAAATTTCCCTTAAAGCCTCCTATACCATTAACTTGCTCCTGTAATATTACTTTGCAGGCGGGTATCGTCGGGCATTCCTCAGTTGAATGTCCCGCCTCACAAATTGCACACACCTTTTCGATGGGATTCTTGATGGATCCAACTACCTCACATAAATCTCGCAGTCCTCTCTCAATGGTGTCCAACCGACAGTCCGACATCGAATTCTTATCTACGTGGAATAGACCGGATGTCGACGGAGCTGTGGTAGATTGTCGATTTCGGTTTTGAGCGTTCGGATCAGAGGTATCCCAGGATTGGGTAGTCTCGGCAACATACCTCATGTGAAGATCAGCGTCATGGGCATCTAGATCGACAAATGGACCACTTCCCATGGTTTCAACAAGCTGTTTAGAATTAAGGTTTGACCCATTATAGATAAAGGAGATGATTTGTGATGGATCAAATCCATGATGGGGGCACGAAGCCACTAACTCGTTGAAACGTTCATAACATCGATGGAAAGGCTCATTTTCTTGTTGCCTGAATGCTTGAATTTGAGCCTTTATAGAGATTGTTCGATGTGTTGGGAAGAATTTCTTGAGAAATTTGGACTGTAGCTCATTCCAGGATGGAATCGAGCTTGGAGGTAAAGACCATAGCCAAGCTTTGGCTTTATCTTTAAGCGAGAAGGGGAAGAGTTTGAGGCGGATTACCTCTTGTGTGCAGGTTTGATCGTTGAGAGTATCACACACGTCCTCAAATTCCCTTATGTGGAGGTATGGCTTTTCAGAATCCATACCGTGATAATGTGGTAGTGTCTGGATCATCCCATTTTTGAAACGAAATTGCCCGGCATTATACGGGAGTATAATGCATCCCGGAGTGACAGTGCGCTCGGGATATAAGAATTCTCTCAACGGGCGGTACGGAGGCTCTTCCTCACCGGTAGTTGCATTACTGTGCTGCGACATCTCTCTCTCACTCGACGACTCGGCGTTCTCACTGGGTGTGCACGATGTGTGTCCTACGAAGGAGAAGGGAGTGTTGCTAGAGATGGAGTGTGACGGTGTGGGAGGTGGGATCCAGAACTGTGGGGCTTGTGGAGTGTGGGGACTGTCAGGATTATACTCAACAAGCGGATTTTCGTGAATGCTGGTTGGAGTATTATGGGGTGTGGGAGTGGCTTCAGAATTTTGCATTAAGCTCAGGAGAGATGATGATTGTGAATCTTTTTGAAGTTTTATTTTTTTATTTTTTTATTTTTTTGGATTTTTTAGAATTTTTGGTCAAAGTTTTGGATTAACTCGATCTAATCCTAAGTCTACCTAATTCCCCGGCAACGGCGCCAAAAACTTGACACGACTCAGAATGTGTCTCTAAAGTGTGTGCTCTCTAGGCTCAAGTGCAAGCCTATCGTTCAAGTAATAATTCCGACAAGTCGGGTATCGATCCTCAGGGAAAAAGGACAACGAAGTTGTGACGACGGGATAAGAAAGAGGAATCCTAACGTTGACTCTAAGAAGAAAAGAAAAAAATTGATTTTGGGTTTTTGGGATTGATTAAACTAAATGCAATTATGAAACTATGATAAAATATGCAACTAACTAAATTATCTAAATGAAGAATGAAGAATTAAACTGAAACTTTTAACTAGATGATGAGAAAAACAGGATGGGAATACACTCCCCCAACCCTAGTGTAATGCAGTGATAACGTTGATCATAAATTTATCCGATTAATTCAAACCCGGAATTTAGTACTCCCAAGCATTATGTATACGAGGTTCAAGCCCGCGTCATACCTAATCTGAGGATGAGTAAATCGGTATCGCGGTAATTACATTCAAATTGTACTCTAAATCATCACGAGTACCCAGAGGCAAACGAGATATAAAGATCTACAATTCTTAAGAAATTACGCGATACGATTTAAATTAATCATTAAATTCAGCGGATCGACGTTATACACACGCACTAACACATCAGGTTGGGTTCATGCATCCCAACCTTGAAAAACCTAGCCGGACATGTTAAATGGACTAATGCATGAAATAATAACGTTGCATGTGTATGAATTCATGATAAAACTAAATCTAAACATGTAAATACGTATTATGAATGTGAAAACAAGTTGAATCTAATGGGAAAACAAAGCATGCAAGAACAATAATAAGAAACAAGAATTTTGAATTAAAACTAGAAAAGCAAACCCGAAATAATGAATTCTTGAAGTAATTTTAGCCCTTGATGTTCCTATATGTTCCTCCCCTTTCTTTCTATCAAAAACTCTCTAAAAATAGCCCTAAAGGCTGCCCCTAGGTTAATGCCTTCGTTTTTTACAAGTTTGGAGTCTTTTAAACCCAATAGGAGACTTGGAGACCAATCCAAATGAAAGACAAAATTCGCGTGTCAGGTACAGCGAACCGGTTCGCCCCTCCGAACCGGTTCGGGGTGGGGTTCGCATGTACCAGCCTGGACTTGTTCTCAACACTTAGATTTTTTTCTGGTTTTTCTCTTCTTTTCTTGGATTTTTCTTCAACTTCAACTGAGCATAACTTTTCAACCGTAGCTCCGATTTGGGTGCCGTTTCTTCCAATGTGCTCGTTGTTCCGAGCTCTTCAACTTCCCAGTTGACTTCTTCTTCCGTATCGGGCTGCAAAATTACCGACATGCCCTTGAACATGCCTTCTTAGCTTTTCTTGCACAGTCTTGTTTCCTCCTTTGCACTGCTTGCATAATTAACCTGTAAAACTAATAGGAGAAGCACGAAACACGCAATACTCGCCCAGAAGGTTAGAAGCATAAAAGTGAATCAAATCCATATATGTTACATCATTCGGGTTCACAAAAGTACTGAAATTAGGGGGATAAATATACAATATTTATGCCCAATCAGTGAGAGTACACCGGTTATCCTCCAAAGTCAAATCATTTTTACGGTGGACCCTCAGTTATTTAGACTTCTAGTGTATAGTTAGTGTGAGGCCTAAATAATGGGTTGTATATAGTTAGCTTTTATTCTTTCTTTCTTTATTTTTTCTTTCCTTTTTAATTTAGTCTAGTGTAATTAGTTAACTTTTTGTTATTTGTTTTTGCTATGCTCGGTACTAACTTGTTTTATAGATTCTTTGGACTTGTTCTTATGGGGATCGCTCCACTTTCGAGTAATATCGCTATTTTCCTCTCTTTAACTTGGTTCTTAATTCACATTGAGGACAATGTCAAGTTTTAAGTTAGGGGGTGTGGGATATTCTATCCATTTCATTATTTAGTCCATGCTTTTGCTCACATGTTAGTTACTTAGTATGCTTTTCCTAAAAAAATTTAAAAAAAATCAAAAAGATTTTCTTTCTTTTTTCTCCTTTTTTTTGGGCATTTTTGCCTTTGTTTCCGATGATAAATTTCAATAATTGCCCGATTCAATAGACAACCCAACGATGCATGTTCTCGATTTTAAAATTTATTAGACTTTAGTGTCACTTATTGATATTATGAATAACTTCATGAATTAAACTTTAATCCCATGAGCACATGCACTTTTATGGTTACATTGATTTGGTTTAAGATTTTTATAACTCGATAATCTTTTGTTGCATTGTATATACTTACACCGAGTAAGCTTTGTACCTTTCGTCATTTGTGAGTGTATACACTATTCTTTTCTCATTGAAAACGTTGAATTCGTTGGTAATCTCACAATTCTTTCATTTGATTATTCATTAATTGAGTTCATACTTGAAATGTGTTACTTGATCATGATTTTCATATATTGTTTTGATTTGAGAATTGCGTAAACTTTGTGAAATGATCATAAGCATTCTTTGTTATATCACCCATATTAGCCTTGACCTCACCCTTATATGTTTACCCTCTTTAACCCCTTTGAGCCTAAATATAGCCCTTCGTTTCATAACCCATTCCCATAACCAATTCTAAATTGGAGTTTTAGCCCATACATACACCATCCATACCTTTGTTCGGAATGTTATTTGGGATTGAACGATGTTGTTGTGTTGCGGTTGCAATTTAGGCATATGAGAGTGAGAAAAGTAAAGAAAAGAAGAAGCGAAAAAAGAGAAGTGAAAAAAGCAAAAGAAAAGAAAAGAAAGAGAAAGTTGTAAATATTGTATATAGTTCAATAAGCTTTGATTACTCTCCCCGGTGATATATGTAATGTCGTTTTGGAATTTGTTTTCCAATTTTGATATTGCCCGCATTTTCCCATTATCCTGAGTTTTCATCCCGAACACTTTGAATCCGTACATACATTCCTTCATTTCATACCCTAGCCTAAAGTCTTATGTGATCCTAGGTTGATGTAATTTAAAAGTCATAATAGTTTTGATAATCTGTGAAAATACATTTCGCCTCTTTTAGTGTGCAGTATCTTTCATTGAGATTATAGTTTTTCAGTTTATATAGCGTTCTTCATTTGTGACATGTGTGCGGCCTAGTTTCCATTTACATTTACTCTTTAGCCCGCATGTTCCGTGTGTTACCACCCTGTTTCGAGTGATTTCACTTGATGAGTGTAATGCCCATGAGGATTGAATTTATGCTTGCTTTAATGCTTATCCGGTTTATATAAGTTTTTCGCCAAATCACACTTTGCATGTGCTCGCTCCACTCCCTCATTTTAAGGTTTCAATTCCACGAGGTGCATTCTATATTGTTAATGATTTGGACTTTTGTTTGAATTCGTTCAATGTGCTAATAATGCGTATGAAATCCTTTTCGCTATTATTGGGCTTGTCCCATGTTGGGTTGGGCATATTTTAAGTAAACCATGTGATGTTTGTGGGTATCATCCCTGAAAACCCTCACGAGACGACACTCGTCCACTAGGGTGACCCAGGAGTTTAACGGCTTATTGCATACTCTAAATGCAATCGAATCGCCCACAAAAGTGGTCTTTTGCTTTTATACCATACTTTTGTACTATCTTCAGCTTTTGGTTTGCTTGTTGTTCTCGTTGCATCCTATTTCATTGCTAGGGACTAGCAATGTGTAAGTTAGGGGGTGTGATGATACGCAAATATTATGTATTTCATCCTCCGAACCTATGCATTTTATCCCCCTCGGGTATCTTATTCCCTATATTTATGCTCGTTAACCAGACAACCTCGAATTTCTACGTTAACATGTTTTGCAGGGGTCAATTGAGCTTTTATAAGTATTTGGATTCTAAGTGTGAAGTTCGGACGCATTCCGCTCAATTTTCGTACGGAATCGCACGTTCAAGGGAATTTTAGTCTCTTCACAGCTTGGGCACTGGACCGACATCTACACGAAAGTTGTAGCCCTCCTCACAAGCTTCGCGTGGCCGTAAATAGTGCTCGATTCCGAGTCCGTATGAAGAAGTTACGGCGATTTCAGCGGAGGGAAAAATAATGAAACCAAAAAAGGAGGAGAAGAGAAGAAAGGCAATGCAGTGGGCTGCTTGATTCTGCCCTGCTTGATCGATCGATCGATCAAAAGGATCAATCTATCGATCCTCATCAACAGTGGATATTTTGTTCATCATCGATCGATCGACCAAAGGGGTCGATCGATCGATCCCCTGTTTTCAGGAGATATTTTGTTGTTTTATTTTCTTTCTTCTTTTCTTTTTTCCCACTTACTATATAAAGGTTTTTTGCTGAAAATATCAGATATACTTAGATATAAACGATTTTAGGTAGTATAGGTTAGGGTTTTGGAGGTTTGAGGGCTCTTTTCTTCTTTTCTTCGTTTCTTCTTAGATTGACACCCATTTGGGCTTGTAAGATTGTGCTACCATCTTCCATCTCCATTAATATATTTGTATTTCATTATTTCGTGCTTTGTAGTGTAATTTCCATGCTTTCTAAATTAAGGTCACATGCTTTCTTTACTTGCTTTCTAGGTAGATTTATCGCTTTTATTTATCGCTTTCCATTTGCCGCGTTTTTACAATGCTTTCTAGGTAATTTAAATTAGGTTGTGTTTGAATGGAACTCACTCGGGTTAACGCGTTGCTTTGCTTGGTGATAGTGTTTACGGGTGTATTTCGGGTGCGTTATCCTAGTTATTATGCCTAGGAGGTTTAACGGGGAATATCATGTATGTCCCGTGCTTACGACCTTTCGCGCGTAATTTTCGAGATATTTGTTGATGCCAAAATCTTATTAGGCTTTTATGAGGATTTAGGGGCGTGACAACCCTTGATTTAATTAACAGTCGAAACGAGACGCATTTTTAATAACCCGTCGACCCATGTAACCATTTTATAAAAATTAACTCGGGTGACGGATATTCGACGCAATCTATAGCTTTACCGCTTTGTTAATCAAGTTTCAATACCCTCGCCTAGATAAACATTTCCCTTTCATGCATCTTTTCCGTTTTAGTTTGTAATCACCTTTTTCATTTTTATTTTGGAGCACTAATCACTTAAATTCTAGCATCTCGTCCCTGTGGATTTTCGATACCCGACTTACCACTAGACTTGCCTCGCAAGTGTAGTAGTAATTTAGATTTGTTTGAATAGTCGCGGCGAGACAGAAAACAACGACTGTGCACTTACACACGCACACTTTTCGCGCGCTATCAGTATGTTGGTCGGCTTCCTTTCTGGTTGATTTGGGACGAATAGATTGCTCTAGATTAATTTGGAAGTACTGAGAACACATGATAGGCAACTGAACTATCTTCATATAATGATTACTACAGGGTGCATGTGTAGGTTCTCTCCACCACCGATTGAGTGTTCCCGGCTTTATGTCTTAACACGCAGTGGCTTTTTAGCCATCTTTTCGAAACTATATATACCCATCATCTGCTTTGATCCAAACCATAATTTCAACTACTCCGAGTTTGTATAGAGAGAGAAAATAACGTTCCAAAAATTCTAGAGTGTGATCCTCTCGCACTGATTGCTTTTCCAGTTCTTCCTTTTGCACATTTGGGATCTTTTTGATGTTGTTCCTGCTTAAAATTTTCATCTTTCCTTTCATTTACCTGGTATGTCCTTTTCAGTCCTTTTTAGGGTCTCGTTATTCGTCTTGACTTTAGTTATTCCTTTTCCTGATTAGTGTGTGGGTTGTTATGGAAATTTCTGAAGGGAATATGTTGCTTTAGATGAACATTGAGTTGGTTGGCCTAGGGTTGAGGCAATATTAGAATTTTTTATGTCAATTTGTTCAGTCCCTAGCTCTAGTATTGCATTTTCTTCATCTTTTAAAGTTAAATTGCCATCTTTTTTAATTTCTCACCCCACGTTCAACATATTTATGAATTTGTACGTGAACTTGAGTCTGAATGTTAAGTAATTACTGCTATAAGGTTCCCTCACCCTTTATAGGTAATTAGATCGAAGGACAAATCAAGGCACCCTAAATATACACTAAAAACTTCATCAAATAGTGGTTCTGCAACTTCTCCAGATGAGCCTTTCGTAAAAATCCCTGTCTTGGACAGTTCTGAAGTAGGTTATTCTGCATCCCTTTCTTCGGATATTAAATTAGTTAACACTGTATCTATGTCTATCAAAAATTTAGAATCCCTTTCTGAGGATGTTGATTCATATAAAGATGAGGATGTTAGGCCCAAAAATTTGGGCCCCTTTCCATCTACTTCCCTAGTGGACGAATCTTTGCCGAATGTGGCAGAGGAG
Source organism: Sambucus nigra (assembly GCA_949130495.1). Lineage (NCBI taxonomy): Eukaryota > Viridiplantae > Streptophyta > Magnoliopsida > Dipsacales > Adoxaceae > Sambucus > Sambucus nigra. The sequence goes on along the minus strand of OX422208.1, from coordinate 190,282,757 downwards.
GAGGAAGATGTCTCTTTCGAGTCTGCTGATTCTTATGATCCTTCCCAAACTGACGCTCAATATCATCCTAGTACCATAATTGAGGATTAACTTGACCATTTGAGAGAGAGGTATGGAATTCCCATAGCTATTCAGATGAGGATTCCATCGCTAGAAGAGAGGGTGTACGATGTGAATGACACCGAGGAGATTTATCTACCCATTTAGGCTCTTCAGGTAGGGCTTAAGTTGTCCCTCCATCCCGTGATACGTTCAATATTGAGAGGTTATGGGGTCACTTTAACCCAACTCCCCTTAATGATGTTTTGGAAACTCAAAATAGGAATTGATCTGACTGGGGACATTTTTAGATATGTCCATGGGTTAAAGGACAATGCCAAAGCCCCTAGCTATTGTTATTTTTCTCCTCGTAACTCTCAGTATAGGATGGTAATTGTTATTTAGAACTGTAATCATAGCTGGAAAGGTCAATATGTGTTCACAGAGGGGGAGTAGGAATTTAGGCACCGTGAATAGGATAGATCGTGTAGGATCTCAAGAGAATGGAATGGGAGGAACCAGATAGGTACAGTTTTTTCTTCTATTTTTATCTGTTCATTCGTTTTTAGCTCATCATCTTATTATGCTGCCTTATATTTGACTTTTCAGCGAAGAAAGCCCCAGAATACCTGCGTCACTGGTGGATTTTATTGAGGCCTATTATGAGAAGAAACCTCCAAAGTTTGAGGAGTTGTTTTTAGTAGAGAAGTTCATTGTTATTGGTTATATACTTTTCCAGGTGGCGTTCCTCCAGTAGAAATTTAGGTTCCTTTGGAGGGATGCGTGTTATACGAGACCCATCTTGCCGTGGTCGAGCAGGAGGTAGAATGAGAAGGTGTGGGTGTTGAGATAGGTATCATAATGTCGTTTATTTCTATCTTATTGTCATCCTTTGCTTGGTTATCTAACCTACTTGATCATCTTTCCTCGGCCACCGGAGAGCATCCCTCTGAAGAAACTTATAGGATGGCTCCTCTCCATATTAATTACAAAGCGATAGAACTGGCCAGGAGGAAGAAAATAGAAGCGAGTAAAATCAGGATGGAAGCCGAGAAGGAGAAGGCCGAAGAAAAAAAAGAGTCAAGCAGGCTGCTCGAAAGAAGAATGACGAAGTTGCAGCTACCCAAGCCAAGTCAAAGGGAGAAACCCCTATGTACTTGTAAGCCCCCACTATTAGGGAAAAATGGCCTTTGAACCCTTCCGTGGATCAAAATGTTAACAAGATGCCCCAAGTAGAAGAGTCTAGGCCCCCTCTTCACAGGTTGGTGAGAGGACAGGGTCCTGCCTCTAGATTTAGAGAGGTAGAGGAATTTAAGTTTGATCTGGCGCTCACAGGATTACATCCGAGGAGTTGAGGGCCGATCCTGACTCTATTTTACACCATGCTAACAAAGTGACTGATTTGCTAGGTTACCATGGTCATAGTAAGGGTTTTGAATTTTTGAGGGGCTACGACCCTAGTTCTTTATGGAGGCTAGTTCAGCACGATCTTTCAGTGGTAAATTCTCCTTTTGTTCAATCGCTATATATATTATATTGTATTCTGGTACTGATGATGATTCTTATTGTTATTACTAGGCTGCTATGACTACTACTATTTTAAGGGAGAAATTGTGGTCAACTATATTGCTTTTGAAGAAATGTGTGATGAGAATAAGAAATTAAAGGTTGATCTGGACGAGTATCTGGTGATTTGAAGAAGACAATCGAGGAGTTGGAAGAGAGAGATAATCAGTTGGTTTTTAAGACAACCAAACTGAGCTCGGCGGAGGTAGAGATCACCGCGATTACAGACAGGTATGCCACTAATGATGCCATCATCAAAAGTCTTAACGAAGCTCTTGCTACTGCCCAGGAGGTATTGTAGAAGGCTGAGAATTATAAAGCGGTCATGTCAGTTGACCTGCAAGGTACTCACGAATCTCTAGCATCTACCGAAGAGGTGGGTGTACAAAAGTACAAGTCCTTAGCTGATTATAATGTAGATCGTGTGGTTTTTTCTGGATGGGTACGAAGAGCTAAAGAAGAGGGTTATGCACCATTACCTAGATATTGTTACGATGGTGGGCACATGGCAAGGGGATAATGAAGAAGCAACTGCTCTAGCAAGAGATTATGGTGGTAATGCTCCTTTGCCAGTCCCAAATGCCTTCGGTTCTGCCGATGAAAATCTTCCTGCAGCTTGATCTCCTCCACGAAGGTCTATGTATATTATTTTTTTGGATGATGTAATTATTTTATTGAATTGCTTGCAATAAATTTTGTTACAAAATATTAAAATATGAAGTATTGTCAACTGTTCTTTTGTGCAGTATTTGTTTGCCTTTTCTATGTGCTACTATCAATATATATTCTTTTTTCTACGCAAAAGCATCACATGTGCTTACTTTTATATTTTTAAGTACGAGAATACTCCATACTTTATTATAGCAGTTGGTCATTTTCTGTTCGCGAACCATTGGATCATATAGAGGTTAGGCCGAGCTTCTTATTCATAATTTATGTGAAGACAAGATTGTACATGAAGCTAGTTTTCTGTTTGTGACCTGTTTTGCTTAACGAGGCCATACAGGTTCTGTTCGTGACCTACGTGTTCAACGAAGTCATACAGGCTCTGTTCATGACCTTTTGGTTCAACGAAGTCATACAAAATAATTTTATTCATGACATATGAGGTAATACAATAATCATGTTTTTGTCGCAAGTCATGCTTGTAATCTCAAAAGGATTGTACAAGAGTTCACATTTTGATATGTGGCTAGATATGTCTACACATATCTCACGCCCGAAAAATAAAAATAAAAGAATCACAAACAACGAAAATGGAGAAAAAAACGTAATTTTATTCATATGATGTTGTTGAATACATGATCACTTTAACATACCACTGATAATACTTCCTTAAGTGTTCAGAATTCCATGGGTTCTTGAACTCTTCTCCATCAAGTGTTTCGATGAAGTAAGCTACAGTACTTACCATGCTCATCACCCGGTATGTTCCATGCTAGTTAGGCTCGAGCTTATTATTTTATGTTTATATGTCAATCATGTAATCACATATCAAATTACACGAGAGGATCCAACATCTTATGTCAAACTCACACGAGACACGTGATCAATAACACTTAGGATTGGAATATTAGACTTATATGCAACCTGCATCATCTGCTAGGGGCATAGTAAGTTGTCCCATGAATAATCCCATCAGATTTCCACGGATTGATTTTTTACGAGCCTACTCACACACCCAGGTATGTCTACACATATAACATATAGAGCATACATGAATGTATTCACGTACAAATACGACTTATGCTCTTAACCGTAGAAGTCGAGTTAACCTTTTCCCCTGACTATCCCTGAATTCGTGTAATAGTTTCGTAAGTATATATGTAGAATATTACAGTTTTATATTAATAATTTTAATATACTTCTAAGGAATTTATGCACCTCTATAAACTTCCCCAAAAGTAAATAACCGAACGTATCTACATAACATGAATTGAACCAATTTAAGCCCCAAAATGATGTTGTATTAACCTACCCATATCGATTTGGTTGCTCTTTTAAAGCCTCTAAACATCATATATAGCGTTATATAGACATCAAACTTCCATAAAAGGGTTTTATAACCTCTAACTAGTACTAACAAAATTCATAAACAAAAACCCTATAGACACAAATTGATCTTAGCATCGTAAACTCACCATAAGAGGATTAATGTAAACTCCAATAGGGATTTACACTAATTTTTTTGATTTAACAATCAAGTTACTTTACAAGTTCAAATTCCATCATATTTTTTTTAGATCCAATCATATATCTATGAATCTAAGCATGTATAATAGATTTTGATGGGGATAAGGTATGTTTTCACCTCAGCCTCACCAAATAATTCTCCTTATACCAAGATGAATTTTTTCATAACAAAAAAACTTAAAACGCAAGGATATGTAGTGGTCCGGTACCTCGGCTGAGGTACCTACGTCAACTGTAAATATATTTATATATGTTATATTAAGTATAATGTTGAATAATACAATGATAAACAGTCTTGGACATCAGCCAATGTGGTTTAACAAAGTCTAAGGTATTTGTTATAAGTAGAGTGCTCTTAGGAAGCAACTCATTTGCTTCTCTAAGTACTTGTTACTTACTTAGGAGTCACGAGATTGTAGATTGAGCTAATATCTTAAGTAAGATACTCGATGATCTATTTAAGGGTTGGAAGTGGTCCAATACCTATTTGTAAATGTTAATAAACTTTCTCAACACTTTTTCTCTGGTAAAATCAGTTGGATTCGACCATTATAAACTACACCAAACTTCATGTATATAGTCAACTACTAGGAGTAGATCAAACATGAAAAGTGAAGCATGGGTGACCATGTTTAAGCTCTATCATAACACTAAAATGGTGGAGCGTTGGTGGAAGATCTTGTAGGTGAGTGGTGATGGTAGCTGAGAGTATCGAATGCTCTTTAATACTCTAGGACAAGCAACAAGTGGTGAGTGGGCGTTGGTGGAACAATGCTTATACTTTTCGCCAGACCATTATATTGATTTGAGAAGCTTGGATATTTCCTTAAACGATTTCCTTAGGGATAAGGCCTAAGTTCAAAGCCACTAAAGTCATGGTGACTCTAATGAACCCAAGGCCCGTTGTGGTTTGGGAAGACCAATTGAGGTTGATTATCTCTTCTTGTGGCTCATTTGGTCTATGCAATCCATAATATGCATGGTAGATTCTTTACCATTTGTCTAAAAATTAATACATCATATTTATCATCATAGTGTAATACCCCATAATTTTAATGACTTTTAAAATGAATTATATTTTAATTAATGGATTAATTGGATTTTATTATAAATTAATTCATTTGGGTTTTATCCGAATTGTGGATATTAAAATGAATGATTCTGAATATTACTTAAAGATATTTAGGTAATATATGAATGTGATGTTATTGATATTGCTGTGAGTTATTAATTCAGTAATTTGAATTTTTAGTCGGACGCGGTATGGGACGTGTCGGGACTAATTTGTTAAATTAAAAAGGAAACTTATTTTTACATCGACCTTACAGTCATTTCGAGTGCGTCGTTGCATTCGGAAGGGTTAAAATAGTCAGAAAAATCTATTTGGATGTTGGTTTTGGGTCTCGGATCATTTGGAAATGAAAATACAACCAAAAAGGGCATTTTTTGTCATTTTTAAAGGGGGGTGAATAGTGATTTCGGATTTTATCCTATTATAAATATTTGGAGATTAGTTATACGTGGGTTCATTCATTTCTTCTACACAAAATTGAAAGGTCACCTTTTGAGAGAGAGTGAAAGGTTGCTTAGGAGAAGAGAAGCTTGCTTGGAAAGGAGGAGAACCAAGGGCCAAAGGTCACCACCACCAACCACCATCGTAAGTTGACCGGAGAAGGGGAGAACCACCTGTGTTATACAACTCCAAAGTATCAGATCTTCATTAGAGGCAAGTATTTGATGATTGCAATGTAAGTTTGTATATTGTCCATGTTAGGATAGTTATAAAAATATGTGATTTTTCATGTTTGGAAGATAAAGATAGAGTTGTTAATTGATTTCTGGAAAATGGAACTATGTAGGGACCAAACTCATGTTGTAGGTAGATAGTAATCCACGAAATAATCATCAATCTGTTGAAGAAATTCTGAGAATCCTTGGTGTGTTCTTGAAGATATTATGTTTATAATTTTCTGGAAAAGGAGGATAAATATATGCCTTTAATTCAAACTCCTGATGATTCTAGGATGTTTAGATCATTAGAAATCATTTACATATGTTGCTATATCATGAAGTAAGGATTATAAAGTATTTGGGTTGTTAAAATGAAGGTTTGAATGATCAAAAGTTAAGAAACCCGTAGTAGAAGAAATGTAGAAATCTGGGCGATCGATCGATCGACCCCCTACCTTAGATCGATCGACCTCCCCATAATTCATGAAGTTGTTTATTTTTAATGATTGTTCTTATCCCAAACCTTTTGTAAATCTTTGGTGATTATTAATTGGATATTATGGGACTTAGGTAAGATCAGTAAGCCCTAGATAAGAATCGAAATAATATGATTGGAATTTAATTGATTAGAATTATGTTAATTAAATTTGAAAGAAATTTCGGTTGCTAGATTCATGTGTTGGATTCTAATTTGTATGCATGAGGATTAAGGATAGGTCTAGCAGAGGAAAGTTAATAAACCACCTGGGTAGCCTTAAGTTTACAAGAGGGTTCAATCCTATGTGATAAAGGATGTGTTTATAAGAGATTAGAAACAATCGGTTATAACTCTAATTAAATGAGAGTTTAATTCGTAGTAATTTGTGAGATAAGATGATATGGACCAGTAGGATATTAGTGATTTCTTACTAAATAAATACATTGAGGAAAACCTATTTAAATCTTGGGTAATGAGTGAGACTCTGGAATAATTAAATTAAAGAAGTAAAGTTGTAATATTTCAATACGTAGGATTTGAGAGATATAATGCTACGTATGGGAATTATCTTAGGGTAGTGTGATTAACTTGTTGATATTATATTATAGGTAGATGATAATACCTATTTGATTTATTGATGATTTATGTGTATGACATACCTAGCTTACTTGCTATCGGTGGGAGGTTTGCGCGTGGGGGCAGTCATATTTTGATGAATCCATGAGATTTTTGATTTGTCGCTCAAGAACATAGGTCTATGAAAGACTTATCAGGGAGTTGATAAGTCCGCTGACTATAGGAACGTAGGTATGCGCGTGATCCGTGGGTATGAGAACTATGTTCGCCTCCAATATTTGTGTTGATGTTTGTGGTTCGAGGAATTCTAACCGAACCTTTAGTCCCCTATTCGGCGACCAGCGATACTGGGACGTGATAGCAGAGTAATGCATGCATCGCAGCTGTGTCTCGGGGTGCCGTATTATATATGTAGATATATAATGAATTAAATGAATGTATATATAGTGGTTAGATCAATCTACTGTGTGATAATTGTAAATGGCGGTGAATAGAAAAGGAGAGTGGAATTGAGTTAATGAATATTTATTCTTATAGATTTGAAAAGATTAATTCATATTAATGAGAAACATATATGAATGATTATATTACGTATGGTATGAGACATACGGGGTTATGATATGGGATGGAATCAGATTATGGAAATTAGTTAAGAGGAACCATTGACTAGGAGGTTAATAGGAAACGTTAAGTGTGCACTCTAGCTGAGAGGTGAGAATATCAAGTGAGAGTCTGGATATTAACATGTACATAATAAATGCTTTATTGCACTTGTTAAATACTTGCTGTTTTCAAAATCATTTTACATCGGGCTCTGACCCGTTTCCTTGCATATTCTCTTTTCTATTGTATCTTCTATATCAGGTGTCCAGCAGCAGGGATGCCAACCTTAGAGAATTGTGACGAACTATGGAGCTATGGAGTATTGCTTAGATGCCTATCTTCATTTGATTCACAGTATTCTTTTAGTTAGGGCATGTCTCCCAAAGGAATTCAGTTATCTCTTTTCTATCTGAGTCAAATAATCTTGTATTCGTGTCGTTTTAATACATTTATTATTGTTGGGATTACTGTATTGGATAAGTATTATATGGGAATGTTTATTCCAATTGCATTTAAATGCTTTTGAGTTATCTGTTTAGTTATTATTATGGTAGAATAAAATGTGGAGTGTTATTCGTAAACAAAAAATGGATTTTGTCCAAATTAAAATTTGGAAAGTTTTTTTTAACACCAGCTTAATTGAGTATTGGGTGAGTTGTAAATGTTTTTGACAGTGATGCTAAGAATCAGCTAACTTTATATTCTGTTTTAATTTGGTATGGGACTGGCCACCCGGTATTTAATTAGGCAGGGTGTTACACATAGTTGGTTATCGTAGATGACTACTGAGGTCCTTTTCTTGTAATGAGGGTTTTACTCTTGGTTGTTGAGGTCTGACGATGGTCCTGAATGCCCAATGTTGCCTCGTGTAGATATTATAAGAGTCATACAGGTAGCTTATGGTCTAGGTACACTTGTTGGGTTGGTGAACTATAAGAATGAGGTATTTCTACCCATATCTTGACCTCAAACGGAGGATAGGGGCTTCCTTCTTATGGTTTGAGATCGAGGATAATATTTGGTATCGTCATATATTAATCTAAATTACCCATTAGATTATAAAGATTCATCATCAATGAAGATATTAGTCTAAAGTTGTCAAAGATTCCATATTAATTCATCTTTAATAAATTAATCAAACCACCCTAAGTACGGTTTTCAAAGTAGCAATAAACATAAATAAATTACAAATGATATGCAAGAAGGATAGGTATTTTTTTTCTTAATCATTGGTGTTAGATTTCCATCGATAGTGCCTCCTTAATCTAGCTCCTCCTTTCCATAGCTAGGATTTTTTTCTAGGTTCTCTATACCTTGCTTAAATAATTTAATTAAACAAATGACTCTTTATGCCACTTATATCACATGTTTCCTTCGGAATACTTTTAGATCCCCCTAATTGGGACCAAACATTAACATATGGTTCCAAAAGTTAGACCAATGGGTTACCCAACCACGGGGGGTTATTTCTAACACTATTTTGGGCCTCTAAACCCCCTTTAAAGCCCAATTTAACGATGCACACCTGAAGTATAAAAACTTCCACACTAATATTAAATTGCGAGGTGTTTTAAATAATTTAAGGTTATTCATTAACATACACATGCAATTATTCAAATTAAATCTTAATTATGTAATTATTTAAAATTACGAAGTATTACATTCTTCCCCCTTATAATGAGATTCCTTCATCGAAATTCAACTCGTACCCAATTCGAAGAGTTTAGGATACGTCGTGTGAAAAAACTAATCCCCAACTGTAAAATAAAGATCACATTAGCTTCTATTCGTATAACTCTTCTACTTGCTCTAAGAAGTCCTCATCATGTCCCTAATAAGGGCCACCTTTTTCGAGGTGTCCTTAATGCTAACATAAGTAACTTGTCCCCCTTACCCCACCCCACCCCACCCCACACACTTCTATCCAACAAATGGGAGAAATTAATGGTCACCCATATAATGCCTCAAAGGGTGACATATAAAAAGGGATATTAATAATTGTTGCTATAAGCACAATCCACCAATGACTAGTATTTTTCCCAACTTTTCTCAAAACCTAACACACAAGTTCGTATTGTGTCTTCCAAAGTCTGATTCACTCGTTTAATTTCCCCATCATTATACGGATTATATAAAGTGATTAGATGTAATTCATCCCCATAGTCAGTTGAAAATGTTGTCAAAATATGATATATTGTCCCATCCCTGACAAGAAGAATCTCGAGTAGCACGCCACGAATTATAATTACCTTAGTCACGGAGATTCTCTCCCATTTACACCATAAAACCTCAAGAGGATTTAAGACACACGGTGATCTTTGGTGGTTTACCTTCATCTTCTGAAAAATGGTTCACTTGGACAGAGATAACGTTATGCCCCTCTCCATGCCCGCCCACCAATATTGGTGCCTCATATCCTAATCTAACTTATTCCTTCCAAATGTATTTGGAATTTGGAGATATTTGCCTCTGTCAAAATGGTTGACAAGAACCACTACTAGTTACCAATCCATATTTATCCAACCAAATCTATCATGGTAATAAAAATGTCAATTCCAGACCAACACGTCACATAACCACATAATATACCAGCTTCTAACCAAAACTAGACTCCGTGTTGGGGATGTGAAAACCAAATAAGGAACTCTTTGATAAATTTTTTTCTAAATGAGATGGTCATCAAGGTATATTTGATTAAATGTTATGTATTGAAATTAAAAGAACATATTTTGTCCATATCTGTAAGCAGATGTCCTATTATTTACAAGAATTTTGAGGAGTTGTTCCCTAACTTTAAGATTCTGAGGTCTTCGAACCCTTAGGCTGAGTTATAAGATTTTCGCCCTTAACTCAAAATCCATCTTTGAAGTCTAACTACCTTTTAATTTAAATCCATTCCTGAGGTTCAAATACCCTCAATCGATAACCACTATGGAGGTCGATTTAAGATTTTGAGATCTTCAGGCCCTTAATCTGGGTTATGAGGTTTTCACTCTCAGCTCAAGAATCGCTTATGGGGTCTAGGTACCCTTAACTCAAATTGTCTTATTGAATCTCAGGACCCGAGCCTTGGCTCCAAGGACCCCAAGCATGGATTTTATAAAATAATATTGGGGCAACTAACTACCTAACACCCTTTAAGCCAAAAGTGATCAAGTAATGATCATTCAAGACCATCGCATTTTATTAAAAATTCCAATTCTTGGTTCAAATCCTTCTTTGAGGTTCTCACACCCTTACCTTCAAAAACCTTGTACAATTTGGGAGGATTTTATCCCTATTTTCAAATTACTCAAGTCTAAATAACTTTAGAGTTTGTAACTTATAAGCACTTCAGTCTTAGTTCCACCTCTTTTTATAACGTCTCATGACCTCTAATATATTTTCCTTACCATGGTACTTTGGAAAAATAAAGTGATGTAACAAAAATAAACGGCGTCTAGAAGTTATGCCTACTCCTACTTGGAAACATACAAACTTCACAAAATTATAAGGCAAAAATCAGAATTTCTTACTAAAAAATCATAAGAACAAATTAAAGAATAACTAATTAACAAGTACAATGAAAAAGTGGGAGAAAGATCTCATTTTATTAAAACAATAAGGGATTATAATGAGTACAATAAAAAACAAAAAGTACATCTAAGGTTCAAGCAGCCTTCTTGTCATATCCTCCAACTTTAACAAGGGTCTGGAGAACTCTTGTTGACCTTCATCCTTGATACTGGAAGTCTCAACCCGTTCATAGACCTTTATGGCCTCCTCATCATCTTCCTCTTCCTCTTCATTTAAGCCAAAGAAAACTGGGAGAAGTCTAGAACGGTTCATCTCAGGCCATAGAGAGGACACCTTATCCTTACAATCAACAAAGTTAGAGGCCTAACGGGCACTCAAGAAATATTGATATTACGCAAATTTGAAGTATGTCTGGAGCCAAGCCTTTTTAAGTATTACTCATAGATCTCTCTTAACATGTTTGGCACTAACCTCTTATAGCTCCTCCTTAAGGCTAAACAATGGGCATAATATTGGCCTCGACATATCTCAATATCGATTAAATTAATTTCAACCTCCAACAAGTTACGTCAATATTTTGTTTCTCTTTCTCTATCTTAAGGAAACTAACATTTAAAGCTAGGTAAATTGCCACTAGATCGACGCGGCTCAATTTTAGTGCCTCATAATTCGTAAGGAGGTCAGCATGTGCCTTTTTTCGCTTCATCCCAATCAGTATAAAACCTTTAAAGTCCGCCTCAATATACTTATTATTGAGCTCGATAAGCTTCTCTAACAACTTTATTTAACTCTTTAGATACCCCCTCTCAATCTTCAGAGCCTCAAGTACCATAATTTGGTTATCAAAAGAAACCTCTTACTCCAGCCGAGAGCGTTCCTAACCTTCGACAAAGGCAAAGAACTTCATTCAGGCTTATTCTCCCTATAGAGCTGAAGCCATCAAGGCCTCAGCTAAGGGTTGATCCTACAAAACAACAAGGAAGATAAAAGTTAGGAAGATAAGATACAAAATAAATAAATAAAGATGAACACACAAGTTAAAAGTATATACTTGTCCTATAGTGTGGATAAACTCTTTGGCATTGGATTCACCACCCTTATTGACACACCCCAACCCAATTACTTATAATTAAGTTTGAAAGTCAAAGTGAATCAAATCATAATTACCCTAACCAAACCATAATCATGAGTATCCTTTTTCAATTATTAACATGAACCAATAAAACTAAAACCTTAGACAACTTTAAGGTAATTAGGCTTATTCAAACTTACTAAAGAGATAAGTGGGCTTATATTACCCCATTTACGTTTGACTAAAATCCTAGTTTTATGCATCCCCTTGATAACCCCATCGACCTCCTAGATTTGGCAGTGATATCACAATACCTGAAAAATATAAACATAGGAAACATGAGCAAAATAGCTCAGCAAATGCATCACTACTACACTGCATAAAATTAAGTGCAACAAATCATATCCCCGTGATGATATATGCATACTTATCCGGACCATTCATAAGAATTACCAATTATATACTTATCCATCTCATTTATAAAGAATTACCAATTATATACTTATCCGGCTCATTCATAAAGAATGACCAATTATATACTTATCCGACTCATTCATAAAGAATGATCAACTTATCCGAATCATGATTCACATATCCTGTCTGTAATAGACATTATCCCCCATTCCTGGTTGAGGAGTAACCCCTTGTCTTTCATAGAAAAACCTCCCCCATTCCGGGTCAGGGAGTAACCTCCCATTTCGGTAAATCGAAATGAACAAATTCATATTCAATATTATTATGATCATATCCGTAACCATGTATAATATATCTTACCAATAAGTGATATTTAGATCGTATCCATAACCATATGTAATACATCTTACCCGTGACTGATATTCAGATCATATCCATAACCATGTGTAATACATTTTACCCATGAATGATATTCAAATCATCTCCACAACCATGTATAATACATCTCTTTCCAGTGAGTACACTCACCATTGCCACTTCATGTGTTTTTCCCGTGCCATTGTCTCGCACTTGTTCAATCGGTTTTTCTTCTCTTTCACATATAAATTCTTACAATATTAGTACCATCATAAGTATATTAACAATCCAAATAATAACTTAAACTTAATTCAATTCATAAGCATCATATAATCCCATTCAAATCATATATCGTAAATGAAGTCAAATCTAACTTCATGGTAAGTTGTTTACCATACCCAAATCATAGGCTAAATATATTTTAATTTCTTCTTAGTATTTTCATACTTAACATATTGGGTAACCAATCCAAAATACGACATGTCATTTCAAGTTTCCTAAAGCAAGATATGCTCATTTCTTTGCTACATAGAAAATCTGCCCTATAGGCTCCTTTATCGTTCAGTCAACTTCCAAGAATTTTCATAATTTTTTTGTATTATAACTTTTTATGATATTTGACCCAACATCATTAACCGTATTTAAAAATACAAATTTAAAGTTTCATATTTTTTAAGGTTCATTTGCTATGTCAAGCAAAACATCGAACACATGGTGTGCATACTTACTCTTTTGGGGCAGATTTTATACCTGACCTTCAAACTATCATCAAAGATTCATTTATTGGTATTTTCACATAATATTCGGATATGTTATACATATACGAGTCTATTTTTATCTCCAACTATAATTATTCAATTCCAATAAATATACAAAAAGTTGTAGAAGTTTGAATACACAAGGTGTCCAATCGAAGCATTATACATGATTTACACGTTCAACTTTGCTTAAACTTGCATCTATCCGTACATATACACCAAGGCATGAAATTTCAATGAAAAATCAATGATTTATATCATTTCAATCAATAATACCAAAATAATAACAAGATTTATGCGTAGAATTACCTTAGGGACTTTTTCATAATTTCCTACGGATTTTTCTCAATTTTTTCTCCTCACTTTCTACTTCCCGAGCTTCCCGATTCTCTCTCCTCAATCCAAACTCTCTCATGCCTGATTTTGGATGAAGGAGGAGGTTATTTCAAGGTTTTAAAGTCGGCATAAGTCACTTCCCCTTGGTCCAATCAAAATATGACATGTGTCGCCATATAAAATAAAATATCATTTAAAGCTAAATGACTACTTTACCCCATATTCGTAATTTCAGCATAACTCCTTCCTCGGACCTTTTTTTTACACACCGTTTGGTGTGTTAAAAACTTAACTCATATATATACAACTATCTAGTTTTTACCTCAAGTCAATTATCATATTATAGTGGCCAAAACTAGTCTCGAACTTGAACATTCCTACCAAAGACTTCACAAATTTGTTTTTGTGACTAATTAAATATTTCATAAGTTATGAAGGTAGGATTAGACTAAACACAATTACTTAACATTATATATTCTAATAACACAATATCCCCATCCCATACGATAATCATGATTTATCATAATCATGTTCGGGTCGTCGCACTTAACCTTTAGGTTTTCGACCAAAGGAAGGCAATTCACATTCATCAAAGCTTTTGAAGCACTCTCAACTAAGGTATAGGAGTTTAGACTCATAAATTCCTCAGGATGAGTGTATGAGTACATGTTCTCCAGGTATTTATAAGACCAGGTGACCTATTATCCCCTTTAAACCTTCTTTTTATCCTATTTTATGGTATCGAGGGCCTTTTCCACAATAATAGTCTCCATATTCCTCGATAGCAGAGGTAAGAGGGTATAATTCATTAATAATAGTATCCTTGGAAGGAGTATCCAAGACCAAATAAGTTCTCTCATAATCCATAGCAAATTAACGAGGATCCTTATCATTCTATTTTTTACTCTCTTCTTGTAGACTCAGGGCGCTAGCTCTGTGGTGGTGTTTAAGAGCTTAGTAGCTGGTTTAAAGACCTTAATAACTTTAACAAAAGGATAAAGGGGTTCAACAGGTACTCTTGAAATTTCTTATCCACGGGTTAGACCTAAAAAGGATGATTTGACTCAAATCTCTTCACCTTATGAGTCATCTTCCCTTTCTTGGATGAGGAAATCGGATAATGTTTTAACAGTCGCTTAAGCTCTTTATTTTAAGCTCGATATAAATTCTGTAAACAAAGAGAAAAATGTCATTGCATAAAAAAAATATTTAAAGGGAGGTTAAAGATTGATTAAATAAAATTACCACGGTAGATCTCCAAGGTCCCCACTAAGGTCGATAATATTTGTGTTATTTCATCATTGTTGACAACGGTGGAACAAGATTACCTTTACGGCCCCATCTTTCCTATCCCTGGCCTTAAGGACCTCAACGTTAGAAGAGACCACATTATAAGTAATGGATTCATCATTCCCATGCTTGATCACGGATAAAGTATGTAATTGAGAATAACTGGTAATAAGAAATGTGTTTGACCTTTAGTGACTAGTGTCAGGCTCTAATATGTAGAGCTTTCCAGGGGTTATAAATGCCATAAAATAAGATATTTACCTACTTTTTGTCCCGCTTAACTTTAGATGACTCCTCAATAGTCATCGATAAATCTCTTACTGTAATGGGCTCATATTTAGAACATATGAATACCCACGCTTGAGATACACTTCTCACAGACTAGTTAGCCCTACCAAAAAAGAACCTCTTCTTCCAATTCTTAAGGGATTTGTGATTGTCTTTTACGAAGCTCTGGACCCCTATTTAGGATCCAAGTACTTTAAACCTACATTACCATTCTTGCTTTGGGCTTGGAATGATAAAAATTAAAAAGTTATACCGGGGTCGTGTCTAACTCCCCTAGATTCTTTAAAGGTCGATACTGCAACAATCACTGGTGACCAAAAATTAGCTGCCAAATGTGTAGGGATTAATCCCACTGAAACAAATACAAGGAGAGGGAATCGAGCACCATACTCCAATAATAATTATGTGAAGAATGTCGTGGCCATCTCAACCTAAGCAAATATGCCTTTAAAATTATTTGGGTACTAAAAAGAATATTTCACCCCCCAAGGTGAGGTAAAAAAGGAATATCCGGATGATTATGATGAATGATATTATAAACATAAATTTGTCAGTATATTTTACTAAAACGGGAAAAAGAAATCAAATAACCTCAAAAGATGAGTTATAAGGCAAATGATCAATGTGAAACCAAAGAAAATGTGATATGGGATTAAGTTACGGAGAGGGAAGGTGTTAGGCACCCCCTCCACCTTTTAGTATCTTATAGGTTGAAAGTATTCTCTCTTACCACTCCATGTGTGTGTGTGTTTATTCATATGTGTGATAGTGAATAAGGTGTGAACATGGTAAGATCTTTGCATCCATGAGTTTCTAATGTTTGAGGACCTGGCATATGATTAGGGTTGATTCTCCATATATATCAAAATGTTTAATTCCACTTTTGAGTGATATTTTCAGTTTAATAGTACATGCATCATATTTTGTCATCGTATGTGTACACATGAAATCTAACTTGATGGCGATGGGTTTATGCGAGTCGTCGAGTGTGACCAATACGATGCTTATGCCATAAACCTTCTTATTTTTGCTTTGTCGAAAAAAATCTACCATCAAAGTTCTTTAATAGATACATTCAAAATATTTGCATCCTAAAATTATGTGATCCATATGTCAATTTCTTTTATCGGTAGTCTACTAAGTAATTGTAAATTGCCTTGCCCTTAATGGATTTTTTCGTGATGTAGATAAAATTAAACTCGACAAGGAAAAGTAACCACCAAGTCATGGGACTAGACAATGCAAGCTTTTCCAAAATGTACTTCATGGGATCAATTTGTAGAACTAACCTAATGGGAAATACGAGAATGTAAAGTCGAAGTTTCTAGGTGACCCATACTAAGGCAACACATGATTTTTTAATTATAGTTGACCTTTCAGCCCATCAGTATCCCATTTACATAATACATAACTCGTTATTTGCATGATTCTTCAATGTACTATGTCAGTGTTTCCTCGATAGTAGTAATGGTAATAGTTAAGTAGAGGATTAAGGGGAACACCAACTAAGGTGGTATGAGAATTAGAGGGTGAGTGAGTGATTAGACATGAATATTGTATTTAATACCCCATTATTCTTGGGCATTCTAGCATGATTCTGCATGTTAATTCCTATATTTAATCTCATTTATTGTATAACCTTTGTTTTTAATATATACATGATTTGCAAGTTTTATTTAAGCTTTTTTAGGTGTTGGAATGCCAAGCGAAGCAATTGGTTGCATTTCAAAAACGTTTTAGCGCAAGACGCAACTTCGAGGGAATTTTCGTAATTTCATACTTCTGAATTTGGACTATCTTCCTATGATTGTGTATATTTTTAAATTATCTTCACGTTACTGCATAATGTGCATCGTTTCGAGTCCGAACGATGAAGTTATGGTTGATTTCATGATAGGCAACATTCCAATTTTGATACAAAATATGGGATGAGAACAGAGCATCGATCGATCGACCCTCTCCAATTTTGTCAAGATATATAGACAATGATCTTATTTCAAAACCATCAATCGATTGACCAATGCTCAATCAATCGATCATTCCATATCTGAGATATATCGGTGCTTGGTAATTCATTTCTTTTAATTTTTCCAATTTATTATGGTTTTATAAACAAGTTAGCTTCTATTATATTTTTAGGTTGGGTGAGTTTTGTTTAGGAACTTCTCTTCATTTTATCTTCTATGATTTGTTGCGCGAGTTATTATTCATCATCTCTTTCATTTAGCTTTGTTAACTAGTTTTAATTCTTTGTTAGTTAGTTTTATTACTTTAACTACTATTTTCTTTATTGTGTTCTTCTTTTCTATTGTCATTTACAATGCATCCTAGATAAGTTAAATTAGGTTGAGATTATTGAGCTCGCCATGGATTAATTGGTTGCTTTGCTATGGTATGGTATGATGGTTTATGATACTTCTTCGTCAGAAGGTGTAGAACGTCAAGGATTGCTTTAATCTCAATGAGATCGTCTTAAATTCCTCTTTTGTTGACGAAGGATCTTAAGAGCTTGCTTTTAGTGACCCCAAAGATGCACTTTTGTTGATTAAGATGCCTTTAAAATTATCGCAGACGTTCGAAGAATTTTCTTAAAGCAGGGACGTGGCCCTCTTGATCTTTGGACTTAATGATCATGTCATTGACATATACCTCAACTTCTTTATGTATCAGATCATGCATGATAGTTGCAGTTGCTCTCTGGTATGTAGCCTCGACATTTTTATACTAGAAGGCATCATTATGCGTGAAAATTCCCCCCCACGGAGGTGTGCACATTATTTCTCTGGATGATCCACATGCATATTAATTTGTTTGTCATCATCAAATCCATCAACAAATGACTTAAGGGCATGATTAACCGTAGTATCTATGATCATGTCAATATTAGGAAAATGGTAGACGTCTGTCGGGAAGGATTTCTTCATATATTTATAGTCAACGCATATGTATACTTTTCCTTCAGACATTCGCACGAAAACTATGTTTACAAGGCAAGTTGGGTGTCTAATAACATGAATGAAATCCACGTTTAACTATTTAACTGCCTTATCCATGGCTTTGAGTGACTACTTGGGATAGAGCTTTCTTAACTTTTGCTTAACTAACATGCATTTCGAATATATTAGGATTTCATGTTGCATGATCTTAGGATGAATACTGGGCATATCATAAGATCATGCAAAGATGTAAGGGAAATTTTTCCATCATTTCCCATAGCTTATAATACTTGTCCATAGAGTCTAATTTACATTGAGTATCGTGTATTCTGTTACATCCGTCAAGGCAATTCAGGTTCACACGTTCAAGAAGACATATCCTAGTATCAAGCATTTTCAACATGATCTACGATATGATCTAATTTTGGTATGGATTTTATTTTGTGTTTCGTAGATTTTTTGCTGAGTATTGGGATGTTTTTTCTAAACTGGTTTTTGTCAAAACTAGATGTTTTTAAACTGTTTTTTGAACAACGTTTTAAACCTGAAAAAATTTATTTTAGGCATCTCGTTAAACGAGATTGTAATCCGTTAGAACAACTTGCTCATAGCGTTTGATAAGTTGTTTGATGGCCAATATTTAATATGGGTTAAACGAAGGCGTACTGTTTAGTTTTTTTAAGGCCATTTGTTAGGTCGTTATATGGTCACTTTTAACGAGATTGACATCTCTTTCGAATGACTTTACACCGCCTCAAAATTTGTGTTCGCCTATAAATACCTGTTTCGTTAAGAGTTTTCTTAAAGACTTTTCATTTATGCAAACTACAGACCTGCTGCAAATAGTCTTTACTTTTATTAGGGAAAAATACTTTTTGATTCACACAATCAATCCCAAATTATTTTGTGAATATCTTTAGAACCCAAATGCTTTTATATTGAAGTTATTCTTGTGGAGAGCTTTCTTCACTGCTGATCTTATCATACTAGAGGGTATTCACTGTTGAAGGAGGATGACTAAGGTTCTTGTGGTTCTCGAGGGAATCATTATTGATTGAAGGTTGTCGTCTTTTTGAGTTCTCATGGGAATTCATTGTTGTATTTATCTATTGTGTTGTAAGTTGCGATTTGCAAACTTTAGTGAAATAAAAGCTTTTGCCCTGGGAGGATTTTTTCTGAAATTTTGTTATCTTTACATGCTTGATTTAAAACACATAGTTGCAAGTTCTAGGGTTAATAAAATTGGACTTTATTTGAGGATCGACATCTAATTAAATTAGTTTACTCCGTCAGAGAATAACGCGCACTCTCAAATTGTTATCAGAGCTTGTTGCACAAATTTACCGTGCGATCCTTTTTTCGCAAAATTTTACCGAGATATCAATTGTTTTGAAAAATCGCAAATTTTTGGATATAGAACTATATAATAGGATGCCAATTTTCAATGGATCAAATTATGCCTATTGGAAAGACCATATGAGATCCACTTTAAAGACTATTGATGAAAGAGTCTGGCTCGAGGGTGGACTCCTCCCACTGTCATTGTAGGTAATGTCATGAGTCCCACAACCAAATCTGATTTGACTGATGATGAGTTTAAGTGGAATATCTACAACTCCCGCGGACTTAGTTCTATTTTTGGGCCTTCACCCCTGACGAGTTCTGCCGCATTATGATGTGCACTATATCTAATGAAGCATGGGATATCCAATGTTGACACTTGAGGGTACCAACGATGTCAAGGAATCTAAGATTCAAAATTTGACCACTCAGTTTGATACTATCATTATGTTAGAGTCCGAGAGTTTCGATGAGTTTTATGCTAGATTATCGGACATCGTTAACACGAGCTTTAATTTGGGTGAAAAAATTGATGATTCGAGAGTTGTGAAAAAGATTTTGAGGTCACTTACATACAGATTTATTCATAAGGTCATTGTGTTTAACTCTTTAGGGGTATTAGACTCTCTTAGGTTAAAAAAACTCGTAAGAGACCTTCAAACTTATGAGATCGACATGTTTCCTAAAACCATTAAGACTAAGGATAGAGGGATTGCTTTGAAGGCTCAGATTAAGAAAAAGAAAAAGGTGAAAGATTTTGAGTCTGAATCTGAGGGTGAGGCTGATCTCGATGACTTGGCCTTGTTTGCTAAAAATTTTAAAAAGTTTCTCAAAATTTTTAAAAATAATTCTTCCAATAAAAAGAGTTTTGAGAAAAATAAAAAGAAATATGAGGTCAATAATAGCGGTGAGAAAGAGGATGAGGTAAGATTTTCTAAGTGGGAGGGAAAATGGCACAAGCCTTTTGAGTGTCCCACTATGCTAAAGAGAAAGGTCAAGAAAGTTGCTAATATGGCTACTCTTAGCGATAGTGACGTCGAGTTAGATGATTCAGGGGGAGAATAACCACATGAAAAAAGCGTTGCTTTCATGACTAATCACGTGAGCACATCTAGTTTGTCCCACGGTGATGAGGATGCTTGTAAACGTGAGAGCCTCGATGATGTTTCGAGCTATTTGGGAGATAGTGAGTGTAAGGATGAGACTGTAAGTGGGGGCGAAAGAGATCTCCAAAAAACTTCTAGTGATTTGTACACCGATACATTGTAGACAAAAAAGACGAATAAAGAGTTGTCTCTTAGGGTGATAAATTTTGAGAGAAACATAGAAGTTTTGAGGGCGTGTGAGGCATTGACGAGTCAACTCGAGAAGGTGAGAGTTTCTTTCTGGGAGCAGTTGATCGTCTTAAGTAAGAAAAATAGTGAATTAACCAACACCGTGGCTAGTCTTATGGGAGATCTTCAGTCTTCATTGGAGACTCGTGAGTAAATTAAAGCCCGTGAGTCCGAACTTGAGAGAGATCTCGAACGTGGCAGGTAAAAGTCACTTTAGAGGGTGCACACACACACACACACACATATATATATGTATATATATATGTATATATGAAGGTTGGAAAAATGATCCTCCGTCCCGCTTTGAGTAATGTTGAGAGATTAGGAATAGGTTATGACGGTGTGTCCACTTCCCATGTTTCACCCGAGTCGATTCTCGAGTTTGTGATAGATCTTTATGCTTCTCAACCTAACCCACCTAGGTGTCCGTTTCCCCATAGGAGAGTGCGTCCTAGACATTTTGAGAGAGTTGTTCCTAAGCCTGTTTATGTTTGTTCCCATTGAAAGCAAAGATGACACCTTAGGGAATTTTATTTTAAATTGGGTAGTGTGTCTCATAGATATTTACCTCGTTATGCTACTATACGCGTTCCCACACACACTCCGACACATGTTACTCCGCATGCTCCCACACATCACATGAGAGATTTTGAGCATTTTCGTGAGCAAGTTGAGTATTTGACCAAAACTTCACATGATTTCATGGATGTTTTTCATAGGTTGTCAACTCCTTGGAAGAACACCTCCGGATCTAATGATTGAGGTTTAGACTTGTTCACTAGCATATGATGCTTTTCATAGTTATGTCATTCATGCCTATTGCTAGTATGTACTACCATTGTATTTTTTTTTTCCATTTTGATATATTTTTTGAAAAATCCAAAAAAGAGTTTTGTTTTTTTGAAAATTTTTAGAAAAATACAAAAAGGTTTTCTATTTTTTTAGAAAAGTGAAAGCCAAAAAGATTTTATTTTTGATGAAAAATTTTAAGAACACAAAAATATTTTTATATTTCTTTTACCCCATATATGGATGGACATTTAGGATAATTAAGTTAGAATATCATTCCATTATCCACGTGACTTTTTGATAGTGTTTTGAGACACATCATTTCATCCATGGACTTTATAATGTATTGGAGTCATTGAGATGTGATTAGTGATTACTTTCTACATGTTTAACTTACTATCTCCTTTAATGCACACATGCACAGATTTATTTGAGCATTACACTTATCTGTCACAAGTTGGTCAAAGTGTTTTTATCTCAATCCTATTTTTAAAATGAACCAAATGCGATAAAACGAGACAATGAAAGTAGAGCTTGTAAGAACCATTGATCGGATTGAAAAAATTGAAATTTATATCTCCAGTAAATGTGTTAATTTAAAAGAAATGGCTCGGGCTGCGAAAGTAAAAAGATCTTTGCGTGAATAGCCATCATTTGCAAAATAAAATAGACTGAAAGATTATAGGCACTCAAGAGAAAAAATGTAAAGTGTTAGGCCAAATTCAAAGAACAATGATGCTTCGCTACATATGAACATTGATTTCTTCAAAATAAAAAAGTTGAGTGAAATATTCCTTATTTGAGGTTTGAGGGTATTAAGTCGAAGATCAATGGGTTTGCACACCTTGAAAAAGTCTTGTAAAAACATTACATAGTTTTGGATGTTATTAGTGTGAAAATCATTTTAGACTTTGATTTGTTGATTAAATTGAGTCGATATCATATGAGTTCAATATTTTTTACACCTAAGGACAATTTTGAGTTCATTCGTTAGGAGTATCCAAAATTCATCATGCACATATGTTATGATAGTTTGAGTTGATTTTTCTATCGAATTTGTTCACACCCTTTCATTTCATTTCCATGATTTGGTTATCTTAGTGTTAATTCGTTGCGTGTTATTTTTGTAAAATTATTTTCTCTTGAAATATTTGAAAAATAAAAAATAGTTTGTGGAGCCTTTGAGATTATCCTTGCATGAGCTTATTTGATATATGTTTGTGATGATTTGCTATCCTTTCTGTGACCCACTCCGATTTATTATTTTTTGTTTCTTTTCGTTGTCTATTTTGGACAAATAAAAAGGGGGAGAACGAATTATAAATTATGGGGGAGTGAGAGTTTGAATTATGGTGGAGTATTGATTTGATTTATGAGTTTTATTTTATTTCAAACTCGATACGTCACAAATGTATTTTCTTTGTTTATTGTGTATAGGTACATTTGGATGAACATTTGAAAAGCACACAAAAAGAAGATCAAGAGAATGCAAAGAGATTTGAAGATTTAAAAGTTGAAGATTTTTGAAGACTTGTACATGTTTGGTATCTTTCCATTTTTGGGTTTCTTATAGGGTATTAGATTTGTATAGGGATTTGTTGGATAATTCGAATTTTTTATTTTGTACCGGAATAGCCATAAGAGGAGATTTATAAGGGAAAATTTCCATCATTGCCCCTGGCTTCTAAGACTTGTCCACTGAGTCTAGTTTACATTGAGTATGGTGTATCCTGTTACATCCGTCAAGGCAATTCAAGTTCACACGTTCAAGAAATAGGATTCGAATATCAAGCATCTTCAACATGATCTAAGACTTGATGTAATTTTGGTAAGGATTTTGTTTTGTGTTTCGTAGATTTTTTGCTAAGAACCGCGATATTTTTTCTAAACTAGTTTTTGTCAAAATGAGGTGTTTTCAAATTGTTTTCGAATAACGTTAAACTTGAAAAAATAATTTGTTTTATACATCTCGTTCAAATGAGATTGTGATTTCGTTAGAACGACTTACTCGTGTCATTTGATAAGTCATTTAATGGCCAATATCTAATATGTGTCAAACAAAGGCATACTACTTTAGTTTTTTTAAGTTCTTTTGTTAGGTCATTAGATGGTCGCCTTTAACAAGATTAACATCACGTTCGAATGACTTTTCGTCGCCTCAAAATTTGTGTTCGCCTATAAATACCTGTTTCGTGAAGATTTTTCTTTAAGACTTTTCATTTATGCAAATTGCAGACCTGATGCAAATAGTCTTCACTTTTATTAGGGAAAAACACTTTTTGATTCACACAATCAATCCCAAATACTTTTGTGAATCATCTTTGGAACCCAAACACTTCTATATCGAAGTTATTCTTGTGGAGAGATTTCTTCACTGGTGATCTTGTGATACTCAAGGGTATTTACTGCTAAAGGATCAGGACTGAGGTTCTTGTGGTTCTCGAGGGAATCAATGTTGATTAAAGGTTGTTGTCTTTGTGAGTTCTCGTGGGAATTCATTGCTATATTTCTCTATTGTTTTGTAAGTTGCGATTGGCAAACTTTAGTGAAATAAAAGGTTTTGCCCTGCGGGGATTTTTTCTGAAATTTTGTTTTCTTTACATGCTTGATTTGAATCACATAGTTGCATGTTCTAGGGTTAATATATAAATGGAATTTGTTTGAGTATTGACATCTAATTAAATAAATTTACCTCGTCAGAGAATAATGCGCTCCCTCAGAAGATATCCATAAATTCTTTTGAAAATTCCTTTAATCGAGGTTGTTCTTATGAACTGAGAGTGGACCTTATTTCGATCTCACGAGGGTTACTACTAGAGGCAAGATTAATTATGATAGTCTATGCATCGTTAGTTTGAACGCAAACATGTTATTTATTTATTTCCCAAACCCATGTTAGTTAGGAATTATTATTAATTAAGTAATCTTTATTAATTATTTGATTATTAGAATCAAGAAAATTAATATGATGCACAACAAGATATTGAAAATCAACTTTCATTTCGTTAGCATTTTTATTTAAAAATGTAACATTAAGAACCTCATCAAAAGATGCGTTGGTTCCATCGAGGTTTGAAATAACTAGTTTGGGGAGAGTGGGAGGTCCATTCTCGATTTGGTAGATGGAATTATTCTCGGTCTTAGAGGCTGAACCCACTCAGATGCTCCACCAATTACACAAAGGCTTGATGGCCGAGAAAATCTTTTCATCAAGATTCTGCGTGACTGAACCAGTATGGATCACACAAATATTTATTCTAAGTTCAGAAAATCTCGGTGACTCATCGTTGTTGTTGTTACTACTTCTACTGCTGTCACAAGAGGAGATGATATATTTTATGGGCAAAAGTATCACCTCATGATTAGTCCCCTCAGTTTCAAGTGGCTTTGTCTTCGAAAAAAGATCTCAAATTCCTATTTTACCTTATTTTTTACTCAATCGCACTAAGGCTCTAGAAAGACACAATGAGGAAGATCTTCACCTTCTTTTATAAACTCCCCATTAAGAGAGTCTCCCGATATAACCTCTTTCCTTTTTAAAGTGCTGATCACAAAAGGGTGTCAAATGTTGTGTGCTGGATGGCGAAGGTTGGTATCTCAGTCCATACGAATGGTAGTCTGTCTTTAGAGTGATAGGTCAGCTATCCTAGTCCTAACGCTATTCTCGGTACAAAGTTTATCTTCTTAAACATATGGATGATATTTACATTCTCGCACGGATCATAATTTGGAGTAACCCTTTCTTTGAAATCATCCTCACGTAAAATTTGTATCAAGCTTAATTTTTAAGACTATATTACTAGTGTCGATGCCGTTGCAGTTATCGGTGTTCCCA
Source organism: Sambucus nigra (assembly GCA_949130495.1). Classification (NCBI taxonomy): domain Eukaryota; kingdom Viridiplantae; phylum Streptophyta; class Magnoliopsida; order Dipsacales; family Adoxaceae; genus Sambucus; species Sambucus nigra. The sequence goes on along the minus strand of OX422208.1, from coordinate 190,257,305 downwards.
ATGATGGTGATGATTTAGTTGTCCGAGAGAAAGTTGAGATTTTACTACAAGGAATATGTCACACCTATGATACAGTGTATCCACAATTGTCTAAATAACAAATTGAAACAACGTATGATATATATCACTTGAAATTTCACATGAGGATAAATCAAATCAGCCCTTAATGTGAGAACTATAAACCCCATAACCTCCCTCGGGATATTGTAATATGTTTAGACGAAGACCGAGGTGAGGGTGAGATCACTAACTTACCGCCCTAGGCATTTGATCATTTTGAGAGGACAAACATTTAAAAGCATGCTCGATACCCACAAGCACTAACGAGATACTCTTGTGGAGAATAACAATTAAAATATTAGGAGTGTGGTTATAATTTGGACCAAACTTGTGAATCCTTCCATCAATAAAGGTAATAAAACATTTAAAAGTTAGCATTCCCATGATGTTAATGGATTGCTCTGGGGCCAACGTGGTTGGAACTTAAGATTGCGATAGCAGCTTGAGCAGAGTATTCCAATACAACTGAGAGGACATGAATAACCTTCACGAGATAATATTTTCTTATGACTTCTTTAACTTTTTTAAAACTCAACTATGTTTAATGGTTATTTTTGACATGGGCAACTCTAAAGTAACCTGTTTCCTTTTGTTCACCGGCGTACTAGTTAAAGGAGGATATGGGTCCTTATATTATTGACTAAAATGAGTCATATGATTGATGGCAGAAGGATAGAACATGAAACTTATATCCTCATCGACCTTTAGGCAACATATATTTCATTGTTTCCGAGTAGGAGCTTTTCAAGTGAGATGAGTCCACATAAGAGATCAAATGGATTTACAAAAGAAATATGTGATTCAAATCTAGGGTAGTTGGGAGTATCAGAGTCATGTACCTATTCGTAGGAGTAGGCTTGTTACCATTGGACATATCAATATACTCCGCAGTATCAAGAGCTTTAATGTAAAGTTCTTCCCAAGCACTTGATAAGCTGTAGGATGGGACCAAAAATCCTCTACATCTCATAGCCTTAAGGAACTTAGGAGAACTACACATTCTTAAAAATTCAGCATGCTACTCAACCATGACTTGGACAATATAATCAAGGTAGAATTCATCAAGTTTCATAACTAATTATCCTCTTGCCTCACAAGCTGTGAGATTACATGTAGAGGTTACTAATTCTTTCATAATTTTATGTTCTCGTAGTTAAATAAGTAGGGATATCTATCCTAAAATTTTCTAACTTATTGAGGACTACATGCAGATTCATTATCTGTATTACTAACTTGGTACGAACTACGATTCAAGATCGAGTCATCAGACTTAGGTCTATGTCATGCATTATTTTTATATGAAGAAAATTGTTAGATTAATAGGTACTGGTGGAAAGTTGAAATATTCTACTTCTCCTTTATCATCTCATATGACCAAAGTGTACCCTCGTCTCTTAGGACGATTGATATCACATCTCATGGTCGAGTCGTCATTAGAACCACACACGTCATTGGTGGGATCGTCGCGACAAGGGTCATCTTTGCCTCAACTAATCTCGGCCATTCGTAAAGTCGAGACCGATAGAGCAACACTTATGCAGATCAACACCATCTCCGTACTCTGCCACGACCGATGATAGTAATGCCCAGTTATCTAACCTCGGCCTGATCTATTCAGTCGAGGTCACACTTATGACAGTATGGGACCATCCTACAGGAATTAGCAACCTCATCCCCTCTCAGGCAGATGTTATAGCGGACGATGCCTAACATTACGAGCATGTGTAAATATAGAGGAGCTATGCTCACGCGGACAATTATGCTATAATAAGATTATTCCCTTACGTAAGGGAATATTACATCATTATTGTGCCTATGTGCCAAAGACAGGTGTCTATACCTTATTGGTAGTTTCCTCATGCACATGATGATCACATGCTTGGGGGTACATTACACCACACAAGCCCTGTATATACACTTCATCTTCTCTATGAGAAGGGATCGAATATTAAAAACCCTAGCAGAACTCTGTCAAACTGATTATAAGAGAGAGAAAAGCTTAAGTGATTGTATCCATGGCCATTAGTGCCCTTATTTAGTGGATCACATACACACATACAGTGGATGTAGGCCTGATTGGCTGAACCACTTAAATTATTGTCTCATCTTCTCTTTGCCTCATCTCATTCTCTTACAGCTATATTGTTTGTTCCATTTTGCAATTGCCACACCTGTTTAACCTCATCATCACATTGACCTGGTGGTGCTATTCCGAGCATCATCAGTCTGGCACCGTTTATGGGAATGAAGATATCCATCTCTTTCCTGCTCTTAGCTTATTCTTATCAGAGTCTCTGGTGTTGAACCAGTCTTCCCCCTTTTTGTGGAGTCGTTTCACTAATAAAGGAGCTCTTATTGAGCATTTAAGCTCTCCTTCTCTAGCTCATAGCTCAAATAACTTTCACCAATGACAATGGACCCACCTCCTCCACCTGAGAATTAACTGGCACCTCCACAAGGAGGTGGTGCAGGTTCCATTCAAGCACCACCCCAGTCAGAGATGGCTGAGGTAGCGATGGCGCTCCTCTCCCTCATAGCTAGCCAACAATAAGTGTAAAACTAATTTGTTATGCTTAGCCTTGATTTTGTGGCCAGGACAGGCAACGCGGGAGAAAAGTTTGTAACTCGGGGCACCAGGGAAGGTGAACCAGGTCAGCAAGCCAGGGGACCACCCTAGGCTCTAGAAAAAGACCTTCCGCCGTGTTAAAGACGGAGGGACGTTGCTGACCCTAGGCGTTTATGCCTGGGGAAAGAGAGTCAAGAACTCCGCGATGACTTGGTTGGGGACCACGTTGATGATGAATTGGGAGGGTTTGAATGTTAAGAACCTCATGAGATATTCAAAAGAACTGTGAGTCTTGTTCGGCATAGAAGGGACCAAGGATGGAGGCCCATTCGTGACTCTAGAGCAAGGCAATCAGCCTTTGACAGGTTAAGAAGAGGGTCGGCCTTTGATATGCTCGGCCCTCAGAGAGATTTGAGGAACCACCTGTCCATGACAAGGAGTGTCGTCGGCTCAAGAAGAAATAGTAGGAGAGACGACTACAAACCTCCAAAAGACCGAGAGGTGCAAAGAAAGGTCATCAACAGACCTAAGCACCCGGAGAGGGTACCCTCCCTCAGCCCGTCCAGTTAACAGAGGAAGATCAGATCAGCCAGACGATAGAGAAGGGGCCAGGGAAAATGTTATCCATGCAAAAGCCGACATTGCAACGGACAAACCTTGGAATGAGTCGATACAGAGATTGGAGAACAAAATATGGGATATCATAAAAAGTCGAGACCCCTTGCAAAGGGGATATGCTGAAGGATCCACATTCATGGCGAATATATTAAACTATCCAACCCCAACCAAGTTCAAAATGCTGGTAGTCACACGGAAGTATGATGGGATCACTAATTTGGTGCATCACGTGGGGATGTATCAGTCGGCCTTCGACATCTATTCAATATCAAATGAGATGAGATGCCGAGCATTCTCAAGCACGTTAACAGGAGCAACCCACGTATGGTTCACCTCCCTTTCTAAGAACTCTATAGGAAGTTTTAAATAACTGGCTGATAGTTTTGTCCACAACTTTTGCTTTGGGGTAAAACCTAGGAAGCAGACGACCCACTTATTGTACATCAAATAGGGGAAGGACGAGACTCTGAGGTAGTACATAGCCTATTTTAACAAAGAGAAGCTGGAAGTAGAAAACTATGAAGAAAGTATCGCGATGACATCCCTTATGGGAGGCCTTCAGAAAGGAAAGCTACTTTGAAAGCTGGCCGAGGACCCTTCAAAGTCCATGGCTGAACTTCTGGCTACGGTCGAGAGAGTCATGAACGCAAAGGAGGCAATGGTCGCGAAACAAGATGAAGAAAAAAGAGCCCACGACGATGGAAAGGGCCAGAAGTTCAAGGGGAATGATAGCAAGAAAAGGCCGATATACGATAAGTTTTTAGACTATATGCCTCTAACAGTTAGTTGTGAGCACATTCTAAATGAGATAAAAAAATGACCGGTCTCTTAGGTGGCCGAAAAAGTTTAAGACAACCCCTCATAAGAGGAATAGAAATCTTTGGTGTGAATTTCACTAGGATCATGGGCACCTTACAAATAAATGATTTTCCCTCAAAGATGAGATCGAAAAAATGTTGAAAAATGGAAAGTTGAGAAAGTATGTTGATAAGAATGGTTCAGGGCAAGGCCTAGACAATAGAGGCCTAGACGACCCTAGAAAGAGGAAAAATGGCAAATATAGATAGGACGCTTCAGCAAGGCGGGATGGCTCCTCAGACGACAATAATGATGATCCGGATCTCCCACCTAAAGACAATGATGTTCCAGTAAAGAGGCTAAACATGATTTCATTGGGGGGTAAGCATGATTTATGGTGGCCTTGTAGGTGAGGCTCTGAGGTTGCCGATCAAAAAGCTCATGTGGCCGAGATAAAGGCGATAACTAAAGTCGAGGTTGTTAACTTGACCTCCATTGATGCAAAGCCCGAGAAAAGAAAGAAAGTGGATATAGAAACTCTCATATTCGGCTTTTCAAGACTAGACTTTAAGGGTATCCTAGCTCCACATGACGACCCTCGTGTTATAACGACTAGGGTACATGGATGCGAAGTACCAAGAATCTTAGTTGATGGAGGAAGCTCTGCGGATGTTATGTTCTGGACGTGCTTCAAAGGCTTAGGACTTAGCAAGGCTCGGTGTTGTCAATTTATAAAATACCGCAAGTGCACGGGATATTATAGAATAGCGAGTGTAAGTACGGGTCGAACCCACAGAGATTTGTCAATTTTAACTTTTAAAAGAATTGCAATTGTCCAACTAGACGAAATGGGATAGAGAATAAGTATGAACTACACTAAATAAAAGTAACTACGATAAATGAGAGTAACACAAGATATTTATAAATAATTAGGAAATAATTAGGATTCGGGGTCCATTTATCACGTAACTAATATTGCACACTAATTTAATGTTGTCATTCTCTTTTTATAACTCAAATTAAACCGACTCTCGTCGCGTTTAATTCGAAAAATATGACGATTATGATCATAATATTTTTAACGTCTCTAATAGACGACTAAAATCCATATTTCCTTAGAAAATACAGGTTTTAAAATTCACAAATTTATTTAAGCATGGACTATCAAAACAATCAAAGTGCAAGCATAATCCATCAAAAATTACTATTTTTAAATCTCAAAACTTGATTTGACAAAACAATCTTGAAGGTTCTAAAACACACTCTCCCGTCGCTTTAAAATGAATATCGAATCTTTAATAACAATTCAAACAAGTAGGGAATAAACAACGATAAAATTAACGTGACAATATTAGCTAACTATGATAAACTTCACCCTACTCCTAATATAAGAATCAAGCTACCATAATGAACGAGAAATTGCAAGAATGAGTAGAGATCTTCATTAATAAACCAAACTTACAAATAGTTCTCTCACAACAATCTTCAATCCTCTAAACAAATAATAAAAATTTGGCCCTCAAATTGATTACAATCACTCAAAGTTGCTCCCCGAAATCCTCCATGAAATTCCTCTCTAATTGTCTACGAAATTATGAGCCTAATGGTCTTTTTTATAGGACAAGTGGTGAGGTATTTGAGTTGTGGTTGGACTCTTTCTGATTGGCCGAATGGTGTTTGTAGCTATCTCTCCACCTCTTTAATCTTTGGATCGTGATAAGGGACGAAATTTCTCCCCACTCAAAAACTCTTATCTTTTTTTTGTTGAGCACGCATGCCGAGTTTCGTCCAAATCGGAGAATAAAAATTTCCAACTTTTTTACGATTTCACAAGTGAAAAAATAACTTTTTTTTCGAACGACCGTAAAAATCAATTTTTTTGCGCCTTTTTTGAATTGATCATCAATTTGCACCAAATTCCATCATTACTCGCATTTTTTTCTCTTTTTAATAAAATAGTCCTAAGAACTTATTAAATACACTAAAATGGGACTAACAAAGTATAAATTTGGGTATAAAATATACAAAATAATGCACTCATCACTCGGATTGTCCCATATCACCATCCTTTAATAGGATTCAGTGGAGAGAAGGTTCACCCCTAGGGATGTATGAAATGGATGTTAGAATGGGAGACGAATGACCGAAGAGGCTCACTAAGAAGATTAACTTTTTTGTGATGGAAGAGAATGTATTCTCGACCTACAACCTCATATTGGGACGGGTGTCCCTCAAAGAGTTTGAGGTCGTGCCTTTAACGATCCACCAAATGATAAAATTCCCGTCCCCGTATGGGGTAGGGGAATTTCAAGGTAACCAAACGTCGGTATGGGAATGCTACTTTAACTAAGCTGAGGAGAGAGAAGCACACAAGAAAACAACAACCACGTACAACATTGATACCCTTGATCCTAGAGATGGGGCGAAGCTCGAGAAAGGTGAAGCCATGAAAGAGGTAGAATCCATCGTCCTCAATGAGGACGAACCGAAAAAAACCATCCAGGTCGACAAAGCCCTAAGGTTGGAGATTAAAGATGAGATGATTAAGCTATTAAAGAGAAGATAACGCATCTTTGCTTGGAGTCATGCTGATATGCCACGCATTGACTCAGAAATAATGTGTCATAAACTCAATGTGGAGGAAGGTGCTAAGCTGATAAAGCAGAGAAGAAGAATTTACACCCATAAGAAATACGAGGTTATAAGAGACGAGGTTAAAAAACTGGAAGAGGTCGAGTTCATCAGGGAGGTCATTTACCCTGAATGGTTGTCAAATACAGTCATAGTGCCCAAGGCCAATGGAAAGTGTAGAATGTGTGTGGACTTCACTGATTTGAATAAGTCTTGCCCCAAGTATTATTTCTCTCTCCCTCGTATTGATCCGAAGAAGACGCTATGGTGGGGCATGAATTGATGAGCTTCATGGATGCATACTTCGGCTATAATAAAATCTTTATGGACCAAACCGACGCAGAGAAAATAGCTCTCATCATCGATAAAGGGGACGTACTGTTATAAGGTTATGCCCTTCGGCTTGAAAAATGTCGGGGCTACCTATCAGTAGTTGATGAACAAGATGTTTGAAGATCAGATCGAAAAGTTTATGAAAGTTTATGTAGATGATATGTTGACTAAGATTATGAGGGCCGACACTCACACGGCCGACCTTGAAAAAAATGTCAATACCATGGACAAGTACAAGATGAAGCTCAACCCAGCAAAATGCGTATTTGGAGTCGGAACTAGAAATTTTTTGGGTTTCATCATCAATAAGAGAGGTATAGATGCCAACCCAGCGAAGATAAAGGTCCTATTAGATATGAAGACCCTAAAGACCATCATGGCCGTTCAGAGGCTCACCAGACGAGTGGTTGCTCTAAACATGTTTATCTCTAGAGCCACTGATAAGTGTCTTCCCTTTTTTAAGATTCTTAGAAAATCTTTTGAGTGGGACGAGGAATGCGAGAAAGCCTTTTTAGAGCTAAAGTCATATCTCGACTCACCACTCTTACTATATCGTTATGTCCAAGGAGAGAAGCTTTATCTTTTCTTGGTTGTGTTCGAGTAGGCTATCAGCGCGACGGTAGTACGAGATGTTGGGGGTATACAAAGACCAGTGTCTTTCAACAGCAAGGCCCTCCAAGGGGCTGGGCAGAGGTATCCTAGGATGGAAAAACTAGCATATGCCCTTATCCACTCTTCAAGAAAGATGAAGCCTTATTTTTAAGATCATACAATGGTTATCTTGACAGACTCCCCCCTTAGGCAAGTCATCCATAAACCTGAGAAATCAGTTAGATTGATGACCTGGGCCATTGAGCTATGAGAGTATGACATAGTTTATCAGCCGATGGTTGCAATCAAGGGGCATGCCTTAGCAGACTTTGTGGTGGAGTTCACCTGGGATGATGCTGATAGTGAAAAAGCGAAAGACCTTGAAGAGTCAGCCAAAACCCATATCGCGCCAGCAAAGGCCGAGATAAGAGTGGCGAGACATACAACTATAAGGACATTATTCGTCACAATTTATTATGTCGTATACCGCTTCAAGTCAACAAAGAATCGAGGAAGCTAATATCTACAATCTCCGAATCCAAATTACATGAGCACTTCAACATTCAAACACCGTCGAGATAATTTTGGTAAAAATATGTTTAAATTTCCATATGCATTTTATATTTAAAGTGTTGGGATTTTTTTTAAAAAAAGGGGTTAGAACTTTTTTATAAATTTCTTTTAAATGAAAGAAGTTTTATTTTAAAAAAAAATTTGATTTTTTTTAAATGAGTTGGCATTTTGTCTTTGAAAGAGAAGTTTTTTTTTTTTAAAGTTTCGATCAAAAGAAAAAAAAACAAGGAGGAAGTGTGGCTGCCAAGGTACCTCCTTATACAAAAATTGGCGGCGACTTTTTTCTTCTTCTTCATGTGCCAATTATTGGCATATGAGAAAAATGTTTTTTGAAAGTTTTTATCCAAAAGTTGCGTACAGATTTTTTTAAGGCTTAACTTTAACTCCTTAGTGCTCCTTTGTTTGTGCCACGCTTTGTTTTGTTAAAAAGCAAGTGGTTTCGGCATTTTGCCTTTTAAGTCTCCACGCCGTTTTTTTTAATCATCGGCATAATGATTTTTGGAAATAATTTTTTTTTGTGCCATGCACCTATGCTGGCCACATAAAGGGAGTTTGGGTTTTTAAAGAAAAGCAGTTTCCTACATCTGTAGGAGTTTTTGTTTTTGGTGATGTCTTTTACTTTCTCACGCATCTCATAAAAAGTCTTCTGGCCAATTAGAGTTAAACAACTGCGCACCTATAGTTATCATCTTTAACTCAAATCTTCTCTATAAAAAACAAAAGACCTGCTCGTACAGTTTGAAAATTAAGAGTAAAGAAGAGTTTTTGACAGAACACTTTTCAAGAAGAAACAATTCTTTGTGTTCTATAATTTTTTCAGTATGCCTTCTTCTCACTTTTAGGGGACCAAAACTTTTGTCCATTTAATTCATAATCCCTTATACTTTTTATGAATTGTTTTATGGAACTCAAGATATATCTTTGATGAAATAGAACTGAGTGTTCTTGTGGAGCTGCTGAGGTTGTTCCACCATTGCTGACGACGCCGATCGACGCCTGCGGATATTCGTGTGTCAAAATATTTCATTATAATCCGTGTAAGTTGTGAGTTACAAAATTATAGTGAAATAAATGGTTTTGCCCTTCGGGGATTTTTTCCTCATTTGTGACTGTATTGCATGTTTAGATTAATTTTTTCAATCACGTTTATTTGCAAGAGTTAAAAAAATTTGTTTGATCTGGGATTGGAATGTAATTAACTAATTAATTGATTTGAACGCACGCGCACTCTCACCAACGACCGAGATGGTTTTTACTCAGAAATGGTGTTATTAAAGAGGGGTCATTTTCAGAAGGGGCAGTTTGGAGCTCGTTCGTTGATGGTTCATCCTATGAAAATAGGAGTGGAGCCGGTCTAATCGTGTCGGCCCCGGACAAAACATAAATAGAGTATGCATTGACGTTCAGTTTTAAGGCTTCTAACAACGAGTTAGAATATAAGGCCCTCATGGCCAAAATCTCCCTCGCTAGAGCTCTCAACGTCAACCAACTCTTGGTTCATAGTGACTCTTAGCTCGTGGTTAACCGGTCCTAGGGATTTACGAAACCAAAGACGATAGAATGACAAAATACCTAATAAAGGTGAAAAGGATAATGAAGGATGCTGGTGAGATCAAAGTCAAAAGGGTGACTCGATTGGATAATAACCGAGCTGACGCTTTGGCAAGATTAGCCTCAGCAATACGGACAAAGATTAAGAGAATGGAGCCAATAGAAATCCTTTCCCGATTGATGACAGAGGAAGATAACGCAAAGCTAAAATTTTGCTTTAATTTAAACTTGGGACCATCTTGGATGGACCCCCTTATTTAATATTTAAATAAGGTAGCTTACCGGAGTCTAAGGTCGAAAGAAGAAAGTTGAGATATAAGGCCGCTAAGTTCTCTATCCTAGGGGACGTGTTGTATAAGAAGTTTTTTTTTACCTCTGCTCAAATGTGTCCACCCAGCCGAGGTAAGTTACATTTTGAAGGATGTTCACGAAGGATGTTGCTCAAGACATATCGAGGGTAGGTCATTGACAAAGAGGATCATCACTCGAGGATATTGGTGGCCAACCCTAGCCAAGAACTTGACTGAATACGTGAAGAAGTGCGATAAATGCCAACAGTTTACCACCATCCCCATCAACCTCTTATGTCTATCACCTCACTATGGCCATTTGCAGTATGGGGGATTGATTTGGTTGGTCCTCTGCCAAGGTCCATGGGCAACTACAGATATTTAATTGTGGCGATAAACTACTTTTCAAAGTGGGTAGAGGTCGAGGTTATGATCAAGATCATGGAAAAGAAGACCTTTCAGTTCATATGGAAGAACATCATTTACAGGTATGACTTTCCCAACACACTCATCTCATACAATAGTACCTAGTTTAAAAATATTTCCTTAGAAAAATATTGTACAAGGGTCGGCATCAAACAATTCTTCTCGTTGCCTGGCTGACCCTAGGCCAATGGTCAGATTGAGGTCACCAATAGAACTGTTCTTAATGGAATCAAGAAACGGTTGGAAGATATTAAAGGGAAATGTATCTAAGAGGTACATGCTGTGCTATGGGCCTACATGATGATAACAAAGATGCCGACATGGGAGACCCCCTTTATGTTAGCATATGACTCAGAGGCAGTAGTCCCTACCGAGACTGGTATGCCCACACACAGGGTTCAGACATATGACCCTGAGAAAAATCTAGAAGAGAGAAGACTTGACCTAGATCTGATTGAGGAAAGAAGAGAGGATGCTGAGATCAGAGTGGAGTCCTATCAGCAGATGATGGCTAAGTTTTATAACAAGAGGATAAAGTCGAGGCCGATAGCAGTGGGAGACCTCGTTTTGAAGAAAACTTGGCAGAAGCCGAACAAGCTTCATGCCAACTGGCATGGTCCTTACTGGGTCACTGATGAGGTGGTCCCGGGCACCTATTGGTTGGAGAACCTAGAGGGGGTACCATTCTCCAATCTTTGGAACGCCGACCACTTAAAAAGGTACTACAAATAGATGATTGTATATGAGCTTTTTCATTATAAATCATTATAAAAGGGGCTTATTATGAATGAGAAGTGAAATTGGTTAGTTCCCTCATATCTTACATATTTTGTTTTGAATAATTAGTTTAAAGTACCCTTAAAAGCTATAAAATATCATCCGTGGTAGGATAACAATAACCCATCTTTGGTGAAAGGATAACTTGGAGAGGGGGCTGACCCCATCCATGGACTTTCAATAACACCAAGAAGGGTCATCCTAAACATCATTAACTTGGTGAATATGAGATGAAACATCATTAGTTTGGTAGTCTCATACCTTGAACATCATTAGTTTGGTGATTTTACTTAAACATCATTAACTTGGTGAATATGAGATGAAACATCATTAGTTTAGTGATCTCAGACCTTGAACATCATTAGTTTGGTGATTTTACTTAAACATCATTAACTTGGTGAAGTGCCGACCTCTTACCAAAGGAGGCATGAAGTGCCGACCTCTTCGTGTGAAAAAAGGGGAGTGAAATCATTAAAGAAAAAGTCTTTTTGCTCTTAGACCGATTCACCCTCTATCGAATCCATAGAGATTACGTAGGTAGGCAAAGATGCTTCACCAACGTATACTCCCCCTGCCTTTGCGTTAAGGATGAGAGTAATTATTGGGATTGAAGAATCATAGACCACCATTCAATTGACTATTGTTACCTCAGGAGCGATAAAGTTCTTGGCTGACATAATTATAAGTTCGTAGCCAAGAAGTTAGTGGGAGGCTATCCAACCAAATCTAAACCTGGCAGGAGTCAGTTGTTCCCAAACTTTCTTAAGTTCGACTAATCTGAATTCAAAATCTTTAGACTTTCTCTTGCAATGACAATCTTCATTGAAAGAAAAGAGGTCGATTAATATCAAATGATATTTATGGTATCAATAAAATATAAACAAATGGTAAAGAACCTACCAAGAGACCTGATCTGAATAAACACACGAAGACCTGTGCAATTTTCACGATAAAGTTTCCCAAAAAAATAAGAAAACATCTATATCAGTGTCTTTTTGGGTCCTAGGCAACCAAATGACCAAGATGCGAGACTTGTCCTTGGCCTATAAATGGTACGCGCTAGACCCAAGGGAAGTCCTCAAGTCGCAGCAATACCAGATTTCATTAAGGCCTAGGTTTATCCCATAAACCTTATTTATGGTGACTGTACCCATTACAGTCCGAAAGAAACTTTCGCCTGCCTGAATGGGAAGTGTTCAATGGAAACTAAGTACTTCCACTGGTAGTGGGTGGAAGGGGAGCAACCCCCCTCTCCCATGGCTACTATCATAAATGCAACCTTATCATCAATGTCGTAAACATCTTCATTATTAGGCGAGGTTCGTATTTTCATAGCGCCAGGGATATTATACTTAACATAATAAGTCTCAAAATCATTTTATGAGGTCACTTTAGACTTTCTTAAACGCCTAAACATGGCTAAAAAAGTTAAAGAAAAAATAAAGAAGATGAAGAAGAGTAGTAGTTTATCTACAACTAAAACAAGAGAGATAGAGATAGAAAATGATCATTTCATACCTTTGGCTTCAAGTAAGGAGCTAAAGTTTTTTCGAACCCCTTATATTCCTTACTACCAAAGAGAAAATGAGACGATGACTCTTTTGAAAAAATAGTCTCACTCATATGCTCCCGAGGGCACGAACAATGATTACTTGGGGGGAAACTAACTTACGACATATGAAACCTTAAACACAGGGAGTACACGTGCATAATATCATGATTGTGCTCCCATTGAGAATTAAGTGGGACACATTACAATCAGTAAATACTTGATAGGAAAATCCATGACACACGTGGACAATACGAAAAGGCAGAATTAGGTCGACCGTGCCTAATGATCGATCACCCCAATTATGGGGGCAATTGAAGGGACCATGAACCGGGTATGCCACGTGGCATGACGCATGTTGATTATAGGATAATAACAATCTAATTGTGTGGAGATCACGGAGTAGCTAAAGACATTGGAGATAACAGTGACTATGACTATATATAGTTTCGACACAACTCAACTATCATAGAGATAAGATCAAGAATAATGTCTGATTACCATCATAGAAGTCTTAGAATTTAGGACTCTTATATCTATAAATAGACGTAACCCTATTATTCAAGGATATAATACATCATTGTATCCACAACTTGGACTCTCAAGTAACATCCCTAACACTTCAAGTCATTTTCTTCCTCTCTTTCTGAAACTAATAAAACCTTGTTATCCTTTCTTCGTGGACGTAGACAGACCAACTTGCCAAACAACATACATATGTATATCATTTTTCAATGTTGCAGTTCATATTTGTGGCAAAACTAGAACTAAGCGTTATCGTCAGATTGAAATTTCTTACAAGTGTTATTTGGATCATATGCGAACATTTACTTTATTTTAAGTTGTCTATGGGTTAAACTTGAAACAATAATGCTTATTTGAGTCATTTTTCATTCATAGGGCCCGAGCTTTGGACCTTGAACTTTCCGTCGATGAATATATTGGTGATTTGGGGGAAGAATCTCTCACTGATTGCTTTGGGGAAAATTTTTTTGTGGCTGCTCATCAAGATGAGACAACGATAGCTGTCAATATCAGAAATGACCTCTTTGAGATGTGAAGTGCTAGAGTAACCTTGTCTGATAAGGATATTAATTTGGATAGGTCGAGAGAAAGAAAAGTGGTAGGGTAGGAACTAAAGAGGCTAAAAAAGAGCTGTGATGCGAGAGTTGAGCTGCAAATGAGAGGAAGCGTACACAAATATGTTTATTTCGCATAACTTTTTTTTTGTATGTGAGAGATAAAGAGAGTTATATTTGTGTGTATGTGTGAAAAAGGGAAATGCGTTGGCATGATGATGAAGAAGATGATCGAGATAAAATGAGAGAGTTAAAGATGATTTAAATGTAAGAATAAATAAATTGAAAGTTAATGAAAAATTTAGTAATAATAATATATTAACGATTGATTTTAGAGAGACATGATTTAGAAATAAGGCCTTGTTTGCGAGTTCTTATATTGGAGAGAAAGAAAGAAAATGAAGGAAAAATGTATTTTCTTTCTTTCGTTTGAGAGTTTAAGTAGGAAAGATAGTTATTTTATCTCGTTTAGAAGAAGAGAAAATAAAGAATTTTTTAAAAAAAACTTTCCCTTTCTTTCTCTGCACAACTTTATTTTGAAATCGAAAAGAAATGGAGAGAAAATAAATTTTTTTAATAAATTATTTTTTCCTTTCCTTAAAAAAAATTCTTTTCCTCCCAAACTTCCAAACAAACAAAAAAATTATTATTTTTTCCTTCCTAATATAATTTTTATTTTCTTTCTATTCTCTCCGAAACACCCCCAACGAGCCGTAAGACTCGTGCTACCACGATGGGATCCTTTGAAGATATTGGAAGTGAATGAGTGACATCAGTAGAACCCACCACTAAACTTGTAGTTTGTCGCTTGGATTTGGGGAAATTCTGGCGAGTCAGAAAAATCAACATTTCCCCATCGCTGCCGTAATTACCAAAAATCAAGCTAGTTATGGAGGGTGTAGTACCAGAAGCAGCAGTGGAGGCAGCCAAGAGAACATCAACCAACATTGAAGATTTCAAAACTCATTTTCTACCCTTTTTATCTCTATGCGACGCTGATGTTCTCTCCCAGATGGACCCTCTCCAACGGGCTAAATCCCTCCTCTTGCTCGCCAAAGCCACCACTACCCTCTTTACATGTAATCGTAATTTATCTCCCTCTAACCAAATTCCAAATATATATCTTGCTTTTCATTTGCATTCTCATTCATGGTTTCAGTGAGGCTAAGATGCACTGGTGTTAACCCGGATGACCATCCTGTCAAATCAGAGCTCGTTAGTTTTCTTTTACTCTATCTTTCTTCATATATATATATACACATACACGGTTTTTTCTATCTCAGATGTGTTGTGTATGTAGGAGAGGGTGAGGCTGTACCAAGATAAACTGGAACGCTTTCTAGCTTCGAGTAAAGGTACTCTTCACTTTCTCTATTATTTCTTCTTTAGTGACGACATCTCAAATTATGGGGTGGCATTCATGGTGGAGTGATGTGATCAGCCCTATATCTCAAAGAAAATAAAAAAACAAGTGAGGGGTCATGTCATTCTCATCTAAGATGGGGATTTTGTTGTACATCATATGGAGTGCTATTTGTTTTCTATGAGGCTTTATAAGTTTGATTAGTGGTAATTATATCATGTAATTGATTTTATTTTTTTCATTCTTCTTGAAGAGCCATTGCGACCTTCTGCTACCCTTAATTACCAGGCAGCAACTCGTTTCATTGAGCATTCTTTGCCTGATCTTACCCCAGGTATTTCCCCCCCTCGTTTTGGGCTTAAATTTCCTTTTGGTTTTGTCGGTTGTTTGAAAATTAATTCAATTTCACAGACCAGAAACAAAGCATGAGGGAAATCAGTAAAGGGGAGGCGGTGAAGATGAAGTATGTAGAGACAAATGCCCATAAGAAGAGGAAATGTCATTCAAAACAGTCTGTTCAAACTGCTGCTCAAGAA
The DNA here is from genome assembly GCA_949130495.1 of Sambucus nigra. Classification (NCBI taxonomy): domain Eukaryota; kingdom Viridiplantae; phylum Streptophyta; class Magnoliopsida; order Dipsacales; family Adoxaceae; genus Sambucus; species Sambucus nigra. Next base: position 190,241,564 of record OX422208.1, on the reverse strand, counting down.
TTTCTTGAGAAAGCAACCCGTGAACTCCTTGGTGATAATAGTGGTGGCTTTAAGGGGCCTCTAAATCCCCAGGACATAAACGACAATGGGCTCCCATTAGATTGATTCCATGGTATATTTATGCTCAATGTTTTTCTTTCTTTGAAATTTATTGCCCTTTGTTTTTGTACTTATTCATGGCACTCTTCTTAGTAATTATATTATACACTTAAATTCAAGGCCTTCGCAATTCTTATAGTTATTGAGTGTCCGTGCTATATATTTCAAAGAAGAATGTTGGTTGGATACAATCTGTATAATTGGATGCTGACATTATTGTGTTTCTATTGAAAATGTCATTGTTTGGTACCACTTGTGCAATAATTGTGTTTTTCACTTTCCCATGAATTATCTCTTTAAGTTTAGGTGAATATTACTAATTTACTAAGGAAGTAAATTCCTTCAACATTTCAACAATTAAAGTTTCAAGAATCTGTAATATAAATAAAGTTTGGAATATTTCTACGAAATGCCAGGAGGTTTGCTGCCATCCTAGACGGATTGCTTTAAATGCTGGAGTAATGACAGTTTAGATGAGTGATTGCCTGATCATCTGCTGCTTTCTACATGAAAGTATGAATTATCCTCTATTCTCAGTTGCGTACATTGCAGAGGACAGGGTGAAGGAACAGAACAAGGGCGCTATATGCAATGGAGTGCTAATATGGGGGTGGTTGTTGTTGGTTATATATATATATATACATATATATAGGGAGAGGTTCAAAAGTGAACCAAAAGAATGAACTTTTTAATGAACCTACTAAGAAATTAAAAATTGATCCTTAATTTCTTGTTGTAATTGGTTCGCGCCAGCGGGGGGATTGAAAAATTATTCATTGCCGCTGGCGCAGACCAATTATAAGAAGAAATTAAGGATCAATTTTTTAATGTCTTAGTAGGTTCATTAAAAAGTTCATTCTTTTGGTTCACTTTTGAACCTCTTCCTATATATATATATATATATATATATATATATATATATATATAGAGAGAGAGAGAGAGAGAGAGAGAGAGAGAGAAGGAGTCCCATATCTTGGTATTGCAGGGTTGTTCCCCATAATGGTCAAAATATTAAGGCCCCCATAATGGTTAATTTATTAAGGAGGCAAAACTTCTTGGTTAGGGGACAGATAGACACTATCATAACCATCATAGGATTTGGACGTAATGACGGTGGTTTTATGGATGGATGGGTCGTGACTACCTTCGGACCCTCTCCTTGGCGCGTAACGGCGCCTTTGGATCCTTGGGGCTAAATCGAGCCTTCACAACATACCCTCGTACAAAATTTGATCGGTATTTTAGTTTCAATCGGGCCATCTCTTGAACATTTATTTACCAACCCACTCTATCGGCCAATCGGTTACGTGTTTTAGCCATAACTCAAGGAACTTGCACACAATTTCTCAAAGTAAACGCAACTTTGCCACCAATTTGAACTCAACTAAAACATATAGCCACATTGGCTCCATCCTACGCACTTGCCATGTTATCATGCTGCAAGCACATCACAGGTGATTGGAGCGACAAGAGATCTCATCCCATCTTATTTTCCCATTCTCAGTGTCATTAACAATTATATAAAAAATAATACGGGTTCATCACAATTAGCGTGTAGAATAAGATAGGGGAAGAGAGTCTTAAATGTACATACACACAAATAACACTCGTATCCTAAATGTTTGCCTATATACACGTAACTAACAATTGACAATAACGTTGATATGTATGCACTTACTCTTCCTCATCAATAATATAATATTTCCTTATAAGTTACTTAATGCAATATCCCTTTTCAGATTTGGAGACTATGCCCACCTTTTTATAAGTGCAAGTGATGCGTAGTAGCTACATAAATTTTTAGTTATAGTTGTATTTTCAGTTATGTTTGTATTTAAAATTATTTTGGATATTAATTATTGTAAGGATTTATGTAGTATTTATCCATTAGAATGAGCCTTTGATTTAAATATAGTATTTATTACTTTATAGGTAGGATTTTAACATCTTCTATTATTCAGAACTGAGTTATGAATTTATTACTTGAAAAAATAAAATTGTAATTGATCATGGAACAAGGCACACCAAGGTGCCAAGAGTTATCGCCCATATATTTAAATATAGAACTCATTAAGATGATTTATGGTTAAAATAAATCATATAAAAAAATTTAGATTCAATATATTAAAAATATATTAACATAATAATCAACTTGAGAATATTAACATAATAATAAACTTGGGACTCTCAAACAAGTGCAAATCTTAAAATAAATAAAAAGACAACCGCCAACAAGAATGAGTATGAGAACAAAATTAAAGCACCAACATAGAAAGAAATATGGCGTCATTTTGCCGTCTCTTTCCTAAGCATAGAAAGAGTCATAAAAAATTTATGAAAAGGGAAAGAAATATTAGTTTTTTTTGTTCAAGTTCTTCGCAACACAAAACAACGCATCAAAAAGGAAAAAAGAGAAGGGCAGAAAAATAACAGAAAAGGTGAAAGAAAAAAGATGAGCAGAACCGTACATTACGAAATGAAAAAGAGCGAAAGAAAAATAGCATGCCGAAGAAATAAAAAAGACCTAAAGAGGACAATGAAGCAAAGATGGAAAGAAACCTAAAAAACATAGAAAAATAAAGTAATTTTTTTTAGAATAAGGCAACTTTAGCCAGGCGCACTTAGGCGTGCACTTTGCGCCTCGAGCCCCTAGGCGCGAGCCTCTTTGAAGTCGCCTCGCCTAAGGCTAGGCAAGGCGCTATAGGTGTGCCTAGGTGCGGCTTGCGCCTAGGCGTGCCTTTGACAACTATGATCAAGAATATCCACCAAAATGTTAGATCTTGTACTTGGCTGCTAACTCTACAGTATTGCAAGGGCTTCAGCTTGCGTACTAGTGTAATGGGTGATTCTGGGATCTCAAGGACCGTAAATAATAACAAGAATGTAATTATAACTTCGGTTCTCCCTAGCAAAGGATAATAAACCCAACATCCAATTCAAAATCTAAAAATAATAACAGTTACCCAACATCCAAATCCAAAAATAATAAAAGTTACCCAACATCGACATCCAAATCCAAATCCAAAAAATCGTAACATATACCCAACAAATCGAAATCCAAATCGTAACAGTCCAATATCCAAAAATCGCATGCCAAATAAATTTATACAAATGAAAATTATACCTGATACTTCTCATTCATTTCATGTTGTAGATTGTTTGGTATTTCATTATTTTTGCCTTCTTTCTTACATTCACTTCGGTTACATTTGATGATGGGGTTTGTGAAGTGTTTTTCCTTTGCCTCAATCCATGGCATGATGATGCTCCGAGAGGAAGATGACACGAGAGGAAGACGACGACGCAACGAAAGGAAAATCCGGTCGGTAAAAAAAAAAGGAGATTCTCCGATGGGGTTTGTGAACGAGCCACTGCTTAGAGTGAGATAAGAGAGGAGAGAAATGTGTTATTTTTTTTAACTTTGCTTTTATACCGTGTTTATTTTTATGTTTTTAATTTTTTTTAAAAAGTCATTGGAGTTGCTGGATCTTTTTTTTAACCGGAATTCGGCCACAATTGGGTTAATTCAGGCTCCTTATTGGTTCCTTATCGTGTTTCAATTGAGCTCCTGACACTAACACGGCACGAACTGCTAGCGGGCCAAAAAAACCTGGCCCGAACATGACCCGAACACAACAAGCGGTGTTGATTTCGTGCTAATTTCATGTTAGGTCGTGTCGTGTCGAAAATTGCCACCCTGACTCGGGAGTCCAAAACATCATGTGATATTCAACTCTTAATAATGAGCCAAATGTGACACCCATATACAGGCAAATCCATTGATGTAATATAATTTTTACATGCTATTTTAATGTTGTCAGTTTAGGGAGAAGTTCCATGAAACTGCCAGGCAATGCTTTTCATGATTGATGTGACACAATATCTTATGTAAGCGGAAGCAATTTTACTACAACAAGAATAATAATTTAGAGGCTAACGATCTAGTTTCTCCCTAATTTTTTGTTCATATCAAAAGTGAGTAAAAAGAGTGGCTAGTGGCCTTATTTATAAAATGGGTATCTTGTAGTCAAGATAACCCTGATGCGTAAAATGATTAAAGAGGGAACACTAAAAGGCATCAAAAGACAATGTCACTCTCCTTATATAGCAACTAAAAGAGGAAAATTATCAAATAAGCTTAAAAAAAATCTTTGGACATGTCAATCTTCCCAACACAACTGAGAAAGACTCGCCCACGAGCGTGAAAGTGGTAGAGGGAACCGTCAATTAAAGTGCCCATGCACACCATCATTCTCCCCAACTGAGGAGGGAAGCCATACACAACAGACAGGTTGGAGTGACTATTTCAAAATCCCAATAATGGCCGACAAACACAAACTAGCACTGAGAAAGCCAACACATTGGTTCGTGGATGGCCAACGATGCCAAATGCGGTCCGAGTCCCCCATAATAGCACCCTTAAGGTCAGATGTCGCAACTCGCTCTCCAAACACTCCTCGAACCACACCCAAAACATGTTCATATACTTGTAATCATCAACCCAAGATAACAACTCAATTTCAAAATAGCCACCAACAGAATCAACCTTAGTATAAACATCCCCACTCCCCAAAAGTGGGAAGAAATCGTCAATGCAAAATTATCCCACCTCTCAAAAATGTGTGCGAATCGTCCAACCAATCTCAGAAAAGATGTAGAAGAAATCGCCAATACAGTTACCGACCTTTTCTTCCCCGAAGATGGGAAAGAAGTCCCCGAGATCAAACTCTTCTAAATCTCTGAATCGAGTACGAGTAACCCATCCGTTCTCGATGAAAATATCGAAGAAATCTCCAATGGAGTACTCAAAATAATCCTCACTATCCTCAACATTCTTGAAAAGTCAGTCGTAGTAGCATCGAGCATTAATAGAGGGGAGACAACCGGTTGACTCTATGGGGATGGTGGCCACCGTAGCAGCCTCACTTGGGGCTAACGGGTGTGAAACATCGTCGGCGGAGGCATGAAGCTCAAGATCTCCAAGAAGCCGAGTGTATTCAGCCACTCTCTGTCGGCATTCCTCATAGCGAACGATCGAAATCCATACCTATTGCCTCGTTGCAATGATATGCTCGGTCATTCTCCCATATCTCGATCTCTTCTTATATATCGACTTTTTTTTAAGTAATATGCCTCCAAAACGGGGTATATAGTCGTCAAATTGATGAGTTCATGAGGATAGGGTTGGGTTGGTCGTATATTTCAGATGTTGCAGTGGCAGATTTGAAAATTTCAAAAAATTCAGGGGTGAAATGTAATTTTCTGAGGGGTGGAGGTGTTCAAATAATTTTAAGAAGAAGAGGGGGCGGATTTGTAAATAAATCTAAGTTTGGGTTGAGGAAAAATAATGGTTTGGGTAGGGCTGGAATTTTTAGTGGGGAGTTGTGTAATTTTTTAAGGCCAAGAGGAGAAGCATATGGTTAATATATGTGAGGGGGGTACTTTTGGAATTTACCTTACAAATTAGGGTAGGGGAGGCCTCACAATCCTTTTAACTTAAGCCCAAACCTTTGTAGAAAGATGTACCCAACCGGTAGCTGAAACTCTCGAACCTAACGGAGCTCCAGTGGGGTTCGTCTACGGCCGACAAAGATTGAAGGTAACTTGGAGGTGATGGATCGGGGCTGGGAAGGACCCGAATCTAACAATCTCTTGGAGCACTAAAAGTTGAGACACAAGACCCTTAAGATAGGGAGTTTTGTTGTTGGATTGATGGTGGTAAGGTCCGGTTTCCATCCAACCGGAGCCGCACTGCCACGGCAGAGATCGACGAAGCTTGGTGAGGGTCGGTGGAGGTCTAACAAGGGTGCAGGAGTTGCGGGATAGTTTTTTATGGGTTTTCAGGAGCTGCCGGTTTGGGAGCGAGTATGGGAATGTTGGGGTTTGTCGCCGGTGACCACTAGATGTCAGGGAGAATCGTCCCACTCCGGTGAGGTGGTGGGGCCTCCAAATCTGATGGGTTTTGTTGGTTTAGGTTGTCTGACAGCAGGTTTGAGGCTTGGAGTTACAAATCTAGGGGTAGAGATAGGGGTGGTGCCATTTGATCACTAGTGGCGGGGGTTAGATTTGGAGGAGTGGTGTGCCGGCTTCTCCGAGCTTTGCCAATAGTTTCACAGCAATAACTTTGGTCACCACATCAGGAGCGAACGCAGCTCTAGACACGTCACTATCATTCATCTACCATGTTGAACAATATTTTCTTATTCAACTACTCGCCAATCTCATCTTATGGTTATTCCCAGTCATTAACCACTTCCACCATCAATTCACAATTGCTGTTCTTTTCGTAATCTGCCCATGTGACATACATACAAGAGTAGGAACACCTGAAGACAATGATCACAGTTCTGTTGTGTTAGCAATTGCTTCACACGTTGCACAACTTAGAATGTCAACCATTATGAATTCTACCATGTTACCCGAAGTTTCCAAGCTAGGCAAACACTTGGGTATGTGTTTGATTACAAAGTTGGAAAATGATTGAAAAAAGATGAGGGTGGTTTGGTCTTACTTTTGGAGTTTTCCTGGGGAAGCAATTCTTTGGGGGGTGGGTTGGAAAATGTTTTCCATGTAAAATGATAAGACCGTGGATCACTTTTCATATCCATAACAATTGTTTTAGAGAATGCATTTGAAATCAAGTACCACAAATTAAAAAATGAACTAAAACTAACTACTTTTCATGGAAAAGAAATGAACTCCAATCGAACGGACCTTAGTTAAGTGCTCAAGAATATGGCGCCCTTAGGTCTTGTTACTGTTTTTCTAAATATTCCCCTTTTTTACGTATCCCTTACATGCATGAAAGTATTGGAATTTCAAGCCTCATTTAATAAATTCTATAGCCAATTTAAATTACTTATCAAGTATTTACATGGTTCAAAATATTGTCTGACTCGGCCTAGCTGACTCGGTTTCGTGACTTACCGCTTCGATACTGTTACCTGAGTCAAGAAATGGATGAAAAAACTCACTCAGCGAGATTGAGTTCGTGCAAGTCAAACAATATCTCGCTGAGTCAGGCCGAGTTTGATCGAGTCGAGAAAAAAACAGGGTTGACGTAAAGGGAGAGATGGGTGCACCTTCACGAGCTTGCAGATCTGATTTCGACATTGACATCTCTCGAACGGATATCGTCATTTACGGTAGCGATTTGATGTAAAGGGAGTGATGCAAGATTGATCTCTCCTTTCGACTTTTAACTTCGGCCTCAATTTTGCAAAAATGTCAAGATGGGATCAGTTCTTTTCACTTTGAAGCAGGGTTTTGAAGTTTCAAGGTTGGCGATTAGGGTTTTCAGTAATTATTAAAGGGTTATTCCCCTTTGCCCTCTTTTTGTTTGACAGCCTCTTTGTGTTTTATGTTATGTTTTGTTTCAGTACTTGTAGTTCATAAGTCTACGTCTCATACTGTACTTCAGATAAAATAAATCTATTGAAGTTATGACTTAATCAACATGCTATGTTGAATTCCCAATTTGGATTTACATACTCTCATATAACATCTATTCCATATCGTATCATTCTAAATTCCATGTTCATTATATCTATTCAAGATCATACTAAATTCCCAAGTATATCATCATAAATGTAAGGGTTTGTCATTTCTGTCCCATTATATAATAATTCCTATATATAACCTGTAGTTTTATATATATGTCATTTATGATTTCCTTAATTTGCATTGAAGTTATGACTCTAATCAACATGACACGTTGAATTCCCAAATTTGGATTTACCTGCACTGATACCCATCTATTCCATTTCATATCATACTAAATTCCATTTTCACTACATCTATTCCATATCATACTAAATTCCCAAGTATATCATCATAAAGAGTTCGCCATTTCTGTCCCTTTATATAATGCTTCTTATATACAACCCGTAGTTTTATATATATGTCATTTATGATTTCCTTAGTTTCCAACTTAAACATAATCAAAATCTTTCATAAATTAGAGTTTATAAACTTATGACACGCAACAAAGAAATTTCATATTATATATTGTACATCATATATACTACCATACTGTGTTCTAAAAGGCCCGCCTAGACTTGAGGCTTGAGAGAAACGCATCGCCTACGCCTTATTCTTGGTAAAAGGTTTAAGGCAAACTTTTTTTTTAAAACAAAGGATTAGTTGACAAATATTGGTTATGGAGCATGAATATGAGAAAGATGGCCTACCAAACATATGGATATATTTTCAAAATTCAATATGTATTATTTTATTATATTACTAGCCTTAGAATAATTAAAATAATAAAAAAAGGAAAAACGTCTTTTTACGCCTAGGCGCCTAAGGCTTGAGGCTTGACCTCTACGCCTCGACCACGCCTCGCGCCTTTTAGAAGCTTGCTGCCATAAAAAAAATCGATCAAAACCATGTTTGAAGAAGAAAAAAAGAGAACCCTTATCTCAATTACTAAAACTTTTGCTACGAATTTAAAGGATGAAAAACCTCCGAATATTGATATCCTAGCATCAGTTCAACTTCCCGACCACCTTTCCTATCAATTCTACTTGAGAAATTATTTGACCATCGGAGATGTTCCATTAATGTCCAAACAAAAATATGGAGAGAGAAAAGCTGATCAATTTGTGTAGTAGAGTAGTGTTTGTTGGGTAAGATTCTCATGTAAATTACTCCTCAAGGGCCGAGATGTAAATCGTTTTAGAGAACGGGTACACTGGAATGCTGTGAAAAACACGAGAGTAGGGTGAGAGAACCCACTTGTTTCATGAGATAAATGTAAGGATTTGGAGAAAAAAGAATGGGGGATCGTTGGACTCCCATAAGCCAACCACTATTTTATGGAGTGTAAGGAATAAACAACCATCGACACCCCACCATCTCGATACTTAACCAATATACCGATATACCCACCCTAAGCCATCCTCCTTTTAATGCAACCAGACAACCTGCACCAACTTTGCCACCTTTTTGCAAGGTTCTAAAAGGCGCGAGGCGTGGTCAAGGCGTAGAGGTCAAGCTTCAAACCTTAGGAGTCTAGGCGCCCCTAGGCGAAGCCTAGGCGTAAAAAGGCGTTTTTCCTTTTTTTATTATTTTAATTATTCTAAGGCTAATAATATAATAAAATAATACATACCTTGAATTTTGAAAATATATCCGTATGTTTAGTAGCCATCTTTCTCATATTCATGCTCCATAATCAATATATAAAATGTATTTTGATTGTTTTGGACGAGATATTGGTCCGATTTATAAAAAAAAGTCTTTAAATGGCGATATCATTTCACTAAGGCATCTTTGTTTTAAAAAAAGTGCGTCTTAATCCTTTTACCAAGAATAAGGCGTAGGCGATGCGTTTCTCTCAAGCCACAAACCTAGGTGCGCCTTTTAGAACACAACCTTTTTGTAATCAGCTCATGCACTATCCCCTTCCCAAGTGCTCACCTGATAGCTTATCACTTCTGCACTAACTTGCATTAAATGCATGGCACTGTTCACCTCCCGTTCACTAACCAGGATCAATGGGCCCATATCAAAACATGCCTATAAATATCTCCCTCAACCTCATTTATTGCGGATCTCGGACCTCCATAACAAGCACTCCAAAGAATATTCTCTGAGCCATCATTAAAGATACAACCATCATCTTGTCTATTGACCAAGATACCATCCATCATTAAAGATTTCCCGTGTTCTTCATCCTGGTATATGTTCATCAGATTGGGTTGCATCTCGGCTCTTAAGGAGTAACTTCGTTGCGAATCCTACCTAATGAATACTACCCTCTTACAACATGAACCATCAGAACACTTAACGAGGCATCAAGCTGGGCTAGAATCAATTCTTCTGATTTTTTTTATGTTTTATTTTCAAGGCTTTGATCCCAAAGCTTCCTCACGTCTCATCTATCAATTTTGGTTAAATTGTCCACATGACAATTACCTACTGACCAGGGTATTAAAGTTTCCAACTTTGATTGTGTGTAGTGTTTTTTTGGTGTATGTGTGTGGGCGCTTTATATTATTACACATACATATTTTATATTTTCCACGGACCAGCTTGTGTGTACAGGGTGTTGGATAATTCCGTATATGGTGTTTAGAGGATTTTGCAATGTTAGAAGAGAAGTTTTTTGTGATAGCTTTGACTTTGTTGGACCACGTTGTCAAAAAGCAATAAGGGACATGATGGTGAGTAAGGATCATATATCAAATTGTTTGTAAGAATCACATTATTTATAATGTATTGGTGACGGATGTTCCAAGTCATATTATGGACAAAGCTAGAGGGTGCGGTGGATGGATTTAAAATCAGGAGGGATTCGGTTGTGGTGTCACATTTGCTATTTGAGGATGATTTTTTTTTTTACCCCTCCTGGGACAACAAGAAGTTTGATAATTTAGTGGCTTCAATTCTATTATTTTGTGAAATTTCAGTTCTTAAGGTTAATTTGAATAGAAGTAAAGTGGAAGGGATAAATGTGGAAAGTAAGGAGGTGGAAGAATTGGTATAGTTGTGTGTGAGGTAGAGGTTTGGCCTATGTCTTACTTGGGTCTATCATTAAGTTGGAAGTCAAATGATTTGAACTTTTGGAGTCCGGTCTTGGATAAAATTAACAAAAGGTTGTCGGGTGGGGGTGGGGGATTGACTTTGTTAGTCTTGTGGTCCTTCATAGTATTTCACTTTATTCCTTGTCTATTTTCAAACTTTAGGTTAAATTGCAAAACTAATTGAGAAACGTGTGAAAAACCTGATTTTGGGAAGGGTGGGGTGAGGGGAGACATGAACATATCATCGATACTAAACGTAAAACCTAGGGGTGTTGGTACTCGGAAGCCTAATCTTAAATGCCAAAGCCCTTTTAGCTAAGTGGTTGTAGACATTCCTTATAGAGAAAGATTCTCTATAGTATGCTATAAATGATAAGGGTTGAACTTAGATGAGTCAATTCCAAGAGATGTACCCTTAGAAACCCTTGGACTTAATATTGCAAGGCATTGTTTCCTTTCTCAGGCGTGGCTCCTAGGAAGTAGGAGATGGCAAGAGCACTCGATTTTGGGAAGAATTTTTATTTATATTTTTATTGGGGGAGGGAGGGGGGTTCCTTCCAATGTTTGTTTCCTTTGTTATATAGTTTATTGATGAACATAAATTACCCTATCACATCCTTTGCTTCTTTGAACTCTAATTCATTGGTGTTGAGACGGAATTTTTATTGAGCTCTTAAAATTTCTCTTTTTGTAGAAATTTCAATGGTGTTGAGACGGAGGAGTTTATAGTCTTAATGGGTATTTTATTCGTGAGGGGGTGGGTGGTGACAAGAGGACTTGGGTGCTAGATACTCGAGGGTTCTCTTGTAATTTGTTCATTATCTTTGTGGTAACTCGTATATACCTTCTTTTGAACCTTGTAATTTGATTTGGGCAGTTAGGTAGGATCCTTCCAAAGTTAAGGTTTTTGCGTGGTTAGTGCCGTTGAAAGGGTGAGCATTGTGACTTGTTCCAAATGAGATGACCCAAATGCAGCCTTTCCCCGTATTGTTGTTGTTTATGTCATGTATGTGAAAAGGGGCAAGGCGCAGGTATAGGGCTGCTTTTTCAAAGAATGGCGCAAGTTTTTTTTAAGCTTTGTTGTACGTTTCTTCTTCTTCTTCTTCTTCTTCTTTTTTTATTTTTATTTTTATTTTATAACTATTCTACACCTACCCCCCCACACGATCTGCTATCATTTATGTTTCAAAAAACCCGCAAAACCCTCTCAAACCCAAAAAACCTTTGCGATCCCTTTCAAACCCCAAAACCCTTGCCATCCTTGAAATCTGAACCACTCATCGGCGGCGTTTCTTCCCGGCGACGCAACTTCTCGACGGCCTTCCCATGGGCGACACAAGGTATTTTTTATGTAAGGAATTTTTTTTCTCCCTGTTCTGTTATGTTTCAAGACGGAACATTTCTTTGTTTTTTTTTTTCGCCGTGTTTTTTTCGTCGTTTATTTCATGGTCTGTTTTGTTGTCCATGCCTGCCCGAACCTTTTTAATTTTTTTTTTGTTCTTTGCCTTCTTCAACATGTATGCTTTGTTGTTTTTCAAGTTTTGAACTTCTCTTTTCCAGTCTGGAACTTTTCTGTTCTGTTTACTTCAAGTCTTCAACAATTTTTTTCTTCTTCTCCGTTTTGTTTTCTATTGCCTGAATAATTTTTCTTCTTCTCTGTTCTGTTTTTTTTCTCTCTCTCTGTTTATTACTCTGCTACTTAATTTTTACTTCTTGCTTTTTCAGTTTGTGTATTTCACATGGAATAATCGGAAGTGCTGTAATATCAATGTATACATTGCTGAAATAATTTGATAGTTGCTCAAACATATCAATTTATACATTGATATCATACGTATTGGTGTATACATTGATTATTATTTCTTCAATTTATGTACATGTTATAAAATCAAAATGATTAGTATCATACATGTGCACTTCACTTAATGTTGATTGGTGGTGATTTAACATTTTTACGATTTGTTGGCTGGTCACAACCAAGGTTATCAAATTGTGTATCGGGGCCGTATCGTTTTCTCAAAAAATGTGTATCGTATCGTAAGATACATTTTGATTTTCAATAATTATATAAATAATTTTATATACATTAAAATACGTGCGTGTAGTATCTAAAAATAATATAGAAAACACAATAATTATTTAGCAATCTCAGCCTTTTATTTTTCCCTTCACCAACTTGCGTGCAATGATCATACACCAAATCTTTTTGTCTTAGCATTCTATATTAACATTAAAAAAACAAGGAATAAGTAATTTAACCCATTAATTGAAATATAATAATATTCTCAGTTTCACTGTCTATTTTCTATTAAACACAATATTTAATAATTTATACAATAATCATAGCCACTAAGACCAATTATACTTATTATATAATAATATAGTGGCTTTGCACGGGACACTAGCCCACACATAAATAAATAAATTTGTTGGGAATAAGAAACAAAGGAAGAAAATAATAAATGAAAAAAAAAAGAGGAGGTTGCGATCAATGGAAATCAACCCTCACCTAAATCGAAGAAGAAGAAGAAATAGAGCGGAGTATGTGATTTGGTTCATAATTAGAAACCCTAGCAAAGCTATAATGGTTTGTAAGTTCTTCTCCTTGTTTTTTAAAACCCTCGCAACTTTGCTAAACCAAATCCTAAGTCCCAAGTCCCAAATCCCTTTTACAAACTCCCTCAACTTATTATATTTTTTTTTGTTAAAAAAGCAAAGTGGCGTTGTTTAGCTAAAAAAACAAAAAAAGGTATGTATCAACAATACAATACGATACGTCCGATACATATGTATCGACCGATACTTATTTATCTCCGATACTTACAAAAAACGATACATTCACCGATACAACACGTTTTGCCCCCGATACGATATGATACGTCCGATACATATCGTGTATCGGCCGATATTGACAACATTGGTCACAACCATTTATTCTAACAAGATATGCTAAATTAGACAATTGGAATAGCTTTTAAATGAAAAATAATATATTTTTTTAATTAATTTTTCGTAAAAAGTGCGCCTCGCCTTGTGCCTCACGTCTAGGCTCCGCAGAGACCTTTGCGCCTTGATGCGCCTTTCACCTCTGGCAACTATAGTTTATGTAAAGAAAATGAGGAGAATTTGCAACACATTCTTCTTCATTGTTCTTTGTGGTTGAAGTTGTTTGTTGAATTGTCAATAGTAAGGGCTCTCCTTGTTAACCAATGGAAATATTGGTTTGGGACTTGAGAGCTTTGGGGTAGGGTGTCAAAGGTTGCATACCTTATGATGTATTATGTTAGCAGTGTTTTGGTACATTTGACTTGAATGGAATAATTAAATGTTAGATGAAAACAAAGGAATGTAAAGAACGGGTGTGGGAGAAGTTAAAGTTTATAGCATCATTGTGGGCATCCATGATAAAACCTTTCAAGAATACACCCCTAAATCTGATTTTCCTGAGCTGGAAGGATGTGGTTTCGGCTGGGGATCCCACCTAGGAATGGAAAGCTGCATGTGGAAAGTTAGAACTCTGCTCAAGTGGATTGTTGCTCTTTTTGTTTCTTGTTTGTCTTGTTTAGTTTTAAAACTGTTTTGTATGGATATTTTCTGCTTTTTTTTTTTGTAAGGAAAGTGGACTGCTGGTTCACTTCGTTGATGCAACATTTTGATTTGTTCCCGTTCCTTAAAAAGAAAAATAATAATAGAGTGATTACAGCTTTAAAATAGTAAACTGTGGTTTCTGAAAGCACTCAAGTTCATGGGCATAGCTAACATAATGCATCTCCTATATCTTGGAATGATTTGTGGTGTAATTGATTTCTTTTCTTAATGAATACATAATGAAGGCTAGGAAATTATAGAAATGGGTTATGGTGGCTAATGGCTATGGTTTGGGAAGTGTGGATGGAGATAAATAGTCTGATTTCTTATAGGACAAGGACTCTGTAAGGCAAATGTGGGAAAGAGTCAGATTCCAGCCTTTTTGGCCTTTTACTTTAAGGAATCTCGGAATTATTAATTTTCTAATTTGATGATCAATTGGGCGTGGGATCATTATGTAATTTGTGGGGCTGTTTTTATTTTCCTGTTCTCTTCTCTTTTTTCTGTCTTCATTTAGGGGGGGACCGCTGCTCCTGCTTGTACTTGCTTGTTCCATTGTTTAAATAAAATTTCCCTCTCTGATAATAAAAAAAATATTGGGTTGGCATGATTTTAACTTAAAATCTAACCGAATAATGGGTTGTGAGTCACATAAATATTTGAATTTTATATGTGCCTCTTTTACTTTAGGTTGCCTTGCTTTAAAATTGTTTTGTTGTTTTCAGAAATTGGCTTGACACTTTGGTGATACTTGCGAATTAGCTATATCTAGACTGGATTGGATTTCATGCCCCACCGCCCCCCACTATTCATCCAGTTGATGATGCAATTGGATTTGCTAAGACAAGAAGGATTAATGCTACATTGCCTCATAGGCTTTATATAAGTAAAGGTATATGGAGTAATTTTAGGACGACAAGGGGATGTGGTAAATCTTTAAGGTCAGGAGTTACCTAAAAAGGGATCATTTTTTGTTAGTTAGGCTTGATCATCCACAAAGAGATATTCACTGATGATGTTATGATTTAAACATTTGGGTTAAGTGGAGAAAGTGTGTGAAGGGACGATTCTAATGGTTGGCCATTAGGCTTGGCATGTTATTAGGCTATAGGCTTGCCATGTTATATAGGATATAGTGTCGTGTCCATGGTTCGAAGTTTCGGTATCGGACGCCCTATTTTCAACTTGGTCGCAGTATCGTGCGATACGCTAGTTAATGAGCGCAAATTTTTTTGTAAAAATATAGAAATTAAAAAAAAAAAGATTAACGTGGACCAATCATATACTTTCAAAACCATCCTTTAATATGCATTGCATTGCACAATTGGTTATACTGAAATGCGTCGGACTTTGCATATTGCAAATGCACTAATTTTTATTTTTAATTACTTAAAATCTCTAAATAATTACGTATTAGTGACTAATTGTTGATTTTTTAAAAAGAAAATGGACATTTTTTGTTCCAAACATTTTTTTTAGGAATTTTTAGAAATTCTAAACAATTTTTTTTTGAGTTCTAAACAATTTTTGTACATAACATTATTTTTAGGAAAAATTCTAAACATTTTTTAAAGAATTCTAAACATTTTTTTGCACAAAACATTATTTTCAGGAATTCTTAGAAATTCTAAACATTTTTTGTACAAAACATTATTTTAAGGAATTCTTAGAAATTCTAAACATTTTTTTAAAAGAATTATAAACATTTTTTTAGGAATTTTAGAATTATTAAACATTACTTGAACAAAACATGTACAAAACCTTATTTGAACATTTTTTTTTTCAAAAAAAAAAAAACTTAGTTGAACATGTTACATAACATGTAAAACAAAAGGGGCGTGTGTTGTAAAAACATTGGGCGTGTGTTAGTTGTTAAAAACAAACAAACAAAAAAAAGCAGCGTGAAGAGAGAAATTTCGGTGAGATATCTCTGACTCGGTCGAGATATCGTGGGAAAATTTGATCTTAAACGTTAAGAAAGATTTGTGAGAACATAAAAAACTAAAGTGGACCAAGTGCAAAATGTATTTAGTGCCAAGGACCTAAACATTAATTGTCCCCTGTCTATTTTTTTGACAATTTTTTTTAGAGTTTAGACTCAGAGAAGAAACAGTCTTTGTTAGTGTTTTATATGGTTGATAGACTTTTTGGATCAAAATAAAAAAGCTTGGACCAAACGTTAACTAAAAATTATAAAGTACTTTTTTAAGAATAAGTACTAATTTATTATAAATATACAATAATTTTTTAAGAACTAGTAGTAATTGATTAAAACTATACCACATATAGAAAAAAGTCATATTACTAACTTTTAAGAAATTATTTTCATTCATATATGAAAGAAGTACCATAAATATTAAAAAAAATTATCCTTTAATTGATGTACAAAACATTTGACAATTAATCTTCCATTGCCCAAATATCAAATAGCGGCTGCCATTCACCTAGATCACCAAACATAACCTAGATAGCCAAACATATGAAACCAAACGGGAAAAAAATGACCGACTCATCTTAGTAGAGGGTTCCGGCCAAAGAAAGAAAGGAGTGCGACGCCGAACAAAGAGGGTTCCGGCGAAGGAAAGCTAAACCTCCGGCGATCAAGGTTGGTAAGATTTCGTCCCTTCTGTTTCTTTTTTCTGTACATATATCGGCCACTTTTTTCTATCTCGTCCGATATCTCGGCGCGACATCTCAGGATCGGTGAGATATCGGCCATATGATGAGCAGGGCCGGTCCTGAGATTTGTAGTACCCTGTGCGATACTCAACTTAGGGCCCTTCCAAAAAAATATTGTACAAAAGTATTAAATACCTAAAAACTCATTGAAAAATTGTTCTTCTAGCATTTCGACTTGCAAAATCACTAATTAAAGTTTTACAATCAAGTTTATCTAGCAATTTTAGTCTAGAAATATCTCAATTGATTGAATATAAAAAATATAAAAAAATATCACCTGGTTTGAGCCTTTTCTTCCCTCTCCAATTTCATTGACTTGATTAATGTAGAAAGAAACAACCTGATAAAAAAAAAATTAATTGCATAAAAAACAGATTAGTAAAACATTGATGAATTTAAAAAAAAACAGATTATTAAAAAAAATAGTAATAAAAAAGATTAGCATATGTATAAAAAAATAATGAAAAAAGAAAACAACTTGCCTTTTGATGCAAAAGAAGACAACAACTGGCAAATGAAAAACGAAGACAACCTCCAACTTCTGCGTAGAGCAGTAGTAAAATGAAGACAGCCTCCAACTTCTACAAAAATGAAAAAAGAAAGCTTGCACTGCACAAAGAGACAGAGAGAGAGAGGGACGTAAGGAGAGAGGGAGAGAGTGGGCCGGCGTGCAAAAGAAAGAGAGAGGGAACCAAAAAGATTTTGTGGGTAGTTAAAAAAATGGCTCCTAAAAAAATAGTAATATTAAATGAGTTGGGTGAGATTTTTTTGGAAAGTTGTATCATTTTTTTTTTGAATAGTTAAAAAAATGGGCCCCTAAAAAACTAAACTCATTTAAAAAAAATATTTTTTAATATATAAAAAATATTTTTGGGCCCCTAAAATACACATATACCGGCACTTATTGTAAAATGGGCCCTGTGCCATTGCCCACCTGGCACATGGCCAGGGCCGGCCCTGATGATGAGATATGTACCGATTCTTTATTTTTTTTGATTCGTCTCTTGGTTTCAGTTCGGTTGCCTGCGATTCTGAGTCAACTCGGTCGATACGAGTTGACTCGGCCGCGACTGTGAACCATGGTCATATCGTTGGGAAACAAAGAAGCAACATTTTCACAATATTAATATTTAGTAGAGATGCAAATGTTGAGATGAACTGGAGTTAAACTTAAAAAGAAAAAAAAAGTATATGTGAACATATTCGTGAAACAGTAACATATAAAATATATAAAAGAGAATCACATATGGTTGAACACGTGATTGGTAAGTATCCCCGTAAAAAATGGTGATTTGGTTATTATTGACTCAATGTGAAGAGGTAGATGTAAACTAAGTCAGAGATCATTAAAAAAGATATGTTATTGTGTGGTTTAACCCAAGATATTGTGCTAATTAGGGTGGAATGAAGAAATAAGATCCATGTCTTACCCTAAGTAATTGAGAAAATAGTTGATTGGTGTGTTCTGAAGTTGATAGCATGAAAAGATCTTTTAGTACTTCAAGTTTCTTAAGTATAGATGAAAATTAGTCAACAGGCAGTGCTTCAAGTATTAAGTTCTTGAGTCACTCTTTTATAGAGGCTAAATTTAGTCAGTGACCCAAGAATATAATACTGAGATGTGTGGGGACAGAAATTTTTTAAGTGCTAAAGTATATAGAGTTGCATATATCAATTAAGATTAAGTTACGTAGTTCCGATTTGTATAGGGAAAGCTAAAATCACCCTTTACCAAAAGTGAAACTAAAAAATGATTTCTTATTAAAATATCTCTGTACATGTCTAGGAAAGGAACTCATCAGACTTAAATGGAACAATTATCCATTCACAATTGGGGCGTATTGCGACTCCAGTAACTAAAAATATTACACTGCTGGGGAAGTGGTGGTTGATTTTTACAAGAGCGTGATTCTCTGTGGTACTCCGTTATCAATAGCATTCATGATTTTGACCGAGAACATTTGGGACTCTGATGTCGCTAAGAGGGGAGCCTAGAGAAGCCAGTGGACTTGTATTTTAAAAAAGTCGATGCCCTTGAACAAAAATCAAACCATTTCTCAATTTTCTAGAAGAGTTTGGGCTTTCGGCGGGGCTGAGCGATGGTTGAACTATTGACACATTTTGTGTGGTAAGAGCCCATGCCACTAGGCTACTCACTTGGGTTTCTTGCAAATCATAATTTAAACATCGTTTGATTAATTTGCATTGCACCATTTACATTTATATGGACCAAACTCATACTATCTCCTCCCAATTTGCGTGTGCTATGCTATTAGTCAAGTGAATATCTAAACAATATGCAAATATATTATGAAATGGCCTCCTTCATATGGAGGAAAGTGTGGAAGGAATTTGGAGTTGTGGGTGTGCTTCTAAGAAGAGTAAAAAGCCTGCTCTTTATGGAAGTGGTGTGCTGTGGTAAGAAGACAAAAAGGCATATACGGCTGTGTACAGCCTTTTTGGATTTTGTTGAATGCAAGAAATTCAAGAGTTTTTGAGGCTATTTGGAAAATATTCAGTTTTGAGCCACAAATTGGGCTCTTATGTCACCATCTTTTACGTGGATTCCATTTTCCTTTTTGGCCTTGGGTTGGAGTGATTTTATTTTGTAGTTCTTAGTGGTTTGGGTCAAAGCAATTCAGCAATGAATAATGATAAAATAGAAGGCATGTGGGCTGGGTGTTTGTTATTCCCATATACGAAATAACCTCTTTGTCTGTCTTACTTTTTTTCAAATTGACAGGCATTCAATGGGTATGAATGCCTTGGCAGATTTCATGGTTACTCTAGAAAATGTTCATACGAGCCTCTATATGGTTTTTAGATGGGAGGAACTGAAGCTTGTTGGACTATACCTTTGGTACTTTGGATCATGCCAAAGGGACTATTTACTCTGTAATTCTGTCTTTGGGGCACTCACTGGATGGTAAAAGAACTGGCATTTTGAACATTGACTGATCTATATAGATTGGCGCAAATAAGGATGGGCGTATGGCATGCAGATTGGGTCCATCAAGGGATTAGTTTTAATTGTATTTGAAGTTTAATTTTGATGTTTTAAATTAGGTAGAATTGAGAGACTCTGTTTGTCCAATACTTCCCTTTTGTTAAATGCATCAAATTGATATCGGAGCGGCATTCGCTCGTGGTGTGTGTTTCGCAGTAGTAATGCATTCCTCCTATTGGTGAAACAAACACATTTAAAAAAAAAAGGGAAGAACATTTAAAAACTTTTAAAAGCGGAGAGAATAAAACTCAAATAGACTATTGCTTACTTAGAAGAAGAGACTTGTACACTTGCAAAGACTGTAAAGTTATATCAAGTGAAAGTTTAACAAATCAACGTCGTCTATTAAAAATAGATTTAGCAATTAAAAGATTTAAGTATCAAAAAAAGAAAATAGGTTATCAAAATATAAAATGGAAAGAATTTATAAGGATGCAAAGAGATTGAATTTAGACAGAAGTGCCTGTTAAACATGAAGTGGAATTGGGACGACAATGTTAACAACATTTGGTTAGGAACAAAGAATGATATTGAGGAAATAGGTAAGCAAGTTTTAGGTGAGACTAAAGGAAAAAGATTCATAAAAAAGAGATTCGGTGGTGGAATGAGGAAGTGCAAAAGATAATACAAAAGAAACGAGTAAGTTTTAAAGAATGGCAAAAGAGTAAAAATCAAGAAGATTTATAAAAGTATAAGAAATTAAAAACTGAAGTAAAAATTATTATTAGAAATGCGCAACAAAATGCACTAGATAATCTATATAATAAATTAGGTACCAAGGAAGGTGAAAAGAAAATATATAAATTGACAAAGAATAGAGATAGATTGACAAGGGATATGGGTCAAGTTAAGTGTATTAAAGACATTAATCAAAATATATTAATTAATGATAAAGAAATTCTAGATAGATGGGAAGAATATTTTCAGGGATTATTGAATGAAGAATATCCAAAAAAAGATGTCGAGAACATTGAACAGAATATAGGAATGGTATGTTCGATTAATGAAAAAGAAGTGGATATATTAATAAGAAAAATGGGAAAGAATAAAGCAGTTGGCCCGAATAAAATACCATAGAGGTTTGGAGAACCCTTGGTAGGGTAGGGGTAGAATGGTTAACAAGCTTATTTAATAATATTTAAAAAAAAGGAAACATGCCAGATGAGTGGAGGAAAAGCACCATAATACCGTTGTATAAAAATAAAGGGGATATACAAAACTGCGATAGTTATAGAGGAATCAAACTGATGAGTCACACTATGAAATTATAAAAACATGTTATAAAACTAAGATTAAGAAATGAGTCAACTATTTCGGACAATAAATTTGGATTTATGCCAGGGAGATCGACCATGGAAGCTATTTACTTATTAAGAATGGAGAAATGTAGAAGTAAGAATAAAAATTTATATATGGTCTTTATAGATCTAGAAAAGGCTTATGATAGAGTACGTAGGGATATAATTTGGTGGGCTTTATGGAGGAAAAGAATCCCTATGAGTTATATTAAAGTTATTAAAGATATGTATGATAACACAAAGACTAGAGTAAGGACTATATGCGGAGAAACTAATGACTTTACGATTAAAGTGGGTTTACATCAAGGATTGGCCTTAAGTCATTATTTATTTGCCGTAGTCTTGGATGAGATTACTAAGGACGTACAAGAAGATATCCCATGGTGTATGTTGTTTGCGGATGATATAGTTTTAGTAGACACTTCAAAGGAAAGCTTAGCGATGAGAGTAGATACTTGGAGAAAAGTCTTAGAATCTAAGGGTCTAAGAATCAGTAGAAATAAAATGGAATTTATGGAATGTAAATTTCATCATGAGGCGTCGAATAACATAATGTTAAAGATTGAAGAAAAAATGATAAACCAAACTAATAAATTTCGTTATCTAGGTTCAATGTTATAAAGTAATGGGGATATTGATGAGGATATTACGAGTAGAATATCAACTGGTTGGATGAAATGGAGACAAGCGAGTGGGGTGTTATGCGATAAGAGGATAGCTAATAAATTAAAAGGAAAATTTTATAGAACAATAGTTAGGCCAGCGACTTTGTATGGAGCGGAGTGTTGGGCGTTAAAGAAAAACATGAACAAAGTCTACATGTTAGTGCGATGAGGATGCTCCGGTGGATGATAGGAATTACTAAAAAGGACAAAATTAAAAATCAATACGTGAGAGAAAAGTTAGGAGTAGCTCCCATTAGCGATAAATTAAGAGAAAGTAGACTTAGGTGGTACGGTCATGTATTGCGTAGACCAGTAGATGCGCCTATACAAGAGGAAGATTGTTGGAAATAGAGGGTAGAAGAAAACAGGGTCGCCCTAAGCTATCGTGGGAGGAAATTATTAGGAGAGACCTTAAGGAATTAAACTTGAATGATAATAATGCAATAATAGATTAGAATAAAAAAGGAGAATCCATGTGGCCGACCTCATATGATGGGATTAAGGCAAGGAGGAGGATAATGATGATGATTGGTGAAACAAATTTTTGGGGTATGAGGATGGATGGATCTCAATTATTCAAGCTAAATACTGCTAGGAAAGAGTTGGAGAATGCAGGAAGATGGTAAATGGGTTGGAGGAATCCTATAATATTTGGTGTGACTACCAAGGTTATTATGATGGACTCTTCCCCAATTGTCAAAAGGTGAGTAATTTAATTTTTGGGTCCCAATTTTTTTGTATATTTAAAGTATTTATTTTTGTGACATGTGCGTCTCCATTTCACTCCTATAACTCGTGGCCGGGCCTTTTAGGATGTGTGATGCAAATAAAGATGGACGTAGGTGGGAAGATCGGGTCCAAGAGTGGATAGTTCTTATTGTATTTGCAATTTAATGTTAATTTTTGGATTAGATAGATTAAGGAATAATATTTATTAATGAATCTATTTAGAGCCTAAAGGTTAATTTAGACATTTTATCAATTAGGGTAACTTGGTGAGATCGAGAGTGGATATTTGTCCACGACTTCTGCTGTGTATGTTTGCATGGACTACCCTGCTGGGGATACAATTTTTCGTAGACCCAATTAACCCAGCCAATGTAGGGAAGCGGATGAAGAATGAGCAAAGCAAGGGAGTTCTCTACCCTATAAAATAGGCATGGAAACCAGAACGTAAAGAAGGGAAAAAAAAGGAAAAAGAACAAAACTAGTAATTTATTTTTTGTTTTTATTACAAAATTTAGTTAAGAGACCATCTCCTCATATCAATCAATTGATGTACAGTTGAAATATTTTTGTGTGTATGTGTGTGTGGGGGGGTGTGGGGGGTGCGTGGGTGAGGAGAAGCACAATAACATAGAGTTTCAATTATAGGGAATATAATCTAAGTCATCTGGTTATAGGATGCCCTGGATCTGCGATTCCTTTAATAAAGGGACACTTAGGCCTAGGTTTCTGATATCAATATATTTTAATGAATACTATGTACCGTTTGCACTTAAGTGTGTGGTCCCTGTCGTTGCTATTTTACCCTCATTGATATTTTACAGTGGCCGCACACTAAAGTTTCTAGAATAGTAGCGAGCACCTGTTAAAGTTCCTAAAAACACTGTTTCTGTAGGAATTTAGTTAGGTTTGAACATTATGTAAGCAGTAGCTTCGAAGTTGCCAGGTGGATGATGCGGAAAAACAAGGTCTTTTGTGAAAGTACTCTAAATTTTGGACGGGCCTTAAAAATCTCTATAAATATGGGCCATCAGTTTATTTACTTTTGAGCTGAGGTTCTGGGAAAGAAATCCTTATGGTGTGTGTGCGACACTTGCCTTGTTCTTTTTTACATTCTAGAATCCTATATTGTTAGGGTTATTTGGGGTTTGGCCCCCATTAATTATTTGTAATCGATTTTAACCCCCACAATTTGTATTTCTTATGGTTTGGCCCCCAAAATGACTTTTAGCGGAGCAAAAAATGTCACAAAAAGTTATCAAGTATTTTTTGCCGCACTTTTTTCGTCGCTAAACGTCATTTTGGGTGTCAGACCCCAAGAAGTGCAAATGTTGGGGACCACCGTCAATATCAAAGAATTAATGGAGGTCAACCCCCAAATAACCCATCTTTTTATCCGTCATTTTTCTCTTTGAATTGTTCTTTTTGTGATTGTGTCTTATTTCCTTTCTATAATATTTTGTTTTCTCTCAATTGACCAGGGATTTGTTGCTTTTGATTGGGAAACCTTGAAAATCTGTAGCGAGGGATAAGTTTACATTTAACTCTGAGGATCTTTTAGAATTTGAACCTGCGTGAATTACTTTTCTGAAAAAGGGTAGCTTTTTGGCACCCTCTTTTCGCTTGCATCAATTATTTTTGATGGGTTTAGGCTTCATATAATGGTAGGCAAAATATTTGTAAATTATTTTCACCTGTTCCTAGTCAAACGTTTGTTTTATTAAAATTGTAAATAAGTGAATAATTATGTGATTTTGGACAAAGCAGTGAACAAAGTTTGATTTTGAATAACCGTTTCACTATTTTACTTTGCTAACAGTTTTCTTTTTCAATCTTTCCCCAGGAGGATCACAAGGACCAGATGTGCAAGTGTTGCTGCCAAGGTTTAATCAAGGCTACACATCCTTTGTGTATGATATGTTGTAGTTTCTATGCACTTTCCATCCGCTAAAATATTTACAAGGTTTTATGAGTAGTAGGTTTTGTTGTTACCGTTTCTTTGAAGAGATGCTTTAAGGCATTTTATTTTCAAGTCATCAAAATTGTAGATCACATGTTTTTGTTAGGGTATGCCTATATCTAGTCTTGTGGAATGAAACTTCTCTCGTCTGATGGTAATTGCAGATTGACAGTTATCAACATGAATTTTGAGTATTTATGACATCAGGCAAAATGGCATTTCAGAAATTTGAACTAATAGAGCTAAATAAAAAGTCTAATCATGGTTTAAAGTTTTGTTTTGAGAGTATGTTTGGAAATCCAAATAATAGAGACTCCTCGAGAATAGTTTGGAAATGTTTCGGAAAAGTAATGGAAACACCATTCATTTATGGAACAATTATAAGGCCTTTTTGGACTTTAACCCCTTGTGATAATGTCGTATTTAGACTTAAACCTCCCCTAAAGTTCAAAAACTAGACTTAACCCCCTATATTAATGTCATAATTAAATATAACCCTCCACATGCTAATGGACGTTACTTTCAGTTAACCCATATTATTTTTGGACAAAAGTATGTTCTCATCTTCTTCACTTCATCTTCTTCCCCAATTTCAAAATTAAGAACCCTAATCCCAACTCTCTCTCTCTCTCGCCTAACCATCACTCTGGTGTTTAAAAACTAGAAATTTGACGAGATGGATAAATACCAAAATACTCTCTTTCTTCGAATTTTTTGTTCTTTCTAATGTACTTTAAGGGTCATCTAATTGGGAGATTAAGATATTTTTCTACAGAGATATAACAAATTTTTATCAAGATTCTTCAATTCATCAAACGAACCAGAAGAAAAGATTTAGCTTTTGCTTCATGTCTTTATTCTAAGTTTAGAGTCGGTGATATTGAGACCTTACTGCGTTTTCGATCTGCCATTGGCATTGCTTGATTCTCGCAATCATAATATTTGTGTCTCCTCAATTTTCTCACTGGCCACAACAGCTAGTCCGTAGGAATCACCATCTCAAAAACAAATTATATAAATGCATAAGAATTTGAAATTTGTCCTTCGATGAGATATCGGCGATGAAGATTCTCGAACAACGAACTTCCATAAATTTTGAATTACTCGTCAATATGGATGAGGGAGATCCCATTAAATCCCTTCAAAGATTGAGGGTAGAGAGAGAGGATTAGAGTTTTTATTTTGGGGAACAAGATGTAAGGGAATATTAGATGAGGGTAATTTTGTTCATAAAAATTCAAGGGGTAAAGTCAAATTATAGAAGAGTTTTTTTTAAGGGAAAGTAACGTTCGTTAGCCTGTGGGGGTTATATCTAATTATGACATTAATATAGGGGTTAATTCTAATTTCTGCACTTAGGGGGCTTAAGTCTAAATATGACATTATCTTAGGAGGTTATGTCCAAAAAGCCCTAATTATAAAAACGATATGTGATGCATTTTGATATTTTTTTCTATACAAAATTCAGTATTTTACATGTTAGGGAAATGTAATTATTTATATCTCCACACAAATTTGCAGAAGCATATATTTCTCACAAAAATACCAAAAACTAATGAGATTTGTGTGAAATTATTTGGTTTCAATATTACATGGTGATTTTGTTTCCGAACACTTAAAAAGAGAAACATTTTGGACGATTCGTTAAAAACGTATGGAAACTTAACCCACGAGTCTAATTTAATAATTTATTGGGGCCCATTACTCTGGGCGGGTCCTTAATTTGAAGACAAAATTAGCAAAATTTTAAAAATTGCAATGTTACCCACTTTTTTGTTTTCATTTAATTTTGCCCTCATATTTTTACGATTCATTCATTATTTGTTAGACATGTGATTGTTACATGCCATTTTTTTACATTAACCAAAAAATACTCCTGAATAAACACTTTACCCATTTCATACACACCGGGCAGTATTGACAAAACACTAAATCCTTAAATTAATCTACAATATATTCGTTTTTTGAAGAATTTTAGTAAAAGCTGAGAAATTTTGTTCGTGGGAAACATTAAAGAGGTGTATCGAACGATTTGCATAAAAACTAAAGATATTTTAAAGAAGGGGTTCTTATGTATTAGTCCCATTTAAAAGAGTTTTCATCATATCAGCCTTATTAATATAGAAACTATTAAATAAGTCATATTAGCCTAATTTAAAAAATAGACATGACAACCCTAACATTTTAAAAAACACTAAGCCCTATATTATCTATCAACATTACCACTGCCGCCACCACCGCCACCACCGTCGCCGCCGCCACCGCCGCCACCACCACCACCACCACATACTACTTTCACTTGCCCTTGCCCTTGCTGCCACCACCACCACCACCACCACCACCAGATCCACCACCATCACATGACGATGCCGATGACGATGCCACCACCACTTACTCTCGTCGCCACCTCCACCACCTTCCCCTGCTACCATCACCAGATTCCCCACCGCCACCAGATCCGCCATCACAACAATCACCAGATCCACCACCAGAACAACCATGTGACACCCCGCCTAATTAAATACCGGGCGATCACTACTTTATTAAATTAAATCAAGGTTAACAGTTGGTTCATTCTCAGCATCACTGTCGATAAAATAAATTTTCCAATTTAACACCCTAAATAATTAAGCTAAGTGTCAAAAACATTTTTCATACAAACTTTCCAAATTTTAATTAAAGAAAAAAATTTATTTATTTAAAACAACATTTCTACAATTAAGAATCACACCACAAAAAGCCAAATAACATAATACATTCGTCAATCGAATGTCAACATATGAGACTAAAATCACAAGTCCATACTGAATAAATCCCAAAGAACAATACTGCAAATGACTGAAATATAAATGTCCCGATAACAAATAAATAATGGAAAGGGCGACACGTGCCCAATAAATGAGAGTGCTAGAAGTGGAGTCAATAAAAGAAGCCGTCTACTCAAGTGACCTGCAACTCCCACCTAAGCTGCCGCACGTTCCTCTCAAGGGATCCTAAGCAAGACGCCCCTGTGGCTGGGCACCTGAAAATATACATATATATACAAGAGAGAGAGAGAAAAAAGAAACGGGTCAGAGCCCGAATGTGTGTTTGATTTTAAAATACGTTTAGCAAGTATTTAAAATGATACAGGCCAATGCAATAACATATTAGTACGTCACTCTCTTGAGAAAATACTCATCTCTCTTCTAATGTACACACCTATCGCACTAACCTTCCCCACGGTTTCTTATCATTTAACACTCTAGTCTTTCTAAAAGATTTAACTTAACTTAGATTACTCGCAAGATTTATAATTGACGACTCCATTTTAAAAAGAATGTTCCAAACAGTAATCAAAGTCCTCCATTTTAACTTTATAAAATCAATAAAGTTTTACAGTGACATATTATACTTTTTCAAAACAAGTATTTAATAATTTGAGTCAACAACCATGTCCTACTTATCAAATCTCAGTAGACAGTTTCAAATATCATGATCTCATATATATATATTAACTACTCATATAATATATATATATAACAGCACCCCGAATAAAACTATGGTGCGTGCATACTCTACTATCCAAAGCCCCATATCACTCATATTAAGGGGAATACATTCGGAATCACTCTCGAATTGTATTAACATAAATACATAAACAATATTGAGGCGAAGCATAAATTCCAAGTCTCTAAGAGGATGGCACATACCGGCGTCTCTTAGGACCGTCTGAACTATCACATCGATAGCCTGTACCAAGGATATCTATCTCCTAGGGTACAAGTCAATATCCCCCATAAAGGTCCCATCGAGATAAGACTTGTCCCAGCGCGGAAACCTCAGGGATAGTAAGTAGCGTGGGTATGATTTTCACATGCATATAATATATGTACACACAATCATATAAATATACCACTTTATCATAATAATATAGGTTCTTCTCATCACCCGTAATTATACCATTTATCCTTAATTTCACAGTTATAGAATTTCGTATAAGGTTTTATTCCTAACCTTAACTCGAAGGGTTTTCTCACTTATTACCTAACACTCGTGGATTATATCCCCACAAATCTGAATTTCAGTAAGTGTCTTTATTAGGTTCCAACGTAACTCTCTTACGCACCTCACCCTTTAAATTCATAAATCCATTAACCTAAAGTAAATATCCCATAAATACCATTTTCGTTAAAGATTAAAGGTTCCAACATTTATTCATATCCCCTACTGGTCCTCAATGTCTCCCAAATCAATTTATCAAGAGTGCCCAAGAACTATATCACGACAATTTGAATTTTATGCATTTAAAGAGGGAATTAGGAGTCTGCCAGGAGGGGTCGATCGATCGAAGCTCTAGGCTCGATCGATCGATCAAGCAGGTCTGGGCAAAATTCTGCAGAATGCAGTTACGGGTTTCATCCAACTTCTTCATCTAAAACGATGTGTTTCCATTCTAATCGCCCCAAAAATCCTACTATCATCATTATAACATTATACCAGGTGTTTATAATGTAAAGCATACGTGTAACTATCATTAAACATGGGTTTTCAACCTAAAATCATGTCCAATTATCAAGAACCCTAAAATTTTCTTAAACAGATTTCTAATGAATCTTTCTCTAATATTTCTTTATTATGATCACCAAATTTCATGGATTATTACCTCTACATGGCAAGGGTTTCTAGAATTTACATATACATCAATACTACATGGGTTCTCCTATCAAAAATGGGGTTTTCTTCCATAGTTTTTATCACAATTTATTCCTAAGCTAACATGAAGATTGCATCAACGAAAATAGCAAGTTTAAACACTTGCCTGGGATTTTGGTATGCAGATTCCCGGATGATTTTGGTATGGTTGCGTTCCTTGTCTCGTGATCTACGCGGTGGTGGTGGTGGCGGTGAAATCCGGTGGCTTTTTGGCCTTGGTTTGCCTTGGAGCTCTCTCCTCTCTTCTCCAATGACCGTCACTTGATTTGTGAATGTTCTAACCCTAAGAGGCTGACCTAATGGCTGATATAGATTGGCTGAAATTCGTGGATTTAATTACCCACTTAAGTAAAATGACTAAAATGCCCTCCCGGGGCACCAATTAGGCCTAAAAACGCCCCGAGACCCAAACTAAACCCCCGGGTATACTTTTCTGACTATCTCGACCCTTCCGGACGCGTTGGCGCACTCCAAACGACCATACGAACAACTTATAAAATATTTACTTCTTATTTAACAAAATTAGTCCCGACGTGACACGGGCACGTCCCGACTTAAATTTCCGAAATAGTCATTTAATTCACTTATGACATTCAATATAACCAATATAATATATTACTATGCTCATTAGTAATATTCAACAAGTTTCCCATAATTACTAACTCTCGTCACGTTAATAATTATAACATATTTAATTTTTGGATTTTTATTAAATAAACCGTCACATTAAATTTAATAAATCCCCAAATTAATATAGCATAAAAATACGGGGTATTACATACTTCCCCCCTAATAACGAAATTTCGTCCCGAAATTCGGAGAATAAGGCATACCTGGTAAAAACAACTCTGGGTATCTTTCGCGCATATCTGCCTCACGCTCCCAAGTGGATTCCTCCACATTATGATGCTCCCACTGGACTCGCACAAGTGGAACTACTTTTGACCTCAATCTCCTCTCACTATAGTCTAGAATAGCCACTGGTCTCTCCTCGTAAGAGCTGTCAGACTGTAAGTCTATCTCATCTATCGCAATGTGAGTATGGGCCATATCATCCCGAAGAAATCGTCTCAACGACGAGATGTGGAATAGATCGTGGATGCGATGTAAATGTTCTGGCAATCCCAACCTGTATGCTACCGGCCCAATCCTCTCGATGATTGGAAATGGTCCCACGTACCTCGGGGCCAACTTCCCTTTCTTCCCGAACCTCATCACACCCTTCATAGGAGATACACGCAATAACACTTGATCTCCCACATTAAACTCCCAGAAGAACTGTTTCGCATCGTCATAGCTCTTCTGCCTATCCTGGGCCACCCGAATACGACTCCTGATTATCTCAATCCTCGCGGAGGTCTCCTGAATCACTTCTGGCCCTAGCAACTTGTTATCCCCCACCTCAAGCCAACAAGTTGGAGAACGACAAGGCCTGCCATATAAAGCCTCAAATGGAGCCATACCAATAGTAAACTGATAAGAGTTATTATAAGCAAACTCTACCAGTGAAAGATGTGGCTCCCATCCTCCTCCAAAATCGAGAACACACATACGTAGCATATCCTCCAACATCTGATTAGTACGCTCTGTCTGTCCATCTGTCTGTGGGTGGTAAGCTGAACTCAACTTCAACTCAGTACCCATAGCCTCCTGAAAGCTTTCCCAGAAACGTGACACAAAAATCTTGTCGCTATCTGACACAATATTCAGGGGCACCCCATATAATCTGACAATCTCAGCGATGAACAACTGAGCATACTGACCCGTGGTATAATCTGTCCTTACTGGCAGAAAATGAGCCACCTTGGTCAAACGGTCTACAATCACCCAGATAGAATCGTGGCCCCGCTGTGATGTAGGCAACCCTGTAATGAAATCCATGGAAATACTCTCCCATTTCCACGCGGGCACTTCCAACGGCTGAAGCAATCCTGACGGTTTCTGGTGGTCCACCTTCACCAGCTGGCAGGTAGAACACTTGGACACAAACTCGGCGATGTCCTTCTTCATCCCATTCCACCAGTATTGACGCCTCATGTCCTGGTACATTTTATCACCTCCCGGATGTACTGCAAATCGGGACCCGTGAGAATGAGTCATCACTTCATGACGTAACTTCGCGCCTTCTGGAACCACCAATCTCCCATTAAACCGCAAACCTCCATCAAAACTAACAGAATAGGACTCATCACCCTCGGCTAGAAGTCGCACAATCTGCTCCTGGCAAAACGGGTCTGTAGTCTGTGCCTGTATCACCCTCGTAACAATCTCGGGCGTGATCGACATTACGGATATGAAAGATCGTGCCACTGCGTCTTGGTGACCCAATTCCTTCCACTTTGCTTTCCAGACGTTAGCTACATCGTCTACCGATTTACGGCTCAACGCATCAGCAACTACGTTGGCCTTCCCCGGATGATACTGTATATCGAACTGGTAGTCCTTCACAAACTCTAGCCATCTGCGCTGACGCATATTCAGCTCTCGCTGAGTGAATAGGTACTGTAGTGACTTATGGTCTGTGAACAAACGGAATTTCTCACCCAATAAGTAGTGCCTCCAAATCCTCAATGCAAAGACGACCGCTGCTAACTCCAGGTCGTGGGTGGGGTAATTCTTCTCACGCGGCTTAAGTTTGCGGGAAGAAAAAGCTATAGCCTTCTCCTCCTGCTGGAGTACACCTCCAAGTCCCCGTAAAGACGCATCGGTATAAACCAGGTACTCCACACCCGGTTTCGGTAAGGCAAGGACTGGTACTGAAGTAAGCTTGTCCTTCAGCTCGTCGAAAGCCAACTAACAAGCGTCATCCCAAACATATGGTACCCCTTTGCGAGTCAGATTCGTCAATGGACCCGCTATTTTGGAGAATCCCCGAATGAATCTCCTGTAGTATCCGGCTAATCCCAAGAAACTACGCACTTATGTCGGTGTCGTGGGCTGTCCCCACTCCCTCACCGCTGACACTTTGCTCGGGTCAACTGCAATCCCCTGCTCAGAAACAACATGGCCCAAGAACTGTACTTCTCGCAACCAGAATCCACACTTCTCATACTTAGCATACAACTGATGCTCTCGTAGAGTCTGAAGAACCTGCCTCAAGTGCTCGGCATGCTCCTCCTCGGAGTGTGAATATATCAAGATATCATCTATGAAGACGATGACGAACTGATCCAAGAACTCTCTGAATACTCGGTTCATCAAGTCCATGAAAACGGCTGGGGCATTTGTGAGTCCGAACGGCATCACCCTGAACTCATAGGACCCATATCTTGACAAGAAGGCAGTCTTTGAAACATCCTGCTCTCTAATACGTAGCTGATGGTACCCCGACCTCAGATCTATCTTCGAAAAGAAAGTTGCTCCCCTCAACTGGTCGAACAGATCATCGATTCGAGGCAACGGATACTTATTCCGTATCGTGACCTTGTTCAATTCACGGTAGTCCACACACAATCTCAGTGAACCATCTCTTTTCTTCACAAACAAGACTGGAGCGCCCCAATGTGAGGTACTCCTACGGATGAAGCCCTGACCTAACAGCTGTTCTATCTGATCTCGTAGCTCTCGCATCTCTGCCGGAGCCATACGGTACGGTGCGTGTGCTATAGGTCTCGTATCTGGCAATAAATCTATAACAAAGTCTATCTCACGACTGGGCGGTAGGCCTGGTATCTCCTGAAACACATCGGAATACTCCCTGACGACAGGGATCGAATCTACGGGAATCACAACCTCCTTAGAGGTATCCTCCTCTATGTAATACAAATGAGCGGTCGAACCTCCCTCTGGGCGAGGCATCGCTACTACAAACATCTCTTGCCCCGGAATGGCAAAAACAATGCTCCCCCCCGAAGCAATCAATCATGGCTCTATAAGATGCGAGCCAATCCATACCAATAATCACATCATGCTCGTGCATGTCTAAGACTAACATGTCTGCAGGTAATACCAAGCTACCAATCTCTACCCCCACTCCCCGGCATATAAAGAAAATAAGTGACCCACTCCCCAGTGGTGAGTCGACACACGTCACGGTGCTCTATGCTGTGGCTAGCAACCCTAAGGACTTTGCAAAATGTGTAGCTATAAAACACTGCATTGCCCCCGTATCAAACAAAACTCGACCCATAGTACCATGGATAGGAAACATACCCTCAATCGCGGGTGGTGCCTGTGGAGCTGCTGCCTGGTGGACGTTATAGACACGTCCATACTGCAATTGCCCCTGCTGTACTGGAGCTGCTGGGATGGCTGGTAGGGCTGGCACCTGGACTGGAGCTGGGAGGGCAGGTGGAAAGAGTGGTCTCTGCGGCTCATTACGGGCTCCCTGCTGTTGTGGGGCCCTATCGCCCTCTGGGCAATCCTGGCGCCTATGGCCATGTTTATCGCACCCAAAACATCGGCCTTTGAAGTTTTTGCCCCTCTGACCCTGCTGTCCACGGCCCTGCTGGCCGTTACCTCCACGCCACTGGCCCTGTTGGCCCTGATGTGCACGCTGTTGGCCTTGCTGGCCCTGTTGCTGTCCCTGTGGTCGGTGTTGGCCCTGTTGTCCCTGCTGATTAGGATGACCCTGCTGGCCCTGCCTGAAACCTCCGAATCCCTGCCTAGAATCACCTGAACGAAATCTCTTAGCAGGGTCCCCCTGATGGGAACTCTGCTCGTGCTGACGAGTCTGTCCATGAGTTGGTGCCCCACTGGCACTATTACCCCCGGTCCTGCCCTGCTGGCTGGACTCCCCTGCTCTCTTGCTTCCCTGAAGATGGAAGCGGTGATCCTGGCAATATAGTAACGCTGCATTGAGTACGTCAGCGAAAGTACTCAGGAATAGATTTCCAATAAGGTGCTGACGGATCCTCCAAGCTAACCCGTCGACAAACAGCAAAATCTTCTTGCTCTCAGTGGGTGCCTCATCCGGCACAATAGTGAGAAGTCTCGTGAAATCCTCCTCATACTCAGCTACAGTAAGGTTCTCCTGTTTCAGATTTAGTAATTTCCGCCTTATCTCAGTCTGCACTGCGGTTGGAAAGTACTTGCGGTCAAACCGCTCCCAGAACAACTGAATAGGGATCGTGTCCCGCTCCTCCAAAGTAGTAGTGGACTCCCACCACTGTAATACGGCTCCCACCAGTTTAAAGGAAGCCAACAACTGCTTTTGCACGTCAGTGCACTCATACATACGGAGGTGCCGCTGGATGTCTTTCTTCCATTGGCTGACTGTAACAATATCGGAGCTACCAGAAAACTCAGGGGGATGCGCTTTTTGAAAAGCATCCAGAACCCTCTCCCATGCGGATGGAAGCTGTGCTGGTACTGGCGCCACTGCCTGAACCTGGGGAGGAGCCTGCTGAATCACCGCTATCACGGCATTCACCGCCTGAGCAACAATGGCGGCTACTTCATTCGCATTCATTGTGCCTGGTGCCGGAGCTGCTGGCTGCTCGGCTTGGGCACGCCTATCTTTCGGAGCACGTCTCGGAGGCATCTGAAATGTGAACAAGTCTATTAGTCTACAGTTATCATCAATCTCGAATAACTGAAGACTTAAACGTAAAAGCAAGAATACAATAATCCTAAAAATAGGGCTCTATAACAATAACGTTAAGCTGAAAGCGAAATAAGCCGTATAGATCCTATGGACACTAGAACCTGATGCTCTGATACCACCTGTGACACCCCTCCTAATTAAATACCGGGCGATCACTCCTTTATTAAATTAAATCAAGGTTAACAGTTGGTTCATTCTCAGCATCACTGTCGATAAAATAAATTTTCCAATTTAACACCCTAAATAATTAAGCTAAGTGTCAAAAACATTTTTCATACAAACTTTCCAAATTTTAATTAAAGAAAAAGATTTATTTATTTAAAACAACATTTCTACAATTAAGAATCACACCACAAAAAGCCAAATAACATAATACATTCGTCAATCGAATGTCAACATATGAGACTAAAATCACAAGTCCATACTGAATAAATCCCAAAGAACAATACTGCAAATGATTGAAATATAAATGTCCCGATAACAAATAAATAATGGAAAGGGCGACACGTGCCCAATAAATGAGAGTGCTAGAAGTGGAGTCAATAAAAGAAGCCGTCTACTCAAGTGACCTGCAACTCCCACCTAAGCTGCAGCACGTTCCTCTCAATCTCAAGTAAGATGCCCCTGTGGCTGGGCACCTGAAAATATACATATATATACAAGAGAGAGAGAAAAAAGAAACGGGTCAGAGCCCGAAAGTGTGTTTGATTTTAAAATACGTTTAGCAAGTATTTAAAATGATACAGGCCAATGCAATAACATATTAGTACGTCACTCTCTTGAGAAAATACTCACCTCTCTTCTAATGTGCACACCTATCGCACTAACCTTCCCCACGGTTTCTTATCATTTAACGCACTAGTCTTTCTAAAAGATTTAACTTAACTTAGATTACTCGCAAGATTTATAATTGACGACTCCATTTTAAAAAGAATGTTCCAAACAGTAATCAAAGTCCTCCATTTTAACTTTATAAAATCAATAAAGTTTTACAGTGACATATTATACTTTTTCAAAACAAGTATTTAATAATTTGAGTCAACAACCATGTCCTACTTATCAAATCTCAGTAGACAGTTTCAAATATCATGATCTCATATATATATTAACTACTCGTATAATATATATATATAACAGCACCCCGAATAAAACTATGGTGCGTGCATACTCTACTATCCAAAGCCCCATATCACTCATATTAAGGGGAATACATTCGGAATCACTCTCGAATTGTATTAACATAAATACACAAACAATATTGAGGCGAAGCATAGATTCCAAGTCTCTAAGAGGATGGCACATACCGGCGTCTCTTAGGACCGTCTGAACTATCACATCGATAGCCTGTACCAAGGATATCTATCTCCTAGGGTACAAGTCAATATCCCCCATAAAGGTCCCATCGAGATAAGACTTGTCCCAGCGCGGAAACCTCAGGGATAGTAAGTAGCGTGGGTATGATTTTCACATGCATATAATATATGTACACACAATCATATAAATATACCACTTTATCATAATAATATAGGTTCTTCTCATCACCCGTAATTATACCATTTATCCTTAATTTCACAGTTATAGAATTTCGTATAAGGTTTTATTCCTAACCTTAACTCGAAGGGTTTTCTCACTTATTACCTAACACTCGTGGATTATATCCCCACAAATCTGAATTTCAGTAAGTGTCTTTATTAGGTTCCAACGTAACTCTCTTACGCACCTCACCCTTTAAATTCATAAATCCATTAACCTAAAGTAAATATCCCATAAATACCATTTTCGTTAAAGATTAAAGGTTCCAACATTTATTCATATCCCCTACTGGTCCTCAATGTCTCCCAAATCAATTTATCAAGAGTGCCCAAGAACTATATCACGACAATTTGAATTTTACGCATTTAAAGAGGGAATTAGGAGTCTGCCAGGAGGGGTCGATCGATCGAAGCTCTAGGCTCGATCGATCGATCAAGCAGGTCTGGGCAAAATTCTGCAGAATGCAGTTACGGGTTTCATCCAACTTCTTCATCTAAAACGATGTGTTTCCATTCTAATCGCCCCAAAAATCCTACTATCATCATTATAACATTATACCAGGTGTTTATAACGTAAAGCATACGTGTAACTATCATTAAACATGGGTTTTCAACCTAAAATCATGTCCAATTATCAAGAACCCTAAAATTTTCTTAAACAGATTTCTAATGAATATTTCTCCAATATTTCTTTATTATGATCACCAAATTTCGTGGATTATTACCTCTACATGGCAAGGGTTTCCAGAATTTACATATACATCAATACTACATGGGTTCTCCTATCAAAAATGGGGTTTTCTTCCATAGTTTTTATCACAATTTATTCCTAAGCTAACATGAAGATTGCATCAACGAAAATAGCAAGTTTAAACACTTGCCTGGGATTTTGGTATGCAGATTCCCGGATGATTTTGGTATGGCTGCGTTCCTTGTCTTGTGATCTACGCGGTGGTGGTGGTGGCGGTGAAATCCGGTGGCTTTTTGGCCTTGGTTTGCCTTGGAGCTCTCTCCTCTCTTCTCCAATGGCCATCACTTGATTTGTGAATGTTCTAACCCTAAGAGGCTGACCTAATGGCTGATATAGGTTGGCTGAAATTCGTGGGTTTAATTACCCACTTAAGTAAAATGACTAAAATGCCCTCCCGGGGCACCAATTAGGCCTAAAAACGCCCCGCGATCCAAACTAAACCCCCGGGTATACTTTTCTGATTATCTCGACCCTTCCAGACGCGTTGGCGCACTCAAAACGACCATACGAACAACTTATAAAATATTTACTTTTTATTTAACAAAATTAGTCCCGACGTGACACGGGCACGTCCCGACTTAAATTTCCGAAATAGTCATTTAATTCACTTATGACATTCAATATAACCAATATAATATATTACTATGCTCATTAGTAATATTCAATAAGTTTCCCATAATTACTAACTCTCGTCACGTTAATAATTATAACATATTTAATTTCCGAATTTTTATTAAATAAACCATCACATTAAATTTAATAAATCCCCAAATTAATATAACATAAAAATACTGGGTATTACAAACCACTACTACTAGAAAAATGACAATTAAGGAGAACGCATTTGCTGTCCCAAAAAGCTCATTTGCTCTCCCCACTAGTATTTAAAACAATCATAAGGACATGAAGCGCTGTCCTAATAGGTGGGTATCATAAAAAGCTAAAAGGATAGCGACAACGACCTTTTCTTTTAGGGCAACAACAAGCCGTACTCTTTCAGTTTTGTCCTTTTAAATCCAAATATTATTATATGTTTATAAGGACATGTGTTTACTGTCCTTTAAAACACAGTATTATGGACAAAAGTAGGTGCCCCAATTAGATTTTGGCGCATAAAATGTGGTGCCAAATTAATATGTTAAAAGACAGCTGTAGCTGGCCTAAAAGATAAATATATTTTTTTATACACTATACTCTAGTCAGCCCCCTGAATTCAATAATAAAAATTATAGTCATTCAAAAATCGAAGGAATCTCTAATATAATAACAGTAAATTTAAAAATAAAAATGCAAAGTCATTATACCAAAATCTAATCTTTAAAATAATAACAAAATCAAATAGTATCTATTCACACTTCACAAAAATAAACACCACCACATACTTTCAAACCGTCATTTTCAATTCTAAGTTAGTTACATACATAACTTAATCACAATCCATAGTAAAAACAACACCACCATATCAATTTCTTCTTGATGATGATTCTCTCATGCCCCAACCTCTTCCCGATAATGAATCTCTCGCTCACTGGCATCTTTCCCTAGTTGAGCAATCTCATTCTAATAATAATGAGATGATATGGTTGATCGTAAAAAAGTTGGTTTAATACATACTCTCATTCACAAGGCTCGTTCATGACCGTCAGGTTCTATCACGTCCTCAAATATAGCATCCCTCACTTCTACGATATTTTGTTGATAAAATGGTATCTCATCCAATTGTCTTTTAATCATTTCCTACAAATTGAGAAAAACATATATAGGTAATTAAACAGGGAATATTTTCATTAGAAATCTATTGTATGCAATTATTGACATATTTATACCTTTTTTCTAGTCGCTCAATCATTGACATTATATGGGAGATCTTTTTTTCTTAAGTGTCCATCTCCAAGAACTCAATTTGTCGGTGAGATCCTTTTTTGACTTCATCTAATTTGTATAGAAATAGAAAGCATATTAACAAAATCCAAAGATAAACTATATATATATATATATATATATATATATATATATATATATATATATATATATATATAAAATAATGCTCCTGTGCGGACTAGTCCGCATTTTAAGAATGCGAACCGGACATGTGTCGCCTAAAGGTGCGCCTAGAAATTACCGCCTAAATTATAGGCACACTCTCTCTCTTTTCTGGGCTCACCTCCAGGTGACACATGTCCAGTCCGCATTCTTAAAATGCGGACTAGTCCGCACAAGAGCAGGACTGTATATATATATATATATATATATATATATATATATATATATATATATATATATATATATAAGTAAGAACATATATAGTAACTTTTTACTTTATTTCGGCAATTGAAGATCTCCCAACTCTAGCCTCGGATCGAAGATATACTCGGTTAATGACATTCCTATCCGCCACTCGCTGCAAGAGGAAATAATGTTAATGACAATTTTTAAATTCTCTTTGAGTTGGTCATTTTCAAATACTTTATTATTTTTAGAAAATTTCGACAGAGTTTCCTTTGTTTTTACATATAATCCAACATGTTTTTAACATAACATCAATAATCAACAAACACCATATAAAATCTCTTCCACCAATTCAAATTTTCAACATGCAAAAGTACCAACCTTCCCCTCTCCCACCCCGATATCCCCTCCCAACTCTAACACCACCCTCCCCATCCCACCCTAAAAAAACCACCCCCCGAACCCAAAAAAGCCCCCCGCCCACACACACACCCCCGAACCTAAAATAGCCCCCCTTACAAAAAAAGAAGAGAAAATAGGGTTGTGTTTCATCCAAATAGAAGTCCTAAAAAATGCTAACCAAAAAACGAGACGTGATACTTTTGCTTCTTCTCGACCTTGACGTTTCACTAAGACTTTCCATTGAGTCGAGCTCACTTTAGGGATGTAATTGCTAAACGCTCCTCGTTCATGTTCTATTCTGTAGAGTATTTTCTCATAGTCTCATACTTAAAGGATCTCCATCGAATTCCAATCTTACACCAACATAGGCTTGGTAACTGTCTGGTGCATTTGTATTAATCTAAGAACAACGGAAAATGAATTAGTCAGAAATATTTAATATTTCTAAATAATCTATTTTACTAAAAAAGATTAATTTAAAATTACTTGCACTTGGTCCCAAACAATATAAACTACACTAATTATATATATATATATATATATATATATATATATATATAGAACCCTTCTACCGATTCAATGTATTTGTTTTAGAAAAGTTCGACAGCTTCCTCCCTCACACTCCACCCGAACCCAAAAGAGGCCCCACCCCACCCGAATCCAACACCCCCCCCCCCCCCCCCAAAATCCAAAACAACCCCTGCACCCCACCCAAACCCAAAGAAACTCACACATCCCACTCGAATCCAAAACAACCCCCCTCCCCCCCAACACACACACACACACTATCCGAACTCAAAATATCTCCCCCACACCCACCCAAACCGAAAACAGCCCCACCCCCACCCAAATAAAAAATAAATAAGCATGATGAGGCTACAAAGAAAGAAGGAATTTTTTTAAAGAACACTCCTAATACCTAAACTCCATATAGGAATAGTAGAACTTACGTCTATTTTTCTTCCCCCCCCACTCTAACAAAGTTATAGATGAATTAGTGCTTCAACCCAATATACATGAATTGTTTTTAACACAAGATTAGTATGGATTCTTGATTACCTTAAATGTTAGTTTGGCTTCAGTTGTATATTCCTGCAGTTCCAAACTTGTAAATTCACATATAAGGTTTGAGATTTAAGATAGCAATTGACATCTATGATTTGAATCTTGACATGAACCATGAGATTTTATTTGTGAACTTATCCAACCAGAATTGTAGGAAAGCATAACACCCCGAAGCAATTAAGCACCAATGTATTTTATTTTTATTTTTTTAATAAATTAGGATTGACTTGTGTAAGAGGGTGGTTTAGATAAGATAGATGCGTAACCCCTTTTGAGTATGGTGATGACAAGGTTAATCAGTAAACACTAGTGATTTAGCCACAAGACACAAAGAACAGTTTGGAACGTATGAAACCCAGCTTAAACCCACAAATCTCTCGTGTATAACTCACAATATAATAAAGAACTCAGAAATAACTTAGCTAGAGGGAGAGAGAAGTAAGCATCCTAGATACACCTTAGTAGGCAGGTAAAAAGACACACACACCGAAAAGGTCTTCTTCAAGGATTTCTGTCAAGTTATTAAAGCTCCCTAATAAATGACAAATGGTGGGTGGAAGAACTCTCTGGTTTTTCAATAACTCTTTCTCTAGTAATAATTTCTCAAAATCTTAGAAGAATATCTCCAAAAGAACTCTTTTTAGAACTTTTTGATCGATCCCCTTCCTTGGAGGTGGTTGGGGCCTTAAATAGCCCCCACACCACCCCCGAGGCAGCTAAGTCATTAATGCCTGTGAAATACCTCCCTCATACCTTATGTCACCAGCATTAAATACCTGATGCACTAGTTGTCTTTACGTCATAAACATTAAATGACAAGACATGCCTTTTGCCTAACCACTGTGTGTCAGGGGGCTGTTGCCACAGAGGTTGCTTACCAACCGTCTGACAGCCCCAAATACCACGGTGGTTTACTCAAGTGCAGACTTGACGTTGTCTAGCTGGCTAGTGACATCACCTACAGTAGATGGGACATAAAGTAGAGGGCTGTTTGGTTCACAGCAAAGCTCCCGATGGAACTCGAAGCTACTTTGCTCTAGGTTCCACGGTGAAGATCTTTCGGTGTTTTACCAGGTGTATCTAAGATGGTCAGGACAAGCCCCAACGGTGCCCCACTTCTCAATCCTCCAAACCAAGTCCCTCTAAAGTTCCCACGGTGAGGTTGTTCGATAGAGCATGAAAGCTCTCCCAGGCCCTGCCAAGCCTGGTCTCTCGCGAGTACCGTTCGAGCTCACACCCATTCATTATTCTCGTTACAACATTACAGTCATTACAACTCGTAGTCAATATAAACAAATCTATAATATGACAAAGTAACAATAAGCTAAAGTACGAGTTGCCACGCCAAGCTTCCACGCTGAGCTGCCTCGCTGAGCTTATCCTCAGAACACTGTTGCTAATTGGTGGATTATCCCTAATCCCAGGATTACCTTCAGGCCCCCTCTACATTTGCCCCTTCGTGGAGGGATTTGTGGTGGGAACAAGAAGTGCCTCCACGAAAACTTCTCAATCCGATGAACCTTCTCTGTCTGGCCTGTTACTTTTTCCTAATGCCGAGCCTCAACCGTTCTAGTTTGAATATCTGAAGTTCTCCCGAAGGACCTGCTAATATTCTCCCAGTAATGTTCGAAAAAGCGAAAAATTCTCCCCGATGTAACTGAGTCATAACTAAACAACGTTTGAGCTTCTCACGAGGGGACATCGTGGCTTTTTTGAACCATTGGGACATCTTCTTCGTTGGGGAGTTTATTGGATATGTATGAGAAAATCTTGGCGCCCAAAACTCAATCTTGCTTAGGAAGGTAACGATGGCTGTTCCCTAGGTGTCACTTCATTAATGACGTAGCGTTGTCTTTTCCATTGTCAGAACACTTCCCAAAGTGCCACGTGTACATTTGAAATGATTGCAGGCGGCCTCGCACGTGCAATGGTGGGAAACTTAAACGACGAACTTAGAAATTCAAACGGCTAAATCCCCCAAACACTTAAAACCTTCCTTTCTCTTACTTTGCCATTACCTTCTTCAAATTTCCTTCGCTTTTAGAGAGAGAGAGAGAGAGAGAGCTTCCATTGTTGAGCATCTGAAACCTCCATTGCTGTTCAAGCTTGTGCCTTCCTTTTCTTGCTCTCATCTTCTACGCCACCTCCTGTGGTTGCTCTCCTCCATTGTCGTGCTCAAGCTCCTCTTAATCAAGGCTTTTTTCGTTTGATCTAACACTCTGCCATGGCGTCTCCAAGTTACCCCACCATCTCTTCAACCAGTGCGCCACCTGCTACCGCTGTTGCTACCACTGTTGCTGCCACTACTGCTGCTTCCGCTTTGGACGCTGCCCGTCGTGAACAGTTAAGGTTTTATCGTCGCTCTCCCATTTTTGGCAAGGATGATAGCTTTGCTGCTGCCTGCAAGACTGTCAAATTTGAATCCAAGTTTGAGACCTTATTGCTGGGTGACGAGGACGAAGAACCCTCGAAGTGGGGCTTTCTTCCTCCAGAGGGGACTCTCAGGTTTCGTCTGGAGCGAGGGGACTTCCAATGGTCCCAAATTGATTTCGAGGCACCAGGGGGTTCTCCTGCCCATTTTGCTGCTTGGAACTCTCACATGGTGAGTTCCCATGGTGATATTATGAGTAAGATTGGCCTTCAACGGACCAAATAGTTTGGTGAGTTTACTCTCTCAAAAAATAATGCTGCTCTCCCCATTCTTGTTTCCCGTTGGAACGTGACGACTCACACATTCATCGCTGTGTGGGGCGAGTTTACGATAACCCTAGAAGATGTCTGCGAGCTCCTGGGGCTCGAAGCAGCAGGCCATGAGCCTTATACCGATGAGCCTCTCGACGCCCAAGAGATTGCTGACCGTTTGGCATTGGACCGAATATGCCGAAGTTGCATCAGTTCTTCAAACAAAGCTACCTTCACTCCGCTGATTAACTACTTTTTTAAGAGTTCTAGTGAAGGCAGTTCTTCAACTTCAACGGATGCCCCTGGTCAAGGTACTTCGTTAGAGCTCCCCGCTTACATCCTTGTGATTCTTTCCCGTTTATCTTTTGACGAGAAAACCAAATGATCAGCCCCGAAGGGACCTTATCAACATATTCCTTCGTTTGGCCCGGGGCATCAAACTTCCTTTGGCTGTAATTGCCTTAGGGTCCCTCTACACCTGGCTCGACAGAACATTATTCGACATGGAACGATCGCTTGGCCATTATAACCTGGCCAATTTTGCCAACAACGTCCTTCTAACCGGCTTCCTGTACGTGCGCTTTCCTGTTGTAGCGGCCAAGGCCAACCGACCTCCTTCTGGGGAAACCATTCCGCCCCCACGCTCTTATATTTATCACAAGAGGCAGAGCCGAAAAGAGCTGATCGCCTCAATTGACCGTTTTGAGGACTTTGTTATGAGGCCTTACTGAGAGGACGTCTTTCTTCATACTTGTGATTTCTTCCAGCACGAATCCAGGGTGGTTCAGGTGGGGGTAGACATTGAAGATCCTCAGTTAGCCGTGGTGCTTCTCATTTCTCCGGGGTATCTGCCGTCCTACACCGAGTGGGGATATTCCAGCGAACATTATAACCCCAATCGGTGCAGTCGTTAATTTGGGTTTGATCAGGGGGCTCCTCGCCCAATTTTCCAATCTTCAAACCCAAAGGTTAGCTTCAGCGAGGCATGTTCCTTATTTTCCTCTACTGCTGCGTGGGGGATAAGTGAATCAATGGCTGGGCGAGTCACCATTCCTTCCAACAAAAGGCAAGGGGATGTGACCGATCTATTTTCCACGGAGTTCTGGCCGAAACAACTGGCTGACATTGCTGAGTTCATAGATGGCGAGCCCGTGTACCCTCCAGTTCTATCTTTTTCTGCGTTGGAGCTGGGACTTAAAGGCAACTCCATTCTTGGGATTGAGTTCCCTCTAAGCAAAACCCCTAAAAGGCCTACCGAAGAGCTTCCTCCGTTATGCCCCATGATTCCTACTGCCATACCCAAAG
This sequence comes from Sambucus nigra, assembly GCA_949130495.1. Lineage (NCBI taxonomy): Eukaryota > Viridiplantae > Streptophyta > Magnoliopsida > Dipsacales > Adoxaceae > Sambucus > Sambucus nigra. The sequence goes on along the minus strand of OX422208.1, from coordinate 190,196,810 downwards.
CCAAAAGTGCTGGGGTATCCAGGAAGACTGCTCCTTCGACTGGAGCCACTACTGATGAAGGGTCTTCGCAGCCATCAACCAAGAAGGCCAAGAGTGGGGTGGCTTCCACGAAAAAATCAAAGTCCAAATCCCAGACTCTTGTGGCAGCCCTTCCCATAGCCTCCGTTCCTCCTCCCATGTCTGCTGAAAAGGCCGAGAGGTTAAGGAGGGAGGTACCGGCTGAGGTAGATCGGGTAAATGCAGAGTTTCAACGGCGCGCTGTCGTCATTCCTCCTTCGGTTGCTTTCCCTACGATCGTCGTCGATCCAACTGAGCCAGCTGCAAGGAGGAGGAAAAGTTCGAAGATTCCTCAATCTATTGGCAGTGATGTGACAAAGACAAGGAGGAAGACTTTAGGCACCAAGTCACAGAGGAAGCAAGCTCCCACGGTGCAAGCTTCTCATTCTTCTTCCCGATCTGAGGTATGTACACTTATCTTGTTCTCTTTTCCTCTTTAGTTAAAGCAAGCTGCATTTGCTTATATATATTGTTCTTAATTACTTTGGTGCAGGGGTTTAAAGAAACTGGGCCTCGTCCTCCTAGTCCCCCAAGTCCCCCATAATCCGTTTCGTGGGTGGTCGCTGTGGTGCCCTCTCATCCGATACTAACCCACCCCGTTCGCCAATGACCGGGCTTACTTACTCCCGTCGTTCAATCTCATGACGGGCGAGGGAGGCAGCTGTGGAGGGTGAGGTTATAGATCCCATGGATGTCTCTTCGCCACCAGAGACAACTACCTCAGTCCCCTCTGGCTCACTGGCTTCCCCTGAGGTTGCTCTGCCCATTGTTCTGGCTGCTGCAAGTGACCCTGAGGTAATGATTTCATACTTAATTTGTCTGATCTGGAATTCCTTCTCTTTCACCCCATTCTGTGTGCTGAATTTGGGATGTTGGTTGCCCTAGGTCGAAGTGTCCTCGCTGCTAGCAAACATTGTTCGTCCAACGGTGCTGGCGAGACCTCTGACCACAGTGCCCCTTTTCAATGTCCTGACTGAGGTAAGTAACACTTGGATATATTTCACCCTTTTTCTGTACTTGTTCCTCTTTACTAACATTGGCTTTTATATTGCAGCTTTCCCCTGATCTTTCACCATCCTCTTCTTTGGGTAGTCTTTACGCACACAGGGCTAAGGTTGGGGCTTCTTCGTAGCCTGGTGGTTTTTCTGCGCCCCTTCATGCTGGGGCCTCTTTCGGGAGTCCATCATCTATTCCCAATGAACTCCCTACACTTGCTTTGGTACCTTATGTGGGCGAGGGAACTTTGCCGATAGTTGAGGTTTCTGCGGCCAGAGACCCCGTTAAGGCTGATGAGGTAACAAGTCCCCTCCCAACGGTTCCTGCCCCTTTAACCTCCGTGGTGACTCCCATTCCTGCCCCTGTTGTGACTCAGGTACTTTCTTAATTCTCTGCATAAACTCCACCGTATGTTAAGGTTTTTTTTTTCATAACTCTAGCTTATAACGGTGACTTAACAACGAAAACGCTTGTTAAGATTTTTTTATATAGTCTCCACCTTATAACGGTGACTTAACAACGAAAACGCTTGTTAAGATTTTTATATAATCTCCACCTTATAACGGTGACTTAACAACGAAAACGTTTGTTAAGATTTTTTATATAATCTCCACCTTATAACGGTGACTTAACAACGAAAACGCTTGTTAAGATTTTTATATAATCTCCACCTTATAACGGTGACTTAACAACGAAAACGTTTGTTAAGATTTTTATATAATCTCCACCTTATAACGGTGACTTAACAACGAAAACGCTTGTTAAGATTTTTATATAATCTCCACCTTATAACGGTGACTTAGCAACGAAAACGTTTGTTAAGATTTTTATATAATCTCCACCTTATAACGGTGACTTAACAACGAAAACGCTTGTTAAGATTTTTATATAATCTCCACCTTATAACGGTGACTTAACAACGAAAACGCTTGTTAAGATTTTTATATAATCTCACTATTTTTTATATCTCTTCTCAGGTTGCTCGGGAGGATTCCTCACCAGCTCTTTCACTTATGGGCACACCTCGTCAGGAACCTGCTATTTCGGAAGAATCTGATCATGCTGACCAAGGTTCCACGACTGGTGCCGAGGCAGAAAGTGAATCTGGGTGCGAATTGCCTCTTCCTAACTTAACTCCTCCTGCCTTTTGCCTAATGGTGCTTCACAATTCTCCCCAAATGCTTGTGAGCCATCACTTGGTGATTGAGCAGTTAGTGAACCATCACCCCGAGACCTTCACCGTGGATTGCCTACGGTCCAACGTTCTCGTGATGAGTCATCGACTGCAAGGCATGGCGATCGTTGTTGCTGAGATTGCCAGTACTCCCACTTCCAGTGTCCCTCGAGCCCTCATTAATCAGTTTCTGGGTTTTCTGAAGGAATTGGGTCGTGACGGTTTCCGTTTTGACTGGCTTATAACGTATTTGAAAACTTTGAAGAGTCAGCAGCTGATCGGCCAGAGGGAACTACTGAGAAAGCACCAGGAGGACCAACAGGCTGAGGAGGTTAAGTTAGCTGAGCTGGCACCTCTTTTGGAATCGGCGGATGAAGAAGTAAAGAATTCCGAAGAGGCTCTGCGTTTGGCCAAGCTAAAACGGGAGAGACTTCTTATTGAACGCGCACAGGTGCAAACCAGGCAAGAGGTTGCTGTCAACGCTCAAAACTCCTTTGCGTCAGCTTCTCCGGGCCTTCCTGGGGATTTTTTCTCTTCCCCGGACCTAAGGTTCCTCTTAGGGTAGTAAACTCCTGTATATATTTTCTTTCTTCGTCCATTCATGTAATTCTTGGGCAATAGTTCCCAATTTTTTTGTAATACTCTCTTGTTTAATGAATGAAAGAATGTATATTTTCCAGTTTATCTCTGAGTTATGACTACTTTCATATCAATGTCTATACTTCACGTCATTAATAAAACTTGTATATTCATAATCAAAGACTAGATACATCGATGGTACAAACTTAATTGTTTACACATGATAGACTTTCAACCATTTATTGTTAATTTTGAATGGCTTATCTTCCTCCAACTTAGAAATTAAGCAATAACCTGAATCATGAGCTTCCTTCACGACGAAAGGTCCCTCCCAATTGGCTGCGAACTTTGGCAGAGGAAGTCCCCTAATGTGTTTCATCGCTGCTTTCAAAATGAGATCTCCCTCCACGAACCTCCTTGGTCTTACCAGGTTGTCATATGCCCTAGAGAGATGCTTTGTATACATTTGAAAATGTTGCATCACGTTGTCTCTGTGTTCATCCAATGCCTCCAACTGCACATGCCTGTTCTGAGGAAGCATGCTACTTCGCAAGGTGTATCGAGCAGAGGGAACTTCCAACTCCACTGGAAGGATTGCCTCAGCCCCGTAGACAAGGGAGAACGGAGTGTACCCTATGGGCTTCCTCTTCGTCGTTCGATAGGCCCATAACACTGCTGGTATCTTGTCATCCCACGATCCTGGAAAGTCCTTCATCATTTTAGCCAAGATATTAACCAGAGTTTTGTTAGTTGCTTCGGCTTGACCGTTCCCCTTCGGGTATGCCACCGTTGAAGTGTGATGAACAATGGAGTACTTGTCTGTGAGCATCGTTACTTCTGAGTTGACGAAGGGAGTCCCATTATCTGAGAGAATAACCTTTGGGATCCCAAAACGTCAAATGATATACTCTCTGATGAAGTTACTCACTACCCTAGCCGTTGCCCTTCTGAGTGGTATTGCTTCAGCCCATTTTGTAAAGCACTCCGTTGCTACCAGTATCCATATCTTGCCCCTCAACGAAGGATGTATCGCCCCCACGAGGTCGAACGCCCAAGTGTGGAAAGGATAAGGCATTGCCAGAGAGTGTAAGTCCACCGATGTGGCATGGATCATATTTCCATGAAGTTGGCAAGCTTTGCATTTTCGAACAAATTCGGCAGAGTCTTTCTCCATCGTTGGCCAATAATACCCCAACGTCATCAGCTGATCATATAACTTGGCCCCTCCTATGTGAGCTGGGTCATGGGCTTGTTTGAGGACCTCAGTTGCTTCTTCCTTTGTGATGCAACGCAATGGCCTGTTGAAGTACCCCCTTCAATAAAGCTGCCCCTCCTGGATATAGAACCTCGGGGCCCTTCGCTTCAGTCCCATCGCATCCATTTTCTCCGTTGGGACAATTCCATCTTGAATAAACTCGATATAGGTCTGCCTCCAGTCCGTTTGGGCTTCGATGAAATGGCACTCAGCTGCTTCGAAAAATAGCTGACACTTATCACAATTCCGTTGTAGTTCTGCCGCATCCTGTTTCATTCTAGGCCAAAAATATCCCCCTCTTTGAATTCTCCTATAAAGAGGTATCTCAGTTGTTTCGCAGTGCTCCTCATATGTTTTCTTCAACCTCCGCTCTGCTTCCTCTGGCCCAATGCATCTCGATAACCATCCCTCTGCATTTCTGAAGTAAAGATTTCCCTGGTTTGTAAAGTATTGGGCTAACTCTCTTAGTCCCATAGCTCCTTCGCCAGACTCCAGTTGGTTCCTGATCTCTGCTCTCCAATCCGCGTCTCCCTCCATCGGTAGTATTGACTGCACCACCGAAGGAGCTGTTCTTCGTTGGATCGTAACGATAGTCGTATCGCTCCTCATGACCATCTTTTGAGTAATAGTGGCATAAGCGTCTAGATGACGGTTCATCGTTCTGGGATGTCTTCTGATTTTGGTCCGATGGAACTGGCTGAGGAGCCTTTGAATGATCGTTCTGTACGGTGCCAAACTCATGTGCTTCAACGCATATTCTCCGTTAACTTGCTGAATTACTAAGTTCGAGTCACCCTTGATGCAGAGTGAACGAATTCCCCTTCGAAGAGCCTCCAGCAACCCTAGTACCAATGCTTCGTATTCTGCTTCGTTATTGGAGCAAGGGAAATCTAGTTTATAGGAAAGGCAAATCTCCTCCGTTCCTTTTTAAAGGATGACCCCTGCCCCTCCTTTTTTCTCTGCCGAAGACCCACCAAACTGCATCATCCATTCCTCATCGGTTGCATCCAGATAGTTGGCTTGTAAGTCGTCTCCCGGAATGTCTTCTTTAGGTGGTTCAAACGTTCCTGATGGAAAGATTGCCAACAGATCAGCATACGCCTGGCTCTTGATAGCACGAGGAACCACACACTTTAAATCATATTCGGAGAGAATAAGGAACCACCTAGCTGCCCTTCCAATCAAGATAGTTCTAGCCAACAAATACTTAATAGGATCACATCTAGTTACAATATGAATTGTAAAAGACAACATATAATGTCTAAGTTTTTGTGCTACAAAGACTAAGGCCAAACAATGCCTTTCTAGGCTGCTATATCTAATCTCTGGCCCATGTATGATCCTGCTGAGGTAATACACTGGACGTTCTTGCCCGTCAATCTCTTGTGTCAGCAAAGCTCCAACGGACCTTGTAGTGGAGGTGAGGTACAGCTGCAACGGTACTCCTGCCTGTGGAGGAACCATGATTTGTGGTGAAACGAGCAGCTTCTTCAACTCATCAAGAGACTCCTGGTGATCCATTTCCCACCTGAACTTTGTATTCTTTCGCAGCAGCTGCATCAATGGGTGTGTTACCTCGGCCAATCCCGGTACAAATCTTCTGAGGTAGGAGACTTTGTCGAGGAGACTTTTTAGCTCCTTCGCCGTTCTTGGGCACGACATCTCTAAGATCGCGCGTTGTTTATCCTGGTCCATCTGCACCCCTTGTCGATCAACCACAAAGCCTAGAAACTTCCCGCTTGTTACTCCAAAGACGCACTTCAATGGGTTCATCCTTAATTTATACTTCCTACATTGAGTAAACACCTTCTTTAAGTCGTTTAGGTGGGACTCCTCCTTCTTCGATTTGATGACCAAATCATCCACATAGAATTCTACAAATTTGTGGAAGAAATCGTGAAAAATGGCCATCATTGTTCTTTGATAAGTAGCTCCCGCGTTCTTAAGTCCAAACGACATTACTTTGTCCATGAAATTGCCCAATGGGGTTCTGAATGCCGTTTTCTCTACGTCCGCGGGGTCCATCTTGATCTGGTTGTACCCTACGTACCCATCCATGAAGTTATACATCTCATGCCCAGCCGTGGCATCTATCAAGCTATCAATGGAGGGTAGAGGGAACTCATCTTTGGGGTAAGCCCTGTTCAAATCTCTAAAATCCACACAGATCCTTATTTGACTCTTGTCCTTCTTCCCTACTGGCACAATGCTAGATAGCCAAAGGGGATGCTGTATTGGTTTGATGAATCCTGCTGCCAACAAACACTGAACCTCTTCCTTAATCTTCAAGTCCAACTCAGGTTTATAAGTCCTTGTTGCCTGCTTCACCGGGATGGCTGAAGGCATCACGTTTAGCTTGTGGCAGCTCACTTCCTCATCTAGCCCTTCCATTTCGGTATACTTCCATGCAAAGACATCTATGAACTCCCGGATTAGCCCAACCAAGGCTTCTCGTTTCTCCTTACCGAGATCCTTCGCGATGAAGATGGGCCTTGGGTCTTCCCCTTCTCCTGCCAGGTTCAACTGCTCCAACTCTTGTGCCTGGGGCTTTGGTTGATTTTCCATGTAGTCTGGTTCTTCGGTGACCTCCTCCACGAACTCCTGTATGTTGGAGTTGTCTATCACCATACACTGTCCCTGTTGATCCACCAAGAAACACTCATATAACGGGTCAGCCCCATCCTCGGTCTCTTCGGCCGCCCGCTCACATCGTTATAAACGGTATACCACTTTCCCCTCTTCAGTGACCACCTTCTTGCATTGCCTGTTGGTAGCTGTTGCCACGGCCTTCCTCTTCCTCTCTCTCGAAGCCTCAGCGATTCTTCCCCCTGAAAAGCGACTCAGCACGATTTGCCGTTGGACCTCATGCTCCACAGGATCCACTCTAAGCCTTACTTTGTTTTTGAGCTGCTTCGTGGTACTTTGGGGTCGAGGGATCACCTGATGGGTTTCTTCGGCCCTCACCCCTTCGTTACTCGCGGCTTCTTTACTTTGCTCGTTCAGAGGCCCCATTCTATCTTTGATCGAAGGAACCCATGCCCCCTCCATTCTTCTCGTTAGGACTCGAGCATCCTCCTACAACTCCGTATAAAAGGCCGCATCTACAAAGTGAGCTTCCTCTATAGCAAAAGGCCTTTTTGTAGCCCTAATGGTCACTTCTGTTCCTTTGACATTCGCCTTGGCGCATTGATGATATGTTGAAGGAACTAAACCTTGATTGTGCATCCACACTCTTCCTATTAGTAAATGATAGGAAGTTGCACTTTCTATTACATGGAACTTGATGTGGGAACTCAGATTTCCCATTACAATTCCCACATTCACATACCCAATGGATTTGGAAGATTGGTTGTCATACCCTGAGATTACCAGAGGCATGGAGACCAACCTTTATTCTGGGATATTAGCTGCGTGGAAGGAGTTGATCGGCATAATGTTGATGGAAGCACCCCCATCCATAAGCGTTCTTGCAAAACTAACCCCGTTGATACTGGCCGTCACATACAAGGGCCTGTTATGAGGGAACCTTACAGCTCTATCTGCATCGCTGAAGGTCACCTCTGATAGGAACTTTTTCACCAGCCTCGCCATGGGTCCCCTCCATTTCAACGAGGGAACCGCGTCCTTCTTCGCGATGTCTAGGATCTCCCGAGTTATTTCCAGTCTGCTCTCCTTTGGTATCCCCACTTGATCGAAGAACCAAGCGAACTTTGGGGATTTTGAAACTGCGCTGTATTCAACGACTGCCTCCATTTCCTCGCCCTCAACGCAGTATATGTCTTCCACATTTTTAGCGCTTGCTTCATCGTAGGCTAAAACTACGTTAGCCATTCCTGTGGTGCAATGTTCCAGAGTTTCTTCGAATTCCCTTTGCTTCATTATTGACCTTCCTCCTTCTCTTTCCGCCTCATCATCGTAGGCCATCACCAAGTTGGCCCCATGCGCTGGAAGTGGGTTGTTGTTAACGTTCTGTGGGGGGATCTACAGCGTCCCTGCCTTCATGTACTTATCAATGATTCTTCTCAGTGTGAAGCAGCTCTCTGTCGGGTGCTGGATCTTTCGATGAACCTGACAATACCTAGGATCCGCCTTCGTTGCGTCATCGGGTTCTTCCGCCGGAACGCCTTTTGGTAGGTAGACCGTTCCACCTTGGACCATGGTGTTATAACAGCTCACCGCCTCTTCTATCGTGCACGGTAACGGTTGTGGGTCTTCTCTATCCCTTCCGAACTTCCTTTTATTGTCCTTCTTCGCCACCTTACCCCATCTATTCGTTCGGTGTATCCCACTCGTGGGGGTTGAGGCCTTCCTCCCCCAGGTTGTATCGGCTGCCTGAATATCATAGGCACCGCCACCGGGTTTGGTCGTATGACCAATGAGATGTTCCTTGCAGATTTTAAGAACGCCGAAAAAGTTCCCTCGCGCGTCTCATTGATAAGATGGCAAATGTACTCCGGGAGTAGTCCTTCGACACAGATTTGTAATAGTTTAGACTCCTTGGCCTCCTCTCTCACATCCAGAGACCTTTCCCTAAACCTCCGAACGTATGCCACCACGTCTTCTCCTGGTCGTTGCTTCTCTCTCCCTAGTTGGGTCAGAGTGAATTCATCCTCTGCTAGAAAGAACTTTTGGACAAACAGCACATGCATCTCTTCCCACGTGGAAACACTCATAGGGGCCAAACGAGAATACCACGTGTATGCTTTATCAGTTAGGGATTTGGAAAACTCCCTCAACCTGAGCTTCTTGTTGTTGCAATGCGCCCCCAAGTGCTCAATAAAACATTTAATGTGCTCTTTCGGATTCCCACCCTTCCCTGTGTATTTTTCAAAGATGGGGGGAATATAATCCCTCGGGTAAGGCTCATTGTTGTATTCCTGAGGATAAGGTGTCCTAAAGTCATCATAGACTGAAGCTACCTCGCCTATAGACTGTGAGGAAGCCTGCATGAACTTCAACATCTCCTTTTGCATTTCTCTCCTCATTTCCTCCATGGGCGATGGGGCAACAACCAATGGGGGTGTTGGCTGAATGACCGTTACAGTTGGAGCCATCGTTACAGATGGCGCCGTTGATACTCCGGAGATTCCCACCGCCGGATTCACGATGGAGGGTATGCTTGCCGGGGCTGCTCCCGTTGTACCTGCGCCTGGTGGAACGGTTGGAGCTGCCCCTGGTGTTACGAAGGAATTGGCTTCGAGTCCTCCCATCACCGTTGAAGCTGCAGGAGTTTTCAAAAACTCATAGAACCTGCTCATGAGGAGGGTCATCTGGGCAGGTCCCAGCCCAGCGCTCGTGGAAGCCTGCGTCACTCCTTGAGCGCCTGTTGTTGTCTGAACTGGAGGCACTTCTATTCGAGGAGCTCCACTCCTTAAAGCCTCCAATTCTACCACTGCTTGCTCTTCACTGTGTTGGATATCATCAAAGTTGAGCCTTCGATTAACGTTATCTTACGCCATACTCCTTCCTTAAAAGAATGCCTCCCCAGCGGAGTCGCCAAATGTAAGAGGGTGGTTTAGATAAGATGGAGGCGTAACCCCTTTTGAGTATGGTGATGACAAGGTTAATTAGTAAACACTAGTGATTTAGCCACAAGACACAAAGAACAGTTTGGAACGTATGAAACCCAGCTTAAACCCACAAATCTCTCGTGTATAACTCACAATATAATAAAGAACTCAGAAATAACTTAGCTAGAGGGAGAGAGAAGTAAGCATCCTAGATACACCTTAGTAGGCAGGTAAAAAGACACACACACCGAAAAGGTATTCTTCAAGGATTTCTGTCAAGTTATTAAAGCTCCCTAATAAATGACAAATGGTGGGTGGAAGAACTCTCTGGTTTTTCAATAACTCTTTCTCTAGTAATAATTTCTCAAAATCTTAGAAGAATATCTCCAAAAGAACTCTTTTTAGAACTTTTTGATCGATCCCCTTCCTTGGAGGTGGTTGGGGCCTTAAATAGCCCCCACACCACCCCCGAGGCAGCTAAGTCATTAATGCCTGTGAAAGACCTCCCTCATACCTTATGTCACCAGCATTAAATACCTGATGCACTAGTTGTCTTTACGTCATAAACATTAAATGCCAAGACATGCCTTTTGCCTAACCACTGTGTGTCAGGGGGCTGTTGCCACAGAGGTTGCTTACCAACCGTCTGACAGCCCCAAATACCACGGTGGTTTACTCAAGTGCAGACTTGACGTTGTCTAGCTGGCTAGTGACATCACCTACAGTAGATGGGACATAAAGTAGAGGGCTGTTTGGTTCACAGCAAAGCTCCCGATGGAACTCGAAGCTACTTTGCTCTAGGTTCCACGGTGAAGATCTTTCGGTGTTTTACCAGGTGTATCTAAGATGGTCAGGACAAGCCTCAACGGTGCCCCACTTCTCAATCCTCCAAACCAAGTCCCTCTAAAGTTCCCACGGTGAGGTTGTTCGATAGAACATGAAAGCTCTCCCAGGCCCTGCCAAGCCTGGTCTCTCGCGAGTACCGTTCGACCTCACACCCATTCATTATTCTCGTTAAAACATTACAGTCGTTACAACTCGTAGTCAATATAAACAAAGCTATAATATGACAAAGTAACAATAAGCTAAAGTACGAGTTTCCACGCCAAGCTTCCACGCTGAGCTACCTCGCTGAGCTTATCCTCAGAACACTTTTGCTAATTGGTGGATTATCCCTAATCCCAGGATTACCTTCAGGCCCCCTCTACAACTTGATAAGCATTGTTATTGTCCGAAGTAGAAAACTATTATAATGATGAATGCTGTTGTTATTTTGTCCTGTTATATATTTCAAGATGTGTGAGAGCCCGAGGGTTAGAATAATTTTAGTATTTATTAACGTAGATCTTTTTAAGATGTTAATTACATTGGACAGTTACTGTATGATACATTATGTCATATTTTGAATAAGGATGTAGAGTTCCGCATTCTTATGGAAAATTGAACAAGGTTAAAGAGTGATATTCTATATCACACTTCGAATATAGCAGTAAGTTGGGTTATAATCATACTTCAAACACATGCAAAAATTTGATCACTACCAAAATCACTCGTATCATCTTATTTATTCCACTAACACATTTTTTTATTGAAGATCTATCTTCTCATGGTGAAGGTATTAAGGTGCATCATAGGCATTTTTTTGGTCATAAACCTTGCAAGTGTTGTTGGTACTGAACTTTTGAGTCCTCTTGGATGTAACATGAATCCTTTACGTTAGAATTCTTTTGCTTTCATGATGTTAAACTAAGATTTTGTATAACTCAAGTGACTTAACTATATGTTCTTTTGGTAAAAATAAAGAATTTCATAACCGACAATCAATAATAGGATTATAAATTCACATCATTGTTTAGTATGTAACTTTATTATAATATTCACAACAAAGCATAACAATTATCAAACTTAAGGATTATGTAAGGAACTTTAGGAAACCTCCAGACCTGAAATTCCTTGCACTTAGTATTGTGGTGGAGAATTAATCATTTTAACTTGTTTATATAGAACAAGAACTCATGTTGATATTGTAAAGCATCTCAACATTTTGATATGTAATTTGTATTGAAAAATATGCATATATGTGTATGTATATGTATATGACAAGAACTCCTGTTGATTTTGTACGAGCACGTGTACATGCACACATATACGTATATGTATATGCCATGTTAAATTAAGACTCATTTACATAATAAAGACACACATATACATATATGTATATGACACATTAAATTAAAAGTCATTTACGTATTATATTAAAAAATTTATGAAAGACAGTGGACACTACCTTATGATCAGTGGCAATTTATGGTAAATATCTATTCAAATTGGAGGACTTTTTAGATTATAAACAATAAGAGTATATTATAAGCAATACTACATGCCCATGATTTATTTGTCACATTAAAGGATATCAATACAAGGCTAACACGGGGTTACTAACTCTAGGAGGGTGTGATATGGGGTTGGGATCAGAATGGCTCGAGGAATTGGGTGATGTGACATTTAACATCAGAAATCTATGCCTTATATTTTAGATGGAGGGAAAAAAGTTAGAATACATGGTATCAAAGAATAAAACCAACTCAAGATGATCGGTGCCAAAGCTTTTGAGAAGATATGAAGAAAAAGTAAGTATGGAATCACGGGTCAATTATACTCCATACAAACTACTCATTTAAGGTACAAGCTCCACATATTTTGTTTCCTTTACTTGATGAATGTGAAGATATTGTTTATGAGCTTAAAAGTATTCCACCTAAAAGATCAAAAGACCATCATATTCTACTTAAAATTGGAATTGAACCAGTGAGCAGATTTCCTCATATTAAAAAAACTGAGATGAAAAAGGTAATGAAGGAAATGTTAAATAGTAGATGTTGGAAATTAATGTTAAGTGAAGAAATTAATTATTTAATTTCAATTGTATTAAATTTTGAATTTTCCATTTATGTGGTTTTAATAACTGTGAGATAATTAATTAGGAATGTGATAAATAAAGATATTAAAAGATTGGGTAAACCTTATCCGTTAGTCACATGATGGTTAGTGGCATTAGTGGGAGACTTGAAAAGAGTCCCACCACCATTAGGATTCTGGCCCTCTTCCCCTTATAAATAGAGACCTCTACACCATCTAGAGTCATCTCAATACACACTGTTTCTAAGGAGGGAGAGAAAATCCGAAATTCTCATTATTCCTATTTTCTCACAAATATTCCGGGCACATAAGAGAGTAATTCTGAGCTATTCAAGAAGGGATTCAAAGGAAGATTTGACAGGACCATTCAAGTCACCGTATTCTAATCAATTGCAATGTATAAATGTCAGTTTTGATCATAATTATAAAGAACTTATGATTTTGTGATTACATGAAGATTAAACATCCTGAATTCATGACAAAACTATTTTTAACGTGATGTAACATTATGATTTATATATGGTTTTTATGATTGACAAAACAATATTGATTAACATGTGGTATCAGAGCTTTTAGTTTATAATCTCATGTTTTCCGTTAATGAAAACTCCTTTATAACAATTCTGATTTATGATCTTTTGTAAATCTGGAAATCTGGAATTTTTAAGCAATCTGGTAATCATACATATGGTAATTCGAATTTGTGTTATGTATGATATTAAGAACGAAATTACTGTTACAGTCCTTATCTTATGAAAACTGTCCCATTATTGTTCAACCCCTTTCCGTGTTATAAGAACCCTAATATGCCGTTAACATTATTTTATTGTTTCGAGTTGTGTAAGCATTCTGAAAAATATTTTAAGAGATCATGATAAGAAAACGAATCTGTTTTTAAGATTAATTAAGTGAAAACTGTGATTTGACGCAAAACAAATTTTAGAAGATTTTTTTTTTGCGCAGTGAATAGTATTTTTCGAAATTTTTGGTGTCCGATTGACTTAAAACTTCACATGTTGACTGGAGACGGCCAAACGATCGAATTTCACCGCCTTTGGCGGTGATGTAATGTGTTTTTCGGAAATTCGAGTCCGTTAAGGCCCTCAAAACCCCGTTTTTACCATTTTAGGAAATAATCTCGGGGCTTATAACTCTTTACAAAAAAATGATATTAACGTTCCGCAAAAAGTTTTGGGTTTCTGGCATGTTTTACTTCAATTCTAGGGTGAAAACTCATTTTTGGCAAAATTCATGAATTACGTATTTTTTACTATACCTGGGCAATTATGTTTTTTGAGGCATTTAAGCTACTATTGGTATCTTTGTAATTACTGATAGATTACGTATTATAGTTAATATTTTATGTATGATTAACTATATTTAAATTGGGATATGTAAGAAATTATTCATTTGAGTTAAGTCAAAGGCCAAATACAGGCTGAGACTGCATGTACGAATAATACACTTACATGCGTTAAAGGTTTATTCTAATGTTAGTTATAAAATTGGATTGAGGCGCAACACATGCTAATTTCTGAATTGAACAACATTAGAAAAACTTTTGTGAAAAACAAAATAGTTGACATTAAGTCCATTATTCATTTTATTAAATGTTTAGGCAACAAACACAGATACCAAAATTATGGGACCATGATAAATGAATTATAGGGTAATATATCTTTACAATCTGAGAATTATGTGATGATTAACACAGATTCCGTGATATTCAGATTGCAAATGAAATATGCCAAAATTTTTAGTCAACAATTCAATATTCGACCCTTGCAATTTTTGTTGTGTGAAAATTTAATTTGTGAACATTGTTATTAATTGCAGTTCCCCTTAACCTGTATTCGCAAGCTTAGTCATATTCCAAATTTGATGGAACTAATTTTTCTGAATGGAATGAGCAAATTGAGTTCAGCCTAGGGGTTCTCGACCTGGACATGGCAATTATGTGTGATGAACCCGCTGCTATTATTGATGCCAGTAACGAGGATGAAATTGCTGTCCATGAAGTATGGTCTCAATCCAATAGGCTGGCCCTTATGTTTATGCGAATGTGCGTTGCTGCTAACATTAAGACATCCCTACCTGAAACTACGAAAGCGAAAGAGTATTTGAACAATATTAAGGAACGCTTTCGCACTACTGATAAATCCCTTGCTGGTTAACTGATGGCTGACCTGACCACTATGAGGTTCGATGGTACTCGAACCATGAATGAGCACATTATAGAGATGACCAATCTGGCTTCTAGACTTAGAGTTTTGGGCATGACAGTGGATGAGTCTTTTCTCGTCCAATTCGTCCTAAACTCCCTACCTCCTGAGTATGGGCCTTTCCAAATCAATTACAAAACTATAAAAGATAAGTGGAATGTAAATGATTTGCAAAGCATGTTGGTACAGGAGGAAGGAAGGCTTAAGAAACATAATGGCCATGTGACTAAGGGACAGGTGGCAAATCTGACAGTCAAAGGAGCTGGTTTTAAGAAGAAGTTCGGCAAGGGCATTAAGAAAGGTCATGGGCCGTCTCATCAAGCTGAACCATCAACTGCTGATGTGAAGAAGGAAAAGAACGGCAAGTGTCACTTTTGTAAAAAGAAAGGCCATTTCCAGAGGGATTGTCATAAACGAAAGGACTGGTTTGAGAAAAAGGGTAAACCCTTTATCTATGTCTGTTTCGAATCAAACCTTATTAACGTTCCTTCAAACACTTAAGGGATTGATTCTGGTTCTTTGTGTCATGTTTCTAATTAGATGCAGGGCTTCACTTCGATCCGCAAAACAAATCCAAATGAGAATTTTCTCTACATGGGCAATAAAGCGAAGGCTAAAATAGAAGCTATTGGAGTCTTTCGACTGATTTTAAACACTGGATTTATTTTAGATTTGCAAGAAAATTTTTATGTTCCCACAGTTTCTAGGAATTTAATTTCTGTTTCCAAACTTGCTTTAGACGATTTTGCGATTGAATTTAAGTACAATGGTTTTGGTTTGATTAAAAATTCTAATAATGTTGGTTTTGGATTTTTATTAGATGGTTTATATCAATTGAATCTTGAAAAGAATTTTTCTGAAACCCTTGTGACCCTGCATCCTAATGTTGATATGAAACGTACACTTAATGATGAAAAATCTGCTTATTTGTGGCATAAAAGATTAGGGCACATATCCAGGCCGAGAATTGAAAGGCTCATTAAAGATGGAATACTCCATAACCTGGATTGGGCCAATTATGATGTATGTGTGGATTGTATTAAAGGAAAACAGACCAAACATACAAAGAAAGGAGCCATAAAAAGCACCCAACTACTTGAAATAATACATACAGACATATGTGGACCTTTTGATATTCCATCTATTGGTGGAGAAATTTTTTTCATCACCTTTATAAATGATTTTTCACGTTATTGCATTTTGTACATGTTGCATGATAAATCTCAATATATGAACGTTGTTGAAATATACATTAATGAGGTTGAGAGGCAACTAGACAAAAAGGTGAAAATTATTAGGTCTGATAGAGGTGGTGAATATTATGGTAGATATGACGAGTCAGGGCAACGCCCTGGCCCATTTGCTAAACTCCTTGAAAAATTAGGTATTTGTGCCCAATACACAATGCCAGGATCACCTTGGGAGAATGGTGTAGCTGAAAGGCGTAATCGTACCCTTATAGAAATGGTTAGAAGTATGATAAGTAGGACCCAATTGCCTACATTTTTGTGGACACATTCATTAAAGACCGCTATACACATATTAAAAAGGGTTCCTAGTAAGTCAGTTTCAAAAACCCCTTTTGAACTTTGAAAAGAATGGAAACCCGATTTAAGGTATTTACGTGTGTGGGGCTGCCCAGCGGAAGCTAGAATCTATAACCCTCATGAAAAGAAATTGGATCCTAGGACATTATCTTGTCATTTCATCGAGTATCCAAAAAAGTCGAAGGGATATAGATTCTATTGTCTAAATCATATAATTAGAATCATAGAAACTGGAAATGCTAAATTCATTGAAGAAGGTGAAGTAAGTGGGAGTATAAAAGAAAGGGAGGTAATCATTCGAGAAGACAGAGTACAAATTCCTATACCCAGAGTTCATAACATACATGTTGTTCCTAATGTAGTTGTTGAACCGGTTATTGACCCAATCAATAATAATGAACAACAAGTGAATGATCAACCAACTGAACAACCACATAATGAAACTATAACCGATGAAAATTTTGAAGCACCATAAGAAGTGCCATTAAGAAGATCTCAAAGAGAAAGGAGATCGGCAATTCCGAATGATTATGTGGTATACTTTCAAGAGATCCAATTTAACATAGGGAATATTAATGATCCAATTTCTTATGAAAAATCTATAAATAGTGATTATTCTAATAAATGGATTGATGCCATGAAAGAAGAAATAAAATCTATGAATGACAATAAAGTTTGGGAGTTGGTCGAATTGCCAGAAGGACAAAAACGAGTTGGGTGCAAGTGGATCTTTAAGACCAAACTTGACTCAGAAGGCAATATCGAACGACATAAAGCTAGACTTGTTGCCAAAGGTTTTAATCAATGAGAAGGCATTGATTATAATGAGACCTTCTCTCCAGTTTCAAAGAAGGACTCATTAAGAATCATATTAGCGTTGGTGGATCATTATGATTTGGAGTTGCACCAAATGGACATAAAAATAGCTTTTTTAAATGGGAGTTTAGAAGAAGAAGTATACATGGCACAACCACAAGGCTTCATAAAGGAAGGAAAGGAAAACATGGTCTATATGTTAAAGAAGTCAATATATGGTCTAAAGCAAGCTTCTCGTCAATGGTACATTAAGTTCCACGATACCATTACATCCATTGGGTTTAAGGAAAACACTGTTGATCGGTGTATATACCTAAAGATCAGTGGGAGTAAGTTTATGTTTTTAGTACTATATATTGATGACTTACTTATCGCCAGCAGTGATCTTGTTTTATTAAGTGAAACCAAGAAGTACCTTTCTAAAAACTTTGAAATGAAAGATTTAGGTGAGGCATCCTTCATGATCGGGATAGATCATGAGGAATGTTGGGATTATCTCAGAAAGCTTACATTAACAAAGTTTTAGAAAGATTTAGCATGCAAAGTTACAATCTTATTAATGTTCCACTCCAGAAAGGGGATAAGTTCAGCTTAAGTCAATGCCCTAGAAGTGATTTAGAAAGGGAGCACATGAAAGGCATGCCTTATGCTTCGTTCATAGGGAGCTTGCTGTATGCACAAGTCTTCACTAGACCGGATATCAGTTTTGCCGTTGAGATGCTAGGCAGATATCAAAGCAATCCGGGGATTTACCATTGGAAAGATGCAAAGAAAGTGCTGAGGTACCTGCAAGGGACCAATGATTACATGCTCAAATATCAGAAGACTGATCACCTTGATGCGATTGGTTATTCAGAGTCAGATTTTGGGGGATGCCTTGACAGTAGGAAGAGCACTTCTGGTTATGTCTTCCTTATGGCTGGAGGAGCCGTGTCATGGAAAAGTGCTAAGCAAAGCGTCATTGCATCATCTACTATGGAGGCTGAATACGTAGCTTGCTTCAAAGCTATAAATCATGGATTATGGCTGCGAAACTTTATTTCAGGACTTAGAATTTTGGGGTCAATATCTAAGCTGCTGAAAATTTATTGTGATAATGTCGCAGCAGTCTTCTTCTCGAAGAACGATAGGTATACTAAGGCTGCTAAGCATATTAAGATGAAATACCTATCAGTTAAAGAAGAAGTTCAAAAATAAAGAGTGTCAATTGATCACATTAGTACGCGTGATAACATAAAAGATCCTCTTATGAAAGAACTATCTCCGAAGACCTTTATGGAACATGTCAAAGAGATGGGTCTCGATTAGTTAGATTATGATTGCTATTTTGGCTTAGTTGTTTGACACTATTACTTGAATTCAATAAAAGTGTTTCTGATTTCTATTATTTATGTCTTTTGTGAATGCATGCATATAATTATGAATTATTGTTGACAAAAATAGACCTTATTCAAAAGGACATTATGAGGCCATTATGATACCTAATATTAAAGGCTCAGTTGAATGAAACATAGGTGTTGTGGTACATGGAAGAAACCATGCTCTTGAATAGCATGGAACCACCATGAATCGCATCCGTGAATCATTTGATTTAGCAAACTAAATTTATCAATGATTGTGCACCTTATGATACCTAATTTAATTATACGAATTATTAAGACCAAGTGGAAAACTGTTGGAAATTAATGTTAAGTGACGAAATTAATTATTTAATTTCAATTGTATTAAATTCGGAATTTCCCATTTATGTGGTTTTAATAAATGTCAGATAATTAATTAGGAATGTGATAAATAAAGATATTAAAGGATTGGGTAAACCTTATCCGTTAGTCACATAATGGTTAGTGGCATTAGTGGGAGACTTGAAAAGAGTCCCACCACCACTAGGATTCCGACCCCTTATAAATAGAGACCTCTACACCATCTAGAGTCATCTCAATACACACTGTTTCTAAGAAGTGAGAGAAAATCCGAAATTCTCATTATTCCTACTTTCTCACAAATATTCCGGGCACATAAAAGAGTAATTCCGGGCTATTCAAGAAGGGATTCAAAGAAAGACTTGACAGGAGCATTCAAGTCACCTTATTCCAATCAATTGCAATGGATAAATGTTAGTTTTGATCATAGTTATAAAAAACTTATGATTTTGTGATTACATGAAGATTAAACATCCTGGATTCATGACAAAACTGTTTTTAACGTGATGTAACATTATGGTTTATATCTGGTTTTTATGATTGACAAAACAATATTGATTAATAATAGACTCATTAATCCCTCTTGTAGTCCATTTTCATCACCTGTACTATCTGTAAAAAAAGATAAATCTTAGAGAATGTGTGTAGACTATAGAGTTGAATAACCTTACCATCAAGGATAAGTTTTTTTTATTCCTGTTATATAGGAACTATTATATGAATTGCATGGGCCTACTGTATTTTTGAAACTAGATCTCAAGTCAGGATACCATCAAATCCGAGTATGTCAACTTGATATTTCAAAGACAATATTTATAACTCATTATGGCCAATATGAGTTATAACTCATGATGGCCACTATGAGTTCTTGGTAATGCCCTTTGGACTTACAAATATCCCTACTTCTTTTTAGTCTCTAATGATTGTTGTTTTTAAGTAAAATTTGAAAAAAAAATAATATTTGTATTTTTTAATAACATTTTATTCTACAACTCTTTTATGAATGAACACATGTATCATTTAAGGCCCACGTTGGATATCCTAGGACAGTAAAACTTGTATGTAAAAAAGAGCAATTGTTTCTTTTGTCAACCTCAATTAGAGTTTCGTGGACACATTATTTCGAAGTATAGAGTAACTATTGATTAATCAAAAGGGGAAGTAATGAAATCATGGCGAATACCTAAGTTAATCAAGTCTCTTAAAAGGTTTTTGGGACTAACTGGTTATTATAAAATGTTTATACATAACCACAGACTCATTAGTAGGCCCATAACTCAAATGCTAAGGAAGGAACAATTCAAATGGACCCCTTGGGCAATAAATGCATTCAACAAACTCAAAAAAGCAATAGTGAAACCCTGTATTGGTCTTACCTAACTTCAAGAAAGCCTTCATCATTGAAATTGATGCTAGTAATAAAGGTCTTGGTGTTGTATGTATACAAGAAGGCAGACCCTCGGTTTATGTCAACAATGTCTTACTTGCAAGAAAAAAGGCTTGTCTACTTATGAGAAGGAGCTATGGGTTATTGTGTTCGTGGTGAAAAAGTGGAGAACTTACTTATATGGGCATCATTTTATCATCGTCAAAGTCTGAAAAATCTCTTGGAATAAAATTTGTTTATAATGCTCCAAGAAAAGTGGTTAACTAAGCTTCTTGGGTGCGATTACACCATTATGTACAAAAAAGGTAGAAGATAAAGTGGTTGATGCCCTATTTAAAATATGTGGGGAAGAAAGTTGTGCTTACATATCCATAATATAATCTAGTTAGTTGGAGGAAATACACACAAGTTTAATCAATGGTGCAAAAGTTGCTCGTGAAACTAATAAGTAAACTAATAAAGACAGTTGGATATACACTAACTAATGGAATTATAAGACATCAAGTCAGATTGTACGCGGGCTCTAATGGTGAGTTAAGATATCTCGTGATGCAAGTTTTACATGACACACCTACTGGGGGCATGATGGAGTCAAAGATACCTTTCATGATGTTAAGTTGAGATTTTGTATTACTCGAGTGGCTTAATTATATGTTTTTTTTTAAATTTAAAAAAGAAGAATTTCGTAACTGACAATCAATAATAGGATTATAAATCACATCAATGCTTAGGATGTATCTCCATTATAATATTCAATAAATCATAGCAATTATCAAATTTAAGGATCATGTAAGGAGCTTTAGGAAACCACCAGACCTAAATCCCTTGCACTTGATATTGTGCTGGAGAATTAATCATTTTCACCTCTTTATATAGAACAAGAAAACCATCATTTTAAGCTGTTCATCTAAATATATATGCGTGAAAAAGCTTTGTGTTACAAGATTAGATGATTGAGTGTTTGATCATAGCCGTGTCTTTGAACAATGGTGGCAACATAATACAAATGTAACAATAGAACCACAAAATCAACCTTAATATTGAATGAAACTATCCGATCCCCATGCATCCACCTAACAAGTGTCTTGAAATTTGAGGAGGTAACTAATGTTCCCTTTGGGTATAATCTTAGAAAATTGTTGTGTAAACCTAAAAAGTGAAAAGAAAAGCTTGGCATCAGCCACCAGAGAAGAAAGGTAACTTCAATAAACATTCAATACCTAACAACATCAGTTTCATACCATGCTGCAGCCTTATCGATTGCTTTTTCACTCACATGAAGGCGTCTAAATTTATCAACTCCTATTGCTAATGCATGCTTCAATCCATTATTTTGTTTCCTGGCATGGATCATACTTAATTTCCTGTATTCATGTCCCCTCAGGCTAATATGATTTCTAGTGGTAGACATCGACTTCTTCATCATCCTACCCATTGAATTTATTAATTTTGATCACTATCTCTTTCAATACATTGTTTGGTCTCAGAATGAATAACAATAAATCAATTGTATTTAGATGCCCCAACTTGATAAATTTTTGGTTGTAGACAGGGTTTTCTTCAGTGTCCTAATCACTCTCACTTTACTATAAAGTTATAAAATAAATTTTAACAAAATTGCCAAACATTTAAACTGTGCATTTTTGCAAGAAACTCTCTAAAATTATTTGTAATGTGAACCCATTATGGGACTATTTAACAATACTTATTTAAAAAGTTTAAGGAGGTTCTTTGGGGTTTACCATAAAATTATTTTCTTAGTTCACCCTGTCATCAACTTCCATTTCAGTTGTGAAGTTTGATGCCTCCTTCACTAACAAACTTGATTAGGCATAAATTCTTCAAATTTATTCCTGTAATTTAGAGGCTTTTATCACCTCGTATGATGTAAATTATGTTGATTTATCTCATATATTCTCTATTGACATCTTCCATCGAGTGCATCGAGTTTCGAGTATTTCGCTTACATTTTACACATATTTTATATAAGTGATGAAAAGAAAAAAAACTCAAACTCAAGAAAGAAACAAGTGAAGGAAAGTCAAGGGTAAAACAATAACTTTAGATCAGAAAGTTAGACATGAAGCTTGAGGAAGTTGAAGACTTCGAGTCCACAAGCACGTAGGAAGAAATGATATCCAAATTCGAGTCTCGATTGAAAAGTTACGAAGTTTTAAAGTTGAGAAGCAATCAAGGGAAAATTAAGGAAAAAAATCCCAGCCGAACCGAATCGATAGACAAAGAAACGGATCAGTACCTAGTACTGGAAGGTGCAAACTGAACCGATGAAAAATAATTCAGACCGATCTAGCACTCTATAAAGCACCGGACCAGTTTGACTCATTAAAGAAGCCAAAATCGGATCGGTTCGGAGAGGCGAAATTTCTATTTTTTATTCTAAAAGTTAGAGTTGTGCAAGGTTGAAACACTTAATAAAACACGATAGACATATCTTAGGGTATGACCAGACATTGCAAGCACAATTTTTACATAGTTTTTGGGGATTCTTGAAGGCAAGAACCTTAGGATTGTTTAGCTTCAACAATTTGTTCCTCTTTTGGCATTGAATTAAAGGTTTTTCTTCAAGACAAGTAAAGTTTAATATTGTTGTTTTGTTTCTCTCTTTGGTAATTCATTGTATCTTTGATAAGATATACTCATACATGTTTAAATCTAAGTTCATCATGATTCTCATTACATGCAACATAGAAATCATCTTTTTTAGCACTTACATCATGTCCAGCTAGATTTTCAAAGGTTGGGATGCATGAACCCAACCCTAAATGGTTCGCACGGATATAAAAATGCGTTCTTGAATTAAATAATTAGTTAGAACGTGTCATATAGTTAATACAAACCTCGTAGGACTTTTAACCTTGGCTGCCGTAGGTAACCGGGGTGTTTAAGAGTGCGACGCGCATATTGACCATCTCCTCACGTACTTTATTTGGTTTCTTGATTTCATATCGTGCGGGTTCATCACTTCATATGTGTAATTCTTGAAAGGAATAAAATCTGTCCTTAATTAATTGTTTAATTCTCGACTACCTTTGTATCCGGTGAATTCATAAAGGGTTGGGGGGATTGTATTCCGACCTTGCTTCTCTTTCATAGTTATCAATTCGTAGTTTATTAATTCTTGCATGCCTAGTTAAATAGTAGTTTAATTTTAATCGTTTTAGTTGATAAATATAATAATAAAAATTCATCATCTTTTGTTTCCTTTATCTGAGTCAGTTGTAATGTTACGCGTCTTCCCTATTCGTCGTTATGTATATACGTCTTAGTCCTTGTGTTCGATACTTGGTTTACTGGGATATTATTTGAGCGACCAATTTACACTTGAACTGTAATTAGCACGCCCTAGAGACACATTTTGAGTCGCATCAAGTTTTCGGCGCCGTTGTCGGGGATTAAGTAGACTTTTAAGTTAGGTTGAGTTAATCTAAAATTAGACTCTAATTATTGAAAAGCCCCCCAAAACTATAAAACCCAAAATAAAAAAAAAATCCCAAAAGATAGAACATCTCTCAATGTCCTTTTGTGTAAAATCCTCACCAAACTCCTCAATCTACCCCGACTAGAATTCATGAGAATCCTATAGTCGAGTACAATACCGATAGCCCACACACTCCAAACGCTCCTCAATTTTGGGTTCCACCTCGTACATCGCCTAACTCTATCACAAGTCACACATTGAGTCACACTCCGAGCATGTTGAGTGATGAATTCGAATCAATTGGAGGGAGAGCCATGTCGAATAACGCTAGTTTTGGTACGGGTGAGGGTGAAATACTGTATCGTCCCATGAGAGAACTCCTATATCCCGAGCGAACTATAACTCAGGGATGCATTTTACTTCCGTATAATGCGGGATAATTTCACTTTCGCAATGGGATGATCCATATCCTTCCCACTTTTCATGGGATGGATTTGGAAAAGCCTTACCTCCACATTCGTGGGTTCGAAGAGGTATGCGTTACCTTTAGCGATCAAGGTTGCACAAAAGATGTTGTTTGCCTCAAACTTTTTCCTTTATCTTTGAAGGATAAAGCAAAGACATGGCTATGGTCTTTATCACCAAACTCAATTGGATCATGGATTGAAATTCAATCCAAATTTCTTTTAAAGTTCTTTCCCTAACATTGAAAAAATTCCATCAAAGCTCAAATTCAAACATTTCGACAACAAGAATATGAGCCATTTGATCGATATTACGAACTATTCAACGAGCTAGTTGGTATATGCCCACATCATGGTTTTGATAAGTATCGTCTCATATCTTTCTTTCACTAAGGTCTAAGCATATCTTCTAAACAACTCGTTGGGACAATGTGCGAGAGACCATTTTGGGAATTAGATGAAAGCGATGCAGATTCCCACCTTAAGTTTGTCAACGAGACAACTCAAGCGTGGGACACATCCGATCCTAACACCTAAAACCGAGTTCAACAAACTCCCACCGCTCCTTTAGCATCTGGTCTTTATCACGTGGGAGACGTAGTTAGATCAAGGCTAAGAGAACCAATCGGATCCACCCGAGCAATGAAACAAAAGGTGTGTGCTATTTGTGAGGTGGACCATTTAATGAAGGAATTCCCGACAATGCCCGTCTACAAAGTAATGCTACATGAGAAAGTGGATGCGATAGGAGGATTTAAGGGTAATTTCAATGCCCTGCATGGAAATTCTTACAACCCTTCTGGAAAAACCATCACGGTTTTTGCTACGGGCAACAACATGCTCCGTTGAATCCTAATTCACACGTTATCGCACCTCCACCTCCACATTTTCAACAAGCACCACATATGTAAGCACCACCTCCCGCACCATATATCACCCCCCATGGAGAAATTTCGAGGATGATGTGAACCAATTCATCAATGATCAAAATGCAACCAATGCTTAAAATGCTCGCATGTTTGCCTAAATGAATGAAAACATCTCAAGGTTGTAATCATCATTGAGTATCCAAGAAAAGTGTAAGTTTTTGGCTCAAGGCCAAAGACCTCCTTAAGGTCAAACTAGTGTTATCTCTACATCCAATGACCATCAAGAGAAATGTCAAACCATCACCACTCTAAGTAGTGGGAGAGTTGTTGATTTATCACCTCCTCCACATGACACACCTCAAGACAAGGAGGTTTTGCTCGGCACGAAAGAGGCCTAAGATGCCCTTGAGCCTAAAGTCATAGTGAAACCACCCACCGCCGTGCCTTTCCCTCAAAGGTTGGTTCCTTCCCCAAAAGGAATCCCCCAGGATGATATGCTAGACAGCTTTAGGCAAGCAATGCTGAATTTACATTTTCTCGATGCCATAAAGCAAATTCCCGCCTATGCTAAAGTCCTTAAGAATTTATTGATGGTGAAAAGAAGGATAAAGGCGAAAAATAATGTCTTCCTAGCAAAAAATGTGAGCTCCGTTCTACTTAATAACCTCCCACCCAAGTTTAAATATCCGGGTGCACCTACCTATCGTGTATCATTAGAGAGAACCGAATAGAAAAATTCTTACTTGATTTAGGGGTGAGTGTCAACATCCTTACCTACTCCATATATAAGCAACTCTATTTGGGGGACCTCAATTCAAAATCGATCACTCTTCAACTCACGGATCGTACCGTGAAGATCCACGAGGCATTGTTGAGGATGTGATAGTCCAAGTTGACACCTTATACTTCTCGATAGATTTTGTTATTTGGGACACGGAACCCTCCATGACCTCGAGTAATTGTGTTCCCATCATACTTGGTTTCCCATTCTTAGCTACGGTTAACGCATTAATCAATGCTCGTAATGGGCGAATGCAACTCACTTTCGGGAATATGACCCTAGAAACAAATATCTTCAATATCACTAGGCAAGTGGATGAGGAAGACGAGTTTTATGCGGAACATCTTATCGAGGAGATAGTAGAGGAGAAAATTGATGGAAATATCGGTGGAGATGACTTAGGAGCGTGTCTTGTATCGAGTATTGAGATTGACGGGATGTACACCGACTTCGGGAGGGAGGTGGAGGAGTTGAGAGCGATATTAGACGAGAGCGCGTTGGATGAGGGCTTAAGAGATGTAAATTAGGTTTCTAGATTCGAGGAGTTACCACCGAGGGAGTCGTGCACGACCCTTCTCCGTTGAAAAATTTCCTACACTCGAATTAAAGAAACTACCCTCCAATGTAAAATATGCTTATATGGGAGAGGATGAGACATTTACCTTTGTTGTATCCTCTAGAGATTTTGAGGAAGCACCGAAGTGATTTTGGTTGGAGTATTGCGGATTTGAAAGGTATAAGTCCCTTGATTTGTACCCATAAAATCCACCTCGAGGAGGACGTGAAGCCTTCTAGGGAGATGCAAAGGCGATTGAACCCCACTATGAAAGACGTAGTGGGAGCAGAGATCATTAATCTATTGGATACATTTATTATTTACCTAATATCGGATAGAAAATGGGCGTGTCCTATACATGTCGTCCCGAAGAATTCGAGAATGATTGTGGTCGAGAATGCCAAAGGTGAGTTAATTCCCCAACGTACCACCACCGGGTGGCGCGTTTGCATTGATTACCGAAAACTAAATGCGGGCACTAGAAAATATCATTTCCCCTTACCATTCATTGACCAAATGCTAGAGAGAGTAGTGGGACACCTATACTATTGCTTCCTTGACGGTTATTTCGGATATAACCAAATCGAGGTAGATGTGCTTGATCAAGAAAATATGACTTTTACATGTCCCTTTGGCATGTTTGCCTATAAATGTATTCCATTTGGATTATGTAATAAGCCCGCGACCTTTCAAAGGCGCATGCTTAGTATCTTTAGCGACATGGTTGAAAGAGGTCTTGAGGTCTTTATGGATGACTTTAGCATTTTTGGCCCCTTTTTTTACCTTTGTCTAGATAATCTTGAAAAAGTGCTAGTCCGGTGTGTGAAAAAGAGCTTGGTAATAAATTGGGAGAAGTGCCATTTTATGGTTATCAAAGAAATAGTTCTTGGACACATAGTTTTTTCCAAAGGAATTGAGATTGATAGGGAAAAAATAGACGTCATAGTCAAGCTTCCCCCATCTAAATCGCTAAAGGATGTGCGCTCTTTATTGGGTCATGCGGGTTTCTATAGAAGGTTTATTAAGGATTTTAGTGCCATTGCTAGACCCTTGAGTAACCTGTTATGAAGGATGCCCCATTTGAGTGGAATGAAGAATGCCAAAGTGCTTTTGATAAATTAAAAAGCATGCTTATTTCCGCCCCTATTATGCAAGCTCCGAATTGGTCCCTTCCATTCGAGATTATGTGTGATGCGAGTGATGTTGCAAAGGGGATGTTTTGGGCAAAAAAAATACAAGAAAGCCCATGTCATCTACTACGCTATCCGGACGGTAATCGGTACGGAACTCAATTACTCCACCATAGAGAAAGAAATGCTAATGATAGTTTTTGCCCCAGATAAATTTCGCTCTTACCTCATCGGTTCGCCAATCACTTGTTTTACCGAGCACGCGGCACTTAAATATATCCTTTCCAAAAAGGATGCTAAACCACACCTCATAAGGTGGATCCTACTCCTACAAGAGTTCAATCTCTCCATAAAAGACAAGAAAGGAGTAGAAAAAGTCATTGCCGACCATTTGTCCCGAATTTCATCCGACGTGCCTAGTGATCCCATAACCATATATGAATATTTTCCGGATGAGCAATTATTTGCCACTTCTTATCTCCCATGGCTTGGGGATATAATTAACTACCTTGTCACGGGATCCATTCCTTTCGATTGGACACCGCAAGAGAGAAAGAAGTTCCTTACTTGGTCGCACATGTTCTTTTATAATGATCCATATTTATTCAAATATTGTGCGGACCAAATCATCCGATATTTCGAGTGTCATCCACTTTTGTCATACAGAATCTGTATCGGATGACGAGATTTCGAGTGTCATCCACTTTTTTCATACGAAATCATGTGGAGGCTATTTTTTGACGAAAAAGATGACCTCTAATATTCTTCAAAACGGTTTCTATTGGCCCACAATTTTTCGAGATGTAAATGCGTATTGCGAATCTTGTGATAGATGTCAAAGGATGGGAACCATCACCCGACGAGACATGATGCCATTAACCCCCATACTTATCATTGAGATTTTTAATTGTTGAATTATTGAATTCATGGTATCTTTTACACCCTCCTTCGGTTTCTTATACATCCCAGTCGCGATAGACTATGTGTCAAAATGGGTTGAGGCCATAGCTATAAAGACTAATGACAATAAGGTAGTGATTAAGTTCTTACAAGAACACATACTTTCTTGCTTCGAAGCTCCGAAAGTAATCATTAGTGATAACAACACACACTTCTGTAATTGGCCATTTGAAAAACTAATGAGAAAGTATGGAGTCGTCCAAAAGGGTGGGAAGACTTATCACCCCCAAACTAATGGGCAAGTTGAGCTAGCGAATCGTGAAATCAAGAACATTCTTGAAAAGACAATTGATCCTAATCGGAAAGATTGGTCCCTCCGATTGAACGATTTACTATCAGCTTCTCGTACCGCTTACAAGAACCCCATCGAAGTGTCCCCCTTTCGCTTAGTGTATGGAAAGCCTTGCAATCTCCCCCGTGGAGTTAGAACACAAAGCTTATTGGGAAATCAAGAGGTTGAACTATAATTTGGACAAAGACGGTGAAGCTCGCAAGCTTCAATTGAATGAGTTGGAAGGGATGCGCAATGATGTATATGAGAATGCCAAGATATCCAAATATAGGATAAAACTCACACATGTTAAAATCATCCAACATAAAGAGTTTCATTCGGGATAAAAAGTGCTTCTTTACAACTCCCGCCTACATTTGTTTTTTGGTAAATTACGTTCATGGTGGACATGCCCATTCATAATGAAAGAAGTGTTCCCCCACGGAGCCGTTGAATTGGAAGATCCAAAGGGTGGAGACACATTCAAAGTTAATGGACAACGCCTAAAGCAATATTTAGAGGTGTGGGTTGAAGAATCCGACACCATTCGGTTATCGGACCCCGTTTACGAGGTTAAATGAGAGTGAAACGAGAGGTCATTGTCCCCCCGACGCGTATGTGGTGATTATTGTGTACATTATTAGTTTTAAGTTAGGGTCGTTAGAGGTCGTAAGATGCAATTTCGTAGGGAGATGAATGCCAAGGAATAGAACGAGAGAGTGTAGAGTGTTTCGAGTGGAGTTGGTGTGAATTTTGCAGCTAAATCATAGGTAGGAACATTTTTGGAAGGGTCCGAAAAATAGAGTGAGAAGAAGCCCACACTTAGTGAATTTAGGAGAAGAAAATAGGAGACTATAACAGTGTCTCGAACCGGTTTGGTCCCATAACCATCGGTTCGGTTCGCTACTGTGGATGATTAAAATGAAAAAGAACCGGACTGGTTCGCACCAGAACTCGGACTGGTTCGACGGTCTGCAAAATTCTGCTCCTTCCCAATGTTCATCCTCCTTTCCCTCCAAATTTGTCTTCCTTCCATTTCCTATCCATTCATCCCTCCCTAATTCATCCCTCATTCCCCTCTATTTCATTTCCCTCAAAATTCCAACCCTCGCACCACATCCTCAGCTATAAATTCACCTCCCATCCTCCATATTTCTCCACACCTCCAAATTCTTCTTCTTAATCTCATACTCTTTCTTTTCAGAATTCTCAAGACTCCTCCCATGGCCGCTAGAGCAGCTCGAGCACTTTCCATAAAATATGACTCCACCAACATCCTTCTCGATGACAACAATGAGTTTCGCTCCCGCCAAGAAAGAAGATGATGCGAAGATTTCTTCTCTCCATCCCGCTCAATGCATATTGAGCGCCAAGTCAAATTGGCTGAACTTCGGCAATCGGTTACCAATCTATTTCACCCGAGGGGAAGGTTTCGGTTTTTCGGGGAGCCACATCCCGTCGTTTAGGAGGACGAGGTGTGATCTTTCTATGGCACTCTCGTCCACACGGGTGAATTCAAGGCCGAGACATATGTAGATGAGATGCGCATTTCCTTCTCACTCGAAATCATAATCCAAAAATTGCGAGCCATGGATGTTATAAGCCTAAACCGATACGACTACCCCACTAATGTCGTGCCAATTTCAAAAGTTGGGTGCATCCTCAACCTTGATCCCTAACATGAGTGGAATCAAGAGACTTTTCCTGTGGGGAGCCTTGCTGAAAAAGCCTGCATCGACTTCCACATCGTCTGTGCCAATATTCTCCAAACATCAAACGACTCGGCGATGATCCCTCGCCAAGCCAATCTTTTGTACCACCTTTTCGATCCCTGTGCCACTATCCATCTTGCATATATTTTATACGCCGACATTCTTCATGCGTGTATGGATCATAAAGGTAAGGCATCCCTTCCATATCCCCATTCATCATAGGCATCCTCGCCAACGCCGGTATTGCCACCCCGAGCCTTTCCCCGCCTTCCAAAGTCCATTGGGCAAGAATCCCGCACACGAAGTGAATGACTAAGGGAGGTGATACAAGTTGTGGTGAACGTGGATGTTGAGATGGGAGAGGATGAGCCTGAGTACAATGAGGAAGAGGAGTCCAATTATGAGTCGGTGGGAGAGGATCTCACTCGTCCTGTTGAGAATTTAGAGACGAGTTTCCAAGAGTTTTTGAGGGATTATCGGGCGAACCAAGAGGCCTATCTTCGAGACAAAGGCATGATGGTTCTCCTTCAAACCGAGATGTACAAGTTTCATGTGAGTGAGGGTGTGCCAACCTCCACTTACTTTCATGATACGTATGACCCCAATGCTCCCGGAACCTCTCATCCACTCCCACAATAGGACCTGTTTTGGTGTTGCGTTGTTTGGTATTCCTTATGTAGTTCGTTGTCTTTTTGGTGCTTTATTGTCTTATCTTGTCACAACGAGCTATGTATTTCTCTCTTTATTTCTTGTAATCCTTGGTTATTAATACAAAAATTGCATTTTTC
Organism: Sambucus nigra; assembly: GCA_949130495.1. Taxonomy (NCBI): domain Eukaryota; kingdom Viridiplantae; phylum Streptophyta; class Magnoliopsida; order Dipsacales; family Adoxaceae; genus Sambucus; species Sambucus nigra. The sequence goes on along the minus strand of OX422208.1, from coordinate 190,165,678 downwards.
CCTTTATTTATTTTTACTCACTCTTCTCTTTTGTTTGGATTTTTAGTCATTGTTTGCATGAGGACATTGCAAAAGTCTAAGTTGTGGGGGGGGGGGGGGGGGGGGGGGGGTTACACGTATGTTTAAAAAATTTCATAAATTTCAAAATGCCCAAAAAATTAGAAAATTTCAAAAATTTCAAAAAGTCAAAAATATTTTTTTCACCAAAATAAATAAAAATTGAAATTTAAAAACTTCGAAAATGTTACTAAAATTATGTTTGAAGTCTCAAATTGTAAAAATTAAATTCACAAAGCCAAAATTGACCAAAGATAGAATTTGAGCGAAAATTGACGACTTGACGAATAAGTGTGGAGATTAATTAACCCGGTGAGATTTCGAGCCTATCATTTTTGTGAGTTATTAAATCAATTCGAGTTAAAATTAACTCAAAGTTCAATTTTGCTATAAAAAAGTCGTTGAGGATCTCTATTCCTTTGCTTTGATCGGTTATGGGAAGTGTGTGTGATGTTGCCTTAAAAAGCGAGCTAAAATATCTTTAAATTAAATGATTCTCGAGATGCATATGGTAAAATAATTAGCAATTTGGACAATGGGGGCCCTCGTTTGTTTACCTAAAAATATTAGCTATAAAAAGTTATGAAAAATTATCCCCTGCAACCCAATTTGAGCCTAATAAATTTTTTTCCTTTTCATTTGTAACCCGAAAAACTAATTGACCCGGAATTGTGAAAATTGAAAATTTAGAAATTTAATCCAAAATGTGTAATAAAAAGGGGCAAGAAAAAAAAATGAATAAAAGAAAAATGCTCAACAAAAATTACAAGAAAAGAAAAATGTGAAAAAAAGAAAAAGAAAATGAGCAAAAGCCCGAAGAAGCACTAATGGATATCATATAGACATTTTCCAATTTCGACTTTCCCAACCAATCCCATTTTACTCAATACACCTTATCACCCGATAAAGTACTAACCGAGTACGGATAACGAAATTGATCATCGCGTGGAGAGATAAAATGTGAAAAGATAATAAGAGAGATCAATTGGTGTGAATAAGAGGCAATGTTTCCCATTTTCCAATAACCGTGTTCCGATGAAGATATCTTTTCACCATAAAAAATTTATCTTTCAAATTTGTGCGCGTGAATTTGTTTTCCATTATTTTTACTCTTTATATCATGCATATCGAGAGAAATAGCCATATTCCGAGCTATTCATTTGAGAGAGCATCCCATGAAATTTTGAAATCAAAATAAATTTTCAGATAGTAACGTAATGATCAATCGGTGGAAATTTGCGGTTTAATTTTTGGCTTTGCATACACACATAACGAATTGAGACTTTTGAATATAAATTTATGATGATCGTTTTTGTGGAGTTTAAATTGTACAATTTTTGAGTATTTTGAGCATTCTTTGAGTGGAAAATAAATTTTGTGGGTATACTCACTGAACGAGACATCACTTGTCCTACTAGGGTAACCTAGTGGTTTAAAGGTTTGTTGCATATAATAAATTCAATCTCTTTCCCACGAAAGAGGTTTTTTATCCTAATAACTTGTTTGCTAAGTGTATTGACCTTCCTTTGATTCTTTTACATTGCTCGGGACGATCAAAGTTCTAAGTTAGTGGGGTTTGATTAGGCATAAATTCATCATATTTATCCTCGTAATTTAGAGGCTTTTATCACCTCGTACGATGTGAATTGTGTTGATTTATCTCATATATTTGCTACTGATATCTTCCATCGAGTGCATCGAGTTTTGGGTATTTCGCTTACATTTTGCAGATATTTACACAAGTGATGAAAGAAAAAAATCTCAAACTCAAGAGAGAAACAAGTGAAGCAAAGTCAAGGGAAAAATAGTAACTTTACACCAGGAAGTCTGATATAGAACCTGAGTAAAGTTGAAGACTTTGAGTCCACAAGAACATAGGAAGAAACGACATCGAAATTCGAGTCCCGGTTGAAAAGCTATGAAGTTTCAAAGTTGAGAAGAAATCAAGGGAAAATCAAGGAAAAAAATCCCAGCCGAACCGAACCGATAGACAAAGAAGCAGACCGGTCCCCAACACTAAAAGGTGCAAATAGAGCCGATGAAAAAGAATCTAGACCGATCCCGGACTTTGTAACGCACTGGATCGGTTCGACCCATTAAAGAAGCCAAAATCGAACCGGTTCGGGGAGGCAAATTTTTTATTTTTTATTCTAAAAGTTAGAGTTGTGCAAGGTTGAAACACTTAATAAAACGTGGTATATATATATTAGGGTATGACCAGACATTGCAAGAGCAGTTTTTACATAGTTTTTGGAGATTCTTGAAGACAAGAACCTTAGGATTGTTTATCTTCAACAATTTGTTCCTCTTTTGGCATAGAATTCAGGGTTTTTCTACAGGACAAGTAAAGTTTAATATTGTTGTTTTGTTTATCTCTTTGGTAATTCATTGTTTCTTTGATAAGAGCCACTCATACATGTTTAGATATAAGTTCATCATGATTCTCATCACATGCAACGTAGAAATCATCGTTTTTAGCACTTACGTCATGTCCGGCTAGATTTTCAAAGTTTGGGATGCATGAACCCAACCCTAAATGGTTCGCATGGATATACAAATGCGTTATTGTATTAAATAATTAGTTAGAACGTCTCATATAGTTAATACAAACATCGTAGGACTTTTAACCCCGGTTAATCGGGGTGTTTAAGAGTGCGATGCGCGTATTGACCATCTCCTCATGTACTTCATTTTGGATTCTTGATTTCATATTGTGCGGGTTCATTCCTTTATATGTGTAATGCTTGAAAGGAATAAAGTCTGTCCTGAATTAATTATTTAATTCTCCACTATTTTTGTATCCGGTGAATTCATAAGGGGTTTGGAGATTGTATTTCTACCTTGCTTCTCTTTCATAGTTATCAATCCGTAGTTTATTAATTCTTGCATGCGTAATTAAATAGTAGTTTAATTTAAATCATTTTAGTTAATAGATATAATCACAAAAATTCATCATCTTTTGTTTCCTTTATCCGAGTCAGTTGTAAGGTTATGCGTCCTCCCTATTCGTCGTTATGTGTATACGTCATAGGCCCTGTGTTCGATACCTGGTTTACTGGGATATTGCTTGAGCGATTGGTTTACACTTGAACCATAATTAACTCGCACTAGAGACACTTTTTGAGTCGCGTCAAAACTCTCTAGTGAATCCTCTTCAAAATAATCGTTTTCATATCCTTGTCTTTAAATTCCTTCGATTCAAGATAATCTTTGGGTGGTTTTGTTGATAAAGTAATATGTTGCTTGAATTTTTCAGGCGAAGGAGATTCTTTGTAGCCGTCTGACTTAGGGTAATATAGCAACTCTCTAAAATTGGGATGATCAATTAGAAGCAGAATAAAATTGGTCAAAACACAGAATTTAAATCAAAATATTTTTTTTTTCATATTTGAAATCACATAGTACAGTTAAAGCCGACCTCTATAACCTTTGCCTGTAGGCCCGATGTGAGGTGATCTTCTAAAGTAATGTTGATTATAAGGAGATTTAACCAAAGCGTGATCTTCGATAGACTTCAAGCATTTAATAAGTGGCACTCCATTGGAGTAGTTAGGGTTTAATTGTTGTTAGGAAGGTGAAACTCAACATGTTTAGGATTTAATAAAACCCATTCATATTGATTTGTTTATGATTATTGCCTTCATCGCTGAATGCTTGAACTAGTATCTTACAAAAATAATGAATATGGAAATGCGATCATACCTTCCCCGAAGAACATGAATGCCATCTTTTGTAGAATTTGACCATAAATATAATTCTATTTCCCCCCACCTCTTTCCAAAGACTTTATAATTGGAATCTCATTACAATCACTGCTCAGTTGGTATATTGATAAGTAGGAATTGTGACCTGTATACATAAAATAATGTTACAATGGGGCAATCATATAATGGCGTAACTGTAATGATACAAGTTGTCAATCATATCTCCCAAATAATTTCATATCAAACATAAAACTCACAACTCATGTATACATATCGTTAAGTGCATGTTTATATATAAATACTAGTGGCTTACCTGTGACAATGGCACCAAACTATACATCCACACGCTTATAAGAAAAATATGCCTTGCACATCATGTATGGCATACCTACAACATGAAATATAAGAACAACCAATTAAATTGTCATGTATGACCATTATCAACTTGTACATTGTATACCATCATAAACACGTGATCGAATTACAGATAATTTATCAATTTACATTTTTACAAACCACACACAGTGACCGTCATAATATCCATACCACACCATGTACCTCTGATACAACACTGTCTATTACATGGTATACAATACCTTAGGCACGCCACCACCTATGACATGTATACCACCTTAATAACACTGCAATTCAAGTTGTGTCAATTTATACATTGCTCTTTTTGGAGGAAGATTTTTTGGATCTAGGTGCTATATGATTATTTGAATGTAGTTGTTAAGAACACAAATGTAATGAATATATTTACTATATTACAAATGGATATCTTGATAAGCATACATTTAAGATTCTTGGTTACCTACCTATAGCAACAACATACCAACATGTGACATATGCTTAATAAACATTTAGATATATACTTGTGCACAGAGTATCACCAAAAGTTCACAAGTATTGAAGGAAAAAACATATTACTAAGAATTTATAATGTTTATCCTCCCCTTATTTATCAAATATATTTCAAAAATCAAAATCTAAAACAACATATGAAGATACTACACAGAGTCATAATAAATGATAGATGGCTTGGGGGTATACGGTATACCTCCCATATAAAAATTCGTCATAAAATTATCCCTCAATAGTGACTCCAATACTCCGACCTGCATAACAACAAAAGTAATTTAGTATTTAAAAAAAATTTAAAATGGGAATCAAACAATACAATGAATTACTCAACATGATAATCCATAAAAGAACATCCACATCATTGAATGAAACAATCCTTAACATTTTTACTCCGAATAGACATACACACAATTTAAACATTAAAATTGCACGCGTAGATTAATTAAACATATAAATGAGATAAATTGTGAGTGATAAAAAGGAATACTAACTAACTAAAGCTTATAAGATCTCTATAATTAGGAGATAATACATTGCGAGGTCCAGATACATAAAATTGGTACGAATGATGAATGTTACCATATCCTTCTATCACAGACACAACATCTTTGGTTACCCTCTCCTCTGCGTTTCGCTTTAAAGTATTCGATCAACTCCCTCTCACGTATTCTTATATCTTATAGCTTCCTTAAAATATCAGTAGAAAGAGAAAAATAACATTTCAGTGAAAAATAGCATTTCAGTACCACCGATGAAGATGAGCTATCGACAAAGGGCAGGGAAGACAGGGAAAAGGGAGGGAGAAATGGTTCTAGGGATTTGTTTTGTTTTATTGGGTAAAAAATGGCTGGATTTTTGTTTTGTTAGATGAAGTCTTTAAAAATGAAATATTTGAGGAAAAATGAAGAGGGAATGGGGTAAAAAAGAGGGAACAAAATATTTTAAAGGACAGTCTATTTGCTGTCTTTCTAGATAAACTATAATGATAGCTGCTATTTGATGTCCTTAAGAGTTTATTTTTTTGGACAATTAAAATGATATCCTTATTAGTATTAGCCTGAGAAGTGTACCCTATTTTTTTTGGGCGGCCATGCAGTTTTTAGTAAAGAGGGGGAAAATGAAAAAAGGAAAGAGGAAAATGAAATATTTTAAGGGGCATGAATGTGCTATCCTTTTTGATCAATTATAAAAAAAAGTAAATTCCTTATATTTTTTTTAAGGAACATCTTACAAACTGTTCCTAATACTTGTGTCATTTATAATACTCTTTTTGCTGCTAAACAATATGAGGGAAATATGTTTCTAGAAAAGAGAAGGAGACTGAAAATAGGTTTTTAAGAAAGAGAGGGAGACTAAAAATATAAAAGGGGAAATGAAAGATTTTAAGGGATAACATCATGGTGTCCTTTTAGAGCTATTATAAAGGACAATAAATTTTTCATGTCCTTAAAACTATTATAAAGGATGTATAATTTTGTGTCCCTTATACTTTTTTTAAAGGACAAGTTAAAAGCTATCCCTAATACCTGTGTCCTTTGTAATATTTTTTTTATAGCGCACCAGATCCACCACCCCCACCACTGTGGCACAACAACCATCGTTGGTCTTAAAACCACCACAACCTTCCCACCATCACTCCCACAATCTCCACTAAAGTTATATTTACTAAAAGTTTAGAGGAAGAATAAGAAAACTTACTGTCAATATTTACTCCTAACCCTGTTGTTCTTCTTTTCTCCCCTTCTTCTCCTTCTTAATAAATATATATACTTTAGAATGTATATAATCACCCTCTTAGAGGGAGTAAATATATAAACTCTAAGTAAATATTTTCTCAGAATGCTTTTATGTGAACGACACAGTACTAAACCCAACATAATACACATTCATTAGTATGTCTCTCACTCACCAGAAAACACACACACACACACACACATACACACATACACCAAATGAATATATACACACCAAACACACATAATAAATATTTACAGTGAGTCCATATAAAACTAAAATAATATAGGGAAAGTCAATATTTACTTCCAATGTATATATTTACTATCACAATAAACTAACATTAACTAGATTCTTGAAGACGTTCTTATTCTCCACTTTGTACTTTATCTTCTTATTTTCTTTGTAAATATCAACTTGGAGTGTAAATATTCACTTTTTGAGTTCAAAAGTATTTTCACTTTAAGTAAATATTTACTTAAAGCGCATATCGATTATAGAACACAAAAAAATTACATGTACCAAAAAACGCATTAGTAACACTCTCTGAATGTTTCCATCTCTTCTATTAAAACACACACATACACATACACAATCGCACATATATATACACACACACACACACACACACACACACATATATATATATATATATATATATATATATATATATATATAGACACACACCCACCCACACCCACATATGTAACATATACATACATTCACACATACACAGAAATGTACACACGCACATATACAAATATACACATACGTACACATAACTATACACACACTCGAATACATATATATACACATATTCACACAACCACACACATATATACATAAAACGCACACACATATATACATACACATACACTCACACACACATATATACAACAAATCGGAGATCGATTTGGTGATCATAGAGAAAGAGAAGAGAGAAAGAGTGATCTGAAGATGGAAAATGAAAAAGTGACACTGTGAAAATGGGTTAGATGTGAAAGCTAGGGTTTAATGGATATAATAGATATTTTAGTTTAAAATGTTTTTCAATAACCCTTTAAAGAATTTATTTAGGGCTTTATCATTGGCTTGTAGGGGTGCTTGATTTTACCACTGAGTTTTGGAAGGAGAGCCTCAGAGATAGGTTAAAAGAGTTTATGAGGCCGTGTAACCTATGGATAAAGTAGATAGGGTCAAGTTATCTTTTGATAATTTGATTAAATGTGCGAAGGAATTTTGCAGTAGAGGTGATTCTAGAGTATTTACACGATGGTTATTTTTTTTAAAATTTCTTTCTTTCTAATTTTGGAGGGTTATCCATCCTGGGTTAGGGACGGAAATTTAACCCAACCTGTAGATTTTCTGACCCGACCCTAATGGGATGGGTTTTAAAATGCATTTTAAAAAGTAGGGACGGGTATGGATTTGTAAAAAAAAACCCGTTAATTAAACGGAGCGGGTTCGGATTTTGTATATATAAGCCTAACCCCCCACCATTTATTTCATACATTTACTTAAACACCCTTATTTGTTATATTATTTACATTTACCAACCACCTATATATATAAACTAATAAAACCCTAACACTAACATTTACACATAAAACAAGGGCTCCATCTCTTTGTCTCAAGCTCACACCCTCCTCAATTGGCCTCCCCCTCTTTATCCCTTAACCTTCTGCATTGACCATCGCCGGCCTCCATCATCACCAACCTCCATCATCTCTGACCATCACCGGCATCCATCTCCTACAGCTGACCATCTCAATCGTCTTGGACCTCCAGGGCTGACTTGAGACCTCACCCGACCTCTATTATCGTCGACCTAAGATCTCAGCGAGTATGTGTTGTGTTAAGTTTTGTGTTAGTTTTTGTGGGTATATGCTGTATGTTCTGTTTAATTTTTGTATGCTCCTTAAGAAAATACAACGGGTATGAATTCTCTATTTATGTTTTGTTAATTTCCCCCCCCAATATTTTTGTCCTTTATTTGATATTTTACTTTCCTCTGACCATTTTATGATTTTGTGCATTGTTTTACCCTATTTGATTAGAATTTTTGATATAAACAAGGCCGACAAATTACACTGATAAACAAAGGACAAATGGGACCATTTAAAAAAAAAAATTAGTTGACATTTTTTTTGTCTTTGACAATTAGTATAATCTTAATGTCTATGTTATTTTAAATTTAATTGACAGTTGGTATAATGTTAATGCCTATGTTTTTTTGAAATTAGTTGACATTTAGTTGAAATGACAAAGAGGTAATGGTATTCTTTAAACTACGTATTAAGATCTGATTTATAAAATTATTTTAAACTAACTATTAAAATCTATTTTATGAAATCTTTATTTTAGAAATCTGTTTTGTAAGAGCAAGTTTTATAATTGCTCAATTTATTTTTTATTTGTCTTATCCCATTATACACCACTTCACCATCATGACTACCTCCACATATTCAAAGACAAGAAACTGATGATATTTTGGAAGATTGAAGATCGTTCCTCTCAACATCATTCAGAAGTAGTATGAGGTTGTTTGGTAAAGTCTTTATTTATCCAGGGGATTTTTAAAAAGAGTTTTCAAAATATTTTAAAAGTTTTTTGAAAATTTCGATGACTTTCGAGAATGAGATTTATAGGTCGTTCGAACGAGTTACTACATCGCCATTAGAATGAGATTCCATCATTTGAACGACATCTGGGAAGACTCCTTTTGGTCAGTTATGGAATGTTGTCGAAGTTTCGCTGGAGGTCGTTTAAATGAGGTAGGGTATTTCATTAGAATGAGTTTTTCACGTTCCAATGAGATGATTATTTATCAAGCACTAGATTGTCATTCGAATTTACGTGGAAACCTGATTGAACGAAAAAGGGTACGCCGTTCAAACGAGGTACCAGGTCGTTCGAACGAGCGCACGAATTTTTATTTTTTAAATAAATCTGATCCAAATCTTTAATTCTTATCCTTTTTGCAACAAACCTACTTATAAATAGAGATGCGGAATTAGAGTTTCAAAGAACTATTTCAACCCTTTTTAAAACCATTTTAGAGTTCCTTTTGATAACAAACTCTCTCATTTTTCATTCAAACCCCTTGAAAATTTAGATATAACTTTACCAAATCAAGAAGAACACATCCTTGTTCAAAAACCCTTGTAGAGTTCATCTTTATTATTGATTTGTGGAGGAGAGGCTCTACTGTTGAAGAAAAAGGCTGATCGGTAGATATTGAGGGAAGACTACTTCCTATGGGTGGTGCTGGACTGCGCCATTGCTGTTAATGACTTAAATAACTTTGTATTATACTTAGTGAGCAAAGTAGTCAGTAAGTCGTCTAGTTTCTATCAAATCTGGTACAGTGTTGAAATAGCGGTTTTGTCCGAAAGGAATGTTTTCTTATTTCTTCGCATGTTTGCTTGTTTGGTTTGGCTTATTTAATTTGAACTTCATCTTTGAATGCACACTTAATTAATTCAAACTAAAATTTTAATTTGTGTGTGTTTGGGCTAAGATATGAATCAATCTATAGAATTCACATTCTTAAATTAGTATCAAATACGCTTGCACTCAAATATTGTGTGATCCTTTTTATGTTTTTTTAAATATCAATTTTTTATATTATTAATCTTTAAAAATAAGGATTTATGGATAATTTGTAACATAGGATGCCTATTTATGTGTACTGGAAAGCTAGGATGAGGTCTACCTTAAAATCTATTGATGAAAGAGTCTGACTTATTTGTGAAAGGGGGTGGACACCACCCACAGTGACTAATGGCAATGCCGTAGGTCCAAAACCTATCTCTTCTTGGACAGGAAAAGGGTTTAAATGGAGTAATTTTAACTCACACGATTTAAGTTCCATTTCAGGATCTGGCACCACTGACTAGTTTTGTCACATTATGACGTGCACCATATCTAAGGAAGCTTGGAATACCCTCCAAATCACTCACAAGGGTACCAACGCTGTGAAAGATTTTAAGCTTTAAAACCTCACCATACAGTTTGAGACTATTACCATGCTAGATTCAGAATCTTTTGATGAATTTTATGCACGATTATTTGATATTATTGACTCTAGTTTTAATTTAGGTGAGAAAATTCTTGAGACGCGTGTAGTTAGAAAAAAATTGAGATCACTTTTGGACCATTTTATTCCTAAGGTTACTATGCTTAATTCATTGGGGATATTACATACACTTAGGTTAGAACTACTCATAGGAGACCTTCAAACATTTGAGATCGATATGTTTCACAAAACAGTTAAACCTAAGGAAAAGGGAATTGCATTAAAAGTTCAATCTAAAAGGAAAGAGGACGTATCGCCTGATTCCAAGTATGATTTTAATCTGGATGATTTATCCCTTTTTGCAAAAAAATTCAAAAAATCTCTCAAACTTAGAAAATAAAATACTTTAAGAAAAATAAGAGTTTTGAGAAAGTTGAAAAATATAAATTGGGAAAGAAAAATTTTGAAAAAGAAAGGAAATATTACCATAAGAAAGATGAAGAGAGAGGTTATGAGTGTGAGGGAAAGGTCACAAATCTCATGAGTGTGCTACGCGATTAAAGTGACAAGGCAAAGGCAAAGTTGCCTTCAATGACACGCTTAATGATAACGATGCCGAGTCGGTGGATTCTTGGGACGGATATCCATATGGACGTAAATTTACTGCATTCATGGCGAGTCATGCTAGTATGTGCCCCACACTGATGAGGAAGCTGCTAAACATGATGTCCGCAATAGTGAATCTAGTCATTCTAAAGAAAGTGAGGGAGATGGCACTTTGAGTGAGGGCGGGAGTGACCTTCAAAGTGATTATGCCGATCTTTACACCGAGTCCTTTAAAATGAAAAGGCAAAATAAAAGTTTAGGGGTTAGAGTTGTATCTTTAGAGAATGAGTGAAACGAGGCGAGATAAAATGAGTCCTCGGTGAGAATTTCTTTGTGAGAGAGTGGTTTTAGTAGAGCTAAAAAATGGTAACTTTACCAATAAAGTGGATAGTCTTAGGAGAGATCTTTAAGCATCAGTGGAGACTTGGGAGATACTTGAATCCTTTGTATCTCAACTATAAAAAGACATTGAATGTGCCTGGGAGGTCAAGGTTACTATAGAGGATACATCAAAGAAGATTGTAAAGATGCTCCTCTGTCCCGCTTTTAGTTTAAGGGAGAGACAAGGAATATGTTATGATAGTTCATCCACATCTGATACCTCACCTGAACCGGTGCCTAAGTTTGTATTGGATCTTTATGGGCCTCAACCTAACTCATTAAAGAGATTTCAACGTGAGAAAACGAAATAAGGTAGACCCGAACAGGTCAATGTTTACACCTTTTGAAAGAGGAGAGGACATTTAGGGAATTTTGATACAAGTTAGGTAGAAGTAAACGTACACATACTCCCGTGCACCGCTATAGCAACTTTGCTAGTCTTAAAGATCAAGTTGAGTTCCTAGTCGCAACTTCACAAAGCTTAATGGGAGAATTTCAACGGATGGCTATGGCATTTGAGAATGCTTCTAATGCTACGACTAGAGCCAACAATGATAAGGTAAAACAAAAGGTTACCTCCACTTGGGTACCTAAGCACGACAACAAAGCCCTTATTATTCACGTCCCTCTCAAGGTTCAAAATACTTCCCAATGGCATTTTGATAGTGAGTGCTGTAGGCACATGACCGGTGACATATCTTTTTTTGCCAACCTTGAGGATCATAAGGAAGGCAAAGTCACCTTTGGAGATGTGAATTAATCTAGTGTTTTAGGATGTGGATGTGTTGAGATACCCAGATTTCCTAAATTAGACAATGTGTTGTACGTAAAAAAGTTGAAAGAGAACTTAATTAACATAAGACAACTGCGCGACGCAAACTTTGCGGTAAAGTTTGACCGGTCCAAATATAACATATATGATCAATCCGATGAACTTGTATTACAAGGAGTAAGGGCCGAAGATAATTTCTATGGGATCATTCCCAAGTCCTCCTTTGTGTGCAACAGTGACAAGGTTTCCTCTATGAACTTTTGGCATAAACATCTTGGTCATACGAACTTTAGAAATCTTGAGAGATTAGTGAACAAGGATCTAGTTCATGGCTTACCATCATATGGAAACCAACTTCCTCAGTTTATGGACCTTGCCAACAAGGAAAATAAATTAAAGGTGCCCATCGGAAGATGAATACCATTACCAACTTACGTGTTTTGGAGTTAATTCACATGGATTTTATGGGTTCTACTTGCTCTGAAAGTTTAGGTGGTAATAGATACATTTTCGTGATGGTCAATGACTTTTATAGATACTCTATCATGGGATTTCTTTGAGAAAAGTCTGATGCGGTTGAGTTCCTAATAGCCAAGTACTGTGTCCTCCAAAATCAACCCTATATCACTCTTAATCGGATGCGAAGTGACAACGACACTGAATTTAAAGAATTTGGAGTGTATAACTATTGTGATGGAGTGGGCATCAATTAAGAGTTTTTAGCCATTCGTACTCCTCAACAAAATGGGATAATTTAGAGGAAGAATTAAAGATACAAGATATGGCTAAATCCATGCTTCTTGGAAGAAATGTACCTAGAAAGTTTTGGGAAGATGCGGTAAGTACCGCATGCCATGTGGTGAATAGGTTATATATTCGTTCACACATACTACACACACCTTATGAGTTGTAAAATATGGAAGAAGCCCAACCTATCGTATTTCTGTGTCTTTGGGAGTACTTACTACATCTTGAGAGATAGAGAGCACTCAGAAAAGTTTGACTCCCTGAGCAACGAGGGGATATTTTTAGGTTATTCATCATCGAGTAGGGCTTATATGGTGCTATAAGGTTATGGAGTCAATAAACATCACAATTAGAGATGATGGGCCATCGACGTCTATTGACCCTAACCCCAAGTGTGAGGATTATGTACCCCTAGTGACGATCCTATCTGTCCTCATACTACCCCGATGGACCTCATTCTTGATTTAGAGTATCTACCAGCTTGGGTTCGAAAGAGTCATGACCCTTCTACTATACTTGGCGATCCCACACTAGGTGTTAAGACTCATGATCAACTTAAGAATGTTGTTAGATACCTTTGTTACACCTCCTTAGTCGCGCCCAAGAATGTGAAATAAGCACTCAATGATTATCATTAGATATCCGCTATGCAAGATGAGTTGCTTTAATTTTGCAAGAACGATGTCTGAAAGTTAGTACGCTGACCTAGAGAGACTAATGTGATAGGTACCATATGGATTTACAAGAATAAGATGGATGAGAATGGTACCATAGTTTGTAATAAGGCTAGGTTGGTCACTCAAGGCTACACATAGATTAAGGGTGTAGACTTTAATGAGACATTCGCTTTTATCGCTAGGCTTGAGTCCGTCCGCTTACTACTCACCATAGCATGTCATCGGCACTTCAAGTTATATCAAATGGATATCCAGAGTGCCTTTCTTAATGGAATTCTATAGGAGGAAGTGTACGTTGAATAACCAAGAGATTTGAAGACCCAAAGCACCTAGAACATGTCTTTTATCTTAATAAGGCCCTGTATCGTTTGAATCATTCACCCCATGCTTAGTATGAGAGGTTCACTTCATATCTCTTAGCTAGCGGCTTCAAAAGTGGGGGAGTGGATAAGACTTTGTTTGTAAGGAGATAGAGTAGTGCTATATTAGTTGCCTAAGTCTATGTGGACAACATAGTGTAAGGATAAATTTTAAATTGAGTCAATTTGTTGCGTTGGATTAATTCCAGACAAAACTCTTTGAGTCATATGATAGAAGTTGTATTTGTGACCCTGTGATATTTTTGTTGAAGACGTAGCAGTGAAGTCAAAGTAATCTCATTCTTATGTCATGTTTCATGCCTTGTGTCATCGTCAACATGCCAAGGATATCTGAGGTAGGAATGCTTATATTATGTCGGTCCTTGGAAATTAATTATTGGGTGTTAAAATTTTTTAAGCTATTTTAAAATTCCTTTATATTTTCAAGAAAAATATAGTTTTTTCCAAGTCGTTAGAACGACTTTCCCTGGTTGCTCGAATGAGATTTGGTGTTCATTCGAACAAACTTCTAACGAAGTATTTTTTAGTTTGTGATGATTTACCTTTAGGAGTTTCGTTCTTATCTTGTCAAATGATATGGATATGTCATTCAAACAAGATTGATTTTTGTTCGAATGATCGGAGCAGTTTTTGAAATTGGACAGTTTTTTTCAAGCAGTTTTCTCGATAACTTCCCACTACTTTTTTTTAACCATTTATGTAGTGCGAACATTGCATTTTTTTTGAGAAAAGAGAGACTTTTCCATCTTATAAGAAGGAGAAACCTTAAAAAAAGTCAAGTATGTTTTTATTCTAAACTCATGGTTTAATTTTCAAAATAAAACCAATTTTTACATCCGAATTGTCTCATGATCCAAGCTTTTACATGATATATGTTTGAGATCAAGTTTTGGCATTTAGTTTATCATTATTTACAACATTGAGATTGTTTATTGTGTAGGATTCCGTGTTCGTTGGTGTACATATGGTGGACTCCGTATGCGTGACGGTAGCTGTGCTCCATCGGTGAACTCTAAAATGTAGGTGGACTCTTGTATTGTCCTTAGGTAGAGGTTGAAGGAACGAAGAGAATCAAGGCTTGCGAGGGCATCAAGTCATTGAGTAAGTCTCCTATCATGTCCTTGTAGTAAATTCGTACTTAGTGGACTTGTGACTGGGCCATCCGAGGTTCTTCCCATTGTGGGTTTTCTTCGTACATCGCAGCTATTAACAACAAAAATTATCCATCTATGTGGACCAATTAGAAATGTACACTTGTCTCCTTACATGGCATCAGTCCTCATCAGTAGTTAATTAGTCGACCCAGAAGATAGCTACTCGGTAAGTAATTCGACAACATGAAAAATGAAGATAATAAAAGTAGATCAATAGTCACCACCTAGGAAATAACCAAGGGTCCTTTCACACGTGTCTAAGACTATTAGCCATCACATTCATTATGTACGAGTGTAAATGATTAAATATATAAAGGAATTCAAACCCTTAATCTCCGGGTCACTATAAATACATTGCATTCCTTTCACAAAAGGAAATATAAAACAAACTCCAGGATATTCTTCTTGTAGCAAGAGTACCTAGCTTTCTGTAGTCACCAAAATCAATACAATAATAATGGACGTAGGCTTTTCTTCATAGCCGAACCACTCTAAAAACTCCTTGTCTCTTGTATGTTTATTTCATCTCATATTATATTTTATCTGTGATTAGAAAATTGTATCTAGTCCATTTTTTGAAATCAATAGATTGGCGCCGTCTGTGGGAATGTGTGCTCATTATCATTCTCTATTACGTACATTTTTATTTCAAGGAAAATGAATAACCTTGAGATAAGTAACAAGAATGAAGGCAATACTACTATCCCATCTTCTCCACCTACATTACCCTACTTGAATGAAATTTCTTACTAGTATTGCCAGGGGTCAAGATGCCATGCAGAAAACTATGAGACAATTGGCTCAATCATTACAAGCCAGGTCTCTAGCTCTTTCTAGGCACAGTACGACTTCATCTATGAGGAGAGAAATGCCACCTTCACCTCCTAGGAAAAGCCGACATAGTTATTCCGGGTCTTCGCGCGATAGGTCTTATCGTGCTGGAATAATCTCATCATTCAGATCCATAGAATTCTATGACGACCATTCTTGCTCTCCTGAAAGGCCAATCATTTTGGAAAGGCTGAGCAGAGCCTCACATTTTGATCTCTTGGGACCCCAGTAAATAGGAATCCCCACAGGGAGTTATCCAGACCATTTGAGCACCCAAACAAATATCATGAAGGCTAAATCTGATCCAGGTCAAGCATCCGACGATCTATGCATGTCGAGCAGACTTCTCATGAAGAGAACTCAACACAAACACATGGTCGTAATGGCCGAGTTGCTTTGAACAAATCTAATACAGGATATCCTTCGTGGAAAGGATCGATCCAATGATTAGAAGATTGACTGTGAGAAATGGATAAGGCAAAGAACCCTTAAAATGGAACTTTGTCAAGGGGTCTCCCTTCATCCAAGAAATTGTTGATTTCCCAACTCCATATAAATTTAAAACCCCAGTGGTTACCCCCAAATATGATGGTAAAACTGACTCAGTTTTACACATTGAGCAGTATTAGAGCTTGGTAAAATTGTCATATATTCTGTTCTTGATGAAATGAGATGCAGAGCTTTTTCAAGCACCGTTACTGGTTCAACCCACATATGGTTCAACCCAAATATGGTACAACAACTTGCCTCAAGGAAAAATTGCCAACTTTAATCAATTTGTCGAGCTATTCATCAACAACTTCTATCTTTGGGCCAAGCTAGTTACGAGAGTAGCCCATCACCTAAGTGTCAATCAATGAGCATGAGAAACCAACAGAGAGTACATTACTCATTTCAATAACGAGAACCTAAAAGTGGTTGATTATAAAGAGAAAACATCCATCATCGTCTTGATGAGTGGATTACTTCCAGAAAAGCTATATTACGCTTTGGAAAAAGATCCTCCCAAAATCATAAAAAAGCTCATGGCCAAGGCAGGAAAAATCATGAATGCCGAGGAAGCAATGGCTGCAAAACAAAGTCCCACTACTAAGCTTGGGAAGAAGGAGTAGCAAAAATAGAAGAAAGGTAATTAGTCCCAAAAGTACGAAGCATATACTCCATTAACAGTTAGTATCCATCATATACTGGAAGGAATTAGGCACAATAAAGATTTGAAATGGTCTGAGAAGCTAAGGTCACCCCCCAACAAGAGGGATAAATCAAAATATTATGAATTCCACAAGGATTATGGACACACGACGGAACATTGTATTGCTTTAAAGAATGAAGTTGAGTCCCTTATCCACCGAGGAAAGCTAAGCAAATTTGTTGATCGGTATGAAAGTCGAGAAGCAGGAGGAAGGACAAACTCTCCTTATAAACCTAGAGATGATAGGAAATGAAATCATGAAGATGGTTATGAAAATGATCCCAACTTCCCAAAACAGCCAAAGCAACCCAAAATTGAGCTAGCCATGATAAGTTTTAATTTTTTTGATTGTCATGTCATCGCAGGTGGAGATACAAGAGGAGGAGATCAATCTGCAGAATGGAAGGCCTACCTGAATGAAGCAAAAACCTCCTCCTATATACATCGAATCAACCTGAACGATGATGATGAGAATGCTTGTTCGATAATGATTCAAATAGATTCGCAATTTCTAATTTAGACTTATTTAATTGGATGTCTAAATTTACTAAAACATAATGCCAATCAAATCATCCCCTAAACATGCATCTACGTGATGATTCAAATCTCAAATTAAATCATGTGATGAACAATGCTGACAAAAGCAGATTTTAGGGAAAAATCCCCACAGGGCAAAAACCTTTTATTTCCACTATAATTTATAAAGGAACGGTTTACAATCAGATTACAGTAAAAATACAATTGACTTACGAAATACCCATATGTGTCAGTTCGTAGTAGTCAGCCCAGGAACACCGCAACACTCCCTATAACACGCAGTCGATCGAACCAGTGCCTCCCGTAAGTGGTACCTATGGTCAACCCAGTACCTTTCCGAGGCACCTAGAATTAACAACAAAAACTCCCAGCAAATATGTCTTGGGTTCCACAAAGACAACTCACACAAAAGTATTTGGGATTTGTGAATTTTAAAACACATCTTTGAACCCTCAAAAGTTGGTGGGAGAATAGAAAAACGTATTCTGTGAAAACTATTATTTCCCCACACAAAAACCAGAAGTCTAACACCCTTTATATAAAGACATTCGAGGCGGTGACGTGTCAGCTAAAAACACCTCTCGTTCGAATGACAAACGATGTCGTTCGAGCGACACTCCATCTCATTCGAACGAGATGTGATGTCATTTGAACGACAGTCATTGATCCCCTTAAAAGTCTTTTAAAGTTTTAATTAACTTGAAATCCTCAAACCTTAAAACTGTTCACGAGATCAGGAGATATTTATCCAAAAATTTTTATGATTAAAATCATTTCAAAAATTATTTTCCATAAATGGAAAAATATTTTATCTTTCAGAAAACTATCCCAACATTTTTAATGTAAGATGTAAATGGAACGAAAATATATTTTACCAAATTCGTCCTTATTGGGCTTGAATGTTGAAGTCTTCTTGAAATTCGGATACGTCTTGTGTAGATGTGATCTTCTCAATTCTTGGATGACTTGTAAATAACTTGTAGCGGTATATGACATACTAATTGTGACGGACTATGTCCTTACAGATGATCGGCCCAGGAATGTAAACAAAGACAAACTGGTCATCAACTTTTCCAAAAATGATCTCTCTGGAGTACTATATCCTCATGACAACCCATTGGTCGTTAAGTTTAGAATCCAGGATGCCATCATCGCCAGGGTCTTAATAGACAATGGAAGTTCAATTGATATAATGTTTTATCCTCGTTTCCAGAGTTTGGGCTTAACACTTAGCCAATTGGAACCATATCACATACTTTTGATTAGCTTTTCAAGGGAAAAAAGTTTATTCCCTCGAAACAATCAAGTTAGAAGTATTATTCGGAACTTGACCACCAAGCTGCATCAAGAAGATATGCTTCTTTATTATGGATAAAAATGTTCAGTCTGCTTACAATGTGATCTTCGACAGGGTAGGATTAAAGAAATTTAAAACTGTACCATCCACAGTCCATCAATGTTTAATGTTCCCTACTCACTTTGGGGTTGGTGTCGTGAAAGGTTATTAATAGGTGGCAGAGAATGTTATTACTCCTCAGCTAAGCAGGATGACTTGGTCAATGTGAAGAAAAAGATCACTACTTGCCAAATTGACACTCTGGAGCCTAATAGCGAATCAGAAGTTGATACATTAGATCCCAGAGATGAGATAGAGCTAGTCAAGGGGAAGATAGTGGAAGCTACTGAAAGCATAATTTTGGATAATGAAAGACCGAAAAGGACCACCAAAATTGGCTTCACACCTCAGATAAGTATTGATTGCATTCCTACAGGAGCGAAATAATATTTTTGCTTGGAGTCATGAGGATATGCATAGGATTGATCCTAACTTCCTTTGTCATGATCTCAATATTAACAAAGACACCAAGATGATCAAACAAAGGCGTAGGGTGTTCGTTCCTAAGAAAAACCAAGCCATACAGGAAGAGGAGGAAAAACTAAAAAAAACCCAATTCATTGAGGACGTCATAAACCCAACATGGTTGGAAAATGCTCTATGACTCTCAACTCATATAGGGAAAGACACTACAACCGAGGTTGGTCGAAAGAGCACAGAGAGTAGAGTAACCAACCAAAAGGGAGACTTCCCGTTACTCTCAATCAAGGGAAGCTAATAAAGTAAAACGGAAGAAGTTCTATATTTACCACAAAATGTATCGTAAACAAACCACTAATCTCAATTCCAACAACCTTTTTTTGATAAGGCCGTGTGATAGGCTGGGTTTTACCGCGGCGCGTGAGTCACCTACGCACCGGTCGTTTATTATTTGGCTCACCAGCTCTATACAAAAACCTAAACTATGACTACACTCTTTTGAGGGAGTATAGCGGCCAGTCCGGGTATCGAATTCACAAAGATGAGTTGCTAGAATTTAATTGTTTTAATACTTCTAAAATAAAAGTGTAAAAGCCGATTATACACAAAAAGGAAAAGATGCAAAAAGGGAAAGATTAATCTAGGCGAGTGTATTTAAACTAGATTAACTAAGCGGTAAAACTATAGGTTGCGTCGAATATCCCTCACCTGAGTTAATTAGTATAAAATGGTTACATGGGTCGACGAGTTAATAAGACTGCGTCTCGTTTCAATAGTTAATTAAATCAAGGGTTGTCACACCCCCAAATTCGCATAAAGGTCTAATACGATTTTAGCGTCAACAAATACCCCAAAAATTATGCACGCAAGGTCGTAAGCACGGAGCATACACGATATACCCTGTTAAATCTCCTAGGCGTAATAACTAGGACAACACACTCGAAATAGACCCGTAAAACTCCATCACCAAAGCAAAGCAACATGTCAACCCGAAATGAGTTCAATCCGACACAAGCTAGACTAATTTAGCTAGAAAGCATATTAAAAATGCGGTAAATAAAAGCGGTAAATCTATACTAGAACGAAATAAATGAAAGCATGTAAATAAAGCAAGTAAACTAAATTACAAATCAAGTAAATTAACTACAAATAAAGAATTAAAGAAATACAAACTATATTAATTGGTAGGGAAGATGAATAAGAATGAGCTCTCCACCTCCAAACCCTAACCTAAACTATCTTCTAAAACTAAGTATATCAAAATAAAAAACCAAAATTGGTTTATATATATAGTAAATTGGAATAAAAATAGAAAACAAAAGGAAAAAGAAAAGAAAAGAAGACAAGCAACAAATATCTGGGGACTGCGGTCGACCGCGGCCAGGGGGCCGATCGATCGTACCCTCAATTAAAATCCCACTTTCTCCTTTCCACGGAAAAACCTCAAACTGCGGTCGACCGGTACTCTGTTTCTTAGCCTTGTTTGGTCCATGAAGAGGGGGAAAATGTTGCAAATGGAAATGGCCATAACTTCATCTCCCGGACTTAAAACGACGCGCTGTTTGCGGCCACGCGATGCTAACTCAACGAACTACGCATCCGTGGAATTTCCATGAGCCAGAGATGAAATGTGAATTGACTAAAATTCCCTTGAAGTAGCGTTCGGCGACGAAACTTCTCCAAAATGCAATAAATCCTCACTTTTAGCGTTCCAATAACTACAAAAGCATAAGTAACCCCTGCAAAGAATGTATATATCCAAATTCAAGGTTGTCTGGTTAATGAGCATAAATATAGGCATTAAGGACCATAAAAGTGCTAGAAAGCATAGAGATATTGGGCAAAAATATGCTATATTTGATACGTATCACACCAGTCCACAGAGGGCAGTACAAACAAAACCAGTCCACAAAGGGTAGTACAGGATGTATATATGCATCGAAATATAAATGCCACTTTCGTAGGGAGCACGATCACATTTAGCATATGCAATAGGCCATTAAACCCCTAGGTTACCCTAGTGGATGAGTGACGTCTCGTGAGGGTTTTCAGGGATGAAACCCATAAACATCATATGGTTTCCTCAAAATATGCCCAAACCAACATGCGACAAGCCCAACAATAGCGAACAAGATTTCATACACATAATTAGAAAAATAAACGAATTCAAACGAAAGTCAAAATCATTAACATTATAGAATGCACCTCATAGAATTGAAACCTTAAATATGGGAGGGGAGCGAGCACATGCAAAGTATGATTTGGAAAAAACTTATATAAATAGGATAAACATAAAGGCAAGCATATATTCAATCCTCACGGGCATTACACTCATCAAGTGAATTCACTCGAAATAGGGAGGTAACACACGAAACATGCAGGCATAAAGATTAAATGTAAATGGAAACTAGGCCGCTCACATGTCACAAATGAATAACGCTATATATAGAATGAAAAATTTTAATCTCAATGAAAGATACCGCTCATTAAAAGGGGCAAAATGCATTTTCACAGATTATCCGAACTATTTAAACCTTTGAATTACATCTACTAAATATCACATAGGACTTTAATAGGGTTATAATGTAGGCTAGGCTAGGGTACGAAATGAAAGGAATGTATGTACGGATTCAAAGTGTTCGTATTGAAAACTTGGAATAATGGGAAGAATGAAGACAATAAAAAAATTGGAAAACAAGTTCCAAAAGGGATTTGGATATAAAAATTGGAGAGTAATCAAAGCTTACTGAACTATATACACAACATATACAAATTTCTCTTTCTTTTTCTTTTCTTCTTTTTCTCATGTTTTCTTTTGCTTTTCACTTCTCTTTTTCATCTTTTTTTTCACATCTCTTTTCTTTACTTTTCACACTCTCATATGCCTAAATTGCAACCGCAACACAACCACATCATTCAATCCCAAGTAACATTCCAAACAAAGGTATGTAAGGTGTATGTATGGTTTAAAACTCCAATTTGGAGTTGGTTATGGGATTTGGGGTTCTGAAATAAAAGGATAATTTTAAGGCTCAAAGGGGCTGGCGAGGGGAAACATATAAGGTGAGGTCAAGGCTAATATGGGTGATATAACAAACATGGACTATGATCTTTTCCTAAAGTTTACGCAATTCTCGAGTCAAAACAAACTTTGAAAATCATGCTCAAGTAACACATTTCAAGATATAAACTCAATTAATGAACGATCAATGAAAGAATAGAGAGATTACCGACGAATTCAACGTTTTCAAAGAGGAAAGAATAGTTTATACACTCACAAACGACGAAAGGTACAAAGCTTACTTGGTGTAAGTATATACAATGCAATAAAAGATTACCGAGTTATAAAAATCTTAAACCAAATCAATAGAACAATAAAAGTGCATGTGCTCATGGGATTAAAGTTTAATTCATGAAGTTATTCATAATATCAATAATCGAGGACTAAAGACTAATAACTTCTAAAATCAAGAACATGCATCATTGAGTTGTCTATTGGATCGGATAATTATTGAAATTTATCATCGGTAACAAAGGCAAAATGCCCAAAAAAGGAGATTTTTTTTTTTTGAAATTTTTGAAGAAAAGCATACTAAGTAACTAACACATGAGCAAAACACATGGAATAAATAAAGAAATGGATAAAATATCCCACACCCCCTAACTTAAAACCTGACATTGTCCTCAATGTGAATTATGAACCAAGTTAAAGAGAGGAAAATAGCGATATTACTCAAAATGGAGTGATCCCCATAAGAATAAGTTCAAAGAATCTACAAAACAAGTTAGTACCGAGCATAGCAAAAACAAATAACAAAAATTTAACTAATTACAAGAGACTAAATTAAAAGAAAGAAAAAACTAAAGAAAGAAAAATGATAAAAAGCTAACTATATACAACCTACTATTTAGGCTTCACACTAACTATACACTAGAAGTCTAAATAGTTGAGGGTCCACCGCAAAAATGATTTGACTTTGGAGGGTGATCGGTGTACCCTCACTCTCAAGCATGCCTTCCAAAAAATATGAATTTCGTTTGAACAACGGAAGGCATGTGTAAGGCGTAAGAAAGGAACCGTCGTCAATTAAAAGTTTTGGAGGGACGATGGAGGATTTGGATTGAATGGGTGACAAAAACATGTGGGCACCGAGAAAAGCAGAATATCATCCCAAGGATTTTGAAATTGGAATGGGAGGGGGCGCACATGAAGGCAAATATGCGTTCATGGAAGGCGACTCGAGCAAGTACTCCTCATCGGCGAAAAGCTTTAACACATTAAAGTTTGAGACCGATTGATCGGGTACTTGTGACGGTGTGATAACAGAGAATGAAAATGGTGAGGAAAGAAATTCAAACTCAAGAGATGAGTCATCATCACTTGAAGATTGAGTTTCAAAGGAAATAAAATCATTTTCAATGAAATGTTCTTATTTGGGGGCCAAAGAAGAAATAATTTCATTGCAAATGGATATTACTTCCATTTTATCCCCGCTTTCAATATCTATTATGTGATGGGCAAAGTCAAGAATGGTTTGTTCCAAAGTAGGCATAAAGTCCTCTTTTGGTTCAAAACATTCCTCGACTTCAAAAGTCTCGGAAGCAAAATCATTGTCGGATTCAAATAATAAATCCAATTCATGTTCCCATAAACGATTTTCTTTACGATAATGATTTTCTAGTTTCTCATTCTCAAGCATACGCAAGTCCTCGTCAAAAGTCATAGGCCGAGGTGCGAATTCTTGAAAATGCGACCTTTGAAAATTACCATCGGACTTAAACTTAAACTCATTATTATAAGAATTTTGAAAACTATTTCAATTCATTTCATAATTCCTATTATAAGGAATTAGAGGCCCAAAATCATTATCGTCATCATCATCAAAATTCCAATAACCCAAGTGTTGACTTTCGTTATACTCGCCCAAAGTCATTTTTGAATTTATAAAATTTTGGGACTCTAAGTATTGACCGAAAGTCATAGGATTACGAGCATTATGAGAATTATAACAATGATCACCGAAAGAATTGGAATAAGACATGCTTACCCCAAAAATGGCTTGAAGTGGAGAATTCCACAAAGTAGATGCGCGGGGGAAATTCAAGCGTTTCTTGGCGCTCAAATGTAGAAGTTATACAAAAATGTTAGGCAAAAATACAAATAGAAAGAAAATACTACGAAATACTAAATCAAATAAATTCTAAAACAAACTCATCCCCGGTAACGGCGCCATTTGATAGGCTGGGTTTTACCGCGGAGCGAGAGTCACCTACGCGCCGATCGTTTGCTATTCAGCTCAGCAGCTCTATACAAAAACCTAAACTATGACTACACTCTTTTAAGGGAG
The DNA here is from genome assembly GCA_949130495.1 of Sambucus nigra. Lineage (NCBI taxonomy): Eukaryota > Viridiplantae > Streptophyta > Magnoliopsida > Dipsacales > Adoxaceae > Sambucus > Sambucus nigra. Next base: position 190,140,860 of record OX422208.1, on the reverse strand, counting down.
TATAACGGCGAGTCCGGGTATCGAATCCACGAAGACGAGTTGCTAAAATTTAACTGGTTTAATACTTCTAAAATAAAAGTGTAAAAGGTGATTATACACAAAAAAGAAAAGATGCAAAAAGGGAAAGATTAATCTAGGCGGGTGTATTTAAACTAGATTAACAAAGCGGTAAAACTATAGGTTGTGTCGAATATCCCTCACCAGAGTTAATTAGTATAAAATGGTTACATGGGTCGACGAGTTATTAAGATTGCATCTCGTTTTCGACAGTTAATTAAATCAAGGGTTGTCACACCCCCAAATTCGCATAAAAGTCTAATACGATTTTAGCGTCAACAAATACCCCAAAAATTATGCACGCAAGGTCGTAAGCACGGAGTATACATGATATACCTCATCAAATCTCCTAGGCATAATAACTAGGACAACTCACTTGAAATAGACCCATAAAACTCCATCACCAAAGCAAAGCAACATGTCAACCCGAAATGAGTTCAATCCGACACAACCTAGATTAATATAGCTAGAAAGCATATTAAAAATGCGGTAAATAAACGCGGTAAATCTACCCTAGAAAGCAATAAATGAAAGCGTGTAAATAAAGCAACTAAACTAAATTAGAAATCAAGTAAATTAACTACAAAGAAATAATTAAAGAAATACAAACTATATTAATTGGTAGGGAAGGTGAATAGTGCACACTTACAAACCCAAATGGGTGTCAAACCAAGAGAGGATGAAGAATGAGCTCTCCACCTCCAAACCCTAACCTAAACTATATTCTAAAACTAAGTATATCAAAGTAGAAAACCAAAATTGGTTTATATAGTAATTTGGAATAAAAATAGAAAAGAAAAGGAAAAAGAAAAGAAAAGAAGACAAGCAACAAATATCTAGTGACCGCGATCGATTGCGCCCTTAATTAAAAGCCCCCTGTTTCCTTTCCACGACAAAACCTCAAATCGCGATCGATCGGGCCTTCAATCACCGTCAACCGGTACTCTGTTTCTCAGCCTTGTTTGGTCCATGAAGAGGGGTAAAGGTTGCAAATGGAAATGGCCATAACTTCATCGTTTGGACTCGAAACGACGCGCTGTTTACGGCCACACGACGCTAACTCAATGAACTATGCATCCGTGGAATTTCCATGAGCTGGAGATGAAATGTGAATTGACTAAAATTCCCTTGAAGTAGCGTTCGGTGACGGAACTTCTTCAAAATGCAATGGATCCTCACTTTTAGCGTTCCAATACCTACAAAAGCACAATTAACCCCTGCAAAGCATGTATATATCCAAATCCAAGGTTATCTGGTTAATGAGCATAAATATAGGCATTAAGGACTGTAAAAGTTCTAGAATGCATAGAGATATAGGGCAAAAATATGTAATATTTGATACGAATCGCAGTATTCGGGTAGAGAATAATATATGAAATTTCTTATATATAGCACGCACAATAGCCATTCCAAATCATAAGGGTCAATACCATCCCGATAGTTAGTTCCCAGGCGAACGACAACCAGAAATCACATACAACAGAGCAACAACCCTTGAGGAAAGACCTCCCTTATAGCAAAGCAGCAGAGCAGACTAGACTGAGTTCCACTTCCATACTCTAGTTTATAGAGGGCTAATGGCAGGCTTGTTTGTCCAGTTCCACCTTTTCACCCTAAGCTCTTAGTTCCATCCATACACAAGCATCCCCTTCTCTCTAACAATAACAAGTAGTAAACTATCTGTCATCTACCAAGAAAGTAAGCTAACTACCTTATCTGATTAGCGAAGCTAGAGTATATGAGTAGAATGCTTTCTTAGTTATCATTTTTTTAATGACTTTATATCCCCTACTGTGGTAAGTCTTGTTTGCTGCTCTTCAAGTTAGAGAAGGAATTACACCATTTGGGGATCGACTTCGCGAGACCATTTTGGTCCACACTGGAGAACTCGTCTCTCGGGCTAGGTTCTATTGGGTGGAGGATCACCTTTCTTTACTAGAAGAGAGGAAACAAGACACTAAAATACGTAATTTGAGAGGTGAACAAGACTGATCGAAAACGTAGTCTGACTTGCATGTGTTAAGACTATATCCAATAGCTTCTTAGCGCTTAGCTACTGCATATAAGCTTAAACCTACTCTTATAATAAAGTGAGTAATCTCAAGGCCAGGGCATTCATCCAATGCTTACTTTTGGGCACAACATTAGCCTCTTTTCGCGAGTCATAAACCCTGATCCTTGTGCTGATCCGAAAGACAAGATCATAAGGGAATCCATAGTTCCATGCCTTCTACTTAGGCAACCCGAATCCGAGTATACCTACTCTATCAAGAGAGAAAACTACCAATGGATCCTTCCACTTCTGTAATAGAGGCTAAAAGGTGCAAACGAAGAAAGCTTATTTGGGATTTTTCAAAGGCTTCGCACCTACTTGTTGTGTCTCCCATCATAAGACAACTGACCGATACGAGGGATTTACTTAGGCGTAATAGCCTATTTGCATAGAATTGTAAACTAGATCGCTTTATTGCTACATTCATGTTTGCCCACTACACCTGATCTGTTTACTTACTTACTCTTACTTAGCTAACGCTACCTTTATCAAACAGGAAACTTACGATCTACTTCTGTCGGGTTGATTGCTCGCTTCCAAAGCCCTAAGCAATAGGTCCCATATTGTCCTGTCCTGAAGTAGAACTAGAACAACTAACTTGGACTCAGGGGACACTTCTAACTTGTTAGATGCAGGTACGAATGTAGAGAGTTTGTTAGGTTCCATTCGATCTAAAAAAACATCTCCCTCTCCCGATTGACCTTCCCCGGGCGGAACTAAACGAAGCGAGTGATTCAACAAATAAATTTCCCACCTCTTCTTCACCGTAATGAGAGGCATCAGACTCTGCATCTTCATCTCTATCCGTTTCCCACCCTATCGAGTGGATCAACTGCTTTAGCAGCTAGGCCCTTCACTGCAGAGCATCTAATTCCTAACTAATCTATTCCGAACGGAAGCGATCGGTGGAGTTAGCTTATAAGAGGAGGTTCGATAAGCTTCAAAGTAATCCTGGCCAATCCAATGAACTAATTCTTTCATACGATCCAAGTGATGGTTAAAAAGAAAAATGATAGGTGGAGAATGTGTATGGATTTTACTGACCTTAATAAGGCTTGCCCAAACGACCATTTTCCTTTGCCTAGAATTGATCAGTTGGTGGATGCCATATAAGGACATGAGTTGTTGAGTTTTATGGATGCATATTCTGGGTATAGCCAGATAAAATGAAACCAGAGGATGGAGAAAGTACTTCTTTTATTACTAACCGAGGTACTTATTGCTACAATGTAATGCCCTTCAGGCTTAAAAAATGTAGAGCAACGTACCAGAGGTTAGTTAATAAGGTGCTTGAAGAACAGATTGCGAAAAATATGGAGGTGTACGTAGATGATATGCTGACTAAATGTAAGAAAGCTTCAGATCATATTAAGGACTTCAGTAAGATTTTTGACCAACTAGAAAAGCATCAAATGAAGTTGAATCAAACCAAGTGTGTGTTTGGGGTACAAGAGGGAATGTTCCTTGGCTTTATAGTAAACCAAAGAGGAATTGAAGCTGATCTTTCCAAATCAAAGATCTGATAGAGATGCAATCACCGATCTTCAAAAAAGATGTTTAAAAACTTACTTGTAGAGTGGCTGCCTTAAACCGATTTGTTTCTCGATCAACATATAGGTGTTTATCATTCTTTAAGGTGAGTAGAAAGATCTTTGAGTGTAATTCAGAGTGTGAGGAAGCATTTAAAGAATTGAATAAGTATCTGGGATTTCCACCATTATTGTCCCGACCAATCTTAGGAGAAAAATTGTACTTGTATTTGGCTATTTCTGAGTCTGTAGTTAGCTCGGAATTAATTTGGCTGGAGAATGGGATCTAAAAACTAATCTACTATACCAGCAAAGCATTCAGGGGAGCCAAAATTAGGTACCCACATTTGGAAAAACTGGCCTTAGCTCTCATTTAAGTATCTAGGCGAATGAAGCCTTATTTTTAAGCGCACATCAGTGTTACCTCTTCGGTAAGAACTTCACAAACCTAAAAAGTCAGGCATGTTGATGTATTGGGAAGTAGATCTAGGAGAGTATGACATTATTTATGAACCAAGGTCGTCATTGAAAGGGTAAGCTTTAGCTGATTTGATTACCAAATTCACCTATCCAGAGGTTATCGACCAATCAAACATGCCTGTTGAATAGACTTCTTCAGAAGAGAGCTCTGCTCAAAAGCAAGACGAAGTCATAACCGACCAACCAGAATAATCTATCACTCAAGAGATGGCTCAGAAATATGCAGAAGAAAGTAATAAGATATTCTTCTAGGGAGTTCTGTCTACAAAAAGCTTTAACAGTGATATTCCATTATGGAACTTATATGTGGATGGATCTTCATGCACCATTAGTAGTGGAGAAGGTATCATACTTAACACTTATGACAATACTAATTTTGAATATGCCCTCAAGTTTCAATTTAAGGAAATAAATAATGAAGCTGAGTACGAGGCTTTGATTGCTGGATTGGAATTAGCCCAATCATGAGGCGGCGAGCAAGTAGTGACCCACAGTGATTCCCTATTGGTCGTTAACTAAGTACTTTGTATATATAGCATCAAGGGAGATTTGATGACTAGATACTTGACCAAGGTAATGGAAGTCATTTTAAAATTTCTAGGTGCATAAATGAACAGGATACCATAGATAGCTAACGCTCGAGTTGACGCACTTGCTCGGTTGGCTTCAGCAATAAGAATAAAACTCAGGAGAAGCATTCCAATTGAGATCTTGGCAACTAGAAGAATCGATGAGGATCCCATAATTAATTTTATTGATGCAAATTTGGGACCATACTGGATGGATCCAATTAGATCTTACATCGAAGAAGGACCCCTACCAATTGACCCAAAAGAGGCAAAAAAGCTCCAGTACAAAGCAGTCAGGTATGTGTTGGAGAAGGGAGTAGTATATAAAAGGGGAATTACTATTTACTCATTACGTTATGTCCAGTCATTGGAAGTTGATGATTTGATCAAAGAGGTGCATGAAGGATCTTATGGGGATTATTCAGCTGGTCAGTCATTACTCCAAAGAATCAACACACAAGGATATTACTAGCCAACTATGAGGGAAAATTATAGGACCTTCACAAAAAAATGTGATAAGTTCCAGAGGTTTGCTGCAATTCACAAAGCACCCAGCGTTGCTTTGACACTAATTACTTTTCCTTGGCCATTTTGCCAATTGGGGAATTGACTTGGTCAGCCCACTGCCGACCACTAAAGGAAGCTTCAAGTACCTGGTAGTTGCTGTTGATTATTTTACAAAATGGGTGGAAGAAGATCCTTTGATAGAGATAACTTATGAGAAGGTATACCAATTCATCTAGAATAACATCATATGTAGGCATAGCATGCCTTATGCCTTCATTATTGACCATGGAATCCAGTTCAATAATGATGAATTTGAATCATACTGTGTTCAATCCAAGATCTAAAAACTACACTCTGCACCAGGGCATCCTCAAAGCAATAGTCAGACAAAAATGATGAACAAAACCTTGCTTAATAGACTGAAGAAGAGACTTGATGCTGCTAAGGGTAACTGGATTAATGAATTGCACTCTGTTCTTTGATCTTATAGAAAAATGCCAAGGACAATAACTGGAGAAACACCTTATATACTTGCATTGGGACATAAGCCATAGTACCAGCCGAGATAGGCCTACCAACTCATAGAGGGCTAAACTTTGATTCTCCCAAGAGTGAATTGATGAGAAGATTGGACTTGGACATGGTGGAAGAAGTCCGAGTAGACGCCTCCCTCAGAAATGCTACATATCAACAAAGGATTGCTTATTTTACGACAAAAAGATAAAGTCGGCAAACTTAAAAGAAGGCGACTACGTCCTCAAAAAAGTTATCCAGAAGGGTAGCAAGCTTGAAGCCAATTGGCATGACCTATATCGTATTTCAGCGATAATCTGACCAGGATTTTTTTAGCTAGAATCGCTTGATGGTGAAGAATTCAAGAACCCTTGGAATGCCGAGCACCTCAGTAAATATTATCAGTGAATAAAGGCATTGGCATATTGTATTTCTTTTTTACTTTATGTTCAACAAAACTTTATTTCAAGTTCAATAAAATATCTTGATTTTAGTTCCCAAATTTTTTCTATTTTTTTCGAAGTACGACGATATACATCCCCCAGAAACAACAAGCAAATTATCTCTTGGTCTTCAACCCTTGCTGATCGACAACACATACTTAATCAGGTTGAACTTATCAAATTCGAGATGCCCTTATAACTTAATGCACAGTCGTGTCTCGCCCAACGAAGTTATTACTTCATGTATGACTTCGTATTAATAACTCACGAACAAGAATTCTTACCCGACCAAGTTAAATACAAGAATATACATATATATCCCTAACACACTTGGTCGCCACTAGTAACTTACTTCATGCATGACTTCATTTTTGATAGGTTAAGAACAAAAAGTCTATAAAACTTCGTATACAACTCAAATAGTTAAAAACAAGTTTTACCCGACTAAGTTAAATGCAGGAAGACATGTATACATTCCTAAATACAATAATACACACATATATTCCTCATACACTTGGTTGCCACTTAAACTGATGCTAAACTTGGATCAACAAAACTATTTGTAGTTTCATCTAAGTGGATTGATAGAATCTATGGCCCTTCACAATTTAGTAATTCATTATTTAACGGTAATTTAGTCGACTAACTAATTTATTAATCACAAGTTGACAACAAAAACATATATTTTTATTTAACTACTAAAGATATAACATTCAAGATCAAGAAAGTACAAAACAAAAGCGAATTATTTAGCTATACGTTTCCCTTGTTCATTGGTCATTTTAGAAGAGGTTTGTTGCACCCTTTCCATCCCAGCAGGAGGGTTATCCAGGGTATAGGTGGGAATTTATGTAATTAAAATCCCTCAACATTTTCTTATTACTACTGCCCGACCTGCTGATCAGATGAGGAGGACGAATTATTTCGTACACATCATGAAGACCGTAAGTATTTGGTGATTAAACACTGAGGAATGGCATCAGAAGGGATAAATGACATGTCTAACTTAAATGGAGGCTTGCCACAATATAGCAAACTCGGTTCATTCCAATACCATAACTCACTATTTTGATCATATTTCAGTAAGGTTAGTAAGTTGATCCATCCCCATCTGTAACCTTCACGATGACTTTGTGCAAGATAATCATCTTTTTGGCCGAGGGCCTCATTATAGCCTTCCATCCAGACCTCCCTGGGCCGCTTGTGAAATTAAAAAGTAAATATCTTAACCTGATATTGAAGTTTCTTTTGAACATCACTATTAACTTTTAACTGGATGGAATGATCGGTGATAGCTTTATCCTTAGCTTCCACCTAGATAGACAAGTCAGCAATGGCATGACTCTTTACTTTCAACTGGGTAGCTTAGTCAACTAGAGTTTTTCTAGTTCTCTCCTCATCTACAGTTGGTCGGATAACCCTCAGTTTCCTAGAAGTTTGCCCAGGTTTGGTTTTCTGCAATGCCTCAAGTTCTTCCACTAACTTGGCATTCTAAATTTCAAAGAAATAGACACCTTTATTAGTACTACTGGTAGATGATTTCTTCAGGTTGTCTAGCTTATTTTCAAGTTGATTATTTTCCTCTTTAAGCAATTTTCCTATCTCCCGAGCTTCATCAACTTCTCGGTTCAATAAAAATTCCTTTCGCCCATAAATGGAGGAATACTATTCAAGATTTTTCTCAAATCCCCGTCTTTCACTCAATGCTTTATATTAGCTTCATAGTTGGCATGGGGCAAAGACAAAGAAAATTTATGGTCTTCTTGCAAAACTTCAATCATCTCATAATATGCAACATTGTTCGCTACTGCCCTATCCAACAAATAATGAATATGATTGTATGATTATTTAACTTGGTCGGACACATCTGGACCAAGCAATCCCACTAATTCTTCTTTAGATATAGGAATATGGCCAACTTCCAGGAGGTTTTTAATCTTCTTGAGCAGATCAGATTCAACAAAAACTATAGCCTTTTTCCTAGCATCAAACTAAAAATTCCAAAAGTAAGATTACAAGGATGATTTCTGAGCAAATAGAATACAAGGTGTGTGACTTCATGAAGATAATATAACTAATCAAGAAGGCATAAGTATGGTAAATGCAACACATTTAGTCAAAAGGAAATGTTTTCATTAATAAACCAAGTTGTGTTCCAGAATAACGATCCTATTATAAGGCAGAAGAACAAAAGGAAAAACAAAGGAGTTAAACCTTATCCTTATAATAAACATTAATTTAAGATTACAGGTCGATAGAAGGGATAACTTCACTAATTGGCTTTAAGGCAGACTCAACAGGCTGAATGGAAGATTCTCTGAACCCTTCCTCATCATAAAAGTCTACTTCTACGTTTAGAGGATTGCCTGGATCATGCCTCTGGAATAGTTCAGAGTCTTCAGCAGTACCGACTTCCTTGAGTGCCTCCGATCATCCATCCTTGAATGACTTCTTCCTGACATACTCAATTTATGAAGAGGCAGACAAGAACACTTTGTCCCAACCTTTGTTAAAGGAATCTTCCTTTATTTTCTTATTTTTGGCCTTCTCTGTAACCAAGTCAGCAGTCAGACCCACTGTCTTTTCCTTGACAAGCTTGAGAATACTTTGATTTTCATCCAATTTGTTCTCGGCCACCTTGGCCCTGTCCTTAGTAGCAGATAGACTGGTCTCAGTAGTCTTTAAATTCTCCTCAACAGTGGTGTCCCTATCATTGGCCTTCTATAATTTTTCTTCCCAAGACTTTCGCTTGGACTCCAATGCTTGTCTTGAAGTCTCCAAAGATTGCCTTAAACCTTTAAAAGCCTCTTATACATCTCCTCCAGAAAAATGCAGTTGATCGTATTTCTCCATTTTCTGGTTGAAGTTTACCAAAAATTGCACAAAGGAAAATTATCAGATTAAAAGAAAAGAAATAAGACAGTGAGGAAAAGTAATAAAGGGAAAAGAAGTACCGAAGCCAAACTCCAGCAAGCATTTTCTGCCAACTTCAATTGTGGAAAATAAGCCATAGTTGACCTACCAGTAGGGTGAGTACCTTCTTTTATCAATTTCCTATCTAGATCAGCATTAATAGTTACCTAGGATGACCCAGGAGTAGCCATGCCAGCTTGGATTTTCTCGACCAACTCTTGTTGGTTAATAGTATTCTTCTCAGATTGTTTCTCTGAAAGACATTTTGTCAATATCTTATATTGAGGTTCCAAAACATCAACTTCCTCATCGTTGATAACTTGAGGCACTTTCTCAGCAACCACATATACTTTCTCAGCCACCTTAGATTTATGAGTATTAGTAGCTTTAACAGTCTTCTCTGCAACCTTCTTGGAGGTACGGGATAAGGCTTCAGACATCAAATCAAGGATTTTTGTCTTGCCCATACTTTCTACTGGTGAAGTAGGGATGGACGAAATGTCCAATGATTCAAAAGAAAAAGAAGTAACTAAATCCTTCTCAGCTTCGGTACACTCCTAAGCCGAAGAAGTGGGGATTGGCTCTTCTTCTAAATGAATGGGAATTAAAGGTTCTGCAATGGTTGGCCGAGCAAAAAAAGAAGTAATCGAGCTTTTATATTACAGTAAGTAAGAGGATGCCCTAGGGTGCTCCTAGCCAATCCTTTAATGGACGCTCCACAGAAACTTCAGGTCTTGAATATTGACGTCCCCTTCCTTAGGACACTTTTTCTTGATCTCAGCTGTACAAAATAGGACAAAAAACATTAGTCAACATATCATCAAACAGTTGGTCAACAAAAAGAAAAAAATACAATATCAAACCTAACAACCTATGCCATGTCCTTCTTTAGGACACCTGGGCCCACCATACACTTTTCCTTTTTGAATAGGAATATGTTTCCAGTTCTTTACTAGTACCCCATAGCCGAAGTAATCTTTATTAGAATCTGGTGAATTGACTATTAAGGCTCTGTTGACAAACCTAGTTTTTAGGTAATAGGTATTGTCACTAGTAACCCATTTGTAGTAAAACATCAACTCAGGAATACTAATGTGGGTTTTGTATATTTGGTTAAGCCTGTCAATCCCATTTACTATTCTCCATGTATTGGGGGCTACTCTAGCAGGGACAAAATCAAAATACTAACAAAACTTCATAAAGAAACAATTGGGGGGAAGGTAATACCATGTTCAACTATAAATAGCGAAGGGATCCAATGATCCTCTGATAGTGATAAAACATCTACCGGTGGAATAGGCATTTCTAAGTCTACCCAATCAGGGATATTTATTTCTCGCCTAAATTCATCTAAAGAATCCCCATGAACAATGTACACCATGATTACAACAAAGAATGAAATCAAAAAGAAAGGGGAAAAGAAATTTTATAGAGAAAATGGTGGCAGAAGCAAGAGTGGAATGCAAAAGAAAGCTCAAAGATGAAAAGATTGGAGAAGAAAGAGAGTTCTAAGGTTTGAAAAGTTGTGGTACAAAACCCAATAAAAAATCTCGTCCCTTATAGCTTACCTAGAAAACTGTGTAAGTAACGATTAACTGTATTGACGATTGACTTTCTGACGGCTAAACAGCTTTAAAGACGAGAAAATACCAATATACCCTTAGGCGGTTTGCTAAATTTTAAATTATTTACAAAACTGCCATTACGTGGTCAAATCATGGAAAATTTTACAAGTCTTGTTGGTCGGCATCCGACTAAAGCTACAAAAGACCGCCGATCAACTCTGCAGGGCTCATACTCCATCTTTTCAACAAAATATCAAGAATTACTCATTGTGGGCTTTTGTTGACACAAAAAATTATCCATCTGCATGGATCAATTAGAAATGGACACTTGTCTTCTTACGTGGCATCAGTCCTCATCAGCAGTTACTCAGTCATCCCAGAAGATAGCTGCTCCACAAATAGGCCAACTAACATGAAGAACGCTGATCATCAAAGTAGATCAATAGTCACCACCCGAGAAATAACCAATGGTACTTTCACACATGGCTAAGACTATCAACCATCACATTCATTATGTACGGGTGTAAATGCTTGAATATATAAAGGCATTCCAACCCTTGATCTCTGAATCACAATAAATACATTGTATTCCTTTCACAAACGGAAAGATATAACGGACTCGAGGCTATTCTTCTTATAGCAAGAGTACCTAGCTTTCTATAATCACTCAAATCAATACAATAATAGTGGACGTAGGCTTTTTTTCACAATCGAACCACTTTAAAAACTCCTTGTCTCTTGTGTGTTTATTTCATCACATATTATATTTTATCTGTGATTAGAAAATTGGACCTAGTCCATTGTTTGACTTCAATAACAGCGCTGTGGTTGTGTTATCTTGTAAATTCTCACCTAGATGCATGCTTTAGATTTAACAAGATAAAATTGGTTTATTCACTAAAATAGTGTAATTAGTGCTTAATTAATTTTAATTTGGCAAAATTCAAATTTAATTTGGTTTTTGTAAATTTGAACTTGAATTAAAGTTTTGTTTTCGAAAAGTTAATTTAATTTGAAGAAATTTAAAATTTAAGAATATTTGAAACCATTATCCCATATTCTCAATTTGGCCTTTTCAAAGAGTGGTATCAGAGCAGTTCCACTAAAATTTTATGTTAGATCATTTTTAGGTTTGAATATGGAAAATTTATGATTTTCAAAGTTTCCAGCTTTGGATGGTTCTAACTATGCGTACTGGAAAGCGCATTTGAGGTCAGCACTTAATTCGTTAGATGAGTAGGTTTGACAATTAGTTGTTAGAGGGTGATTCCCACCAAAGTGTTTAGAAGGTGATTTCGTGTTCCTAAAGCCGTAGAAAGATGAAGTGAGGATGAGCTTAAGCTAGAAAATTTCAATTCTCATGATTTAAATGCTCTTTTTAGTGCAGTCACATCAGAGGAATTTTACCGTATTATGACGTGTGAAATGTCTAAAGAGGCTTGGGACACACTCCAACTCACCAATGAAGGTACTAGTGCTATTAAGGTCTCTAAAATCCAAACCTCACCACTCAGTTTGAAACCATTAAAATGGATGAAAGTTAATCCTTCGATGAGTTCTATGCCAGATTGTTCGATATTGTGAATTCGTCTTTTAATTTGGGAGAAAAGATACCTGACAACTATGTCATAAAGAAAATTTTAAGGTCATTACCCGATAGGTTTTATCCAAAAGCAAGGATTTTGAATTCTTTATGCACTTTAGACTCTACGAAACTAGAAAATCTTATAGGTGACTTATAAAAACCAATGAACTTGACATGTTAACCTCTAAGGATGTGAAGAGGAAGGATAAGGGCATAACTTTGAAAGCCCAAAAGGAGAAAACAACTATTTCGAATGATGAGTCTGATATCGATTCAAACGATATGGCTATGTTTGCTAAGAAGTTCATAAAATTTCTTAAATTTAATAAAGATAAATTTAAAAATGATTATAAGAAATTTGATAAGTCTAAGTATAACAAAGCCGATAAACCCTCTAAAATCATAATGGTGATCTTAAGAGGGACGAGTCAAATAGATGTTTTGGTTGTGAGGGTTATGGCCAAGGGGAAGGTGAGTATCCCACTAAAATAAGGAAGGAGGGAAAGAAACCTATTTCATACAATGCCACCGATAGTGATAGTGAACATAAAGAGGGACTTGATTCCCATATTGAGCACAACTTCACCGCGTTCATGGCTAGTCTTGCTAGTTTTGATGAGAAATCTTTCCATAAAGATAATTTCTTGCATGACACTTCCGAGGCTATTGTTTGTGAATCCCAAGTGTTTAATGGTAAAGAGAGTGGATAAGAAAGTGAGAATGAAGAAGAGGAGGAGGGGAGTAAACTTCAAGTTTCCTTCCGTGAGTTCTATGCAGAATCATTGAAATTGAAAAAGGAAAACTTGAGGTTAGAAGCTAGGATGAAAGAACATTCCATAGGTATTCATGAGAGTGTCTTAATTGAATATCTTAGGGCACATGAGGTGACTATTCGAGAGAAACTAGAGTATGTTGAAGGTGAGAGAGATAGTCTTTGAGGTTTAATAAAGGCTATAAAGAAAGAGATTCTTGAGTTTGAAGACACTAGGAGTTTTCTTGAGTCTAAGATAGTGGAGCTTGAAGAGATATTGAGAGATTCGAGTCAAGTCAAGTTTGATTTGAAGTCTAAGTTCGAAACATTGGATAAGATGTTAGGCACCGTCCAAATCAAAAATGACTAAAGTGTGGTATTGGCTTCGATACTCAAAATGCTTCCGCTAATAAAGTCGAAACCATGATTTTGAGAGAATCGCCTACGAACGCTAGAAAAGGTCAACCCTTAGGTAATACTTCTCATCGTATTTTCAGTTTCACACATTATGGTAGGAAGGGTCACCTTAGGAGGTTTTGTTTCGATCTTAAAAATTGTCCTAGGAAGTCCAAGGGTAGAGTCACCAAGGTCACCAAATCCCGAGAGCGTCACGTTACACCTATGTGGGTTAGGAGATTCGATTTGAAGAATTTACATGATAAACTTTATGATTCTCATTTCTTCTCACATGATATTTCCCATGTTAGATTTAAAGTTTGACTGTGTTAGCTTTGTCTACATATACTGGTTGTGCTTTATGATATATACTTGGTAGTTGTATGTTTATTAGTCATATTCTAGTTTATGATTCATCATAAATATCTTATTGGAATCATGATAAGTGTATCTTTTGTATTGTGATTTTTCATTTGTTGGGTCTTATGGGGACCCATTTAACATAGCCCATGAGAGTAACTGACCAGCCCAGATTGATCAAAGCTCTGCCCGACCCAAATCATGATTTAATTCACACATAAGTATTTCAAATACACTAGAACACTTATGAATATAGTCAAATCAGTTATCTATAATCTCGAAAGAGATATACATGTACTATATTCACGTGTTAATTGAGTTCCTGGTACAACTCAATCTCTATTTTAATACACCTATAAATTGTACACCCTAACCCGGTGCAAGGGGATGTAACAAATATTATTGAGAGACACAATAATAAAGTAGTAACCTCTTCATGGACGTAGGTAAGTTATGGAACCACATATATCGTTGTTGTGTGTGATCTTTACTTTATATTCTTTGCGATTATTTTCGTGGATCTCTTTATTGTGATATTTCTTGTACTCACAATTGGCGCCGTCTGTGGAAAATGATTTCTATTCCTACAAAAATCTTCATTAATTAAAAGATCGTGATGTCTCACCATAGTAGCAACATTCCTCAAGTTGGCGATGTGCTGGAAGACCAAGTTCCTCCTAGGGTTAGGTCGAAGATTCGTCAGCATATAAACCCCAAGTTTCGCCAGGATAGGCAACCTTTAGAAAAAACCCAGGGACCACCCAGATCTATGCATATCTCTAGGTTGGTAGATGATTACAAAGCCAAGCTTTGCGAATAAGAGGAATCTACACGCCTCCAAATGGAAGAGAATGCTCTCCTCCAAAGGAGACTCAAAAGAATGGAGAGATCTCTCCAAAGGGGCACCAAGAAACACTACACCAAAATGCTCTATTAGTAACAAAATATTTTTTGGATTACTAATAGTGTTATAGCATTAATATTTCTCACAATATATTACCATTAGTAATCTCGTATAAATGTTACTAATATTCGTTGAATATTTTATATGTAAGAATTAGAAAAGAAAAAGGAAATTTTCCCACTAACACAAACAAAAAGCCGACTTGTACACTCTCGCAAGGAAAACCCCAACTCATATAGATAACTCTAGCAATGACACACAGAACGACAAGAGGTTAGAAATCTTCCATGGGTTAGGCTTTTTTCATTTGATTAAATATTTTCTCAGAAACTTTTTTTACTCTCTAATATGTGTAGCATATTAATCAATTTACTCAACTATTTCTCCAATTCAAAGAACTCAAGGGAGAGTGATCGGCGTGGGAGGCAAACGATAAAACTTCGATCCTCAAATGGTATTCATGCTTTTTTATCAATTAATTTTTAGGGTATTGATTATAGATGTTTTATGGGAGTTTATTTGAATGAAGACTATATTGGAGGTTATTTAGTGTTTTGCATTTAGATCTATAAATCAGGGTTTATGTTAGGTTCTTAAATGTATAAATGTTTGTATGGTTCCTTTTTATATTCCAATATTAGGCTTGGAAATGACATACACTTAGATGATTTTTATCAATTTAGTCAACTATTTCCCATCTGTTTAACATTTTCTGTGTTATTTTTAGAACAAATATAAAAAGGGTTTAAACTCTATACTTGTTACATTTTTTGGAACAAAGCTTCACAGTTGGTTTTCTCAAGGATCAGGATTAAGATCTCTGTAATGCCTTCATATTTATTTATTTATCTTATTTTATTTATATTTATATTTTTTTATGGTAACCAATTGTTTTTATGTTCAAGTTATCTCATAAATTTAATAGTACATAGTTTATATTTGATTTCAATTAGAGCTGACTTACGAGTCACTTGCAAGATAACAATGTGAGACATTATTAGTTTCTCGTATCTGAATGATTACAATTAGGTGTATATAAATTAACTTTTGTCTTTAACCCTTTTGAAAGGCTTTGGATAAAGTTTAAGTGGAGTACATCCTAGACGATGAGCGATCCGCAAATTCTTGACATCTCCAAAGTCCAAACCCTAAAATTCAAACAAAGAGCGAATGTTTCGAGAAAGATCTCGCTAATTGAAAATTCGGGGAGGTTTGTGAAGTAATGGGTGATCAAATTCCTATTTTTGTTCATGTTGTTTATTTTGAATCTCAAATTATTGTTGGATTTTTCAATTAAGACAACTGTGTTGATTAGATGCTTTGTTAATTGCACAATCTTGGGTGTTTAGTTTGATTTGGTTAATTTTAATGCTCAAATTTTTGTTGAACGTATGAATAGATTAAATAGCTTAGTAGACTACATTGATTGGAAACACATAATCAAGTAACAAAGTTGATTTAGGAAACGGAAAATGCTATTGTATAATTGCTTGTTGATTGTTTGATCTTTGGTTTTAAGTGTTTATTTTTTATTTGGTTCATTTTGAAGCTCAAATTATTGTTCAATTTTTTAATATGCTAAGGAACTTAGTAGAATATTTTTGTGGGAAACGCAAAGTCAAGTAACTTGGTAGCTTTAAGATTAAATATTTTATGCATTAAATTTTATTTGTCGAAGGGTATGTTTGTGAGTCATCAATAAGTTCAGTGACTTAATTACCTGTATTACTTGGAGTTAACTTTGTAATTATAAATTTTAAAGGTAAAATGCACCCCCTAAATTATGGATCTAATTTCAGATAAACACTACCACTCTGACCCGACTAAGAATGTGTCTCAGAAGTGCGTTCTCTTCTAGGCTCAAGTGAAAGCCTGTCGCGTTAGTAATAAACCCGGTAAGTCGAGATCGTATCCATAAGAAAATAGGACAACAGAGTTGTGACGACGTTGGATAGATAAGGAAATCCTAACTTTGACTCTAAAGGAAGAGGAAAAGATGATTTGGTTTGTGGAATAACTACACTAGATGCAATTTTGAAATAATTAACTAATGAACTAATGAATGAATGGCATGCAACTACTCTAAATTACTTATGATACTTGACTTGAACTTGTAAACTATATGATAAAAAACAGGACGGGAATACAATCCCCCAACCCTAGTGTATTGATGATATAAAACTAATCGTAAATTTAAATGATTAATTAGACCTAGAATTTAGTACTCCCAAGAATTACGTATATGAGGTTCAAGCCCGCATCATACTTAATCTGAGGACGAGTAAATCGGTATTTCAATAGTTACACTCGAATTGTATTCTAAAGCATCCCGGTTACTCGGAAGAAAACGAGCTCTAAAAATCTACAATTGTCGTGTTCCTACGCAATACGATCGTAATACATTACTAAATTCAGAGGATTAATGTTATACATATGCAACTATCACATCAGGTTGGGTTCATGTATCCCGACCTTGAAAAGTCTAGCCTACCATGATGAAAGTAATGAAAACTATTTTGGAATTGCAGAAAACCATGATTAAACTAAGGAAGAATTGTAGAATGATGTAGAAAGGAAATTAAACGGAGGAAATTAATCACTAATCTTACCAAAGTAGTAAAGGCAGCAATTGAAATTACTTGTAACTATAAAATTCTGAATAATCTTCACTCTTGGAATTAAAATTGTAATTTACCTTCAAAACTACGGTTTTACAGAAAGAATGGAAAATTATATTTATTCTTCGTACAAAGAATGATAATAAAACGGGTTTTTATATCCTACAAAACGTCGGGAGTTTTAGCTGCACTAGGACTCTCCATTAAAGGAAGATAAGAAAATAAAATCTCGACAGCCGGACCGGTCCGGGCCTCTTACGGATCGGTCTGCCTGGAATTCGGACCGGTTCTTTTTATTCTTGGGCGGATCGGTCTGCGATGGATCGATTCTTTTTATTTTCTTCTAGCTTCGGTTTGTCTTCGGTCCGGGGTTCTCTAGAAATTGGCAATGCGGACCGGTCAAGCCCGGATTGGTCCAGGCTTCCTTTGACTTTTCCCTCAAACTTTGACTGCTCATATCTTTCACACCGGGACTCCGATTGAGGTGTCGTTTTTCCTATGTGCTCATGAACTTGATATCTTCAACTTCTCTTGAGGTGCCTCATCCGAATTTCGGGTATAAATTACACTTTTACCCTTTAGACTTTCCTTCTTTTCTTTCTGATTCTCCCGGTTTCTTTCTTTCTTTAATTGACCTCAAATACCTGTAAAATCAATACGAAATACCAGAAACTCGATGTACTCGTTAGGATAAGTCAGTAGAAAGATTATGAGATAAAGTCAAATCGATTACGTTGTTCGAGGTGCTAAAAGTAACTAAATTAAAGGGATAAATTGGGAAGAATTTATGCCTAATCACACTACAAATACCACATACATATTGAACAAGTTGAAACTACCTCCTTATGTGTCGCAAAGAGAAATTTTAGTGACCCATGGGGCAAACATGACGAGTAAATGGAATAGCTTAATAAGTTTTAATTTTTTAATTTTTTTTGAAAAATTATTAGTCGAGGGAGGTGTTTCAACTATTGTATAGTTCATTTCCCCCACGTTTGTTGTTCATACTTTTATTAATCAACTTATAGTTCTAAATTTTTTTGTTTTATGGAATCCTCTTTTGATTCTTGGAGTTAACTCTATACTTGTGACATGGTTTAAGAGATGTATTCCACATTCTGGTGGGGGGGGGGAGGGGGGGGCAACGGTGTCCATATTACACAAGTATCAACATTCAGATATAGATGATGCTCGAGAGATAACTACCCTATCACCTAGAGTAAAAAGGATCTTGTTAACTCTTCCATGTCTCTCTTAGTGAAGTTGGCACTGCAAGCCACGATAACTGACCCTACACACGTAAATACCATTTAACTGAACATGTTTTGGGACAAAAATAGCACTCGATAACATAAATTATTTTTTAGTGTATACAAAATATTACATTTATAAGAATTTCATTAATGTGTGCAATACAATCTGCATCCACCGCGTGTTTTGGTAACAATGCCGCTCAATTCCTGTCGAGCAATATGTTTGAGGCAGTGGGAGGGGGGATATGGGACAACGGAGAGGCTTGTAGGATGAATTATTTGGTAAGATATATAATCGCAGTGGTGCCACGAACTTGCGTTACTGGCTAGACGATTTAGATCATGATCATTGATCGTGTACAATCATTTGTCTTTAGGCCATAAACTGGGTGAAAGTGAAAATCACCTGAAACAATGTTACAAGAGACCCTCTGTATCAAAGGGGTAATAAGCCAGTGAACCGTAATATGATGGAAAAGCTCACTTTTTATACTGCCCCTACCACTTTCTGCACCAACATAGGCATCAACATCACCATCATCGTCTTCCTATTATTCTTCCCCTAAGGTAGAGTATGGCACAAGTTCAGAAAGGTCTAGCTCAGACCACAAAGAATCCATTGTAGCTTTGCTATCTGCAAAGCAGGTAGCATACATGATCAAATATATTATTCCTATAAAAATCTATTTATTAGAAAAATCATATTTAGTGTATTTAAAATAAGTGCGATCCTTGGTTTAATTCAATGTATTTTTGGAGTTTTGCTCAGAATATTATTTCAAAATTGACGAATTCCTTTATATGTTTTGGCACGACGTTTTCACTTTAGGTTTGCTACAGAGAAGTGCTTCGCCTTGTCATTGCCAATCTTAGCCCAAGTCTAAATTACAAAATCTATCTTTATATCCTTTGCTAAGTCTGACACTAGGCATTCCCCACAAATCCATTTTGTACATTCCTATGAGCATCTTTGGAAAATCTGAAACAAGCTCCGAGCAAAAAATTGACTTTTGATTGACAGCCCAAATTCGCTAACATGTTTGCAGAATTATTTCCTTATTTATAAGTATTCCCCAAACTCACTGATTTGTTTTAATTAATGTCCTTGATTTGGATAACAATAATCTTAATTCTCCACAGGCAGGAAATTTTATTGTTCAAAATATACACAATTACTTTAGAATCATATTCCGCTGATATGTTTGATGATGCTGGAAATAGCACCACCAGATCAAGGTGTAGTTGAGCTCAAGTAGACGTAACAATGTCAACACATAAACAAGATAAATGTATAAATATATGAGGATAAGAGGAGTTGAGACAACAATTTAAGTGGTTCGGCGATTGCCTACGTCCACCGTGCAATTGAGTACGAGTATGACTATCAAAAGAGGTCTCTAATGGCCTTAGAAATACAATCACTCCACATTATCTTTCTACTATAAATGCACTAGAATTTGGCTAGGGTTTTCAATATTGCGATCCTTTTTTAAGGTAGAAGAAGACATGTATATATAGTGCTTGGGGGTGTAGTGCACCCCCAAGCATTCCATGAGTATGTGTGTGGTGATCAAACCAATCTCACATGGACACCTAGTTGTACCACATGAAGATAATGATGACCAAATATTCCCCCACGTGAGGGGAATGAGTTGGTTATAGCGGTTTAGTCCACGTGTTCCAAGTCTCCCATATGCTTGAGTATGCTCGGACCTGTGATGTCATGCACTAGAACCTCGGCCCAGCTAGTACAATATTGGTAAGTTTGAGAGTTGAGTTAGTCTTCCAATTATAAGTATGACCTCAGCCATGTAGATGAGCCAAGATTGTATATTGGGGCCTGGTTGCACTGTCGGCTAGAGCAGAGTATGAGAATGACCATGGTTGAGCCCATGAGGTATTATCGACCTCGGCTGCTGACCAACCGAGATTGATCATTGATAGCTGACCTTGTGAAAGATGGCCTTTCTGATGGCTGTTGTGAGCTTCTCGATAACTCGGCCCTGAGGTTGGTCGAGGTTGTTAACCCCGAGTACGAGGGTACAATTTAGGCATATCAATCACCCCTAGCCCTCAATCTTTTATGTTAGTAGATGGCTGAGGGGTATATAGGTCAGGCAGGTGAAGGGACGTTTATGCACCTTGGGATGTGGAGTTATCTATTGGACACATGTCACCCTTTGAAGTGGGTTACGTCAACCCCAAGATAATAATGACCCGAAGTCACCGTTTTATGGTTTTTAGGTGCAATGATGAGGACCTTGATATTCACGCCTCATCATAATAATGGTATTTAAACCATTTCTCCCTTTCATTTCTCTTTTTGCTTCTCCAGTTTTCCCACTTAGAGCCCTTTCTGCAACTTTTTCCTCAAAAACGTCCATAGCTCTACTGCGACTCAAGGTTCCTTTCTCTTAATCTCTTCTTACCTCAATCAAACTCAGTCAGGTATTGTTCTTCAACCTTTCCTTTTTTATTTCTGGGCATTAATTTACACTTTTGATTTTTCGATGAGCTTTTCCTTTTCTCGGTGAGGTTTTCCGCCACTTTTGGGTGGTAATAAGGTTAGGTTTCCAGTGGTTAAGTGACTTTGGAGCCATACCAAGTCGCTCCGAGGTTATTTTAGCCAAAGACTCCCACTTTTAGGCTTTTTGGTGACCCTCCGATCATCTTCTCCGGTGACCCAATCTTTGAATGTTCTTGGTGTTCTTGGTGAAAACTTTTTGGATTCTAAGTTTTGATCTTTAGTTTGGGTAGTATAAGTTATTCACTTGTTTGACTTTTTAGCTCTAACTCTCCAAGTGTATCGTCGTCTATTGAATGCTACGACCCCTGTATAAACTTGTTGAAGAGTTTTTAACTATGTGTGAATAGTGTTTCAACAAGATCAGACAGATAGAGTTAGCCTAAGTCGGGGCTCGTGAGGCCGAGGCTTTTCCCCTCAGATCAATTTATCCTCCACCATTAGCTGTCATATACCCTAAACCGATCGAGGTTTCTGATCCCATGTCTGAGGACGATGCTTTAGAACTAATGTCAACATCTGAGGTGGTCGGGTCCGTAGACTCATTCCAAGAGGCTATGGATTACTCTCCTAGGAAAAGTTGAGTTTCAGAGGATGAATAGGTTTCAGATCGTGCCTCGTCCCACAGAGATTCTAGCACTTCACGTATATATCCTTCCATAGAAAATCTTAGGGCCCAGTGTAGCTTATCCTCCTCCCTTTGAGGTTGTTCCTCTATCAGGGTATACTGGCGCAGAGTTTGCTGAGAGGTTCCCCGGTGGTGTCCCCACTGAGGCCCGGGCTGAGGTTACTGAGGAAGACGATGATGAAGGAAGTGACCTCGATACCTCTGTAGCTGCAGGGTATGAGAGTACCGTAAATGAGTACGACCTTCTAGTATTCAGACACCTATATTCCATTGATTCCTCGATCATCTTGAGGAAACCTATAAAGGACGAAAGGGACTTCCATGGTCGAGAGGGTGAAATCTGCGTCTATGAGCAGTTGTTCAAGTTAGGTTTTCATTTTCCCATCCACCCAACTATCAGAGATATACTCTCATACATAAACCTTGCCCCTTCCCAACTGTCCCCAAATGCTTGGAGGGTTATGATTGGGGCTATCATCCTTTGGAAGGATGTTCACCATACAGACCTTCCAGTTAGAGTTTTTAATGCTTGCTACATTCCTTTGTCTGCTAAAAATCAACCCGACTACTGCCACTTCGTAGCCAGGAAATTCGAGAAGAAGATTCTCTTGGTTACCCAGACTTCCAACCATAATTGGAAACCTCGATATTTCTTTATTTCTGGGGCTGGGAGTTTGGCCTAGACATGGCTTGTGGAACGTCGGTTCCAAGGACCCCAAATGGTCAAAAGTCTCCCAAGTGGCTAAAGCTGAACCTAGACTTAGCCAGGATAATTACAAGAACATAAAGGGCCTTCGCAACCAAGGCATGAATGGTCGTTTTGTTAAGTATGAACATCTGATAACCCCCTATTACCTTTCTCAGACAGGTTTTGGGGGTGGTCCTCTGGAAGAACTTAGTATACCAAGTAATGTCTTGTACTTTTTATCTGTTTGACTTGCTAACTCAGAGAATTATCTTTTTGTAGAGCGACCAGCAGGCATTTCCGACGACTTCTGGGAGATATCGGGCCTAGCCTTCCAAATCTTATGGAGAAACGTAGTGGTAAGAATGTACCCCCTCCTGCCCAAACAAAAAAGAGCGTTGGCAGCTCTAATGACGATGCTACCAAGAAGAGGAAGGCTCCCATTGAATCGACTCATACGAGGCCGAGCAAGACTCCCAGAAAGGATCGTGCCATGCCCATTTTGGCCGATGACGCTTTGGCTGCTCGTCTGTTACAGCTCAAGATAGGAGATAGTGTTATTGGCCATTGCCTACAAGCTTCCAATGCTATTGGAACCATCATGGTTGAGGAGGATAAGCGCTTTATTCAAGCCTTAGATGTCCCTTTATTGGCCAAGTTTACACTTCACAAGGCGATTCAGGTATCACTTTTTTCAGTTTTTCTTCTAAGTGTTCTCTCTACCCTTTAAAAATTATTATTCATATGTGTGGTCTTCTTTTACAGAGTGTGGTGTCTCTTCACTACCTAATTGACTTGACTTTGAAGAGGTTACCCCTTGTACAAAAGGGTAAGGATGCTGAGAAAGTTGAGGCCGATTTGAAGACTTAGGTGGAGAGGTTGAAGGGGGATCTGAAAGATAGAGATAAACAGATCACTCAACTGAAGGCAGAACATGACAAGGCCCTAAAGGTAAAGGATCAGAGTCTTTAATCAAAGGTCGATGTTGCTGTCAAGGTTGCTCTGGCCGACGCTACAGAGAAAATCATTGAGGACTACAAAGTCTCTGATGAGTTTGTTAACTTTGGCTTTAAGTATTTAGAGAGGGACATTAAAGTGACTAGTTGATGGGCGACTCTTAAGCAGGGTGAGTCTGGGAGCTTGTCGAGTAAGGACTTTATTGGTCTCGACTTTGGAGACCCTCGATTTGCCCAAGATTTAAAGGTAGTAGAAGAAAGTGATGCTGCCCCGGTCGAGACTGCTCCTCTGGAGGTCACGAAGACTGATGATGGTGCTCAGCATGATGACGAGGTTAAAATTACTAATCCTAGCCTTAACCCCGCAATCTAGTTACTGATGGGTCGGCTCCTGCCGAGGGTCAAACTGAGCTCTGAGCGTCTATCCTTATTTGAAGATTTTTTTGTGAAGATTTGTGCAATTCTTATTTTGATGAACTTTGGTTATAGCTTTTTGATATTTTGAATGTAACTCTGTAACCTCTTCATGTTACGAATGTAAGCAGATTCACTTTTTCTGTTTCTATTGCTCTTCTAGGATGTTTTGTTGTTCTATAATTGTGATGTTCCACATACTCACCACAAATTTCACCATAAGAATAAAAAAATAATAAAGATATTAAGAGTCTGAGGTCACCAAGTTAATGATATTTTATCCTCATAATTTCACCAAATAAATGATGTTAAAGGTCCGAGGTCACCAAATTATGGCGTTTATCCTCATAATTTCACCAAACTAATGATGTTAAAGGTCCGAGGTCACCAAATTATAATGTTTATCCTCAGAATTTCACCAAACTAATGATGTTAAAGGTCTGAGGTCACTAGTGTTTATCCTCATAATTTCACTAAATAAATGATGTTAAAGGCCTGGGGTCACCAAATTAAGGTGTTTATTCTCATAATTTCACCAAATAAATGATGTTAAAGGTCCGAGGTCACCAAATTATGATGTTTATCCTCAGAATTTCACCAAACTAATGATGTTAAAATACATACACTAATACAAAGATATTGACAGAATACTAATATTTATCCTTGATATTTACTTCTTTATAAGTTGATACATGGATTATAAGAAAACAAGGTAACTACAACATCATAAGTAATATTTCTTCAAATAATCGGCATTCCAAGGGTTTGAGAAGGTTTCTCCTTCAAGATTTTCCAATCGGTATGTGTCTGGGACGACTTCATCAGTTACCCTATAAGGGCCATGCCAATTCGGATGGAGGTTGTTGGGATTTTTACATGTCTTCTTCAAAACCAGGTCTCCCACAACTATTGGCCTCTCTTTCACCCTTTGGTTATAAAATTTTGCAGTCCTCTGCTGGTAGGCTACTTACCTCACCTCAACATCTTCTCTTCTTTCTTCAATCAAATCAAGGTCAAGTCTTCTCTCTGTCTTATTTCCCTGAGGGCCGTACATCTGAACTCTATGATTAGGAAGGAAAATCTAGGTAGGGATGGCAACCTCTGAGCCGTAGGCCAACAAGAATGGGGTCTCCCCTATAGGAGTCTTGACTGTCGTCCTGTAGGCCCATAGCACAACATATACTTCTTCAATCCATCTTCCCTTTGCCTCTCTATCTTCTTTTTCATCCCATCAATGATCGTCTTATTTGTCACCTCTGTCTGCCCAATTGCCTAGGATCGGCCGAGAGAGGAGAAAAATTATTTGATTCCAACTCTTTCAAAATATTTATCCAAAGAGACATTCTTAAATTGTGTCCCATTATCTGAGATTAGGGTATTTGGGAGGCCATACTTGCAGATGATGTTTTTCCAGATGAACTAAAATATCTTTTGTTCTGTGATGGTGATCATTGGCTCGGCCTTTACCCACTTGGAAAAGTAATCTATCGCGATAATGAAGTACCAATAGTTATTCACAACTCTTGAAAAGGGTCCTACCAAATCGATTCTCCATACTACAAATGGCCAGGGAGATGTGATGGAGGTTATAGATTGATGTGGCTAATGGGGAATGGTGCAAACCTATGGCACTTATCACATTTCTTCACATATGCTGTTGCATCTTTTTCCAGGGTCGGCCACCAATACCCCTGAGTTATGATCCCTTTGGCTAATGATATTCCTCCAATATGGCTAGAGCAGAATCCCTCATGTATATCTTTTAGGATACTCGGCACCTCGGATGGATGAACACATCTAAGCAAAGGGAAAAAAATCCCTTTTTTGTACAAAGTGTCTCCTATAACGGAGAACTTGGCAGCTCTATACCTCAGCTTTCGTCTCTCGACTTTTGATGAGGGGAGATCCCCCTCTATGATGTATCTGATAAGAGGATCCATCCATAAAGCTTCCATGCTTAGATTTAGGCAAGACTCGAATGTGTCATCTCATTTTTCAATAAATGGGCGGAGCAATACCTCTACTAGCACTATTTTTCTGATGTCGATTCTAGTAGATGAGGCCAACCTCGCGAGTGTGTCGGATCGGCCATTATCTAGCCGAGGTATTCTCTTCAGCTTTACCTCTTTGAAACTTTCCAATATCGATCTTACTCTCTTCAGATATTTATCGATTCTCTCGTCCTCGGCCTTGTATACTCCTAAGATTTGATTTACCACTAGCCTTGAGTCACTATGGACTAGAATATGGCCGATATTAAGAGCTCAAGCTAAAGAGAGACCTGCTACTAAAGCCTCGTATTCAGACTTATTATTAGAAGCATTGAAATTAAACCTCAGAGTGTACTCTATCTCTGTGTCGTCAGGTTCTGACACTATTACTCTGGCACCATTTCCATTTTCGCAGGATGACCCATCAATGAAGAGGCTCCACACATCTTCGGCCTTGGAGAAGTTTCCCTCTATCAGGGATCCCTGTTTAAAGAGATACCTTCCTTCTTCATTCTCTACTGTCTTTCCTCTAACCGTGCTCATCTCAGCCTCATCCGGCCATTAGTCTCCCTAATTTTACAGGTTTGTGGATGACTTGTCTGAGCGATGAGTTAGTGAGGATGACTATTGAGTGGGCTTGGAAGTACGGTTTCATATTTCTAGAATCATGAATCAAAGCATACGGCAACTTCTCCATGCTAGGATATCTCTACTCAGATCCTTAGAGGGATTTTCTGTTGAAATACACTATATCCCATCCTCTTCTCGCACTATAGCAACGCTAATGACCAAATCTGAGACGGCTAAGTACACATATAACTTTTCTCCTTGTACTGGCCATGATAGAAGTAAGGGAGAGCCGAGGTAGGACTTAAGCTCTTTAAAAGCTTTAGCACATTCATCGTTCCTCTCAAAAGCTTTTATGAGGTCTTTAAAAAATGGAAGACATTTGTCAGTAGCTTTAGAAACAAACCTGTTGAGGGCAGCCACTCGTCCAGTAAGTCTCTGAACATCTTTGATAGTCTCAGGTGTCTTTATTTCCATCAAAGTTTTTATCTTCTCTAGATTAGCCTCTATTCCCCTTCGGTTGACAATGAAGCCTAAAAACTTTCCAGCACTGACCCCAAAGACATATTTGGCAGGGTTGAGCTTCATCTTATACACATCCATGGCGTCAAAGGTTTTTTGAGGTCGAATACATGAGTGTCGACCTTCAGACTCTTCGTTAGCATGTCGTCCATATAAACCTCCATGGACTTTCCAATTTAATCTTCAAATATCTTATTCACCAGATGCTGATAAGTAGCCCCTGCATTCTTTAGTCCAAAAGGCAAGACCTTATAGCAATAGGTCCATTTATCTATAATTAAGGCTGTCTTCTATGAGTCAGCCGGGTCCATAAAGATCTGGTTGTATCTAGAATATGCATCCATAAAACTCATCATCTCATGGCCTACTGTAGCGTCTACCATCTGATCTATACGAGGAAGAGGAAAGTTATCTTTGGGGCAAGACTTGTTCACGTCACTAAATTCCACGCACATTCTCCACTTTCTATTGGCTTTTGGCACTATGACAGCGTTGGACAACCACTCTGGGTAAATAACCTCTTTAATGAACTCGGCTTCTTCGAGTTTCTTAACCTCATCTCTGATAACAACATACTTTTAACGGGAGTATACCCTTCTCCTCTGCTTAACTGGCTTGATATCTTCCACCACATTAAGCTTGTGACACATGATGTTGGGGTCAATACCTGGCATGTCTTCATGACTCCAGGCGAAGATGCTCTGTCTTTTCTTCAACAACTCGATTAGCTCATCATTGATCTCAGGCTTTAGGGTTTTGCCAACCTGAATGGTTTTTTTTGACTCGTCCTCATTAAGGATAATGGATTCTACCTCTTCTGCGGCCTCTCCCTTTTTGAGCTTTCTCTCATCTCTTGGATCAAGAGTGTCAATATTATAGGTCGTTGTAGCTTTTTTGTATGCCTCTCTTTCCTCAATAGAGTTAAAGTATCATTCACGTGCTGACGTTTGGTCACCTTGAACTTCCCTTAGTCCATAAGGATTCATAAA
The DNA here is from genome assembly GCA_949130495.1 of Sambucus nigra. Lineage (NCBI taxonomy): Eukaryota > Viridiplantae > Streptophyta > Magnoliopsida > Dipsacales > Adoxaceae > Sambucus > Sambucus nigra. Next base: position 190,113,088 of record OX422208.1, on the reverse strand, counting down.
TTTTATCATCTGGTGGACCGTTGAAGGCATGACCTCAAACTCTCTGAGGGCTACTCGTCCAAGTATGAGGTTGTATGCTGAGAAGACATTCTCATCCACGATAAAAAACTTGATTCTTCTAGTTAGACATTTTGTCCACTCATCCCCCATCCTTATATCTATCTCATATATTCCTAGTGGGTGAAATTTCTCTCTGCTGAAGCTGATCAGTGGATGATGGTAGGGGATGATCCTTGCTTGGCTAAGCCCCAACGCCTTAAAATAAGGACAGAATATGACATCTGCCAAAATTCCACCATCAACTAAGATACTCGGCACCTCACATCCATGAAGTCTGGTGGTGATGACTATAGGGTCATCATGTGGAACTAGGATACCCTGGAAATCCAGTATTGAGAAGCTGACTATTAGGATGTCCATGTCCACCTTCTTTCTTTTCTCAGATTTCACGTTAATTGAAGTCGAATACAAAACCTCGACCTTTGTAATTGCCTTTGCCTCTGTGACATGAGCTTTTCTGTCGTCTATCTCAGAGCCTCCTCCTGCTAGTCCCCCACAGATCATACAAACACCAAAGGAGATCATGTTTAACCTCTTTACTGGGGTAATGTCATCCTTTAATGGGAGGTTCGAGTCATCATCATCATTGTCTGAGGGATTATCACGTCGGGCAGGGGCATTTTCTCGGCACTTATCATTTCTTATCTTCCTAGGGTCGGTTCGGTCACCTTGTGAAGCTCTAGTATCCACATACTTCCTTATCTTCCCGAACTTCAACATCTTCTCAATCTCGTCCTTCAAGGTGAAGCACTTGCCAGTCAGATGACTATGGTCCTGGTGGAATTCACACCACAATTTTTTGTTCCTTTTATGAGGAGGAGACTTTAGCTTCTCTGGCCACCTTAAAGTCCGATCACTCTTGATATCATTGAGGATGTGTTCACAGCTTACAGTCAACGGAGTATAATCTTTAAACTTATCATCAACCGACCTTTTCTTCCCATCTTTTTTTTTTCTGAAACTTGCTTCCATTACTGTTTCCTTTTTCTTCGTCATACTTAACAACCATTGCTTCCTCAGCATTTATGACCTTCCCATTTGTTATTAGCAACTCGACCATTGACTTGGTAGGGTTTTCAGTAAGCTTCCATAATATCTTTCCCTTTTGGAGACCTCCGATGAGGGCTGTCATAGCTATGCTTTCTTCATAGTCCTCTACTTCCAACTTTTCTTTGTTAAACCTTGAAATGTAGTCTCTTAGACTCTCTATTTTCCCTTGCTTGACATAAAGTATATGGTTCATCTTTTTCTGAGGTCTTACCCCAAAGCAGAAGATGTGGATAAATTTCTCGGCCAATATTTTAAAGTTTTCTATGGAATTCTTTGGAAAAGAAGTAAACCATACATGTGTAGCCCCAGTTAAAGTGCTTGAGAAATCTCGTCACCTCATCTCATAAGAGATGGAGTAAATATCTGCTGATGACTGGTACATCTCAATATGATGGACATGGTTAGTGCTTCCATCGTACTTGGGAGACACTACATGAGGCTTGAACTTGTTCGGGATTGGAAAGTTGATGATCTTTTCCACGAAGGGTGAACCCTCTCAGTACCCTTTATGTAAGGGGTTTCGGCTTTTTAGGATATCCTCAATCTTATCTTCAAGCCTTTGAATTAAGTCATTCCATGGCTTAGCTACGTCGGCCTGGCTGAGGTTATCCCTTGCCATCTCCAATGGTTCAATTGAGGGTTCCCCTGCTGTAGCACAACGTCGACTGTTGACCTCCCCCTGGCCTCCGTCAGGGCCATGTGGGGGTCGGCCATGATGGGGCCGAGAATCTCCCCCTTCTCTTTTAGAGCCATTAAGAGTCCTTGATCATGATAACCTCTCCTTCAGGTCATTAACTGGGTCGAGCCTTTCAAAGGCTGACCCTCTACTCAGTCTATCAAATGCCGACCCTCTTGGATGAGGGTCCAAGCTCTGCCTCCTACAACCTTGATTCTCTTGGATCGGTCGTACAGTGTTATTTAATACTTCATATAGATCCTAACAGTCCACCGGAGCATCTTCAGGTTCAACATTATCGTACTTATCCTCAGGGTAAGGGTTTCCTTGCATCCCTAGGCGTAAATGCCTGGGGTCAGTAACATCCCTCCACCTTTGGAGAGGTGGTAGATCTTTTTATGGTGCCTGGGGTGGTCCCTTGGCCTTCATGTGTTGTTCTTCCGGTGCTAATAGATTTACCATCTCCGGTATGAACCCTAGTGGTCTCACCATCATATTTTGGCTTAAGGCAGCGAATTGTTCCTTAAATTGCTCCTGTATCACTTGATGGCTGGCCACCAAGGATTTCAAGGCTGCAGCCACCTCAGCCATCATAGATATGGGTGGCGCGTGACTAGAGCTAGGTCCTCCACCACTAACTGGAGGAGGAGGTGGTAGTAACTCTGGTGCCATATATTTGAGCTGTGATTTAGAGACTGGTGAGATTGAAAACCATAATGGATCTCTTTTAATGGTGAAACAACTCCACAGAAGGAGGGAGTATTAGTTCACCACTAAAGTCTCCGGTGAGGCCAAGCTTCAAGAAGGAAGAGATATTGCTTCTCATTCCCATAGACGGCGCCAAACTGATGATGCTGGAAATAGTACCACTAGATCAAGGTGTAGTTGAGCTCAAGTAGACGTAATAATGGCAACACATAAATAATATAAATGTAGAAAGAGATGAGGAGAAGAGGAGTTGAGACAACAATTTAAGTGGTTCGACAATTGCCTACGTCCACTATGCAAATGAGTATGAGTATGAGTATGACTATCAAAAGAGGGCTCTAATGGCCTTAGCAATATAATCACTCCACATTCTCTCTCTACTATAAATGTACTAGAGTTTGTCTAGGGTTTTCAATATTGCGATCCTTTTTCAAGGTAGAAAAGACATGTATATATAGTGCTTGGGGGGTGTAGTGCACCCCCAAGCTTGCCATGAGTATGTGTGTGGTGATCAAACTAATCTTATGTGGACACCTGGCTGTGCCACATGAAGATAATGATGACCAAATATTCCCCCACGTGAGGGGAATGAGTTGGTTATAACGGTTTAGTCAACGTGTTCCAAGTCTCCCATGTGCTTTCGTATGCTCGGACCTGTGATGTCATCTACTGGAACCTCGGCCCAGCCGAGTACGATATTGGTAAGTCCGAGAGTTGGGTTAGTCTTCCAATCATAAGTATGACCTCAGCCATGTAGATGAGCTGAGGTTGTATATTGGAGCCTGGTTTCACTGTCGACTAGAGCAGAGTATGAGAATGACCACATTTGAGCCCATGAGGTGTTGCTGACCTCGGCTGCAGACCAACCAAGATTGATCATTGATAGCCGACCTTGTGAAAGATGACCTTTTTAATGGCTGTTGTGAGCTTCCCGATAACTCGGCCCTGAGGTTGGCTGAGGTTATTGACCCCGAGTACGAGGGTACACTTTAGGCATATCAATATTGTAAGATAAGAGATCAGTATAATGAGTAAGACCTTTAAGAACAACCATGGCATCAGTAAAAATATTTGAGATTTATCTATAAAATGAAGTAAATCCCAATAAAAATTCACCTTTATCATTTGTTAAAATGACTCCTCTTTCCCATGTCCATAGGTTCCCTTTAGCTTCATATTTCTTAGTTTGGATTTCAATTATGGAGATTTGTTTTGTGTGTTTTGAGTACAAGCATCAGAGCTTTGATGTTTTTTGGTTGGGTCTAATCCATTAATCATTGGTTTATATCTATTTTGCAACAATCATTTAATCATTTGATTGGACAATAATTTCTACTGGGGTTCCCAATTTATTAATGAACTTGCATTTTTTTTCCACATGATTGTTTCATCTTGGATCATGGTAAATCTATTGATTCAAATTCCAAAAATATATTGATATATGGCCCCTCTGATCCAACAATTTCATTCATTAAAATTTGGATCGTTAAGTTTGATTGATCTGGATCGTTTTATTTTATGGGATCTCTGAGATGCGTATTTGTACACTATTGACATAAACAGTTAGGTTGATACATTTTTTTTTTGTGGTCGGACTCGGTATAGTTTTATCTCAAATATTACTTTAGTTATTAGAGATCCTAATTTGATACGGATCTATTCAAGATATGATTCTTTAATAGGATCAAATTTTATTCAATGTAGCCAATTTGCTACATAATTATTTCATTGAGATCATTGTAATTGTGGCATTCAGATTTGCACATAGGATACCACTAGACCTGCAAGTTTATTTCAAGGAAACTAAAACACTTCCAATTACTTTCAATGTGTCATCTACAGATCCTCTTTCAAGGGTAGATTATTCAAAGTCATCTAGTTTAGATGGAACTTAGTTCCTCTTTTATCGGGTTTGTTGCATTTTGATCAGGTTGCTGGTCTAGAGTGAAAGTTTTTAATTGGATGATCAAATGGCTTCATAAATTTTTCACTTCATGAGTTGTGCATATTTTTCTATGACAGATAGGCTAGAAGTAGCTGAATTCTCTGGGCTTCGATCAAGTGCATGTGTGACCTTTGCCAAGAATACAACACAGGAATCCTTCCGACGAAGCTCCCATACCTACAGAAGACAACTTAAGAAAGGCCATACAAGATGCCCAGGAAGACCAACATTTCAAGCGTACTCCTTGGCTTCAATCTACTCACTTTCTAACAACCACCGGTACTACTCATTTAAATTGTTTACATTTTTTCAGTCTATTTACATCACTTGATGATTTTTCTTTCTCTCAGGACTGACTTGTACTTCGTTGAGTTTTGTTAACAAATTGCTCAAATTCGGGAAGGTTGATTAGGAATTGTTTGTTCGTGACTGTATTATTTTCAACAATGCTATTTATATGTATTTTCTCCTTACATTATTTGTTGAACATTTATGATTATTGATTAGGTTGTTGTTGTTGTTATCAAGTCCTCTGCGCCAAACGGTCTTGGTTATCTCACGATCATTCTTAAGATTGTTATTACTACTATGAAATTGTGAACGAATTGGTGATTGTTATTCATTTGTTTTATGTTTTTAATTTAGGATCTAAAAACTACGATTGGTGGCAGCATTCAGCTAAAATCCTTACTGAGACCGATTATGCAAAGGACAATCCGTTGGCGTAGTTCTCATACTCCACAATGTATTTTTTTGTTCCAATTGAATCATCATATCAGTGTTAACTTCATTTTCTTATGTTAAAACAAAGTCATTAGTACCATATTACTGAATTTTAACATTTGTTTTTTCAGGTTTCTATTTTTGCCCCTCTGTGGACAGTACGCTATCTCAACATAACACATAACAATGTAGTAAAATTTTCTTATGCCATCTTGTTGCAATCATCTTTAACATTGGATGATGGTCATAGGTGGAGGTCAAGGTGGAGGCAAAGCAATATGATTGTTCTCCATTGATGAAGATTTAAAGATGGAGTTGACGGACCTTTTTTTATATTTTATTTGTTGGTTGTAACATTAAAACATCTCATTTCGGGATAATTGTATTAGGATGTTATATTGGATTCATTGATGAAAATATTATAACTTTCGGGGTGATTGTATTAGGATGTTTTATTTGCTTGGTTTAAATTTCTTTTGTAAATAAAGAGTTAATGCTTATATAAAATGTAAATGTTGAATATAATGCCCTTGTTTCTGTGCATTATTTTTGTATATGTTATTAGGAATTGAATAGTGTGGTAAGCATGTACTATTTTTGTATATGTTCTTATGATTTGAATAGTGTGGTAAGAATAATTAAATTTGTTTAAATTTAGAATATTAAATCTTGAAAAATATATATATTTTTAAATATGTATTAATATTACTAACGGACCTTTACCGTTACAAAATCGGACAAAAGTGTTATAAAAAGGGTGTAATAAGGTTGAAATAGTAACAAAAAAGTCCATTACTAAATCAGAATTAGTAACGGTAAAATACTTGTTGGTAAATTCAGAATTAGTAACAAAATTTTACCGTTAATATTAGTAACGGTAAAATTCTGTTACTAATTTCATCCCCACGCCTTTTTTCTAATGAAAAAAATTCCGTTACTAATATTTTTAGTAACGATAAAATTCTGTTACTAAAAGTACATTTTGGTGTAGTGAAACGCCGTGATAAGCCTTCTAGTGCTCAGGTGGGTAATACTCCGAGGAAAGAGCTCCAGGCGTGACCAGGAAGGAACTAAATGTGGCAGATCAGAGCAGGGTTGATCAGAGCGTGGCTAGCCAGAGAGATGCCACAAGGGCAACGATCTACAGAACAAAGACATTAGGATTCTGGTCCATAGAGAGATGGACCAATATCCAACCCATCATAGAGCTAGGTCCACCAAAGAGCTAGACAGAAAGGCACTCAATACCCAGTTGAAATACCCTTTCTCAAGGGTGATTGAAGAGGAGGAACCCCCTAAGACGTTTGTCGTTTCCAAATTCAAAATCTACGATGGAAAGACAGATCCCATAAACCACGTTCGGTAATATCGACAAGCAATGACCTTATGGAGCCATAATGATGGACTAATGTGCCGAATTTTCCCTTCTAGCCTACATGATGTAGCACGAAAGTTGTTTGAGAAGCTACCTCACAAGTCAATCAAAAACTTCAAGGTCCTAGCAGAGGCCTTTACTGCTTGCTTCATAACCAATAGATCCCATCCTAAGTGGATGGATGCACTGCTTACGACGAAGGATAAACCACAAGATATTCTTTGGGATTATACCAAAAGGTATTGGGAAGTCTTTAACGAGGTCGAGGATTGATTGAAAGAAATTTTTCGTGGCATCCTTCAAAATTGGTCTGTCGACTGCCTCTTTACTGCACCGGTACCTAAATAAGAAAAAAGCTAACACCGCTGATGATTTCATGGCTCACATTGAGAAATACGCCAAGGTGGAAGATGTGATTCACTCTAATACAGGGGACAATAATTTAGCAAAAGGAAAACAAAGGAATATATAAGAGTGATACTCCAAAGAAGGGAAATAATAATGGGGATAAGAATGGATCCAAGAATGGGAACAAGGCTAATCCTTCCAAGGCATTCCAAACTGTTAACACAGTCTTCAAGGAACCCATTTATAAGATCTCGAGCAAGATCAAAGACTAATCATTCATCAAGTGGCCCAAAAATATGTGTGGTGACCCAGAAAAAAGAAACAATGCACTGAGATGTGCATTTTACAAGAGGGGGGCCACAGGACCAAAAATTACAAGGCTTTGAACTCACACTTGGAGGAGCTGGCCCAACCTGGGCACCTCAACGAGTACATGGAAAAGAAGGAAAATAAGGTCACAGCCAATGGCAACTAGAAGTCGAACAATGTCCTAAAAAATTATTAGGGCATGAGTTCTCAATAATCCATGGGGCATCATATCTTAAGAAAATCAAAGAAAATGTTATTCGGATGGAGCTGAAGAAGGTTACCGCCATCATGGAGGATTTTCAGATTGACCCTGCATAAACCCAGGCTGGTAAGCATCGATGACCAGAAGACGTCGACTACACCAAGCATATTATTTTCACCGAGGAAGATTTGGTTAGGGTTAGAACCCCACATCACAACGCATAAGTGATTACACCCAGGATAACTAATTGGGATGTTGACAAGATGCTTGTGGACCAGGGGAGCTCATTGTGACACCCTGCCTAATTAAATACCGGGTGATCAGTCCTATATCCAATTAAAACAGGTTTCTCATCTGGTTCATTCATAGCATCACTGTCGAAAACTTTTTAAAACATTACTAACCACCTAGTATTCAAAAAGCCGATGTCAAAATTTTAATCTTTTTATTTAACAATCAACAACAAAACATTATTACATAAATACATCCCATGCAATAGTAATATAATACTGAATAAATCATCGGTTACAAAATCCAATATAAAGTCCAACCTGAATAAAAGTCTGAATACAAGGTCTGACTAAATGAAATAACTATGGGCAACATGCTCGAATAAAGTACTGCCCTGCACCCTACACTAGGAGTGAAGTAACTAAATCGTCTAAATCCAAATCCTGCAAGAATCCACAAGTGACGCAGATACGCATCCCTAGAATAGATCATCCTGCTTGGCATCCCTGTTGCTGGAAATCTAAAAGGTTTTGGAAAAAGATTTTGCAAGTACGGGTCAGAGCCCAAGTAAAAATCATTTAAAAATATTTAGCAAGTAATTAAATAACAGTTTAAATGGACAGTTATTAGATACACATGTTAGGTTGCGAACACTCTCTTGAGTTTCTTATCTCTCATCTATAATGCGCACCTAACGTTTGCTACTCAACCACACCTAGTCAATTTTAGCCAATCTAACTAGGCAGCCATAATCTAATAAACCCAAAGCAATATAGCTCCTCCGTACTGCCCATACAGTACGCTATGGAATACCCTTAATAATTAACATCTCTCTTATGTTATTATTAAACCCCAGTTACCCTTTCTACGTAGGTTATTGTTCAAACTCTACCATTTAAGTTTCTCTACTTAAACTTTATTATAGATATTCACTAACTATCTTCCTACTATTCACACATTAGTAGATTCATCATTATATAGATATACCCTATCTAAGCTCCCTACTAATTACTCTTTAGTAGATTAATCGTTCTTTAGATACATACTATCTCGTCTCTCTACTAGCACACATAAGTAGATTATTCATGTTGTATATATATTTTACACACCATATATAATATAAGTACACACTCTGCTATTATATCCATGTATCACACATTAAGGGCTATTGGTGCGTAATGTTACCCCTACCCCAATAGTTATTCCATATGTATTAGTTCGGAATGTTACCTCGACCCTAATATTCAGATTACTTTTAGTTTAGATACACACAACTAACTAGTTTAAAATCATAAGTCTGCTACCCTTAACTCATAGCATCCACCAGTATTTCCATGAAAATACATTTATTAAATATATATCTATTTCTCTTTAATATGGGCAAGGCTTTTCAAATTTTAGGATTAAGTGTTCACATATCAAATAAGATTTCACTATCTTTCTCGTCCATTAATTTTACACAGTAGATAACATAACAAGTATATATATATATATATATATATATATATAACACGGCACCTCCCAGACCCAGCTGCGGTGCCACTGTAAAACATATCAAAGGTATATATATTTATCATCCATTATATCTATACTAGTACGGCACCCCTAGGCACAACTGCGGTGCATGCATAATCTGCTATCATGTCCGGGTACATCTATCGCTGTACAAGGGACTATTGGTTCGTCTTCTCTCACGAACCATATATATCAAATCACACATATTGGAGGCGAACATAGTTCACATATTCATGGGTCACGTACATACCTACGCTCCCACATTCAGCAGAATTATCGACTCAAAAATAAGCCCTTCACAGTCCTATGCTCTTGAGGTACCAAATCTAAAATCCCCCTGAAGGCAACACAGGATAAGATTGTCCTCTTTCGAACGCCAACCTCCCGTGATAGCAAGTATGGTAGGTATGTCATACACATAATAAACAATAATATAGGTACACATTCCACCTATATAAATATAACATCAACGAGGTATTCACACAACCATATAATAACGATAGGTATTTACTCCACCTATATATATATATATATATATATAATAACAATAGGGCATATACACATCCCATATCCCAAGCCTCATACATAGCATATTTATATCCCGAATATTCTACGTATTCCATAATTTATAACTTCGTTTATTACCGTACATTCCCGAGTATTTCTCACCACTCGAAGGGTATCCTTTATTTCAAATATAATATCAAAAGTTAAACTCTCTACCCCCTACTGGTCTAAGTCCTCCTTCCTCTCGAATTCTCTTAACTCGAATTATCCTTCAATTTAGATTTTTCCTCTCTATTAATCAAAATTAATTTAGCCCTTAAACTTCCCTCGTAGGCCACGCCTAAAACCTAAACTAGGCCTACTGGTGTTTCAATATAATTCCCTTATATTAGAAATTAAATCCCACAAATTAATTCCAAACGATTTCCAAAGGTCCTAAACAAAAAGGAAATTATTGGCCAAAACTGGACAACCGAATCGATTAGAAAATTTTCTGGCAGATTAAACACCTTGTAGTAAAATATTGATTACTCCCTCTACAGAACTCCGATTGACCTGATTCAAAACTCATTGGAAAGATAAGACATAGATATTTCCAAAAATGTATGGATCTCACTCTAATTATAAGTACAATTTAAATTGCATACGTTTAAAGTTACGTAAAAAATTATGGCAGTTACTATGCTGGCAGATCAAACACCCTATAGTAAAACATCGATTTCTCCCTCTACAGAACTTCGATTGACCTGATTCAAATCTCATTAGAAATCCAAGACAAATACCTTTCCAGATATGTATGGATATCACTTTAATTCTAAGTAAAATTAAAATGGCATACGTTTAAATTTACATTAATAATTCTGGCAGATTGACATCTTGTGTTCATCAATTAAACCCTAAGTCATTTAAGATTCATGTTCTTCAATCAAGAACCCATCAAGATTCAATATTAATCATCAAATATATTATAATATCAGTTTATCTTCGTATAGAGATAAAATTTCAATGAAAATTTACATAAAAAATGAAAGATTCAACCCAAGAATCAAATTCTCCTTTAATTAACATAAAACCCTAATTTTCTCATGTTCATCCACTTTATAAATAAAGAACTCATATTTATCTCTTATTAATCAACCCAAATCCACTAATTTCATATTATCATCATTAAGGAACATCTCTACATGCATTCCCACTTTAGTTTATGAATTAAACGCTCCCAAATTCATATGAAACTTCCCAAAGCATGAAATCAAACCCTATCCCACATGGGTATTATAACATGATTGATATAAATTGCCATTTAAATACTTGCCTCTTAATATAAGGTCTGAAATTCGTTGATAAGATGGTGTGGTGGTTCTCCCCTCGCTCCATTCTCGATTTCATTGCGTTCGGGGAAAAAAACTGTGTAGGAAGCTTAGTTCTCCTCTCCTCTTCCTCTCCTATGGCTTCTATCCCTTTTGATTTGTGTTAACCCTAGCCCCTCTCTCTAATGGGAAGATATACACTTACAATTTTCGGAGTTTTCTAAATCCCAAACTCCCGAATGACCGAAATGCCCTTAAACGATGCTGAGATGGTCTAAAATCATCCCGGGACCCAAACTATACACCCGAGTACACTATTTCGACTATTTCGACCCTTCCAGAACCAAACGTGACCTCAAAATTACCATTTGAGTCACTTTATAAAATCCTCTTATTTTACCTCCAAATACGCCACGTGTGAAATTAAACTTAGAGTGAATTTATTTAATCTGAATCATCGAATTAAATAATTTCTCCTAATTAAATAAATTCTTAGGTCATCAATTTAATTAATTTCTATTTTCTCCAAAAATATGGGGTGTTACACTCGTTAGAAATGATGTAGCTAGAAGTTTTTCATAATCTTAAGCTGGACATCGTGGACCTCAAAGAAGCCATAGTTTGCTGGTCGGTTTCATAGGGTGGATCACGATGTCGCTAGGAAAGATAGTCCTGCCAGTCAAAATAGGAAATGTCTCAAAGCTAATCGAGTTCTTAGTGGTGGACATTGAGTCCTCATATCACGCCATCTTTGGCAGAGGCTGGTTTCATGCCATGAAGGCCGTACTATCCACCTACCACCAAAAGTTGAAGTGTGTTACCAATCGGGGCATGGTCGAAATCTGTGGTGACCAGGTTACAACCAAGAATTGCTTTATCCAGCCATTCACCCCTAGAAGGAAAAGAAGAATGAGGTAAATGATGCTCAGGAGGAAGTCCAGGAGGGGTATATACCCTCTAAATAGCAATTACTGTATGACCGACCATGGGTGGAGGAAGTAAGGGTCCACCCTATCGACATGGTCGTTAAAATCCTAGAGGAAGTTAGGGCCGATGACAACTTACCAGAGAGGAAATTTAAGATCGAAGCCACATTTGCCGATAAAAAGAAGAAAGAACTGGTTGCCTTTCTTAAAATCAACCTAGGTTTTTTTTCTTGGGAACCATATGACTTACCAGGGAGTGATCCCAAGTAGCCTACCATCATCTACATGTCGATTCGGTATGGGATTGTAGAGAGGAGTTTTCCTCCAGACTTTATTTACTCTATTGTGATGGTTATTCATTTTACTTCAGTATGGAATGGTGTTATTTACTTCTTCTTTACATTGTTGCATGTTTAATCAGACTTAAATTAAAATTTGGCAACTTGCTTTTTAAATACTAGGTGGTTAGTAATAATAAAAATGTTCTCGACAGTGATGCTATTAACTGAGCCAACTTGGCATTTTGAATTAATTTTATAAAGGAGTAGCTACCCGGTATTTAATTAGTCGGGGTGTCACAGGTGGTATCAGAGCATCAGGTTCTAGTGTCCTTTAGGATCTGTACGGCTATTATGTTTCCGCTACATTTTCTTTGATATAGAGCCCTATATTTTAGGACTGTTGTACTCTTTTTGTGTATGCTTCGTTCTTCAGCTATATTAAGTTTATAAACTGCGAACTTATAAACTTTGTTCTTATTTCAGATGCCTCCACGACGTGCACGATGAGTTCCCAGGAATGCAATGCCCGAACCCCAGCCCGCTCCAGTTCAGGGCATGATGAACGCCGCTGAGGTTGCTGCTATAGTAGCCCAAGCGGTAAATGCCGCGATTGCCGTGATTCAGCAGGCACCGCCTCAGGCGCCGGTTGCCGCGCCAGCACAGGTTAATGCATTCCCGTCTTCTTGGGAGCGTGTACGAGACGCTTTTCAGAAAGCGCATCCGCCAGAGTTTGCAGGTAGCTCAGATGTGGTAGTCTCGAGCCAATGGAGGAAGGACATACAGAGGCATTTGAGGATGCATGAGTGCACTGATGTTCAGAAATAGGTGCTAGTTACTTTCAAGCTAGTGGGATCTGCACTACAGTGGTGGGAGTCTATTACCACCGCGGAGGAGAGGGATACCCTCACGATTCAGGAGTTCTGGGTGCGGTTCGACCGCAAGTACTTTCCGTCCGCAGTTCATACAGAGATGAGGAGGAAGCTGATGAGTTTAAAGCAGGAGGGCAAGACAGTGGCCGAGTATGAGGCCGAGTTCACTAACCTGTTGAATATCGTTCCAGACGAGATTCCAACAGAGAAGAAGAAGATAGATAAGTTCACCGACGGGTTGAATTGGAGGATCCGTCAGCATCTGCTAGGGAACCTATCGTTGGCCACGTATTCTGATGTGGTTAACGCTGCATTATTACACTGCTAGGACCACCGTTTTCATATGGCCGAGGGCAAGCGGTCGGGGGAGTCTAGCCATCAGGGCAGGACTGGAGGACATGGTACCAGCGGGGCACAGACCGGTCAGGGGCAGAGACAGAATGAGCAGGGTACCCAGCAGGGGGATAATAAGAGGTTCCGGTCAGGGAACTACAGGCAGGGTCAGGGAGGTTTCCGTCAGGGCCATCAGGGCCCAAACGGCCATCAGGGCCAGCAGGGGAAGAATGGGCAGCAGTTCCATCAGGGCCAGCAGGGCCAAGGGAGGAACGGTAATGGCCACCAGGGCCGGGGACAGCAAGGGCAGAGGGGAGGGAACTTCCCAGGGAAGTGCTTTACTTGTGGCAAGACTGGCCATAAGAAGCAGGATTGTCCTGATAGGGGCAGGGCCCCACAGCAGCCGCAGCAGGGTGCTCGCCAGGAGCCGCAGAGACCTATGTTTCTCGCCTCTCTTCCCGCACCGCCGCAGATGGCAGCATTGCCACCTATTCCAGCAGTCCCAGCTCAATAGGGGCAGCTACAGTATGGACGTGTCTACAACGTTCACCAGGCTGCAGTTCCACAGGCACCGCCCGCGATCGAGGGTACGTTTCCTATCCATGGCACTATGGGTCGGGTGTTATTTGATACGGGTGCTACACACTGTTTTATAGCTACACACTTCGCGAAAGCTTTAGGATTGTTAGCTACGGCAGAGAGCACAGTGACGTGTGTCGACTCACCATTAGGGAATGGGTCACTTATTTTCTTTATATGTCGGGGAGTGGGGGTAGAGATTGGTGGTTCGGTATTGCCTGCAGACATGTTAGTGTTAAATATGCATGTTCACGATGTGATCATCGGTATGGATTGGCTCGTAGCATATAGGGCCATGATTGATTGCTTCAGCGGGAGCATTGTTTTTGCCATTCCGGGGCAAGAGATGTTTATAGTGGCGATGCCTCGCCCAGAGGGAGGATCGATCGCTCATCTGTATTACATAGAGGAGGATACCTCTAAGGAGGTTGTGATTCCTTTGGATTTGATCCCGGTTGTCAGGGAGTATTCAGATGTGTTTCAGGAGATACCAGGCTTACCACCCAATCGGGAGATAGACTTCGTTATAGATTTGCTACCAGGTACGAGACCTATAGCACGCGCACCGTACCGTATGGCTCCAGCTGAGATGAGAGAGCTACGGGATCAGATAGAGCAGCTGTTGGGACAAGGCTTTATTCGCAGGAGTACCTCACCTTGGGGCGCTCCAGTTTTATTTGTGAAGAAGAGGGACGGTTCACTGAGATTGTGTGTGGACTACCGAGAGTTGAATAAGGTCACGATACGGAATAAGTATCCGTTGCCTCGAATCGATGACTTGTTCGACCAGTTGAGAGGAGCTTCTTTCTTCTCGAAGATTGACTTGAGGTCATGATACCATCAGATGCGTATCAGGGAGGAGGATGTCTCGAAGACCGCATTCTTGTCGAGATATGGTTCTTACGAGTTTCGGGTTATGCCTTTCGGCTTGACCAACGCTCCAGCAGTGTTTATGGACTTGATGAACAGAGTGTTCAGGGATTTCCTAGACCAGTTTGTCATCGTCTTCATTGATGATATTCTGGTTTACTCTCAGACAGAGGAGGAGAACGCCGAGCATTTGAGGCAGGTTTTGCAGACACTTCGTCAGAACGAGCTGTATGCAAAATACGAGAAGTGCGGGTTTTGGCTGAAGGAAGTCCAGTTCTTGGGTCACATTATTTTCGACCAGGGAATATCAGTTGATCCGGGAAAGGTATCAGCGGTGAGGGAGTGGGGACAGCCCACGACACCAACGGAAATTCGTAGTTTCTTGGGTTTAGCAGGATACTACAGGAGGTTTATTCGGGGTTTCTCAGAGATAGCAGGTCCTTTGACACATCTTACTCGTAAAGGTGTGCCGTTCATTTGGAATGATGCCTGTCAGTTGGCATTCGATGAATTGAAGGACAAGTTAACCTCAGCACCGGTGTTAGCATTGCCGAGACCGGGAGTTGAGTATTTGGTTTACACTGATGCGTCTTTGCAAGGGCTTGGAGGTGTTTTGCAGCAGGAGAGACAGGCCATAGCTTATGCTTCCCGTAAGCTTAAGCCTCATAAGAAGAATTACCCCACACATGATTTGGAGTTGGCTGCGGTAGTATTTGCCTTACGGATTTGGAGGCACTATCTTTTGGGGGAGAAGTTTCAGCTGTTCACGGACCACAAGTCACTACAGTATCTGTTCACACAGAAGGAATTGAATATGCGGCAGCGTAGGTGGCTTGAATTTGTGAAGGACTACCAGTTCGACATCCAGTACCACCCGGGTAAGGCTAACGTGGTAGCAGACGCGTTGAGTCGTAGGCCAGCAGATGAGGTGGCAGAGGTGTGGAAAGCTAAGTGGAAGGAATTGGGACACCAGGATGCAGTGGCCCGATCTTTCATGTCTGTACTGACCGTTACACCGTAGATTATCATGAGGATAGTACGGGTACAGGCTAATGACTTGTTCTGTCAAGAGCAGATAGTTCGATTACTTGCAGAGGGAACCGAGTCCTATACCGTTAGCTCAGACGGGGGATTGCACTTCAATGGGAGATTGGTAGTTCCGTAAGGGGAAGAATTGTGACACAATGTGATGGCAGAGTCGCACGGCTCACGGTTCGCGGTACATCTCGGAGGGGACAAAATGTACCAAGACATGAGACGGCAATATTGGTGGAGCGGTATGAAGAGAGATATCGCTGAGTTTGTCTCGAAATGCGCCACTTGTCAGCTTGTAAAAGTGGATCATCAGAGACCAGCAGGATTGCTACAGCCGTTGGAGGTTCCGGTGTGGATGTGGGAGAGCATATCCATGGATTTTGTCACGGGGTTGCCTACGTCGCAGAGGGGTCACGACTCCGTTTGGGTAATTGTGGACAGGTTGTCCAAGGTCGCTCACTTCTTACCCGTAAGGACTGACTACACTACGGGACAGTATGCCCAGCTCTTCATTTCAGAGATTGTGAGACTTCACGGTGTGCCCCTAAATATCGTGTCTGACAGAGACAAGATATTTGTCTCGAGGTTTTGAGAGAGTTTCCAGGAGGCAATGGGCACGGAATTGCGGTTGAGTACGGCTTATCATCCGCAGACCGATGGGCAGACAGAGCGCACCAATCAGATGTTGGAAGACATGCTATCATGTGCATTATTGACTTCGGGGGTGGATGGGAGCAGTACCTTCCACTGGTGGAGTTTGCTTACAACAACTCCTATCAGTTCACGATTGGCATGGCTCCGTTTGAGGCATTGTACGGTAGGCCTTGTCGTTCCCCAGCATGTTGGCTAGAAGTGGGGGACAACAAACTACTTGGGCCGGAAGTGATCCAGGATACTTCGGCAAGGATTGAGTTGATTCGGAGTCGCATTCGGGTAGCTCAAGACAGGCAGAAGAGTTATGCTGATGCGAAGAGATTTTTCAGGGAGTTCCAAGTGGGGGACCAGGTTTTGCTCAGGGTATCTCCGATGAAGGGGATTATGCATTTCGGGAAGAAGGGTAAGTTGGCACCGAGGTATGTGGGGCCGTTTCCTATTATTGAGCGAATCGGACCCGTTGCGTATAGACTTGGACTACCGGAGCACTTGCATCGGATTCACGACGTGTTCCATATTTCCTCGCTGAGGAAATACCTTAGAGATAATTTGGCTCATTCTCACATTGCTGTGGAGGACATCGATCTCCAGCTGGATAGCTCCTACGAGGAGGGGCCAATTGCTATTTTGGACCGAAGCGAGAGGAAACTGCGGTCAAAGATAGTCCCGTTAGTGCGTGTTCAGTGGCAACATCACAATGTCGAGGAGTCCACATGGGAGTGCGAGGATGAGATGCGCGAACGTTATCCAGAGCTATTTTTTTAGCAGGTACTTTCTAGTTTCGAATTTCGGGACGAAATTCAGTTATTAGGGGGGGAGTATGTAATACCCCGTACTTTTGTCTATATTTATTTTTGGGATTAATTAATTAAATGCGTATTAATTGGAAATTAATCCGGGTTATAAATACTAATGAAATGCGAATTGGTATTTGATTAGGTGCATATATGATTATATATGTATTTGGTATTATAAAATTTGTCGTGAGATTTATATACGGCATTTTAGAAATTTTGTTGAGACGCGTGGGACCGCCGCGTCACGGTATAATATTTTGTTAATAAAAGTGAATTTAAAATCTATAATCCGTATGGTCGTTTTGAGTGCGCCAACGCGTCCGGAAGGGTCGAGATAGTCAGAAAACACTAGCCGGGGGTATAGTTTGGGTCCCGGGGTATTTTTAGGCCATACCGGTAACTTAAAGGGTATTTTGGTAATTTTACATTTTTAGGAATTAAAAGTGACGAAAATTAGAGATGTAAATCTGATGTGGATTAAACCCATTAAGCCCATTAACTAAACCATATTAACCTAGAAGGCTACGTAGGTTGTCATTTAGGTTTTCTAAGTTTCCCCAAATCAAACCCTAGCCACCTTGAGCCACCATTGGAGAAGGAACTTAGAGAGAGAGGAATTTCTGCAGAAACTTCATCTAATCTACACCAAACTCAGAGACAACCAAGGCAAGTGACTTTATTCCATTTAATTTCTGAGAATGTCTTTTCCATGTTAGAAAATTCGGATTTATGGTTGTTCTTGATAAAATATGAAAACCCATGTAGTCTAGATCATAAAACTTGAAGAATTTGAGAAGGATTGCATGTAGAATAGTTTGGAGACAATTAATCTGATGTTAATACATGTTTGGATGAAAGAAAAACGAATTAAATTCTGGAATTGATGTTGATATATATCTAGGGTTCATGTTCTTGATGATATTGGGGAAAAGTATAAAATCTTGGGATTTAATGATGTTTAGGATGCCTTATTGCCTTAAAAGACGTTAGTTTATAACCTAAGCATGTTTTAGTATGATTAGAGGACTTAAATCATTGTTAGAACGAACTTTGGAGAAGGATTGAAGTGATAAAAATGGTGAAAAACGAGATGGGAAAAATCTGGGCCGAAACTGGTAGCTCGTTAGAAGCAGCCCCCAGGTCGTTCGAACGAACTCGTTCGAACGAGCTTCTAACGAGTTGACCAGTCGTTACTAACGAGTAGTGATTTCGTTCGATATCTCGTTCGAACGAGATATCGTTAGAAGGGAGGGACAGTTCGTTCGAACGAACTGGATCTCGTTCGAACAGCCTCGTTCGAACGAGACTTCTAACGACCTGACAGTCCAAACTCGTTCGAAGTCTCGTTCGAACGAGACTTCTAACGAGTTGACAGTTTGGTCCTTTTTGGACTGTTTTGATTCTTGGAGTTCCGTAAACTTGTTCGAGGATATAGACGACCTTCCTTTATTGATGTGAGGTTAGATTGGGGACTTTTGGATTATTGAGAGGAGTAAATTATATACGAGAGTTATATTCAATGAACCATTTGGGTTGAGACGTGAGTGTCTACTACGATGTGAGGATGAATTATAGCGCGTATAATTACAAACCGAAATAGTACAAATTGTGATAATTATAGTTAGTACGAGAATGCGATACGTACTACGATTAAAATATGGTATTACTAAGATGTGTGTTTACTTAGTATTAGTATATGGATTGTGTGTATGACATACCTACCATACTTGCTATCACGGGAGGTTGCGTTCGCTTAGGACCCTCTAATCCTTGTGTGCTTACGGGGGGATATAGACTGGTACCTCGATGAACATAGGTCATAGAAAGACTTATTGTGATATTAATAAGTCCGCTGATCATGGGAGCGTAGGTATGTGCGTGACCCATGTGATGGTGACTGTGTTCGCCTCCATTATTTGTGATGTTGTTATCGGTAAACTATTCCTGAGAGATTCGAAATATGTAATCCTTATGTACGTGATGTACCGGGATGGATAGCAGAGTATGTGTGCACCATAGCTTAGATTGCGGGGTGCTTGTATCGTATATTTATGTTGTGAATAATATACATTTTCATTAATGGAAATCCTCCTGTTAATGTTGTAAAAATATTACGGTATTGTTTCGAGATATATAATGAGTTAACTGATAGTTATATCAATGACATATTTAGTAACTGAGTTTACGTTAAACCTCTATTTAATTACGAGCATTATATGTTGATAAAACCGGGTAAAAAGGGTAGGAACTATTACAGTCTAGCTAGTTATGATGTCACTTAGCTAATGGTTATATTATTGTAGATGGGTACTTGCGTTAGGAGTGCACAGTTAGACGAGAGGTGAGAATATCATGTGAGTGCACGTCCTAACATGTATTTTGCATTTAATGTTTTAAATGTTTTTAAAGCACTTGCAGGTTTTTAAAATATAACTCCACATTCGGGCTCTGACCCATTTGCTTTTCAAATCTCTTTTTCTTTGTAAAACCATTTTTAGGTGCCCAGCCACAAGGACACCAAGCATAGGATACTCATTCAGGTGACGAGCTGTAGCTGCTTGTGGAAGCTACAGGGATTTGCATGTAGACGCTTCTATCTTTTGGATTCCAGAATCACCATCTATCAGTTGTAGGTCATGTTGCCCATTTCTTTAGAGACATCTTTCATATTTCAGTTTTCAGACTTCAGCATGTTTTATTTCAGTTTCGATTATTCATTTCAGTTATGGGATTGTAGAGAGGAGTTTTCCTCCAGACTTTATTTACTCTATTGTGATGGTTATTCATTTTACTTCAGTATGGAATGGTGTTATTTACTTCTTCTTTACATTGTTGCATGTTTAATCAGACTTAAATTAAAATTTGGCAACTTGCTTTTTAAATACTAGGTGGTTAGTAATAATAAAAATGTTCTCGACAGTGATGCTATTAACTGAGCCAACTTGGCATTTTGAATTAATTTTATAAAGGAGTAGCTACCCGGTATTTAATTAGTCGGGGTGTCACATATTTCTATAAGGTTATGCCGTTCAGTTTAAAAAACACAGGGGTGACTTATCAGAGGCTGGTCACTATGATATTCAAGAGACATATGGGAGACACAACGGAGGTCTATATCAATGATATGCTAGTCAAAAGAAAGAACAAAGATGACCACCTCACAGACTTAGATAAAACTTTTGAGATCCTCTAGAAGTAACGGATAAAGCTTAATACAAGTAAGTGTTCTTTCAGTGTCCAGTTAGGAAAGTTCTTAGGCTTCCTAGTTAGTAAGAGAGGAATTAAGGCCAATCCAGGTCAAATTGATGCTACCACAAGATTCCAGCCTCCTCAGACATTGCGAGATGTTTAAAATCTCACTGGTATGCTCGCGGCACTCAACTGCTTCATCTCCAAGTCTTCGAAATGCTACCGATTATTCTTTTAGCTCCTAAAGAAGGACAAATGCCTCATATGGAATGATTACTGTTCGAAAGCTTTATAATAACCCAATTCCTACCTTATCAAACCACCCCTGCTGGTAATTCCAAATGATGGAGACCCAATGTATTATTACCTTATAGTATCAGACCACGCTGTAAGCTCCGCCCTGGTGTGTGAAAATGAGGGAGGTCGGAATTCGATTTATTATGCTAGCAAGGCACTTCCAGGCATAGAGCATCAATACATGCCTTTATAAAAACTCGTCTATGCACTGGTGGTCATCTTGAGGAAGCTGAAGCATTATTTTGAAGCCCATTAAATAATCGTAATCACTTCCTACCCCCTCAAAGTTGTTCTATGGAAAGACAACCTCTCCGGACGACTTTTAAAATGGTCGGTCGAGCTAAGGAGATTAAATATCCACTTCCAACCAAGAAAGATGATTAAGGCACAAGTCTTATCATAATTTATTACTGAATTTACAGGAGACCAACCGATCGACCAACTGGAAGCAGAATAGTCAACAAATGAGGAAGCACAATCTAAGGACTGGATCCTGTACGTTGATGGAGCCTCTAAATCTAAAGGTGTATGAGTAAGGATCGTTCTCATGACTCCAGAAGATGTTGTGATCGACCAAGGAATCAGATTTGGATTTGAGGCCTCCAATAACAAAGTTGAGTATGAAGCACTGATCGTTGGCTTACGTAAGGCCCAATCGCTAGGGGTAAAGCTCCTTTACGTATTCGGTGACTCCAAACTGATCTCCGAGCAAGTAAGTGGGGACTTCAACGCCAAAGATAATAAAATGTCCGCCTACCTCATTGTGGTAAGAGGACTCATGATAGGATTTGAGAAAGTAGAGTTTTAACAGTTCCCCCGGGGCCAAAATTGCCATGCCGATGCCTTAGCGTCCCTGAGCTCAGTAATTGACTTTGACTTAAGAAGAATTATTCAGATAGAGTTACTCATGCAACCAAGTATTGACTAGATAGTCGTAGACGAGAAAGTCCTCCTCGCAGAAAAGGCCCCTAGTTGGATGAATCCCATCGTCAATTATCTATGGATTGACATATTTCTCGATGACAAGAGGTCGGCCCATCAGGTAAGGGTTAAGGCTGCCCGCTTTTAGCTCTCCCCAGTAGGGAAGCTCTACAAGAAGTCATTCACATGTCTTTATCTCCTGTGCATCCACCCACATGACACCGAGCAAGTACTTAATGAACTTTATGAGGGCATTTATGGGAGTCACGCAGGAGGGAGATCTCTGGCCTTTCAAGCAATTAAGGAGGGTTACAAGTGGCATCATATGCAAAAAGGACGCAGGCATTTATGTTCATAAGTGTGAAAAATGTTGGGAGCACTCTCTTATGATCCACCAACGGCCTAAAATCACTAATAAACCCATGGCCGTTCGCGCAATGAGGACTAGACATCGTGGGACCACTACCTACAACATCTGGGAATCGAAGGTATTTATTAGTTGGCATATATTAATTCACCAAATGGGTAGAGGCAGAACCAATGGCGAACATTCGTGATGAAAATATGACCAGGTTCAGTTGGAGAAATATCATAACACACTTTGGGGTGCCAAGGGCTATCATCACCAATAACGGTACGCAATCTGAAAGTAGTTTCCTTCAAGTTTTTTATGATGAACATAGTATGAGACACCACTTTAGCTATGTGGCGTATCCCTATAGAAATGGACATGCAGAGGCTTCCAACAATACCATGCTCGATGGACTGAAAAAGCGATTGGGAAGAGCCAAGGGTTCATGAGTGGAAGAGCTCCCTCATCTTCTGTGAGCTTACCGTACCACCCCTAGGAGATCAACTGAGAAAACACCATTCGCGCTTGAGTAAAGGATGGAAGCTATCATCCCACTGGAGCAGGTCTCCCCATCATGAGAACCACCCTGGTCGACCAAGGCCTTAATGATGATTCCCTATGCACCTAGCTTGACTTGGAAGATGAACTAAGAGAGATGGCCATGATCAAGTTGACTTCCTACCAACAATGACTGGCTAGGTTGTACAGTAAAAAAGTTAATCTGAGAAGTTTTTTGGTAGGAGATTATATCCTAAGGAAAGTCCTCAACAATGCCATAAGACCATCAGATAGAAAATTGGGACCAAACTGGGAAGGACCCTTCAGAATAATCAGGGACGACCTTAAAAAAAGAGCAAATCACTTGGAAACTCTGGAGGGCATGGACATACCAAGAGCCTGGAACACAACCAAACTCAAGAATTTCTACTTTTAGTCTTCTTAATGCCAATCTCAAGAAGTTCTACTTTTAGTCTTCTTTATCTTTTGTTAGCATATTTAGTTTAAGCATTTTTTTTATAAACTTATGTTGCTTATTAGACAATATTCAATGAATAAAGGCCAGTTGGCCCCTGTACTTTCATATCATTTATTGGCTGCTTAATTTTTCTTGATTACATCTCATTAATATGCACTTTTTCTAATTGATAACTTCTTCGTGCATGGCTGAACTCCTAGGATTATAACAAGTTGTTCAACTTGTGTTCAATCAGAAAACCTCATGTGTTGATCACGGTTTGCAGTGGTTATAACAAGTTAATAGAACCATTTCAAAAACTATAACCCTCAGGTACTTTTTATAAACACAAGAGACCACATGAGTTTCCCTGGAAAAAATAAAATCCCTACAGGAGATCCTTAGGTGATAAAAGCCAACTTAAGTTGGAATCCAACTTTGTTGGTCACAAAAAGCCTTCTCTGGCGAATGAACCATCTACCAGGTACATTCTCGCCATCATCTTACTTAGGTTTAAGGGAGTGTGACGACACAACCTAAAAGGTAAAGTGAATGGAATGATACTGCTAAGGCATATTGGACTGGGAGAATGTTCAAACACATGATAACGTGTGGCTAACAGTAGTTCTTAATACCATTTAGTCAGCTAACAAGCTCAAAGTGATAAAAACTATGTACAAGTCCATTTGAACAACAAAGGGACCAAGGTGGTCAATCAGTATGATTTGGTTGACAAACATGTTGATTAGCGATAATAAGAAATAACTCTTTCTAGTTCAAGCATAGGCAGCAAATTAATAACACATGTTTAGTGAGCACAAGCTCAAAACATCAGAAGTTAATAAATAACACTTTTTCTTTAACTATAATGAGAATTTACATTTATAAAAAAGACCAAAAATATACAAGGGCTTAATATGGTCCTAGATGGCGAGCAAGATATTCAGCAACAATCACCCTTTGATTCAAATCTGGCTGGGGAGAAAATCTTCTACATCACTGTATAGATCGTGTTCCAAGAGATTAGAAGGAATGGCATTAGTCATAATCCAATTATCATCCTTCGAGAAAGGATTATGGTAATAGGCAACATATTCGGCCTGGTATTTATACCACAACCTAGACTTCTTGGGTGTCTTAACCTCCCTAAGGGTGCTCAACCACCCTCGAGAAAAATCTACGTATTTTTCCCCTTTAAGCTTTGCTGGGGCATCTACCCAGCCTACATTGTAGACCTCCGACCAGGCTTCTCGAGGTCCTATTTTTAATGCATTTCTCAGTCTCTCAACATGTTCCTCAAACCCAATAACCTTGACTTTTAGTCTGACTACCTCCCTCCTCAGAGCATCAGTTTCAGCCTGAAGAACTTTACCTACTTGGCTAACTTCAGTTTTCTCTAAGAGTTTGGCCCTCATAGAGTTTACTTCTTGAACTAGGGAACCTATCTAATCCATCTCTTGAAGATTATCCTTTAACTTAGAAACTAGCTCAGATTGATTCTTATATTGCTCATTTCTCTCCCTTAGAGAGTTGCAGATCTTTACGAAGGATTTATGAGCCTTCAAACCGATATTTAGCCTAAGAATCTACCCCAGGTGGGAGCTAAGAGGAATGTATTGGTCTAAATTAATAGACTACAAACAACACACATCAGATCACAAGAAAATATTAGCACATGAAGATTAAGCAAGTGCACACACAAAAAGAAAGATTCCATCTTCATTAACATAAGATTCCATATTCATTAATATATGAAAGGGATGAGGCCAAGGGATGATATAGTAAGTTCTGTTAAGATGATTACAAGCTTTTGAAGGAAAAAATTGTATAAGGATGAAAGAAAAATTCCTAATCTATGAGCCTTGATCCTTCACCTGATCAGCTTCATCAATGGATTTTCCCTTGCCAGTAATAAGATCCTCCCAGCCAACATCATCATCAACACCGACCTCAATAGGAATGATCTTAGTGCGACCAGCAGGTCGACCATCACCCTCTTCATCCTCCTCAAAAGGGTCAGGACCAGGGGAATGGAGGCCGAAGAGATCGAATTCAGTAGGAGTCCCAATAATCTTTAAGGCTTGGTCCCAACCCTTCTGAAGGCCACTTTGCATCCCTAGGCTAACTGCTGCTCATCATCATTGTAAGTTTTGTTGAAGCCTTCATGATAGCTAACATCATTATTTTGGGGAAGTTCCCCCTCCTGTTTAATAATTTTATTGAAAAAAGCTTCATTTGCCTCAACCAACTTGGCCTTCTCGGTGATCACCACCTTCTGGGGTGCCCCAAATTCATCATAAGCCTTGGTTAGTTTCTCTCTCTATTGATCCAAAGCCAAGAAAGCTTCAATAAATACCTTATTTTTAGATTTCAGAGCATTTAATTATGGATTTGCTGGCATAGTCGTCCAAAAGAGTTATAAAATTAGATAATAACTACGTAAAAGGGAAAGATCAATAAGTCAGTATAGTGATAAGAAAAATGCGAGAAAAAAATAGCGGAGAAAACTTACAAGGGCCATCCCCTGAGTAGTTTTGAGGGAATGCTGGGATGATCCCAATATCGAAGAACACTCGTGATCAACAACAGGAACTGCCCTCTTCAGCAGACAGGGGCCAAGAGAAGGGGCATCACCCACGCTAGCCCCATCAGCGTCTGCGGCTATAGGAGTGACTCCAAAGGCTTTCAGGACCAACTTTCTCTTGGCCTCCTTCCTCTTTCTTCCCCTCCCCTTCCTTCTCCTTTTCTCTATCTCTTACTCTCTTTTGATTCTGTTTTCTTATCTTTCTCCTTCTCTTTCCCCTTGTCTGACGGGATAGAACTACTAGCCCTAGGGGATTCAGACTTAAACATCTTTAAAGACTTGAGTCGATCAGATTGGATGGTGTGATCATTATCTTTGTGAAGGCTCCACTTTCTTCTCTTTATCAAAGGGGCCATATCATCGTCTTATTCTTTTTCTTCCAGTCCATCTTCCTCCTCTTCCTCCTCTGATTCCTTTTCCTCCCTTTCGATCATGATTGGATCATAAGGATCAACCTTAGGACCTATTAAGGTTGGGACCTTATCGACCAGACGAACGATAAAGCTGGTGGTCGTTTTCTTGTATTCCAACAGGTAGGTCGCCGACCTTGGGTGTTTGCCATCGGTAGCCTTTCCTTATTGTTCCAAAATATCAGAAGCTCATCGACATCAATCTCACTTATGTCAGGCTCCTAATTTTTGATACAAACTATAAAAGTAAAGGAAGAAGAACATTAGCTAAGAGTACATAATTCAGAAAGCAGAACCGCATAGTAAGGGAAAGAAAAAGGCAGAGATTTATTTGGTCCTCTCCATAGTCTGAAATTCCAGGGCCCCAGTGCCTTTTTCCCTCAGGAGAAGGAGGACGTTTCCAGTTTCTAGCAATGAAACCATGTTCCTAATAATCTTTATGGGAGTCCGAAAGATTCACCACCAGCACCCAATCAGCCTTCCTGGTTTTTAAATACATAAGGCCATCACCGGTTCGTGACCACAAATATAAGTAGGAGATATCGACAAGTCCCAGTTTTGTCCCATAAAGGGTGTTTATCCTATGAACTCCATTAACTATATTCCAAATATTGGGGGCACACAGGACAGACACAATTTCAAAATATTTGAAGAATAATAGGAACAAGCGGTTTGGGGGAAATGTTAAACCCCCTAGTTTACCAGGAGGGTGTGAATCCAGTGTCCCCTTCAATGTCACAAATTTTTCATGGAAGAGGGGCACAATTAATGATCACCCAATCAGGAATATTGTAATAATGCCTAAAATCAGGTACCGTTTTGTTATCTAGCATCGCATTAATTGTACAAATAAGGAGAAAACCCTAGCTACAGCTACACAATAAGTTCCAAGAAAATCTTAAGAAAGGAAAGATAGATTTACAAGGATTAATGGAGCTCTGAAAGAAAAGAGGGCACTGAAGAAGGTGACCTAGCAAATCTTAGCAAGAAAGGAAGATAATGAACATAACTGAAGTGATGAGAGGGACTATATCTCCGGTTTGGACTCCGATGTGAATGATGAACACAATCTCCTAAAATGATTTTTGGTGATTCAAATGCCTGGTCGGACAGCAATACCCTCACCCATTCAAATGAATTACAAGTATGCCATGAAGACTTTTTCAGTACGAGTGTACCCTTGCAATTCTCTCAGATTTACAAGAACGCCATCTCAAACTCAAAGTATGAAGATCTCAAGTTATGGGCCTTTTAAAAATTAATGGCCCAAAGTCCACAAGGCCCAAAAATTTTAGGGCCAATTGTGGGGACCCATTCAATATCACCCATGAGAGTAGCCGACCAGCTCGGAATGATCAAAGCACTGCCCGACCAAAATCATGATTTAATTCACACACGAGTATTTCAAATACACTAGAACACTTACGCATATAGTCAAATCTGTTGCCAATAATCTCGGAAGAGATATTTAGGTACTCCTTGACATATTCATGTGTTAATTGAGTTCTTAGTATAACTCAAATCTCTATTTTGGTGCACCAATAAATTGTACACCCTGATCCGGAGCGAGGGTATGTAACTAATATTATTAAGAGACACTATAATAAAGCAATAACCTCTCCGTGGAAGTAGGCAAGTTGCCAAATCACGTATATCGTTATTGTGTGTGATCTTAACTTTCTGTTCTTTGTGATTGTTTTCATGGATCTATTTATTGTTATATTGCTTGTACTCACGGGTCTTATTGAAAAATACAAAAAAAATTATTTGTCTTTTGAGTTGTCCTTGTTTTAAAATTTGTTTAAAAATTTTGAAAACTCAAAAAGATTTTTTTGTGTATTTTAGTTTCACACATTTTATGTGGAATATCCTTGTGCTTAAATCCTTTTTCACTTTCTGTATCCATGTGGTTAGAAATTTTGGTTTTGAGTTTCAATGCTTAAAGTATTTTTTATCATGCTTGCATGGAGTGTATTCTCTTTGTATAAGCCTCCTCACACACATGCACGAGTTCTTTTAAACGTTAACTTCACGTGTATATTTGAGCTTTGTGAGATGTTTTTCCATCAATTTTTTCATTAACATGTTTTGTGACTACTGGGGAGTTGTGCGTGCAAGAACCGTTGACCGTGAGCTTTATATGAATTATATTAAAAATATATAAGGGAGCACGGGAAAAGGACCACGAAAGGAACAAATATCCTTTGCGAGAAATCCACCATTGGCAAGAGCCTATTGAAAATATTAAAGGCAATAAAAATAGAAAAATTACCAAAGTCCAACATAGTGTAGTTTAATCATTCAAAAGAAATAACTTCAAAATAATAGAGAAAAGAAAAGAAAATATGTAAAATGTTTATCTTTTGAGTATGTTTAATTGAAGATTAACGGGTTTGCACAATGAGTCCTAGTTATACTTATTTTGTTATGACTCTATTGATTTGTAGAATCATCAAAATTCTAGGCTTGTTTATATTATGCTTGTTTTATTCTTTGAGTTCACTTTATCTTGTCACATGAGGCTAAATCTAAACTGATAAAGTTTGCGATCAAATAAAACTCCTTGAAAATGTTTAAGTGATTGGGTCATAATTCTTTTGTCTCTAGTTCACGCCCATTTAATCCATTTACCACATTTGGTTTAGACACATTTATGCCATATGAGTGTGAAAAACTTATTGTGTTTAGTGTCTTGTGTGGTCTTTGTACTTATATATATGTGTGCCTAAGCTTCAATGATATTTTTATGTACATTTATATATATGGTATCGTTCGTTTTGAGTATTTTCTTGTACATCTAGTCCTTGTATGCTATGTGTGCATATCAATATCTATCTTGTTGCGAGTATTATTGGTATCCCATGTCCATTTTAATTCATTCTAGTTGATATCATTTTGCTATCGCATCATAGTTGGAATTTATTATTCTCTATGACGATTAGTTGTTCATGTGTTGCAAGTTGCTTTGTTGTTCTTGTATCTCTATACACCAATGCATAACATTTTTGGTTTTTTCCTTTATGCTTAACCCTTATTTCATTTAGGGGGAGTATTGTTTTATTCGGGGGAGATATTAATAGTAACATTTGTCTATGATATGCTATAATTTTAGATTAATTTATAAAGTAATTATTTCATTACTTCATTAGTGAATTCAAAATACTGTGACTTATAAGAAATCAAAACTACTAAGCACTTTACAAATTGAATATGAGAGAGATCTAGGCATTTTTTAGGGGGAAAAATTGAATATTAGTTTTTTAATTTTTATTATGATTACCTTTATTTTATTATCATTTCAAAGATTTATTAAGGACAACGGTAATAAAATATAAATAATCTAAATATGGATCTTATTTTTTTGGTCTTTATCAATGCAAATATTTCTTCACTCTGTGATGAATAATATTATTAAGCTAACAACAGTTATGTATAAACACAGTGAAGAAACTATGCAATCTACACTTAAACAAATAAATGGACATTGCCTTAAAAAATGTATAAAATGTAAAACAAAATGATATTCTTATAATAAGTGTAACTCTTAGAAATACATTCTCAATATCTTGCCCGAGATTACACTAATACCACATGCACTTTTAATATTGACTACAATTTGTTATCAAAATTAACAATAATTTTAGTAAACATTCATGGCATCGAGAGCGAGATGAATACTTGATCACAAAGAATTATGAATAAGATGACATACAACTTGACTATGATTAACAACAAATATAAAGACTTATACGAAAGAAATTATGTGTACATATACCCAAAAACTAAAATAAAAATGAATATACTTAAAGGTCATAAAACACGTATAGATATATGTAGATGGATAGAGATAGAAGGAAAAACACCTACGGAGAGAATCACACACATTAACAATTGTAAGGACATTTTTGTCCATTGTCAATTTGTATGTCGTACGCCGTTACACCGTTGAAGAAATTCAAGATCGCATCTACATCAACGGATCCGAATATCAAAGCATCTTCAACATCATAGCCTCTGCAAGAATGAACTTGGTAAAATTTTGTTTTTGCGTTCCTTAAAGTTCATATTTAGTATTGGGAAATTTTTATAAAATGTTTTTTTATAAAAATAAGAAGTAAGTTTTTTCAAGCAAAATGAGGCTTTTAAAAGTTTTTTAGTTTTCTGGGAAGCTGGACCGGTCCGCCTATATACCGGACCGATCCGCCACAGGACCGGTCCGCCCCTCAACTGGACCGATCCGCTTGCTGCAGATCCAATAAACCCCGAACCGAAAGCGAACAGAAGAAGCCATTTTTTAAAAGAACCGATCCGAGGTCGGACCTATCCGCCTCCCAGCCGGACCGGTCCGCCTGGGATAAATTTGGCCAGATCTGTTCGAGATTTTTTAGGGTCAAAGTTTTCGTATTTAAGCCAACTTCGGGGAGTTGTTTTCCAAGACTTTTCAAGACGATTTTCAGAGTCCTAAATACTCTAAGTCTTCACCTTTTTGAGTCCCAAGACTCTTTTTGATTCACACACAAAAATCCCAATTACTTTTGTGAATCTTTTGGAATCCTAGAACACAATTTTGTTATTGTTCAACCCTTGTGGAGAAGCTGTCTCTCTTCTTCATTGCTGACCACCTGGAGTTCCTGTGGGAGATTCCAGTCGACACTGTTTCTAGCCGTTGCTTTGAATTTTTACCGAAGACACCGTGCGTTACACTTGTGGGCGATTATCAGGTTGTATGTAAGTCAATGGTCTTGTAAATTCTTCAAAGTTCTAGAAATAAAAGGTTTTTCCCTTCGGGGATTTTTCCTTAACTTTGTGTCGCTTGCTTTATTTGTTTATGGGTTGACACTTTCACTTTAGATGCATGATTAGGGGATGAAATTAAATAAGTGTGCTATATTAGAAAGTTGCGAAGTTAATCAATCATCACACGTAATTCTCGCGTTTTAAACAATAGTTTTTTTTTCCTATTAATATAATCTTTCACATGATTTTTCACAGAGATCAAAAAGTAAAAACATAAGTATTGAAAAACAGTTTGTAATTTAAACTAATACTAAGAGAGCTTAAAGGTGGGAAATTAGTAGATAAAACTAAAACATTTGTCTTCAAAACAACAATTTGGCTTGGCATTTTTTTAGGTAATAATGAGTAAAACCTCACATTGTTTTGGTATCTTCATTGTAAAAAAATTCAAACCAATATGAAAAAGACACAAAAAAATGTCCAAGAAATGCACATCATACTTAGTGTCCTAGTAAGCAATTCTCCCGTGATATATATACGAAAAATAAAACTTTGTAGATTCTAATTAAAATGAAAGAAATTGATATTTAAACATTCAATTACAAGAACAAACAAAATTGTAAACTTACTAAATAAATACAATGGCATATGATTGGATAAAAAACTAAAAAATAAAAAGAAGAAGGCATTACAATAATACATAACTCCTCAAAGTTGCCTTTTCCGTTTAAACCCTGGTCGTTTGTCTCTTCACCGTCATGTACCTGTAGATTGACCATAATGATCCGATAAATGCAAAATAATATAAAGAAGTATGATAATTTTTTGCCTAACACATAGACAAATACCACAGGACATGTAAAATTATATATACCAACACAACATACAAAATCATTAAAACAAAGAGATTGATATACAAACATTCAATTAAAGAAATAAAAAAATTTATAAACTTACTAAATAAATACAATGGCATAGAAGTGGATAAAAAACTAAAAAATAAAAAGAAGAAGGCAGTACAATAATACATCACTCCTCAAAGTTGTCGTTCATCCCCAAAGCCTCACTGTTCGTGCCTTTTCCTTTTAAACCTCGATCATTTGTCTCTTCACCGTCACGTACATGTAGATTCACCATAATGATCCCATAAATGCAAAACAATACAAAGAAGTATGATAATTTTTTGCCTAACACATAGACAAAGAGCGCTGAACATGGAAAATTTTATGTACCAACACAACATAATTTTTTTTTTTATCAAACACGTGATAAACAAAACATATAATCAAGTAAGAGAAAGTATTGGGAGGTTTTTAAGATTGCACTTAAACATAGACAAATGCCTAATTTACTGTGAAAAAAATAACCTACTTCAAACTTAAAAGAATATATTAATAATCATTCCAACACAACAAAACATTAAGACTTGATATGCATTCTCTAATTAATGCCAAGTCACATATTATAGAAAAAAGTTTTTTTTATAAGAGAAGAGGCAGAAGAGCATTAAAAAATGAAAAAAAGTGTTAAATCATAAAGAGATGACATTTTAGTTACCACAAAAAAGGAGAGGAATCGAGATAAACTGTAGAGAGAGGTATTGGAATTGGAAGAGATGCGGACAAAAGGGAGAAGAAATAAGAAGCAAGAGACGTCGATAGATCTCTATTATGGATAAATGGTGTACTTATGAGTGACATGTGGCACATAACTATGAGGAACTTTAATTTTTTATATTATACTACTGGCATGAAGGCCACTTGATGCATGGCCCACATTTTATAAATTATCAGTTATTGTATTTCTATGTTGTAATATAATATATATGAAGAATGAAATTAGAATGAATAAAGTAAGGTAGAAAATGTAAAATTAGATACCATATATTTGAAGAGTTTATATGATAATGTATGACAAACATTTTTTTAAGTGCAACATTTTTCCAAAAATTAAAAATCTTTGAAGTATGTTAGAAGCCTCGGGAGGCATTTGTGTATTCCTTGTATCTTCTACGGAATGACGATGTAAAGAAGAACTGTTATATTTATTCCTACAAGATTTGAAGTAATATGTCAATAGTTTATAAATTTTGCTGTATCTATGACATATTGGTAGAAATGTATATATCAATTATTATCTACTTCAGTCGTCTTCTTCAACGATGTCTATGTACTTTTTCTTCTTTTGTATCAGATATAATAAAGTTATGTATACGTAGAGACTTTTGTTATATAACTTGAACCAATATGTATACTATATTACCTTTGAAAGCTTTTGCAATCCTCATGAGTGGCATTGTCAGCAGGAATGTTCTAGAATTTTGTAACAGTGTAGTACTCCTTTCCCATTATCAAATTAAATTTATTGAGTTTCGAAAGAAATGGTATTTTTTCCCAATGATGTTTTTGAATATAAGGTTCGCTCTTTTGTAAATCCCTGTAAGAGTTATATATATTTATTTAAAATTGTGATACGAATAGGAAGAAATTGAATGATGTTAATTTATTTATGTACCTTATCCTCAAATGTGTCAATTTGAGATAGTGTGAAGCCAATCGATTTTTCAACCGCCTTGTCGAAAAAAATGAATGTTGTATCTTCACTACAGTCTTCAACATCCACTTGAAGTTTATATCTATGAAATTAAAGGAAGTAAATAAATTTATATTAATAAAATGGTAATAGATATGTTTTAGTAAAAAGTATGTGATTCGAGGGAAACCGAGTGTTCGTGTAGGGACACTATCGTTGATTTCGGTTCCCGCTCGACATACAAAAGAACCTAAGCTACAGCTACACTTGACAAGCAAGTAGAGCGGTAAGTCGGGTATCGAGAATCCACAGGGAGTTATTAAATTTTAGATGTTAATTGTTTGATTACTTCAGGAATAAAAGTGTAAAAGATGATAGGTGGTTATGGTGACAAAAGAAAAGAATAAGTTAATGCTAAATTAAAGGAAAGCGAGAATCGGGATCGCATTCTACCAAACGGATCGAAACAACTACTAACTAGAGTTAAGGCTCGAAAGCAATTTAATCGAGCATAATCAATTAAGCATAAACATCACGCAAGAAGGAATTTAACCCAAAGTTGCGAGATAAAACATTTAACTGAAAAATGGTCGCACGCGGATTAAACTCGGATTGTCGCTATAAACTCTAAAGTTGCGTGACAAAGAAAGATAAACGCTTAGCAATCCAACTTTGATACGCGCGGTTTCAATTAAACGCGATTTTGCACTAAACCTAGTTTTCGGAGCTCGGGGCCTGAAAATGGCGGAAATGAAATCCCGACCCTATTTATCTAAGGGTGCATTGTGAGTTAAACTAAATTATGCTAATTAAACTAAGAAAGAAAGAATTAAAGAAAGTAAACTAGTTAGAAAGCATTAAAACTAAATTACAAGGCAAGGGAAGAAGAAGAAGAAGAACAAGCTATATTAATGGAGAGGAAGTGAATAGTTCAATCTTACAAACCACATGGGTTGTCAATCCAAGAAGAAGAGAGAAATGAACTCTCCAAAACCAAACCCTAACTACAACTCTCTAAATCAGAATATGTCTCTAAGTGTGTATCTAAGTATATCCCTTATTACAACAAAAACCAACTTATATAGTAAGTTGGAATAAAAGAAAGAAAATATTTGCAGGGGATCGATCGATCGACCCCTGGTGTCGATCGATCGACAGTGGAAAACGTGGAAAAAATAAAAATGCTCGATCGATCGACCCCCAGGATCTAGGGGTGGCCGTGGGCCGGGCTTGGGCGGGCCCGGTCGGGCTCGGGCTGGGTTTGAAAAATTAAGTGCTATCCCAAGCCCGCTCGGACCCAGATCGGGCCTTATTATGTAATCCCAAGCCCGCCCAGATTTGAAAGCTCTTTATCCAGGCCCACCCAATCGGGCCTTGTTATGTTAATTAAAAGATTTTTTAAAAAATTAAAATACCTATTTTTTTATTTAAAGACCAATTTTTTTAATTAAAAATCTGTTTTAAACTCCTTGTATTACAAAGTCCATATATAAAGTTTTCCACTCTACATGAAAAGACTTGATATACGTTTTTATATTTATAAAAGTTTCCCCCCCCCCCCATATATATATATATATATATATTTTGCGGGCCTCGGGCCGGGCCGGACCTCATCGGGCTTAAGAACTCATGCCCAAGCCCGCCCGAAAAAAAATCGGGCCTATAAAATTTTGCCAGGCCTGCTCTGCGGGCCTATTCACCTTACCCAAGCCCTATTTTTTTATTGGGCGGGCTGGACGGGCTTGGCAGGCCTCGGGCCTATGGCCACCCCTACCAGGATCGATCGATCGATCAAGCAGGGGCAGGCTGCATTTTCCCCTGCATTGGCATACAATCCAACGTCGCTCAAATCGCCGTAACTTTGTCGTTATGCATCGGAATCGTGCACTGTTCGCGGCCACGCGAAGATAGCGAGGAGAGCTACAACTTCCGTGTAGATGTCGGGCCAGGTACCCAAGCTGTCAAAAGACTAAAATGCCCTTGCGCGTGCAGTTGTGTACGGAAATCGAGCGAAACGCATCCGAAGTTCACACTAAGTATCCAAACACCTACAAAAGCTCAATTAACACCTGTAAAACATGTTAACATAGAAATTCGAGGGTTGTCTGGTTAACGAGCATAAATATAGGGAATAAGATACCCGAGGGGACTAATAACGCGTATGTTAACGGGTGAAATACGCAATATTTTCACCGAATCACACCCCCTAACTTACACATTGCTAGTCCCTAGCAATGAAATAGGATGCAACAAGAAGAACTAGTAAACCAACACAGGAGAGAGTACAAAAGTATGGTATAAAAGCAATAAAAAAGATAAGGCCACTTTCGCGGGCGATTCGATTGCATTTAGCGTATGCAATAAGCCGTTAAACCCCTAAGTTACCCTAGTGGACGAGTGTCGTCTCGTGAGGGTTTTCAGTGATGGAACCCACAAACATCATAAAGTTTCCTCAAAATATGCCCAATCAAGTAAGACAAACTCATCAGTGCGAACAAGATTTCAACATGTTATTAGCATAGCAAACGAATTCGCATGAGAAGTCCGTAGTTATTATCATTATAGAATGCACCTCAATGAATTGAAACTCTAACATGTGGTAAGGGAGTGAGCATATGCAAAGAATGATTTGGCGAAAAACTTAAATAATTCGGATACTAGACATCAAAGCATGCATACATTCAATCCTCACGGGCATTACGCTCAACAAATGAATTCACTATGAAAAGGGAGGTAATACACGGGACATGCGGGCTTACGAGTAAATGTAAATGGAAACTAGGCCGCACACATGTCACAAAAGAAGAACGCTATATAGGAAATAAAAATTGCAATCTCAGTGAAAAGATACCGCACATATAAAAGAGGCGAAATGCATTTTCACAGATTATCAAAACTATTTAAACATTTGAATTACATCTACTTAAGATCACATAGGACTTGTAATAGGGTTGTAATGTATGGCTAGGTTAAGGTACGAAATGAAAGGGATGTATATACGGATTCAAAGTGTTTGGGGATGAAACTCGGAATAATGTAAAAAGTGGGCAATATCAAAAGTTGGACAAGAATGTCCAAACGAGCATAGATATAACAATCGAGAGAGTAATCAAAGCTTATTGAAACACTACAAACAATATTTACAACTTTCTCTTTCTTTTTCTTTTCTTCCTTTTTCTCACTTTTTCTTTTGTTTTCTTTGCTTTTTGCTTTCTCTTTTTCTTTTTCTTTCTTTTTCTCACTTCTTACTCTTTTCATACTCAAATTGCAACCACACAACAATAATAACATTCAATTCCAAGCAACAATCCAAACAAGGGTATGTAAGGTAATATATATGGTATAAAACTCCAATTTGGAGTTGGTTATGGGATTTTGGGTAATGAAAAGAACGGCTAGTATTTAGGCTCAAGTGGGTTGACTAGGGAACATATAAAAGGTGAGGTCAAGGTCATATGGGTGATATACCAAAGAGGGCCTATGATCATTTCACAAAGTATACGCAATTCTCGAGTCAAAATAATATATGAAAATCATGATCAAGTAATACATTTCAATGATGAACTCAATTAATGAACGGTCAATGAAAGAATAAAGAGATTACCGACGAATTTAACGTTTTCAACGAGGAAAGAATAGTGTATACACTCACAAATGAAGATAAGTCTCTAATCTCACTCGGTGTAAGTATATACAATGCAACAAAAGCATACCGAGTTATAAAAATCTTAAACCAAATCAATGTAACAAGAATGATGCATATGTTCACAGATAAAGTTTAATTCATGAAGTTATTCATAATATCAATGATTTAGGGACTAAAATCTAATAACTTCTAAAATCGAGAACATGCATAGTTGAATTGTCTATTTGATCGGGCAATTATTAAAATTTATCATCGGAAACAAGGCAAAATGCCCAATAAAGGAGAAAAAAGAAAGAAAATATTTTTGAAAATTTTCAAATTTTTAACAAAAGCATGCTTTGTAACTAAATTGTAATCAAATCCAAGGACTAAACAGCAAAATGGATAAAATATCCTACACCCCCTAACTTAAATGTTGCATTGTCCCCAATGCGTCCATTAAAGAACACAACACAAAGCTAGGAAAAGAATGATATTACCCACACGTGGAGCGATCTCCATAAGTATAAGTCCAAATGAAGCTGCAAAACAAGTTAGTACAAAGCATATGAAGAATATGTACCGAGGTATTAAGTTAAGAGAATCTATGTCACAAGTCACAATAATATAGAGGGGCTGAAGTGCAAATACTAGATAAATTGATGGTGAACTTTTTGATTTTATAAAATGGAAGGTCACACACATCAAAATCCAATAAACAACCACAAACTACATTTTCATTTCTCATTTCATAAGTTCAATACAAAATTACTTAATACATTACAACTTCTGAAATAAAAGAAATACAAATACAAATACAAATAAAAATAAAAAGTACAATATACTATCCGATCCCCAAAATACAAAAATGAAACCCAGCATAGCAACAGCCTAGTGGCCAGAACCACTAGGATCGGAGGGGTCCTGAAAATAAGGAGGCACTGGTGAGTCGGAATCACTGCACTGCAGATAAAGATCTCTCATCATCCGCTGCATCATCCGGTAATCCTGTCTGCTCTGTGCCCTAGCCTGCCTCTGCAAAGCCCACTCCTGCCGCTGCTCGGCCTGAAACTGCTCCTGCTGAGCCTGCTGCTGATCCAGGCGGGACTCCCAAGTCGCCCACCTGAGCTGGGTCTCCTCCCAGCGCTGGTCCTGCACGGCCTGGTATGCCGCAAAGCGGGCATCATCCTCTGTGTGTGGCGCGTGAGAACCCTCACCCGTCTCCATCTCTCTGATCTCATCCTCGTCGTCGTCATCAGGCAAGTCAGGTATCTCTGCCCTCGGTCTCTTCCCATCCGGTTGCCCCCACTCGCGCTTCAGCATTTTTGTGATGTTGTCATTTGAGAGAAGCCCGAGTGGCACATGCTTACGGTCTGCGTCCATCTCCGGGCAACCATGAGAAATAAATATCTTCGTGATAAGGGCAGGAAAAGGAAGGGAATATCTCCAAGCGACCTCCTTCGCCGTAGCGCACATCATGTCAAGAAAAATAGCGGGCAAACTGATACTGCCCAATCCATTCAGCATAGTGTAGATCAGTGCGGCATGCTTGTGACGAACCTCAGACCTGTTGTTCGTCACCATGAAGGAATGGACATTGATGTAGTGTAGTAGTCTAGGCAAGTCCTCCATCGCAGCCGAGCGGAAAGCACCCCTCTTCCACGGCTCGCCCGGTGCAAGGGCCTCTATCAATGTCCCACGGCCGAAGATAGACCCATCGAGAAAACTGACTGGATCCGCAGGGAGAGGAACATCCATAAAATCCGCTAAGTCTGAAATAGTAAAGGGAATCCTCACCCCACGAACCATGTCCTCATATGTAGTCGGCCCATCACTGCTCTTCACCTCTACTAACGTCGCGTAGAAAATCCGAACCAACTCCTCGTTGACGCGCCCGTTAGTAGAAAGAAAGGGCTCCCACCCCTGACGGCGCAACAGTACCCGCGCCGCCCTCGGTATGTCCTCAAGGACCCATGCAAAATGATGACCAAGCGGTCGCTAGGAAGTGTAGAAATGCGCACGGAACCAATCTCGCTCCTGTTCTGAGCGGAACCCATCGACGCCCCCGGCGGGCACACACCTAGTAGAAGAATATTTTTTCGGTGCCATTTCAACCTACAAAACACAAATTACACAATACAAGCAAGTGTAAGCACAATTTATGGTTAGTAGTGTGAAAATTGAAATGGTGGTGCAAGTGCGCAAAAACCGAGGTGAAAACAAGCAACAATGCGATGAAAAATGTCGAAATGCGACTAGGCATGAAAATCACCCAAGTGTTCGTCAAAATAAGGATTGAAATCTGTTTTAGACATTTTGACGAACACTTGGCGTGCGCAATGTGCGTCAAGGTCGAAAATACCGAGTTTGAACCAACAAAACCACCCCACTCATGAACAACCAACAATACACCAATCAAAACATGTTCATGAGTGGATTTATAACAAGAATCATGTAAAATTTCAGTTGGAACAAATCGAAATCAGGGGATAAACCAACATTCAAACAATGTGTCAAACAAGGGTTTAAACATGCAATTTGTGACACAATTCTACCAAAAACTACAAATTCATGTAAAACTAGTTAAGAATATACCTTGGAAGTGTAGTGATTGGAAGAAAAATGATTAAATGTGGTGAGGGGAAAACTAGGGCACAAACGGTTTTGAGAGAGGAAGGAGAGAATAAGAGAAATGGGGGAAAAAATAAGGCAGACCTCGGCTTTAACCTGGTCGATCGATCGATCGACCCCCAGGCTCGATCGATCGATCGAGCAGGTTAAAGCCTACTGCATCCAATTTTTTTATGGGGGGGGGGGGGGGGAATGCAATTTGGGGACAATTATGGGGTATAAAATCAAAATAACTATAAATATAGTATATATATATATATACACATAAAAATATGAAATAAAAATAGAAAAATAAAAATAAAAATAAAATAAAAATAAAAATAAAATACACATAGGCCTGCATATACACACAAAAAGGCCTATGCTAAGAGAAAATAAAAAATAAAAAATAAAAAATAAAAATATGTACAATGAGCAACGCACACGCATATTCACGACAACAAATGAAAAAATAAAATAAAAGAAAAATAAAAACAAATGCAAATGCGTGAGGATGCGTGTGTGAAAAACAAAGGAAAAAATTGTTTTTGTGATTTTTGATTGTTTTCTTAACAAATGTGTGCCGGGGCGCATATCTCCGCAAGTTCAAGTCCGTTGAACCTACAAAAGAGTTAGAACCAAGCATACAAAAAGAAAGAAAAAGAGATTAGCTAATTACACTAGGCTAAAATTAAGAAAAACAAAAATGAAGAAGTTAGTATATACAACCTACACTTAGGATGTGCAATTAACTATATACCAAAAGTTGAAATTTTTGAGGGTCCATCCAAAACACGATTTGACTTTGGAGGATCAACGGTGGACCCTCCCGAGCATGCATGCCTCCCGGAAAATAGGAGTTCCGTTTAAACAGCGGAAGGCATGTGGGCGGTAAAAGAAATGAACCATCGTCAATTTGAAATTCTAGGCGGACGATGGGGGATTTGGATAACAAGGGGGAAAAGTACACTTGAGGTCCAAGAAAAGTCGACTCATCTCCCAAAGGTTTTTCAAAGGGAATGGGAGATGGTGCACACGTCGGGATAACATCCATCGAAAATAAGTCCGGTAAAGAGTCCTCGTCGGCAAAAAGTGTAGAAATTTTAAAAGTTTCTATCGACTCATAGGAATCAACCGGCGATTCTAATGGTTCGATCACGAAAAACGAATACGGTGATGAAACAAATTCAATCTCAATCGACTCATCGTCGGAAGGAGATTGAATTTCGAGGGAAAGAGATTCACACTCGATGAGAAATTCTTTAAAGAATTGAGGTGAAACACAAGTTTCCACCTCCTCGTTGTTTTGTGCATAAGAATTCATCTCATCGCAAAGTGAACCAAATCTC
Source organism: Sambucus nigra (assembly GCA_949130495.1). Taxonomy (NCBI): domain Eukaryota; kingdom Viridiplantae; phylum Streptophyta; class Magnoliopsida; order Dipsacales; family Adoxaceae; genus Sambucus; species Sambucus nigra. The sequence continues at coordinate 190,072,224 of OX422208.1, read as the reverse complement.
ATTCCAGCATCATTTAAGCCTTCTAAACCTTGGGAATAAAGAAGAAAAGTCTCTTCCAAAGTAGGCTTCCTCGGCTGAAGAGCCTCGGACTCCTCATTTGTTTGAAACTCGTCTTCGAAAGTAATGAAATGAAGATCGTCATTGGATTCGAATAATGAATCCAACTCAAGCTCCCAATAACGATTTTCATTCCGATAAATGTTTTCAAGTCTTTCATTTTCAAGAAAATCTTGAAAATGGAAAACTTGAAAACTATCCCCAAAGTATGAATCATTAGAATAACTGTAATAACTATAAAAAAAAGACATGGTTACCTCGTTGTTGAAAGATGGAGAATCCAAGAAAGAAAGTGAGCAACCGAGAATAGAAGCTTCTTAGCGCTCAAAGTATGCAAATCCTGCAAGAAAGGTTAAAAGAAAGAATACAAATAGGAAAGGAAAAAAAATACTACGAAATCATAAAACAATTACTATCTAAAACAACTCCCTGGCAACGGCGCCAATTTGATTCGAGGGAAACCGAGTGTTCGTGTAGGGACACTATCGTTGATTTCGGTTCCCGCTCGACATACAAAAGAACCTAAGCTACAGCTACACTTGACAAGCAAGTAGAGCGGTAAGTCGGGTATCGAGAATCCATAGGGAGTTATTAAATTTTAGATGTTAATTGTTTGATTACTTCAGGAATAAAAGTGTAGAAGATGATAGGTGGTTATGGTGACAAAATAAAAGAATAAGTTAATGCTAAATTAAAGGAAAGCGAGGATCGGGATCGCATTCTACCAAACGGATCGAAACAACTACTAACTAGAGTTAAGGCTCGAAAGCAATTTAATCGAGCATAATCAATTAAGCATAAACATCACGCAAGAAGGAATTTAACCCAAAGTTGCGAGATAAAACATTTAACTGAAAAATGGTCGCACGCGGATTAAACTCGGATTGTCGCTATAAACTCTAACGTTGCGTGAAAAAGAAAGATAAACGCTTAGCAATCCAACTTTGATACGCGCGGTTTCAATTAAACGCGATTTTGCACTAAACCTAGTTTTCGGAGCTCGGGGCCCGAAAATGGCGGAAATGAAATCCCGACCCTATTTATCTAAGGGTGCATGGTGAGTTAAACTAAATTATGCTAATTAAACTAAGAAAGCAAGAATTAAAGCAAGTAAACTAGTTAGAAAGCATTAAAACTAAATTACAAGGCAAGGGAAGAAGAAGAAGAACAAGCTATATTAATAGAGAGGAAGTGAATAGTTCAATCTTACAAACCACATGGGTTGTCAATCCAAGAAGAAGAGAGAAATGAACTCTCCAAAACCAAACCCTAACTACAACTCTCTAAATCAAAATATGTCTCTAAGTGTGTATCTAAGTATATCCCTTATTACAACAAAAACCAACTTATATAGTAAGTTGGAATAAAAGAAAGAAAATATCTGCAGGGGAAAAACAGGGGATCGATCGATCGACCCCTGGTGTCGATCGATCGACAGTGGAAAACGTGGAAAAAATAATAGTGCTCGATCGATCGACCCCCGAGCTCGATCAATCGGTCAAGCAGAGGCAGGCCGCATTTTCCCCTGCATTGGCATACAATCCAACGTCGCTCAAATCGCCGTAACTTTGTCGTTATGCATCGGAATCGCGCACCGTTTGCGGCCACGCGAAGCTAGCGAGGAGAGATACAACTTCCGTGTAGATGTCGGGCCAGGTGACCAAGCTGTCAAAAGACTAAAATGCCCTTGCGCGTGCGGTTGTGTACGGAAATCGAGCGAAACGCATCCGAAGTTCACACTAAGCATCCAAACACCTACAAAAGCTCAATTAACACCTGCAAAACATGTTAACATAGAAATCCGAGGGTTGTCTGTTTAACGAGCATAAATATAGGGAATAAGATACCCGAGGGGACTAATAACGCGTATGTTAACGGGTGAAATACGCAATATTTCCGCAGTACCAGTATGGATTGTATTTTACTTTGGAACTGGAAACGCGTTGTCTATGTTGTAAAATTTGCAGCTGTACGACTCTACTATATTTGTCAAGATCTTGTTATAAACGTTGCATGAAACGTAAGCCCAACTAAACTTATCATTCACACGAATAATTGATGCTTGAACTGATACAATCTTCACCTGTAAAATTAATGGAAGTTATTTTTTTTAATGTAAATTAATACTATAAAATATTGAATATTAACCAATAATACCTCGTCTTGATGTTGAGTGTATTTTTTTTATTGCCAAAATATTATCCATAATAGGAGTCGCCCAAATTGATGTCAAATTCCGAGTTGACCTTAAATGCTCAATTGATTGAAATTGCGAAGGATTTGAGCTTCTGATATGAAATGTATAGAGAATAAAGACATTTAGTGAATAAAGTTAGATTTGGATTTAATAATTTAATTATTTACCTATTTATTAACGTCTGAACCTCTGGTATTGTGATATTTGTGTAGGTCTTTGTTGCATTTGTGGATAACAGATATATATTTGCCATTTAAAAAATGAACCAACTTTATGTGAATTTTTTTATATGATTTAAAATATTTTTGTACCTTTGAACAATTTGACATTGAGTGACGTAATGACAATTATTATCGAAAACTGTCCAACATGTTGTAAATCCTCATTGAGCTTAATTGCTGAATATCCCCAAAAAGTTATTTTTAGCTTGTTGTTGCTGAATTTTATAAAGTTTGAAGTAAATTTATATTGTAAAAATTTAGATTGTATAGAATAAGGAAGTAAACATAATAATATAAGTTAATAAATTTTAACCTTGGATCCGAAATTTGAATGTCTAATTTCTCGACACTGTTTCTGCTCAGATTCATATATTCAAAGTTCGCTTCTTTCGCTAAGAACGCCACACACATATGGATAAAATAATTATTTAATTGTATATGATATATATTTTCGTAATTAATAGAAAGTTTAAAAAGATATGAATATGGCTAATATTTTACCTGTTAGCTAGTCCTTGTTAACGACTCGTCTTTTATAATGTTGTAGTCAACGAATTCAAACTTATGTAATGAAATATTATGTATACCGTCCTTCAATTCTTCTATAAATGTACTGGGCTTGAAATTTAGTACACATGAATGTGTAACAGGTTTGTATCCTCTATTGTTAGCAAGAACTTTGAAATTTGAGATTGTATATATCTTTCCTTCTTCGATCGATGGAGCATACTCGGTAACTTCACCTTTCCAAATAATTGCGTGAATGTGGTCGTCTTGCTAACATTATACAAAGATATCACATTCTAGTACAAAATTCATATAATAGATCGATCTGATGTGAATTTGTATTGATAGTAAATATCATTGCTCAAGAATTTATTTCAACAGTTGTAAAATAAATGGTGGAGGTATATATGACTGTGTCCAAGTACTATTGGAAAGTAAATTTAAAGAACATTCGGTAAACAACTCCTAAGAATGAAATTCATGAAGATAAATTTCATATATGGCTACAATAAAAGCGTAATCTACTGACATTAAACATAATTTTTTTTTATATATACACATATTCATAAAGTTAATATATTATCCACTTTAGTTCGTAGTATGAGAACGCACTGTAACTACTAAGATTATTTAGTTATAGACTAGTTTTGGGGCAGACCAATATATTTTTTCTTTGTTATTTAACGCAAAAGAAATCGTCGTTGAATAAAAACAAATGAGTTATTGAACAAGATTGAACCACATAATTTAAGTAAACCTCTGTATGGAATAAGAACTTTCATGAACTTCGACACCTAAACAATATTATGATATAATTAGGTATCATCAAATGATATTATTGTATAGATGTATAATCTATATATTCTTGTATTCATAATAACATAGTTAATGTAAGTAAGACAAATCGTTAAATTATATTGAAGTTTGCCTCCATAGATGTTGGAGGAAATATATTGCAAGAAGTCGCAACGGAACTATAGAAGACTGAGACAAAAAGAACGACTAAATTCTATCATTTTTTTGTCAAATCAATAGAACAAAATTTTCACCCGATCATTGAATTTTGTGGTTTAAGGTGGCGGGATAATATTCTTGATTTTACTAAAACAGTCGGGTTCAATATGTATAGTGTTTAGCTAGACATAATCAACAATTAATTTTTTGATCAATTGTTATGTATTTTAAATTCTAACCCACCTTTAATCATATTCACCTACAAAATCATATAGCCAATTGACCATACCCTCCCCCCCCCCCCCCCCCCCCTCTGAAAAACCCAATGAGTGGTAAATATTGAATATGAAAAAATACAATGATAAAGTGCTTCGGACTTTCATACATAAAGAAGGCAGAGAGTAGAGACTGAGCTATAATGGTTGTTTGTTCAATTCGATTTATTTAATGTTTAAGACACTCAATTGTGGATGAAATGGTGTCCTCATTGTTAGAATTCGTCTTTGTTGCCTGAGTATTTAGTAGGAATTAAAATGGGGAGTTGTATTTCAAATTTTAAAGAGAGAGGACAGAGGGAGGATCTGTATTTAAAAATAAAACGTAAAGTATTGATAAAGAGAGACTGTATGAGAAGCACAAATAGTTGCCCTCTGTTGGAATCAGCATGAATAAAGTTCTTATATGTTAGTCCTTCTTTTTAGATTATGTTAATTTTGAATACGAGGTTTTTAATGCTGAACAAAGTTGTGTTTATATGACAAAACTTTTATTTTTAAGGCCTGTTACTCAACCTTTTTTTATAAATGAATGTGTTTACAATTAGATAAGGAAAGCCTTCAAAATATATTATTCCACGGTGATATGAGAAATGTAATTTTTAAAATATGAAAGAGGTATGTAGTGATTCAACCTCTTATGCCCAAAGATCCTTAAGTTGCATCATATCTGAATTATTAGTATATAAAATGCGAGGGATGATTTGAGACAAATTATCCCCCATTGCACTGTTATATAATTAATGCCCCTTTCAATTGAGGCACGTCCAAAGGTAAAAAGATATCAATTAGCAAAGCGTCAGCGTGCGATAGATACAAACATCCCTATATCAGTCCAGATGTCCCTAAGCTAGGACAATACTTCACCTAAAAAGTAGCAAGATGCCCAACCCTTTTTGATTCACTCAAAGAAGTAGACGAAATAAAAATGTCCGAAAGAATTACAGACAATACATATGTATATGAATTTTTATTCATACCGTATTTATTGGATCATGTGAAAATATAAGTTATTAAACGCACTGGATGCACGTTAGGTTAAACGAATAGACATTCTTCTCCAAGTTTGAGAATCTCTCCCATAAATAACCTTACAACGATAAGACTTTCCATAGTATTTGCAGTCATAAAAATTGCACATGGTTATAATATTGCATAAAGGATTCATAGAAACAACTTTACCCATAATATTAATTTGAAATTTTTTATTTGCGATTTGTTGTAGTTGATATCACCTATTCTCATATGCTTTTCCTTTTATTGGTTGTTCTTATTGTTCTATAAAATATCCCTTAATCTTGGCATGATTTCAAAGTGGCTCTCACCCGTTTCAGAGTGTAAGCACTCCATTCGTTTACTTCATTATCTTCTTTAGATAAAATTGTTCTTAGTTTCTTCATTTATTGTGAGTCGTGAGTTCTTTTCCCATTTTGTTTAATGTGTTGTAGATTATTGGAAATAACCTTAAAGTTATTTTTTTATACACTTTTGAGTTTTAAAAAGAAAGAAAAATAGAGGAGAACCCTAAATTGCTAGTTTTAATAATATAAAACAATCACACTCAATATGAATCTCATTATTTAATATTTAATTATCTTTTAACATATTAATACGAAACAATGCTTTGAGATTTGAATGGGTTTTATAGATAAATTAAAAGTAATAAACAAAAAGAGTAGAAAAATACTCACATCTTGAAATTTAAAATGACAAGGACTAATTCCTTATTACCTTTTTCTTGTTTGCACTGCGATAAGACAAATAATAAATTGAAAGGTGAATTAGATTCCTTATTGATAACATGTTAGTTTTATTATTGGTATACAAATAACTATACCAAACCCAATCCAAAATCTCAACCCAAAAATCCTTGTATCACCACATTTATAAAATGAGTGCAAAAAAGAAAAAAATACAAAAGGAAAAGGAAATGAAACCACTGTAAAATCTATTATAGAGAAAAATGTGTCACACCCCGCCTAATTCTAGTGTCGGTCACCACCAAAACTAAGTCGGGTGCGAGTAAATAAATATCATTCTCAGCATGAGATAAATATGAGATATTATAAAATAAATCCACAAGATAAATATTTTAATCAATCCCAAATGATAATAACCAACTACGTGATAAAAGATCCATCACCATGCTAAACTCCAATGATAACCCAATCTCCAATAATTTAAATCTGAATAAAATCCAACTAAGAATATATGGCCCACCAAAATCATAAATTAAGTCTCAATACAAATTCAAAGGAATGGAAAACTAATCTAATTACTAAGTATAACCAAAATAACTCCAACTGCACCTCCAAGAAAATTTCCAGAAATCTTGTGCAACTACTCTAGTGCTAATGCCTGAAAAAGTTAGTCAACGCACGAGGTTAGAGCCCTGAGCATAAATACACACTACTCCCCTCAAATAGGGTCCATGAACCCAGACAATAGCATTATACGCAATAAATATCACTATAGAGTATTTTAATTACGAATATAATTAAACGCGGGAAAGGTAAATTACTAACCACCCCCAAAGATTCTGATAAAAATACACCAATATCATTTTAATTATTCCACAACCCCAAAGCGTTAATTTAATTAAATTAACCTAAATTTATTAATGTTCTCACTTTTTATTATGGCGGTCCTCCCATCCCGGTGGTAATCCACCAAAGTATCACACTTCCCCTTGTCAATAGCCAGTCGAATCCGTTTAAACTGTCGATCCCCCGTAATATGACAAGGTTCCACACACGACACAACATAAATCTCCCAAGCTGACCCGTTTAAACTGTCGGTCCCTGACACATTATGTCGCCATAAATTTTAATACTCGTTTTTATCTTAGGCATTAATTCTCATTTTCTCAATTTCACAATTAACAAATTACCCCACCCTTTTAATCAACATGAGATCCTCAAAATACCCCTTAGTCCCATACCTAAGGGTCCCCAAGTACACATACGTCCCATCTTACATATAGGATGAATCACCAATGTAAAACACGTTCTAGTCTCATGCCTAGACTAACGAAAAGACGATATGACGTAAAAATCTGCCCCACCTCGAAATATAAAATCCCCACGAATTTACACTAACTAGTTCCATACCTAGCAAGCATAAATTATAACCAAGATCTACCCACTAGTCCCATACCTAGTAAGCATCCTAAAAATAGGGTTAAGAAATATACTAACCAAAAGCCCCTCATCCCCGCGATGGCAAACGTGAATGAAATAAATCACACAATACACAATTCATAAGAATAACATAGCACGTAATCATAAAAGTCTCAATTCAATTTAATTCCATAAATAACACCGTCGTCTTTTTCAACATAATTACTTAGTTCCAAAAATGTTAAATTTATTAACATGCAACAATATTCAATACGTCATAGTCGTTCTATTTTATAAGTCATATAATTTTTAAGAGTGTGAGCGCATCCTAATAATCATAAAAATAACCCTTATAAAATTCTACAGGAAAACCTACACCCAAACCATAAAAATCCAAAAATCTAACCGCACCCAAGGGTTTCCAAGATTAAATCATATTTAAAATTTTCATAAAAATAATCCCAAAATTTAGTGCCCACTTTCTCTAATTAAGTTACTAATTGATTTTAATCAAAAACACATGATTGAGGGTTTAGGCGACACTTAAAATGCATAATATTAAAGGAAAGGAATAGAGTATCCATGCTTGAGGTTAGTCGAATCAAAACTCTGAGTAGACGATTGGACTCCTCTTGAGAAAACACCAATTGAATCTTCAATTCTTGAGTTAAAACTTGTTAAAAGTTGGGGCTAGGGGTTGAATATGAGAGGAAATATGTTTGGAGAAGCTTATTGGAGAAAAGTTTGAGAGAAAAATATTTTAAGAGTCCCAGCCCCGTATTAGTTTTGGTATTTAAAGGGATAAATAGTTAGAAAATGATTAGGACTCTAATTAATGCATCGCCTCCTGTCGCTCGAACGACTGACACCTGCCGTTAAAACGACATGCTACGTCGTTCGAACGACATACGCTATCATTTGAACGACCCAAATATTCAATTAAAAAACTAAACAAAATCCGCCTTTACACTTAACAAAAACGTACCTACTTGATAAAACATTTTAGAAATCATTATAACCTTCTATTTAACTCCAATTTAAATTTTCGATTGAAAATGTACTTCTCAATTATAAAAACCAACATGTTTAATTATTAAAAACCATTAAATCCAAAATTTATTTATCTCCGTTTTTCTCTAAATTAATCAAAAACCTTAATTGATAAAACACAGGGTGTTACAAAATGTTGGCCCTCCAAGAACCACGTATAAGTTATAACACACTCTAATTTCCACCCACAAAAAAATCCCATATTCCAGTAAGTGAACATCATCATATATCCATTCTATTTTACTTTATAACCTTGCTCCAGATCTCCTCAAACACCAAATGTTACAAAAGATAAACCAAAAAAAATGAGCAAAGCTGTCAATTAGTTTAAATAACCTTAGGCTTATTTTTGTAACATTAGGTAGTTTAAGGATTATGTATTCATGTTAAATCAGTTAAACTCTATGATAGATGTAGGGTTTGATTTACTTACACATAGCATTAAGTCATTAATTTTATAGTCAATAAAGAAGTGACGACTTAATTAGATTATAAAACAGGGATTCATTGACCTCCTACTAAGTGTAAACATATCGATTATTGATTTTTTAAAATTGAATAAACTATATAATAGAAAGTACATTATCATTTCATAAGAGATAGCATTTCGTGATTAATTTCATCATAAATAAAGAAGTTACATGATTCATTACTTAATTGGCCAATGGCAAACATGTTTAGGAAATAGTACTTTTTCATCTAGAAGAATGCAATCGATAAATATAATCTCATTGTTATTTGTCCTCATAAAATTGGACTATAGTTATAATATTGCCTAAAAATTTCATAAAAAAAGATTTACACATACGAAGCATCCTTGTGATCTCAATAACACTTTGTTGAATAGGTTTCCAAAGATGATTCCAATGACAAGAGTTATGCATTTTTCCCCCGTATTTGAACTCGAGTAAATTTTTTCCAAGATTTTATAAATAAAATGAATAATCTTATTAGGGTGGATTATAGGAGATATTATGTACCCTGCCTTTTAGTAAGTTAAGTATAATAGTGTTCTGGTATGTACTTCAAAAATGCAAACAGTTCACTGATTTGGTCTATACAAACATTGATACTAACAATTTTGTAATTGATATTGTGGTGACAATTATTATGCAACACAAATAAATATGAAAGAGGTAATAACCAAGAAAAGATAAATAAAATGCCAATCACACAACAATGGGTATACGTGGTTCAGCAAAGATGTGCCTACGTCCACGGTGGTTCAGTCAGTGTTATTTCTCTATATTCTGAAGAATAAGTACAGAGAATACAACTTGTCCTTTGCCCCGGACTTAGGGTTTGATTTATACATGTATATGTTGGTTAGTGGGGGTGATGGGTTCCTCCTTATTAGCCATCTCCCCTCTACATGGGATCGCGCTCCTCCACAACTTCTCCTCATGGGATCGTGGAGTAATTGGATCAATACAAAAGGTGATGGGCCTGGGCTTTGGGCCTCTAAGGCGGGGCTACTCGTCCAGACCTATAATACTAAATTCAGGGTACCCACAATTGCCCCTAAATTTGTTGGGCCATTTTTATGGGTCCAATGAATTTAAATGATTAGCTGTTATGGTTGATTTCTTTGAAAACTGTGAAGTTACTTTGGTGGCACCCGCTTCGCTATCCGTGCGCTATGATTAGAATTGAAGGCTTGTTGGAATAAGGCATATTTCTCTTCGTCGCTTCAGCTTTTTTCAGCAACCTTCTATCTTCTGAGAACTCTTACGCTTTGTACCTTCTGTTTTCGATCTTTACTCTTGTTTCTTCTTCGCCATTTGACCTGATCTTCTGTCTTGTAAGTCTCTCGTGCTCTTTGCATTTTCTCTTTGGTTTGTAGTTTTTCTTGTATTTTTCCAATGGCGAAGATTGGAAATAGGTCAGTAACTGAGTTTAGAAAATTCTACAGTATTCCTGAGTGGGTAGAGATTGAGTGTTGTGCCTCGCCTCCTAGGAACGTTAGGGATATAGAGGATGCACATTGGATTCACGTCCTGTTGCTCTACCAGGGGGGACTTACCTTTCCCCCTAATGATCTATTTCTGCACTTCTTTAGCTATTTTAGTATTGTGCCTGCACAATGTTCGCCCAACGTATGGAAAATAGTGAAAGGCGTGCATAGGATAAATCAATTGTATGGCACAAGGTTAGGGCTTGCCGAGGTCTGCTTTTGTTACTCCCTTTCTCGAACGAGTTTAGGTGTTCTGTACCTTAAGGCTAGGAGCCCTGATAGGGTATTGGTAGTAAATTTACCTGATTCCCATAAGGACTACTGGCAAGAAGGTTTTCTTGTTAGGAATTGGAAACTCTCCCCCCAATTTGAAGGGTCGAGGTCTGAGAGGTTCACTGTTCCCTTTTATGGGGAAGAATATATAGGTAGATGTTATATTATTGTTTCAACCTTTGCTGACTTGTGATTTTTCTAACCTCTCCTTGCTTTTTCTTTCACAGCGAGGACAAAGAACTTGGAGCCTGCTCTCAGCGAGGTTCGTATCTCAGAACTGGTGAAAGCTTGGAACATCAGGGAACCTTTGGGTGACGGCGAGCATCCTAGGTCTGCTACTTTTCTGCTTGAATACAAGAACACAGGCTCCAGCTTCATAGCCCGACCTGTGGATAGTTTTCCAGACTTTGACTCTTCCGAAGAGATTTCGGCTGAGCCCATCCATTTGGACGAAGAAAAGAGCAACTCGGAGAGTGAGCCTGCAGGCGTTGTGAGTAATTTGGGTGTAGGCAGTGCTTACAGTAGCAGTTCTTCTAAAGGGGATTCTGAGGCTCGAGACTCGTCGAGCACTACCAGCAATTCTGGTGAAGAGATGCCTCCTAGGAAGAATTTGATCAGAGATGACGATGATGATGATGACGTGCTTCTTGCACAGAGGTCCAAGAAATCAAAGACTGCCTCCGAGGCCATACCTACTGGTTCTCGGCCTTCTTCTCAGGAGCAAGAGAAGAAGAAGAGAGAGGAGGAGCAGGCGAGAGAGAGAGAGAAGAAAAAGGAGGAGGAGAGGAAGAAGGTGGAAGAGAAGAAGAAGGTGGAGGAGAGAAAGAGAAGGGAGAGAGAAAAAGAGGAGGAGAGGAGGAAGATGGAATTGAGGACCAAAACTGGTCAAGCCCTGGTCCCAGTGTCTGCCTTGCCTGAGGGGGCTTCGGTGGCCACCTCTCCTCAGCTTGCCCCTGCGCTGCTCGAGAGAGCAGTCCTCCCTGCAGATCGTGAGGGGGCATTGGGGTCCGATCAACTGGATTTGTAAGCTAGCCAGAGGCTTGCCTTGGTAAGGTTCCCTTCTAATTCTCAATTTCTTTTAACAAATTTTGATGGTTTCTTCTTCTTGATCCCTTCCTTGTTCCTTGCAGTTTGTGAACGACTTCGCTGTGCTTTATCGCTCTCGCGATGAGCTGATGAGATGGAATGGTGAGATGGAGCAGCAAAAATCTGTCCTGGTAGCCAGGGGGTCTCAACTGGAGGCCGATCTGAAGGCTGTTGATGCATCTCGAGCTTCATCTGACTTGGCTCTTGTTAATTCTGCTCGCGAGAGAGATGATGCGGTCAGGGAGCTTGGGGAGCTGAGGAAGGCGTATGACCTGGTGTGCTCGAGCAAGCTAGACCTTGCAGAGAGGAACAGGGTTCTGGCCGAGCAACTGGAGGCGGAGAAAGCCCAGGCAGCCACTCTTAAGGAAGATTCGTACAACTCTGGCTGGGCTGCTGCGTATGAGGATGCCGAGGTTCAGATAGGCTATATCAGCCGTCTGAACTTCAAGAAAGGGTGGAATAAGGCTCTCGTGGCTGCTGGGGTGGATGTTGCATCCCCACTCTTTGACGAGCATGGTCCAGGGCCAAAGCCAGTCGTGGATGAGGACCCATCCCCAACTGCTGAAGGCACTGATCCTGTCTCTCAGGCGACTTCTACTGATGCTCCTTTGGTCGAGAGGACAGGGGACACCCCTGCAGAGGGTAATGCCCGTGCTGATGCTGATAAGGACAAGGGACCATCCGCCTCTGGGCCACCCGAGGTTACTAATTGATAGGGTTGCTTTGTAATTTTTTCTTTTTCAATCTGATGTAACCTCGTTCCTTATTAATGAAAAGACTCCATTTTTGTTTATGCTGATCTCTTTCTTTTCTCTTTCCTTTACTTGTAGTTGGTTGATGTGGATGATTATATTCCTGTTACCTCCCAACTAGGTAGGACTCTCGGTCCTAATGCAAGCCCTGCAGTTCGTCAGGCCTTTGCTAGACTTTGTAGGTTTGCTAAGTCAAGGAACCAGAAATATAAGGACCAGTCTGAGCTGGTGGCCAAGTTGAAGGACAGGCTTCAGGAGATGGGAGAAATTGATGCTTCGGTGCAAGAAGAAGTCAGTGCACTGAGAGCAAGGTTGCTGGAGGCTACCGAGATTAATCAGGTTGGGGAGTTCCTGCAGCAGGAGAATGAAGACTTGAGGAGGGAAGTCCTAAGGCTTAAGGAGCATTCGCCGAGCATCGTTTCGGCAGTCCTACAAGGCTCTTCTTCATCGCGAGCTGCTCGGCCTCCCTTCCCGCGTGCTGGTAGGAGTGCCAGGGGTAGGAATAGGGAAGCCGAGGAACAGCGTGAGAGGGAAATGGAGGAGCTGCGCGGCGATGTTCGGCGAGCTTATGTGACTGCTGCTGGTCTCCATAGGGACGTTACCCGACTGCGGCATCTATTCAAGAAGGGCCCTCGCCAAGTGTGGTCTGATGGCTATGATCAGGGCTGGCTGGATGCTCCCACAAGATTATCAGAGTTCGAGGAGCTCTCCTTCATTAGGGGGTGGTTGAGTGCTCTCAAAGAGCTGCAGGTCCCGAGGAACTCGACGTTGTGGTATCGACACGAGATGTCCTCCTCTACTCTGATGCCCAATCCATTCAGGCGGGATGATCGATGGATCCCCATCGATGCTATTCCCCGACGATTATTGGAGTTGGATGAAAATGAGGTCGTGGAGGAGCTCGCTCCTGCTCCTGATGATGGAAGGAGAGCTAAAGTTGCTGACTATCTTGCTCGGAGGCTTCCACCTCCTTGAGATTTTGTTTTTTAATAATTGTAAATGCTTTGGGCCAGCTTCGCCGACTAAACATGTACTATTATTGTTTGTAAATATAAAAGATTAATGGAAAGTTCGAGATGGGCGATTTTGCCGACTAAACGTGTTCATCCAATTCTTTTATATTTTTGCAGCTTTATAATCCTTTTCATCTTGTCATGTGAGTGTCCGCCCAGTTCAGTATTAAGAATACCATTGTGCCCTCCCTTTACCTTTTAGGTCGTGTCGTCACACTCCCTTAGGCCTAAGTAGGGCAATTGGCGAGGACACACCTGGTATTGGATGTCTTCATCCGGTCAGGATTTTGTTCAACCAAAGTAGGTTTGATGCCTAAGGATACTCTGTAGGGCTTCATATATTGCCATGGGCAATGCTAAGAGGTCTGTCGTGCTTCATGACGATGACCTGAGGAGGGGTGTTCCCCTACTGTGTCAACCATTATGCCTGTGATTTGAAAAGGATGTGCAATAAGATGTAATTGTTACTTTTTAGAGAGTGATCAACTGAAAGATTTTTATTGGTGAATTGAGAAATGAACTGTCCTTTCACATAGTGAGTACAATAAAAGATCTAACAATAGAACTCCTAAAAATAGAATTTCTTGAGATTAGCTGTGTTCCATGCTCGTGGTATCTCTCTGCCCTCCATCGTTTTCAAATGATAGGCACCTCGCAGGTCGTCTCTAATTATCTTATAAGGTCCTTCCCAGTTCGGGCCCAGTTTACCGTCTGATGGCTTCACTGTGTTGCCCAGGACCTTTCTCAAAATATAGTCCCCAACTTTGAATTTCCTCGGATTCACCCTTTTGCTGTAGTGATTCGCGAGTTGTTGCTGGTAGCTTGCTAGTTTTACTAGGGCAAGTTCCCTGCACTCGTCGGCCAGGTCGAGTTCGACGAGCAAAGCCTGATCGTTCTGGCCCTGCTCGACAAGGTCGGATCTCATTATAGGCAATCCTGCTTCTAGTGGGATGACCGCCTCCATACTATATGCTAGTGAGAATGGCGTTTCTCCTGTGGCTCGCCTAGGAGTCGTTCTGTACGCCCATAGGATATGCGGTAGCTCAGTTGTCCATGCGCCTTTGGCTCGCTCTAACTGCTTCTTCAATCCAGCGATCACTGTCTTGTTGGAAGCCTTATCTTGTCCGTTGCTTTGAGGGTAGGCCACCGAGCTGAAGTGGTGCCTGATCCCGTGTTTGTCGCAGAAGTCTTGAAAAGGGACACTCTCGAACTGTGTTCCATTGTCAGTGATGATAGTTCTGGGGATCCCGAATCGAGTGATTATATTTCTCCATATGAACCTCATCATGTCAGCATCTCGAATGTTCGCCAGTGGTTCTGCCTCGATCCACTTGGTAAAGTAATCATTTGCAACCAACAGGTATTTGTGATTGCCGGCAGCGGTGGGTAGTGGTCCCACGATGTCCATTCCCCACTGGGCGAAGGGCCAGGGACTGGTCAGGTATTTTAATTCGCTGGCGGGCTGGTGGACCATGGGAGAGTGAAGTTGGCATTTTAGGCATTTGCGGACATATACTGCGGAGTCCTTTTGCATGTATGGCCACCAGTAACCTTCCTTCATTGCTCGGAAGGCTAGAGACCTTCCTCCGACGTGACTTCCATAGATTCCTTCGTAAAGCTCGTGAAGCACTACTTTGACATCGCCTGGGTGGACGCATCTAAGGTAGGGGCCATAGAAAGATCTTTTATACAAGTCTCCACCTGTGGATAAGTGAAAGCGAGCAGCTTTGACTCTTATCTGGTGGGCAGTTCTCTTATCCTCTGGGAGCGTTCCGCTCTTTAAATAATCTCTCAAGGGATCCATCCAGTTGGGGGCTGATTCCAATTGGAGTATTGGTTTTGCTTTTGTCAGCTCGCAGTTGGGGTAAATGCTTGGGCAACTGAGGAAATCGATAGGGATGATCCTTTTAAGGCTAGAATCAGCTGCAGAGCTCAGGGCTGCTAAGACGTCAGCGTGGCTGTTTTGCCCCCTGGGAAACTATTGGATGATGATCTCTTCAAAGTTTGTCATTAAGTTTTTTACCAAGGAGAGGTAGGCTACCATTCTCTCATCCTTTGCGTTATAGTATCCACTTATCTGATTGGAAACTAGTTGTGAATCTCCGAATACCTGCAAATGCTTTGCTCCCAGAGTTTGCGCCCTTTGGAGACCTGCTATCAAGGCTTTGTATTCTGCTTTGTTGTTGGAGGCTGCAAATCCCAGCCTTATTCCTTGCTCGAGGACTGTATTTTCTGGAGTGATGAGAACAATTCCTACTCCTGCCCCCTTTGAGTTGGAGGCTCCATCAACGAATAGTTTCCAGCCTTCCCTTGTAGCCTGGTTGTTTTGTTTTGTTAGATTAGGTCGGTCGAGGGGTTCTTCGCCTGTGAATTCAGCTATGAAATCAGCAAGGATTTGACCCTTGATAGCTGTCCTTGGTTGAAATTGGATGTCAAATCGGCCGAGCTCGACTGACCATTTAGACAGTCTGCCCGACAAATCCGCCTTCCTTAGGACAGCCTTGAGGGGGTGTGATGTAAGGACGATGATTGTATGAGCTTCGAAGTAATGCTTCAGTTTCCTCGAGGCCATTACTAGGGCGAATGCGAGCTTTTCCAATGGTAGGTAGCGCCGCTCGGCATCTAGTAAGGTTTTGCTCGCGTAATAGACTGGATGTTGGATCCCTGTAACTTCACACATTAGCGCTGAGCTGACAGTATGGCTGGATACAGAGAGGTAGAGGTACAAAGAGTCCATTTGCTGTGGTATGACAAGCAGCGGTGGGGATCTTAGGTAGGACTTGAGCTCGTCTAACGCTCGTGAGCAACCTGGGGTCCATTCTACTGTTTTGCTGCCTTTTAAGAGTTGGAAGAAGGGCTTGCATCTCTCGGAGGATTTAGAAATGAAACGATTTAGAGCAGCGAGCATTCCAGTGAGCTTCTGTACATCTCGGACTGTGCGAGGAGGTTGCACTCTCTTGATTGCATCAATCTGGTCCGGATTAGC
The DNA here is from genome assembly GCA_949130495.1 of Sambucus nigra. NCBI lineage: Eukaryota > Viridiplantae > Streptophyta > Magnoliopsida > Dipsacales > Adoxaceae > Sambucus > Sambucus nigra. Next base: position 190,055,780 of record OX422208.1, on the reverse strand, counting down.
CTCTATGCCTCGCTTGTTGACCAAATACCCAAGAAAATTTCCTGACTGGACACCGAAGGAACACTTTCTCGCGTTGAGTTTCATTCGGTACTTCCTGAGGATTTCGAAGGTACTTGATAGGTCCGAGAGGTGATTTTCCTTCTCCTTGCTCTTGACGAGCATGTCGTCGATGTAGACCTCCATTGTGTTTCCCATTTGATTTTTGAACATTTTGGTAACTAGTCGCTGATAGGTTGCCCCTGCATTTTTTAGCCCAAAAGGCATGACCTTGTAACAATATAAACCAACCGTCGTGATAAACGTCGTTTTGTCCTGATCTGGGGCATACAGGGGAATCTGGTGATATGCTGAGTATGCGTCCAGGAAACTCATTCATTCGTGAGCTGCGGTGGCGTCTACTAGTTGGTCTATTTTCGAAAGAGGGAAGCTATCCTTGGGGCAGGCTTTGTTGAGGTCAGTGAAGTCTATGCAAACTCTCCACTTCCCGTTGCTTTTTGGAACTACCACTGGGTTGGATAACCATTTGGGGAATTGCACTTCCCGTATGGACCCTGCATCCAGCAGTTTTTCGACTTCTTTTTCTATTGCTTTGGCCTTCTCGGGAGCAGTTCGTCATGCCTTCTGCGCTATCGGCTTGAATGTGGGATCGACGTGCAACCGATGGTAGACCATACTGTGATCGATTCCTGGCAGCTCATAGGGTTCCCAAGCGAAAACATCTATGTTGCTTCTGAGTAAGGTTGACAAATCCTTTTGCTCTTGGTCAGTGAGTGAGGTTTCGATCAGGAAGACTCTGCTGTTGTCACCTTCTTTAGCCGACAATTCTACCAGGTTCTCGACGACGCGCTCGGAGGGGAGGGGCCTGGTCTCTTCCACTCCAGGCCTTCCATATTTTAATTACTATTTGGAAGGAATTTCACCTTCCTCCACTTTCTCGCTGGTTTGAACGGCTCTTTTCTCTGGCTTTGGTCGGATGGCCGCTATGAAGCACTTTCTTGCCATCGCCTGGTCGCCATGTATCTCCATCACTCCCCGCTCGGTGACATATTTGAGTTTCTAGTGGTAGGTCGATGAGACTGCCTTCATTGCATGAAGCCATCCCCTTCCGAGGATGGCTTGATACGGTGAATCGATGTCGACCACCAAGAATTCGATCATTTTGGAAACATTTCTAGCACACACTGGCAGTACTATTTTGCCCAGAGGCATGGTCATCTTCCCAGCGAAGCCGACCAGAGGGATAGTGGTTCCCTTTAGGTCGGCGATGTTCAACTTCAATTTTCGAAACAGGTCGATGTACATTACTTCGGATGAGCTCCCTTGATCGACGAGCAGCCTGTCGATGTCAAAGTTGGCTATCCTGAGTGTAATGACTAAGGCATCATGATGAGGGGTCCTTACTCCTACAAGATCTTCATCCGTGAAGACAACATGCTTGTTGTAGTTGATATCTTCTGCTCGCCGGCGTTTTCCTGACTGTGATTTTGCTGGATCGATCTGAAAAGCTTGCATTACCGCTGTCAGTTTCTTTACCTCCATCCGAGCTGAGTTACCTTGGATTTGCTTGACATCAGATACTTCGTGGATTACTGCGAATTCGTGCCCGGCGTCATCTTCCAATACGTTGTCGGGTTTCGCCTCTTTGTGGGCAGTCACTCTCTCTACCTTCTTTTCCACAAAGTTATTCAAATGTCCGGATTGGGCCAACTCCTCGAGGTGGGACTTAAGAGCCTTGCAATGCTCGGTCTTATGCCCTCCCTCTTTGTGGAAAGTGCATCTTAATGCGTTATTTCTTTTCGAGGGGTCTCCTCCCATTTTTCGGGGCCATTTGACGAATGGCTCATCCTTGATCTTTGCGAGAATTTTGTAAATTGGTTCTTTGAAGATGGTGTTGACCGCCTGGAACGATTTTGTAATGTCAGGGCTCCCTCCGTTTTTGGAGCCATTCTGGCCCCCACTCTTTCCTCCTTTTTTCTGGTTCTCGACTTTCTCACTTCCCTTGGTAGTGAGCTTGGCTCGACCGTTTTCTCCCACATTAAGGTGGGTGACATCTTCCACCTTTGCGTATTTCTCAATTCGGGCCATCAGGTCGTCAATGGTTGTAGCTTCCTTCTTTGTCAAGGACTGGTAAAGGAGGGAAGAGCTAGGTAGCCCAATTTTGAATGAAGCCACTGCCACTTCTTCCGCGCAGTCCTCGACCTCGTTGAATAACTCCCAGTACCTCTTCGCGTAGTCTCGGAGTGTCTCCTGAGGTGTCTTCTTCATTGTTAATAGAGCATCCATCCTTTTGGGATGGGAGCTGCTGGTGATGAACCGGGCCGTAAAGAGCTCGGCCAGGGATTTGAAATTTCTGATGGATCGGTGAGGGAGTTTCTCGAACCATTTCTGGGCCATATCGTGAAGGCTCGAGGGGAAAATACGGCACATCAGTGCATCTCGGTGATTCCAGAGGGTCATAGCCTGCCGATACTGCCTGACATGGTCAATGGGATCAGTCTTCCCGTCGTAAATCTTGAACCTTGGAATGGCAAACTTTTTGGGAGCCTCTTCTTCTTCAATTTCCCTCGTGAAGGGTGATTTCATCTGGGTCTTGAGGGCTCTCCTGGCGAGTTCTCTCGTCGAACTGGTGCCGCGGTGAGCTGGATGTTGGTCCATTTCTCTGCGGACCAGGTTCCGTATGTTGTCGTCGCTGCGAGCAGGGCTCTGGTAGCGGCGAGCTTTTCTTAGTTATTCGCGGAGGTCGTCGTCTGAGTCGCCACCTTCGATCCCTTGATACTGCCGCCTAGGGCTCCTTCCTCGGCTGCGAGATTTGCTCGCCTGAGGGCTAGGAGTGCGATAGGGGCGTCTCCTGGTATCAGGAGGTAATTCCTTCTCCAGTTTTTCCAGTCTTCTTTTCAAGCGAGCATTCTCAGCCTCATATTTGCGAGAAGACTCCCTCTGCTCGTGGAGCCTTGCCTCGTATGCATCGATTAATCTGGATATCTGCGTGGACCTTGCTGGTCCTTGACTCTCTTCTTAGGCTGGCCTTTCTAAGCGGGTCCCTTTATCTGAACGTCGGACTTCAGACCTAATCCTGCGAGGAGCAGGTTGCTCCTGAATATCTCCTGCTTGAGGAGCGTTGCTGCTGTGACTAGACATCTTAGATTTTTTCTTGGCGTGGGCTCTTCTCAGGGAAAGATGAACGCTTCCCACAGACGGCGCCAATTGTGGTGACAATTATTATGCAACACAAATAAATATGAAAGAGGTAATAACCAAGAAAAGATAAATAAAATGCCAATCACACAACAACAGGTATACGTGGTTCAACAAAGATGTGCCTACGTCCACGGTGGTTCAGTCAGTGTTATTTCTCTATATTCTGAAGAATAAGTACAGAGAATACAACTTGTCCTTTGCCCCGGACTTAGGGTTTGATTTATACATGTATATGTTGGTTAGTGGGGGTGATGGGTTCCTCCTTATTAACCACCTCCCCTCTACATGGGATCGCTCTCCTCCACAACTTCTCCTCATGGGATCGTGGAGTAATTGGATCAATACAAAAGGTGATGGTCCTGGGCTTTGGGCCTCTAAGGCGGGGCTACTCGTCCAGGCCTATAATGCTAAATTCAGGGTACCCACAGATATATTAAGATGCTATTTTTCTTAGCTCTTGAATACTGTCAATTAGTTCAAATAACATTATTCTTGTTTTCGTAACATCAGGTAGTTTAAGGATATGTATTCATGTTAAATCAGTTAAACTCTATAATACAATTTCGGGTATGATTTCCTTACACATAACATTAAGTCATTAATTTCATAGCGAATAAAGAATTGACGTAAGAGTGTCAAGGCAAATGTTATATAATATAACAATATTAACAAAAACATATTTAGGAACGCGTACCTTTTCATCTATAAGAACGCAATTAACATATATAAGCTCATTGTTCTTCTTAAAAGTGACGACATCCCCCTTTCTTGTTACTCGTATAATAATTGCACAACTTTTTGATTCAATGGTTAATTCTCACACGAATGCATGACAATCATTCATATTGGATCTACATTCAGCTTAGAAAAATACGTTAAGGGTCTGAATAATTATGTAGTGATCATGTCTTTACTAATGGCATGAGGTTAGAATTTATATTGTAATGTATGTAAGAATAATAATTTTATTTACCAGATTGTAAGTCTTGGAAAATCTCATTGAACATTATATTTTTAGCGTAGTTTTGAGGCATGGAATCTTTATTGATTATTAGTAGTTTTAAACCTGCTTTTTATTTGACTCTTGACACAACTACATAAAGTTGTCCATGGTAGAATACTGGTTGGGGCAAGTAAATTCCAACATTGGTCAAAGTTTATCCTTGAGTCTTGTTTATAGTCATAGCAAAACATAGACGCAATGGGAATTGTCTCCTTTTTAGTATGAATGACCATTTATTAATTGTTGACATCATGACAATTCTTGGAATGAAAACTTTCGTCCCAATGTGTGATCCAGTAAGAACTCTGGCTTCAATGATCCATTCACTCAGTTGAGTAATAATTAAGTGTGTTCCATTACAAAGGCCTACACTTTGATTAATGTTACGCAATAGGATCATCGGGACTCCCAATTTTAGATGAAGTTTGTGGCTAGGTAACCCATTGAAATTCAAACTGTCGAAACTCCATAGGGAGTTGCATCTCTTCATCGATTATTTTCGCAGATGCCTTACAGATAGAGTCAGAACTAAGGTATGTATGTTCCTCTTCTGTAATTTTACTATGAATAAAGTTGTTTATATTTTTGACCACATTGTTAGTTGGTGTTAGAATTGCTGATAATCTCAAATACTCTTCGTTCTTAATGTTTTCAACCAAATCAGGGTATGTTCTTTCCATAATCGTTGTAACTAGATTATAGGTAGGTTAAATTAATAGATCATTGGTAATTTCAATCCACGTCTTATCCAAATCGTCATTAAAATAAGATCATATAATATTTTCTCCTATTGACGTGTCTTATATTCATATATTTTATTTGAGGACAAAGATTTGACACAATTTCCAAATTGGTGACATGTTTACTGAAGCCTGAATGATATCATATCTTGTTCATCCCTGGATAACTGGTAAGGTTTGTCTGAAATCTCCTCCAAGAAGCGCAGTTTTCCCGCCCAAAAATTTATCAGTACAGTTTGGATCATCAAAGTGGAGGATATCACGTAGTGTTCTATCAATTGCTTCAAATGTATGGCGATGATCCATAGGAGCTTCATCCCAAATAATTAGTGAACATTTACGGATGAGTTCAGAGAGGTTCGTGCCTTGTCGTCTGTCACATGTGGACGATTTAGATATGTCAATCGGAATTGCGAAACATGAATGAGCTATTTTTCTGCTCAGTACCAATAATGCCTCTATCCCAGAGGATATAGCAACAAGAAAAATCTTACCTTCGGATATTAATCGGGTAATGATAATCCTGTATAAATAAGTTTTTCCAGTTACTCCCGCACCATAAATGAAATACAATCCTCCCTTTTTATCATTAACTAAATCAATGACATTGTTATATCCCAATAACTGATCTTTGTTTAATCCGATACGAATTTTTGGTGTTCTAAAGCCATTTCATCAATATTATACGATGTCTCCTCATGAATCAATCTATTTACCATATCCACTAACAAAAAAGCATAAGGAAAGTGGGAGGGGTGGAAACTCTTTCAAACTTCAATTATTATAATGCATGCTTTGTTCAATTTCATAAAGTGCATAATTTTGGAGCTGGGAATCAGTTAAGAGAAATTTTGGAAATTGAAGTTTTTTCCTCTGTATGTATATAACATCTTCAGAAAAAATATTCCAATTTTGTTTCCCAAATAGCTAATGGATCAACTACCTCATAAAAAATGAACATTATAGCAAATTATTCGCGAAGCTGATTACCGGATGGCCAGTTTGAAACATGAGACAATTCATCATGCAATTATTTGTCTCTATCTAATAGACCTAATGCATAACATGTTGCCTTGAATGTTGGACCCTTTACTCTTATTATTTCTTCATAATTATGGGGTCCCCGTACAATTTTAAGTAACATTCATAAGTAAAATCTCTCTGCATTGACGATCCCACCTATGCAATCATGTCTTTCTCTTCTTTTCCATTGTTTGTACTATGATTGCCATACCCATTTTGTAGGGAATTCAGCATATGTATGTTCACGGGCATCTAAATTTTCATAATTCATCATTATCCATCCAGTAAACATTATTTTTTCAGCATCGATCCTATTTACATCATTGTCTAATCTTTCTGAATCCCTAAATGTTACATGGTGCTCATCTGGTAAGTGGGACGTTAATCTCTCAACTACTACGCTACGATGTTGAATATCAAAATTAAATATCCTCTAAGCAGACTCACAGGCAGATACGTACCTACAGTAAAGAAATGATCTAATCTCATTTATAGGTATAAAATCACCCCTGCACGTTTTATCATTCGAAACAACATTTTCTTATAGTGCCCTTATTTTGTCAGCACCCCTGTACACTTAAAGATATACTTAATAGCTTTAGATTTAGTACACAGCTCCACGTTAATAGGTGCGTCATATGTAACGATGAAGTCCTTGTTATGAGGCACAACAAATCTACTATTGAGTTTAATACCATTTACGAATGGCTTAGGAATTTTTTTGAACATATTCCTTTAGACATACACGGTGAGTTACGATTTTATTCACTACATGGGTTGTGCATCATAAATTGTGAGATAGCTTTGAAGCCAATAGGATCGTCTTCTATATTTGGTAATTCAGCTGAAATAATTGCATCTATTTAGGCTGATGTTCGAGGTTTATTGTCAGGATGCAAGAATAATATGATATGAGAATGGGGCGATCCTCATTTTTAGAATTCAATTATGTAAATAGCTTTAAAGAAAAAAAATGAAGTGACATTCTATTGTAATTGTGTTAGAAATAAAAAGTAAAAAAAGGTAGTTACCTGATGAAATAATACCAAATCGCTTTTCTTCTTTTATATCTTTCATGAAATGATCATGCTTTACTTTGAAAGATCTCTGACAATGTCTGGCCGTTCATCAGGTTGTTGTCGAGGAATTAGTGATATAAAATTGCTAATTTTCAACTACCTGGGGTTCACTGTGAAAGTGATGAAGAGATCTGGGTTACCAAATCATCTATAAATTGCCATAGCATCCTGGAAGCTTTGAGCCATGTATCTCAGGCCTCTTGTGGAAGTAGATGGGAGAATAATGCATTTACCAATGGATGCAGGTGTTGTGTCGCCTCTTAAGACTACATCCTGAAGACCTTTGTAAGGATCTGAGTGAAATTGAGATTGGTTTAGGCGTATCCATCGCAGCCTCTCTTCCTCTATAGATGTGTATGCATCAACAATGTACTGTTGAAACACTACTAGAAAAATGACAATTAAGGACAACTAATTTGATGTGCCAAAAGCTCATTTACTGTCCCTAATAGTATTTAGGACACTCATAAGGATAGGAAGAGCTGTCCTAATAGATGGGCGTCATAAAAGGCTAAAAGGATAATAATTGATGTCCTTTTTGATTATTTAGGACAACAACTGCTGTCCTTTTTGTTCCGTCCTTTTAAATCAAAATACTATTGCATATTTATAAGGATAGTGATTGCTGTCCTTTAAAATGAAGTATTAGGGACAAAAGCAGCTGTCCCAAATATATTTTGGTGCCAAATAAATACTTTAAAAGACAGTTGTAGCTGTCCTAAAAGATATATATATATATATATTTTCTAAACATATATTATAGTCAGCCTAAATTCAATCTTTAATATAATAACATAAATTAAAAAAAAATGCAAAGACGTTATACCAAAATTTAACCTTGAATATAATAACAAAACCAAATAGTATCTTATCCAACTTCAAAATATAAACACCACCACATACTTTCAAATTGTCATTTCCACTTCTAAGTTAGTTACATTAATACACAGTCAAGCGTGGTTATCGATAGTATCAATTGTTGGTGGTAGTGGGATGCCCACCTCTCGTATCATGCGAACGGTTTCAAGCCTAGCTTCTGTTAGAGTTTCTCTCTTGACCCTTGCGATTCTTTCTTATATTTCATTTTCTAAATCGGCATGCACCATATCAATTTATTTTTGATGATGATTCTTTCGTGACTCAACCTCTTCCCGACAACGAGTCTCTCACTCATTGGCCTCCTTCTCTAGTCGAGCAATCTCACTATGATAATAATGAGATGATGTGGTTGAACGTGAAGAAGTTGGCTTAATGCATACTCCCATACACAATGCTTATCCATGTTCGTCAGGGCCTAGTCCTCAAATATAGCATCTCTCAGTTCAATATGATTTTGTTGATTAACAGGTAGCACATCCAATTGTCTTTTAATCATTTCCTACAAATTGAGAAAAAAAACATATAGCACAATCAACCTCTTTTCGTAAATGAAACTTGCAAACATCCACCAAAATAAAATTTGTAATGTAACTAAGTCATTTACATTGTAATTATCAACATATTTATACCTCGCTACCAGCTGCTCCATCATCGACATCGTATGTGAGATCCTTTTTCTTACGTGTCCATCTCCAAACACTCAATTTGTCAATGGACTCCTGTTTTGACTTCATCTAATTTATATATAAATAGAAAACATGTTAACAAAATCCTAAAAGAACATAAATATAATCATAGTTTAGTCGAACATATATAAAATTATACTAAAGTAAGAACATATACTAACTTGTTGCTTTATTACGGCAATTGAAGTTCTCCCAATTCTAGGGTGGGGACAAAGATAAGCTCGGTTGATGATATTCCTATTTAATTCAAGAATTTGTTGCTCAGATTGTGAATGTGTTGCATAAGAGAAGTAGTCGAGATCACCATATTATTAGGAAATATGTCGATACTGGCATAATATACTGTGTTAATATAAGACATATCCAACCATTTAGTTGGTGATTTGAGAACCAAAACTGAATTTAATATAAGATATATCCCCCTAGTAGATGGAATGTGTCTCCTGGCCCAATGCTCCAATGTTGTGATTAAATGGTGATCTATTTGGATAGGGATGACTCGATATGCTCAATAGAATCCATTCATGATCAAGTATTATTTGACCCTATCATCGACAATAATCAGGAGATAATCTCCCTTCATTTGGGTTCCACATTTTTTCCCCTTAAAACGTAAATTTTCTTTTTTATATTGGTAAATATGCTACTTTAATATAGTTTGTACAAACTTCTTATCCACTGTAAAGTTTTTTGGCATGTTTAAACAGATAAGGAGAATCAAGACCTACATGTGATAGATGTTGAAAGAACAGAGTATAAATGAGAGTAAGGCAGAAGTAAATATAACTCTGTTTGGAATTTTAATGAACACATTATCTGAAATTTGTTATAATGTTGAGTACAAATTCCTAAATTTTGCAGGAATAGCTCCTAGGGGGCAATGAAAAGTGAAAAATATTTCGAAGGTTAAAGGAGAAGCTAGTTTTATCTCACAGGTTAAAGGAGAAGCATTGGTACCTGGAGAGGTATCTTCAAGCAAGGAAACACCCTTCATAGATGATAACCTGTTTGTTCATGAGGAGGAGAGCTTTGTACAATTGTCTAAAAGTTCTGTGACTACACGATCAGTTCCTATGATTTACATTAGTTCCGTGCAAGGTGTTCGTTCCTTTTATGGGACCACTTGGGGGATATTTTGGATTTTCACCATATAACGACATGTTTTTAATCATTTTAGAACGTTTATTAATTTTAGAAAATTTCGATGGAGTTTTCTTTGTTTATTCATTAAATCCAATGTGTTTTAATATTTAAAATAAACTCAACAACAATAACAAATTCCACGACCAAACCACCAATAAATCCCTTCCACCAATTTAACTAAATAAGCTCATAAACTAAGCCATTTTACGTTCGACTACTTTTTTGTCACTATTTTGGGCCTTTTTTCCATTTAGTGATGGAAGTTTTAAAGAGAATTTTAGACTAACCAGATTTCATTTGCATTTTGATAGCCACCCAATGAACTCTCCCTGCCACGACTTCTCGAAAGTGTCCCATTTTGCTCCAAGAATGTCATCAAATTCTCAAATCTTCTATTTTGAGCAGCGTTTAGTTCTTTAAGAGATGAAATCCTATGTTTAAAGTTTCGATACATCCTGTTCAAAAAATAGTATAAAACATTATATAGTACATGTATTCTGCATTGTAAGTATTTTATAAAACATTATATACTACATGAATGACTGAAAAGTACAACAATACTACCTATTGAAGTGCGATTCATTTTCCACTGCACCGTAGGGTGTACCATCGATACTACCTATTCAAAAAACATTATTAACATAAACATATACGAAGTGGCAAAAATTAGTATATTATGTTCAGTGCAATATTTGAACTCCTAGAGAAATAAAAAAGTATATACCTGATGATGCTGAGATTTAGCACCACCAGATAAGTGATGATGAGCTCAAACAGTAGTAACCATGGCAGCCATTGAGATGAAAGTGTATAAGTATGTAAGTGTATAGAAGGAGGTGAGTATAAGAGGAATAAGACAATGATGTATAGTGGTTCAGCCAATTAGGCCTACATCCACTATGAGTGTGTGATCCACTAAATATGGGCACTAATGGCCTTGGATACAATACACATAAGCTCACTTTCTCTCTCTACTGTGTATATAAGCAGAGTTTTTGCTAGGGTTACCAATTTTGGATCCTTTGCAAGATAGAGGATGACCTCTATTTATAGTACCTAGGGGGTGTAATGTACCCCCCATGCATGTAATGTGCATGTGTGTGTTTGCCTCACCAATATGGGAAAGCCATCTGTCACTATCACATGTAGGGAATGATGATGAAATATTCTCCCCACGTGTGGGGAATAATCTTGTTATAACTGATATGTGTCCACGTGTCCTTATCCAAATGTCAACAGATGCTCGGCTACCGTGCTTGGTGCATGACCTCGGCCAGGGAGAGGTCGAGGTTAACAAGTCTAGTTGCTCGTTCAATCCGAGATGAGCCATAGGGGCCTCGGCTTAATCCTAGTCGAGACAATGGAAAAGGTCGGCCTGAGCAGAGGTTGAGCTGGTGTGTTTGGAGCATTAACTGATATCTTGATGATGACATTGGTAAAAAGGCTTTTTACGAGCTCGGCCTACATATGGCCGAGGTTACCATTCCTAGGTATACGAGAGTGCTGATGATCCTTGTGATGCGTGCGATGTCTCTTCGAGAGGCTGGTGGTAGTGTCGGCCTGGGTTGACCTTGCTATGGCTGAGGGCTGATGCCGCATGCCCAAGGCTTGTCCAGTGTCGGCCATGATCTCGGCCGAGGTTGGTGTCTCCGAGCCGAGGTCACACTTGGGGCATATAAATCACCCCCCAGCCCTTAGTTACATGTGAGAGCAGGTGACTGTGGGATTTACACATCTCTGAGGCCTTTCTAATATGAGCCAATATTTGTTTGACACTTGTCCAGTGTTGAAGTATGGCTTCCTTGGCAAGAGTGTGTTGTCAGCCGCCTTTGGAGCTCCCAAGGCAATGATGGGCCTTGGGAATCACGCATGTATATTTAAGGGTTTTGAACCCTCATTTTTCCCTCCTTCCTCAATTCTCTCTCCTGCGCGATAGCATTCCAACAGTTTCTCTCTCTAAAGGTATTCTCTTCGCGATTCCACTGCAGAGGTCCTTGGTGGTGATTTACTCGAGTTTTCTTCATTTCCTTCTACTACTACTTCCTCGGGTATTCTCTGCCATCTTTTTCCCTTCATTTTTTCCTGTTTTTCCCCGTTTTTTGTGTTTTTCGGTGAGCTTAGGGATTTTCAGGCGAGAACTTCATACTTCCAGGCGAACTGTATTTGCCTTAAGTTTCTTGGTTTGGTCTTTAAATTTCCTTACTTCATTAGCCAATCTTTTTTGTAGTTTAGGAAGTCTCCCCAAGTGTAGTGTATGCCTCTGATGCTCAGACCCCTCTACCAACTTCTTGAGGAGTTCCCTTCCCTTAGAGAGAAGTCTTTAGAAAAAATCAGATAAATAGAAAGAGCACGGGAGGAGGCTCGTAGGTCACAAGAATTCCCTATTAGACCCATCTTTCCACACCCCTGAAGGTAGTATATCTTGATCCCTCGGAGTTTTTCAATCAGGCAGAGGTTCCTGCCGATCCAATACCGATGTTTGAGTCTGAGTCTTCCACCTCAGACCCCATGTCTGTGGATTCCTTCCAGGAGGCCATGAACTTCTCAACTCAGGAAGATCAAGCCCCTGATCAGGCCGAGGTCTCTAGCCGGGCCTCGTCCCATAATAACTCAAGCACCTCAGCCTCTTCCTCATAGCTTGAGATCATTGAGCCGAGTGTGGCCATTCCACCATCACTTGACGCCATTCCTCTGTCGACCTTCACCGGTGCCGAGTTCGCTCAGAGGTTCCCGGGTAACCCATCAACATCTGCTCTGGCCGACGTTGAGCCAGATGATGATGACGTTGAAAGTGATGTCGACGTCTCTGAGGCGGCCGAGATTGAGAGTACTGTAATTTAGGTAGACCTCCTTTGCTTCAGATATCTGTACTCCATTAGTCCCTCCATAAAGCTAAGAAGACCTCTGAGGGAAGAGAGGGCTTATCATGGCCGAGACGGCGAGATCTGCTTATACGAGAAAATGTTCAAGTTGGGGTTTCGTCTGCCCATTCATCCCATTATCAAATCTATCCTTTCTTATATCAATTTGGCCCCCTCTCAACTATCCCCTAATGCCTGGAGGGTCATAATAGGGGCCATAGTCTTATGGAAGGCTGTCCACCACTCAGACCTCCCAGTTCAGGTTTTTGTAGGTTGCTATATCCCTTCCTCAGCCAAAAATCATCCGAGCTACTATCATTTTGTATCTCGGAAGCCTGAAAATAAGATGCTTCAAATAACTCAGACTTCCAACCATAACTGGAAGCCTCGATACTTTTTTGCTTCTGGACCATGGGAATATGGCCCATGTGCTCCCTCGTCCATTCTAGAGCCGGGGATGCCCCTAAGGTGGGGTAAGGTCACAATGTCTGTGAGGGACGACCCTGGCCTGAGCCCATAAAACCTTCAGAAGTTGAAATCCCTTCAAGATCAGGGGATACATGGTCTGTTCGTTAAGTTCGAACACTTGATGACCCCCCACTACCTCTCTGAGAGAGGTCTAGGTGGAAGTCCTCTTTTCGAGCTTGGTAAGCGCTTTCTATTTGAAGTTGAACCTCTGAGTTTATTTATGTCTGATCTTCTAACTCAGATCTATTAATTTTTACAGAGCGCCCAAAGGATATCTCAGACGAACTCTGGGAAATGGATGCACCTAGTTTGACGAGACTTTCAAAGAAAGCAGGCCTTAATGCTCCTCTCCCATCTCCCTCTGCCTCAAAGCCCCAAGCCACAAAGAAGAGGGCTTCAACTGAACATGCCCCTGAGGATCAGAGGCAGAAGAAAAAGAATGCTGATACTGCCATCCCCATCTCTTCAGCAGACGCCTTGTCGGCTCGTCTAGAGCAGTTGAAGATTACTGATAGCATCGTCCTTCGGCGCTACAATGACCTAGGCCGACAAGCGTTTCTTCCGGTCACTTGATGCTCCCTTGCTCGTTGAGTTCGGCATCCACTGATCCATTCATGTATGACCTCATATTTCTTTGTAATTTCTAAGTGTAACCTCTGATTTTTCTTTGACTCATTCATGATCACAAAATCTGCAAGGCCTGTCAGCTATGCACCACCTCTCCAATTGGACTCTGAGGAAGTTGCCCCTCATCCAGAAGGGTCAAGAGGCCGAGAAGGTCCAAAGTACTTTGAACGCAGAAATTGACCGCCTGAAGTCTGAGTTGGGTGAGTCTGACAAGAAGGTGAAGGGGATGGAGAAGGAGGTCTCTCAGCTTAAGAAGGACCATGTTGCGGCTCTGAAGGACAAAGATGACAGTCTGCAGCAGAAGGTCAGCTCGGCCGTGAAGGCAACCCTCGATGATGCCTCTGAGGGGATAATAGCCGATTACAAAAGTTCTGATGAGTTTATGGGCTTTGACTTTGAATACCTCGAGAGAGGTATCAAAGCTACTACCAAGTGGGCAGCTGTCAAGGAGAATGAGGCTAGTACTTTGAAAGCCTCTGACGTCATAGGCCTTGGCTTTGCTAATCCTCAGCTTGCCCAGTCCCTTCAGGAGGTTGAGGAGGAGGTTGTCGCGCCTGTCGAGACTGCCACGTTGGACGGCACAGAGGTTGGAGGGGAAGACCACCATGATGACGTTACCGAGGTGACCAACGTCGTCCAGCTTAACCAAACCGAAGACACCAACATTCCCCCCTAAAACCATTAAAGAGAGAATCTCTGAATATTGTTTGTAACCCCTGAAATTGTGAAGCTTGTTTGTAATCCCTGAATATTTATAATTTCTGAATGAGCATGGTTCTTACTTTTCCATTCTTTGTAACCTCTGAATGTGTTATTCTCTGAAGAGGATGATCTTCTTTTGTTGAATGTATGTCGTGATGTTTTTGCTCTGAAGCTTATGCAATGGTGTTTGCTTAAACCAAATTAGTAGTCTGACCTCAGACCTCGTCACCACTGAATGATGTTATAAGGGTCTGAGGTAATCACCTAAGATGTTATCCCCATAATTAATCTCACCAAATAAATGATGTTAAGGGTCTGAGGTCATCCCATTATGGTGTCTGAGCTCAGACCTCGTCACCACTGAGTGATGTTATGAAGGTCTGTGGTCATCACCTAAGATGTTATCCCCAGAATTAATCTCACCAAATTAATGATGTTAAGGGTCTGAGGTCATCCCATTATGGTGTTTGCGCTCAAACCTCGTCACCACTGAATGGTGTTATGAAGGTTTGAGGTCATCACCTAAGATGTTATCCCCATAATTAATCTCACCAAATTAATGATGTTAAGGGTCTGAGGTCATCTCATTATGGTGTCTGATCTCAGACCTCGTCACCACTGAGTGATGTTATAAGGGTCTGAGGTCATCACCTAAGATGTTATCCTCATAATTAATCTCACTTAATTAATGATGTTAAGGGTCTGAGGTCATCTCATTATGGTGTCTGACCTCAGACCTCGTCACCACTGAGTGATGTTATGAAGGTCTGTGGTCATCACCTAAGATGTTATCCCCATAATTAATCTCACCAAATTAATGATGTTAAGGGTCTGAGGTCATACCATTATGGTGTCTGACCTCACACCTCGTCACCACTAAGTGATGTTATAAGGGTCTGAGGTCATCACCTAAGATGTTATCCCCATAATTAATCTCACCAAATTAATGATATTAAGGGTCTGAGGTCATCTCATTATGGTGTCTGATCTCAGACCTCGTCACAACTGAGTGGTGTTATAAGGGCCTGAGGTCATCACCCAAGGTGTTATCCCCATAATTAATCTCACCAAATTAATGATGTTAAGGGTCTGAGGTCATCCCATTATGGTGTTTGATCTCAGACCTCGTCACCACTGAATGGTGTTATGAAAGTCTGAGGTCATCACCTAAGATGTTATCCCCATAATTAATCTCACCAAATTAATGATGTTAAGGGTCTGAGGTCATCCCATTATGGTGTCTGAGCTCAGACCTCGTCACCACTGAGTGATGTTATAAGGGTTTGAGGTCATCACCTAAGATGTTATCCTCATAATTAATCTCACCAAATTTATGATGTTAAGGGTCTGAGGTCATCCCATTATGGTGTTTGCGCTCAGACCTCGTCACCACTGAATGGTGTTATGAAGGTCTGAGGTCATCACCCAAGGTGTTATCCCCATAATTAATCTCACAAAATTAATGATGTTAAGGGTCTGAGGTCATCCCATTATGGTGTCTGAGCTCAGACCTCGTCACTACTGAATGGTGTTATGAAGGTCTAAGGTCATCACCTAAGATGTTATCCCCATAATTAATCTCACCAAATTAATGATGTTAAGGGTCTGAGATCATCCGATTATGGTGTCTGAACTCAGACCTCGTCACCACTGAATGGTGTTATGAAGGTCTGAGGTAATCACCTAAGCTGTTATCCTCATAAATTTCTGACATAAGTGCAAAATGAAGCAAGGACCACCATGGGAACTGATCTTTTATTAATAACCTCTTCATGACAAGATGGTACATTTACACAACTTTATGCAATATCATATGTAATACTTCTTTAGGTGATCAGCATTCCATGGATTACCGAAAGGATCTCGTTCTAGATTTTCTAGCCTGTAAGTGCCAGGCACAACCTCTTCTGTCACTTTATAGGGACCGTGCCAGTTTGGGTGGAGTTTGTTTGCTTTTTTAAGGTTTTCTTTAGCACTAGGTCTCACACTACAATGGGTCTTGACTTCACCCTCTGGTTGTAGAATTTTGCTGCCCTCTGTTGGTAGGCTGCTTGTCTGACCTCCGCGTCCTCTCGTCTTTCTTCGATAAGATCTAGGTCTAGCCTCCTCTCTTCCCCATTATTATCAGGGTCATAGGTCCGAATCCTATGAGTTGGGAGCCCTACTTCCGTTGGTATGACGACATCTGAGCCATGTGCCAACATGAACGGGGTTTCTCCTGTCGGTGTCCTTACCGTGGTTCTGTAGGCCCATAACACAATGTAGACCTTTTCAGTCCATCTTCCCTTCGCATCTTCTAACCTCTTCTTGACTCCATCGAGAATTGTTTTGTTTCTGACCTCGGTCTGACCGTTTGCCTGAGGTCGGCCAGGAGATGAGAAGAACTACTTTATTCCCACTCTTAGACAATACTTTTCTAAAGAGGAGTTCTTGAACTGGGTCCCATTATCCGAGATGAGAGTGTTTGGGAGGCCGTATTTTCATATGATATTCCTCCAAATAAATTGGAAGGTGTTCTGCTCTGTGATCGTTATCATTGGCTCTGCCTCCACCCACTTTGAAAAGTAGTCGATGGCAACTATCAAGAATCTATAATTGTTGGCAGCTCTTGGCAGGGGTCCTACTAAGTCAATTCCCCATACTGCAAATGGCCATGGAGAAGTGATTGACGTCATAGGCTGATGAGGTTGATGAGGGATCTTTTACATTTATCACATTTCCTCACATAGGCCGCAACGTCCTTGGACAAGGTTGGCCACCAGTACCCCTGTGTGATGATTCTTTTGGCCAAGGGTCTTCCCCCAATGTGGCTAGAGCAAGAACTTCCGTGGGATGCACACATCTGAGGATAGGTAGCAGGAATCCTTTCTTGTAGTGGACGTCTCCTACTACCGAGAACTTGGCAGCCTTATATCTCAATTTTTGCCTCTCTAACTTGGATTCAGGTAGCTCTCCCTCTCTGATATATCTGAAGAGGGGGTCCATCCATGAGTCTCCTAAGCTCAAATTGTGACAAGGGTTACTTACCTCTTCTTGCTCAATGGTTGCCTTCCCCAAGACCTCGATAGGAATGGTCCTTCTTACATCTGTCTTCGTTGCCGAGGCCAACCTCGCCAATGCATCTGCGTGGCTGTTACTTTGTCGAGGCACTCTCTTCAGTCTTGCCTCTTCAAAATGTTCTAACATCATTCTCACCCTTTTAAGATATTTGGCTATCCTTTCATCTCTGGCCTCATAGATTCCCAGTACTTGATTGATGACTAACCTTGAGTCACTGTGGAGTAGGAGTCGCTTTACGCGAAGAGTCTTTGCCAATGAGAGACCTGCTATCATGGACTCATACTCAGACTCATTGTTAGAAGCTCGGAAGTTGAATCTCAAAGCGTATTCAATGTTGGCACCATCTGGAGCTGAAAGTATCAACCCTGCACCGCTTCCATTGTCGCAGGAAGAGCCATCAACGAAGAGGCTCCAAATATCTGTACCCGATGAGAAGACCCCTTCTGTCATGACTCATTTTTTAAACAGGTACCGATCTTCCTCGTTCTTCGCAACTCGGTTCCTGGACCCGTTGGATGCGATCTCTTCCTGATCTTGGAAGATGTTTGGTGTTGTCTCTTTCGAATTTCGGAAGACACCGCGGTTTTCAAAACCCTCTAGGCCATTCTCTGCCTAGGCCTCTTCCAATTTTTTGACCTCTTCTCGGATGACGTCGTACTTCTCCCTGGAATAGACTCTTCGTCTCTGTTTGATTGGCCTGGCATCTTTGGCCACGTTGAGCTTGTGACTCATAACTTCAGGGTCGATGCCGGGCATGTTTGCGTGACTCCATGCGAAGACACTCTATCTCCTCCTGAGGAAGTTTATCATCTCTTCCTTGATTTCTACCTTTAGGGCTTTACCGACCTGGATGGTTTTTTCCGGCTCGTCCTTATTGAGGACGATGGATTCTACCTCTTCCACGGCCTCTCCCTTCTTCAATTTTATCTCATCTCTTGGGTCAAGCGTATCAATGCTATAAGTGGTGGTTGCCCTCTTATGGGCCTCTCTCTCTTCGGCCGAGTTGAAGTAACATTCTCGCGTTGTGGTCTGGTCACCTTGCACTTCCCCTACCCCATAGGGAGTCGGGAATTTTAGCATCTGATGGACCGTCGACGGCACGGCTTCAAACTCTTTAAGGGCCACCCTTCCTATGATGAGGTTATAGGCCGAAAATACGTTCTCGTCCATGACGAAAAAATTTATCTTCTTGGACAGCCTCTTAGGCCACTCATCACCCATCCGTACGTCCATCTCATACACGCCCAAGGGGTGGACCTTTTCTCCACTGAAGCCTATCAATGGGTGATGATAGGGTACCAGCCTTGCTCTGCTAAGACCTAGGCTCTTGAAGCAAGGCCAAAACATCACGTCCGCCGAGCTCCCCCCGTCTATGAGGATCCTCTGCACCTCGCACCCATGCACCCTTGTTGTTATGACCAGAGGGTCATCATGGAGGGCTAAGATACCCTTGAAGTCAAGTCTGGAGAACCCAACTACAAGGGTGTCCATGTCTACTTTCTTCCTCTTCTGCACTATATCGGAAGACGTTAGATTCATAACTTCAAGCTTGGCCTCTGCTACGTGAGCCTTCCTATTAGCTACTTCAGAGCCACCTCCTGCAAATCCTATGCATATGGTGTCAACACCAAACGAGATCATACCAACCCTCTTCACCGGGGTGTTGTCATCTTTCGGCGGAAGATCCGGATCGTCTTCATCACCACCTTCTGAATCCTCGTCTCTTCTGGCCGGGACATTGTCATGGCATCTGTCATTTCTTCTTTTCTTAGGGTCATCTCTTCCACCCTTAGGAGCCTTACCGTCCACATACTTCCTTAACTTTCCAGATTTTAGCATCTTTTCAATCTCATCCTTCAAGGCGAAGCATCTGTCCGTGACATGGCCATGATCCTGGTGAAACTCGCACCATAGGTTTTTGTTCCTCTTATGTGGTGGGTCTTTCAGTTTCTCTGGCCATCTCAGAGTCCTGTCATTATTAATCTCATTGAGGATGTGCTCACAGCTTACAGTCAGAGGAGTATAGTGAGCGAACTTGTCATCACCAGACCTCTTCTTCCCATCTTTCTTGTTTTGGGACTTTCCACTGCCATCGCGGTTCTCATCCTCATACTTGGCAGCCATTGCCTCTTCCGCATTCATTACTTTCCCTACGGTTGCCAGGAGCTCTGCCATAGACCTAGGGGGTCTTTCGCAAGTTTCCACAACAGCTTCCCTTTCTGTAGACCCCCTATGAGGGCGGTCATGGCTATGTTCTCTTCATAATCTTTGACCTCCAACTTCTCTTTGTTGAACCTGGCTATGTAGTCTCTTAGGCTCTCGTTCTTGCCTTGCTTCACATACAACAGGTGAGTAGTCTTCTTTTGAGGTCTCACCCCAAAGCAGAAGTTGTGGATGAATCGTTCAGCTAAGCCTTTGAAGTTCTCAATCGAGTTCTTCGGAAGGTAGGTAAACCAGCTATGTTCTACCCCTGTTAAGGTCCTAGAGAAGGCCCTACACTTCATCTCATCGGGTATCGAGTAGATGTCTACTGCCGACTGGTACATCTCGATGTGATGTACAGGGTTAGTGCTCCCATCATACTTGTGAGACACCATAGGAGGCTTGAACTTAGCTAGGGTTGGGAAGCCCACTATCCTAGCCACAAATGGAGAACCCTCTGAGTAACCCCTTTGTAATGGGTCCCTGATTTTAATGAGGTCTCCTATCTTCTCCTCAAGGCGCTGGATAGAGTCATTCTACGGTCTTCTGCCATCGACCTGGCCGAGGTTGTCCCCAGCCACCTCCATGGGATGGACCGAGGGTTCCTCTGCCGCGGCACGTCGGTTGTGACCTCTTTTTGTTCCCTGCCTCTTCTTTCACAGTGTCGGCCTTGGTCTGGATGACCCTGCCTGTTTCCTCTCTGAGAGCCTGCTGCGCTCCTCGATCTCGACAATCTTTGTCTTAGGTCATTCACTGGGCCCAATCTCTCAAAGGCTGACCCTCTGCTCAACCTATCAAAGGCTGACCCTCTTTGTTGAGCCTCTTCACCTCTTCGGCCGACACAATCTTGACTTTGCTGAAGAGGTCGTACAGTGTTATTCAACACCTCATACGGCTCCCAACAGTCTTTCGGAGCCTCTTCTGCCTCTAGATCGTCATACCTGTCCTCTGGGCAAGGGTTTCCTTGCCTCTCCAGGCGTAAGCGCCTAGGGTCAACAACGTCCCTTCTCCGCTGGAGTGCAGGATGGTCCTTCATTGGTACCTGGGGTGGTCCCCTGGCGTCAGGATGAGGCTGAACAGCCGCCGGAGTGATCATATCCGGTGAGACTCCAGGTGGCCTCATCATAGTTTGGCTGAGCTATGCAAATTGTTCATGCATAGCTTGTTGTGTTGCAGCTAAAGACCTCAAGGCTGCAGCTACCTCCGCCATTTTGGACTGGGGCGGCGCCTGATTGGAACTAGGCCCTTCACCTCCAGGTGGCGGAAGAGGCAGTGGTAATTCTGGTGCCATATGTTAACACTATAGAGCTTGAGTAGCATATGAGCTTAGTACCTCAAAGGACCTCTTTCAATGGTGAAGCAGCTCCACGCAAGGGGTGGTGCCTGGTTCACCACCAGAGTCTCCGGTGAGGTTAAGCTAAAGAAGAGGAAGAGATAGCTTCTCTCGTTCCCACAGACGGCGCCAAACTAATGATGTTGAGATTTAGCACCACTAGATAAGTGATGATGAGCTCAAACAGTAGTAACCATGGCAACCATTGAGATGTAAGTGTATAAGTGTGTAAGTTTATAGAAGGAGGTGAGTATAAGAGGAATAAGATAATGATGTACAGTGGTTCAGCCAATTAGGCCTACATCCACTATGAGTGTGTGATCCACTAAATATGGGCACTAATGGCCTTGGATACAATACACATAAACTCACTTTCTCTCTCTACTGTGTGTATAAGCAGAGTTTTTGCTAGGGTTACCAATTTCGGATCCTTTGCAAGATAGAGGATGACCTCAATATATTGTACCTAGGGGGTGTAATGTACCCCCCATGCATGTAATGTGCATGTGTGTTTTTGCCTCACCTATATGGGAAAGCCATCTATCACTGTCACATGTATGGAATGATGATGAAATATTCTCCCCACGTGTGAGGAATAATCTTGTTATAACTGATATGAGTCCACGTGCCCTTATCCAAATGTTAACATATGCTCGGCTACCGTGCTTGGTGCATGACCTCGGCCAGGGAGAGGCCGAGGTTAACAAGTCTAGTTGCTCGTTCAATCCGAGATGAGCCATAGGGTCCTCGGCTTTATCCTAGCCGAGACAATGTACAAGGTCGGCCTGAGCCGAGGTTGAGCTGGTGTGTTTGGAGCATTAACTGATATCTTGATGATGACATTGGTAAAAAGGCTTCTTGCGAGCTCGGCCTATATATGGCCGAGGTTACCATTCCCAAATATACAAGAGTGTTGTTGATCCTTGTGATGCGTGCGATGTCCCTTCGAGAGGCTGGTGGTAGTGTCGGCCTGGGCCGACCTTGCTATGGCCAAGGGCTGATGCCGCATGCCCAAGGCTTGTCTAGTGTCGGCCATGATCTCGACCGAGGTTGGTGTCTCCGAGCCGAGGTCACACTTGGGGCATATCAATCTAAATCTGAAATGGGGGGTGATGCATGTGTTACTCCGCTAGCAGATGAGTATCTAACCGTAATGAATCTTTTACAATAAAATAATATATACGATTAGTTACTATATTAATAAAAAAAAAATATGATAAAAATAAGAGAAACATATGTAATTTACAAAATATGATAAAAAAAAATATCATAGTGCTTAAATATATTCATGTTAATTTACAATTTAGCAACTATGAACTGAACCCTTGCAGTCAGACCTATGCCGACGAACCAAATCGCCACACCACCTAGAAAGAAAATGCCGTCACCAGCACAACCCAACGAATACTAGACAATGATCAATCCAGCTACCAGAAATCCAATAACACTGGCAACCATTGTCTCCATAAGCCAAGGCGCCCGCCAGAGCAAAACAGAGGACCCATCCTCATATGAAAGTAGATTCAAATATATAAGAGAGTAATTAAACTTCTAAAGTAGAAGACCATTCAGAAACATGAACCTAGAGACACAAACTACAATTAAAAATTACTAAATAATACATAAGCAATAGAATTATAAACCTTCAATTTTGGCATATATGAACACAATAGGTATGAACAAATTAACAACATCAAGTATGAAATTTTTTCGTAATTTTTCAGTAATATTCCTAAGATCTGTGTGTCGCGAAGCAGGTATGAACACAATAGTAATATTCCTAAGATCTGTGTTAGTGTTCATCAAAGTCCACAGATCTCGAAGAAGGTATGAACGATTGCGCACAAAACGTATTAATGTTCTCATTCGATTAATTAAAACCTGAGAAAGTTATGAATACTCACAAGAAACTCAGGGAATGGAGGAGAACCGGAGAAAGAGAGAGATGATGGGTACCGAAGGAAGAGCGACGTTGAAACTCAGGTACCGGAGGAAGAGCAACGCCGGAACTCGAGAAATGGAGGAAGACCAGAGAGAGTGGGATGATGGGTTGGTACGAGTGGGCGATCAATAAGAGAAGGGAAGAGAGTGAGACGAGGGTTTTTAGTTTTAAGAATTACATTATTTCTTTATTTGACCCTAAAAGGACATCCTCGAATTGTTGTCCTTTTTTTGTAATATAAGGGACGGTAATAAAATGTTGTCCTTTTTGCTATGATATAAGGTAAGGAACCGAAAAAATTAAAGAGGGAAATGAATTATTTTAAGGGACAACAGTAAATTGCTGTCCTTTTTGTTAATATAAGGGGTATAAAGGACGGTAAAAAAATTCTGTCCTTCTAGAGTTATTATAAGGGACAACCAAATTTTTCTTTCCCTTATACTTTTTTAAAAGGACAGCTTAAAAGCTGTCTCTAATGTTTGTGTCCTTAATTATTATTTTTCTAGTAGCGAAATAAATTGCCAGAAAGGTGTAACGCATTTATTTCATCGGCTCTTTATTGTAGCTTGTAGGATTAAAACTCCCGCATGGTTACGCATTCCCTCTTCATATGACCATAACCCGTATTATTTACGTATCAAATGTCTATGTGATATCCATTTTCTCCATATGGAAACATTATTGGATATTGCATGGCCATAAAAGAGGGATGTAGCTCTCGTATACATTGCAATCCAGTACACCTATGATCAACGATAATGTCACAAATGTAATTTGTATCAAACATGTCCCAAAATATCAACCCAGCAACCTCAGAGGCTTGTGGTAAATTGTAAATGGAGGGGTCATAATGCCTTGTACCCAACAACCTCAGGCGAATGTTTGTAAAATTAGATTGTCTGAAATGATCACGGGCCATTCCAAACACTTTTGTTAGTTCATTGCTTTCATTAAACATTTTTATGAGTCCGTCTACAATGACGGGGTCATTGTTATCGAGACTGTTGTACAAATTTTGGATGCTAACCTTCAATCGGTGGTAATGACCCAATTTTGTTAAGATTTTGTCTGATTATTCGATATACATATATGGTCCATAGTCGTTATTGTAACCATTGTCTACTTTTCCTCCTATGGACGTGAAGGAAAACATAGAGTTGTATGCACGGATGTTAGTCCTAAATTTGTTAGAGCGCACACCTCCGTTATATGATAGAAAATCCATAAGGAATGTAGGCAACTCCTTGGTCAGTGGTAGTCCAATTTTCCCTTCTTGACAACAAAGGGTAGAAAATGATATTTTCTTATTTTTTTCAACTACGTTATTCGTACCATATAATAGAGTAACAAAAGCTACATTGCTTTGAAGGAGGTCCAAACGTCCAGGGAACGAAATTCGTACCTATAATGTATTAGTCAAAGGAATGAATAAAATAATTTTTGTTTAAAGGTTATATCATTCTAAGTTAAAAATTTAGTACTTTATATAGTCTTACTATTATTGCATGCATTTGATGTTAGAGGCTTACGATGGGCATTAGAGCTAGATCGTCGCTGATTACCTATTGTAATGCATATAATTTTTAATTATATAAAAATGATAAGCTCCTTTAAAAGTTACAATGATTCTACGTTACAAATTTAGTAATTTATATTCTCTTACTATTCTTGCGTGCAGTTAGTGGGTGAATGTTATGATGGGCGGTAGATGTAGGGTATACTTATCTGTTGTAACGAACACAATCATTTATTATATACATATAGATCTTATTAAAATTAGCTATAATTTTTTATGAGTGTAAAGTTTTTTTTAAATATTAGAAATCATTCTAGCCATTGTTTCGGTATTCATCAATGGGTCAGTTGATTACGACGGTTGAGGAAATGGCATTTGCCACGGCACGCATTTCCCACTCTAACGTGTATCCACAATAAATGCCTATACGTGTATGAACTTCACAATTCTCTACTGAAGTATTGGTGGTAATAGAACCATCAACATTAATATTTGATCTTGAAGAAATGGATTTCATATGTGTTCTCATCATTGGGGTAATCCACTATGTGAGTATGTCGATGGTACAGTTGTGCTCAAATGCGATGTAGTAGTAGAAGAAGTGGTTATGTCGGTGTTTCTTGCTCGATGATATAGTGAATAACGCAAGGTCGCCTACGCATTCTAGCTAGTCTACATCTTTCTTTGTATTCCATCTACACATAAAATATATATAAATTTAACAGCTTTATGAAAATTACAATTATTAAACATTTAACATTTTTTTAGTACAAATATTTGGTCATTTCTTATCAGTAATAATGATCGAGTGAAAAATCGAGCGTTCGTGTAAATACGCTAGTCGTTGTTATCGGCTTCCAACCACAATACAAAAAAAACCTAAACTTTTACTACACTCTTGCGGAGTATAGTGGCGAGTATGGGTATCGAATCCACAAAGAATGTTTGATAGATTTTAATTGATTGATTACTTCAAAAAATAAAGTGTAAAAGATGATGATTGAGTGAGAAAAGAAAAAGGGGAAAATAAAGAAGTTAACTAAAACTAATTGGAAAAATTAAGGTAGAGACACAATCTCCCAACCCTAGTGTATTGCAGTTATAATATTAATCGTAAATTTAATCGATTAATTTGACCCAGAATTTAGTACTCCCAAGCATTACGTATACGAGGTTCAAGCCCGCGTCATACTTAATCTGAGGACGAGTAAATCGGTATCGCGATAGTGACACTCGAATTGCATTATAAATCATCCCGGTTACCCAGAGGCAAACGAGGTATAAAAATCTACAATTTTTGTGTTCCTACGCAATACGGTCGTAATCAATCACTAAATTCAGAGGAATAATGTTATACATATGCAACTAACACATCAGGCTGGGTTCATGTATCCCAACCTTTAAAAACCTAGCCTAACATGAGAAATAATAATAAAAGTGCTGGAAATAAAAGTTACCGAGATTGAAGAACAAGAACATGCAAGAAGAAATCAAAGATTGAAGAAAAATCGGAAATGCTCTTGAATTAATGGTGCAAAGTATGTAAATTCTTCTCCTAGATGTTCCTACTTGTCATGGAGCTTTTACATAAATGAAATCTGAATAAAAATAGTCCTAATGACTAAATATATAGGCTAGAGGTCGTTTAGAAGAGTCTCCAAAACATAAAACTCTTTTGGCTAAAAGATAAGCACAAAATAAAAATCCCGTATCTGACAATTTGTCACACTTAGAAAGCGTGACTAATTTTGTGACGGATCTGGAGCGTGACTAATTTCGTAACAGATCTGGTGCACGACAAATGGGCGGACCGATTCTTTTTCCTCAGCTTCGGTTCGGTTCGGGTCTGACAACTTTTATTTTTTTTTATTTCTTCTCAACTTCAAATGGGCATAACTTCTTCACCGTAACTCGGATTGAGGTGCCATTTTTTCCAGTGTTCTTGTAATTGAAAGTTCTTCAACTTTCTAGTTGGCCCCACCTCCGGACTAAGGCTGAAAAATTACGAAAATGCCCTTCAACTCCCCGATTCTTGGTTTCTTTCACTATTTTGAGTTCTCTTTTCCATCTTTCTTGCATGAAATACCTGTAAAACACATAAGAGATACACAAAATACAAAATACTTGCAAAAGGGGTTAGTAGCATAAATTTGAGACAAATCCAAGTTATTTACACCGCACGGGATCATAAAAATACCGAAATTAAGGGGATAAATGTGAACAATTTATGTCTAATCAGATAACTTATACATGTTGGATGTACGGGAATATAACAAACAAATGATATAAGTAATCTGCTAACTCACATGAATTAAATAGTGCATCCATTGCAACAATAATATATTTAAAATAGGATACAACAATGTAAGGAAAAAACATCGCTTATTCTTAAATAAATGTGTATTACATTACGATATCATTATTGATAGACAAGATATATATTGAATAAAATTTATTAAGAAATGGAAAACAGACATAAATCTTTAAGAAAAGATTGATGATTATCTCTTCATCATTAGAGACAATTACGTGCACAACGTCCGTTTCATCCTTAGAATTGGGGTTCAAATTGATGAAAGTGGGGGGAATAGGATGTTGGACTTCAAGGTTCATATCAGTTGAGGAATGATGATTGTGGATTAGGGAATTGCGTATAGTTGATTTTTCTTTGTCAATGTTTGTAGAGTTAACGACATTTCCTTCTTTAGTATACGTTTGCATATCACAGAAGTACTCTCTAAGGCCTTCAGTACAAAAGAAATTTTATCCAATCTTGATCATTTTGCCTTGTTTTTGAATTCAAAGATGGCTGACTCAAAATTATGATATTAGTGACGTGATAAACATCTTTTCTCCCGAGGGCTTGGCTTTTTGACATCAATAATTTCTCTCATTGAGAACATTATGTTTGACTTCAAAATATATTCACGTTCAGTGCGAACCATAGTTATCCAAAACGATTATTTAAAACAGTAAAAATAAGTTAGATCGATATGATGATGATATACAATGAATGCAAGGTTGGTTGATGTATATGAATATAGGGAATTACGGAAAATGAGGAAATGGGTTATGAATATATTGTTTACTCTTAACTTTCTACCAGTCTAATTAGAGGAATGAATAACATATAAATATTTTAATAAAAAAAATTGGTAACGTTAGAGAGCATACATGGTAAATAACATTTGTTTTCTATTCAAAATTTATCAAAGATTTTCACTCTTAACAAATTATCTATACATATTTCCTTTATGAGTTGAAATAGTTATTTAGAAGATGTTCGCATTTGGTGAGAAAGTTTGTTATACTAAATAATTTATAAAAATTGTAAAATAAGTTAGACTCATTTTATTATGATATAAATAAAAGCAATGTTGTGTAATACCCCGTAATTTTAATGACTTTTAATATGAGATAAATTAAAAGTTAATGGGCCAAATTAATGGGATTAATTGGAATTAATTATGTGAAAATTAATTGGGATTAATCCGGATTGAATATTACTAGAGATTAAAGTAATATATGATTTCGAATATGTGATTTCGAATATTACTTAGTGATATAAAAGTAATATGTGAATATAATGATTAATGTCGGGAGTTACAAATACGACAATAATGGAAATTAAGTCGGTACGCGCTTATGAGTCGTGTCGGGACTAAAGTTGGGAAATAAAGGGAGATTCATTTTTAACTCATTCGGATGATCATTTCCAATGTGCCCTTGAGTCCGAAAGGGTCGAAATAGGCAGAAAAGTCTACCCCGAGGTTTGATTTGGGTCTCGGGTCAATTGGGAGATGAAAGGACACCTCGAAGGGGGATTTTAGTCATTTTGCTTGGGAGACGAATAGTACCTACATTTTCTGTCTTTTAGCTAACCTTGGAGACCTATTATATATGTGAGTTTAGATTGTTGTAAGGTTCATTTCATCTAAACACAAAGTGAGGTCTTTTGAGAGAGAGTGAAAAGACTTAGAGAGAAAGTGAAAGGTTATCTAGAGGAGAGGAAGAGTTGCTTCGAAAAGAAGAGTCACCTAGGGAAAACTAAGGAGACAACCACCATCTCTACACCTTGCACCACCACCGAATTGTCTCCGAAAAAAGAAAGAGGAGGTTTCAAACACTTGTCTTCTCCAAAGGTTCAGACCTACACATAAGGCAAGTGTAATCCTTGCTTTATTTTGGTGCTTATATTATCCATGTTAGAATAGGATTTCTTTTTGGATTGATGAACTTATGAATTTGGGATTTAAAATGATTGATAAATCAAGTTTAATGGATAGGCAAATTCATGTAGTTAGAGATTTATACATGTAGTTAGAGATTTATACATGTAGAGACTATGAATATGAAAATGGAAATACATGTAGAGACTATGAACGTGAAAAATGATAGGTTTTACATGTAGAGGATTTATTTGTTTATTGATGATATGAAAATGATGTTAGGTATTGCATGTAGATGAATTCTACTTATATTGAATATGGAAATTTGATGATTTAGTTATGAAATGATAATTTTAAATTTTGGGTTTTTAAGAAAGTATAAAAATGGAGGATTTAGATAAATGGGAATTTTAAGGATTTAATGGGTTTGATGATAATACCCTTATGAACATATGAATTTGATGTTATTATTATGTGAAAATCATCACCCTTGAACATGTTAGAACGCTGTTAGCAAATCTGGGTTTTGGGTAGAATATAATCTAGAAGGGTTTGGGTGCAAGAACTTGAAGAAAAATGCAGAAAACTAAGATTGAAGACAAACTGGAATGACGTTGATCTCGTTCGAACGAGAAATGCTGTCGTTCGAATGAGATGCCATCTCGTTTGAATGAGAATTCAGAACTTTTAATGAGATTTTAGAAAGTCCTATTTTTAGCCCAGAAAAGTTTGGAAATTGGTATTCTGGCCAACGGTAAGATTTGATTAATTTTGGTAATAAAATTATGTGAGTGTTATCTACATAAGAACAATACGATTAAGAGATGAATAATCGTCATGATCAAGTATGGGTTAATATTGGTGATATATACGGGTACTTGGAATTATGTGAGAGATATCCGCATAAGAATAATACAATTAAGAGATAAATAATCGTCATGGTCAAGTACGGGTTAATATTGATGATATATATACGGGTACTTGGGATTATGTGAGTGATAGCTACATAATAAATAGACGATGATAATCGTGATTAACATGTACGGGTGGTATTCGAGAAATACGACGGGTACTTGGGGTAGGATGAAATCCTAATATGATATTTGTCGAGTACGTACCAAATTTCATATAGGTTGATGTGTATACCTATTGATTGTTTATTTATGTGCATGACATACCTAGCCTACTTGCTATCGACGGGAGGTGTGGCGTAGAGGACATTAATATCAGCCTTATGGGGGATTTTTGACTTGTGCCTCAGAACATAGGACTTAGGTTGGATTGCCATTAGTGAGAACAATAGAATTGAACGGTCTTTTGGGTGCGTAGGTATGTGCGTCGCCCAAAGGCCCAACTATGTTCGCCTCCAATATTTGTGTTTATTATTTATGGTTCGAGGGATATACCAAACCGACAGTCCTTTGTACAGTGGCGAGATGTACCCGGACATGATAGCAGAGTATGGATGCACCGCAGCTGAGTCTCGGGGTGCAGTAATGTATATATATATAATAAAGTGAATGTATATTTTACATTTTTTGCCGCAGCTGAGCCTAGGGGTGCCATATTAGTGTATATATATTGTAGAATGAAAATGTATATATACATGGGTTATTATTATTTACTAAGTGAAATAAGTAGACATGAAAGATAATGAAATTTGAAATGAATTAAGTAAGTGAATACTTAATTATATTGAATTGAGAAAGGGCTTATCCATGATAAAGAGAAATTGGATATATATATATATATATATATATATATATATATATATATATATATATATATATATATATATATATATATATACACCTACATTACGAGAGAAATACGTGGGAAAGATATGGACTATGATTAGTACGTTAGGTGTGCACTCTAGATGAGAGGTGAAAATCTCATGAGAGAGAGTTCGATAATCTAACATGTATATAATAATTGTTGAATATAACATTTATTCACTTGTTGTTTTCTAAACTAGTTTTACATCGGGCTCTGACTCGTTTTATTGCATATTCCCCCCTCTCTCTTATATCTTCTATTTTAGGTGTCTAGCCACTGGGACGCCAGCTATAGGGGATTGGTTATTGACGAGCTATATGGAGTTGCAGATTTTGTGAACCTTCTCAATTCATATGTTGTATCAGATTTGCATCTTAGTCAGTTTATTTACTTGTATCAGAGTTGATTACATTTAGTTTACGTTAGATTATTGTGCTGAGATTTTAAACTAGAGAGTTTTATTCCAGTTGCATTTAATTCAGTTTTAATATTAGTCAATTGTAATTCATTGTGTGCATGAATTCTGTTAAATGGTTTATGTTTTAGAAGTGGAATTTTTATTAAATTAAGATTGGAAAGTATTTAACACCTGTTTAAAGTATTAGGTGACTATGTTTTCGACAGTGATGCTAAGAATGATCCAACTGTATATTCTGTTTTAATTTGGTATGGGACTGATCACCGAGTATTTAATTAAGCGGGGTGATACATGTTGCTTCATGTATAAATACATATTTAAATATATAAAGGTTTGAACTAGTTACATAACGTGTACGAAGAATGGAAATTAATATATTTTTGCAATTCAAAATTTTCATAAGATCATTATTCTTGTAAAATTATATATATATAATGAGCTACTATTTTGACAAGTCGACTACACATACAGATAATACATATTTCTTTTATGCCTTAAATTTAATGAATAACAGTAGTTAAGTAATGTAAAAAATAATACAACAAATTTATTTTTACAAATAAAAAACATCATGTTGCAGTACCACTTTATGGTATAGCCCAAAAGGAAAAAATGAAAGGAAATTGCAGTACCACTTTATGATGAAACGCGAAAATGATAGGAAAGCTAACACATATGATTCTGCCGTGTATACAAAACATAGATTACCTTTAAATTGAGACTTCGAAATATGAATTGAAACAACTTCCTGGAATAAAACAATTTATGCCGAAAGTCAATGAAGATGGATATGAAAAAAAAAGATACGATTCGAAAAAATTACAGTACAAATAAAAAATATAAGGCAGTAGATTACGTACTTCTAAAGACAGTGAAATGGGAGCATGACTTTTGCCACATCTTTCATAGTTTATATAAAACCATTTGAGGAGGTGAAATGTTGTATGTTTGTATTTTAAAATACAAGTGGGAGACCAACTATACCCACTTCTCCTAAACTTTCGGCTGAAAATTAGTCAACCTCTCCCACTATACCCACTAAACCACATTTTTTATTTCCCACTTGGGAACCCACTTATATAAAAATTCATCCGGCCATAAATTTGGGGCAGTTTTAAAAAGGGAAAAGAAGAGAGAGCAAGTGAGAAGAGAGAACATAGCATGGTTTTGAGAAAGAAAAAAAAAACAGAGTTTGTTTTTTCGGTTGTTTTGGGTAAAAACAACACCTATAAAAATCTCTTCCTCTCTCCCTCTTAGACTGAAAATATTTTCTTCATGAAAATATTTATTTTCCAAGATATTTTTAGAACAGTTTGTTCCCCCAAACTGAAATTTCGGATATTGAGCAATTAATTTGGAATGGGTGTTAGAAGACATATGACTATTGTGCATGGTTATATGATACAGAGGTGATTCTGGGTGTGTTTTATCCTGGGGACAGCGTGACTGTAGACTACCTGCACAAAGAGGGTAGAGCAGCGAAACGTCTTAAAGAGAGCGACCTAATCCGCGACTCAACCCAAGAATCGTCTCCGACGTATTTATAAACGATTGAGGTAATATTGTTTATTTTTTTTATTGTGCAGTAAATATTTGGATTCAACGCATGCGGTTCATATTTTGCGATAATCATATGAGGTAATAATTTAATTTTGAGCAGTAGACTTAAAATTAATTTATGATTTTATTTTTCGATATCTCCATAAAACTCTTTGATGTTATTTTTTTTAATCACAATATATAAATTGTATCAACAATTTTAAGACGCTTTATATCTACCATGGAGATCGAAAAATAAATCTCATGGGCATATATAATTATTTTTATGATGTCGAAATGAAAAAAGGCTAACTAAGTTTCTATGTCTAGAAATTATAATTTTGACCTTTTACCTCTAGAAATTACCGTTTAGCCCTCGAACTTCCTATTTATTATATTTTGTGAAGTAGATACATAAATTTCAATATTTTTGAACAATTCGGAATCGATCAATAATTTCGTGAGAAATTAGAATTTGAACAAAAATGAACCCCTTCATGGAAAACTTTTAAATAGGTCAATCCTATTTTTTAGTTATGAATGTGAAATATTATTTCATATAAGATGTTATTGTTGGAAATGGAATTGTATACTGTTTTGGACAATTCATTTTGAGCCATTTGTGGCTAAGAAAACAAATGAAAATTTGTTATATGAAATCAAATTAAAAATTTGATATTTGGAAACAAATGAAAATTTGTTATATGAAAACAAATGAACATTTGTTATATGGATGAAGGGTAAATAATAAACATTTGCGCCTTGCCCTATGTTTACTAAAAAAAAAATTGTTCAAATATTTTTTGAAGTGTTTATATGAAAGTGTAGTTGGTATTTTTCAACTGCACTAAAGTGATCGATGATGAAAAAAAAACTGAAATTTTTGTTATGAATTTTGTTGGAATATCATCTCCGTTTTTTGATGATATATAGACTGAAATTTCTTGAATTTTGGCATGCATGTAGTATGTTGAGATTATAATTATTGGGCTTTGGAATTTCTGAAAAAAGAGTTGTATATCTTTTATTATGATTTTTACATATGGGATGCGCAATGCTGAATTTTTTGGACAACTTGTAGTAAAACAAGTTTATCTTCACCTGTACTTAATATTTTTGAGTGATTCCAATTTTGGATAGGACTAGACTCATACAGGATGAATTTTGAAATTTTTTATAAATTTTCAATAAGCAGTTTGATCGTGGTGAAATTTCAAACTTGAAGTTTTTCGGTTTGAACAAAGATTTTGGACAACATTTTCTTAAAAAAATGTATCATGTTGTGTTCCCAACGGATTCAAAATATTTTGAAGTCTTTATAAATTTCTTATTCAAGGATTTATGAAGTACTTTGAAAAATTTGAACTCAAATTTATGGAAGATGAATTTCATAGAAATTGTATAATGACTAATTATTCGTATGAGTAATTATTTTCCAACTCATACAATATTTGAGTTTGGAGTGCAACCGTTAGAATTTATATGAATAATTATTCGTATTATTCATTTATATGAGTTGAAAAATATATAATACATTGTATTCTACTATGTTGGAATCAATTTGGCGTGCTTCATACGCGTGTAGAAATAATTTAGTTGGGTAAAATTATTTTTACTGTATGATTTGTGTTAGATAGAGTATAAAACTCTAAGACATATATTTTACCTTATGTATTTGAATATGAAGTCAAACATGTTATGATTTTAATAAGTTGTTTGATCTATGTATCGATTTAGAACTACAAAGGTCTAATATTACAAGTAAAGATCTCGTATGTCGGACTTTATATTGAGTAAATATAAATCATATGTCGAAATGATAATAATTGGAGGATTTTATCATAATTGAGTTTGGTGCAAATGCAATGTTTACTTTGGTAAAGATATTCTAGTTGAATGATTTGGAATAGAGGTTTAAACTCTAATACGAAGTATTATTGTATACATTGTGAAAAATTGTATATTATAATTTTTTATGAAATAGATGTAACAACCCGCCTAATGGGATACCGAGCAATCACTCCTATATCGAATTAAAACAGGAGTCACATATGGATCATTCTTAGCATCACTGTCGAAAATTCATTTAATTACTAATATCCTATTAGGTGAGTGTTAATTTTTTTTTACTTAACTACTCTTTTTAACGATTATAATAAAACATACACACAGTTTAAGCGTAAATGAAACTGAAAAGAAAATGAAATGAAATGAATAAAATCACCGAACACTCGGTTCAAATTATACAACAATATCGAATAACGTGCAAAGAATAAATAAAATCAGTTGGACCATTGGCCCAAATGTTTGTACAATACCTCCTATCTAGAGTACAAGGAAAGAAGCGTCAACCGAGAACCCGCAAGCATCCACAGCTGCTGCAGCAGACGTCTGACTCAAAGGAAATGCCATCCAGGCGTCCCTGTGTCTGGAAACCTATATATATATATATATAATATACAACAAGAGAGGAAAAGTAGATAAACGGGTCAGAGCCCGAATTTGAAAATATTTTGCAAGTGCATAAATGCTTTATTTTAGAAAAATAGTTTTATCTCATATTTAAATTGGTATCGCATTCCCATGAGAGACCCCTCACCTCTCCTCTAATAGTGCACACCTAACGCATCCTAACAACATACCCTAGTCAAGCTATCCCTACCTAACTAGTCTAATTCACCCATCTACTATCTACCCTAGATAGTCCAAGTGCTAAGGGCTAAACTTCTCTCCATTCTCAACACTGCACTAAGTTCGTGCATGGGGTGTCTCGCAAAGCGAAATCCAAACAAGGAACCCCCCCGATACACTACTACTTGGCAGGGTTAATGGTAGAGATCCATTAGGCCCGTAGCACGCAATAAATGTATAAATACATATATATACATCTACAATATACATCCGGATAATATCTCCCGGACTGAGGTTTACAAATCTAATTATATCTTATAATACACATCCGGATCTACCTCCCGGACTGAGGTGTATTCTATACTCATGTCAAAACTTTCCATTTCCTTTCTCATATCCAGGAAATGTATTTAAAAGCCAATTCATTAGCATGAATAGCTTTATCATAACATATATCTTTTTAAAATCCAATTTTATTATCATAAAAATGCTTTTCCTTTTTAAATTATCCCATTTCCCTTTTTATACTCAGGAAATGTACCCAAAGCCATTTTCATTATCATGAAAATGCTTTGATCATACCATACGCTTCCACATCCCTTCTTCCATCCGGGAGTGTTACCGAAGCCAAAACCTTTATCCCATTTCCCTTTTTATACTCAAAAAATGTAATTTAAAGCCAATCCATTATCATGAACTGCTTTAATAAATCTAAGACCGCCCCTCCGGGTTTCCCCACTGGACGCGCCCCTAAATGGCTATCATCTTCCAGGGCCTATCAAACAAGACAACCTGGGAACCTAACAACGTCGGGAAGCGGCCATATGCCTGCGAAAAAGTCAGGACCACACCCAGAATCCCCTAACCAGCGCAGAAACAAATATATAATCGCTCATATGGCCTAAAGGACTATATCCACCCTGCTCAATAGCCAGGGGGCTTCACCATATCGCGCGCAATTTCCCTTATGATAGCGATTTAGGGAGGTGTGTAATCCATATTTTATCAATTATGAAAAACATTTCTTTACCATTTTGAAAATACTCATACTTATATTTTCAAAATCATTTCCATCATATCATAAATATAAATACTTATACTATATATTCCACCTAGAATATATAAACGGCCATAATGGCCTATAACATCTAGCGATGACCAATAATCCCAAAGATTCCCTCAAGGAATCATAAGCATGATACTAAACCCAAAGTATTTCTTACTTTTAATAAACAATACTTAACTTAATCCCCTCTAGGGATTTACTTGGATAACTCCAATTATACCATTTCACTCTAAGTGAAATATATATATATATATACCTCTATATTCCCAAATTATCCTAATTATCTTGTAGGATACGCTAACTCCACAATCGATTATAATTATGCTTCCTATATGCATAATTATATAGGCCTAAATGCCCACCGAAATATCCTAGGAATTTATTTCTCCCGAGCAACCTTAAATTTAATGGGTTATGGATTTTATTTCCATGAACCCAAAGACTACACCTAGTCCAATTAATCATTTAGGGGTCCCCACCCTATCTTAGGAACCCCAACATTTTAAATCCTATATTTATCTATCTTTCTCAAAATATAATTTAAGGGTTATATATTTAAAAACCCCACTTCGTCCTCCTAATTTTCCTCAGTTTGAGAGCTATATACTCATCAAGGACTACTCATTTTATTCTTTAATTAACCCCAAAGAAATGTGAATTGGAATCTATCCCATCCAACTCACCCTAAGGAAAATTGTCCATTTTCAGCAAAGGTCGATCGATCGATCGATGGCTCGATCGATCGAGTCCCCATGATCGATTGATCGATCATGTTGGGCAGCTTCTTCTCTGAGAAGCTGTTTCGGCCATGGAAGCTTCCCCCAAGCTTCCATATCCTCACCCAATGGCCTACAACTTCAATCAACTACAACTACACCTATATAAAGGGTTATAAACATCCTAGAACCCTAAACCACCAATTAATTTAGATTAATTTCTAAATTTCTCCAATAATCAAATTTTAGGGATTTATTCGTTTTAACTCCCAAAAACCTGTTTTATCCACGAATACCCAACCCAAAATCGTTAGGGTTTGTTATACCAACAATGATATGAGATATTTATGCTTAAAATAAATAAAGCAAGTAAACACTTGCCTCGTGGATAAAATCCGACGTCCTCGAGCCGAATCCCGCGGAGGCTGGACGGAATCTCCCCTTTTTCCTCTTTTTCTCTCCTCCTATCTCTCTTTTCTCTTCTTTCTTTCTCTCTTTCTGCCTCTCTTCCTCCTTTTATAAGGAGAAAAGGGTTTAACCCCTTAAAACCAAAAAACGACTCGTTTACCCAATAACGAGCCTATTTAACTCCAAAATCATCCGGGACTCAATTTCGACAATCGGACACTCTTTTCCGACTATCTCGGACATTCCGAGACTCATGGTGTAGTCAAAATTTCCATCCGAGGTACTTGACCGCAAATCACTATTCTAACCCATAAAAGTAAATGCGAGTTTTCTACTCAAAATCTTACCTCTTTTGTCGCTATACTCCACAATGACATATAATTAAATTACCTCGACCTATTTAGTCCCAAAATAATCACAACATCCTTCGAAAATCCCAAAAATTACTATTTCGAGAAATTCTCCAAATTCCCATTTTACACTTAATTATGAGATTTAATCGTCTCCAAAAGGGCGGGTTATTACAATAGATTGTATATTCTATATGCGACTTTCAGACCTTTGAAAATCTGAAATTATGACTCGAATGAATGAACTTGTATTTTTTGATTCGGATATACCTGAAAGCATTAAGTATGTATTTATTTTAAGAAATAAGAATAATTCTTATTTAATGTTGAAACTCTATAAGTTTAGATTCTATGAATAGAAGATACAGTGGAGGCACATTACATGTTGCTTCTCTACGCTATACCTAGAGAATAGTGGGGGCACTAACTATAATTAAAGAACATTTAATAGAATCTGAAACTTTGGTTTTCAAGAGAACTCTTATTTTTTGAGTTGTGAGTTAAAAATAAAAGCTTGCTTATGTTATTGAATGTTATTGAAAATGATTCGAAAAAATCCTTAGAAAAGTCGTGTCATAAATGATTGATTGAATTCCTTGGAATGAACTAGAAATTAGTTTATTATTGACTTATCTTATAACTTTAAAATAATAAGGTGTATACACACCATTTGAAGGAATATTGAGACCATTATCATTTTTGAATATAAGCTTTGTTTAATAGCCGAAATTCATCAATATAACTTAGTTATATATGATGCACGTTAAATTATTCTCATGAAAATGAAGAAGATTCGTTTAATTTGAATGCCATTGATATTATATATGATGTTGAGTTAAAAACTAAATATATATAATAGTGTTTTTCGAATGGTGACCTATGTAAGGCAACTTACATGGACCAACTTGAAGTTGGAAAATGAATATGGAAGGCACCAATAAATGGCATGATATTTTGATAAATTATCAAATAAGAATGAATTGAGAATATTATGAATTGTGTTTATCACTAAGCATGTTGAAAATATGAATGCACTCTTATTGATTATATGATTAGCTAATATTTAGTTATAATATTTTGTTACCTAGAAAATCAAATTCATGCTAAGTCAAAGTGTTGGCATAAAGAGTTTCAATGAAACAAGAATATTACTTGTTAATATTACAAGGCTATATAGATCAATTAATTGATCGTGTACATTGTTGAAATACAAGAAAATCTATTTATTAGATAGATGCTTATTATGAACAATCTTGTACTCCACATGGAGAACACTATATATAGTGATAAGAAAAGATGAATATGCGAACATCTTAAGTAGTCTCAACTGAGCTACTAAATACGGTTGACTTGAAATTATTTTTTGTGGGAGTACTATGAAGGTTTATATTTAAAAAAAGGAGCATTCTTATGCTATTGAGAAAGGTTATGTGTTTTGATAAAATCACGAACCTAGAATTGATTCTAAATCAATTAGTGGATATGTGTCTAACACATATTATGATGCTATTTTTTGGAACTCCAAGAAAAATTAATTATTGACATAATTAATGATGGAGTATATGGTGATACCATTAGCTATGGCTAGTGAGTAAATAAAAGGTTAAAAGACCTATTATAAGATATCATTTATGGTAAAGATTGACACAGTCATTTTATCAACAACAATAGAACCATGGCTATTGTAAAATTTTAGAATGGTTATCATAACGGAAAGAACGACAAATATGTCGTAAGCACAACATAGTTTGAGAATTTAAAAACTAATGAGTTGTGTGTGTGGATTATGTTCAGACTGATGATAATATAACCTGAATTATCCTTTGACGGAAGGACTAGTGCAGGAGAAGGTGTTTAACACCTGGAAATTGATCGGACTAAAGCCCGTTGATATTGAATCATTTATGGTGATAACCCAACCTATAGACTCCCAAGAAATAGGTTCAAAGGTTGAATCATGCTAATAATTATATACGGGATTTTACTCCGAGTCCATCCCTATGGAGCAAGATATCCTGAAGCGAGTTAAGGTTGAGTTAATTATAACTCTTAATGATGATCTATAACTCTATTTTGAGTGGGGTACCTAGCTACAGGAGTATCCTTGATACTCACCTATGTGGATGTGGAAGTATGGCCGCTTCCTATGGTAATTTTAGGCAAATTCCCTAGAGCTTTCACATACTGGGATAGAAGCACATGGCCGTAACGTGCTGACTTGAGGACTATACCCAAGTAGAGTTGTGTGTGGGATGTTGTCAGAGATAGAGTTCAAAACTACGAGCGATACCTTTGCTTATGCACAACTATAAATTATTGCTCAATAATTTTGTAAATTTTACTAGCGGGGAATTGTTACCGATGAATGTAATTTTAAAATCCAAGTGGGGGATTGTTGTATGTTTGTATTTTAAAATACAAGGGGGAGTATACCCACTTCTCCTAAACTTTCGGCTGGAAATTAGTCAGCCCTCTCCCACTGTACCCACTAAACCACATTTTTTATTTCCCACTTATATAAAAATTCACCTAGCCATAAATCTGGGGCGGTTTTAAAAAGGGAAAAGAATGAGCAAGTGAGAAGAGAGAGCATAGTTTCTTTTAAAAAACAGCAGAGTTTGTTTTTTCGGTTGTTTTGGGTAAAAACAAAACCTATAAAAATCTCGTCCTCTCTCCCTCTTAGACTGAAAATATTTTCTTCATGAAAATATTTATTTCCCAAAATATTTTTAAAACAGTTTGTTCTCCCAAACTGAAATTTCGGATATTGAGCAAAACATTTTTAGACTACGGTGCATGGTTATATGATACATAGGTGATTTTGGGCGTGTTTTATCCTGGGGACGGCGTGACTATAGAGCCGCGAAACGTCTTAAAGAGAACGACCTAGTCCTCGACTCAACCCAAGAATCGTCTCCGACGTATTTATAAACAATAATAGCCCATATTGTTTATTTTTTTTATTGTGCAGTAAATATTTGGATTCAACGCATGCGGTTCATATTTTGCGATAATCGTATGAGGTAATAATTTAATTTTGAGCTTGACTTAATTAATTTATGATTTTATTTTTCGATATCTCCATAAAACTCTTTGACGTGATTTTTTTAATCACAACAAGTACAACATGAAATGGATATAATGAATCGATTCAAAATGTTTGCCTTTTTAGGATGGGGAGATGAAGAGGCGGTTTTCTTTGAGACAAATGACTTGGGAGAGAAACGATTTTGGGGTAGACCAACCAAATCGAGCCTCATTTTCATTTGAGGCCTTTGGAATTCAAAGGAGACAAAGACGACAAATAAACTTGGGGAGCACAATTTCAATTGAGGCTTCATTAAGAAAAGGCCCACGTGTAAAAGATATGGGGCCTCTTACCTCCCAACCCCCTCTCTCTCTTCCGCCATGCTCTTCTTTTCAGCCGTCTCTCTCTCTGTGTGTGTGTTGTTTTTAAACTCTGCAGCAATGTCCATTTCAACTTTCTCACATTTGTATTTATTACTCTTTGTTACGATTATAATTTCTGATTTCAAATTGGTCTAAATTATTGGAGAACGTGATTCTTCTCTATAATTTATCAATTTTCCATACACAAACTTGCCTATATTTTTCGCCAAAAAAAGAGATGGATTATGCAAACAAAGAGAAGAAGAAGCATGGCGGAAGAGCATTAGCCTTAATATTTTTATTCATTTTTAGCTCTTAAACTGATTATTATGTTAGCAATTTCAAACAATATATTTAATTTATTTATTGCCGAGAGAATACAGATTTTAATGTTTAATAAATAATCAGCTCTTAAACTTCTTCTTTTTTTGTAAAAGAAAGTTCCAGGTAAAATGCTTATTATTATTAGGAAATCATTCAATTACATGACAAATTCAATCATAATATGGAAAGTTCCACGTAAAACACTTTTCTTTCCTGGGGCAATTAAACGACCTCGATGGACATTTTGATTTTTATTAATAAAAAATCAGAATTTGCTTTTAGGTCGTAATTTTGAGAATTGATGAGTCACAAGAATAACTACCAAAACGGCAATGATTGTTAATTTTGCCTTCGGTACTCTTGTATTTCTTTATAGACAACATGCTAATGACAAATTTTAGAGTGCACCCCAAAATCGGCCAACCTGGAGTAAATTCTAAGGAGGTGCCACACTAATAGGTTTTTTCACATGATAACCCCGTACATTTTCCATATTATGATTGAATTTGTCAAAAAATAGTGTGCATAAAGTAGAAATATAAACAAGACAAAGAAGGAAGGAAGCGTGCCATAAGACAAAGAACCATCTTAATTAAATAAATGAATAGAATTGAGTTATAATACCCCCCATAAACTCATTGCCCCACAAATAAGAAAAAAAAGAATCTTTCCCTCCCACAAGAAAATAATAATAACCAATAAAATTACTCTAATTGAACCAATGAATATCGTTCACATAGAAAGAAACCCCAGAAGGAGGAGCCCGAATGCCACCACCAAACTGGTTTGTAAGCTGGTAGAAGAGCTTGTCGGGGAGAGAGCTGGACCATCATCATACTCCACAGGTGAAGGAGCTGGAGAAATTGGGGTAAGCATCCTATGTCTGTGACTGTGAGACATGACCACAACTATCACCTTTTGTCCCTTTTCACAGTGTCCCTCAGCCCCGCTAATGAAGTAGAATGGCCCAGATCTGTCCAGCTTCACCTTTGTCTTCCCATCATTGTAAGCTTCAATGGGGGGGCTACTCGTATTGCAGCTTTCGTAGCTTCCCCTTGTCACTTCCAAAACCGCCTCCTTTCCACTCTCAAAATTCCACACTGGTCATATACATAATAATAATAATAATGTTAAGTGAAAGTGGCCTTTGCTTTGTTAAAAAAAAAGGTGCTTGTTAATACATACCAAGAGAGTCCCCGATTTGGAAACGACAACTTTGGGCCCATTGGTTGAGGGAATCAGATTGAGAAAGTGGAGGGATTTTCCAAGCGTCTGTTTTGCCTCCGACCAGGTACTCTTTGGCTTCTGAAAAGCTCAACAAGACGAATAACAGAACAAGTGAACAACAAGATACAGCTCTAGAAAAACCAGCCATGTTATGTTACTTTTGAAAGAGAGCTCAATTATATCTCTACAAATATACAAGTATGTGAGACAGAGGAATGGTTCAAGTAGCAGCGATGATATGTTGCTTGAATTGAGGGGTGCGTATATAATGACACAAGGGAACAAACTAGCCGTTGGGGAAAGGTTTTGTCGGGTAGCGTAACGTTCATTAGCTGAAAAGTGGGTAGAAGATTTTAAAATGATTTAACGGTCAGAAATCACGAAAAAACACAAGCTCGTGTAAGCACAATTTAATCTCTTAAATAATAACTACGGCTACGGGGGCGTTTGTTTTTTATTTTTATTTTTAAATGTGGAATATTTATATTTTTAAGGGTCAATTATTAAATAGTCCCTACTATAAATATATATTTTTTAAAAAGGACACATATTTTTAGTTTAACCCATTTAGTCGCTCAAGCACTCAATATCCTCTTATTTTCAGAGGTCCGCGTCAGCGGCACTCCCTCTCCAAAATATGTGGCAAAGGACTTTTTGAGGCAAAATAAAAAAGTTTGGACTAAATGGGTATTAAAAAATGTCCAAAGGACTATTTGGTATATGTCCCTATTTTTAATCTCTAGTAGTGTTTTTCATTCACAAATTATTTCATGAGAAATGTTTATCAGGTTGAACAAGATACCCACTAAAGTTTTATTTTATTTCTATATTTTTAATTTCTATCCACCCCCACAATATATTTGAAATATTTTTAGGCAAAGTGAGGAAAAAAATAACTCATATACAAACCATATTTTTCATCATTACAATGAAATATATAAAATTTATTTTAGTTTCATACCTTTTAAGTGAAATATTTGACCAAAAAATGGATTTTTTTTCTAGATGGAACAAGTTTTGAAGTTAAAATTTTCTTTTTTTATGTGTTTCATTGCAAGGATGGAAAGCAAAAATTTAAAAACTTTAAAAAATAACGCTTAAGATAGTTGTGCACTTTTTTTTTTTCCAATTTTTAAGATCAATAACAAGAGGGCCATTATACTCGTTACTAAATTTGTTGAAGAGATGAAATATAACCAAGGTATATCTTTTTGACCAGAGGTTGAATTGGTCATCAAAATAAGAACTAGGCCAAAAATTATTAATCATATTCTCTTAAAATGTTTTCTTCTCAACTTTTCAATCAAATGCACAAGTTCTTGAGTATTTTATAAGGTCGTGCGACATCGTTCTAGGAAGATCTTTGTCAAAACATATTTTATTTATCGACATTCAAAAGGTACTTTGAATATTGTCTTAAATTTTCTTTCATTTAACTCCCAATATATAGTATGTGACATAAAGATTACTACCAAGGCAATAATTATAAAAATTCGCTTTACGTTATATTTGCATATTGATGCTGCTGAAACCATATAAGATAGCATTTTCTCATGCTTTAATTTTAATCCTCAAGCTTGTGTCAAAATATCTGACCTCGAGTCTAAGGTCGCATCGCCGCTACAAATACCTCAAATGTTATGTTCTCTTACTCAACAAGCCT
This sequence comes from Sambucus nigra, assembly GCA_949130495.1. Taxonomy (NCBI): domain Eukaryota; kingdom Viridiplantae; phylum Streptophyta; class Magnoliopsida; order Dipsacales; family Adoxaceae; genus Sambucus; species Sambucus nigra. The sequence goes on along the minus strand of OX422208.1, from coordinate 190,011,638 downwards.
TCGTAAGTCAAACATAAAGTCTTAGATATGGAACACCCCATACAAATCCAACTAAAGTCCTCAATTGACAATTGCAACCTTATCTCTTAAAGATTAAAGTTATCTAAGGTCCTAGGGCGTTTCTTTAAGGTTCTTATTCCCTCTTGTCATTTCTGTAGGAAATCCACAACTAGAATCTAGCCTTTAGAGCACTCATATAGGATTAGGAGGAATCCCGTCGGTGTTCCTGTTGCTAGACTCTGGGATATCATCCATTTAGGATGAGTTTTTGGTGAAAAACGCTACGTATAGTCGTTTTCCACAAACGACGCCAATCTGTTGATGTAAAAAACTAGATTTGATCTGATTAATTAATCACAGATAAATATGAATAAAGAAATAAGACAAAGGATTTTTAAAGTTGTTCAGCCTTAAGAAAATGACTTACGTCCACTATTTTGTATTGTTGGGAGTTTTGCTTTGATCTTGAGTATGTTTACTTAAGATGGTTTACCCCGCTGCGGGGCTGTTACAAAGTATTCATAGCCCTTAGGCGGTTAGTATGAATATACAATATGCCATTATTTAATAGACATTTACATATGTACATGATAAGAATATTCATTGAATTCGTCTTCGCCACTTGATCTTCCTGACTAGATGCTCGGTACGCTGAGTAGCTTAGTACATTGAGTAGCTCCGTGCTTTAAGTTACTCCTTAATTATATTTGTGCCATGTAGGATAACACGTGTCTTCATATAATTGACCCACGTCAGCAGACTAATTTTGGTATCAACAACAATAACGGTGAATAAAATGCAACAATACGAATCTGAATTCAAGTCCAATGCGACAATAGAACATTATACCAATTTATTTTTTAATAACACATCAATATGTCAACAGACCTCACCTCACATCACCTAAGATTCGTAAAGCCTCATCCTCGCTATTCGACTTGGTCCTGAAATACCATATCTTATAGCTATTGGTGCTCTTTTATATTTGTCACAATATACTAGACGTGATACTATATTTTCAGTTAATTTATTATCCATGTTTAGTTTTGAACCAACTCGAAGACATTAGAATGACATCAAGTACATTATGATATACCTTCGAGGAATAATTAATATGGGGTTATTTTACTCAAAAGAAACATATAAACACCCTCAGTTGAAAGGATATGTGAATGTTGGATACCTTTCTGATCTGCACAAAGCTCGTTCGAAGACAACATATGTATTTATGTGTGGTAAAGCTGCGATTTCTTGGTGATCTACAAAACAAACACTAGTAGCTACATCATCCAACCACTCAGAAATACTTGCATTCTATGAAGTAAGCTATGAAGGTATCTGGTTGAGATCTATAATCCACCATATCAGAAGTACATGAAAATTGCCTTCAGTCACATATATTCCAGTAATAGTATACGAAGACAATGTTGCTTGTATTGCCTAAAAGTAAAGGACGATATATTAAGAGTGACATGACAAAACACATTTCACCAAAGTTCATATACACATGAACTCCAGAAGAGTAATGAAATTGATATTCAACAAATTCGTTCGGATGACAACCTTATTGAATTATTCACTAAATCATTACCAACATCAAAGTTCAAGAAGTTGGTACATGGTATGAGCTTGTGAAAAATATTTGATCAATCTTATTAAACTAATGGTAGTTTCATGTGGGGGAGTACCATTATTTTCTACATTATGCACACTGTACTCTTTTTCCTTCTCATAGATTTTATCCCACCGAGTTTTCCTTAGAAGATTTTAATGAGGCGGTACGTAATGCATAATGAATACTATTTTGAGGTATCCAATGGGGAGTGCTATAAATGTAGAGGTATCAAACATATACGGATACTCATAATATACACTCTAAAGTTAGAAGTATGACATACAAGAAGCATGATGTGTCAAACATTAGAAATCGAAAGCACGACAATATCATTCTATATTTACGAGGTGTTGTGTATGCAAAGTATAATAACGACAATACAAATTTACAAGCAAGACACATCAAAATTACAAGCACATCAAATCTATAAGCACGACAAAATAAAGTTAGTCGGTGACTCATCGTGCTTACACACCAACTTGTATTTACCTTTAATACCCCATTATATTTGTACTTTGAAATATATAAATAAATAGAATATAATTTCGAAGATTCTAATCAATTATGTATTCAAATTCTATTTTATTCAACAAAATAAAAAATATACGAAGAAAGGTTCAAAATGTTTAAAATTATTACTATTATATATTAAAAAATTAAGAAAATAATAAATTGTGCCAACTCCATACTTATGAAAAAAGATGCACGTGTTGGGGTAGAAACGCAGTCATAGAGCACCTCTGTAGCCCTATGTAAGTTCTAGCTTTGGATGCTACAACACACCCGTCACAACAGAAATGAAGCAAGTGCCACATGTCAAGACAATAAACTTTCACCCTCTGCCCTACAAAACGTGGCAACCGACCCCTCAATTCTTCTTCAAAACTAAACAAAACTTGCAGAGAGATACAAAGAGAGGAAATGGCAGGAAACGAAGAATGGAGAAAGACGGCAGAAACACAGAAGATGAGCCCAGAAGAAGTGAAAATGGCAGGAGTAGAGTCCTCCAAGAGGCCACCGGGACATAACCCAGGAGGTGTACTCCACCAGCGTCGTAACCTACCCTTCAGCCCCTACACAATGGCCCTCGGCGGTTTCCTCATTGCCGCTACCATAGGCTACTTCACCTTATACGCCAAGAAAAAGCCCGAAGCCACTGCTGTCGATGTTGCTAAAGTCACCGCTGGTGTAGCCAAACCCGAAGATACTCGTCCACGCAACTAGTACCCTACGGATACATTTATAACGGTGTAGTTGCTGCCGATGTTTCTTTTTGTTATATATATCATCTCTGTCTATCAACTCCTTTTTTAATTTCTACTGCTGTCTTCACTAATCAATCCAATAACCAAACTCATTCTATATTATATCTCTATGTACATGTCCATCATTTCTTTGTTTGTGCAAGTAGAGACCATTTCAACCCCTGTATGCAGTAGAGGAGATGGGTATCCCCGTTATTGGTAATTTCCAATAACTAGATACACAAGCCAACTCTACGTTACCCTCCAACCATACCCTCAAACATATCTTCGTCGTCATTATCAATGACATGTCAACGTTCAATTAACAATAAATTTTTGACAACTACATGTGTTCGCGATGCGGTCCATTGCAGATTTTGAGATATTTTTGGCACTAAACCGACCTAAAATATTATGGATCAAGATTGGACCGGAATAATCAGTCTTGGTCCTATTCGATTTTCAAGCGATCCGTCTTCGGTCTCGATTCTATACGATCCATACAAAAAAAAAACAATTTTTTATTTAAAAACATTTCTTCTATGTAATTTAAATCTTCAAATCAGTTGAACATCTACAAATACGTGTCAATGTATCTTAACTATGTAATCACAACACATAAATTGCTTTATATGGAAGTGCAGTCTCTTATTTGACTAAGAGAATATAAGCATCAGATCAAATGAGTAATAAAACCACTATAATACAAAATCAGCTCTAGATCAATACAATACCCAACCGGTTTGGTGGTGGCCGATTTTAAAAAACAAAATCAGATCTAAAAAAACACAAGATCAGATCTAGATCAATACAAGACCCAACAAAAGAAATCACGAGACAATCCTATGAAAGGACAACTGGGTTTGGTGGTGGTGTAGGGGTTGGTGGTTTTCCGGCGGTTAGGAACTTAAAACAACTTGTATCAAGTGGGTCTCGCCGGAGTTGGGTATAGGTGGTTGGATTTACCTGAAAAGTGAGCTGGATCCGGAGCTTTGAAAACTCTCTTGCTAAAAATCTAAGTCGTAATCTGAGAGATAGACGAGATGAGGGGAAGTGTTGCACGAGAAAAGTGAGCCGGAGTCGGAGTCGGAGCCGGAGCTTGGGAAGGGACAAGATGAGGGAGAGAGTCGTAGAAAAGTGCTTGGGAAGGGACAAGATGACGGAGAGAGGCGGAGAAAAGTGCGCGACCATAGGCTTTGAGAGAGAAGAGAATAAGGTTATGTTGGTGTGCAGCGTGCGGGAGTTGTTTGTTATTGAGTTATATATATATATATATATATATACAGTCCTGCTCTTATGCGGACTAGTTTGCATTTTAAGAATGCGGACCGGACATGTGTCACCTGGCGGTGAGCCCAGAAAAGAGAGAGAGTGTGCCTATAATTTAGGCGATAATTTCTAGGCGCACCGTTAGATGACACATGTCCGATCCGCATTCTTAAAATGCGGACTAGTCCGCACAGGAGCATTATTATATATATATATAAGCGGTCCAGTCCAATCCAAATCAGTTTTTACGACCCAAGATCGAGACCGAACCGAATGATGTGATCATATATATTTTTAGACCGAATTAAAAAAAAACGCAAAAGTGGGTTCGGTCTGGTTCGATTTTTTGGGTCCGTTCGGTCTTATTCGGGTTCGTGCACACCCTTAGTGACAACTAGCCAAGGTTTGATTTATAGTGTTTTTATTTAAACTCCACAAGTCGTATATAGCCCCATTTTTATTATAGTTTTTTTTTTGCTTTAATCCTATTTTGTTAAACTGCTATCTCATGTATTTTTTAAAAATGATTATAAATTTTATAACCATCCAAAATCGCTTATAACCGTTCTCTAACCGCCCTCGTTCTTTTAGCACAGAGTGATCTCTCTTATCATAGGACCAAGAACTTTAAAAATAAAAAACATGGGGGTGAGAACAAATGAATCTTAAGAAATTAAATTAAATATTTGAGATCCCTTTTTATTAAACCATAATTATGGGATAAAATATAATTATTAGACCCCATTTTATGGTGTGTGAAATAGAAAGGGAAATCAAGATCCAAGAGGGAAACCTATTTTAGACCCCCTAAGACCATCATAGGCCATCTTCATAAAATCTAAGTCACCATCTCCGACCCAATTGGATTCGAGGTAGTTTGTGAAATCAAAATGGGATCTATTTTGTCGCATATGAGCGAGCCCATATCCTTGATTTTCTGTCAATCTCTAATTCTGATCTTCCTCCGCATAAGGATATATATGTATCCATGATAAAAAATCCAATGATAAATTTATTTTCCTCTATATTCTATACTTTTATTTTTTCCTTCATTTCTCTTTCGTTTCGGTTCGAAAATATAAGAGTTGAGTAAATCAAAAGGCTAAAGGAGGTTTATGACCAAGGGTAAAGATGTCCTTAATGAGCGGGAATCGTCGAGGTGTTTGTGTAAATAGGTATAATCCATGTAATCCCAGAAACTTTCGAAATGAAAGAATTAACGATAATAGCTATAAGTATACAAATGAAAAAGAATTATTTTTTCCGAATTCCTATGATGCAATTGCGGCTTATCGGGAGAAATGAATCGATGGTTCCAAAGAAACATATATCGGCTAATGGTATGCCGTATGTGACACCCCGACTAATTAAATACCGGGTAGCTACTCCTTTATTAAATTAATACAAAATGTCAAGTTGGTCCAGTTAACAGCATCACTGTCGAAAATATTTTAATCATTACAAACCACCTAGTATTTAAAAAGTAAGATGTCAAATTTTAAATTAAGTCTGATTAACATACAATAAAAGAATTATGAAAGAATATCATAACCATACACCATAAAGTCTCAATAAAGTAACCAACAAATAATAATAAGTCCGGAGGAAAACTCCTCACAACAATCCCACCACGGAAATAAATAAAACAGTATATCCTGAATTAATTACATGCCAACAATCTGAATAACTGAAATATGAAATATCTCTAATAGAAATGGGCGACATGCCCTACAAATGATGAAAACTGAATAGAGTCAAGACAAAAGAAGCGTCTACTAGCAAGGCCCTGTAACTTTCACAAACAGCTACAGCTCGTCACCTCAATGGAAATCCTATGAATGGTGTCCTTGTGACTGGGCACCTAAAAGGTTTTTACAAAAATAGATTTGAAAGCAAACGGGTCAGAGCCCGAAAGTGGAGAGTATTTTAAAAACAGCAAGTGCTTTAATAACATTAAAACAATGAATGCAAAATACATGTTAGGACGTGCACTCACATGAAATTCTCACCTCTCGACTAATTGTGCACTCCTAACGTATCGTACCCATCTAAGCAATATTCGTAACCAACTAAACCGTCATAAGTTCTAACCTTTCTACTCGATTCACAATATAAATTCCCAGCATTAACAATTAAATAGAAGGCTTTACTTAAATTCAGATTCTCAATTGTTAGCAAAACAATTCACAGCAAGTTTTCCCTTTTTATCTTTATCAAGACGTTACTACAATTATTCTCGCAATTACACATAACAATTCCTTTTCATTTAACCATATATTATTCACCTCATAAATATACAATAAAAGCACCCTAAGGCTAAGCTGCGGTGCACACATACTCTGCTATCCATCCCGGTACATCACGTACATAAGGATCACGCATTCCGAATCTCTCAGGAATCGTTCTCAGATAACAACAATCACAAACAATGGAGGCGAACACGGTCACATCACATGGGTCACGCACATACCTACGCTCCCACGATCAGCAGTCTTATTAACTTCCCAATAAGTCCTTCTCTGACCTATGTCCTCGAGGTACCAATCTAAATCCCCTCGTAGGCACAACAAAGATTAGATGGCCCTAAGCGAACGTAAACCTCCCGTGATAGCAAGTATGGTAGGTATGTCATACACATAAATCATATACTAAGCATTCACACATCTTAGATATCTCATTATTAATAAAGGTATATTCTACATCCTTATACCATTATTCCAATTTTATACATTTTTAAATCTTCCGATAATATATAATGTAGACTGTCGACACATCTCACGTCATAGTTTCTTGTACTTAAAACCTATCTCAAAGGGATTACTAAGTCTCCTATTATTCCCACATATAACATCATTATTCTTAAGATCCTTACTTCTGCCCCAAACCTCATTTCATCAAATTATTCGAATTTACTCCTTTAACCCTAATATTATCTCACTCATCGAATTTTATTAGATTTCATAATAATTCCTCAAATTGAATTCTAACGCAGGTCCAAATTTTATAACCATACCTACTGGTCTTCCTTAAGTCTAAGGATATTCATAAAATCTCCATTAATAATTTTCTAAGGGTTAACATCATTAAAATTTAACTAGGGAAAATATTACTCATTCTGGGAAGGTCGATCGATCGACCTTGAACATCGATCGATCGATGGTGGTCGATCGATCGACTGATAAATGTCAATCGATCGATTGCACCAGATAAGTTACGGACTGCTTCGTTTTGCAGTCCTCAAATCGTCCCAAAAATTCATTACAACGTATGAAACTTCATTCTAACGTTATAATATCATCAAATAACCATCCTACAACATTGTTAACGTTCTAAAACTAATTAATCATCACCCAAAGGCCTTATTTAGATCAAAATATCATCAAGAACCCTAGTTTTCTATTTCTTTCAAAATCAACAATAATCCTCTTCTTAAATCCGTTTTTTGAATTATCAAGGGCTATAGTATGAATTCATAATTCATCCAGAATATGTCTACATGCAAATCCTAACATGGTTTATAGTTTTAATCCTCAAATTCATGGATTTTTATCAATCTCCCAAAACAATGCAATTTTCATAAATGTCTAAGCATGGAAGAAACATTCGTTGCAAATAACGTAATTAAACCACTTGCCTTGGATTTTTCTCTGAATTTGGTGTTGAATTGATGAAGGTTGCTCTCTCCTTTTTCTCCCAAGGTTGAAGGTTGAAGATGGAGGTTGTTTTTCTCTTTTGGGAACTTCTCCTAACCTCTCCTAAAACTCCCGTTGCCCTCAACTCAGTTAATTGCTGGTAATGGGTTAGTGGGTTATAAAATTCCATATTTTAAACTCCCAAAATTCGTTGGTCATAAATCCTCAAATTCCAAAATTACCAAAATACCCTTTTTAGTTGTCGGTATGGCCTACAAATGCCCCGGGACCCAAACTAAACCCCCGACTAGTGTTTTCTGACTATTTCGACCCTTCCGGACACGTTGGCGCACTCAAAATGACCATCCGGTTGATAAAAATAAAATTCACTTTTTAATTAAAATAATTATATTCCTGACGCGACTCTCACACGCGTCCCAACAAAATTTTCAAATTGCCGTATTTCTATCTCACGACAAATTCAATATTTTCAATATTCATATAACGTTATAATCAAATACCAACTCACATCTCGTTAGTATTTTATCCGGATTAATTCTCAATTAATTCACATTTAATTTAATTAATCCCATAAATAAATATCCATAAAAGTACGGGGTATTACATACTTCCCCCCTAATAACAGAATTTCGTCCAGAAATTCGAATAAGTAAGGCACACCTGGAAAAATTAGGTATCCTCCAGTATTCAAAACAATTATAAAGAAAAGCCCAAATCACTAAAATCATCGCTTCACAATAAGCTTTTTTAACATACTTGATACCTTATCAGAAAAATCTTCGATAAATGCACCTCACGTTGTGCTTTTATTAAACAACATTCGAATAAAAATAGCCTATACATCATTAGCCGCATTATTTTTATTAGTATTGTGAGTCCGCACGTCACTACTAACTCCCGCGTTTATCAAAACTCCAAACTCCCATCCTGGGATAAATCAATAACACATCTGACTACGCTTGTCCATTCCTTGAAATATCCCGACGTTGTGACTTTCACATAAGGGAAAACCACTTCAGCCTATTGGTGTCACACAAACCTTTGTAAGCACCTTGTCCACCATAAATAGATACGGGTGCTTTTCCCCCAACTCTACCATTAGGTAATATCTCCTCCTCATGACTACAATATACCTCACTAGTTATACCCGATTTGGAATTGAAAATATCGCAATGAATCCAAAATTTCTTTCATACAATTCATCAGTCGTTAGTCACCTTGCGCCTGCACCTCGGGTTATAGGTGATACAACCCTCAGTTTGAATCGTTATTTCCCACTACTTATTGTCACCCCACCTAAATGTGGATTTCGGTGATTTCATCCCAGTTCTAAATAATACTACGTCGAACCACGTACCGGCGTGTTCACTATCTAATAGTGTAAATCATTCAAGTATATAATAATTTCTCTCCTTCTGGACAACATGTCCCACATAATCGAAGGAACTCATTACTTATCAATAAGTTGGCTACCTCTCAAGAAAATTCTCCAACTTGACCCTCCCATTCTTGGAATCGTCGTCTTGATACAAAATTATTTGGTTGATCATCTAACCCCAACTGTTCTACTAATTACTATACCTCTTTAAATGCTGACTTTCTTGTAAATGTTCCTTCCCGTTAAGTGATACTTAACGATCCTCTGCTTCTCTTGGCGTATGCCAAAGTTTCGACCCTTACACTTTCTCACCTCTTTGTGAAAATTCGGACTCCTTATACCTTATTAACATTCTCACTCTATTTACTCTTGAGTCACCCACAACATTTGATTAGTCGGAACTCTACTCCAAATTGCACATAATAATTAAATATTTTCCTTCTCAAGAGATATCCCCTTATTAAATGGCTTTCCCTTGCTTTTTCACTACATTCGGACGTGCTACACTGATTACATACGAGTATACTCATTAACACCTTCTTTTACGACGCTAAATCCTATAAGTAATAATTTCACCCAATTATATCCCTTCTTCTGATGATACTACTTTAGTCAACCAGAATATCTACAGCTTTTATAACCCATGCATATGGCGTTACACATCATATACGCTATACGTATTCCAAACACTTGATTGCTCTAGTATTTCCAACGTGGCCATACCACTTGGGCGTTCTACATCACCTCGGAATTTGAAATCCTAAATACTTCTTAACCTCAATGCATCCTTCAACCTACCGAAATAAAACCAAAATTTTCAGTACTTCTTCACCACACCACTGGCTCTACTGACCTTATATCGTAATTTTCCTAACTAACGATTTTCGTAATTATCGAGGGATTCCAAATTATGGACAAATGGTTAAATATCCCCCTACTACCAACCTTAAGCTAGGTTTCATGCGTGGGATGTCTCGCAAAGCGAAATCCAAACAAGGAACCCCCTCGATACACTACTACCTAACCTTGTCGGTCATCGAGATTTATTAAGCCCTCAGTCCATAACACGTACCCCTATGTTTCCGTCTCTTAACAACAAAGTTACATCTCCTTTCTCAATTTAACTTAAACAAGGAACTCTTTTCGAAAGACACTTTTTCTTGACATTGATGGTAATCACATTCCATAAACACCATGTAATTATACTCGGGGCTCTCAAAATCCCGTCCCCAGGTACACAACTATGAGTATAAACTCCCAGATCTGTAAATAGCGATAAAATAATGCACTATACTTATTACGACATCCTAAGTGTTAATTACAATAACCAGCTAAACCGTTTTGCTAACTAGTAAATAAATTACATACTAATCATATCATTTAAATCTCCGCGCATACTAGGATTAAGTATCCGAGACCATTATGCCTTTGAAATCACACCAATATTTATATATATATACATATATACAATAGTACAATTTTGAGCCCGGCCCTCTCACACATGGGGCCTCTCCAGAACCAAAATATTCTACCCCAAGGTAGTAACTTCGATAAACTTGTAATACCAGCACACAATCGGTACAATTATATAAAAACACAATTTGGATAATATCATACTTGTATAATACAACACTAAAACGAGTAATTTCAATCAATCAATCATGTACTGCTATCAATATACCCATTCATCCTATACGGATAATAATACAAGGAACCCCACACAATCAGCGAAAAATGTTCACATAAACAAAATTGTCGATACTCACTAAACTCAACTCTCAAGCAAAAGTGACAATAACAACAATAACCATTGTAGTAACCTGTTTATATCACAACCAACATGCAACATCATCTGAGGATATAACTCCTACTTCCATCCTGATAATCGTCCTGGCTGCTCTAATGGTTTCTGGTCTTAATACCTGTCCGTACCACACCAAATATTTCAATAACTATCGCCCTTGCCAGGCCTAATACCTTTATCCCTACACTTGCATCGGGAAACATTTATAATGTACGGGTTTTCACTCCCACAAAGTACCTCTACACATACTCCACTTATTTCCGGTCACCCTGACCATGTTAAAGTGGTCCTTTCCTCGGACGTTGGTAGTCTCAGCTCTGAAGACTATCTCCATTGTTCCCTTAGCTTGATGTACCTAAGGAACACGCTACTAGTTTTCCACCTCTCTTACTGAAATTACCATCGCTCGGTAGTAATTTCGCTATCGAATTATTTTAACGGTTTCTCCATTGGGTCTTCCTCCTTGTGGTGTTTCTCCAACACCATTTTCCCAGTCTATAAAAAAAATTCGATTTTTGTATCTCCCTACCCAAGGGAACATTTACCTCCAAATTTACACCACGCGATATAATTACTATCTGTATTTATCATCCAAGCAGAATTTCCCCATAAGAGCTAACAATTCTTCTTGTATGTAGATTCTCCCTTTAACATCCTCTTCTCCATACCACCTTCTCCACTCGGTGTAAGGTTCGCTAAAACATTAAATGTCTCCTCACAAGTTGACCCCTGTTTGGCCCTCTTATGCGAGTTCAGAATAACATTCGCCTTTCAACCTGAACATTTGATGAAGGAACTTATGGTCAAACCTCTCTCGACGTCACATTCCACTTATAAGTGTGGTGATTGTTTCTCCCCATTGAAACTCCGCTCTCACGAGACAAGAAAAATTTTCCTCAAATTTTCACTCTCGATTGGCCATACTCCGACACAAGTCCAAGCCTTTGGATACATTGCGTTCGTTTGGCTAGCACATGCCGTCTTCGCCTTTCGAGTATTTCTACTGCTGGTTCTCTTCAATGTTACACCCAACTCTTTCTCTCCCATTCCAACCTTGTTGGATGTGTCTAATTTGACCCCATTCCTACTATAGCTGTACCCGGAAGTCTCAAGTCGCGCCTTAGCCTTCTGTATCATCCAGGACTTCTGTGCCATAATATCGGTGACTTCAACTACGGTAATCCTTCTTTAAATAAATCAATTAACCTCAATATATATTTGCCTCCTGCTGTTCACCCAACTGTCTTCGCCTGACGTACTACATTGTTCGGCACACGAATACACCCGATCGCAATACGATTCGCTATCATATACATCATAGCAGGAGAACGAAATTTTACTAAAGGAATCAACAATCCTAAACATAGGGCTCTATATCAAAGAAAGTTACGCTGGAAGCATAATAAGCCGTACAGATCCTAAAGGACACTAGAACCTGATGCTCTGATACCACCTGTGACACCCGACTAATTAAATACCGGGTAGCTACTCCTTTATTAAATTAATACAAAATGTCAAGTTGGTCCAGTTAACAGCATCACTGTCGAAAACATTTTAATCATTACTAACCACCTAGTATTTAAAAATTAAGATGTCAAATTTTAAATTAAGTCTAATTAACATACAATAAAAGAATTATGAAAGAATATCATAACCATACACCATAAAGTCTCAATAAAGTAACCAACAAATAATAAAAAGTCCGGAGGAAAACTCCTCACAACAATCCCATCACGGAAATAAATAAAACAGTATATCCTGAATTAATTACATGCCAACAATCTGAATAACTGAAATATGAAATGTCTAGAAATGGGCGACATGCGCTACAAATGATGAAAACTGAATAGAGTCAAGACAAAAGAAGCGTCTACTAGCAAGGCCCTGTAACTTCCACAAACAGCTACAGCTAGTCACCTGAATGGAAATCCTATGCATGGTGTCCTTGTGGCTGGGCACCTTAAAGGTTTTTACAAAAATAGATTTGAAAGAAAACGGGTCAGAGCCCGAAAGTGGAGAGTATTTTAAAAACAGCAAGTGCTATAATAACATTAAAACAATGAATGCAAAATACATGTTAGGACGTTCACTCACATGAAATTCTCACCTCTCGACTAATTGTGCACTCCTAACGTACCGTACCCATCTAAGCGATATTCGTAACCAACTAAACCGTCATAAGTTCTAACCTTTCTACTCGATTCACAATATAAATTCCCAGCACTAACAATTAAATAGAAGGCTTTACTTAAATTCAGATTCTCAATTGTTAGCAAAACGATTCACAGCAGGTTTTCCCTTTTTATCTTTATCAAGACGTTACTACAATTATTCTTGCAATTAAACATAACAATTCCTTTTCATTTAACCATATATTATTCACATCATAAATATACAATACAAGCACCCTAAGGCTAAGCTGCGGTGCACACATACTCTGCTATCCATCCCGGTACATCACGTACATAAGGATCACGCATTCTGAATCTCTCATGAATCGTTCTCAGATAACAACAATCACAAACAATGGAGGCGAACACAGTCACATCACATGGGTCACGCACATACCTACGCTCCCACGATCAGCAGTCTTATTAACTTCCCAATAAGTCCTTCTCTGACCTATGTCCTCGAGGTACCAATCTAAATCCTCCCGTAGGCACAACAAATATTAGATGGCCCTAAGTGAACGCAAACCTCCCGTGATAGCAAGTATGGTAGGTATGTCATACACATAAATCATATACTAAGCATTCACACATCTTAGATATCTCATTATTAATAAAGGTATATTCTACATCCTTATACCATTATTCCAATTTTATACATTTTTAAATCTTTCGATAATATATAATGTAGACTGTCGACACATCTCACGTCATAGTTTCTTGTACTTAAAACCTATCTCAAAGGGATTACTAAGTCTCCTATTATTCCCACATATAACATCATTATTCTTAAGATCCTTACTTCTGCCCCAAAACTCATTTCATCAAATTATTCGAATTTACTCCTTTAACCCTAATATTATCTCATTCATCGAATTTTATTAGATTTCATAATAATTCCTCAAATTGAATCCTAACGCAAGTCCAAATTTTATAACCATACCTATTGGTCTTCCTTAAGTCTAAGGATATTCATAAAATCTCCATTAATAATTTTCTAACGGTTAACATCATTAAAATTTAACTAGGGAAAATATTACTCATTCTGGGAAGGTCGATCGATCGATCGACTGATGAATGTCGATCGATCGATCGACTGATGAATGTCGATCGATCGATTGCACCAGATAAGTTACGGACTGCTTCGTTTTGCAGTCCTCAAATCGTCCCAAAAATCCATTACAATGCATGAAACTTCATTCTAACGTTATAATATCATCAAATAACCATCCTACAACATTGTTAACGTTCTAAAACTAATTAATCATCACCCAAAGGCCTTATTTAGATCAAAATATCATCAAGAACCCTAGTTTTCTATTTCTTTCAAAATCAACAATAATCCTCTTCTTAAATCCATTTTTTGAATTATCAAGGGCTATAGTATGAATTCATAATTCATTCAGAATATGTCTACATGCAAATCCTAACATGGTTTATAGTTTTAATCCTCAAATTCATGGGTTTTATCAATCTCCCAAAATAATGCAATTTTCATAAATGTCTAAGCATGGAAGAAACATTCGTTGCAAATAACGTAATTAAACCACTTGCCTTGGATTTTTCTCTGAATTTGGTGTTGAATTGATGAAGGTTGCTCTCTCCTTTTTCTCCCAAGGTTGAAGGTTGAAGATGGAGGTTGTTTTTCTCTTTTGGGAACTTCTCCTAACCTCTCCTAAAACTCCCGTTGCCCTCAACTCAGTTAATTGCTGGTAATGGGTTAGTGGGTTATAAAATTCCCTATTTTAAACTCCCAAAATTCGTTGGTCATAAATCCTCAAATTCCAAAATTACCAAAATACCATTTTTAGTTGCCGGTATGGCCTACAAATGCCTCGGGACCCAAACTAAACCCCCGGCTAGTGTTTTCTGACTATTTCGACCCTTCCGGACACGTTGGTGCACTCAAAATGACCATATGGTTGATAAAAATAAAATTCACTTTTTAATTAAAATAATTATATTCCTGACGCGACTCTCACACGCGTCCCAACAAAATTTCCAAATTGCCGTATTTCTATATCACGACAAATTCAATATTTTCAATATTCATATAACGTTATAATCAAATACCAACTCACATCTCGTTAGTATTTTATCCGGATTAATTCTTAATTAATTCACATTTAATTTAATTAATCCCATAAATAAATATCCATAAAAGTACAGGGTATTACACGGTACTCTAATTCATTAAAGAATCAGATTCCGATTTAGTTGCTTCCGATCTCGATTTAGTTGCTTTCGATTTGATGTGTTTTTTATTTTTAGTTATTGGTTCTGGTTAGTCGTGGTGAAAAATTCTACGAGACGTGTTATTTTGTAAGAAAAAGTAGAAAATGAAAAGGGTATTGATATAGGACTTGTTACAATTTAAAAAATACATGGGGTGGTTGTTCACTAAATTTTTTAGTATGGAATTAAATCTTAAAAAGTTAAAATAAAGAATATTTTAGTTTTAAGGACATCAAGCCTTCACAAAGAGAAGATAAATATTGTTTTGTGATTTGATTTATTTTATGATATATTTTGGACCGTGATCAAATGTATTTTTAATTAAAAATAAATTGCTGGTCACCCGATCAATAATTTATGGACCGTGATTAAATAAAAATATTATAAAAAATAATTTTTTTTTCTACCTGTTTATAGAAATAAATAGCTCAAGCTTGCATGAATATGTAATAATACAATGCAAGTTAATTAACGCAAAATGCATGTTTGCGTGAATATGTAATAAAATACAATGCAAGCTTGCGTGAATATGTACAACACAAATAAAAATACAACGAATGCTTACTTGAATATGTTTCAAATGTTCCTTCTCCATTGAGGCCTGCAAATAAAACTTCAAAATGTTAAAAGTGGTAAGTAACAAAAAACTTAAATTCCAAAATAAAATTTGGAACGCCTACGTAGTTCGTAAGATGAACAAGGTTGGAGTCTAATCCATAATTTAAATATAGGGTGTCTCTTTTGATTTATGAAAATACATGTCAAATGTGTTGAATGTGTTGAATGTGTAGAAAATTGCGAGTACACTCTATATTAGGAGTTGTGGTATAGACCTCTTTTTTTGGATTTTTTAATTTACGAAAATATATGTCAATGCATATATGATAATAAGATGTGTAGAGTCCCGTGACTACGCGGTCATATTTTCTAGCCTAAATCTAATTATTTGCAAGTTTTTGTCATATTCTCAAATCGGGAGTCCGCAATACACCAAAATTGATGGATAGTCACGGCAGCCTGGTCACGGTCTTGGTAGCTGATCACGGCTCAAAGCCGTGACCAGAGTGAAAAAATGCGTGACCAGTTCCATGACCATTCGGTGTCGTGACACTAACTAGAGCGGGTCACGGCCAATAGCCGAGACCATAGTGGGTCGTCATGGCCATCATGGCGAAAAAATTGCGCCAAATTTCGCTCTAACCGTGGTTACGAATTATGGTCGTGACCATATCCATTAATAATGCCAAAATTCCCTCCAAAGGAGTCACATCATTTGGCCCATGACCATTTTGAATCAATCAGGCCTCTTGGTCACTGTTTGGGCCGTAACCAGTCCTATTATAATAGGATGGTCACAAATGATGATGTGGAAAAAAAGGAGGGTCACGACTGGTGGTCACGGTCGAAAGTCGTGACCGATCTCTTTATTTTTAAACCTCCAAACCCTTTTAGCCATTTTTATGCAGACTCTCTCTCTCTCAAACCTCCAAACCCTTCACCTCCAGATGTCTCTATCTCTCTTCAACTTCCTCCTTCTCTCCCACTACAAGAAAACAGTCATTTATGTCAGTAAAAAATTGACATAAATGACCATTTTTGTCAGTTTTAGAAATTTTCAAAACTGACATATAAAGCCCTAACATTAATGTTCGTAAAATTGACATAAATACGATCACATTTATCTCATTTTTTAAGAACACACATAAAAATTACGATATTCAATATGTTTTTAATCACATTTTCATGAAAAATTGATATAAATAAGATCATGTTTAATAATTTTATGAGAGTTTTTTCAAAACTCACATAAATGTTGATATAAAAATAAAAAAAAGTCATTACTCCATCAATAGACAACTATTATTTGAGGTTCAACCCTTGTAAATAGATAATAACCAAGGTCATAAATATCACTAACTTGATATACATCAAGATATTTACAATAAAAAAATATTGACGTGAGCTACATCATATCATCATATACATCAAGATATTTACAATAAAAAAATATTTAAATTAACCCTTGTTCTCGACGCTATCCAACCCAAAATGAATAACCCCTGCAATCAAATATAATCAACATAGTTTTCATTAAAACGCAATCATCTCAACAAATTCTCATTACGACATAAAAAATACAATTATTCGGAAGTACCTAATATATATAATTCATAATGAATTCAATGAACTCCATTGAACTTCATTTGGCTCAGTCAAAATGTACGTCACTTTATCGGGCAATCTTCTCATCTAAGAAATTGAAGATAGAATTGGATTTATTATTACGGTATATAATAGTTAATAACTATACAATATTTTATATAATACGATAAAAAGAGGAAATAGTGGTAACATACTTTTGTTTCAAAAGGTATGAAAGGATCCTTCGTGAAATACTTTATGAACTTCAACACAAAATATCCGCAATAAAGAGTACTATTTCCTTGCATTGGGTACTAGGTAACACAACATTATTAACGGACAAATAATAAAAGAGTAATGGACGTTAAACAAGGTTGTTAACATACATATATATATATATATATATTAAAGAAATAGACATGGCAAGTACAATTTAAGTCGAAAATATTTTTTATACAACAAACAATTGTAAAGACTTTAAAAAATTTGGGCAGAGTTTTCTCTCTTTATAAGACTATTCACCATGTTTAAAAAATATAAAATACTACAACAACTAAACTAATAGCTCATAACAACAATATTAATTACCTATAAAGGCAGAAAATGTATAATGACATAAAACGTATAACGTTCATTCTATCAAAGTCCATGGTTACAACTTCAATGCTCTATTCAACTCAATTCCTGGAAATAACACTAACATATCTGTTGATACCAAATTTAATCTTCTGACTTGGACCAATCATATGAAGACATGTGGATATCTACATGGAAACAACAAACACTTCTGAGGAACCCACGCGCTCCGAGGAACAAGACTACAATGAGGAAGACTAGTTCCCCGAGGAACACTGCTTACCCGAGGAACTCACACGCTCCGAGGAATACTGCTTACCCGAGGAACTCTTGAATACCAAGAAGCTTAGGCAGTCCGAGCAACTCAGGCGGTCCGAGCTGCATCTCGAACAAAGCATTAATAGCTGGATAACCAACAGTTCAACTGATTCATTAAATGCTTATCACTCAGACGCACACGCAAAGAGGGCATTAAATGTATTATCCTTTCATATGTATATCATTTAATGTATTACCCTTTCACATTACAGCCTCAGGGCTATAAATACATTGTACAATCCTCATTGTAAAGGGGGAAATCCAGAACGGAATTTCTTGAAATCGAGAATTCCCAAACACTCAGCAATAAAACAACAGTGGACGTAGGCCATTCTTATAAGGCTAAACCACTTTAAAATCTTTTGTCTTATTTATTTATCTGTGATTGAATTATTAGAGTGATCTAATTTTTTACATCAACAGATTGGCGTCGTCTGTGGGAAACGACTGGTAATATCGTTTTCTCACTAAAAACAATCCATTACCAATGGCTGATATTCCTGAATCCAGCAATCGAAATGCTGGAAACCCTCCAAATCCATCTGCTCCACCAATTGTTCCAGATCTGACTGGAATAATGGCAAATCTGGCTCAGGGCCAGACCGTCATGCAAGAAACGATGCGACAACTCATCCAAACCCTCCATGGCGGTGCATCAGCCCATTCCGGACCACGAAGCATTCAAATAAATACCCGTACGCCTTCTTCGCATACTAGGCGTACTAATTCATATCGCAATGAGGAATCTGAAGATTTTTCTTATCAACTTGGACGAACTTCGTCAGTACGGGCCACAGATACTGAACAACGTGTCACCCTCTCCCCAGAAAGGACCAGCGCATTAGAAAGGTTAAGTAGGGCTTCTCATTTCGACCGATTAGGCCCTAGGAGGAACAAAAGTCCTCTTAATGCAGCGTCAAGGAGCTTTCGACGTCCATCATATTTAAGGGAAGGATCTGCCCAGTCGCGACCAGCTGCTCGTCAAGATGGATCTTATGACCGACCAGCTGCTCGTCGAGATAAATCCCAGGAAGCCACTTCAACGCGATCAGTTGCTCGAACCAATAGGCCCGAGGAAGGAAATGATGCATGGAAAGGATCTATTCAGAGGCTGGAGGATAGATTAGGGGAAATGGCTAGGGCCAAGAACCCTCTACAACGAACCTTTGTTCGAGGAACACCTTTTGTCCAGGATATTATTGATTTTTCAACACCATCAAAGTTCAAAGCACCTGTTGTGACTCCCAAGTATGATGGGAAGACTGACCCTATCCTTCATATAGAACAATATCAAGTTGCTGCCGACATCTATGCTGTCCCAAACGAGATGAGATGCAGGGCATTCTTGGGAACTCTTATCGGATCTGCTTAGATATGGTATAATAATCTTCCTCGGGGTAAGATTTTAACTTTTCTTCAACTGGCCGAGTTATTCATTGGGAATTTCTTCTTTGGCGCAAAACTAGTTAAGCGAGTATCACATTTGTTAAGTGTTAGACAAAAAGCTGGTGAGAGTATCAGAGATTATATAACTCGTTTTAATAACGAGAAACTCGAAGTCATTGATTACGAGGAGAAGACAACAATTACCTCTTTGATGAGTGGACTGCTGCCAAACAAGTTGTACTACACTTTGGCCAAAGATCCACCTCGAACCATGTCGAACCTGATGGGAAAAGCGTCCAAGATTATGAATGCCGAGGAGGCTATGTCTGCGAAGAAGAATATGGACACCAAGGAAACCAAGGTGGAAGGTGACAAAGCTAAGAAGAAAGAACATAAGAACAATGGTGGTGATAAACAATCCAAAAATAGATCATCATGGGAGGTCTTGAGGAAATTTGATAATTACACACCTTTGAAGGCAAATATCAACCACGTCCTGGAAGAAATTAAGAACAGCGAGGAGTTAAACTGGCCAAAGAAAATGAAGGCAGACCCTGACACGAGGAGTAGGGAAAAGTATTGCGAGTTCCACAAGGATCATGGACATATGACCAAAAATTGCATAGCTCTTCAAAATGAGATTGAAACACTCATCCGACGACGAAAGCTAGCAAAGTATGTTGATCGGGGAGGCGAAAGAAGAAACAACGACCGAACTAGAGAGAGATCTAGATCTCCTCGTCGAGCAGAGGAGAACAAGAAGAGAACCCATGAAGTTGATCCAGAGGATGACCCCGATCTTCCCAAGAAACCGAGGCAACCAGAACGAGAGGTATTTTCAATACGCTTTGGGTCATTTGATTGTAATGTTATTACAGGAGTAGATGCAGGAGGAGGAGACCTTACTGCAGAAAGAAAAGCTTACCTCGATGAGGCTCAAGCTTGCTCATACATTCAGCGAATAAATCTAGCTGAGGAAGATCGCCCGAGAAAAGTGAACAAGGAGAAGTTGGTCATCGGTTTTTCAAAAAATGACCTTGCAGGTGTTTTATATCCTCACGATGATCCGCTGGTGATCAAGATGAGAATGAAGGAGGTAATGATTTCAAGAGTGCTGGTCGACAACGGTAGCTCGGCAGACATCATGTTCTACTCATGTTTTGATAGTTTAAACTTAAAGCTATCTCAACTGGAGCCTTATCACAGACCCCTCATCGGTTTTTCTGGCGAGAAAGTATTTCCACTTGGGATGATCAAGTTGGATATATTCATTGGTACGTGGCCTGCTTGTCGGACAGAAAGAATACGCTTCTTCGTGATGGATAAGAATGTCCAGTCATCATACAATATCATCATGGGAAGAGTAGGATTGAAGAAGTTCGAGGCTGTACCATCTACAGTGCATCAGTGCCTAAAATTTCCAACAAACTTCGGAGTAGGAGTTGTGAAAGGTGATCAGAAAGTAGCTCGGGAATGCTATTATTCATCCGCCGAGCAAGAAGAACTAGAATAATCGAAGAAAAAGACTACTACCTATCAAGTGGATGAAGGTGCAGAAATTGAAACATTGGATCCTCGAGATGAGTCGCAACTCGTGAAGGGTCAAGTGGTGGAAGCTACTGAAAACATCATTCTGGACGACGAGCACCCTGAGCGAACTACTCAAATAGGTTCATCATTGGAAGCCTCATTAAAATAAGAATTGATAACTTTCCTTAGAAGCAGAAGACAAACTTTTGCGTGGAGTCATATAGATATGCCTGGGATAGACCCAAACTTCTTATGTCACGAGCTCAATGTGAATAAGGAGATCAAGCCTGTGAAGCAGAGAAGAAGAGTATTCAGTCCCGAGAAGAATCAAGCTATACAGGAAGAAGTCGAGAAGCTCCAGAAAGCTTGTTTCATTGAAGATGTTAAATATCCAGATTGGTTAGCTAATGTGGTGATGGTAAAGAAGAAGAACAACAAGTGGATGATGTGTGTAGACTTCATCGACCTCAACAAAGCATATCCAAAGGATCACTTTTCATTGCCCCGAATTGATCAACTGGTGGATGCTACCTCAGGACACGAGTTGCTGAGCTTCATGGATGCTTATTCTGGTTACAATCAAATTAAAATGAAACCTGAAGACAGGGAGAGTACTTCTTTCATTACCCCTAGGTGAACTTATTGTTATAATGTTATGCCTTTTGGTTTGAAAAATGCAGGTGCGACATATCAGAGGCTGATGAACAAGGTCTTTGCTGAACAAATCAGTGATAATATGGAAGTCTATGTTGACGACATGCTGACAAAGAGCAAGAAAGATGTCGATCATCTATTTGACTTAAGTCAGACTTTTGATCAACTAGATAAATATCAAATGAAGCTGAACCCGACGAAGTGCATATTTGGAGTACGAGAAGGCATGTTCCTCGGGTACATTGTCAATCAACGAGGCATTGAAGCAAATCCTGAAAAGATCAAAGCTATATTAAGGCTGCGATCTCCAACGACGAAGAAGGAAGTACAGAGTCTCACAGGACGATTAGCGGCACTCAACAGATTTGTGTCGCGAGTAACTGATAGATGTCTCCCATTCTTCAAGACACTCAGAAAGACTTTTGAGTGGAATGATGAATATGAGAAGGCTTTTCAAGACTTGAAGAAATACTTGGGAGCACCTCCACTGTTGTCCAGGTCGGTGATGGGAGAAAAATTGTATTTGTACCTTGCAGTGTCCGAGAATGCAGTTAGCTCGGCGTTGATCAGAGTGGAGAATGGAGTGCAAAAACCAATTTACTACACAAGTAAGGCCTTCCGAGGAGCAGAGGTCAGATATCCAAGGCTGGAGAAATTGGCACTGGCGCTGATTGAGGCGAGTAGGAGAATGAGGCCATACTTCCAAGCTCATACTATAGTAGTATATACCGATATGCCATTGAGGCAAGCCTTTCATAAGCCAGAAAAATCAGGGAGATTGATGTACTGGGCAATAGAGCTCGGTGAATATGATATAATTTATGAACCCAGATCATCGCTAAAAGGGCAGGCTGTAGCAGACTTTATAGCGGAGTTCACCTATCCTGATACCCCCGAGGAGCAAAAGTTGCTCGCTGATCAACCTGTGGATGTTACAGGACCAACAAACACAAGCTCAGACCAATTCCGATTGGTAAAGGGCGTGTGGATGTTACAAGATGCGATGCAGAGATAGTTGTGAGGACTCCGGACGAGGAACAAGATTTGCTCGCTGATCAACCTGTGGATGTTACAGGATCAACAGACACAAGCTCAGACCAACTCCGGTTGGTAAAAGGGCGAGTGGATGTTACAGGATCATCAATTTCGAGCTCAGACCAACTCCGTTTGGTAAAAGGGCAAGAAAAGATGATCGACGAGGAGCGAGAAAAATTCGGGGAGGATGAAAGGAAGCAGCAAATATTTCACCGAGGAACTCTGACTGATTCGAAATTTGAAGACGAGTTACCTATATGGAGGCTATATGTAGATGGCTCATCTTGCACTGCAGGATGTGGCGCGGGGATAGTTTTGAGCACTCCAGACGAGGTCGACATAGAATACGCCTTGCGTTTCCAATTCAAAGCTTCCAACAATGAGGCTGAATATGAGGCCATGATTGTAGGGCTTAATTTAGCAAAAATTATGGAGGCGCAGCAGGTCGTGATCTTCAGTGACTCTCAATTGATCGTAAACCAAATGATGGGAATATATGCAGTTAGAGGAGAATTAATGATCAGATATCATGCAAAAGCAAAGGAGCTGGTGTCAGAATTTGCCGCTATTCAGCTGGTCAGAATACCGAGAATGGAGAATGCGAGAGCAGATGCCCCAGCTCGACTAGCATCAGCTACTCGCACTGAGCTACGACGAATAATCCCAATTGAAGTGTTGGTTGGTCGGAGTATAGATGAAGATTTGACGATAAACTTTATCACCCTTGATTTAGGACCATCTTGGATGGATCCCATCAGGGCATATATCGAGGATGGAGAATTGCCAATTAGCAAGGTCGCAGCCAAGAAATTGAAGTTTAAAGCTGCTCGGTATGTACTAACTAATGGTGTTTTATATAGACGAGGAATTATGGCAGGTTTACAGAGATGCGTACATCCCTCCGAGGTGAAAGAATTGATTGAGGAAATCCATGAAGGGTCTTGTGGAGCACATGTAGCAGGTCGGACGCTTTTGTAAAGGGTGATGACACAGGGATACTACTGGCCGACGATGAGGCCTGATTGTATAGCCTATGCCAAGAAGTGTGACAAGTGCCAGCGCTTCTCCTCCATCCGAAGAACTCCACAAGCATTGTTGACACCCATAACTTCCCCTTGGACATTTTCCATGTGGGTAATTGATTTGGTTGGCCCACTGCCAACGACCCGAGGAAGGTTCAAGTATCTCGTCGTCGCAGTGGATTATTTTACTAAGTGGGTAGAAGCTGAGCCACTCATTGACATGACGTACGAGAAGGTGTACCAATTTGTTTGGAAGAACATCATTTGTCGATATGGTCTCCCTCATGCCTTCATCACAGACCATGGAACACAATTTGATAATGAGGAGTTTATCGCCTATTGTCAGCAGTCAAACATTTTGAAGGTTCATTCAGCACCAGGTCATCCTCAAAGCAATGGACAAACTGAAGTGACAACAGAACGCTGCTGAAAGGTTTGAAGAAAAGATTGGATGATGCAAAAGCAAACTAGATCAACGAGCTACAATCAGTACTTTGGGCTTACCAAACCACTCCCCGAGTAGCAACTGGAGAATCACCATACATGCTGGCATTTGGAAGTGAAGCTGTAATACCTGCCGAGTTGGGCCTCCCAACACACAGGGTACTGAATTTCAATTCCCCTATCAGCGACTTAATGAGAAGACTGGATTTAAACATGCTCGAGGAAGTTAGAGAAGAAGCAGCCATTAGAAATGCTGCTTACCAGCAGCAAACAGCTCTGTTCTACAACAAAAGGGTGAAGAAGTGCGACCTGAAAGAAGGAGACTATGTGCTGAAGAAAGTAATTCAAAAACATAATAATCTGGAAGCAAACTGGCATGGACCATACCGAGTTACAGAAGTTGTTCGACCAGGAACTTATCGAATAGCAACTTTAGAAGGCGAGGAGTTTAAGAATGCATGGAACGCAGAGCACCTGCGCAAGTATTATCAATGATGTATATGTAACACAGTTCCATCAGTATGAATAAAACGAAGATATTCTGCCAAAGTCTCTCCTTTTTATTGAGAATTTTTCGGGGAATACTAGTGCTACACACTACTCGACAAAGCTCGACTAGTGCTACACACTACTCGGCAAAATTCGACAAAGCTCAGACTGCTCAGCAAAATATTCCTAAAAATGCCAACCTGGGTTGGTTAGGAAACAAAATATTCCTAAAAATGCCAACTTCGGTTGGTTAGGAAACAAGATATTCCTAAAAATGCCAACTTCGGTTGGTTAGGAAACGATATATTCCTAAAAATGCCAACCTGTTTGGCTAGGAAACGAAATATTCCTAAAAATGCCAACCTGTTTGGCTAGGAAACGAAATATTCCTAAAAATGCCAACTTATGTTGGTCGGGAGGTAAGATTATTCCAAAAAGTGCAAAAGTTGCTAACCATGGCTAGTCGGGGATAAAAACCCACCAACTATAGTTAGTCGACAAACATAAATTTAACAACCTTGGTTGGTCGGAAACATTTAAGAGAAAAATCTATCAAGTATGGCTGGTCGGGGATAAAAACCCACTAACTGTAGTTGGTCGACAAGCATAATTTAACAACCTTGGTTGGTTGGAAAAATTTTAAACAACATTTTTATACTCATTACTTTATTATTAAGTGATCGAGCGATATTATTGAAACTTGAAACTTTTCATTACTGAGTTGGTCGACAAACAACACAATATTGTTATCTTTTTAACAGATATAATCAAATATAAAATGTTTGATAACTACAAGACAATAGCAAACAAAAATGAAAGTCTTTCATTGAATTCAAAATAAATTACATTGATAATAAAATTACAGTTACATTGACATGTATACTAACTATTACATCAAAAATTCCTATTCTACTGGTCTCTTCCCCTCTGCTTTTGACACAGGTTCCTCGCCAGCAGGCGGATCATTGAAAGACAGAGGAGAATTGATGAAATTAAGATCTTTCAACATCCTTGTATTCATCACGGATGGACGATCTAAAAGATGCTCAGGACGAGATACCTCCATTTGAGAGTGAAGATTGTAGTCACCGAGATACTTTGAAATTAAGCTCCGAGGAATGGCCCGAGCAGGGATCTACTCCATCTCCAAATTGTATGGTGGCACAGGCAAGTCGAGCAACCCGGGATCATGGTAGTCCCACAGATAATGGCCTTGTTTGAGCTTCAACACACCTAAGGCATTCAGCCAGCCTTGCTTGTAGCCCTCGTTGTTGGCATTCTGGATACGGTCGTCCAAGCGGAATAGTGCTTCGTTGTATCCAGCCATCCAGAACTCCCTAGGCTGTTTGTGGAATTGATATGTTAGCCTTTCTAGCTTCTCGTGGAGGTTCTTGATGAAAAGCTCCTTATTCTCTAAGACTGACTTCTGCGCAGAGAGCTATTTTTCCAAGTCCCTAATCTTCTTTGACATATCAGACAAATCCTGGTTCTTCGCCATTAATTGGAAAGCTTGGTTCTCTAACGCAGACTGAGTTCTTTGTTCCTCGACAAGGACCCGAGCTGCTCTTCCTCATCCCCGAGGAGCTCTTACTCGACCGCGAGAAGATGTAGAGGTGTCAGAACTCTTCAAAGTCTCCAACTCGTCCCTCAACTTGGCATTCTCAACCTCTAAGAACGATTATCCCTCATCAGTCACTAGTATTAGGTCTGTTGAAGAAGAAGCTGTAGACTTCAACTGTGATAGCTCTTTCTGCAAGTTGTTTTTCTCTTGCTCCAGTAGCTTGGCAATCTATCTGCATTCCTCAACCTCACCCTTCAAAGTTCTCTCCCTCAGATCATACTCAGCAAAAAACTTCTCGTAGCGGTTGTCAGCCATGATCAGCTTGTATTTCTTCTCGTAACCCTCATGCAACAGGGCAGTTGATTCCTTGTATTGATTCTGAAGGTCTTCGAGGGTGCACTGGAGATCCTCAATCATTTCGTAGTAAGCCACATTATTGGCCACTGCTCGGTCAAGTAGACACTTCAAGTACTGATATGCTTCAACTGCCTATTCTGAAGCATCATGACCAAGGATGTCGATAACTTGTGCAGCACTCACGTCTGTGTGACCAGCCTTAAAGTACTCATTACATTGCTGCAACAACTTTGTATCATGGGCAGATAGCAGTTCCATCCTGGCCAGAAACTAGCAAAGAAAGAAAGAGAAATCATCAATAAGAAAAATAAGCAGAGTATGAATAGAAGATGAACAACAGTATGGATAAAAGTTCAAGTTTTATTAGATCATATTTCGGAGTTACATATTCTGGGTTACATTTGGTAAAAAGAAAGTAAATAAAGAGAAACCCGAACAACACTAAACCTTTTCCTTATCTCCCAAAACCTTCTCGGAAGGCTGGGATGAAGAGGAAGGTTGATCGGAGGGAAGAGATAGTTGCTCGGGTAGAGTGGGCAGTTGCTCGGAGGAAGAGATGATGTGCTGATCTTCCTCGACAACAGGCTGAATGGTTAGGGCATGATCTCCCATCACCATCGAAGACTCTTCATAGGTAGCTTCATCCTCTTCTAATTCTTCTGGAGTTGGAGGGGGACCAGGGATATGTCTCTGGAAGAGCTCGGATGACTCGTCGACCTTAATTTCCTGAAGGGCAGTAACCCATCCATCCCTAAAATACTTTAGACTGCCATAGTCCACTTGAGATACCATGGCAGCACACCCCTTGTTCCACCCCTTGTCCCAGCCAGAGCTGAAGGACTTCTTCACAGCAGCTTTCCTCTTGGTCTTCTCCAAGGCAAGCTTCTCGGACAACAAGTTCTCAGCGGCTTTTAATTTATTTTCTGCCTCCTCCTTCTGCCGACCTACTTCTTGAAGCTGGCCCAACCTTTCCTCAGCAACCCTGAGCTTATCTTCAAGCTCTCCAGCAGCTTTGAGCTTCTCTTCGAGCTTCTTATTTACCTTCTTCGAGGCATTTATTCTCTTCTCCAACTCCTTGGAGGCATCAACAATTCGAGCTTTTTCTTGCTCAGAGGAGGCAAGTTTCTTCTCCCAGACAGCTTTATCATCAGCATATTTCTAGAGAGCATCTTCTAGAGACTTGTTAGCTTCTTCCAGATCTCCCTCCACACTGGACGAGGAACAAGAAGCCTTAATCGCTTCATCCTTCTTCAAGATTATATTAAAGCAGCTCGTCAACTGTGAACAGAAAAAGAAAGTAAGTTAGAAACATAAATGACAAAGGAAATATGAAAAATTCGTAAAGAAACTTACAGAAGCAAGGTGAGGAGCAGCTAGTGAGGTAACCATATCCCGAGTAAGGTTTTCTTCAGTACCTTGAACCTCGGGAATGATCAAGGACTTTACCGAGCTCATGTCAGAGCTTGGGGAAACAAAAGTGGGAACTCCAGTCCCAGCAGCGGGGGGTTGAGTAGTGGTGTCAGCCAAATTGACCGAAGAGCTCTTCTTCATCCTCCTCGGGGGAACAGGTACAGCCAAGGAAGAACCCTTGGTCGGTGATATCACAATCACCTCTCCAGGAGCAGCAGACCTTCTCGGATCCACTGCGAGCTTCTCAGCAACCTTTTCGACAACTTTAGCAGAAGCAACTGGAGGAGCTGCATCATTCTTCTTCGTCCCCTCCTTTGGGACATCTATCCTACTCCTTTTTGCCTCCCCAGAACCGGAGGCAGTCTTCTCAAACAGGGTAGGAGGTCTTCTCTTCTTCATCCTTTCACTTAAAGGAATATGAGATTCAAGCGACGAACTGGTGGAAGCTGGTACTGGCTCTGACTCACTTATCACTGGACGAGCAGTGAAAGAAGTGGTGTAGCTCTTGTACTGGAGCAGATAAGAGGCTGATCTAATATGCTCGTCGGCAACACTTTGATGCAGACCCCAGATAAGTTTCAAATGCCTTATATTGACATCTGCTTCTTTTGGGCACTTTCTCTTGTTATCAACTGCAAATAAATAAACATTTGTGATCAGTGGCACATTTTATCAAACACAAAAGAAACATGAATTTAAAATAAATAAAATGAAATAAAAATAACCTATCCCATTGCCATAAGTAGGGCATCTGGGACCCTGGTAAACCTCATCTCCAGTTAAAGGAGGGTGTTGCCAATTTTTATGACAACCCCATGCTCAAAATAATCCCTATTGGCATCAGGGAGATTGACTACTAAGGCTCTATTTAAAAATCTAGTTTTTAAATAATAAATATTATCATTAACTGCCCATCTATAGCAGAACATGATTTCTGGGATTCCTATACGAGTTCCGTGCACTTGATTTAATCTATGCACCCCGTTAACTATTCTCCATGTGTTGGGGGCTATTCGTGCAGGAACAACAACGAAATACTGACAGAATTCTAGACACAAGGGATTGGGTAATAAAGAAAATCCACATTAAGCAAAAAAGAGACTGGGGAACCAATGTCCCTCAGCCAAATTGAAATAATCAGAAGGCTCAGAAAGTTTTTCCAAGACAACCCAAGAGGGGATGGAGAAATCAGAACGAAACTTCTCAAGAGACTCAACAAGGTAAACCATGGTGAATAAAGAAATAAAGATGAAGGAAGAAGATCTTACAGGAAAAGAATGGATCTGCTGACAACGAACGACGGAAAAGATAAACGCACAAGAGAGTCAGAAGAGACGATGTAAAACTCAAAGATGAAAATTTGAAAAGGTAAGAGACGATGGGAGTATCTGTGAAGTTTAAATACCTTGCCTTGGGAAATGGTGAAGTAATGATTACAAAAAAAAAGAGATGATTATATTACCGGCGGCTAAAAAGATGAAAAGTGGCACGGGGATCACAGCGGCTAAAAAGATGAAAAGTGATGCGGGAATCGAAGCACGCAGAAAAGTCCAAAAAAGCATGATTCCACGAATTTTGAAGGACAAATAAATACAAGGGGAATGCTCCTAAAAATCAGGAAGACTATTTAAAGCTACCATATTCCGAGAAAGAATGTTCCATACTCCTCAAATTTCGAACTATGAAACATTGGGGGCTTCTGTTGATACCAAATTTAATCTGCTGACTTGTACCAATCATATGAAGACACGTGGATATCTACATGGCAACAACAAACACTTTCGAGGAACCCACGCGCTCCGAGGAACAAGACTACAACGAGGAAGACTAGTTCCCCGAGGAACACTGCTTACCCTAGGAACTCACACGCTCCGAGGAATACTGCTTACCCGAGGAACTCTTGAATACCAAGAAGCTTAGGCGGTCCGAGCAACTCAGGCGGTCCGAGCTGCATCTCGAACAAAGCATTAATAGCTGGATAACCAACATTTCAACTGATTCATTAAATGCTTATCATTTAGACGCACACGCAAAGAGGGCATTAAATGTATTACCCTTTCATATGTATATCATTTAATGTATTACCCTTTCACATTACAGCCTCAGGGCTATAAATACATTGTACAATCCTCATTGTAAAGGGGGGAATCCAGAACGGAATTTCTTGTAATCGAGAATTCCCAAACACTCAGCAATAAAACAACAGTGGACGTAGGCCATTCTTATAAGGCTGAACCACTTTAAAATCTTTTATCTCATTTATTTATCTGTGATTGAATTATTAGAGTGATCTAATTTTTTACATCAATAAATAAAATTTCCAATAAGGAAGAAAATATAAAACAGTTATATTGCCGTTCTATATAACAACAACTATATAAATATATATATATATATATATATATATATATGTTATATACAACAACAACAACAACAACAACTGTATATATATAACTGTTATATATAGATGTATCCTCTTTCCTAATACACCAACCACCATAGCCATTTCAACCTTCCTTCTTGGCGGTACCTTGTCCAGTCAAGCGACCCAGACTACCAAGTTGTGTATGTTTCATATGTTTACTATATGTTATGTCTCATTAGTTTTCTCTTGGGTTTCAAAAAACCCAAAACCAAAATCCCAAAAGAGAGAGATGTGCGTACCTCGTTTCAAACCCCGCTTTGGATGTGATATTCGATTCTTCCGACCTTGGACTTCTACTCAACTCGACCTCAAAAACCGAACTAAAATAAAAATGAGAAACCCAATTAGTACATTAAAAAAAATTAAACACAAATGGAAACCCCCAAAAAACTAAACATCAAATTATATAATTATATTTACATAGTGAATTTATGTCGTATACACAGAATAAATTTAGTCCAATTATATCTACATAGTGAATTTATCTACATAGTGAGCATTATCACAAAAAACACTCAAGTTTCCTTAAATAATATTGGTATACACAAAATAAATTTATGTCATAATTCAAGAAACATAAAGGCATGTGGTCACCCTTGAAGAAATACACCTTCTCTATTCATGAACTTGAAGAAAAACATGTGGTCACCCTCGGTATACGATCCAATATCAATTAAAACACGATTGATTAGACATACATATGAAATATCATTTAATTGATTAGACATAATTGAAATTCTTGTATACATCTTTTGTTATTTTAAAAGGCGTCCATATTATCTAGAGTCAATTAGTACATTCAAAAAGCAAAAAATGAGAAACGCTATTAGTACATTAAAAAAAATTAAACACAAATGGAAACCCCCAAAAAACTAAACATCAAATTATATAATTATATTTACATAGTGACTTTATGTCGTATACACAGAATAAATTTAGTCCAATTATATCTGCAAAGTGAATTTATCTACATAGTGAGCATTATCACAAAAAACACTCAAGTGTCCTTCAATAATCTTGGTATACACAAAATAAATTTATGTCATAATTCAAGAAACATAATGGCAGATGGTCACCCTTGAAGAAATACACCTTCTCTATTCATGAACTTGAAGAAAAACATGTTGTCACCCTCAGTATACAATCCAATATAAATTAAAACATGATTGATAAGACATGCATATGCATGGTCATTTAATTAATTAGACATAATTGAAATTCTTTTATACATCTTTAGTTCTTTTAAAAGGCTTCCATATTATCTAGAGTCAATAAAGTATTCATTGATTGCTTCCTCCTATCTGAATCAGATCTTAAAAATAAGAAACCAACAAGATTATAGGCAATCTTCCCTTTAAATTCAAGACAAAATACCAATTATGGGACACGCTCCGCAACAGTTAAACAAACATAATTCTAATGAATGCAGATTTAGCTCTAATAAGAGTATCTATAGAATTCACGCCTTAAGTTTACTCAGAGTAGATGGATTACTAAACGGGGAACTTATTTACAAGAGTGTACTAGGAGAATAAATTATAGATTTATTACGCACTTATTTAGCAGGTAACTTAAGAGTTTTACCATGAGGAAAGCTTGTTTGGTATTCATTATCCATGATGTACGAAGGGGGAGAGTTAATTGAACCGAAAAAAGCACTTGCTTATTCATTTTTGCAACACACAAAAAACTCAAATAAATGCTCTCACAAAAGTTTATAACCCAAACAACAGAAGACCAAATTAGAACATCATTATCATTATGCTAAAAGTTCATGAAATTTCTCCAAATGAATTGTCCCGAGACATTATTACCTCTTTGTATCACAAAATGTCCAAAATTCAAAATTGAATACATTCACGTAGCACAAAAATGTATAAAGAGAATTGGACTAAGATTTATATTTATATGTGTAATAAATATTAATGATGCAACTCACGCTAGTTCAATTGTAGTCTCGTCGGTGACTAAATCATTTACTTTTCTATAGAAAAAAGAAATAATAAAACTAAAGCTAAATCTTTGACTATTACCTGCTCTGCTATTCTGTTCCGGTTCCTGCTGGGGAACAGGATGGCTTGGAAGTTAGAGGTGAGGCAGCGGCGGTGAGGAGGGGAGGCTAGATGGAGAGCAGCGGCGCATCAGCAGAGGATTGAGGATGGGAGGCTTGTGGTTGACGTTGGATGGAGAGCAGCTCGTGGTGGGTAGGTAGTAGAGATTAAAAATTGAAAGCCTCCGTCGTAAATGGAATGGGTAAGTAAGAATATTAGGTTATCTCTCAAGTTTTTCTAATTAAACTTATGTTCAATTTTTGTTTTAAATTTTATTTTATACCCAAAATATTATATAAGAATAAATGTATATATTTTTTTAAAATCTAGCCACCCAGGCCCTCACTGCCTCCATCCCTACCTATAGCCAACACCAACAGTAACCTTGCTACATCCCCATCACAGGCTCGTTGTCTGATGTCCCACGAACATGGATTCCCACCTATGCTATCTCACCTCGCCTCTATTTCTAAACATTTTTCTTTTTAGTTTATAGTCATTTGACCACCTATCATTTGACCACCTATCAGGTCTATGAGAGAGCTCATCGCGCATAAAATGGTCAGCCCATGATTGACCTCCATCATTATGTTGTTGATTAGATTATTCTCTATAATTATTTCACCATGACTTATCTTTGACACAAATTGGAGGAACTTTGAATTCTAGAACTTAGGGTCATCATTTTGAGCTAGTGTATATGATAGCATACCAGTATGCTCCATGGCAACTAAGCTTGGAATATTTTCACCTCTCATTTGATCTAGTGATGTAATATGTGATTGCTCATACTGAAATTCAGAAGCCTAGCCATTGGAACCATGTTTTTGTTCAAACGAATGAGCCCAAGCATTAGGGACACCCTCGGTATACAATCCAATATCAATTAAACTATGATAAATAACACCACTTCTAGTGAAATCAACATTATAAATACTTGTTTGATCAGGATAAAATAACACACAGTTCCTCTGAAACTCTAGTCTAGGCTTCCCGTTTTCATTAAAAAGCGACGATATGAGGATAACGAATAACAGATATGAGGAACGCATTCCTGTTTTTTGTTATAAATACTTCCTGTTTTCAAAACTGAAGATAACAGATATGAGGACACAACTAATTCCAACATAAAGAAATGTAATATTCTAAGAAAGTGAAATACCTTGTAATATGTGAATCACTATGTAAAAGCGGTAGACAAAATTGAGCACAAAATTGAGTGTTTTTTGTTCAATTAGGATGATACACCCAATATACATGACAAAGGGTTCACTATAAGAAAATTTGATTTTAACAACGATAAATGATAAAATTGTCGCTAAAAGTATAATCTTGTTATAAACATTTTACAAGGAAATATTTTCTTGCAAAACGTAGCTTTAGCAAGGAAATTTTAAAATCCTTGCTTAAAATACGACGATAAAATTTTCCTCCTTTTTTTAGTACCCGAAATATTTACCGCAACGATTTAAATAATTTCCTTGCAAATAATTTGAGATACATTTAACAAAAAAAATACAAAAGCCCAGACTTTTCTGTACTCTCTAAAACAAACCATCACCAAACTCAAATCTCCCGCTCCTTCTCTGCCAATTCCGACTCTTTCTCTGAAGACCAAATCTCCCACTATCACCGTCTCTATCCAGCGATGATCTATTCGGGCTGCCTGACAAAATTCATCGCCGATTCAATCCCTACCGGTTGAAGACACCTAGCTTTTCTTTTAGACGAACGAGTTCTTATTGGGATTGTCAATACTAGATCTGGTAATTTACTCTTTTGGTTTTACTTTATCATGTTATCTAAGAAAAGTTAAAGTTTTAATTAGTTGTTTTGTTTATGTGATTAGGTAAAAAATGTTAAGGGTTTTTATTAATTTACTCTTCTGGTGGTGTGTTTTTACTGCTAATTAACTAGTTTATAGTTTGTTTTAGATTTCATTTTCAATATGGATTTTCGCCTTTGTTTTTTAAGACAGATCCATTTCATTTTTGTAATAGATTTTTGTTTACTTGATTTGGATTTGAATTTTATTTTTTCACAAATAAAATTTTGATTTTTGAAGATTTAAATTTTTTTATTTTTTTTTGTTTCTCTGATCTGTGAGCTAGAGGTCATTGGTAATTATCATATGACTTAAAATAGTACCTTTAACTAGCTGATAATGAAGAAAACACACAACATTTATGCAGTTGTAAGGGTTACTGATTTTCCTTACTTGTCGTCTAATGCCCACTGATGCCTACTAGTGTGTGTGAAAGAGAAAAGGTCAGTTGCATACTAATATGATGATTGAACGATGAACTTCATTATATGAAAATTTTCCTATTATCCCATATGTATAAATAAGATTATAATTATCAAAATAATAAAGAATTGGGGAAGTAGGACATAGGAAAAACTGGAGAAGAGGAACTCACTTCGATCTTTTGACTTTTACGTCATTGATAAAGGGAGTTTTATATCCTGTACAATCATCACTTTATCAAGGGGTAGTTGAAGGTCCGCAACCAATCTAGATTGGCAAGATGTTCCGTTGTAGGCAGATACTTGAGTTTCTCGCAATCAAGTATGCATATGTTTCTAAGACATGAGAAATTCTGAAACCAGTCAGGCAAAGCCTCAATTCCAAATCCATCTAGTTTTAATTTTAATTTTCCTACTATTACAAATTAAATTAGGTTCATTACAATAATGTGATGATTGAGTTAAAATATTTTAATTTTTATTTACCACTGTCATAAATTAGAATTACTCTTTATATTTATTATAATTATTTTAGGAAGAATGAAAAATTAACCCAAAAGTTAGGGCTCATTTTCAATTCAATCTAATCCACTAATAGTTCATATGCTAAGTGTGTGAGGTGAATGAGGAGGTGCCTATTTCAATTATAAGTAAATATTATTCACCTCGAAAGCCCAATTTTCACCTAAAACATGCCTTTACTAGTCATTTCGTTAAGTTTAGGGTGCTTTAATTGCACACAGTATTCAAACAAATTAGATTAGTCCCACTAGAGGTGTTGGGGCGTCTTTAAGGGTCATTTGAGCACCGTTTCAAAAATTCACCCCCGAAAATCCTATTTTCACCTACAACATTCCTTTACTTGTCATTTCTTTAAGTTTAGGGCCATTAAATCACACGAAGAGTTTAAACACAGTAGATTAGTCCCACTAGAGGCGTTGGAGCCTCTTTAAGCATCATTCGTGTGACGTTTTGAAAATTCACCCCAAAAAGCCTAATTTGCACCTAAAACATGCCTTTACTAGTCATTTCGTTAAGTTTAGGGTGCTTTAATCGCACGAATTGTTCAAACAAATTAGATTAGTCCCACTAGAGGCGATGGAGCCTCTTTAAGGCTCACTCAGGCACCGTTTCAAAAATTCACCCCCGAAAACCCTTTTTCACCTAAAACATTCCTTTACTTGTCATTTCGTTAAGTTTAGGACCATTAAATTGCACAAAGACTTTAAACGCATTAGATTAGTCCACAAGAGGCGTTGCAGCCTCTTTAAGCATTATTCGGGTACCGTTTTGAAAAATGACCCCCTAAAGCCCCATTTTAACATAAAAGATACCTTTATTTGTCATTTCATTAAGTTTAGAGTGTTTTAATCCCACGGACAACTCACACACATTGGATTTGTCCTACTAGAGGCGTTGGAGCCTTTTTAAGGGTCATTCGGGCACCGTTTTAAAAATTCACCCCCGAAAGCCCAATTTTCACCTAAACCATGCCTTTACTAGTCATTTCGTTAAGTTTAGGGTGCTTTAATCGAACAGAGTGTTCAAACAGATTAGATTAGTCCCACTAGAGGTGTTGGAGCCTCTTTAAGGGTCATTCGGGCACCGTTTCAAAAATTCACCCCGAAAACCCTATTTTCACCTAAAACATTCCTTTACAGGTCATTTCGTTAATTTTAGGGCCATTAAATCGCACGAAGAGTTTAAACACATTAGATTAGTCCCACTAGAGGTGTTCGAGCCTCTTTAAGCATCAATCGGGTGCCGTTTTGAAAATTCACCCCCCCCCCCCCGAAAGCCCCATTGTAACATAAAAGATGCCTTTATTTGTCACTTCATTAAGTTTAGAGTGTTTCAATCGCTCGGCAACTCAAACACATTAGATTAGTCCTACTAGAGGCGTTGGGGTCCCTTTAAGGGTCATTCGGGCACCGTTTTAAAAATTCACCCCCGGGGTTCAAACAAATTAGATGAGTCCCACTAGGGGCGTTGGAGCCTCTTTTAGGGTAATTCGGGCACCCTTTCAAAAATTCACCCCCGAAAACCCTATTTTCACCTTAAACATTCTGTTACTTGTCATTTCGTTAAGTTTAGGGCCATTAAATCGCACGAAGAGTTCAAACACATTATATTAGTCCCTCTAGAGGCGTTGGAGCCTCTTTAAGCATCATTCGTGTGCCGTTTTGAAAATTCACCCCACGAAAGCCCCATTTTAACATAAAATATGCCTTTATTTGTCATTTCATTAAGTTTAGAGTGTTTTAATCGCACGGACAAGTCAAAAACAATTGATTAGTCCTACTAGAGGCATGGGAGCCTCTTTAACGATCATTCGGGTACAATTTTAAAAATCACCCCGAAAGCCCATTTTTTCACCTAAAACAAGCCTTTACTAGTCATTTCGTTAAGTTTAGTGTGCTTTAATCGCACATAGTGGTCAAACAAATTAGATTCGGGTTGTTTCACCTAAAAGACCTATCAATGTTCTTAATGCTGACAGTTGCCCCAGGTGTTCAAACACTTCAAACATCCTATTACTGTTCTTAATGCTGACAGTTTCCCTAGGTCTTGATGGAATGTTCCCAGTTTCGACAAATCAACTTGTGTAATTTTATCAATAGATGTCAGGGCTATTTCATCAATTTGTGCAATCGATTATGTTATTCAGCCTTGATGAAGAGATTAGGTTTAGCTGTCAGGGCTGATCTAACTTTGAGGTCAATTCCTGAGAGTTATGAACCCTGTATTCTTGTCGAAGCTGTTGGAGATGGTAGGAACAAATACAATAAGATTAGAAAACTTCAATGAAATACTATATATTTTATATTTCATTAACATTTATGTATGTAATTTATGCTTTCCTTAAATGCATTATGGAACTACTTAGTCGTATTTATGTATGAAATTTGTGCTATGCAGTCTGTATATTAGTAAAGACATTCACCAAAATAATAGATATGTTAAGATGAAATTCGGTCATCACATTCATCAAAATAAACTCAGACTCTGTGAATGTTTTTTTGGTTAATGGACATCCGTAAAAATGGAAACCAGTACATCAAACTAATTGAAATTAATGATTTCAGTTCTGTCATTTTCATATGATTCAACTCTTAGATTACCAACATTTTAAAAAAGAATTTAGATGGATACTATATCATTATATTACCAACATTTTAAAATAGAATTTAGATGCATCTGATCCGAATCTGAATTTCAGATTTCTTTTTTATTTCCCTAGCTTTGGTCCATGGTAAAATTTGGTTCCTTACAGTTAGTTGGATAAATATCTATATCTCCTCAGATTGGTTTTGCAATCAGCATATTGTATTTTCACTGATGGTTCTTTTATAACTAGGGAATAATAGGCCACCTATTAGGGCCATATATAATTTTTCACACTAACATCATCGGTGAAGGTTCTAGAATCTTGTGAAGACACATCCTATAAATGAATTCTTTGGTGTTTATTATAGCGAAGAATTGATTTTTGCACGCAAATTGGGTATTGAAGACATCCTGTGAAGACACATCTTGTGAAGACACATCCTGTAAATGAATTCCCAATGAAGGTTTTGATTTAGTAATTGGTTAATATGATATTTTAGTATTTATAAATTAGTTAGTACTTATCCGATCAGTGGTTACCAGTAATCATTTACCTATAAATAATGATGCATTCCAAGGCTACTACATCATCACCTTTGCCTTCGCCATCTACCTTCTTCAGCTCTTCCTTACCTTTCTCTCTCCCCACGACCAAGATATTGCCGATGCTCCAACTCTACCCACCCGTGATGACACAAACAAGGGCAGACCTTGATGCTTCAGTTAGAATGAACCATTCAATGTTGAATGTATGCGCATTTCTAAGATCCAATTCAATTTTTTTAGGGATTATATTCTTCCGGCAGTGTTTCTCTTCTGGTCTGGGAGCATTCTATTTTGTGACCCATGCATTAAATTTCTCAGCTTTTATTGGCAATTATCCTCTTTTTCATCAAAATTGACAAGTCTTTCAGGTTAAGAAAACAATTCGTTTGTGTAGTTGGATACTATAGCCATTAACAATGTGTAACAGGAGAAATCAGAGGTAAATTTTTTTGTCTCGAGTCATTGGCTTGTCATCTAACATGGACATTAAAAATTACCGTTAAAAGGATAAAAACTCACAATCCTAGTGGTGAGTTGTGGTTGAGGGTATAGTGGATGTTCACTCTTTAGTGAGCTCGAAAGTCTGGTAGGAAAATTATAGTGGAATTTGTCAAGTAGCTTTTACATCAGAAGCTTGAGATTCTGCTTTCTCACCACTGACAATCAATGAACGCAAGTCACTAGACCCACCAGATGAGAGATTACCAGTCAACCTCTTGTCTGCAGCTTCACGAAACCAGTGAGCCAATTTGGATGTTGGGGCTCAACGCGTCATCATGTTTAATATTATGATGCTCCATAAAACCCGAGGGACCACCTGTGTTTACAGTTAAAAGCACTGCCAAAAAGATTTTCGAGAATTGATGTTGGATTGTTGGCATGGGGTTTCGACAATTTCCATTCCATTTTCAGTCTTTTTCAATTGAAATTGATATTGTATATGCCGAATGACGCACACGTTGGAGCATCCAAACGAACCTCATTTAGTAGACAGCGAGCGAACATCAAGCTACCCTGAAAAAACTAGTTTATCGCGTCTAGTTCAACTACAACACTAACTCCACAAAGAAATACCCAAAAGTGATATAAACACTAATCACTAACACCTAATAATTCAATTCCAGTCTATATCATATACTCCCCACTTAATGGATGTTTTATTTAGTTTACATGACTAACACGGGCCAAAGTAACATGTTATAGATAAAATCATATGTACGTATATTATTCAGTGATTAAACATCTACTCACAATAAATGATCATGAAATTTGTATTTACAATGGGCAACAAATGATTTACACTATTAAGACAGTGGGATGTTTTGGATGTTGTGCTTTAACCTTGATCACGTGGATGTTAGAACAGTTCCTAGGAGTCTAATTATCTGTCATCTTGTTACTAAAATTTTATGCTTTGAACACAGTAACGAGTCCCTAATATGAGTTTTTTTTCGTTTGTTTGAGATTCCCTTATGTGACAGTTCAATTCCTATTTTTTTTCCATAAATAAGAAAATATTTTCTACCGACTCAAATTTTAATCTTTAGGAGGTTTGATTGTCTCCAAGACGTCGCGATGTTGAGCAATGGATGAGCCATCGACGCTTGCCAGAAGAACTAAGACGGTACCAATTTTTTTCTTCCCTTTCCTTTTCATATTCTCTTATTTGTTCATTGGAATCTCAACTCTCCACTACTTGGCATGTTCCTTCTAACTTGTCAGCTTCCTTTTTTCCTTTCTCTTGTAAGACAACATAAGACGATCATAAATACTTGGCCAAATTGAACTGATATGGTGTTGAATGTCTGTTCATTTCCATACATGAATTGATTTATTCCCACTCTCTTATAAAGTTCTTTTATAAGACATGAACTTGGAAATTGACTTGGTATAATTATTGCAACTGTAGGGTCCTGTCATCTCTTCTTTTCTCTCCCTCACTCGCAAATGCACCCCCCTGCAACAGGGGCCCTGCTGCCAAAGCCGAAGAAGAGCAACTTCTCTCTCGCCCCTGCCAGTGACGCAGCCCCCTTTCCCTTTTCATCCAAGTAGAGCAACGAACATTTTGAGCATGTTTTTTTTTCAATAGATTTCACTTGTTAATTAGTTTCTAGTTGTTAGTATGTTGAATTTTTTTGAGTATATGGTGAAATATTAAGTTATTGCTGGTAATATGCTGAAATTTTTAGTTAATTAGTTTAGTTGTTAGTATACTGAAATTTTAGTTGTTAATTTTTAATTGTTGGTAAAAAATAATTTGTTCCCAAAATTAGTTGTTAGTATGCTGAAATTTTAATTAGTAGTTGTTAAAAAATAATTTTTTGCTGAAATTTTAATTTGTACCCAAAATTAGTTGTTGTTGAAATTTGTATTAAACTTTAATTTTATTTGATTTTAAAGCATTATTCCCAAGTCATGCAGGCTTGATTGATTTTTGCTGAAATGGGTGGACAGGAGTAGTTGGATTTTTTATTTGTGTCACAACAGGTTGGATTTCATGAATAAATAAAGGAAATTCTGATGATTTTTTTT
Source organism: Sambucus nigra (assembly GCA_949130495.1). Lineage (NCBI taxonomy): Eukaryota > Viridiplantae > Streptophyta > Magnoliopsida > Dipsacales > Adoxaceae > Sambucus > Sambucus nigra. The sequence goes on along the minus strand of OX422208.1, from coordinate 189,970,439 downwards.
TTAAAATAAAGTGAAATCGGTGGAAGGGACGCATTGATGATTTACTTGTAGCTATAGTTGTTGGATTAGTGATTTGTATGTCACAATATGTTGGATTTCTTAAATAAACAAAGGAATTTTTGTCAATTTTGTTTTTTAAAGATTAAAAAAATATTCAAACCGATAGTGTAACATATTATTTTCTTTTTCTTTGTAGAAAGAGATGATTGAATTGCAAAAAAGCTCGGAAGATTCTGATGAAGTATCAATCTGTCAAAGAGTCATTGGAAAGAGGTCGGTATACGTGAAGGGTCTTGCTACCCGACCTTTGAAATCATTATGGAGGCAAAATTTTGATTTGAGAAACAAAAAGTTACAAGCAGAGATCGTAGATTTGAAAATCCTAGTCCAAGGTCTTGTGTGAGAGATGGTTACAATGAAGGCAACCTTACTGCTAAATAAAGACGTTGCTCCCGAGGAAGATGTTCTTGAAGGATCTTTTGTCCCTTCGAATCAAGTTGCGTGATGACAAGTGTTAATTTATCATTTTGTTTATGATGAGAAAACTAGTTCAATTGTTGGAATGTTGGGTGATCCCAAGGAGGTACTAAGCTCCTCTTTTTTCTCTTTATTTTTTATAACCTGGGATTTATTTAGCTGAATTGTGCTCTCAGAAAATTGGATGTTCATGTTCACCCAAATTACATCTATATGAATTTTTTTCAATCATCGCAGAATTTATATTTATTACTTATAGGCCAAGTGACATGAAGTGAATTTTTTCCCTTGTGTGCGTGCTTTATTTTGAGTATTTCAGGCAAGATCTGGGATCAAAGAAGTAAATTTCCTTCCCTTTAACCCAGTAGAGAAGAGGACTACAATCACCTACATCGACTCTAATGGCAATTGGCATAGAAGCAGCAAGGGTGCCCCTGAGCAAGTAAATCACTTCTAGCTATAATAAATTATGTCAGTAGGGAATTTGATCTCAAATATAATTAACATTTTTTGTTTTTACTATTTTACCCGATTATTGATCTTTGCAATCTCAAGGGGTACATAAGGAAGAGGGCCCATGAAATTATTGACAACTTTGCCAATCGCGATCTTCATTCCTTGGTTGTTGCACAACAGGTGAGTAATGTGACCTTATACTACTAGTTTGTAAGTAGCTAATGCTTTGTTTGGATCCCAGAAAACCATAAGAATGCACAAAGTAAATGAAACACTGTGGTACAATTTATGATTCCCTCTGTCCTAAATCTCAATTAAGAGGGGCTAAGGCCTTATCGATCCTTCTACAACATGTTTTTAACCAACAAAAAAAACACCTTGTAAAATATATTCCAAAACAATTCTCGAGTGTAGATCATTGTTGGAAGTACCTCTAGCGAGGACCACTTGTAGGAAAACTACATTTTCCAAACCAATCCTTGATCGTGGATTAATTTGGAAAATGCTTTAGAAGTTGATTTTTTTGGAAAATCTATGGGAGCTAAGGGGGAATATGTCATTTTCTAAAATAGTAGTCCTTGTTTAAAATTCACAAATTGAAGGAAATTTTAACTTCCAAAATTTATACACGTATCAGATCAACAACACTTGATGTTGAGCCTCTACACCTCGGTGATGTTGCAATTTCACAGTATTTTATATAATAATTTTAGAAATAGAACTCTTATATGGATATGCGAAGTGATATGCGAAGTGAAATGCAAAGTTTATTCCAAAGTATTGCCCCTCATCATCCTTCCACTACCTCGACGATTCAGTCCGACTAGGTAATATAATATAATTCATACATATAGTTATTTATATATAATGGAAAATTCTCTCGTTTAAAGTTAAATTTTCAATGGTGGTGGTGAAAGCTTGTTATGGCGATGATAATTTATTATTGTGGTGGTTAAAAATATCTGTTGGTTGGAGTATATCATTCTTCGAATCAATTTTAATGTTTAAAACAGGTTGGCTACCTATGGTTTTCATGAATAAAAAAGGATACTCTGATGATTTTTTAAAAAATAGTAGTAGATAGATATTTATATTGTTTTATCATGAGAATATACTATATTGATTCATTTTTCACATTGTATTGTTGAAGAGGGGTATTAATTCTGACATAATTGACACTATTTTTTTTGTGCAGGTGATAATTTTTGTAGAACATGCAAATGTTAATCAAAGATTTTCGAGGTCGTACGCTTCAGTGTTGCTGAATTACTTTGATAAAGACATTTCGTGTTTGGAGTATTAATACATTAATGTATTTTTGTTGTCAAGTCAAATATTTGAACTTAGTGTTATAATTCTTATTTTGATGAATATTTGGAGATGGTTGTAAGAACTCTATTTATGGTTGAATGACAATAATTCGTTGTGTTGGCTGAACATCATCTTATGTATTAAATTTTGTGATTATTCGTTGTTTGTGTTGTTTCAAATGTAATTCAATTTTATATTAAACTTTAGCGGTATATTTATTCTCCACAAAATATTGGTGCAAAAATTTTAAGATCCCTTCACCTCTTTTGGGATGGTTAAAATTGTCTAAAAAATATATTAAAGACGGCTATGTTGCCGTCTCAAAAAGATCTTCTAAAATAGTAACCTTTTGAGACAGATTAATTCTCGTGTCAAAAACAATCTTTTGTGACAACTTTTGTTCCGTCTCAAAAGGGTCATATAAAATGAGGACCTTTTGAGATGGATCTATTCCTGTCTAAAAAAACTCTTTTGAGACGGCTATGGGGTCACAAAAAGTATTTATAACCCCCTATCAAAAAGATCCCCCTAGCCGTCCCAAATAACGTCACAAAAAGTATTTGAGACGGATAAATGATCTTTTAGGACTATTAGACCACCGTCTCAAAAGCTACTTTTTTTGTAGTGGAATCAGGAGTCCCGTAACTATGATGTCTGATGCTACGTGTTATGTTAGTCCTGTGCGAGTTGCTCGTACCCCTTGCGGGGCTGCTTGGGTGATGTTTTAAGTTTTCTTCTTCAATGACATGTTTTCTAGCATAAGTCTAACTATATGGAAGTTTCGATCATATTCTCTAACTGGAAGTCCCATCATTACACGGTCAGTTGCTACGTGTTACGTTGGTCCCGTGCAAGGTGTTCATGCCCCTTGCGGGGACGTTTGATGGCTATTTTGTATTTTCGCCCTTCAGTGGCATATTTTCCAGCCTAAGTCTAACTATATGTAAGTTTTGGCCATATTCTTGAATCGGGAGTCCCATAACTATGCAATTAATTTCTACGTGTTATGTTGGTCCCGTACGAGGTTGTCGTGCCTTTAGCAAGGTTATTTTATGGCTATTTTTCATTTTCACCCTTCAAAGATATGTTTTCAAGCCTAAGTAAAACCATTTGCAAGTTTTGATCATATTCTTGAACCGAGAAACCTAAGACTTCGCAGTCAGTTACTACATGTTACGTTGGTCCGTGTGAGGTGTTTGTGTCTCTTGCGAGGCTATTTGGGGGCTGTTTTGCATATCCCCCTTCAACGTCATGTTTTCTTTCCTAAGTCTAACCATTAGCATGTTTTGGTCATATTCTTAAACTGGGAGTCCCGTGACTACCCGAGGAGTTGTTACGTGTTATGTTGGTCCCATGCGAGGCGTTCGTGCATTTTGCAAGGCCGTTTGAGGTTTGTTTTGTGTTTTCGCCCTTCAACGATATGTTTTCTTGCCTAAGTCTAACTATTTGCATGTTTGTTCATTTTCTCGAACCGTGAGTCCCATGACTATGCGGTAGGTTACTACATGTTATGTAAGTCTTGTGCAAGGTGCTCGTGACTATGCGGTCAGTTGCTACTTATTACGTTGGTCCCGTGCGAGTTGTTCATGCCTCTTGTGAGGCCGTTTGAGGGTTGTTTTGCATTTTCACCCTTCAACAATATGTTTTTTAGCCTAAGTCTAACCGAGAGTTTAGTGACTATGCGATCTGTTGCTACGTGTTCCGTTGGTACTGTGCGGGGTATTCAACCAGCTCACGAGACCGTTTGGGGTTTGTTTTGCATTTTTGCTCTTCAATGGCATGTTTTCAAGCCTAAGCCTAATGGTTTATAAGTTTTGGCCATATTATCGGACTATGCGGTCAGTTACAATAAGTTATGTTGGTCCCTGGCGAGGTGTTCTTGCCTTTTGTAGGCCATTTCGGAGCAATGGTGCATTTTCTCCCTCAAATAACATGTTTTGAAGCTTTTGTCTAAGTATTTGCAAGTTTTGGTCATATTCTCGAACTGGGAGTCCCTTGACTACGCGACAATTTCTTCCTGTCACATTGGTTCGTGTGAGATGTTTGTGCCTCTTACGGGGTCATTTGGGGGTTCTTCTCCTAAATCTAACTATTTTAAAGTTCTAGTCATATTATTGAACCGGGAGTTCTGTGACTATGCTACGTGATACCTTGGTTCCATGCGAGGTGAGCGTGCCTCTTGCGGGTCTGTTTTGCATTGTCGCCCTTCAACGACATGTTTTCTAGCTTCAGTCTTACTATCTGTAAGTTTTGGTCATATTCCCAAATCGGGAGTCCTATGAATACATGGTCAGTTGTTATGTCATACGTTGGTCCCGTGCGAGTGCTTCATGCCTCTTGCAGGGCCGTTTGAGGGTGCTTTGCATTTTCTCCCCTCAACAGCATCTTTTTCAGCCTAAGTCTGACTATTTGCAAGTTTTGGTCATATTCTCGAACCTGGAGTCACGTGACTATATGGTTAGTTGCCACAAACTATGTTGGTCGTGTTCTAGGTATCGGTGCCTCTTATGGGTCCATTTAGGGGTTATCTTGCATTTTCTCCCTACAACTTCATGTTTTCTTGCCTAAGTTTAACTATTTGCAAGATTTGGTCATATTATCGATCCAAGAGTCCCATGACTATCCGATCAATAGCTATGTGTTATGTTGGTCCCATGCGAGGAGTTTGTGCCTCTAGCAGGGCCGTTTGGCAGCTGTTTTGCATTTTCTCTCTTCAACGTCATCTTTTATAGCCTAAGTTTAACTATTTGCAAGTTTTGATCATATTCTTGAACCGAGAGTCCCTTGACTATACAGTCAATTGTTGCGTGTTACGTTGGTTCCCTATGAGGTGTTCGTGCATCTTGTGGGGTCATTTAGGGGCTATTTAACTTTTTTCCCTAAAGTCAACCATCGAGCTGAAGAAGATGAACTTTTTGATAAGAAACTTTGACCTCGCGTGTGACGGCACATGGCCAATCATAAATTTTTGATTTTTTCCCAATATTTTTATTTTATTTTTCTTATCAAAATGGTATAAGGCAAGACTATGTTTTGTTCAGCTTAGCGTAAGTTATGGAAAAATAAGGTTTTAACTTTGCAATATTTTTCCTAATTTATAATTTGACCCCTCCTCACTTTTTCAACTTATGAATTTGAACCCCAAACTTTGTCTATAAATACTTCAAAACATTTTAAGACAAAAAGACTCTTACACCAAAGTACAGATATGACATAAGTCGAAGATTTTTAAGTCCCAAATCATTTATAATTAAACCCTCGGAACTTTAAAGATACAGTTTTTTGTATAAACTGAACAACCCAATCCCAATTCCAATGGATACTTATCTACCCAAGAATTGTATATAGAGAATCAAGTACCAACTCCTCCCGATATCCTCTTTTGATCCATAAAGCCATATGATATACCAAGAACATAGGTTTTTCTACCCTTTCAATAGTAAACTTTGCATATTTGACATACTGCTATTGATATCACTATATGATATCACCTATTTACTCTTAGTATGTGCATGTTATAATACTGTCATACTATATATTTTATTAAGTATTATTGATATTCGAATTTGAATATGGATTAATTTAACCCCTCTCACCTAATACTGATGTCATGTTCCTTATTGAATCAGTTCACCCCTGCACTTTTGTGTTATTATTTATGTTAAGAGCTTCAGTATTAACTAGGGAGTAGACTAAAGTGTTGCCACACGAAACTTTCTTCTTGACCTAATGGTCTCACATGGTTGAGAGCCTTGATTATTGTTATATACATATGAATGACACCTTAATTATGTGCCTAGATGGTTACTTTTCCCCAATGGTTTTGGGTTGGTTTTACTGATGGCTTAATAATTTTTATACCCTTTAGTGAAATGGTAAGTATGGAATTATTAGTTCAAAGTTCCTTGACTTTCTTGTTATGTTCCTTAATGAACGGGTAAGTATGGGATTATTAGTTCAAAGATCCCTAAGTTTCTTTATGTAACCCTTAATAAACTGATAAGTATGGAATTATCAACTTTAATTGTTTAACATTGCTATACATTGAATTCTATACACTATATATATATATATACACTTGTTATAGAACTGGTAAAACCTGCTTAGCATATTTGTGCTAATTCCTTTTTCTCTAGATGAACAATGAGAAAGAGGATAATATCTCTTACCTTTTAGAGATAGATACCGATCACCTATTTGCATATATAACCGCGTGGGCAGAGATTAAGCCAGATGGGAGCAAGAAGTGGCACTTTTTGATTTTCTACTTTATAGAACGTGTTAAAAAATATAATTCACCCTTGCGATGGTACTACCCTATGCATACTATTTTAATAATGAATAAAGTTATGTTATTCCGCCTTAACTTTAATTCATTCCTTTATGTATACTCTCTTGTGCATTCATACCAAAAAGTAGGGTGAGACAAGTTGGTATCAGTGCATGCTTTAAATTTAACATATCACCGAGTTAACATTATATATGAGAAAAGAAATTTATAAAATATTAGTTATTTTATCGTTTCGTAACTTATTTTATTACTATTTTATGGTAATTCCATTTTGCAGTATAGATATTTTGGATACGATTCGATTCAATGTGGAGATTGAGTCGAATAACCGTTGGGAAACAAGAGTCCAAGAAGAAGGGTTAGCAAGGATACGGGAAATGATTCGTTCAATAGAAGAAGATTGGCTAGGTGCTAGCAGGGATGTCAAGCGGTTAGTATTAACTAATAGAGTTTTAGGTGAAATGCAAGTTAGGAGAAAAGTTGATGAGTATGTAAATGATCCAGTGATATTTCACGAAACTATCAATCTTGTACTCGCAGATGATCCACCGACCCCACCTATGTATCCAAATGCAATGTAATATGTAAAAAAACATGGTGAGTACTCTCCTGACACCGGTACTGACTCTACTGATGATTCCCCGGACCAAAGTGGTTACCTAGTTAGTTCGAAATCCAGCTCTGGTGATGAGGCTATTGTTCCTACTTAAAGTCTAAAGTTAAAGTTGTCTCCTGATGTATATATCATAGTAAAGTATTGTAAATAGTGTACCGTGCTAAGCCTTAGGATATTAACTATCTTCTATAGTTAAGCTTTAATGTAGATTTAGTCTTTGATATATAACATTAATGTGCCATACAACTCATCCTGTATTATATAATAGGCTTGTGACTGTTGATGTAAAAAATTAGATTACTCTAATTATTCAATCACAGATAAATAAATGAGACAAAAGATTTTAAAGTGGTTCAGCCTTATTTGAATGGCCTACATCCACTGTTATGTTATTGCTGAGTGTTTGGGAATTCTCGATTACAAGTGCTATCAAGAAATTCCGGTCCCTTTGAATGAGGGTGATACAAGGTATTTATAGCCCTTAGGCTGTACATGAAAGGGTGATACATTAAATGATATACATATGAAAGGGTAACTCATTTAATGCTCTTCAAGCGTGTGCGTCAAGATGATAAGCATTCAATGAATAGTTGAACTGTTGATTATCTGGCAATCAATGATGTGGTCGAGATGCAGCTCGAACCGCCTTAGGTGATCATCGTCCAAGAGTTCCTCGGAGCACTGGAGTTCCTCGGAGGACAAGAGTTCCTCGGAGGGCTGGTGTTCCTCGGAAGACTGGTGTTCCTCGGAGTACACCTGTTGCTCGGAATGAGTATGTTGGTCGGGGGAATGATCTTCCTCGTTGCTATTGTGCCACGTAGATTGACACGTGTCTTCTTATTATTTGTCCACATCAGCATACTAATTTTGGTATCAACAGAAGCCCCCAATGTTTCATATTTCGAACTTTGAGGAGTATGGAACATTCTTTCTCGGTATATGGCAATATTAAATGACCTTCCTGGGTTTTAGGAGCCTTTTCTTCGTATTTGAATTTCCTTCCAAATTCGCGGAATCCGCCTTTTTGCATTTTTATAAGAGCTTCGATCTTCGTGCACTTTTTGTCCTTTTAGCCGCCGGTAGCGTAATAGTTTCCTTTTTGTAATCATTTCTTTCGCCGTTTGCCAAGGCAAAGTATTTAAGCTTCAGAGGCAATCCCATCGTCTTCTACCTTTTCAATTTCTGCTTTCGAGCTTTCTAAAGCTTTTCTCTCTCCTGTGCGTTCATCCCTTTCTTCGTTTGTTTGTCAACAGATCTCCTTTTTCCTATAAGATTTTCTTCCTTCTTCTTCATTTCTTTTTATTCACCATGGTTTATATTATCGAATCTCTTGAGAAATTCCGTTCTGACTTTTCTATTCCTTCTTGGGTAACTTTGGAGAGTCTTTCTGAGCCTTCAAATTATTTTAATTTGGCTGAGGGACATTGGTTACCTAGCCTTTTTATTGCTGAATGTGGATTTTCTTTTCCACCAAACCCTTTGTGTTTAGAGTTCTGTCAGTATTTCGATGTTGTCCCTGCAAAAATAGCCCCCAACACATGGAGGATAGTTAATGGGGTGTATAGGTTAAATCAAACTCATGGAACTCGTATAGGAATTCCTGAGATTATGTATTGTTATAGATGGGCTGTTTTAGACAATGTTTTTTATTTAAAAACTAGGTTTTTGAATAGGGCCTTAGTAGTCAACCTCCCTGATGCAAACAGGGATTATTTTGAACACGGGGTAGTTATCAAAAATTGTCAACATACCCCTTTGGTTGGAGATGAAGTATATGAAGGTCCCAGATGCCCCCCATATGGCAATGGGATAGGTTATTTTCATCTTATTTTATTTTTGAAATTACGATTTCATTGTGTTTGACAAAATGTATGACTGATATTTCACAAAGTATTTGTTTGCAGTTGACAGTAAGAGAAAAACTCCAAAAGAATCAGAAGTAAATATTAAACATTTGAAACATATCTGGAATTTGCATCGAAGAGTTGCAGATGAGCACATCAGGTCTGCTTCATATTTGTTGTAGTACAGGAGCTACACATCATCCTTTACTGCTCGTCCTGTGGTCAGCATTAGTGAGCCATTGCCAGCTTCTGAGGAATCTTCACCAGAATCTCACATTCCTCTAAGTCAGAAGATGGGCAAAAGAAACAAGAATGATGTCCCAAAGGGGACAAAGAAAGTAGATGCTGCCCCTTCTGTTGCTCCTCAAAAGGCTGCCGAGAAGCCCCCAGTGGCTCCGAGCAAGAAAAATGCACCTGTGGAAGTGGCCACCATCTCTACCACCAAAAGTTCTTTGGTTGAAACTGCTGAAGTGCCACTGACGAGATTGAAGAAATCCTCCTCGGTTACTTTGACTGAAACCATTCCCCAGCTCCAAGCTAGTGGAGCTGGTGTCCCAACCATTATTCCCCCGAGTTCTGCAATGAGCTCGGTAAAGACTTGGACTATTCCTGAAGTCCAAGGAATTGAAGAAAATATGTCTAGGGATATGCTGACATCCCTAGCTACTCATCACATTGCTTCAGTAAGTTTCTCTTATCCTGAATTTTTCTTTATTCTAGTCAATATATGTATCTCGGCACTGACTTATCATTATTTTCTTTTTCAGCTGGTGAGTTGCTTTAACACCATAGTGAAGAAAGATGAAGCAATCAAGGCTTCCAGCTCCTCGTCTGGAGTAGAGGATGCTTTTCAGGGCTTGGCCCAATCTTTGAAGGATTCTCGTCAAAAATATGACGAGGATAGGGGTGAATGGGAGAAGAAGATGGCTGCATCTGAGGCAGAGAAGGTGCAGTTGGGAAACAAAATAAAAGACTTGGAGAGAGAGAATAAGAAATATGCCGAGAAGCTTACAAACTTTAGGGAGCTTGAAAACAAGTTGAAGTCGGCTGAGGAAGAGCTAACCCTTCTGCGAGAAGTAAATCGCCAGAAGGAGGAGGTGGAGGCCAAGTTGAAAGCCTCCGAGGATCTTCTATCCGAGAAGCTCTCCTCAGAGAAAATGAAAAGAAAGGTGGCTGTGAAAAAATCTTTCCGCACCGGTTGGGATAAAGGATGGGATAGGGGTAGCGGCAATGATGACCCAGGTCAAGTATGGGAGTTTGAAATACTTCCGAGATGGTTGGGTTGCTGCCCTGCAGGAACTGAAGGTTAGCGAGGACTCTGAACTATTCCAGCAACATCTTCCTGGCCCTCCTCCTGTGATTGAAGATGAGGAAGAAGACAAAGCTGCTTCTGAGGAGTCTTCAATGATAGTTAGTGATCAAGTCCTTGCTCCACAACCCAATCAGACAGCCACCGAGGAGATCTCGTCTTTGCCTGCTCCTCCTGAACAAGTCTCAACTTCTGCCAATCAACCCATTGTTCCCACCGAGCAACCAAGCTCCTCGTCCCAGCCTCCCGATAAAGTCTTGGGAGACAAGGAAAAGGTGTGAAGTTGTTCGGTATTCTCTTTCTGTTTTTCTTTTACTTGTACTCTGTATTTTGAACGTTGTACTCCTTTTGATGATGTAATAAAATTACCTTTTTTTGTTCCTCTGCGTTGTTGATGTTCTGTCTTCTTCTTTTATTAACTCTTGCCTTCTCTCCTTTACTAGTTTGTGGCTAGAATGGAATTATTATCTGCCAATGATACAAAGTTGATGCAGCAATGCCATGAATATTATAAGGTTGGTCACACAGAATTGAGTGTATCAGAAGTTGCTGACATCCTCGGTCATGATGCTTCAGAGCAGGCAGTAGAAGCTTATCAATACTTGAAGGGCTTACTTGATCGAGCTGTGGCCAATAACGTGGCTTACTATGACATGATCGAGGAGCTTCAATATACTTTAGAAGATCTTCAGACTCAGTACAAAGAATCAACTGCCCTTTTGCACGAGGGGTATGAAAAGAGGTATCAACAGCTTTCTGCCGAGACAGGCCACAAAAAGATCCTTGCTGGGTACGATGTCAGGGAGAGAACCCTAAAGGGTGAAGTTGAAGCTTGTAGGCAGATTGCCGAGCTGCTAGAGCAAGAAAATAACAATTTGCAGAAAGAGCTGGCACAGTATAAGTCTGCAGCATCTTCTTCAACAGCTGTAATCCCAGTTACTGATGAGGGATTTTCCTTTCTAGAGGTTGAGAATGCCAAATTAAGGCAAGAGTTGGATACCTTAAGAAGATCTGGTACTTCTGCTGCTACTCGGGGACGAGGAAGAGGTTCTCGTGGCCGAGGAAGAGCTGCTCAGAATGTCGTCGAGGAACCAGGTTCTCGACCTGCTCGGGGAGGATCAAGAGCTCTTAGTCGTAATGTTGAAGAAGCTCGTACTCGATCAACGTTGGAAACTCAAGCGTTCCAATTGAATGCAAAAAATCGGGCTTTGTCTGAAATGTCTAAGAAAATCCAAGCTCTGGAGGATCAACTTGCTTCGACAAAGTCTGCTCTGAATAATAAGGATGTTTTTGCTAGGAACCTTCATGAGCAGTTAGAGAGAATAACTTTCCAATTCCACAAACAACCTCGTGAGTTCTGGATGGCAGGCTACAATGAAGCCCTTTATCACTTGGATGCTCGCCTTGAAAATGCCAATAATGAAGGTTATAAATAGGGATGGTTGAACGCCCTGGGTGTATTAAAACTAGAGCAGGGCCATTATTTATGGGATTATCATGCTCCTGGGCTACTAGACTTGCCTGTGCCACCTTATAAATTGGACATGGAATGGATCCCAGCTCGTGCCATTCCTCGGAGCTTAATTTCAAAATACCTTGGTGACTACAATCTTCATTCTCAGATCGAGGTATCTCGTCCCGAGCATCTACTGGACACACCTTTTGTGATGAACGTTAGGATGCTGAAGGAATTGAATTTTATTAACTCTCTTCAGACTTTAAATGATCCGCCTGCTGGTGAGGAACCTATTTCAAAAGCAGAGGGAAAGAAACCAATAGAGTAGGGATCTCAATGTAATAGTTAGTACACATATGTAACTTGTAATTCGTTTTGAATTGTAATGAAAGGCTTTCATTTTCTGTTTGCAAATCTGTATTGATATTGTCTTGTGATTATCAGACATTTTATATTTGTGCTTGCATAACAATATTGTATGGTTCCTCGACCAACTTAGTAATAAAAAATTACAAGTATTAGTAATGTTGCTCGATCACTTAATAATAAAGTAATGAGTATAAAAATGTTAAAAATTCTTCCAACCAACCAAGGTTGTTAAATTGTGTTCGTTGACCAATTATAGTTAGTGAGAGTTTTTATCCCCGACCAGCTATACTTGATAAATTTTTGTCTTTTTCATAAAATGTGCCCGACCAACCAAGGTCGATGATTTTTCCTTGTCGACCAACTACAGTTAGTGGGTTTTTTCCCCCGACCAACTATACTTGGTTCAGTTTGGAATATTTGTTCTTCGAGGAACTTTTATGTAATAAACTTACTTCCCGACCAACATAAGTTGGCATTTGAGATAATATCTTACTTCTCGACCAACATAAGTTGGCATTTGAGAGCATATTTTATTTCCTAACCAAACGAGATTGGCCTTTCGTCGATCATCTTGTGTTCTTGCTCTTTTACCAACCGGAGTTGGTCTGAGTTCGAACTATCATTTCCACTAGCTCTTTTACCAACCTGAGTTGGTCACGCTAGTGTACGCCTAGCTCTTTTACCAACCTGAGTTGGTCACGCTAGTGTACGCCTCCTAACCAAAGGAGTATAGTTTGTTCTCGCCCTTTTACCAACCGGAGTTGGTCGTGGGCTTGAACTATCGTGTCCATTAGCTCTTTTACCAACCTGAGTTGGTCACGCTAGTGTACGTCTCCTAACCAAAGGAGTATAGTTTGTTCTCGCCCTTTTACCAACCGGAGTTGGTCGTGGGTTTGAACTATCGTGTCCACTAGCTCTTTTACCAACCTGAGTTGGTCACACTAGTGTACGCCTCCTAACCAAAGGAGTATAGTTTGTTCTCGCCCTTTTACCAACCGGAGTTGGTCGTGGGTTTGAACTATCATGTTCTTTTTATTGCCGAGCAGCATTGCGTACCGAGCAGCATAGTGTTAAACACACTAGTATTCCCCGAAAAACTTTCAATAAAAGGAGAGAAGATTGTGAAATATCATCGTTTTATTCATATTGATGGAACTGCTTTACATTTTACATCACTGATAATACTTGCGTAGGTGTTCAGCATTCCATGCATTCTTAAATTCCTCTCCTTCTAGAGTTGCTATTCGGTAAGTTCCTGGTCGGACAACTGCAGTAACTCGGTAAGGTCCATGCCAGTTTGCTTCCAACTTATTGTGCTTCTGAATGACCTTCTTTAGCACATAATCTCCTTCTTTTAAGTCGCATTTTTCACCCTCTTGTTGTAGAATAGGGTTGTTCGCTGTTGATAAGCAGCATTCCTAATGACTGCCTCTTCTCTAACTTCCTCGAGCATGTCCAAATCTAATCTCCTCATCAAGTCGCTGACTGGGGAATTGAAATTCAGCACTCTGTGTATTGGAAGACCCAACTCGGCAGGTATTACAGCCTCACTTCCAAATGCCAGCATATATGGTGATTCTCCAGTTGCTGCTCGGGGAGTTGTTCGGTAAGCCCACAATACTGAATGTAGCTCATTAATCCAATTAGCTTTAGCCTCACTTAGCCTCTTCTTCAAACCATTTAGTAATGTTATGTTCGTCACTTCAGTCTGCCCATTGCTTTGAGGATGGCCTGGTGCTGAATGAACTTTCAAAATGTTTGACTGATGACAATAGGTGGCAAACTCCTCGTTATCAAATTGTGTTCCATGGTCTGTGATGAAGGCATGAGGGTGACCATATCGGCAGATGATGTTCTTCCAAATGAATTGGTATACTTTCTCGTACGTCATATCAATAAGCGGCTCAGCTTCTACCCACTTAGTAAAATAATCCACTGCGACGACGAGGTACTTGAATCTTCCTCAGGTCATTGGCAGTGGTCCAACCAAATCAATTCCCCACATGGCAAATGGCCAAGGGGAAGTTATGGGTGTCAACAATGCTTGTGGAGTTCGTCGAATGGAGGAAAAACGTTGGCATTTATCACATCTTTTGGCATAGGCTATACAATCAGCCCTCATCGTTGGCTAGTAGTACCCCTGTGTCATCACTCTTTGTAAAAGTGTCCGACCTGCTACATGTGCTCCACAAGATCCTTCATGGATCTCTCCAATAAATTCCTTCACCTCGGAGGGATGCACACATCTTTGCAAACCTGCCATAATTCCTCGTCTATACAAAACACCATTAATTAGTACATACCGAGCAGCTTTAAACTTTAATTTCTTGGCAGCGATCTTATCCTCCGGTAATTCTCCTTCCTAGACATATGCCCTGATGGGATCCATCCAAGATGGTCCTAAATCAAGAGTAATAATATTCATCGTCAGGTCTTCATCTATGCTTCGACTTTCTAACACCTCAATTGGTATCGTTCTTCGTAACTCGGTACGAGTAGCTGATGCTAGTCGGGCCAGTGCGTCTGCTTGTGCATTCTCCATTCTTGGTATTCTGATCAACTGAATGGCATCAAATTCTGCCAACAACTCCATCGTCTTTGCATGATACTTGACCATTAATTATCCTTTAACTGCATACGTTCCCATCATCTAATTCACAATTAATTAAGAATCACTGAATACCATCACTTGTTGCGCTTCCATAATCTTTGTTAAATTAAGACCTGCTATCAAGGCTTCATACTCAGCCTTATTATTGGAAGCTTTGAATTGGAATCGTAAGGCATATTCCACGTCGATCTCGTCTGGGGTGTTCAAAACAATCCCTGCCCCACAACCTGTTGTGCAAGATGACCCATCTACATATAATCTCCATGTAGGTAACTCGTCTTCAAATTTATTATCTGACAGAGTTCCTCAGTGAAATATCTGTTGTTTCCTTTCATCCTCCCCTGGTATTTTTCGTTCTTCGTCGACCATCTCTTCTCGCCCTTTTACCAACCGGAGTTGGTCTGGGTTTGAATTTGATGATCTTTCTACATCCACAAGCCCTTTTACCAACCGGAGTTGATCTGGACTTATGTCTGTTGATCCTGTAACATCCACAGGTTGGTCAGCGGGCAACTTTTGCTCCTCGGGGGTATCAGGATATGTAAATTCTGCTATAAAGTCTGCTACTGCCTGCCCTTTTAATGATGATCTGGGTTCATACACAATATCATATTCACCGAGCTCTATTGCCCAATACATCAGTCTTCCTGATTTTTCTGGCTTATGAAGGGCTTATCTCAATGGCATGTCGGTATATATGACGATGGTATGGGCCTGGAAATAAGGCCTCATTCTTCTACTTGCTTCAATTAATGCCAATGCCAATTTTTCCAGCTTCGGGTACCTGATCTCTGCACCTCGGAAAGCCTTACTTGTGTAATAAATTGGCTTCTGGATTCCATTCTCCATTCTGATCAATGCCGAGCTGACTGCATTCTCTGATATTGCCAGGTACAAGTACAACAGATCTCCCATTACTGGCCTGGACAACAGTGGAGGTGCTCCCAGATATTTCTTCAAGTCTTGAAAGGCTTTTTCACATTCATCATTCCACTCGAAAGTTTTTCGAAGTGTTTTGAAGAATGGGAGGCATCTATCAGTTGCTCGGGATACAAATCTGTTGAGCGCTGCAACTCGTCCTGTAAGACTCTGCACCTCTTTCTTCGTCGTTGGAGATCGCAACCCTAAAAGAGCTTTGATCTTTGCTGGATTTGCCTCAATGCCTCGCTGGTTGACGATGTACCCGAGGAACATTCCTTCTCATACTCCAAAGGTGCACTTCGTCGGGTTGAGCTTCATCTGGTATTTATCCAGTTGATCAAAGGTCTGACCTAAGTCAACTAGATGATCCGCAGCTTTCTTGCTCTTTGTCAGCATATCGTCGACATAGACCTCCATATTGCAACTGATTTGTTCGGCAAAAACCTTGTTCATCAGCCGCTGGTATGTCGCTCCTGCATTTTTCAAACCAAAAGGCATAACATTATAACAATAAGTTCCTCTAGGGGTAATGAAAGAAGTGCTTTCTCTGTCTTCAGGTTTCATTTTGATCTGGTTGTAACCAGAGTAAGCATCCATGAAGCTGAGTAGCTCGTGTCCCGAGGTAGCATCCACTAGTTGATCAATTCTGGGCAATGGAAAATGATCCTTTGGGCATGCCTTGTTGAGATCAGTGAAATCAACACACATTCTCCATTTATTGTTTTTCTTCTTCACCATCACCACATTTGCCAACCAGTCTGGATACTTCACATCTTCAATGAATTTGTCTTTCTGGAGCTTCTCGACCTCCTCTTGTATAGCTTGATTCTTCTCGGGACTAAATACTCTTCTTCTTTGCTTTACAGGCTTGATCTCCTTATTCACATTGAGCTCGTGACATAAGAAGTTTGGATCTATTTCCGGCATATCTTCATGACTCCACGCAAAAGTTTTCTTCCTGTTTCTCAAGAAAGTTATCAACTCCTATTTTATTGAAGCATCTAACGACGAACCTATCTGGGTTACTCGTTCAGGATGCTCGTTGTCCAGAATAACATTTTCTGTAGATTCCACCACCTGTCCTTTTACAAGTTGGGATTCATCTCTAGGATCGAGTGTTTCGATTTCTGTACCTTCATCCACCTGGTAGGTAGTAGTCTTTTTCCTTGATTCTTCAAGCTCCTCTTGCTCGGCAGACGAATAATAGCATTCTCGAGCTACTTTCTGATCACCTTTCACAACTCCTACTCTAAAATTTGTAGGGAATTTTAAGCACTGATGCACTGTAGATGGGACTGCTTCGAACTTCTTCAAACCAACTCTTCCCATGATGATGTTGTAAGCTGACTGCACATTCTTATCCATCACAAAGAAGCGTATTTTTTCTGTTAGACAAGCAGGCCAAGTTCCAATGAATATATCCAACTTGATCGTCCCAAGTGGAAAGACTTTCTCGCCAGTAAAACCCAATAGAGGTCTGTGATAAGGTTCCAATTGAGATAATTTCAAATTTAAACTGTCAAAGCATGAATAGTACATGATGTCTGCCGAACTACCATTATCTACCAGCACTCTCGAAATCACTACTTCTTTCATCCTCATTTTGATCACCAAAGGGTCATCGTGAGGGTAAAGAACACCTGCAAGGTCATTTTTAGAAAAACCGATGACCAACTTCTCTTTGTTTACCTTCCTCGGGTGATCCTCTTCAGCCAAATTTATCCGTTGAATGTATGAGCAAGCCTGAGCCTCACCGAGGTAAGCTTTTCTTTCTGCAGTAAGGTCTCCTCCTCCAGCATCTCCTCCTGTAATGACATTACAATCAAATGACCCAAAGCGTATTGAAAATACCTCTCGTTCTGGCTGTCTTGGTTTCTTGGGAAGATCGGGGTCATCTTCTGTATCATCTTCATGATCCCTTTTCTTTTTCTCCTCTGCTCGATGAGGAGATCTAGACTTTTCTCTAGTTCGGTCATTATTCCTTCTTTCGCCTCCCCGATCAACATACTTAGCTAGCTTCCCTCTTCGGATGAGTGTTTCAATCTCGTTCTGAAGAGCTATGCAATTTTTGGTCATATGGTCGTGATCCTTATGGAACTCACAATATTTCTCCCTATTCCTCAGGTCAGGGTCTGACCTCAGTTTCTTTGGCCACTTTACTTCCTCGTTATTCTTGATTTCTTCCAGGACATGATTAATACCCATTTTCAAAGGAGTATAATTATCAAATTTCTTCAGGACTTCCCATGACGATTTATTATTCTTGGAATGCTTGTCACCGCCATTGCCCTTATGCTCTTTCTTCTTGGATTTGTCGTCTTCCACCTTGGTTTCTTTATCCATATTCTTCTTCGTAGCCATTGCCTCCTCGGCATTCATGATTTTGGCCGCTTTCGCCATCAACTCTGACATAGTTGTAGGTGGATCTTTGGCCAAAGTGTAATACAACTTGTTAGGCAATAGCCCACTCATCAAGGCGGTGATTGCTGTCTTTTCTTCATAATCTATGACTTCCAGTTTCTCGTTATTGAAACGAGTTATGTAATCTCTAGTACTCTCACCAGATTTTTGTCTAACACTTAACAAGTGTGCTACTCTTTTTACTGGCTTTGCCCCAAAACAGAAATTGCAGATGAACAACTCGGCCAACTGAAAGAAAGTTGAAATCTTACCCCGAGGAAGATTGTTGTACCATATCTGGGCAGATCCAGTAAGAGTTCCCGAGAATGCTCTGCATATCATCTCGTCGGGGACAGCATAGATGTCGGCAGCAGCTTGATATTGCTCTATGTGTAGAACAGGATATGTCTTTCCATCATATTTGGGGGTCACCACTGGTGCTTTGAACTTTGACGGGGTAGGAAAACCCACAATGGCCTGGACAAAAGGTGTCCCTTGAACAAAAGTTCGTTGTAAGGGATTCTTCGCCTTAGCCATTTCTCCCAATCTATCCTCCAAGCGCTGAATGGAACCCTTCCACACATCGTTTCCTTCCTCGGGCTTATTAGTTTGAGCAATTGATTGTTCTTATGTGGCCTCTTGAGATCTATCTTGACGAGCCACTGGTCGTGATTGTGCTAATCCTTCTCTTAGATCTGATGGTCGTCGAAAACTCCTCGACATGGTCTTAGGTGGACTCCTATTCCTCCTAGGGCCTAATCGACTGAAAGGAGACACCCTACTCAGTCTTTCCAAGGCACTGGGTCTTTCTGGAGAGAGAGTGATACGTTGATCAGTATTTGTAGCCCTTATTGACGAAGTTCGCCCAGGTTGATAAGAAAAATCATCAGATTCCTCATTACGATATGACTCAGTACGCCTGGATCGTGAAGGAAGTAAATAAGTTTGCCTCTGACCACTTCGCTATCCTGAACGTGCAGGTGCACCGCCATGAAGGGTCTGTATGAGTTGCCTCATTGTTTCCTGCATGGAGGTTTGTCCTTGAGCCAGATTCGTCATAATTCCAGCCAGATCTGGAGGTGCAGAGGGATTTGGAGGATTTCCAGCGTTTCCACCGTTTCGATTGCTGGATTCCGGGTTATCTGCCATTAATGATGAATGATTTTCGGTGAAAAATGATAATAACAATCGTTTCCCACAGACGGCGCCAATCTGTTGATGTAAAAAATTAGATTACTCTAATTATTCAATCACAGATAAATAAATGAGACAAAAGATTTTAAAGTGGTTCAGCCTTATTTGAATGGCCTACATCCACTGTTATGTTATTGCTGAGTGTTTGGGAATTCTCGATTACAAGTGCTATCAAGAAATTCCGGTCCCTTTGAATGAGGGTGATACAAGGTATTTATAGCCCTTAGGCTGTACATGAAAGGGTGATACATTAAATGATATACATATGAAAGGGTAACTCATTTAATGCTCTTCAAGCGTGTGCGTCAAGATGATAAGCATTTTCTTGTGGAAGTTACAGGGCCTTGACAGTAGACGCCTCATTTTCTTGTCTTGATTCCATATTCAGTTTCATCATTTGTAGGGCATGTCGCCCATTTCTTTTAGAGACACTTTACATTTCAGTTATTCAGACTTTGGTTTGTAATTAATTCAGGATACGTGCTATTGTTCTTATTTCAGTTCCGTATTTGGATTGTTGTGAGGAGTATTTCCTCCAGACTTATTATTATTTGATGATTACTATAGTTGGACTTTATTGTGAATGGTTATGTTATCCTTTACATTTCACTTATTGCATGTTAATCCGAGTTAATTTAAAATTTTGCAACTCACTTTTTAAATACTAGGTGGTTAGTAATTTTTAAAATGTTTTCGACATTGATGCTATTAACTGAACCAACTTGGCATTTTGTATTAATTTAATAAAGGAGTAGCTACCCGGTATTTAATTAGTCGGGGTGTCACAGTTACCATCAATTGCGATATAGAGAAGAATATGTTCCAAAAACTTCTTTTGAACTCGTTATCGAAAATTCGAATTTCCTGTAATGTCATTTGGATTAATCAGTGCACCCGCAACTTTAATGGATCTAATGAATCTTTAGGCCTTTGCTTGACCAATTTGCTATCATTTTCATCAACGATATTATTTTTTATTCTCAAATTCCCGTAGAAAATGCCTAACATCTAGAAGCAATCTTAGGTACTCTTAGAAACCACAAGTTATATGCTAAGAAGAGAAAATGTGATTCTCGAAAGAAGGAAATAAAATATTTAGGACATGATTTCTAAAAATGGAATCCATGTCGATCCAGCCAAAATCTCAGCCATTTTAGAATGGAAAAACCCTACTAATATTATCGAGATAAAAAGTTTTCTAAGATTAGTTGGATATTACCATAGTTTTGTAGAAGGATTTTCTCGCATTGCCCTCCCCCTTTTAATGCTAACTAGGAAGAGAGTTCCATTTGTATGGACTGATTAATGTAATGAATCATTCTAAATTATAAAGGAAAAATTAACCACTGCTCATATCCTCGTCGTTCCTTCTAGGGATGTAAGTTATGATGTATACCAATGCCTTATCGCAAGGGTCAGGATGTGTGTTAATGCAGAATGAGAAAGTTATAGAGTATGGATCATGAAAACTCAAAAGCCATGAACGTAATTATCCTATCCACGATCTTGAATTGGCACATGTAGTTTTTGCGTTGAAAAGTTGGCGTTGTTACCTTTATAGTGAAAATTTTCATGTCTTTTCTGATCACGAGAGTTTGAAATATATTTTTACTCAAAAAGACTTGAATTTAATAGAAAGATGCTAGATGAAATTTTTGGAAGATTATCAATTTAAATTAAATTACCATCCATGCAAATGCAATGTAATAGCCGATGCTTTGAGTCGAAATCTAGTAGGAAGACTTCACACTATAATTTCCTGTAATATTGCTTATACCATAGAGCAATATGACCTTCGATTGATATTCCCTTTTGAAATTTTTTCCAACATCATTGCATATCCCAAATTAAGAGAGAAAATCTTAGTTCAACAACCCAAGATTCTTTTGTACAAACCTTTCAAGATAAAAATCCTGACTTCTCATACGATAATGAAGCAGGTTTACGATTCAGAAAATAAATTGTATGTAGCAGAGGCTTGGGGAGGGTAGGCTTGGGGTTGAGGCTAGATGGAGAGAAGCTCATGGTGGGTAAGTAGTAGAGATTAAAAATTGAAAGCCAGTGTCGTAAACGGAATGGGTAAGTAAGAATATCAGGCTATCTCTCAAATTTTTCTAATTAAACTTATGTTCAATTTTTTTTTTAAATTTTTGTTTACACCCAAAATATTATATAAGTATAAATACCTATTTTGTTTTTAAAATCTCTATCCCCCACAGGCCCTCACTGCCTCCATCCCTGCCTATAGACAACACCAACAGCAACCCTGCCACATTCCCACCACAGGCCTGCTATCTGATGTCCCACCGACGTGGATTCCCACCTCTACTATCTCACCTCGCCTCTATTTCTAAACATTTTTCCTTTTAGCTTATAGTCATTCGCCTACCTATTAGGTCTATGAGTGAGCTCATCGTGCATAAACTGGTCAGCCCATGATTGACCTCCATCATTATGTTGTTGATATTCAGTTCCCCAATCTCTAGGTGCAAAGAATGCAACTTGCTTGACTAGATTATTCTCAATAGTTATTTCACCATGACTTATCTTTGACACAAATTCGAGGAACTTTGAATTCTAGAAGTTAGGGTCATCATTTTGAGCTAATGTATGTGCTAGCATACTAGTATGCTCCATGGTAACTAAGCTTGGAATATTTGCACCTCTTATTTGATCCAGTGATGTAATATGTTATTGCTCATTCTTAAATTCAGAAGCCTAACCATTGGCACCATGTTATTGTTCAAACAAATGAGCCCAAGCATTAGGGACACCCTCGATAAATAATCCAATATCAATTACATTATGATAAATAACACCTCTTCTAGTGAAATCAAATTCTTGTCTGATTAGGATAAAATAACCCACAGTTCCTCTGAAACTCTAGCCTAGGCTTCCTATTTTCATTAAAAAAGTGACGATATGAGGATAACAAATAACAAATCCTATTTTCAAAACTGAAGATAACATATATGAGGAGACAATGAATTCTAACACAAATCAATGCAATATTCTAAGAAAGTGAAATACCTTGTAATATGTGAATCACTGTGTAAAAGCATTAGACAAAATTGAGCACAAAATTGAGTATCTTTTGTTTAATTAGGATGATACACCCAATATATTCATGGCAAAGGGTTTCAAAAGAAAGTTTGTACAAAGTAAAATGCAAGCATAAGAAGCCAATGAGTCACTCATAACATAAGGATAATTTAGAGAGCATAGTAATAAGAATGGTTCAAGGTAAAGGCCAAAACCAAGACGATATGACCAAGTTGACTAGGTATTGGTACCCAACAATCCTAAACTATTACCCGTACCTATATATCAGTAAAAACTTTACTCTTCGTGATAGGAATAAGTATGAAATGTTAGAAAGAAATAAGTCTTTTAACCATGGTAATAGGACTTGAGCATGGTAACCTTGGTAATAGGACATGAAGAAATAAGTCAAATATAATTATACAAAATGGAGGGTGATAGAAAGAAGAAACAAATAATTAAAGAGTACATTGATAATGAGAGCATTGGCCTTAAAAAAGTATGAAGTGACAGGATTACTTTGGGAGTTCATCACCTTATCAACATCCATTAATGCAAGTTGAAATAGAAGTTTATACGTTTTTAAGTTTTTGAGGGATTTAATAAGTGGAAAAAGGCATTCTTTTAACCATACAAAAATAGCAGCATGTGTTGTGGCATCAAGCCCACTGAATTCTCTATATTCAAAAGCTGATGCAGATCTATATTTCAGAAATTGACTAGTCCTGGTTAAAATATAAAATGGATAACTGATGTTAATACAAATAATCCAATCAATTGAAACTGCATAAGCATACATATAGTAGCAAACAACACAACCAAATTAATACGATACAAATAAAATAAAAAATTAACCAGCGAACAAACTTCACCTGAGATAGGGAACCCATCGATTGCTAAGAATCACATGATCACCTGAATTGATATTATGAGATCTCCAATAACAAATGATTGCCTGAACAAGGAACAAAATGATCAGCGATGAAGTAGGAATTTGATCACTTACTTGAGTATCAAAGCTTATGTCACTCAAAAAGACCTCACACTGAATTTTGTCACAAATATTTGTGTTCTATTACGATATAGTAGTTATGATGCCTTGTGTGGATGGGGGATCAAAACTCTTCTTACACATTGATTTTAGTTAAATTATATCATAAGGGAATATTGATATATGTAGGTCTAACAAGTTTTGTGATATAAGGTCATTGGAGTGTGCAAAAACTGAAAGCATAACATGAGCACAATTTTGGCCTTGGAGTGAAGCAGAAGTTTTTTTGAAATAACATGAGGGTAGTAGCGGCCCTTACCCAAGGGAACTGAGGCGTTTGCCTTGACCCCAAAAATAGAAAAAAATTATTTATGTATGCCTATTTTTATTTTTAGTTCTAAACCTGAAATTTCAAGTAAAATACTATTACAAGTTCAAAATAATAAAGAGTTTAGTTTTTTTTTTAATTTCTACAACATCTCCCCCCCTCTCTCTCTCTCTCTCTCTCTCTCTCATATAGTCATACCTCGTCAGTTCAACTTCGTGGCCACTGGTGCAAAAAATGTCAAATTTGCACTATCAATAATTTAGCTAATCTAAAATTAGAAATTCCTCGATTGAAGTTGGCATCCAAAAAGTTCTTTAAGATTTATATAAAAATGAATAATACTTAAATGTATATGTGAGTACTAAATCATATTACCTAAAAGAAAAGTTGACTCCTTCGATTGTCTGTCGAAGATTTCTTCTTGATCTACCAAAGTATCCATTTTCTCATTGTCTATCCATTAATACATGTAGGAAGCAGAGCAAGCAACACAATTAATTAAAGTATTCATAAACATGTATGGAACCATTATCTTGACCACAACTAAAATGAAATTTATAACAAAGTTAAATAAGTCTTTGAACATGATTATTTAAAATCCCTACGCAACTTTTAATAAATGAGATGAAAAAACCGAAATCAGAGTTCAACTCCTTAAATATATAATGTTAACTCAAATCAAGTTTAAACATGCAGCCTATGATCACTAAAATTTTTATTAGCTTTGGGATCCCTTTTTAGGCCTTTGTTCTTATACTTGTTAACCTATATTAGTAGTCTAAACCTAAAATATAAAATGAAGAAATTTGAATTGCGAAGAAAATTACATTTTGTTATTGATCCTTTGTCGAGAATCTAGTTGCAAAGTAGTCCTCTAATCATCTGTTTCCATCACTAGTTCACCGGCTTAAGTAGGCCTCCAATTGTTACAAATTTTAGACAAAGAATGGCTATTAACAAAATTGGAAAAGAAATCTGAATGATTTATATACCCTAATTTAAGGTCGACAATGAGACAATGTGATCGAGAAGGAAATATGTAGATGGATTTATTGAACCATTGGTTTATCTTTGCTTTTTAATCGAGGCAAAGTTTCAAATGATTAAGATTGGTACAATTAATGCCTAATTTAAGCTCAGGAAGCGAAGCCTATGAGGGTTGTTTGTTAAGCAAAGAGTATGAACATATTGAACTCTATGCTTTGAGGAAAATTGGGAAACCAAATGAGCACTAGAAAACAAATGTAATAATGTATTATGGGACTAAGAAAACTAAACAATAAGAGTACAAGCCTCTTTTTCCATCACTAATTCCTTTGACATACGAAGTGTAAGCTTAAAATCTTGAAGATGTATAAGAGTAGGGTCATGCATAAATGTTAGAGAGAGTTAACTGCATACGTTAATTTCGGTTGAGTTAAGCTAAGGTAAACGTGCCCCAATTAAGGACCAAAACTTTGTAGCCTCAACCCGATAATGAGTGGAAACAAAATGCTGAAGCTACCTTGTACATGAAATTGATGAAGTTTGCATTGAATTGGATTAGAGCATCTTTGTTTGAGTGAGAATCTTGGCCGCATATAGAAGTACTAATTTAACATTGATATGGTTTTAGAATTCTAACCAAAAACTTTGGTCCAATATTTCTTCCAATCATATCAAACACATCAACAACATTTCATGCACAATGTATATTTCATAAATCAACGCAATACACACTATCCATATCACTAATCTAAAAGCCCTTAAAGGACCAAATACTTTAACCAAAAAATTGCCAACTTTTGAAAAGAAATCAGTCAACCAAAATAAGTCTCTTACTCATAATAAAGATCTAATAGAATTCTTTTACTTGGACCATCTATTCCACCTCCTCGATCAAGTGAAATATGGGGCCAAGCTGCGTTCCAAAAGAGAAAGAAGAAGATTCAGGAAAGTCTACGGGTAATAAAACAGTGGATAATATAAAGAAAAATAAAAAACTGTTGAGGAAAATGAGGGTTCACAAACAAGTAATGCATGTTTGATATAAACATTACCAAAAAGATAGATAAAAGAAAATAGAGAATATCACTATCATTTAAAGAAAAAGTTGCAAAATTGTTGTCCAAAATTCTCTTTTGTTTAATGCGCTAATAGTGTTTAAACTTTACAAGAATTAAATGAAATGCATTAGTTCTATAATTCTCAAACAAGTAGTATGATCACACACAACAAGAACTCTCAAACCCACTGGGAGCTGGATATCAGACACATTCATTCAGACTCTAATTGGATGATAACTGCATACCAGACATATTAAGATGGAAGGATGTGATTTTAAGTTATATATTCTTCAGTTGTTGTATTCTTTCGCAGACTATGGATTCGGTTTCAATTATTCTAACAGCATATATTTCTAGATTTGGGTCCTTATAATATGTTTTTAAAGAGGAATAGTTTCTTTCATGCTCTTCTTCTAGCAGAGCTTCATATCTGTACACTTCGACAGTTAGTTCTACCAAAAATCTATGAATTCAATCACATCGAACTTCTTTCGAAGCCTAAATTCCAGCCAATTATGGGCCCGTTTGACGAACTCGAATTCACACAGGTAACACTATCTTGCACTTGTTCCTTACTCTTTTAAATATATTTATGAAGCTAGTTGCTTTTTCATCTGGCCTTTGTCTTAATGTATCCAAGTCATCCATAAACACTTTTGGTTGAGTTTGGAAGGACTCTGCGTGAAACATGTCTTCCATTTGTTGTCAAGTTTGAACTGTATTGGGTGGCAGGCTTATGAACCAAGAAAATGATGCTTCAGTGAGGGAACTAGAAAATAAACATACTTGAGGCATTCATTTGTTCCTTCATCAACGCACTTAGTAAACCTTACTACAGGTTCCATTGTGATTGACTCCCATATCCGGAGAAAACATAGAAAGTTGGGCACTTGAAACCTTTAGGAAATTTAATCTTATACACCCACTCGGGGTATGATTTCCAATAGATTATATTTTCCACCCCACCCCCACCCCGATCCATTGGTTTGTAGATCTCGTGTGTGAGATCCACGTTTTCATTACTCCCAACTCCTCCAGGGAATTACATAATTTGTTAAACAATTCCTTGGCTTGGAATTAATGTTGATTGCACCAGTGGAGGTGGGACCTATGGAGGTGCATGTTGTTTTGTTGGAAAAGGCATTGGTTTGGATGCCTGGGTTATTTGGTTGTCTTCCTTTTGGTAGGAATCATTACCAAACCTTCTGTTGTTTTCCAAACCTCGGGTTCATATTAGAACATAGAATTTGTAATTACCCCATAATTAAAAGTCGTTAAAAACCTAAATTAGGCTCATTTAAGTATTATCCATACTGGGTTATTATATCCCACATGTTGGTAAGTGCCTGGTGTTCCTATAGCCTTGACTGGGTTTTTCACCGCTAAACCAATAGTATTTGTGTAGTTTTCCATCCTTAGGTTTATTCCAAAGTTGGTTTCAAAATTATTGGGTCTATTATACACAGGATGAAAAATAATAGGTTGTATGGTCGTATTTATACTAGTTTTCGGTGTGAAACGTTGACCATTAGATGTCGTAACAGAAAAGGGAGACAACCCATTAGTTACTATTGTAATCATTAAACTAATATTTTGCAAAATATTACCAAGACAGTTAAACATCGAGTTTAACTAATGCATTAATTGATCTTGGGTGTTTGAGGACACACATAAAGTAGGTGTTGTCACATTTGATATTATGTGCATAGTGCGAGATAACAAAAGTATAAAGTACAACTATAAAACATATTAAGTTTCTAGAGGAAAAGGAACTTTATTCAAACCTTAATGCAAACAACATCTTATTTATTACAAACCTTAAATATCATGTAGTGCATAATTAAAAGGGAAATAACATCACTATATTTACAAAAGACGATAAGTCGTAGTATATAAATTCCACACAGTAGTGTCTTCTTTGTTTATAACTGCCCACATGTACGTAACAGAAAGTAACCTCTCCTGTAACGGGGATAGAAAGTCTATGGGCTCGGGTGGTATTTCACCTTCCCTATCTCACTATCCATATAGAAGGGTAAAGAATAAGCAAATTTTTCCAAGTAGATAAATCTAAGTCTATAAAAATTATAAATATTTTTGGTCTTTGAAGAATTATTTTAATGTACTTGTAAATGATTGTAGACTGAACTGAAATTTAAAGGAACAATAATGTGAATGAATCAGTGGTAATAAAAGCATTATGGTGATATAAATAGATATAATAATATCAAATCATGGATAGTAAAGGTTTAGATTTTTCTTGAACAAGATAACCCATAATTATCCAGTAATAAGGGCTTAAAGTGCATATTAGCATAATATAATAATCATCAAATATGATATTTGAAGATAAAATAAAAGTAGTCATGGTAACATTATTGAGCCTTACTCCGAAGAGCGGCATCCATATGGTTAGCTAAACAAGGTACCTAATCATTGAGTCCTACAGGCCAAATAACAGTGTCGTGGGTAGAACGGTAGTTTATTCCCTTATTACAACGAATGTTATTAAGGGTATAATAAAATCAGACAAAAAATGAAATCATTGATTTAGGTTTTAAAAACTATATTTTTAAAAATTGGAATCAAATTTAAGAAAAGTTCAAATTGAGAACAAGAATTCTGGGACTATCACAAAGTGATGAATAATTGAATAATCAAAGGTAATTATGGGAAGTAATATCGAATTAGAATTCATTTACTTTGATATTTTGGGGGTTTGATTAAATTGAAACGTCGTGAGTATGCTTTGAACTTTGGGGGGGGGGTGTAATGAGGTCACATATGGTGAGATGGGGATTTAAAAATATTATGTGTAAGTAAGTTTATAGAGGGGGAAATGTGAAAATATATTTGTTTTAAATTTTTTGGGGCTTAAAGTAAAAATAATAAAGTTTATTTCCTTAATAAATTTTGATTTTTTAAGCTTGAATATGTTAAATAAGTGTGTTTATATTGAAATATACTTAGGGTGTCTTGGTTTTAATGTTTAGACTTAAAATGAAATTAACAGAATTTGGAGGGATTTATGTGCAAATATGAAATTCAAAAAGCTTAAATTCCTTTTAGGTTACTCTGAAAAGCACGTTCATGTTAACTAAACTGCCATATACCAATTTGACCAGAAAAATAAAATAAAAAATTTTGAAAAAAAATTAAAATTATTTAACTAACGCACTCTCACACGCTTAGTCAAAATCCACACGCGTTGGTGTTAACCTCACGCACCTTGTGTGGGGAACTGTTCATCTTCTTCATTCGATCAATTGACTTAGGTGAGTTTGACAAAATTTTGACCGCAAATAATTTCTTCTATAGAGTAGCTTTTCCTTTATTTCCTTAATGAAATTTGTTTGATTTTTCGAGAGGAATCCAGCCATATATGTTTTAAGCATTGAAGTAGTCTGTAGCGAGCTATTGATTTTCTGGTAAAATGTCAAAAATTTGACCAACATAATAATGAAATTGAGGTTAAATTCGAGTAACGGCATGATCACAATTGTGTTTTAGACTGGAAAACGATTTGAATTGATTTGGTTTCATGGAAAATGGTTTACTAAATCGCCTGAATTTGGTTTTTGAATATTTTTTCCTGCTGAAGTTTTAAAGCTTTGATTTGGGGCCTTCAACATGAGTATAACTGAAATTAAATGTTGGACTTAGGTTCCTAGAAATCAGCGCTAGAATTCTTCTACTTTGAAACTAGTTCAAAGTCAAAAGTATAATCCACCATTGAAGCTCAAGCTTTAATGGTGTTTTTTGATATACAAGCCTTTTCGGTACCTATTATACGTTAGAACTTGAATATTAATGCATAAATTGAAGCTATGATAGTGCAGAAATCAAACTAAACACTAAGAACTAAAAAAACTACTTAAAATCATAAAATACCAAAATGCTCTCAAGTTATGCTTTAAGTTTGAACTTGGAATGATTGAGTTTTTACTGAGGTAAGTTAGGGTTTATATAAGTCTAGTTGAGGAGAGTTTATTAGTTCAATTGGAGGTGGATTTCAGGTTGGTTTGAATTCCGTTTTGGTTGTAACCTTGTGGATGCCTAAGGTGGACATGCGATTCCTTATGTCTAAGTTGCTTATTAGGCTGGCTATGTAGCTCCACGTTAGAACGGGATTTTATGTAAGTTTTAAGGTTTAAGGTTTAGTTCCTTAAATGTTTATAATTCCTTATTTAGGCTTTTTACATAAATTTTTAAAAGTTTTAGGGGCTAATGTGTAATATTTCAAACTTGGAAAGCTAGGTCTTTATAAATATGGTAATTTTAAGTACGATGGATAATTTTATAAATAAGGTTTGGAATTAAGGGTTAAGTATGAGGTTTAAATGAAGTTTTGAAATTTCTAAGGGCATTATTGGTAATTCAAACTTGAGTGTCATCGGGGTAATTTGTATATTTCTTTAGGATTAAGTTCGCTATCTCATCCTTAGGTTTCTATGAAGTCTTACACTGATAAAGTATATATATATTGTTTAGTGAATACGTTTTCTATGTGATGTTTCTTTCGATATGTATATAAGAAGAACAGACGAAATATAATATATACTGAAAGTACGGGTTGTTACAGGTGTCACACTTGGATTTTCGGCCCCTTAAAGTCGTTGTTACATTTAAGTCTTGGTTTTGAGTATTTGGTCTCATTTCTTGACCAGTTTCAACAATTGTTGGTTCTGTAGTGGTGGTATGTTGGTTCGTTGAACCAATTTCACCAATATTTTATATTTCATCATCACTTCTTCTAGTCCTAACTATGATAAACAATTATATAAAATTATTATCCCACCGGGCGTGCCAAAAATATGTTTCGTTGTCTTAGTTGGTTTATGTATTTTGATTGTGTGTGGTCATGCCAGGCAAGATTATGATCTTAGTCTGTGATAATCAGGCGGTTGTGTATCGTTCTATACTTTAATTAAGAAGACTTTTCACTGAGTACTAAATAAGTTCGTAAACTAAATAAACTATGATCTAAATAAACAGATGGAAAATGAAGAAGTAAAGATGAAAAATGCATTCGAAGTGATTAAAATAATGAAGTAAAATGATTAAACACTAAGTTAAACTAGAATTAAATTAAGTAAAACAGTTTCCACTAAGAAATGTAAAGCAAGTTACAGTAATAAATGTAAAGGCAAAGGAAATCTTCATAAAACAGAAAGAGAATTACAGTAAATTTATCTTATAAATTACTTCGAAGAAGAAGAAATGCTATACTACGCTAGAAAAAGTGTAAAAGAAAATAAATAAAAGGAAAAGGAAAAAGAAAGGAAAGGAAAGGAAAGGAAAATGTTTGAGCAAATATAAGTAGTTTTGTGTCGAGGGAGTCCTCTTTTTCTCGTCCTTGAGTTGTTTTATTTATAAAATTCTTTGCCACGTAACTATCATTGTAACTGTTGGGTAGTTACCTATTTGTATGATTGAGTGCACTTACTCCCCATATATTAGTTATTTAAGTGGTTACCCCACGTCCATGGTCTTGACAAGTGTTAATTTTTTGCATAGCCATTTGTATTAAATTGTCTTAATGTATTTCTAGATTATAATAACCGGTTTATATTTTTACATGGCGATGTTCTATTAGTCGATAATAATATGGTGTAAACAACTATGCAAAGAAAATCTATAGAAAGTACATTATGTGGCGGGGAACACAATCAATTAATGGCAAAGCCATGAAATAAAAGAAAAGGTAAATCCAAGTCATGAGCAACCAACAAAATTAGAAAAACAATCCTCAAGTATAACTTTATTAATCTAACAAGTGAAAAAGAAAAACCATCCTTAACTATAAAAAGGAAGAAGAATCACCTATAAATAAAAATTAGATGAAAATATCAAAGAACTGGAGAAGACTTTGTCTCCTTAGAGGAAGGGTCTGATACTAATGGTCAAGAAGGTAGTGATGATGATTACCCTTTTTACTAAGACAACTTTGATGCCATCATTAGTGATGAGAGAAAACTTTGTGGATCTCCAATGAACGTCCAATTTGGATTACTCTAGTGCTGACAAATGGGCGATTATGGGTGGGTCGAAAATGGATACGGATAAATATAGACGGGTCAAGGGCGGGTTAGGCAGAATAACATGGACAGGTCGAGTTAGCCTTGGGTCGGATAAGATCAAACCAGGGTCGGGTTGACCCGTTTTTAAAAAAAATAAAAAAATACTATACCATATACGGATAAACATGGTATAAGACTTTTGAAAAAAATAATTCAAGTAAGAACTTGAATAAAAGATATTGAGTAGCCAACTCTTTTAGTTAATGGGCCCCAAACACATAGTTTTGGGCAGGTTATGGATGGTTTCATCCTCAAGAGATCATATTGTCGGGCGTAGATTAATCCAAGAAGATATGGGAGTTAATGTTATTTTCACACTACTAAGAGCCTTGGAATTTCTATTACAGTAGCAAGTAATAGAAATAGACCTCGAAGATGGTGGTCTCGACCATGAATCAGAGGTAAGTGTTGTAAGTTTTGTAATCACTTCTTGTGATTTTGCCTCTAATTTTGAAGAACCAACTTTAGGCATGACATATTATATTGAATCTTTGTATATAAAAGTATGTTTTAATGGCATTCAAATAAGATTAAAGTTTTTTCTGTTGATAATGGTGTTGCAACAAATGTGCCTCCATTAGAAAAGTAATCAATAAAAATAATGTCAAATTCATTTAAACCCACATAGCAATATCTTGTTTGATGATGATAAAAAAATACATTAAATATTTCATACAAATCGAAATAATAATTGCATCTAAGAAGTTCCCTCCCTACGTTGTCATAGAAGCAACCCCCAATTTTAAGGCTTTATTAGGTAGGTGTTGGATCAAATCTAGCATGTGTTCCATCTTCAATACACATATGGTTACTAACCATTGGAAAAGGGAAGCAAATTGTAAGAGGTGGTAGTTGATCCCAAGTCTTTTCTTGTATGTTGAAAATGCATTACAAACCAACTCTACTAAGAAAATTTTAAATCATTCAATGCCGCTTTTTTACCAGAAGAGGAAATGGTAGAAGATTGGGGGTAACTTGTTTTGTTCAATTGGACCAACCATTTGATAAAGTAATTTATTAATGTATATCAATTTATTACAACTGATGAAAGTGAATAAGACCTTTGATTTACCCTTATACAATTCTCAAATAAAAGAAATATGTTGAAACGTGGGTATGTGGTGTATGTGATTAAGAAGTCGGAGAAAACAACAGCTACATGAAACTATCTAAATAAAAATTATTACCAAAATTGAGATAATATTTTGTTTTGATTCAAATAATTCTAACGTCTAAGTGGCAAAACATAATTTATAAAATTATTCTTTTTAGTAACATATAAAAGGAATCAAAATATGGAGCAGTAAATCATACACGTGAAATGAGGATTTATAAAATAAGAACCCACATTGGGAAGAAATCCCGGTCCAAATCGACACCTTGCACTGGTATAGATAAAGTATTACAAGAATGGAAGAATGACTTGCAAACTTGAACATCTCCTCGACTCAATAATGCACTACCTCCACAACTGGAGGTCACTCGCTACGCCATTGGAGTTAACCTTGGTGATAATGTCACGTTTCATCCAATCAAAAAAACTTCTCTAAAGTTGAAAACGAAAAAACTTTGGGTTCTCCAATGGAACAAGTGAGAAACCACTAATGTATTTTTAACTGCCAGATGTGAGATTACGAAAGGTAGATGTAAGTGTTTAAAAGTGGTTATCTAATCGAAAAATAAACTCACAGGTATTTTTGAGATATCAAAAATTTAAAGAATCTCAAGAACAAAGTTTGGAAAATATATGTTCAAACTTCAAACAAGTTCAAAGCTCTAGTTAAAACAAGGATATCTCACAAATACAAAGAATATTTTTTCTCTTGGAAGATATGAAGGTGAAAACCTTGAGTCAAAATTTGTTCAAATAAAATCTTGAAATACCTTCCAAACCTCAACATGTTTGGAGAGATGAGAGTCACATAAATAGCCAAAAATAAAACTCTCTTCCTACTTTTTGTCATGAAATTGACCAAGGAAAGAAACTTCAATCAGGAAATAATTTAGCCAAATGAGAAAATGAAATGTTACGTAACAAAATAATTATAGTGGTATATACTCTAAAGAAATATAGTCCAATTCATCAAACATAGAAATATGAAAACAACTTAACTACATAGATATACTAGCTAAAATGATATAAGGCATCAATGGTAACAAAATAAATATGCCCCAAAGCCAAATGTTCAAATCTAATTCCCTAACAAAACACTCCCCAACGTGGTATAACATAAACTCTCATTCCCTAAGAAGTACAATGCAAAAATTACAATCCAAGGGCACAAATTTTCTCTCATTTTATCCTATAGTTATTCTCATTTTGTTTAAAATTTATTCACACCCTTAATCAAATCGTCTCTCCCACTAGGAAACTTCTCCTAAATTAATAGAGATGAAAAGACTAGTTAGCGAATGAACAAAGACATAAGAAAAACTATAGAAAACTAGTAGAAAAAACGAGCTAGAGTATAAAGCATGTTATGTCTTACAATAAGAACAAGGATATGATAATAATACGGGATATGAATAACTTGGTATAGTATACAAATGCACAAATGATCAAATAATGATATAACAAGTCAAATATATATATAAAACATCATCAAACTTTTAGCATAAATACTCAAAATATACCTAACGCCAATATAATCACGAAATAAGAGCTTAGGATTATAATAATACCTAGTTGATGAATAACTATTTGAGATTGCATGATCCAAATCCTAACTCACAAAACATTTTAGGAAGATGTGATTTTGAGACACAATTTCGCGACATGAGACACGTGTTCGCGTGTCATTGATGGACACTTCAAGTCAATGTGTTCCACAAAAAGTATACATGTGTCGACCAATAATAGGAGGACAAGTGTCCCATATCGTGAAATCGTGTCCCAAAATCAAATTTCCCTTATAACTATGATATATCAACGAATACAAAAACAAACACAATTTTATAATACTAACTTTTGAGGAAGAATAATCAATTATATTTATGATTGTCTCACTGGAGAAGTTCTAATTGCTCGTCTGTCTGCAGTTCCTGATTCAGATACCGAAAACATCAATCCAACGACATCCAAATTGAAATTTCAAACGCATTAAGTATGAGAGTAGATCCATTTTAATGTCATGCAATTCATATTTGTATATATAAATTAATATACCAACATGCTAATGAAATATAGGAAGCATCTACGGCAATTAAATCTCAGAGAAACCAGGTAATTTCCTATATTTGTAGCAATGTACAAGCGTTTAATTGTGGAAAAGAGTTTTCTATATTCATTTTTCACATTTTGTGTTATAATTTAGCAAAGTATACCCTCTAAATGAGAATAATAATGAAAATTCATGGAAAATTGTTTTCCAACTTAAGCTAATCTCGAAATCATAAAATACATGTTTTCTAGAATTGCTCAAGTTGAAAAGCAATTTTCCATTCCTCCTT
The DNA here is from genome assembly GCA_949130495.1 of Sambucus nigra. Taxonomy (NCBI): domain Eukaryota; kingdom Viridiplantae; phylum Streptophyta; class Magnoliopsida; order Dipsacales; family Adoxaceae; genus Sambucus; species Sambucus nigra. The sequence continues at coordinate 189,935,248 of OX422208.1, read as the reverse complement.
CCCATCTTGATGGCCCATTATCAAAGATATAGAGCAAAAAGTGGCAATGAAAAATGGAAAATAATTTTTCACAACTAAATGGCCCCACCGTGCTGGAATTTTTTTGGCAAAAATGCTCTAATAAACTGTTATAACAGCATTAATTTTTTTTTTTAAAAGAAGGATAATTTTGACTTCATATCTTGGGTAACTGACATAATTTTAGGTACCTTTCCATTGCCAAATTTTATCTCGAGTACCAAAACTTAAGCCATTTTATATTAGTGATGAACGAGATACCTAAGTCCAAAAGAATTTCAATATCTAATTAAGCCAATTATAAAAGTACCTAAACTAAAAACCTATAAGAATTGGTTACAAATGAATAGTCGCCATTTGAAAGTCAAACTTTTTAAGATAGTTTTTAATAGGGGTATTCAGAAAACCGAATGGACCGACGGACCGAACCGGACCGTCATAATTTTTTCGATTTTTTTTTAATCGGTACGGTCCAGTTTTTTTTTTTACAGACCGGTCTAATTGGTCCGATCCTCGGTCTCCCTTAATAAATACCCGGTCTAGACCGGCCCGGACCGGTTACTCTAATATATATGCATTTAATTATATTTATACATATATAATATATTAACAGTAACACATTACATGCACACACAAGTTAAGTTAGAGTTAGAATTAAGTTAGTAGGGGTACGATGGTCCAAAAAAAAGAAAGGAAGGAAATAAATAAAAACCCTAATCAAATCTTCTAACAAACACACACGCACACTTTATTTTTTTTACTTCTCTTCTCTCTTCTCTCTTTGTTCTCCAGCCGTCGGCGGTTTGATCTCCTCTCCCCTGCGGCTTCCCATTACATCGGCGGCTTCCCTTGCGCCGACAGATCTCCAACACCGCTGCGCCTTACACCGCTGCGCCGCTGCCACAGATCTGCGTTGTTTCCCCTTCGCCGACGCCACTGAGCCGACAGATCTCCTCTAATCTCCGTCGCTGCTACTGGTGGTAAGAAATGGAACTGATCATTTATTTTGTTCATTATTTGTTTTGTTCATTACTTTTGTTCTTTCAAAAATAGAACTGATCACATGAGTTATTTTTTGTTTTCAAAATTTTATTTCAAAATCTTTTACTTTTGTTTATTATTTTTTGCAAAAAATAAATTAATATAAATGAAAAAAAAGCATGATAACTTAATACAAATTAATATTAAGCAAAATATAAATTAATATAAATTAAAAATTAAGCAAAATAGCATGATAACTTGTTTAAATTTATGTGGCATATTTTGTAGATAATGTCCGCCCAAATTGATGAAAATGAAGGTGGGATTCCCTCTACCCAAGCTGTAATGCAAGGTACAAATGCCCCTCCTAAACCCCCTATAAATCCAGAAGTTAAATGTTCGAAACGAAAATCGAATGCTTGGGAGCATTTTACCGAAATTCAAGGTTGTGATCCAAACAAACGTGAGGCAAAATGTAATTATTGTCCCTCAACATATGCTTGTGATCCAAATAAAAATGGAACTAAAAACATGTTGGCCCACATCAACAAGTGTAAGAAATTTCCGGGAAGGTGTGATGAGAAACAAAAAAATTTGTCATTTAAAAAAGAAGATGGGGAGTGTCCTAGTCTTGTAGCAATTGGTTTTAGTTTAGAAGCTTGTCGTGATGCTCTTGTTAAGATGTTAATCATTGATGAATTGCCTTTTCGGTTTGTTGAGGGCGAAGGATTTCAACAATATATGAGAATTGTTCAATTGAAATTTACAAAAATTCCAAGTCGTATTACGGTTGCAAGAGATTGCTTAACAATATATTTGAATGAGAAAATAAAGTTACAAAGTGATTTGGAGGGCAAAAGAATATGCATCACAACGGACACATGGACTTCTATTCAAAATATCAGTTACATGTGCCTCACGGCTCATTATATTGATGATGAATGGAAGTTACAAAAAAAGATTTTAAACTTTTGTCAAGTCCGAAGTCATAAGGGGGAGATGCTAGGGAAGGTTATTGAATCATTGTTAGTGGAATGGGGGATTGATACCATTTACACCGTAACCGTTGACAATGCTAGTTCTAATAATGGTACCATTAAATATTTGCAAAGAAAAACCAAATCTTGGAAAGGTACTATTTTAGAACATGAGTATTTGCATATGCGATGGTGTGCTCATATCTTAAACCTAATTGTGGGTGATGGGATAAAAGAAATGGATGAGTCGATTGTTAAAGTGCGCAACGCGGTGAGGTATGTGAGGTCCTCCCCTTCTAGGTTGTTAATGTTCAAAATGTGTGTAGAGAAAGAGAAAATTGAGAGTAAGGGTATGTTGTGTTTGGATGTTCAAACAACGTGGAACTCCACCTATTTAACGTTAGATGTAGCCGAAAAAATTGAGAAAGCTTTTGAAAGGTTAGGGGAGGAGGACAAAAATTATGCTTCTTACTTTAATGGAGAATTTGAAATCCAAGAGGATGATGAAGTGAGGGGGAGGGTTAGGGGCGGGAGTAGGCCTGTCAACGGGTCGGAGACGGGTCGGGTTTAGGGAGATCCAGATCCGTGTAATCGGGTCTTCATCGAGTTCGGGTTCGGGTTCGGGTCCGGATCTTCATCGGGTCTACAATATTGGATCCAGACCCGGATCCGTTCGGGTCTTCGGGTCCGGGTCTGGTCAAATATGTACATTTATTTTATTTTATCCCCTTTCTTTATTATTTAATCTTAAATTAAAATATTTTGTAATGTATTCTAGAATATTATTAGTATAAATAAAACATATATTACTTATATTTATTCTATACATAAATATATATTTTTATATATAATACTTACATGTTATATTGATAAGACATATTTATAGATATATATAAATTTATAGTATATATGTATATATATACAAAATAATAATGTACAATTCGGGTCGGGTCTTCGGGTCCGGGTCTTGTATAAGATCCAGACCCTACCCGTTTAATAAACGGGTCTTCGGGTATTCGGGTCTTCGGGTCTCGGGTCCAAAAAAATATGTTCAGACCCTATTATACTGATCGGGTTCGGGTCGGCTCCGGGTCCAGACCCGACCCATTGACAGGCCTAGGCGGGAGGACTATCTTAGGGCCTCCTTTGAGTGTTGATTGGGAGAAAGTGAGGGCACTTGTGAAATTTTTAAAGATATTTTACAATGCAACTTTGAGATTTTCGGGTTCATTATTTGTTACTTCAAATTTGTTTTTCAATGAGCTTGTTATAATACAAAACAATTTGAACCAATTGAAAAGAAGTGGGGATTATCACATATCTTCGATGGCTGATAACATGGTTAAGAAAATGGACAAATGTTGGAATATTGAAAAGATCAACTTGTTGTTACTTGTTGCGGTCATCCTTGACCCTAGATATAAATTGGAGTATGTGTCATATTGGTTTGATAGCATGTATGAAAGTAGTGTGGTAAAAGAGATGACAATGAGAGCAAAAAACGTACTTGTGCGTTTGTATGAGTGGTATGGTGATAATAATGTGCAAAATGGTTCATCACAAAATGCATCACCATGTGACGTCGTTAAATTAGTAGTTGATGGTGGAGATGATGATGTTGATGGGCATGCTTTTTTAGCTACCCAATTTAAAAAACATTTAGAGTCGGGAGATAGTGTAGGGTGTAGTAAGTCGGAGGTGGAGAAGTACTTGATTGAGACTAATGACGATGCAACTAACAAAAGCTTTAATGTATTAATGTGATGGAAGAGTAATTCATTTAGGTACCAAGTTCTTTCTCGTGTGGCAATGGATGTATTGGCAATTCCGGTGTCAACCGTGGCCTCCGAGTCGGCATTTAGCATGGGGGGGCGTATCCTTGACCCATTTCGTAGTTCACTTTCCCCCAACACGGTGGAAGCGCTTGTTTGTACCCAAAATTGGCTCAAGTCTTCATCAAAATCAATTAGCCTTAGAGATGCCATGGATGAGGTGGAACAACTTGAGCAATTGGATGGAGGTAACAAACATATATCATAATTTTAAATTATTAAATTATTAGGTGTAATTTATTTTTTAAATCATTATCATATTATTTTTACAAATTTGTTGGGAACATCAACAATTGTGGATTGACAATTTGACTTTGTATAATTGAGGTAAAGTGAATAATTTATATTTTTTTCAAATTCATGGTTGTATTTTATTTGGACTATTTTTCTATCTATTCTAAAATTATTTGTGATCATTTTCAGGTTTATGGCGTAGATTGTTTTGGGCAGCATTATGGATGGTTGCATTATTTTGGATATTGCAATTACTTCGGCTCATATTTATTAATTTAGACATTTCATTAGCGCATTATTAATTTGTATTATCATGGACAACCTTGTGGTTGAATTTGGACAGCTTTGTTTTGTGTTATTTGGACGATTTATATGTCCAAATTTGGGTAGTTTATGACGGCTTGTTGTGATTGTATTATTTGCCATTTGGGCATCTTTGAACAGTTTCTATTTATGCACAAATTTGAACAATATGTTACTGTTTTGGATAAGTTTGGGCAGATTTTATGGTAAAATTTGGGCAGTTTTTATGGTTGGGCAGTTTTTATGGTAAAATTTGGGCAGTTTTTTGATAAATTTTGGACAGTTTTTATGGTTAAATTTGGGCATTTTTTGGATAAAATTTGAGCAGTTTTTATGATCAAATTTGGGCAGTTTTTTGAATAAATTTAGGCAGTTTTTATTTTTAAAAAGATTGTTTGAATAACATTAGGACCGACAATTTCGACCGGACCGGCCATACAAAAAACGGGACCGACTAAGCCCGAAAAACCGGTTTAATCGGTCCGGTCTTTAAATTCATTAAAAACCGGATCGGATCGGACCGGACCGCGAACACCCCTAGTTTTTAATTTCCAAATTTATCCTTTGAATATACCCTTTTAATACAACACACTTTCATTTTTTTCCGATGGGTAACTTCGTATTCTCCCCTAATTTATATACTATATTTAGAAAAATAACTATTAATTTGGGACGGGCTGAAAAGGAAAGCACAAGTATTAAATTGGGACGGGAAAGTATTTGATAATACAAGGAAAAAGAACATTAATTCAAAAGGAATGCAAGATCTATAACGAGTCATGTTTATAAAAATAGAAAGAATACTACAACAATGAAATAATGACCCATGTGACTGTTAAAAAATGAGAACAAACAGCCACATCCGGACATGAGAATCTTACCCTAATACAAGCATCTCCTCAGAAAGAGAACGGCAGCTAGTCAATGCCATATTTTCCCTTTTGTTTAATCAATCAATCTTCACCGACGAGTAAATGAGCCTGGTGAACCAGAGACATGCGTAGAAGCCGATCGTACCGGTCAGCACAAAGAACGCATACGAAGCAATCAGCATGTACCCGAAATACAGGACCCCAGAAACCGGCTTTGTGATTTCAAGTTTGGTGAAGAAATAGAAAGTTGCATAGAGGAAGAGGTAAAGTGCCGATGAGCCAGATGTCAAATATGCCCTCCACCACCACAAGTAATCCTCACTGCACAATTGGAAGTAACAAAGCACGACTGTGATTTCAGCACAGGTGACAATAAGGATGACAAACACTATGAAGAGGAAGCCGAAGATATAGTAGAACTGGTTCAGCCATATTGATGTGAGAATGAAGAAGAGCTCAATGAAAACAGCTCCAAACGGCAGTATGCCCCCGATCAATATCGAGAAAATTGGGTTCATGTACCACGCTTGCTCCGGGATCTGCCTAGGGATTTTGTTAGTCTTCACAGGATCATCGATCGCCGGCTTTTTAGACCCTACATAACCTCCCACAAACACGAGAGGGACCGAAATACCAAACCATAACACGACCAGAGCAAACATCGTCCCAAATGGGACAGCCCCTGAAGATTTCTGGCCCCATATGAGTGTGTTCAAGACGAAGAAAATGGAAAAAACAGTAGCTGGGAAGTAAAATGCAGTCCTGAGGGAAATTTTCTTCCACTCTGTTCCTTTAAACTTCTTGTATAAACGAGCAGAAGAGTAACCGGCAAAGATTCCCATAAAAACCCAGAGGAGGAGCATTGCTGTCATGAGCCCACCTCGGTTCGAAGGAGAGAGAAACCCTAGGACGGCAAACATCAGTGTCACGAGCATCATCCCGAAGAACTGGACACCTGTGCCAACGTATACGCACAGTAAATCAGAGTTGTTTGGGGGCCTGAAAACATCGGCGTGGACTAGTTTCCAGCCCGTTTCTTCTTGGGCTTCCTCTTGGGTCTCGAGCTCGTTGTACTTGGAGATGTCACGGTAGAGTGTCCTCAGCATTATCATCGCCACCATTCCCGAGAGGAAGAGAACTATCATCAAAGAGTTGACAATTGAGAACCAATGGATTTGATCGTCGCCCATTAGAAGATAGGTATCCCAACGGGACGCCCACTTCACATCACTCTCCTGTAAGGTAGACAGATAGGGTCATCAATGAAGAAACTACATAACTCTATGGAAGCAAACACTAACGCACCGGATTTCAATTTAGATGGCACTAATAAAGAGCGAAGTGCAAAAAATCCCTTGAAGTATGTAATTTATGCAAGAAATCCCCCTAAACTACTTTTGAAGTACAAAACTCGCCTGAACAATGCATTTTATTGCAAAGATTCCTTTTTGTGGACATTTAAGACCTAAAAACTAGGGTTTTCATGACACGTAGGAGGAAAGTTTTTATCTACAAAAACTGTTGTTTTGATGGCTTTGCAGCACATACGTCTTTGGAATAAGACTTCTTTGCATTGATAATGGTTTAGAGGGGTTTCTTGCAAAATCGCATACTTAGGGGGTGGGGGATACACTTCACCCTCAATAAATAAATAAAATGTTTCGTAGGCTTTTTCAAAGAGAGTTAAAAAAAAATACACAGCCTGCTGGCAATAGAATGTACATTTAACTCGTAACAGAAGAAAATGCCAACACAGGTGTGTGTATATATATATCGTGTTGATAGACAGATCACCTGGAACTCCACATCGTATGTAAATATGATTTCTTGTTTATCTTCAACTTCTTGGGGAGAGTTGGAATTAGAAACAATGCGTTTTGCATGGGGATCGCAGGTCGTTAAACGAGTATTCTCATTCCAGTTTCCTTCATATTCATGTTTAACACTGGATGAAAAAATGATACCCAATTGTCACCTCGGTTTACACCAAAACGAAAAATCAGGAAGTAATCAAAAGCCCACAATAACAAACCTGAATGGCTTGACCTCAAAGCCAACAATCCTTGACACGTCAGTTTGTATATCTTTATGATACTTGACAGTGAAGACCAAGTGGTTGTGGATGAAAAACTTTTCATCCTTGTTCTGTGTAGACAATGTAAATTTAAGTAAGAAGTTGGACTTGCAACAACTATTACCTTTTTGGGTAAATGACATAGACCTCCCTCTTGTTTGGCATAATTACAAACATATACCTACCCTCTTGTTTCTAAAAATTATGGATACACCTCTCTTGTTTTATATATTACACTCCCTTCCCCCTAGTTTTGCAACATCCACAACTCTTGTCACAGGGTAGTGGATATGCAAACTTTGTAACAATAGGGGAGGTCAGGGTAATATTTAAAACAAGAGAAGTATTTGGAATTTTAGAAACAAGACAGGAGGTATCTGTAATTATGCAAAACAAGAGAGGCAGTCTGTAATTTATCAAACCTTTATATCATAATGATTGATTTACTTACACCAGTAAATTGACCTTTGAGCCCAACATGATATCCCAGCTGATAAACAGGAGGAGCTTCTTGATCTAACCTTCGTATTGGAACCACCAAAGGAAGGTTATCGAGGATCCTGCGCATTCATGGTAGGTTATTAAAGCAATGGTCTTGGAAATTAAACAAATACAAGTGTTTAGATCCCCCAAGAAAGAGGCTGCCTACATGTTAACCCGATATTCATCATCAATCTTCTCTTTAAATTCCTTCGCAGTTTTAGCATCAAGTGTTAGCCGACAAACGACATTACACATCTGTGGTTCCCTCATTTTAAACTGCAACATACACAGTTGTCTAAGAAAGAGAAATAACCATAAAGATAGTCAAGCAGGCCTCAGCTCATCAAATATTACTGACCTCATAAGGGGAGTTCTCGATACGATCACCACGAAGTACTTCGCCAAGATTCTCTCTACTGTCGACTATGGTTTTTGGTCGACAATAAGGAAGAGAATAAAAGGAGTAAGGAAGCTGAGTCTTTATTGATGTCAGTTTGTTCACTTTCACGTTCAGCAAGTCTCCCTGCATCCAACATCATAAATAAAAACTAAAAATCCATCCATAACATATTTTTACCAAATAAATTCACCCCCAACAGATTTACCAAATCAATCCAAAAATTAGGAGCGACTTTAAAATCTTTTACATTATTCTTCTCCTACCACCTCTAGAGAGGAACACTTGCAGGAGAAAAACGATTTGGGAAATCTTTAAGGAGTTGGTTTTGAGGGAAAAAAAAAAGTTGTAGAAGTGGATCGGTTTGTAATATTCTATTCAGAAAATCAACCCGAAGAAAATTTCTCAATTACTAGTTTGAGGCGCATATTATATTCCGATCATCTTTAACAGCAGAAATTTCCCACTCTTAACAGGATGATCCTCTATTTACATTTTGTTCAACAATAATATGATGCAGGAGCATAGGGACATGGACGTCCTTTTTCATATTCTTTTTTTTAGCCTTTTGTATGTTTAGTATAAATGGGCCAAGGGCATTCTTTTGTAACACTTTTGTTTGCCATTTTGAGATTGAGAGCTTAGAGAGAGAAATAAGAAAACCTCTTCCATTGTCCAAGTTGTTGTGTAGATAACTTCTTTTTTTACGCTTCCGTTTACATTAAATTAGTATCAAAGCGAGGTTTGTTCTTGGATTAATCATGATTATTGAAGATTGGGACTCGAATTAGATTCATCCGGATGATTCAAGAAACAATCCCATACTTGATCATGAAACCCCAACCCTACAAATCAAAAAAGCAAGAAACCCTAACTCTTCATCACCTAAACCCGAATTTTTCAGCCCCAAAACAGCCCTAACCCTACCCCTAAACCAATCGGACCACCCAAATACCCACAATGAATCACCCGAACCCGATTTCCACCTCATACCTAAAAACCGTAAGGTCGGACATCCCTAATGTCTGCCGACCAAGACCGGATCTAAACGAAACCCAACCCGGTGCCATTTCCGACCAATCCAAAAGCCCCCTGGTCATCCCAGCCCCTGCCGACCACTTCTTGGACTTGAACGCCTCCAGCCGACCACCTCTAACCCCTCCAACAGCCCCTGCCCTTACTCTGACAGCCTTCGGCACACCCCAAAGGAGACCGAGTCCAATTGTAGCCCAAACCCTTCCGACCGAGCCCCAATACTATTCTGCCCAAACTGACAAACCCGACCACCTCTCAAAACCACCCGAACAATCGTCAATTTCATAGCATAATCCTATAAACCATAAACCAAACGTCAAAGATCCAAAAGATCCATCCAACCCTATCTATAAGGGATGTCCTTCCTTAGAAATCCTTCCTATCCCACCCCACCTACCACTATCCTCCGCTCAATCTATATGTCGACGACGGGAGTCATTTTGCCATGAACAAGCGAGACGTGTGGGAATTTTTACCGCTTATATGCACACCGTGATGGTAACCACGCCCGTCGATCCACAAACTTCCCCACCTAGTAACGATATGTGGATCCGATAAGAGTATTTTTTTTACTCGATGCACCGCAAAAGGGAGACTGGTGATTATTGGTAAAGGAGTTGGTGATAATTTGGTCGCACAAGAGATGGTTGACAAGCTAAACCTTCCCCATGCGTTAATGAATTTGTTGTTTCATGTGGTAATAATCAACATATGCATAATTTAGGGGGAGTTAATTAATTTATTCTCAACATATGCTTTAATCTCTCATAACACTGTTTTATATTCTATACTTCCCCATGCGTTTATGAATTTGTTGTTTCATGTGTGTAGGATTCATCACCTACTCTTATGCAGCATCATCAGTCGCGTTACTTAGTCTGTCTTTTCATTTGGGTTTTTGGGACGGGCTTTAGAATCGGCTTGACGGCTGGCTTAGCAAATTCAGTCTTTTTATTTCTTTTTTATTATTTTGTTTTGTCCCGGAATAGCCAAAGGGGAAGATTTGTAAGGACAAATTTCCAATCGAGTCATTTGTAATATTGGCTACATTCCGTTGGACAACATTTTTGGGTCATTCCTCATCAAGCATCATGCAACCGTGAAGATTCGAGCATTGCATCCAAAGTTCACGCGACATCAATATGCACGTCATGTTCACTATTCTAAAAGGTATATGACCAAAATCATTTTAAGTGTTGGAGTATTTTTTATAAACGAGAAATTTTCACATAGATAAAAGTTCACAAAAATTCAATTTCTATAAAGAATTATTTTTGAAATTTATTTTAACCTTCTCTATGAAAAATCTGACATCTCGTTCAAAATTTCTCCAGGTCGTTCGAACGACCTGGATCTAACGACATTCCCCAGGCCACACTGGAAACTCGTTAGAAGCTCGTTAGAAATGTCGTACGAACGACCTCGTTCGAACGAGATTTCAGACGACCTATCTAATGTTACACTGGAACATCGTAAGATAACTCGTTCGAACGACCTCGTTCGAACGAGATCTGCCAGATTTGAAAATTTTAACTTATTTTCGGGCAGTTATTTTACAAAAACTGTTTTGGTCCACTACTTTTACAGTTTCAATATATGGACGAAAATTAGTTATTTTTCACAAGGAAGTTTTATATTCTCTTGAGAGCATTTTTCATAACTTCCCTCTTGAGACCATTTTCAACTTTTGAAACAAAACCCCTTACAATCAACTTGACATTCAACAAGTAAGTTTGCGGTGGATCTCTGCATTCAAGCTTAGTGGAGACGGTGGTTTTGGGCTTCGGTGGATACCACGACACGAGTAGTGTCGAGCAACGCGTTGGAGCTTCGCATACTACAAATTCGGAAGTCGAGGACGGCATAAGCATGTCTTGAGTGAATCAATGTCTGTAAGTCTTTTGAGTCTCTTGTAAAACCTATTTTGTAGTGGATTTTTCTAGGCCCAGTCGTCCGAGGTTTTTTCCATTTGGGTTTTCCTCGTACATTGGCGCGTTGTGGTTGTGATTTTCGCAATTTACTTTATTAAATCACATAGATGGATGCTTAGGATAAAATGGATAAAATTGGATAATTTTAGTTCAATTAATCAAGTTATCAATCTCATCACATTAATTGGAAATTGTTCTTGCTATCTTATCAATCTTCTACAGAAATTAAAATTGGTAAATATCTCCTTAGCTAATTTTAATTGGGTTGTGTGTATATTCCACAAAATAAACTTAGTATATATAACCTTACAACTTCAATATCTACTAATAACCGGTATCTCTTAAAGCCATGTTTAATGTAGGAGATGCTTATTTTGCAGTTTATAAACACTTACTATTTTCTTCTTCTTACCATTGTCTAATTTAGCCAAAATGGGGGAGAGTTGAGTACATATTCTATTCTTGTGTTGTTGATATTCTTCATACATATTCTGTTTTGTTAGTTCATGTCATGTTAATATTTTGGTAGAGCAAATGCTACTAACTTGATTTCTCGGCAGAAAGTGTATTTATGTTTTGCAGGTATTCTCGTTGGTCGTCTTGAGTGTCTTTTCTTTTCTAGGATGGGTGGGTAGTTAGATACTCTTTTGTATAGGACATTTTAGAATTTATTTTACCTTAGTATATCATTTGATGTACTCAAGGGTTTTGTCAAAATTAGTCCAATGGGGGATTTGAAGGTACCTATATAGAGCACACCTAGGGTTTGCTTTCCGTGCTTTAGCTATATAGGACTTCATCTAGTTGGACCTGAATTTTGACAAAATATTTTTGTAACCTAGGATTGTGTCCCGATTATCGACACCAAGCTCTCCTTGTTCGTCTACATCAAATGAGCTCTCGATTCAGTCCGCCCTGTCAGAAAAGGTAATTTCCATTCTCTATAGCTCATAGGAATTTTTGTCACGTAGGACACGACACCACATTGCATGTGCATATTGTTTATCATATCTTATGATAGTTTTGGTTTTTGGCATAATAAATTTTTTTTGAGTTCAAAATTTTAATTTGAAGTTTTTCGAACAATAAATTTTTTTAAATAAAATTGGAATTTATTTTTATGATTAAATATTTTCGTAAAAAATAAATTTTCGGAATAAATTTTTTTGAGGAAATAATTTTTTGTAATAAAATTTTGGGATAATTCAAAGCTAGTCCTATTTATTGGGTCAAAGATGCACCAAATCCAATTGACTTTTTTTTAATGCACCAAGTCCTTTTTCATTATAGGCTACATATATTTAGACAAATATACCCTCACATGTACCCATTTTAAATCCACTTATTCTCTCTCTAAAAATAAACACATAATCTCACACTCTTTCTCTCTCTAACATGCCCACTTCCACCTCCACCTCCACCCCCACCCCACCCCACCGGAGACTCACTGAAAATAGCCCAACCAACACCGGAAACAGCCCCACCTCCACCCCTACCCCCACCCACCCCACCCCTCTCCTCATTTCTCTCTCTCTCTCTCTCTCTTCGTCTATTTCTTTATTTTTTTTGGTCCGCGCCAGCGGCACCATCGCCCGAGCTGAAAAAGAAGAGGTTTCGCCGGAAAAAATGGAGTCTTCGCCGGAAAAAATGGAGGTTTAACAGAAACAGATAAATTTATCTGTTTCGATTTTTTCTTCAAAAAATATCGAATATGGGTGTTGTTTGATAGATCTCGACGAGTAGATTCCAAATATATAAATTTTGTGAATTTTGGAATTGTAGATTTGAAGTTATGGACTTTTAAAGATTTAGTGGGTTTTTTTGGGAAAAAAACGACGCATAGTTGGTTGGGGGTATTTTTTGGGTGTTTTTGTCATTTTAATGTGCTGAGTTGGCAAAATGGGACCTTTGACACCATTGACTCAGTCAAAGGATCTCTTGCATCATTGACCAAGTTAATGGGACTTGAAAATAATTACCCCTAAAATTTTTGTTGATGAAAACAACTTTTTATGGTTTATATGCATGCGGTTTTTTTACGGTATATGATTGTATATGCGTGTCATTATATATGTATAATATGTGGTATATAATTTTATGTATGCTTGTATGCCATGCCTTAGCATGCGATGTGACCTTAGCAGGTCATAGCTTTTGCCATGCATAATTAACCCTAGGCATATTATAGCCTTAGTTGTTTGGCATATACTTATATATATATATATTCTACTAGCTTGAATAGTTGGTTTATATATTATATATATATATGTTATGTGTACCCATGCCTTATTTGTAGCCAAAAGCTGTTGGCGGTTTGAATTTTCCTTCTAGCTTGATTTGACCGCACCTTGTCTACTGTGCAGAGTTTAGACCTTAGCTGTATTCGTATAGACCCCAGTTGGTCTATAGCTGTTATCGCATGCCTTAGCAGCTTTCAAATTGACCCATGCGTGTTATATAGCTTTAGGCTATTCCTGTAACGTGTACTCCTGTCTCGGATTAGACCCAGTTATATCTATTGTCCCTAGCTGTTAAAGCCGCTAGTGTATGCTAATACCTATATATTATATATTTCTTATATGCTGATTGAACTGTTGGAAATTTGATCGTAGCATTTTCTCATGCAATGCCTTGGCGTGTTCTTCATTGTACTGCCCCTTGACAGCCCCTTGTTTTGTTTTATCGCCCACGGTTTTTTAAATTAAAACCAGTACGGTTTTTTTTTAACAATGACGTCGTGGTCAGTTTGGGTTTAAAACGAAAAATGTTTTATTTTATAAACGATGCCGTGGGGCCTTGGACTTCAATGTTTTGACAGCTCTTTGTTTTTCTAAAAGTTCACGTTTATTTTTAAAAACCAAAAATGATTTTTGTTTTATTCCTTAAAACGATGTCGTAGCCTTTTAGTAACAACGGTAACATTTCTTTGCGTTTTTGCTACGCAATTGATTACAGCTGGCATATTTTAAAACGACATAGTTTCATTATATCGCTGTACCCGTTTTATTATTTGTTTGTTAGTCTGTACACGTGACAAATTTTTAATGGAGCCTTTTGTGTTTCTTTAACAGTCGTTAGATCAGATTTTATCTAAGGCTTATATTGATTGAGTGTCAATCTATGTGATCTCTTTTACACCAATCAGCACACACTTGTGCACTCTATAAATTGAACCCCTTGTGTCTCATTTTTGTAAGGCTGAGAAAATAAGTTTTGTGGCATAACTCTGTCAAAAATTTTACAGAGAATAAACCAGATTATTTTTGTCATCTTCAATTGTTGATTTCTGTCAAAACGAAAATAAAGATTGGACATCTCTCATTCTAAATCTGCACTTACGATTTTTCAAGAGTATATAATTTTTTGTAAGTGAGTTCTCTCATTTTTGTGTGTATTATTTGGACCAGTCTTTAGATGTAATTTTTGTACACAACACACACTATTCACGAAATTAATTTGTGTGAATATTCTGTTCGTATCTTGTTTGTAAGATCTTGAGTTTTTTTAAACATTTTGTTTTAAAACAGATTTTTCAGAAAAATGTTTTGGTAATATTCAGATTTATATTGTTTGTGGTTTAGAAAGTTAAACCTAAGATTTTTGAGATCTAATTAGTGAATATTTAAAATCTAGATTGAATATTATTTTTTTGAGTGCTTAAGGTTGTTTTAGACTAATCTGATATATTTGTGAAAATAGTCTTGATAAGTTGTTAGATTAAAATCTGATTTAACCTAATATTTATTTTCTGAAAAGTAATTGTGAATATTTGACTTTGTGAGTTTATTGAATATATTTGAAGTCATATTATTCTGTGAATATGATTACTTGATTGTTTAAGTGATTTTCAGGATCTGTTTTCATCTCATATCACTTAGAAAACCACTCACTTACACCTATTCACGTAGACATATTTATGTATGTGAATATTTGAACAAGTCTAGTGTTCAAAGTTTAAAAGAAAGAAAAGGAAGTTTTTCAAAACTGTATTGAAAGTCAAGAAGACTTGATTTGAGTTGACATAAAACTTGCGAAGATATATAGGAGATATAATTTGTTGCATAGCATTTGGTGTGTATCATTTAAGCGTGGGTGTGTCATCTAAGATAGAACACCGCACACAAATACTTCACTAGAAAATAACACAATAGGCACTGAGCTAATTTTGAGCTAGAAGAGCAAAAGGGAGAAGCTGCGAAGTGTAGAACGCAATAACAAGCAAGGACAGACTTAAAGAGAGAAGAATAAGCAACCAGGGAGGAGTCTTGGTCGTGTAGAGTAATCGCTACATCTATCTTCTTTAGTTGTCAAGTTTGTTGATTGCAACTCGTTCCTGTTGTTGTTTTTATTGTTTTAGTGGAAGTAGATTAGGTAACTCCTAGAGGAGTTCATCAATTTTCCCGGGAAGGGTTTTTGCGACGTAAAATAAATATCGCGTGCTTTACAATTTTTGCATATCTCGCCTCATACGAAAAAGTAGGTTTAATACTAGAAACGCACCTAATTAAATTGAATCATATATTATCTGTTTTGACACCTAGTTAACTCAAGATAATAAATAGGACTATTAATTGACTTGGCAAAACTAAAACCTGTTTTAGCTAAGTTAGCAATTCAAGAAAAGTTTGAATTGGTCCCTCCTAAAATAACCGGTAAAACTCGTAGGTAATTTGCGTTTAATCGGCAATAGTTTACTTCTGCACATATAGTCTTTTGTGCATCGTGGGTCCTTACGTTTAGACCATGTGGCTCAAGTATTAGAGGTCCTACGAGTCGAGCGCTTCTTCCTTACGTTGAAGAAGTGCGCTATTATGGTACCATCAGTGACCTTTCTGGGGTATATGGTCTCAGGCAATGGCATCAGGGTGGATGATGCCAAAGTACAGGCAGTAGTGGATTGGCCCCCACCCTCTTCGATCTCTCAGGTGCTCAGCTTTCATGGCTTGGCAGGCTTTTATAGGAGCTTTATTGTCGGGTTTAGCACTCTCATGGCTCCTATTACAGATTTGATGAGTACTTCCTCGAGTACCGAGTTCCGGTGGGCACCCGAGGCGGATGCTGCCTTTAAACGCATCAAAGAGCTGATGACGACGGCCCCTATCCTAGCCTTACTCGATTTTGATAAGTTATTTGAGTTGTCTTGTGATGCTTGCAAGACAGAGGTGGGTGCGGGTGCTGTTTTGAGCAAGAATGGGAAGCCGATTGCCTTCTTCAGTCAGAAATTGACGGGTGTCACCCTCCATTATTCGACTTATGACCTCAAGTTCTATGCAATGGTTAAAGCCGTGAAGTTTTAGTCACCCTATCTCCACCACAAGGAGTTTGTCATCAAATCAGATCATGAGGCCCTCCGTTTCTTACATCGCCAGCGGCGTGTTAGTGACACGCCAAGTGGACCGCTTACCTCCAGCGCTACACTTTCACTTGCAGTATAAACCGGAGAAGGAGAACCAGGTGGTGGACGCTCTTAGCAGGAGGGTACATGCGTTGGTGACTCTGCGGAGTTAGGTATTTGGATTCGATGAGGTCCGTGATTTTTACCCGACGGATGTAGAGTTTGGTCCAATCTTCGCAGCTTGCCAATAGGGCAATGGAGCATCAGGCGAGTACAGGATGGGTTCATACACCTAGGTATGGCCCTATGCCTTCCATCACGTCTGAGATCCATGGGTTAGGTTTAGCCGGCCATCTGGGACAGACGCGTACTCACGCGATTCTGAGGGATCGATTTTACTGGCCGACGACGAGGAGAGATACCAACGCTTTCATCAAGCATTGCTACACTTGCCAGACGACCAAGGGCTAGCACACTAATGCGGGCTTATACACACCGTTACCGATTCCAGAGTGCACTGGCAAGATGTATCGATGGATTTTATATTAAGACTGCTCCATACTTCTCGTAGTCATGATTCTATTCTTGTTGTGGTGGATAGGTTCTCCAAAATGTCCCACTTCATCCCTTGCTCTCGCAAGACAGATGCGTCTCATGTTGCTTCCTTATATTTCCGCGACATTGTTCGTCTTCATGGTGTCCCCCGTAGCATCACTTCAGACAAAGACATGCGATTTACAGAACATTTCTGGCGTACACTTTGGCGGCTTTTACGGACGGAGTTACAGTTCTTGACAGCTTTTCACCCCAGACAGATGGCAAGACTGAGGTGGTGTTTGTCTTCCGAGCATCCCCGTAGGTGGGCCGTAGTGATCGCACAGGCTGAGTTCGCCATCAACCGGTCTACTGGTCTTTCTCCGTTTCAAATTGTCTTGGGGCAATCTCCTTCTATGCCCATTGATCTCGCTGAGCTTCCGCCGACAATGCCTATCTTCCCTTCCGCCGAGGAGTTTGCGGCTCGCCTGACATCCATCCAGGCCAATGTTCGTGCCCAAATACAGTCCATGTATACCTCTTATAAAGAGGCTGCCGACGAGCACCGCCGCTTTGTTTCTTTTCGCTCGGGTGATCTAGTCATGGTTTAATTCTAGAAAGCGTGCCGCTAAGGCAAGGGTTCCAAACTTCATATGCGATGATTTGGACATTTTTCCATTCTCTGTGCTTGTGGCACGAATGCTTATGAGGTTGATCTTCCCGAGGAGTTTCGTATGCACCACACGTTTAACGTGACAGATCTTTCTCCGTTCCGTGGCACTCATGTCCCACCGATTCCCATGCCGATGAGCACCGACCACCCAGTCCGCTCTCATGTCGATCGCATCGAGAGGATTCTAGGCTCCGAGGTCGTGTCTTCCTCATCAGGAGATTATACTCGTTATTTGGTTTGTTGGGTTGGCCGTCCCGAGAAGGAAGATTCCTAAATCACAGAGGCTACCCTTCAGCACATCGGCCCCGATTTCTATCGGCAATATACGGAGTATATGGCTTCTTCTCAAGGGGAGGAGAGTAATGCAGGAGCATAGGGGCATGGACGTCCTTTTTCATATTCTTTTATATTGATCTTTTTTTTAGCCTTTTGTATGTTTAGTATAAATGGGCCAAGAACCTTCTTTTGTAACACTCTTGCCATTTTGAGATTGAGAGCTTAGACAGAGAAATAAGAAAACCTCTTCCATTGTCCAAGTTGTTGTTGTTGTTGTATAGATAACTTCTTTTTTACGTCTCCGCACCCTTGATTACATCATAATATAATAAAATACAAAGCATTTACAACTTTCTAAAAGCTCATGGTGTAATCAGCAGAACTTTCCACAAACTCAATGAAGCGTCTTCTTAATTCCAATTGTTGCATTACCATCTAGTTAAAACTAGAAACTTTTACAAATAAATCCCAATCAATGCAAAATAAAATTCAGAAAACCAGGTGCTTCTATTCCCTCGGTGATGAAAAGGTGGGAACTGATCAAACATCAAGTTGGCAAAAAACTTTTCAGCATCAAAGCAATGAAGATCTTGAAAATTTCTGGAGCTCAAGTTGAAGAAGAAAATAGATTGGGGTTCTAATGAAAAACATGGTTCCAAGGCAAGATACCAGCCAACATTTTGGACGAGCCATTTGGGGCACTATATGATTACTGTATCAGGTTCAAGCAATAAAGTAACTACACAATTATGAAAAATTTAATTTACGAAAAAGAAATGAGCAAAAAATCTGAACAATCGGTTAAGCATAAAATCACCATCCATTAAATATAGCACTGTTTAAATGATTCCGATTAAAAAAAAGGGATAATATCGACACAAGACACAGTTGTCTAGTGTAGTGATATGTAAATGTATAATAAGTAACAATTCAAGATGGAGACAAAAATTAATCTCGTAAAAGATAGTTTCATAAATCAAAATAGAGTATGCAGGTTGTAATATTGTTTTTACTTCATAAATCCCTGGGAGTTTCTTTATCCTCAGATTCTATCATTTCTTTCTTTCCAATTGTTTCAAGCCACCACTAACACAATGCACCTCCAGAATGCCTTACCTTTTTGCTGATCACCTTTAAGAAAACAACATGGAAAGAAACTTTTTCCAACATCTTGGGACCGCTCCCACCACTTCAAGATTCCAAAATATTTTTTTCCCACATAAATCTATCAAATTTACAGTTAAGGAGAATGTGATCTATATCTTCATCTCTTTACATCAAGAAGGGGATAAGCATGTATCATGTCTCTTTTGTTGCAATTCACTTTTTTGTGCGACAACAACCATGCGAAAAAACTAAACTTTTGAAGGTACGTACCCTTCCAAATCATATCATAAGGCTCAAGTAAGATGAAGGTGGAGAATTTGTTTAGAACTCAAAGAAGGATTTGCATGAAAAATTCCCGGACGATGATCCCAACCATTCCCTTATACCAGAGATAATATTTGATATGGCTTCCCCATTTAAAATAAGTGAAGCGAAATCCCTGACTTCCCAATCATTAAGATTTCTTTGAAACTTAATATCCCTCGAAATATTAGAAGGAGAATTCCAAGAGAAAAAAAAAAGCAATGAAACCAAACGGAGAGTGGGAATGCGATGAATTCTAGCAAACAAAGCACAAAGTTTAACATCACGAATCCAAACATCCTCCCAAAACCCAATTCTTCTATCATCCCCAACTTTCAACCAAATGTGTTTAAGAAAAGAATCTAACGCTAGTGATATTGTTCTCCATTGAATTACGGAGGGATACCGAGTCCACCACTTACCATGAGCCTCATATTTGCTTCTAATGATGAAAGCTCGAAGAGAATTTTGTTCGAGCAGGTACCTCCATAGCCTTTAACCTACGAGAGAGAAATTCCTTATTCTTAGATTACCAACTCCAAACCAACCATTTTTTTCAGATTTACAAACAATTTCCCAATCAACAAGATGGGTCCTTTTTACCTTCCCCTACACATTCCCAAAGGAAATCCCCTCATTACTTTTTCCAATTTCTTCGCGATTTTAACACGAATCCGAGAGGGAGGAGAGAGAGAGAGAGAGAGAGAGAGAGGAAATAAATCAGAAGACTTTCCATGAACGAATGGATCAATGTTAATCTACCTCCCCTCAATAGACAACCTTTTTTCCAACCATCCAACCTCTTGGAAACTTTCTCCAAAACTAATTCCCAAAAAGACAAGAACCTTGTAGTGCCACCTACCGACATGCCCAAATATTCCGAAGGCCAAGAACAGATTGCACACCGCACCCCGTATGCTAAATTGTTTAGTTTTCTTTCACTGAACTAAGTTAGACAAATTTATAATTAAGCCCAAAAATTTAGCAAAATCCTCTAGTACACCAACAAGGTTTTAAACCCCCCTAATCAACAAAAAAAAGATAGTATCATCAGCAAATTGCATTTAATTTTTTCTTGACCCACTTCAAACCCATTAATTAAATTAAGATTATTTACTCTCTCCAGTAACCCTCTAAGGACAAAGGATAAAAAGAAAGGTGACAACAGCTCCCTAGAGGCAAAAAAAAATCACTATTGGTCTCCCATTCACCATAACTGAGAAATTCATAGAACTTAAGCATCCCCTTATCCAACTCCTCCACCTTGACCCAAAGCCTTTTTTTCCAAGAAAATATCTAGAAATTGTCAATCTACATGATCATATGCCTTTTCAAAGTCAATTTTAAACACCACCCCTTCTATTTTCTTACTTC
This sequence comes from Sambucus nigra, assembly GCA_949130495.1. Lineage (NCBI taxonomy): Eukaryota > Viridiplantae > Streptophyta > Magnoliopsida > Dipsacales > Adoxaceae > Sambucus > Sambucus nigra. The sequence continues at coordinate 189,914,509 of OX422208.1, read as the reverse complement.
ACCACTCTTCAACCGCTTCATTAGCATCTAAAATCAAGTTAATAGTTTGTCTAGCCCCTACAAATGCTCCTTGGAATGAACTAATTGTGTATCTAGATCTCCCTCAACCTCAAAGAAAGCACCTTTGCCAAAAGCTTATACAATTAAGTTACCAAGCTTATTGGTCTAAAATCCTTTAACCTTAAGGCTTCCCATTTTTTTGGTATCAAATAAATGAAAGTAGCATTTGTTCAAGCATGAACCACCCATTGCTATAAAATTCCTTTTACACTTCCCTAATATCAAATCTAACCGTTTCCCAAAACTTTACAAAAACCGCCATTGAGAACACATCCGGCCCCGGAGCCCTATCCCCTTCACAATCAAACATAGCCTTCCTAATCTCCTCTTCCCCAAACGGTCTTTCTAACCACTTGCTCTTATTGCCTACAATTGGACTCCACTCTAGACCTCTATTCCCAAACTCTCATCCTCTCTCGTACAAAATATATCACTTCCTTTATCATTTGTTCCTCACTATCAACAATCTCCCCTTCTTTTGTCTTCAACTTAAATGAATTTGTTAATCTTCCTTCCACTAGCTATCCTATGAAATAATTTGGATTTATAATCCCATTCTTTTATACCCTTGACTTTTGCTTTTTGGCTATAAGAAATTTCCTCCTTTAGCATTATCTCCTTCAACTTATTTCTTAAATAATTTATTTCACCCCTCCTCCTCCCTAATCCCCCCTTCAGCAATTTCCATACCATCAGTTTCTCAGTGTCCTTAAAATCCTTGACTAGGTCCACCTAGGCCCCGCTTAGGCGCTAGGCCGTGCTTTGCCGCCTCGCCTAGAATCTTAGGCGGTGATATGTGGTCTAAACTAGACCCAAAAACCACCTAGAAACTAATTGGAATCCCGCTTAGTGCCAATGCCTTTCAGAACATTGCACATTTCAATCTTGTTCACATTTCAACCTAACTTTAAATTCTTGTGTTGGGATTCCATTTTTCTAAATGAAATGATATCAATCTTGGATTTTCTTCGTGTGATAGTTAGACATAACAAACTTCTATACATCACTTTCAAATATTTACCCTATATTTTACATGGATGAACTTCTGTCTTTACGAATTGTGTAAAATATCTACTTCGAAAGATAGCTTCATATTAAAATATATACTAAATAAAAAAAAAAGGCCCAAGCCCTGCCTAACCACCTAGGCACTAGAAAGTCCATCACCACCCGCCTAGTGCATAGTGCCTTTTTGAACACTGTAATTTCTTTATTCTCGCATAAATAGCACCTCTTCAATTCTAATATCACAGTATACTTATTTCTTCCATTGTTTCATATTGTTTTTTAGAATTTCCAACTTACACATGAACTTGTATCCCTCCCACCCATGCAAATTACAAAAGGAAACAAACATAGGGAACCCCTCCACTTGAGAAGGGAGTAATCCACGAACCTCCCGCCTAACAAAGGCACAAATATGGGCTGCCCAAAAACTATACCACGACTAAAGAGCCCAAATCCTTCCCAAAATTTCTACAAACTACCAACGGCAGGGAACTACACCAAACGTTAAACGGTGAACCTCCCCAAAAAATTGCAAGGTTAGGCATTGTAGAACGATCAACTAATAGATCTCCAAAATATCCCACGGAGAGTACACATACTCGTACACAAACAACCCAAGCAAGCAATCAGACGAACCACCCCACCACTGTAAACAAATTAAAAGAATACCATCTTCCCGAGAATCGGGAAGAAGTCAACCACACAATAAAACTACACACAGCGGCACTTTGTACGCGTCCCTCGACCAACATCAGCAAAGATATCAAACAGTGCGACACGGAAGCAGGTCGGATAAAGTGCAACTGGAGGAGCAATAGTCGTCGGAAGTGGCAGCGACGTGGGATATAGGGGTTGATGTATCCATAGACATAGTTGCGTATCTAGCCAAGTCCTCCTCTCGCTTGTGCACACAGATAACATAATTTGCTTCCATGTCATCAAGTTTCTTTGGACATTAAATCAGGAGTCAGCAGAACTCCTTAAACCAAAAGCTGATAACTCTATGCCTCTTACAAAGAGAAACCAGCACAGCTTGCCATCTCAAAATTCTCGTATTTCTCCATATCCATCGGACTGGGAACTTCTCAACCACATACGACTATCAGCCACGCCACTCTATTGTTACCCGCTCCTCAAATCGGGAGGAAACTCACGTAGCAAAGATGGGGCCAAAGTGGAAGTTCAAGAAAGCTAGGGGGCTGCGACATAATATTGGAAAGTGAAGGGAGGGATACGTAATTATGCCGAAAGTTTGAGGGCTTCATAATGGTGCTGGGTTTCTTTTTCTTTCTTCTTTTAGGAGGGGGCGCCTGTGAAATTTTAAAGATGTTGAGGGTTAACGTTGTACATTCATGGCATGCCCTCTTCTATAAATTGTCATTACCCGTTACAATAAATTTAAAGAAAAACAGAACCTAAGCGTTAAAAGCAGTGTTAGACACGCCAAGTTTTGGCCCTAGGCCTGGATTAAGGTGTGGTCAACGTTTTTGAGGGTAAGGCGTGAAAAAACGCGCATTTTTTGGGGGTAAGGCGGGAAAAAACGTGAGCTTTTTTAGAAGTAAGGCGTGAAAAACACGAGTTTTTTTTTTTTTAAGTATTTTAACTTACAAATATTTAGACATATTTTTAAGGTATGTACCATTTTACTATTTTTAATAGCCTTGTCATAGTAAAAAAATATTAAAATATATAAAAAAATGCCTAAACGCCTTTTCACGCCTAAGGCCCGCCTAGGCTTCTAAGGCTTAAGGCGTGGCCTCTACACCTCAATAACACACGGCGTTTTTTAGAACCTTGGTTAAAAGTAATGTCCATCTTCCACAGCATGTAAAGACTATTTGAATGTGGGCAGCACAATTGTAGTAGAAATTGACAGATTGGCAATAGCCCAATACTATCTAAAAGATTTGTTCAACCGTGTTCTCACCGTTAGCTACTCAAATTGAGAATACTATTCTAAAGATTGAACAAAGATGGCCACAAGTGTATTACATATGTAATAGCCAACAATATGGTGAAAATTCAAGTAAAGCGAAAACTGCTTCAAGTCTCAAAGATTGACCTTTGAGCCTATAAACAATGTGTGACAAGTCTGATACAGATCCAATTTAAAGGAAATATTTCCAAACAAAAATAAATAATGAACCGAGTGCTTGAAAAATAATAGTTATAGTTCATTTTATCTGTATTGATTAAACAAAGAAATGAATTTGTTTGTAAATTTAATTAGAAGGTGGAGAGAGATAGGATGAATAGAAGCCCTAAATTTTGGGGAATGTAATATGGAGCATTAATAAGTGTAGAGATGTAGAAGGTAACCGAGCAGATATATGCAGTGAAGAAAAGAAAGGGATGACCTTTTCAAAGTCCTGGGGAGCGACTCCGGGAAGGTAGAAGCAATGTCCATACTGGACGGAGAGAACAATAGCCATAGCCATAGCAATAGCAGAGATCCATGCCTCCATACCTCCTCTCATTTCCACGGCCTCAGTTAATTAGATCCAGATGATGGTACTACTACTACTATTATATAGCATCTGTCGGTGGAGGAAGACTGTCCAAAACAAACATACACATTCGGTCTGCCAAACACGTCTTCTAATGGGGTTCCCACATTTTTCATTTACGGCATCACAATTGGTCCTCTAAAATTACCAACTTTTCCATTTTTTCGATTTCCCATTTGATTTTTTTTTAATTTTGAATTAAATTAAGTTTGTCAATTTTCAATTTTTTCGAAAAAACGGATTGAAAATCGGAAATAATTCTGAATTTTCGATTTTTCCGATTTTTTCCGAATTATTTCCGATTTCCAATTTTTTCGATTTCTTTTCCGACTTTTTAAAAAATGTCCATATCCCACATCGGTTGGGCAGAGAAAGGGCTCCAAAATATGCTCTACAAAAGGAGAGTATCCTCATAACTTCTACACAAATGAAAAAATTGGTCAAATCCTCATGTATTTACATGCTGAGTTAAGCGATTTTCTTTGTTTCTATAAAATGAGAATTTCGAATAATCGAAAATCCATAATTTATTTTTTTGAAATTTTGGAAATTCCGAAATTTCTGGATTTTTAATATATTTTGTGAATTTCCGATTTTTGCCGATTTTCCAATTTTTCCAAATTCGGTTTTTTTTTTAATTTTCCGAAAAAATCAGATCGGAAATCGAAATAGTTATTTTAGTTCCAAAAAAATCGGAATTTTTTTCGAAGAGACATTTTCAAATCCGATCCGGTCGAAACACAACCCTATCTAAAATCATCGTGCATCCTTTAGTTTGATGGTTTTTGAGTCATAGTAGGCTGCATATCCGGTAAAAATTAAAAGAGATTCGTTTAGCGTCTCATTTGGGATGGTAATTTAATCCGATCCGCAGAGTTTTCGACGCGATCCAACCCTAATGAGACAGGTTAAAAACCCGATTAAAATAATAGGGGCGGATTTGGATTTTAAGAAAAAACGTTTATTAAACGGGGCCGGTTCTGGTTTTATAAAAATATACTCGATCCGCCCCGTCCAGCCCCGTATAGAACTTGAATTTACTTACATACCCCTTTTATATTACACTAATAACACACACACACACACACACACACACACATATATATATATATATATATATATATATATATATATATATACAGTCCTGCTCTTGTGCGGACTAGTCCGCATTTTAAAAGTGCGGACCGAACATGTGTCACCTGGCGGTGAGCCCAGAATAGAGAGATAGTGTGCCTATAATTTAGGCGATAGTTTCTAGGCACACCGTTAGGTGACACATGTCCGGTCCGCATTCTTAAAATACGGACTAGTCCGCACAAGAGCATTATTATATATATAAACTTATGAAGCCTTAATTTCATTTACTCTAAAAAAAACTCGCGCCACCCTCTTGTGACACCCCGCCTAATTAAATACCGGGTGATCAGTCCTTTATTAAATTAAATCAAGGTTAACAGTTGGTTCATTCTCAGCATCACTGTCGATAAAAATAAATTTTCCAATTTAACACCCTAAATAATTAAGCTAAGTGTCAAAACATTTTTCATACAAACTTTCCAAATTTTAATTAAAGAAAAATATTTATTTATATAAAACCACATTTCTACAATTAAGAATCACACCACGATAAACCAAATAATATAATACATTCGTCAATCGAATGTCAACATATGAAAACTAGAATCACAAGTCCATACTGAATAAATCCCAAAGAACAATACTGGAAATGACTGAAATATAAATGTCCCGATAACAAATAAATAATGAAAAGGGGCGACACGTGCCCAATAAATGAGAGTACTAGGAGTGGAGTCAATAACAAAATCCGTCTACTCAAGTGACATGCAACTCCCACCTAAGCTGCAGCTCGTTCTTCTCAAGGGATCCTAAGCAAGACGCCCCTGTGGCTGGGCACCTGAAAATATACATATATATATATACAAGAGAGAGAAAGAGAGAAAAAGAAACGGGTCAGAGCCCGAAAGTGTGTTTGATTTTAAAATACGTTTAGCAAGTATTTAAATTGATACATGCCAATGCAATAACATATTAGTGCGTCGCTCTCTTGAGAAATACTCACCTCTCTTCTAATGTGCACACCTATCGCACTAACCTTCTCATCAGTTTGTTCTTATCAATATTAACACACTAGTCTTTCTAAAAGATTTAACTTAACTTAGATTACTCGCAAGATTTATAATTCACGACTCCATTTTAAAAAGAATGTTCTAAACAGTAATCAAGGTCTTCCATTTTAACTTTATAAAATCAATAAAGTTTTATAGTGACATATTATACTTTTTCAAAACAAGTATTTAATAATTTGAGTCAACATCCAGTTCCTACTTATCAAATCTCAGTAGACAGTTTCAAATATCATAATCTCATATATATATATTAACTACTCGTATAATATATATATATATAACAGCACCCAGAATAAAACTATGGTGCGTGCATACTTCCACTATCCAATGCCCCATATCACTCATATTAAGGGGAATACATTCGGAATCACTCTCGAATTGTATTAACATAAATACACAAACAATATTGAGGCGAAGCATAGATTCCAAGTCTCTAAGAGGGTGGCACATACCGGCGTCTCTTAGGACCGTCTGAACTATCACATCGATAGCCTGTACCAAGGACATCTATCTTCTAGGGTACAAGTCAATATCCCCCATAAAGGTCCCATCGAGATAAGACTTGTCCCAGCGCGGAAACCTCAGGGATAACAAGTAGCGTGGGTATGATTTTCACATGTATATAATATATGTACACACAATCATATAAATATACCAATTTCATATTAATATAGGTTCTTCTCCTCACCCGTAATTATACCGTTTATTCTTAATTTCACATTTAAAGAATTTCGCATAAGGTTTCATTCCTAACCTTATCTCGAAGGGTTTTCTCACTTAATACCTAACACTCATGGATTATATCTTCCCAATTTATGAAATTCAGTAAGTGACTTTATTAGATTCCAACGTAACTCTCTTACGCACCTCCCCCTTTAAATTCATAAATTTACCAACCTAAAGTAAATATCCCAAAAATACCATTTTCGATGAATCTTAAAGGTTCCAACATTTATTCATATACCCTACTGGTCCTCAATGTCTCCCAAATCGATTTATCACGAATGCCCAAGAATTATTTCACGATAAACTTAATTTAACTAATTAAACAAGGAAAATAAGAGTCTGCCAGGAGGGGTCGATCGATCGAAGCTTGGGGCTCGATCGATCGATGCTCTATGTTCGATCGATCGATCAAGCAGGTCTGGGTAAAATTCTGCAGAATTGCAGTTACGGGTTCTACCACTATTCTTCATCAAATTCCATATTTTTCAACACTAATCGACCCACAAATTCTACTACTAACATAATAACATAATTCCAGATGTTTATAACGTTCAGCATGCGTGTATTCATCATTAAACATGGTTAAACAACCCAAAATCTCATCTAATCATCAAGAACCCTAAAGTTTTCATAACTATGATTCAATTCAGTTTTTCTCCAGAATTTCTTCTAATATAACATCAAAAGTTCGTGGGTAATACATCTATATCATCAAAAGTTTCCAGCATAAGGTTTTAATCTTCTCTACATGCAATTTCCTATCAAAATTTGGGGTTTTCTTACATGGATTACATTCCTAATTAATCCTAAACTAATATGAACATTGCACTAACGAAATACGCAAGTTAAACACTTGCCAGGGATTTTCAGAAGTCTGATTTCCTGTTGATTATGGTGTGGTTGCGTTCTCCTCCTCGCGATCTACGCGTTGGTGGTGACGGCGGTGCAAACGGTGGTGTTTCGGCCTTGAATCTCCTTGAAAGGTCTCTCCTCTCCTCTCCAATGGCCGTTCTAGGGTTCTGAATGTTCTAACCCTAAATGGCTAACCTAACCAGCTGATAAAGGCTACTAAAATTCGTGGGTTTAATTACCCTATTTTGTAAAATGACCAAAATGCCCTCCCGGGTCACTAATTAGGCCTAAAAACGCCCCGAGGCCCAAACTAAACCCCCGGGTACACTTTCTGACTATCTCGACCTTTCCGGACGCGTTGGCGCACTCAAAACGACTATACGGACAACTTATAAAATATTCACTTTTTATTTAACAAAATTAGTCCCGACGTGACACGGGCACGTCCCGACTTAAATTTTCGAAATAGTCATTTAATTCACTTATGACATTCAATATAACCAATATAATATATTACTATGCTCATTAGTAATATTCAACAAGTTTCCCATAATTACTAACTCTCGACACGTTAATAATTATAACATAATTAATTTCCGGATTTTTATTAAATAAACAGTCACATTAAATTTAATAAATTCCCAAATTAATATAGCATAAAAATACGGGGTATTACATACTTCCCCCCTAATAACGGAATTTCGTCCCGAAATTCGGAAAATAAGGCATACCTGGTAAAAACAACTCTGGATATCTCTCGCGCATATCTGCCTTACGCTCCCAAATGAATTCCTCCACATTATGATGCTCCCACTGAACTCGCACAAGTGGAACTATTTTCGACCTCAATCTCCTCTCACTGTAGTCTAGAATAGCCACTGGTCTCTCCTCGTAAGAGCTATCAGACTGTAAGTCAATTTCATCTATCGCAATGTGAGTATGGGCCATATCATCCCGAAGATATCGTCTCAACGACGAGATGTGGAATACATCGTGAATGCGATGTAAATGTTCTGGCAATCCCAACCTGTACGCTACCGGCCCAATCCTCTCGATGATGGGAAATGGTCCTACGTACCTCGGAGCCAACTTCCCCTTCTTCCCGAACCTCATCACTCCCTTCATAGGAGATACACGCAACAACACTTGATCTCCCACATTAAACTCCCGAAAGAACCGTTTCGCATCGGCGTAGCTCTTCTGCCTGTCCTGGGCTACCCGAATACGACTCCTGATTATCTCAATCCTCGCGGAGGTTTCCTGAATCACTTCTGGCCCTAGCAACTTGTTATCCCCCACCTCAAGCCAACAAGTTGGAGAACGACAAGGCCTGCCATACAAAGCCTCAAATGGAGCCATACCAATCGTAAACTGATAAGAGTTATTATAAGCAAACTCTACCAGTGGAAGATGTGGCTCCCATCCTCCTCCAAAATCGAGAACACACATACGTAGCATATCCTCTAACATCTGATTAGTACGCTCTGTCTGTCCATCTGTCTGTGGGTGGTAAGCTGAACTCAACTTCAACTCAGTACCCATAGCCTCCTGAAAGCTTTCCCAGAAACGTGACACAAAAATCTTGTCTCTATCTGACACAATATTCAGGGGCACCCCATGTAATCTGACAATCTCAGCGATGAACAACTGAGCATACTGACCCGTGGTATAATCTGTCCTTACTGGCAGAAAATGAGCCACCTTGGTCAACCGGTCTACGATCACCCAGATAGAATCGTGGCCCCGCTGTGACGTAGGCAACCCTGTAATGAAATCCATGGAAATACTCTCCCACTTCCACGCGGGTACTTCCAATGGCTGAAGTAATCCTGACGGTTTCTGGTGGTCCACCTTCACCAGCTGGCAGGTAGAACACTTGGACACAAACTTGGCGATGTCCTTTTTCATCCCACTCCACCAGTATTGACGCCTCATGTTCTGGTACATTTTATCACTTCCCGGATGTACTGCAAATCGGGACCCGTGAGAATGAGTCATCACTTCATGACGTAACTCCGCTCCTTCTGGAACCACTAATCTTCCATTAAACCGTAACCCTCCATCAGAACTAACAGAATAGGAATCAGCACCCTCGGCTAGAAGTCGCACAATCTGCTCCTGACAAAACGGGTCTGTGGTCTGTACCTGTATCACCCGCGTAACAATCTCGGGTGTGACTGTCATCACGGATATGAAAGAACGTGCTACTGCATCCTGGTGACCCAACTCCTTCCACTTTGCTTTCCAGATGTCCGCTACATCGTCTACCGGTCTACGGCTCAACGCATCAGCAACTACGTTGGCCTTCCCCGGATGATACTGTATATCGAACTGGTAATCTTTCACAAACTCTAACCACCTGCGCTGACTCATATTCAGCTCTCGCTGAGTGAACAGGTACTGCAGTGACTTATGGTCTGTGAACAAACGGAATTTCTCGCCCAATAAGTAGTGCCTCCAAATTCTCAATGCAAAGACGACCGCTGCTAACTCCAGGTCGTGGGTGGGGTAATTCTTCTCATGCGGCTTTGAGAAACGTGTGTGCTCGCGTTCAAATGATCAAACCATATATAAAACCCTTTTAACACAAACAAACCCTAAACATGCAGCAGTATGTGATTGAATAAATAGATAATCTACGCAAGAACATTCAAACACATGCAATTAAGGAAAAATCCCCCTCAGGGGCAAAACCATTTATTTTCACTATAATTTATAAGAAAACGGCTTACAATCGGATTACAATGAAAATACAAGTTGACTAAGAATTACCCTCGGGTATCGGATTCTGTAGTCGCGGCTGGAATTATCCCTTTCCAGTAGGGCTGTAATGAAGAAGAAGAACGGTCTCCTCCACAAGGGTTGAACAAACCAAAGTTGTGTTCTTGGGTTGCAAAAGGATTCACAAAGGATTGGCAAGGATGTGTGAATCAAACCATGAGCCTTGGGACTCAAAAATATGAAGACTAGATGTATTTGGACTCTCAAATTCGTCTCCTAAAGTCTTGCAAAATAACTCCCCCGAAGTTGGTATTTATAGGAAAAAATATGAAGAGTCCCACGTTCTTAAAACTCTAAAATTCTATCTAGCGTACAAAAAAAATAGCATTCTTTAAGGAATTTTCTCTATCTTCAAAAGGTCATAACTCCTTCACCGTAGCTCGGATTGAGGTGCTGTTTTTTCCACTATCTTCGTTGCGGAGAGCTCTTCAACTTTCTAGTTGACCAGACCTCCGAACTATGGATGTGAAATTACGAAAATGCCCTTGAACTCTCCTATTGTGCCTTTTTTCACTATTTTGACTTCCCTTGCGTACCACTTGCATTAAGTCCCTAAAATCTTGGAACGTGAAGTCATTGAGGCAGATTTGGGACATATTAGTGGAGATAATGCATGCTTGATTCTCGGAATTCAGATAGAGGCCGTCATGTGAGATCGTGAGGAGACGTGCCAAATGTAGCGGCGTACGACATAAATAAATGAAACATTTCGGACATGTGAAAAATGTCCTTACAAATCTCCCCCTATGTCTATGCTGGTACATACATAAAAAATCCGAATTATCAAATATGAAATTGCCTATACAAATCTACCCTCCCATGAACCCAAAACTGGAAAAGGTACAAATGAATAGTCTTCATCGTTTGTTCTTTAATTCTTCAGGAATCTCAAAACTTTTCTCATCAGGGTGTGCAACATATAGATCTGCAATCTTCATACCTACACACATGAGACAAAGCAAATACCACGTGACATATCGAGTTTGAAATGAGATAACATGGATATCAATATATGATAAAAATATAAGCAACATCTCAAAAACTCCCCCAGAATTCAAACTCCCCCATAATATGATAATTCTTTCTCCCCCTTTTTATGATGTCCCCAAATGGACAAATTAGAGAAATAAATCAAGTAAGCAAGTGCGGGGTGTCACTAGGATAAAAACACACCATGAATAAACAGAAAGCAACCAAGTCAATGATAGCGTAAATGAAGTGGTGTGATCAAATTCGATAGGAAAATCAATGCATACAAACATGACATATGTGCACGATGAATATTGGATATTCCTAGCGAATGAACTCAAATGCTTCCTTTGGTGTAAAAGAGTGACAATATAAGATATTGACTCAATCAAATCAACAAATTAAAACTCAAAATGATTTTCACACCAATAACGTCCAAAATGATTTTATGCTTTTCAGGACTTTCAAGGAAGTGCAAACCCGTTTATATTCTCCAACCAAACTCCCTCAGATATTATATTGAATAGAGGCATTTTAAATTCTCAAACTTTGGAGAATTGATGATGAAACCTAAGTGGCCCATATTTGGCATGAATTGCTTTTTATTGCCTGTAAATTTTTTTTTGGGGCTCTTTTAACCTCTTTGGACCTCGGATATTAAAATTCCTCCATTTTTTAGGTCCTTTTTAACGGTGGCTTTTGCGCAAAGGATAGATGATTACCTTTCGCAGCCCCTCCCCGTTATACAAAAACACACAGTCTCACCAAAACGGTTTTTACATGCATTCCAATCTTGTCAAGTTTTATCGCATATTGTACATTGTATAGACATGATTGAGATGAAAACACGCAAGCCAACATGAGATAGACAAGTGCAATAATCAAATATAGCCGTGCATGTGTGCAATAAAGGATATAGGAGTCAAACATGTAGGAAGATATCACTAATTACATCTCAAAGACTCCAATCAATGTAAAGCACATGGATAAAATGATGTAGCCTCTCAAATCTCTATCAAACAGTCACATGGATAAATGGAATGAAGTTGTGACTTGGCTATCTTACATGCTCATCCATAAAAGAAGCAAAATACAAAAATCTTTTTGGATTTTTTCAAAAATTTGGAGAAATAAAATCTTTTTGTGCTTTTCTCAAAATTTTTCTTAAAGGAAAATCTTTTTGTATTTTTTTTTAAAAGAAATATAAAAAGCAAAAGGAATAAAACAAAGCTGTACAACAAAGTAATGGTACATATAAAACAGACTAGCAATAGGAAGCATATGATATGAACATGAAGAAGCATCCTATTCTAGACATAGACCAACCCCTCAGTCAACTGTGCAAATCCCTAAAGATTTCCTAAGACTCTCAAATCTAAGGGCATCTAAAGGTTTCGTGAAAATATCGGCTAACTGACGGTCGGTAGGAACAAAACTCAGGGATACGACTTTCTCTTCAACTAACTGACGAATAAAGTGCTCACGTATCCTGATGTGTTTTGTGCGCCAATGCTGAACTGGATTGCGGGATATGTGTATCGCGCTCGTGTTATCACAGGAAATGGTCATGGTGTCCTGTGATATCCCATAATCCTCCAGCATTTGCTTCATCCACAAGAGTTGTGTGCAACAACTCCCGGCGGCTATGTACTCAGCCTCCGCAGTGGACAAAGAGATGGAATTTTGCTTCTTGCTCAGCCAGGAGACAAGAGCAGAACCAAAATAGAAACACCCACCAGAAGTGCTCCTACATCCATCTACATCCCCAGCCCAATCGGCATCCGAGTAGGCGGACAGACGGTCATCGGTATCAAAGGAATACCAAACCCCGTATGAGAGAGTCCCACTTACGTATTTAATAATACGTTTTAGAGCAAGTAAATGTGACTCTTTTGGGGATGCCTGATAACGCGCACAGACTCCAACACTAAAGGCGATGTCGGGACGACTGGCAGTCAAGTAGAGGAGACTACCTATCATACTCCGATATAAGGTTTGCTCTACGTCCTTGCCTGAAGTGTCCTTACTAAGCTTGGTAGTGGTACTCATAGGTGTACGTGCATGCTTAGCGGAGTCTAAACCAAATTTCTTCACTAGGTCTCTAGCATACTTGGATTGGGAGATGAACATCCCATCCTCTAGCTGACGAACCTGGAGACCAAGGAAGAATGTAAGCTCACCAACCATGCTCATCTCAAACTCACTTTTCATCTCCTCCTCAAAGTGGTGAGCATGCTGGGAGCATGTGGATCCAAAGACTATGTCGTCCACATAGACCTGGGCAACCAAAATAGCACCGTCATCTCTCCTGACAAACAACGTCATATCTACTCCCCCTCTCTTGAAGCCACGAGCTAAGAGATAAGAAGTAAGCCTCTCGTACCAAGCACGGGGTGCTTGCTTCAAACCATACAAGGCTTTCCTCAGATAGTAGACGTGCTCAGGGTGCTGAGGGTCTTCAAACCCTTTTGGTTGTTCCACCTAAACCTCCTCCTGTAGAATGCCATTCAAAAAGGCACTCTTGACATCCATCTGATACACCTTGAAGCGCAGATGACATGCGATAGCGAGCAGAAGACGGACGGACTCAAGCCTCGCAACAGGAGCAAATGTCTCCCCAAAGTCTACACCCTCTATCTGTGTGTAGCCTTGAGCGACCAACCTAGCCTTATTTCTGATTATTTTACCATTTTCATCCATTTTGTTCTTAAAAATCCACCGGGTAGCTATCACATTAATCTCACTAGGTCGGGGGACAAGTTCCCAGACATCATTCTTTTTAAACTGAAGCAACTCATCCTGCATAGCAGATATCCAGTGTTCATCCTTGAGTGCTTCTTTATGGTTCTTGGGCTCGACTTTGGACGTGTAGCAAAGATGGCTAACAACGTTCTCTAGCTGAGCACGAGTCTTGACCCCTAGAGTGGGATCACCAACAATGGCAGAAGGGTCATGACTCTTGCGAACCCAAGCAGGTGTGTCCCCTAACACAGGAGTAGGGTCCACAGAGTGTGAGAGAGGAACAGGTAAATCACTGTCAGAACAATCCTCATCCTCACACTGAAGGTTAGGATCAATAACCGTCGGAGGTTCGTCATCTTGCACGGTGACGTTTATTGATTCCATAATCTTAGAGCTCTTCAGGTTAAAAACCCGGTACGCTCTGCTATTCGATGAATATCCTAGAAATATTCCCTCGTCGCTTCGGGAGTCAAACTTTCCTAATTGCTCTTTATCCCGTTGGATGTAGCATTTACTCCCAAAGACACGGAAATATGCCAGGTTGGGCTTCTTGCCAGTCCACAACTCATAAGGAGTGTGAAGTGTGTGTGGACGCAGATACACCCTATTCACCGTGTGGCATGCAGTAGACACTGCCTCTGCCCAAAATCTCCTAGAAACTTTACGACCTAGAAGCATAGATCTAGCCATCTCTTGGATCGTTCTATTCTTTCTCTCAACAATCCCATTTTGCTGAGGAGTTCTCACAGCAGAAAACTCATGTTTGATCCCAAGGCTATCACAGTACAAATCAACCTTTGCTTCCTTGAATTCAGTGCCGTTGTCACTACGTATTCTGTTAATAGTGACACCGTGTTGATTTTGCAGGACACGGCACTTGGTCGTTAAGAAATCTACAGCATCGGATTTCTCTCTCAGAAAACCTAAAATGGAGTATCTGGAGAAATCATCTACCATCACGAGGATGTACCTCTTACCACCTAGACTCTCAGTACGAGTGGGACCCATAAGATCCATGTGAATCAACTCCAGAACACGAGAGGTGGTAATGGAATGTAACTTCCTATGAGGACTACGAATTTGTTTTCCCAACTGACAGGGTCCACAAACGGTCGAAGTTGACTTTCCAAGAGATGGTAAGCCACGTACTAGGTCCTTTTTAGATAAACGATTGAGATCTCTAACGTTCACGTGACCTAGACGTTGGTGCCACAGATCCATAGGAGTGATCGTGGCCCTGTTGCAGACAAGTGAGGATGTGGGCTCAGTCCCATAGCAATTATCCTCGGTCCTCACCCCTTGCATCAAAAGTTTACCGGCTTGATTGTAGACTTTACACGCGTCCCGGTCAAACTTTACTGCAAAGTTAGTGTCGCACAGCTGGCTAATGCTGAGAAGGTTTGCTTTCAAACCTTTGACGTACAAAACATTTTCTAGCTTAGGAAAACCAGGTAACTCGATAGTACCTCGTCCTATAATGCTAGACTTACTCCCATCTCCAAAGGTGACTCTGCCATCTTGATAATCCTCAAGAGTAGTAACAAATGAGGCATCACCTGTCATGTGTCTGGAGCACCCACTATCAAAATACCACTGTGAGGTATTATGTGCTTTGAGAGCAACATAAACAACAAAGGCCTTTTTATCTTTCTTAGGCACCCAAGCAGAGATGACCTTTTGTTTGCCTTTGTTGGTTTTAGCTGGAATGTAAGAAGCATTCACTAACGGCGAAGACATCCGTCGGAATTCTTTCATCAAACTCTGAGTCGTGGCAGCTAAGAACTCAACTCGCTCTCTCAGACTAGAAAACTCATCAGTATGTCGTGGTGGAGCAGTAGTACGTCGTGTCCGACCCATGCTATAGCAAGTTTCCCTAAGGTGGCCTTTTCTTTTGCAATAAGTACAAAAGAGCTCAGTCAAAGGCGGACCTTGGTTTGCTTTTCTTGGTCGAACTCTCCTTCGAGGTTTTTTACGGTGACCATAAGGAGTTTTAGTAAACTCAGGAACTGGTCCAGGTGCAATTTGGGACGTGGAGGCACCATCATATCCAATTCCTTGACGATCACCAAAACCTAAAGCGGGGCCGAGGAGCATCTTTCCCATCTTCCCAGATTTGTCCTCGATTTGTACCTTGACTTTTCGTGCTTTCTCAAGATCATGAGTCAGCTGGGCAACAAGGGCTTCAAGTTTCTTCCGAGTCTCCACGGAGGAATGGAGCTGACTCGTAAGACTAGCCACTTGCTTGATCAAGTCACCTCTCTCTTTATCTAGAGTACTCTCTCTCTCTCTAAACAAATTCTCATTCTCGACACAGGTAGATTCTCTCTCTCTCAGGGAGGTGCAGGTGGAGAACTCTCTTTCTCTTGCTTTCCTTAAATCTTCCTCTAGGCAAGTGATCTTAAGGACTAACGTTTTGTTACGCTTTTTAGTTTTAAAAGACTCAGAATATAACTCAGCGTAGGCGCGTTGTATATCACTCTCGCTCTCACTTGTGTCATCCTCCCCCTCACTCACATCGATCTCACTGTCGAGGTGTCCCTGTGAAGCATCATCCTCATCGTCGTGAGGAGAACTAGGAGTGCTCACTTGGCTGGCCATGAATGCGGTGAAGTTACACTCATGCGGTGACTCATCTCCAGAATCCACCGTCTCGACCTCACTGTCGTCACTAAGGGTAGCATTAAGGACAGCTTTCCCTTTCTCTCTATTCAGACGATTGGCACACTCAAAAGTTCTATGACCCCTGCCATCACACTCAAAACATCTCTCACTTTCTTTCAGAGAAGGATTTTTGGAAACTTTTTCATTTTTCTTTTCAAACTTATTTTTCTCAAATTTCTTTTTATCTTTAAAATTGCCATTTTTCTTAAATTTGAGAATCCTCTTGAAATTTTTTGCGAAAAGAGCCAAATCATCTAAGTCAAAATCGCACTCAGAATCTGACGTGTCAGTCTCTCTCTTTCTAGATGACTCTACCCTCTTTCTAGATGACCCCTCACTCTTTCTCTCTTGGGCTTTAAGAGCAATTCCCTTATCTTTAGATTTAGCATTTTTAGGGAACATATCAATTTCATAAGTTTGCAAATCTCCTACAAGTTCTTCCAATTTTAGCGTATTTAAATTACCCATAGAATTTAGCACAGTGACTTTAGGGATAAAACGCTTAGGTAAAGAACGAAGAATCTTTTTAACAACTCTAGCATTCGGAATTTGTTCACCAAGATTAAAACTAGTATTCACAATGTCAGAAAGTCTAGCATAAAATTCATCAAAGCATTCAGAATCATGCATGGTGATTGTTTCAAATTGAGTTGTCAAGTTTTGCAACTTAGACTCTTTCACAGCATTAGTTCCTTCATGGGTGAGTTGTAAAACATCCCATGCCTCTTTTGACGTGGTACACGTCATTATGCGTTTGAACTCATCAGGTGTGACAGACCCAGAAATAGCACTTAGACCCTTAGAATTAAAAGATGACCATTTAATTTCTTCATCAGACCAAGAAATGTCAGGTTTCAAGTTGGTCACATTATCAACAGTCATGGTGGGAGGAGTCCACCCTCGTTCAACCAAAATCCAGACACGTTCATCAATGGCTTTTAAAGCCGACCTCATACGGGCTTTCCAATAAGCATAATTTGTCCCGTCAAAAATAGGCATTTTATAATATGACTTCTCCATTTGAACAAGCACTTTTTCAAAAATCAATTTTTTCAGAAAATTGATATCTTAGAAAAATTTTGCGAAAAAAAAGGAATACGCGATAGATTAGCGTAACCTGCTCTGATACCAATTTGAGAAACGTGTGTGCTCGCGTTCAAATGATCAAACCATATATAAAACCCTTTTAACACAAACAAACCCTAAACATGCAGCAATATGTGATTGAATAAATAGATAATCTATGCAAGAACATTCAAACACATGCAATTAAGGAAAAATCCCCCTCAGGGGCAAAACCATTTATTTTCACTATAATTTGTAAGAAAACGGCTTACAATCGGATTATAATGAAAATACAAGTTGACTAAGAATTACCCTCGGGTATCGGATTCTGTAGTCGCGGCTGGAATTATCCCTTTCCAGTAGGGCTGCAATGAAGAAGAAGAACGGTCTCCTCCACAAGGGTTGAACAAACCAAAGTTGTGTTCTTGGGTTGCAAAAGGATTCACAAAGGATTGGCAAGGATGTGTGAATCAAACCATGAGTCTTGGGACTCAAAAATATGAAGACTAGATGTATTTGGACTCTCAAATTCGTCTCCTAAAGTCTTGCAAAACAACTCCCCCGAAGTTGGTATTTATAGGAAAAAATATGAAGAGTCCCACGTTCTTAAAACTCTAAAATTCTATCTACCGTACAAAAAAAACAGCATTCTTTAAGAAATTTTCTCTATCTTCAAAAGGTCATAACTCCTTCACCGTAGCTCGGATTGAGGTGCCGTTTTTTCCAGTATCTTCGTTGCGGAGAGCTCTTCAACTTTCTAGTTGACCAGACCTCCGAACTATGGATGTGAAATTACGAAAATGCCCTTAAACTCTCCTATTGTGCCTTTTTTCACTGTTTTGACTTTTTGCGTACCACTTGCATTAAGTCCCTAAAATCTTGGAACGTGAAGTCATTGAGGCAGATGTGGGACATATTAGTGGAGATAATGCATGCTTGATTCTCGAAATTCAGATAGAGGCCGTCATGTGAGATCGTGAGGAGACGTGCCAAATATAGCGGCGTACGACATAAATAAATGAAACATTTCGGACATGTGAAAAATGTCCTTACAGGCTTAAGCTTGCAGGAAGCAAAAGCTATAGCCTTCTCTTCCTGCTGAAGTACTCCCCCAAGTCCCCGTAAGGACGCATCGGTGTAAACCAGGTACTCTACACCCGGCTTCGGTAAAGCAAGGACTGGTGCTGAAGTAAGCTTGTCCTTCAGCTCATCGAAAGCCAACTGACAAGCGTCATCCCAAACATATGGTACCCCCTTGCGAGTCAGATTCGTCAATGGACCCGCTATTTTGGAGAATCCCCGAATGAATCTCCTGTAGTATCCGGCTAACCCCAAGAAACTACGCACTTCCGTCGGTGTCGTGGGCTGTCCCCACTCCCTCACCGCTGACACTTTGCTCGGGTCAACTGCAATCCCTTGCTCAGAAACGACATGGCCCAAGAACTGTACTTCTCGCAACCAGAATCCACACTTCTCATACTTAGCATACAACTGATGTTCTCGTAGAGTCTGAAGAACCTGCCTCAAGTGCTCGGCATGCTCCTCCTCGGAGTGTGAATATATCAAGATATCATCTATGAAGACGATGACGAACTGATCCAAGAACTCTCTGAATACTCGGTTCATCAAGTCCATGAAAACGGCTGGGGCATTTGTGAGTCCGAACGGCATCACCCTGAACTCATAGGACCCATATCTCGACAAGAAGGCAGTATTTGAAACATCCTGCTCTCTAATACGTAACTGATGGTACCCCGATCTCAGATCTATCTTCGAAAAGAAAGTTGCTCCCCTCAACTGGTATAACAGATCATCGATTCGAGGCAACGGATATTTATTCCGTATCGTGACCTTGTTCAATTCACGGTAGTCCACACACAATCTCAGTGAACCATCCATTTTCTTTACAAATAAGACTGGAGCGCCCCAAGGTGAGGTACTCCTACGAATGAAGCCCTGACCTAATAGCTGCTCTATCTGATCTCGTAGCTCTCGCATCTCTGCCGGAGCAATACGGTATGGTGCGCGTACTATAGGTCTCGTATCTGGTAATAAATCTATAACAAAGTCTATCTCACGACTGGGCGGTAGGCCTGGTATCTCCTGAAACACATCAGAATACTCCCCGACGACAGGGATCGAATATAAGGGAATCACAACCTCCTTAGAGGTATCCTCCTCTATGTAATACAAATGAGCGGTCGACCCTCCCTCTGGGCGAGGCATCGCCACTACAAACATCTCTTGCCCCGGAATAGCAAAAATAATGCTCCCACCGAAGCAATCAATCATGACTCTATAAGATGCGAGCCAATCCATACCAATAATCACATCATGCTCGTGCATGTCTAAGACTAACATGTCTGCAGGTAATACCAAGCTACCAATCTCTACCCCCACTCCCCGGCATATAAAGAAAATAAGTGACCCACTCCTCAGTGGTGAGTCGACACACGTCACAGTGCTCTCTGCTGTGGCTAGCAACCCTAAGGACTTTGCAAAATGTGTAGCTATAAAATAATGTGTTGCCCCCGTATCAAACAAAACTCGACCCATAGTACCATGGATAGGAAACATACCCTCAATCGCGGGTGGTGCCTATGGAGCTGCTGCCTGGTGGACGTTATAGACACGTCCATACTGCAATTGCCCCTGCTGTACTGGAGCTGCTGGGATGGCTGGTAGGGCTGGCACCTGGGCTGGAGCTGGGAGGGCAGGTGGAAAGAGTGGTCTCTGCGGCTCATTACGGGCTCCCTGCTGCTGTGGGGCCCTATCACCCTCTGGGCAATCCTGGCGCCTATGGCCATGTTTACCGCACCCAAAGCATCTGCCTTTGAAGTTACCGCCCCTCTGACCCTGCTGTCCACGGCCCTGCTGGCCGTTACCTCCACGCCACTGGCCCTGTTGGCCCTGATGTGTACGTTGTTGGCCTTGCTGGCCCTGCTGTTGTCCCTGCAGTCGGTGTTGGCCCTGCTGATTAGGCTGGCCCTGATGGCCCTGCCTGAAACCCCCGAATCCCTGCCTAGAATCACCTGAATGGAATCGCTTAGCAGGGTCCCCCTGATGGGAACTCTGCTCGTGCTGACGAGTCTGTCCATGAGTTGGTGCCCCACTGGCACTATTTCCCCCGGTCCTGCCCTGCTGGCTGGACTCCCCTGCTCTCTTGCTTCCCTGAAGATGAAAGCGGTGATCCTGGCAATGTAGTAACGCTGCATTGAGTACGTCAGTGAAAGTACTCAGGGATAGATTTCCAATGAGGTGCTGACGGATCCTCCAAGCTAACCCGTCGACAAACAGCAAAATCTTCTTGCTCTCAGTGGGTGCCTCATCCGGCATAATAGTGAGAAGTCTTGTGAACTCCTCCTCATACTCAGCTACAGTAAGGTTCTCCTGCTTCAGATTTAGTAATTTCCGCCTCATCTCAGTCTGCACTGCGGGTGGAAAATACTTGCGGTCAAACCGCTCCCAGAACAACTGAATAGGGATCGTGTCCCTCTCCTCCAAAGTAGTAGTGGACTCCCACCACTGTAATGCGGCTCCCACCAGCTTAAAGGAAGCCAATAACTTCTTTTGCACTTCAGTGCACTCATACATACGGAGGTGCCGCTGGATGTCTTTCTTCCATTGGCTGACTGTAACAATATCGGAGCTACCAGAAAACTCAGGGGGATGCGCTTTCTGAAAAGCATCCCGAACCCTCTCCCATGCGGATGGAAGCTGTGCTGGTACTGGTGCCACCGCCTGAATCTGGGGTGGAGCCTGCTGAATCACCGCTATTGCGGCATTCACCGCCTGAGCAACAATGGCGGCTAGTTCATTCGCATTCATTGTGCCTGGTGCCTGAGCTGCTGGCTGCTCGGCTTGGGCACGCCTACCTTTCGGAGCACGTCTCAGAGGCATCTGAAACGTGAACAAGTTTATTAGTCTACAGTTATCAACAAATCTCGAATAGCTGAAGACTTAAACGTAAAAGCAAGAATACAACAATCCTAAAAATAGGGCTCTATAGCAATAACGTTAAGCTGAAAGCGAAATAAGCCGTACAGATCCTATGGACACTAGAACCTGATGCTCTGATACCACATGTGACACCCCGCCTAATTAAATACCGGGCGATCACTCCTTTATTAAATTAAATCAAGGTTAACAGTTGGTTCATTCTCAGCATCACTGTCGATAAAAATAAATTTTCCAATTTAACACCCTAAATAATTAAGCTAAGTGTCAAAACATTTTTCATACAAACTTTCCAAATTTTAATTATAGAAAAAGATTTATTTATATAAAACCACATTTCTACAATTAAGAATCACACCACGATAAACCAAATAATATAATACATTCGTCAATCGAATGTCAACATATGAAAACTAGAATCACAAGTCCATACTGAATAAATCCCAAAGAACAATACTGGAAATGACTGAAATATAAATGTCCCGATAAAAAATAAATAATGAAAAGGGGCGACACGTGCCCAATAAATGAGAGTACTAGGAGTGGAGTCAATAACAGAAGCCATCTACTCAAGTGACCTGCAACTCCCACCTAAGCTGCAGCTCGTTCTTCTCAAGGGATCCTAAGCAAGACGCCCCTGTGGCTGGGCACCTGAAAATATACATATATATATACAAGAGAGAGAAAGAGAGAAAAAGAAACGGGTCAGAGCCCGAAAGTGTGTTTGATTTTAAAATACGTTTAGCAAGTATTTAAATTGATACATGCCAATGCAATAACATATTAGTGCGTCGCTCTCTTGAGAAATACTCACCTCTCTTCTAATGTGCACACCTATCGCACTAACCTTCCCATCAGTTTGTTCTTATCAATATTAACACACTAGTCTTTCTAAAAGATTTAACTTAACTTAGATTACTCGCAAGATTTATAATTCACGACTCCATTTTAAAAAGAATGTTCCAAACAGTAATCAAGGTCTTCCATTTTAACTTTATAAAATCAATAAAGTTTTACAGTGACATATTATACTTTTTCAAAACAAGTATTTAATAATTTGAGTCAACATCCAGTTCCTACTTATCAAATCTCAGTAGACAGTTTCAAATATCATAATCTCATATATATATATTAACTACTCGTATAATATATATATATATATATATAACAGCACCCAGAATAAAACTATGGTGCGTGCATACTTCCACTATCCAAAGCCCCATATCACTCATATTAAGGGGAATACATTCGGAATCACTCTCGAATTGTATTAACATAAATACACAAACAATATTGAGGCGAAGCATAGATTCCAAGTCTCTAAGAGGGTGGCACATACCGGCGTCTCTTAGGACCGTCTGAACTATCACATCGATAGCCTGTACCAAGGACATCTATCTTCTAGGGTACAAGTCAATATCCCCCATAAAGGTCCCATCGAGATAAGACTTGTCCCAGCGCGGAAACCTCAGGAATAACAAGTAGCGTGGGTATGATTTTCACATGTATATAATATATGTACACACAATCATATAAATATACCAATTTCATATTAATATAGGTTCTTCTCCTCACCCGTAATTATACCGTTTATTCTTAATTTCACATTTAAAGAATTTCGCATAAGGTTTCATTCCTAACCTTATCTCGAAGGGTTTTCTCACTTAATACCTAACACTCATGGATTATATCTTCCCAATTTCTGAAATTCAGTAAGTGACTTTATTAGATTCCAACGTAACTCTCTTACGCACATCCCCCTTTAAATTCATAAATTTACCAACCTAAAGTAAATATCCCAAAAATACCATTTTCGATAAATCTTAAAGGTTCCAACATTTATTCATATACCCTACTGGTCCTCAATGTCTCCCAAATCGATTTATCACGAATGCCCAAGAATTATTTCACGATAAACTTAATTTAACTAATTAAACAAGGAAAATAAGAGTCTGCCAGGAGGGGTCGGTCGATCGAAGCTTGGGGCTCGATCGATCGAACCTTCGATCGATCGATGCTCTATGTTCGATCGATCGATCAAGCAGGTCTGGGTAAAATTCTGCAGAATTGCAGTTACGGGTTCTACCACTATTCTTCATCAAATTCCATATTTTTCAACACTAATCGACCCACAAATTCTACTACTAACATAATAACATAATTCCAGATGTTTATAACGTTCAGCATGCGTGTATTCATCATTAAACATGGTTAAACAACCCAAAATCTCATCTAATCATCAAGAACCCTAAAGTTTTCATAACTATGATTCAATTCAGTTTTTCTCCAGAATTTCTTCTAATATAACATCAAAAGTTCGTGGGTAATACATCTATATCATCAAAAGTTTCCAGCATAAGGTTTTAATCTTCTCTACATGCAATTTCCTATCAAAATTTGGGGTTTTCTTACATGGATTACATTCCTAATTAATCCTAAACTAATATGAACATTGCACTAACGAAATACGCAAGTTAAACACTTGCCTGGGATTTTCAGAAGTCTGATTTCCTGTTGATTATGGTGTGGTTGCGTTCTCCTCCTCCCGATCTACGCGTTGGTGGTGACGGCGGTGCAAACGGTGGTGTTTCGGCCTTGAATCTCCTTGAAAGGTCTCTCCTCTCCTCTCCAATGGTCGTTCTAGGGTTCTGAATGTTCTAACCCTAAATGTCTAACCTAACCAGCTGATAAAGGCTACTAAAATTCGTGGGTTTAATTACCCTATTTTGTAAAATGACCAAAATGCCCTCCCGGGTCACTAATTAGGCCTAAAAATGCCCCGAGGCCCAAACTAAACCCCCGGGTACACTTTTCTGACTATCTCGACCCTTCCGGACGCGTTGGCGCACTCAAAACGACTATACGGACAACTTATAAAATATTCACTTTTTATTTAACAAAATTAGTTCCGACGTGACACGGGCACGTCCCGACTTAAATTTATGAAATAGTCATTTAATTCACTTATGACATTCAATATAACCAATATAATATATTACTATGCTCATTAGTAATATTCAACAAGTTTCCCATAATTACTAACTCTCGACACGTTAATAATTATAACATAATTAATTTTCGGATTTTTATTAAATAAACAGTCACATTAAATTTAATAAATTCCCAAATTAATATAGCATAAAAATACGGGGTATTACATTCCCTCTCTAAAACAATCTCACCCGATCTGAGAATGTGCCACATCTCGCCAGATCTGACATCTTCTCGCCGCGAGTTTGGAGTTCTATCGGCGCCCCATCCTCCTTCACACCACAGAGACGACGGACAACAGCAACGTTTAGCAGAGGATGATTCATTTATGTTTTATGTGTATCTGGGGTGGTGTCTATTTACTTTGTTTGAATCATCTTAGGCATCTCACTTAGTGTTCATGCTAACATTTGTCTGTATTTTATCATCTACAACTTTTATTCATTCATGTGTACCTTTTCTACCATAACACTTCTTATGACCTTAATGTAATGATCCCGAGTTCAAAATGATTACAGCTTCGAGGAGTATTGCACTTTTGAGTGATTTTCATTCTTCCCTCAATATTTTGAAGTTATGGGTGGTATATGTGTATTGATTTATTTCGTTTATCAAAATACATTTGTAGGTTAGGTGTGCTATACTGCTTACTGTCATGTGGGATGGGAGGTCATCACCAGATCTCACTCGGAATTAATTGGCATGGGAATTAGCAAAACAAATTAGGTTGCCTTGTTGCTAAAACTGAAAAAAATAAATTTTGGTGGCCTAAAATATTTTTCAATTGATTTTAATGGTGTTTTTTATAAGGCTAATAACATTTTTCAAATTTTTTTAAAGGATTTTTGAAATAGTCAGAAGTGTAAAAAACACAACTAGTTGTTCAAATGACGTTTTGCCCATTTCAAATGACATTTTTAAATTAAAATTAATTTTTAAAAAAAATAAATTTAAAATTTCGGCTTTTAATCTGCGGGGCGGGTTACCCGTTTAATTTAAACAGGGCGGGTTTGAGGAAGTTATACTTAAACGGGTTCGAGGCTTAAAATCTTAACCCGTCGCGGGGCGGGGCGCGTTAATAATTTTTTTCATGGGGCAAGTTTGGGTTTTGACAAAATCGCTCCATACCCGACCCGTTGACATCCATACGTCCCATAAACAGAGAGAAGGGTTATGGGATCCTATAGTGTGGCAGAGGCGGGAGACATTTGTGCGTCCCATGTCAGGCGCAAAACTATTTTGTGCCCCATGCCCAGGCTCAAAACAGTTGCCTGCCTGGTGGCAACGGCTCTTTTATCCTATTTTCCTATAAATATTTCACTTTCTACCCTATATAACCTCACTAAAAAAATCCACTAATTTTTTACTCTTACTTACTCCCAAAATTATAACCAATGGCTTCTCCCTCTCAAACATCGAGACTTCCCAATTTGAGCTCGTTTGATGAAATCGTATTGTGCAATGCATATTGTAAATATTTCATCAACGGAAAGACGGGCACTAACCAACGCGGTAGAACGATGTGGGAGAAGATTCAAACGAAGTTCAATAATACTGATAGTGTATTATATCACCGATCAATAAAAGTCTTGCAAGGCAAGTGGTAGGCCATTAGTAGAGATTGTATGTTGTACTCCGCAAAGATGACTCGTACGTTTGATGCGATCCGTGGGAGCGGTACATCATAGGATGAGTGGCTATGCGTAGAATTTAATTTTTATACTAATTTTTAATTTATAATTTAGTGCTATCATCCTTTATCATTAGGAATTAATTATTTCTTATCATGTTATTTTGGGACAGATTAAGCGTGCAGTCGACGATTTTAGAAATGAAACCGGACGAAATTTTGCATATGATCATTGTTTTGACATTTTAAAGGATGTCAAAAAGTATAAATTCGCAAACACTTCTACCCAATTCATAGAGGAAGATTTAGGGACATCAACGGGCGAAGAGGACGTTGAGTTAGGTGAGGACTTTGAAGCCATGCATATCCCACTAAAACGACCATCCGGGCGTAAGGCCGAAAAACATAGGTCTAAACGCAAGGCCGTGTCTAGCAGTTTAAAAGCTCACACCGTGCTGATAGTGAATTCGAAAAGTTTTAATGATTCGTACAAGGAATTTTTACTCAAGAGGAGCTCAATTCAAAGTTGGATGAGCTAATTGTTCTACGAAAACAGGATATTGAGAATTGTATAATTTTTATGGATACCTTATATCAGGTTTAGTTGCAACTTCATGAATTGCAAATAAACCAGATAATGCAGCATAGACTCGCTGAAAGTCGACAAAACCCACCATTCGGGGGCAATTAAATGCTTATTTTGATTTGTTTTTTTTCTTGTAATTGTCATTTAATATTTAATTTTCCAATTAATGAAATACTTATTTCAAGACTGAGTAGTATTCATAATAAAAATAACCAACTTTATTGAAATATAATTCATTGCCTTCAATTTCATTACACGGGAATTCAATAATGATAAATTCAAATTTCCACATGTTTCACTCGTCCACATCAGCCTCCGCATATAGATTCCATATATGTTCCATAAGGTCATTCCTACGTTGATTGTGTTTTCCATTATTATACATCAATGCCTCGTGCACTCGGTACTCATACGCATTCCCCAGAGTGTCGGGGTTAATCCGTGGCATTTCAGTACGATCAAACTCAATATGCCAATTAGGATCCCGTCATTCATCCTCTAGTACATGTAATTCAATATTATACATGATTTAATAATAATCTTCAAGTCATTATGTTTCCATGATCTAGTCAGGTTTTTAATAAAATGGAATTTTTGTTGCAATATTCTAAATGCTCACTCAACATCTTTGTGTGTTCCCTCTTGAAATCTGGCAAACACACTTTGTTTCCTAGTTGCTAGTATTTTAAAACTCTTAACAATTGTAGCGTATGGTGGGTATATACCATCTGCCAGGTAATAACCCATGTTGTAAATGTTCCCATTTATTTCTTATCCTATAGGAGTCGTGTTGCCCTCAAATAGTTCGTTAAATATTATAGATTTGGCTAAGACATTTAAGTCGTTACACGAACCCGGTAGCGCGAAGAAAGAATGTCAAATCCACGTATCATAGGAAGCTACAACCTCTAGGATTATAGTGTGACACCCCGCCTAATTAAACATCGGATGATTAGGCCTTTATTAAATTAAAACAGGTTTCTCAAATGGTTCATTCTTAGCATCACTGTCGAAAACTTTTTAATTACTAATCCCCTAAGTAATAATTAGACCGGTGCCAAATTTTATCTTTCTTAAAACAGATATATCAACCATGCGGAACAAAGTAAAAATAATCATGTACTATATCTCAATCAACAAAGTAAAAGTACAACAGAACAAAAGTATTACCGAATAAACCATCGGCTGAAAATCCCAAACCATAATAAAATAACCACTAGTCTGAAACTAAAATCTGAGACTAATACCGGACCACAAGTCCATATATAGAATAGTGTGAGATCCTGTACTAGATCTGAATGAGTGATATCGTCTAGTCAAAATCCTATAAGCATCCACTGTGCTCCAGCTTCGAGTCCCTGGAAGGAAATCATCATACATGGCATCCATGTGGCTGGACACCTAAAAGGTTTTAAAAATATTTTTATGGCAAGAGTTAGTACTCAAAACATTTTGAAAATATTTAGCAAGCGTTTATCACAATAAAAAATGCGGTTATTGATTACACATGTTAGGTTCTCGTACACTCTCTTGAGTTTACTCACCCCTCAACTTTTGTGCACACCTAACGTTCTACACTTAGTTTATCTAGCCATACCTCCCAAGCTAACTAAAACCAAAGTAGTCAACTGAACTTATCTATACCCAAGTTCCAGTACCGATCATACAGTACAACCGTTTCTCTAACATCTCGCGTATGTTAATTAATTCTCAGGTAACATTTCATCTATGTTATTTTTCAAGACTTCTCATTTAGTTTCACTACTAAAATTACTACAATTCTCACAATTGTTGACTTCCCACTTGTGTAATTAAGTTTCGTTACTTGAATTACTAAATAGATTTTCTCTATCTAAAGGGGCATTTCGTAATTAAGTTTCACTACTTAACTTACCAGTTCAGTATGTATCTTTAAATACATAATATATATCAATCTACTAATACACAGAAGTAGAATATCATCAAGTATATATTTCACACACAATATATATACTAAGTATCAGTCATTACTATTTTGCCCTTTTTATACACCCAAAGGACTCTTGGTTCGGAATGATTCATCGACCCCAAGTAAGAATTGGTTCGGAATGACACATCGACCCCAATTATTTATATACACACGTAAATGATTCTTGGTTCGGAATGATACATCGACCCCAAGTGAGAGTTGGTTCGTAATTATCCATCGACCCCAACTATTTTTAAAATATATATATACACACATTCTGGTTCAGGACTCTTTCATCGCGACACCAGTTCAAGGTTTGGTTCGGCATTTCTCATCGACCCCAAACATATAATAACTTTATGTTAGTTCGGAATGTCTCATCGACCCTAACATAATTAATTTAGGTATAAATCTCTTGACCTAAAAGATCACATAATTCAGTAGGTACACGCCCGACCTATTAATTATATATGTACGTAATATTTGAATCTCATATATTTACCGTACAATATTCGCTTTACGATTTATCTCATTAGTCGAGTTTATTTGAGTATTCACACAACTCTAAGGGTCCTAGTTACCCCTTACATATAATTTCAGTAGATATTGCTTACCCTACTGGTCTATTACTTAAATTGAATTTACTTTGCCTCGTAACTCAATTTCCAAAGTCCCCGATGCTCTACTAAATCGGATTATTCTCGTCGGTCCGTAATCCAAGCCTTACACCCAATGGCCTTATCGGACCTCAACAACATACCTACTGGTCTTATTCTCACTCCCATATAAGTATATTATAAACTCTAGGATACTCCTTCATTCCCGAAAATCAACGAAGACTTAAACACGAACATTTGGGAAAAATAGCTTGCGTCGATCGATCGACTGCGGGGTTCGATCGAACGGGGACAGACGCAGTTCGTCTTCCTCGTTAAGCTTTTCCTCCATTAACAAATCTTCAAACTCCATTATAGTCCACCAAACTTCGACCCAATGATCCTAACATATTTTTACATATACTAGGACAATTTCTAACGTGTCAAATACATCCAAACTTCAATTCCTTTAAAGAAATAGTGAATTAACCCAGAATTTCTTGAAACCCTAATTATGGTGTTCTTCCCATATTTTCATTAAAAATCCAGATTTTATTTCAAAAAATCATCAAGTCAAATCTGAATATTAATCCTCTACATAAGTTAAATCATTATGCATGCGATTCCTATCCCAACATGTATAAATATCATCATTCTCCTATCAAGATATTGATTTAAACAAGACTATTCAAAAACCCTACACATGGGTATTATAACTTTATAATTTTTGCAATAAACAACTTGCCTTATGATCAGTAGGGTCTGATTTCGTGGTTATTGTTGATGATTGATGATCTTCATCCTTCAATCCTTCTTCCCCAACAAGTTGATAGTGAAAATCTCCTTTGAATCCTTCCCAATTCTTCCTTTTGCCTTGAGAATGGTTTCTCTCTTATCTCTAATGGCGATGGTGTGTTTTCATGGGTTTTCTAACCCTAACCCCTCTATCATAAGGCTGATATAAAGCTCTCAATTTCGTAGGTCTCCATACCCTCTCATGTTCAAAGACCAAAACGCCCCCGAACGGTCTCGGTTTAGTCCAAAATTACCCCGGGACTCAACTAGTACCCCCGGGTATACTATTTTGACTAATTTAACCCTTCCAGACTCATCTGTGACTTCTAAATTATCATTTGAGTCACTTAAAAATATTACTCATTCTCACCCCAACACGGTCTACACGCGTTAAGTAACTATTTACCACTCGCACTAAGTAAATATAATGAGGCGATATAAATCGGTATCTACCTCTCGATTTATATTCCATAATTAATTTTTTTTAAATAAAACTCATTAAATTACTACTCTTGCGTAATTTAAATTAAGCCGTATTTTCCTATTTAATTCTCCAATTTAATTAAATAGAATATTTGGAATATTCAGAAATACGGGGTATTGCATACTTCCCCCCTTACAAATGAATTTCGTCCTCGAAATTAGGATAAGGCTGGTATTAAGACTAAGGACCTTAAACATCATTGCATCCTCTATCATCCTAACGGTTGTCCCAAGTACATGCCTTGCTTTATTATAAACTCTTATCGCATGTTACCCATGCCGCATCTATCATAATTAAGTCTCACTACTTAATTTCTCCATAGATTTTTCCAATCTAACGTTAACTCTTGAAATTAGGTTTCTCCTTACTTAATTTTACCCTTTTGATGTATATCTCTATATATAACATCTATGTATCTACTATCACTTATAAGTAGAATATTATAAGGTATATATTTGGCACACAATATATACTATAAGGAAATTGGTCCAGCAAAATCATCGGCCCCAATAATCCTATCATTTACATTGGTCCGGAAATCCCTCGACCCCAAGGTAAATGTAACGCATATGTTGGTTCAGACCTTCCGTCGATACTAAATTTATCATGGATTTGGTTCAGAAAATCATCGACCCCAAATCGATCCTTCATGTATTGGTTCGGAACATTATCGACCCCAATACATAATTTAAGCATACTTATTATCGCACATAAGCCGGAAAGCGTAAGGTATATATATATTACACATAGCATATACTATCAACATTTATTTTATAATCACCCCCTTTTTATAACACTTTTGGGGTTGTTGGCTCGAAATCTTACCTCGATCACTAACAGTGATTGGTTATATTGTCTCGGAATCACACTTTGAGCACAATATAAGGATATATATCTCATCGCACATGAGTAGACAATCTGTGAGCCATATATTTCACACTTCTTATATTCTAAAATGTCATACCCCAACAGAATGTCCTCATATCACGCGTTATGGACTAAAAGTTCAAAATGTCTCCTCGAACTACACCTAAAAGTACACATAAGTTCTTAATAGGTATCCACGAACCTAATCCTAATGTAAAGTCCATATAGGCACTCACACTACCTATAAATATGCTCATATAGGTATACATTCAACCAATGGGTTGCTTAGTGGGCTTCTCCAAAATTCCACTATCATAAGGGCGTATCATCATCCTTCCTCACTAACATTGAGTCGTAGGTAACACAACATACTCAAAATAAAACTTTATCTCTATTCCTCCCTGACCATCTCTCACAGGGTGGAATTTTAGGATTTCATCCTGATTCACAAATATGTAGAGCGGCATCGTGTACTTGTGCACTCTCCCTTTTCAACTATATACTAATCCATCCCGGTCACCCCATTCCGCTACCCCAACGAAATGTTGGCTTAATTATGATGTTCACAGCCCATCAATAATTTATAAGTCTGTCTCCTCCTTCCAGCATTGGAAACGTAGGTTCACCACCACATTTTGGTTCCTCATTTCGAGTCTATCTTTCTCTATCAACTAGTGGTGCGTCTGGAGACAATCTCACTATGTCTCTTCCTCAACACCGCTTCCCACTTACGTCATCTTTCCTCAAGTGGTACTCTATTCCCCTTTCTCTCCGGGTATATTATACTTTACAATCCGTGCACTCTTCATATTTGGCGCACTTTTTGGGGTTGGTTACTTTATAAGAATCAACATTTTAGTAACGCGTAAGTCACTCTCAACACTCAGTCAAGTAGCACCTTGCGTTACTTCTTCACAACAGCTAGGTCTCCCATATCAAGAGATAACCTTTGAACGGCTTCCCACTGATTCTTATCCCATAGGATGTGTTGGCTCTCTCAGCACATAAGCTTGGATCATCGTCTATCTCTCACGACGCTCAATCCATTTCGTCGATACGACTTGCCTCATAACTTCCCCACCGGCGCACTTATTAAACATCATCTTTCTGCATCTCTCTATTTTGGATGACTAAGAAAGACAGTTGACTAGGGCGCCCATAAACCCTTTTCTCCGTGCACATTTGCAAAAACTTTGCAAACGTCGCACCCGTAACATGCTTTTCCCTCAACTCTTGCATAGTCTACACGATGTGACTACAATCTTGTGGGTATTCTCAATCCCCTATAAACCAAAAATCAAATCCTTGCCCACAAAGTCCCACTTATTCCTTCGTGGTGAAGTAAGACTTTCAGTGTTTCTCCACAACACTTCCGGCTCCACTAATGCCCTAGCATCTAACAACGTCTCTTCTCCTAACGTGCATAAAAATTCAGTCGTATCCCCTTTCGCAACCGAACTTAAACAAGGGACTTCTCTCCATGCATTCTTACTGAGCATTGTCGGAACAACACATAGTCGAGATACCCAAATTTCATTCCTCGACAATATGTGCAACCATACTCCAATATTTTTAAAGGAGTCAAGTGGCACCGTGCTTATACTATCACTAAGTCCTTAGCATTAATTACAAGAGCGAGCTCGATCTCTCCGCTCAGCGGTCATGCGATATACCTTGACTCACATCATTTAGGTTCCTACACACCGGAATCAATTAATATAAGACGTTCATAATCTCTGAAGTCTCTCTCATATTAATGAATAGTGACAACTCGACCCTCTTTCAGGTGAGGCATCGTCATAGACCCCATTCACTCGAGGCTAAAACCCATATACTTCCTTGTCCATCCCTCTGGTGGTTCAGATGGTCTCTGGACATAACACGCTTGTCCTCTCCGGAATGCAAAACTTATCGGAGTTATTATTTTCTCAAATAACTTCAAGCTAAAATAAAACGCGTGGCCTTACAACCCACACTAGACATCTTTAAAAAAAAATTCCTTACTCCAGGCCACACTGACCGATTTGGGTATCCCTACTCTCGGACTTTGTAGTCTCGATTCTGAACACTATCATCCTGGTTCCCTTAGTTCTGCTGACCAAGAGGAGCGCACTATGGGACTTAACAGTCCTGACTTTGAATTTAATCATTAAATCCCCTAGTGGGTTTCCACTTATGGCTTGCACCAGCCCCATTACATTCAGTCTTACTCTTTGACTAAATCCTTAAACTCTCTTAGATCAGCCCACCTAGGAGCATTTACCTCAACCTTGTAAGAAGTACTATACTGTCTTCATATACATAAGTCGTCCAAGAAGAGTTTTACCAAAATTGCGAACTACAACTCGAGAGTCCATTATCTCAAGGGCTCTTTTTCCCTTATACCTATCTCATCGGTACAAGTTCACTTCAATGGATAATTTTCTTTCTCACGGTTGGCCTCTATCAGGCTTTCACGTGATGGGTTCATATATTCCCACTCACTTCGCTTCTGAATCATCATTGAAGAACTTTGCGGTTAAACTATACGTAAGGTTCCTCTATTTGTATACGGACCCTCGGTCCGGATGTGGTGTCTGGTGTCCCCTCCACGTTGCCTCAAAAATTTACTCAAGTTTTCACTTCTGAGTATTTCTACTCCATCCTTAATGCCGAAACCTCTGGACATACTACTTCCATTGGTTAACATGCACAGTCGCCGTTTTATCACATTTTCGGCTCGTTCTCATAAAAATTTCTTCAGACCTCTTCCCACTATCACTGCATTGGCGAGTCTAAATTAGCATCCCCCCTTGCCGTCGCGACACTTGGAAATGCCTGTTATGCCTCACCAACCCTTGCAGCATCTATTCCCATTATATACTAGGAGTGACCTCGACAACGGTCATCTCTCTTATGATTACCCTCTTCGAACACTCCATGCTTCATGCCGAGATCCTCCCTCCTGTAGTCCTTTCAACGCCAATGCTGGTCCTACCGCCATGTTCGACGTACCATGCCCAGTCGAACTCGTATATATAACAATACATCCACTAAATAGTAGGAGAACGTAAACTACGTACGTAGAGGAGTACAACAATCCTAAGATAGGGCTTTATATCAATCAAACGATACGCTGAAAATGTAGTAAGCCGTACAGATCCTATGGACACTAGAACCTGATGCTCTGATACCATCTGTGACACCCCGCCTAATTAAACATCGGGTGATCAGGCCTTTATTAAATTAAAACAGGTTTCTCAAATGGTTCATTCTTAGCATCATTGTCGAAAACTTTTTAATTACTAATCCCCTAAGTAATAATTAGACCGGTGCCAAATTTTATCTTTCTTAAAACAGATAATTCAACCATGCGGAACAAAGTTAAAATAATCATGTACTATATCTCAATCAACAAAGTAAAAGTACAACAAAACAAAAGTATTACCGAATAAACCATCGGCTGAAAATCCCAAACCATAATAAAATAACCACTAGTCTGAAACTAAAATCTGAGACTAATACCGGACCACAAGTCCATATATAGAATAGTGTGAGATCCTATACTAGATCTGAATGAGTGATATCGTCTAGTCAAAATCCTGTAATCATCCACTGTGCTCCAGCTTCGAGTCCCTGGAAGGAAATCATCATACATGGCATCTCTGTGGCTGGACACCTAAAAGGTTTTAAAAATATTTTTATGGCAAGAGTTAGTACTCAAAACATTTTGAAAATATTTAGCAAGCGTTTATCACAATAAAAAATGCGGTTATTGATTACACATGTTAGGTTCTCGTACACTCTCTTGAGTTTACTCACCCCTTATCTTTTGTGCACACCTAACGTTCTACACTTAGTTTATCTAGCCATACCTCCCAAGCTAACTAAAACCAAAGTAGTCAACTGAACTTATCTATACCCAAGTTCCAGTACCGACCATACAATACAAACGTTTCTCTAACATCTCGCATATATTAATTAATTCTCAGGTAACATTTCATCTATGTTATTTTTCAAGACTTCTCATTTAGTTTCACTACTAAAATTACTACAATTCTCACAATTGTTGACTTCCCACTTGTGTAATTAAGTTTCGTTACTGTGACACCCCGACTAATTAAATACCGGGTAGCTACTCCTTTATTAAATTAATTCAAAATGCCAAGTTGGCTCAGTTAATAGCATCACTGTCGAAAACATTTTATTATTACTAACCACCTAGTATTTAAAAAGTAAGTGCCAAATTTTAATTAAAGTCTGATTAACATGCAACAAGTGTAATAAAGAATAATAACACCATTCACCATAATGAAGTAAATAGAATAACCACCACATAATGTAAATAAAGTCTGGAGGAAAACTCCTCACTACAATCCCACAACTGAAAAAGTAACGAAATACTGAATTAATACATGCCAAAGTCTGAAAACTATAATGGAAAAGTAACTCTAATGGAACTGGGCAACATGCCCTAAAACTGAAGAATACTGAATACGGAATCCAAATGATAGAAGCGTCTACAAGCAAATCCCTGTAGCTTCCACAAACAGCTACAGCTCGTCACCTGAATGAGTATCCTATGCATGGTGTCCTTGTGGCTGGGCACCTAAAATGGTTTTACAAAAAAATAGATTTGAAAGCAAACGGGTCAGAGCCCGAATGTGGAGATATTTTTAAAACCTGCAAGTGCTTTAAAAACATTTAAAACATTTAATGCAAAGTACATGTTAGGACGTGCACTCACATGAAATTCTCACCTCTCGTCTAACTGTGCACCCCTAACGTAAGTACCCATCTAACCACTAGCTAAGTGACATCATATCTAGCTAGACTGCCATAGGTTCTACCCTTATTACTCGGTTCCCATTAACATACTAACGATCACAATTAAATAGGGGCTTAACGTAAATTCAGGTTCTCATATAAAAGTAATACAACCCATTAAAGGTCAACCCTTTTGTTATACCATAGTTATACACACAACACCATAAGAAAGTTCCCAATTTATTAAGTGTATATTATTCACATCATTAATATACAATATAAGCACCCCGAGACTAAGCTGCGGTGCACACATACTCTGCTATCCATCCCGGTACATCACGTACATAAGGATCACATATTCCGAATCTCTCAGGAATAGTTCACAGATGATAACATCACAAATAGTGGAGGCGAACACAGTCACATCACATGGGTCACGCACATACCTACGCTCCCACGATCAGCGGACTTATTAACATCCCAATAAGTCTTTCTCTGACCTATGTTCATCAAGGTAACCAGTCTAAATCCGGGCAACACAAGGATTAGAGGGCCCTAAGAGAACGCAAACCTCCCGTGATAGCAAGTATGGTAGGTATGTCATACACACAATTCATATACCAATACTAAGTAACCACACATCTTAGTAATCCCGTAGTTTAATTGTAGTACTATTCTTATTCTAGTACCAATATATAATTTACACACTTTATACGATTCCGATTTATAATCATACGCGCCATAATCTATTCTCACGTCGTAGTAGACACTCACGTCTCAACCCACTTATCCCTTTAATTTAAATCGCTCGTAAATAATTTACTCCTCAAAATAACCCAAACGTCCCAAATCTATCAATATCTCATCATAGGAAGGTTATCTATATCCTCGAACAAGATTACGGGACTCCCAAAATCAAAACAGGCCAAAAAGGCCTAAACTGCCAGCTCGTTAGAAGTCTCGTTCGAACGAGGCTGTTCGAACGAGATTCCAGTTCGTTCGAACGAACTGTACCTTCTAACGAGATCTCGTTCGAACGAAGTATCGAACGAAATTCCCTTTCGTTAGAAGCGACTGGTCAACTCGTTAGAAGCTCGTTCGAACGAGTTCGTTCGAACGACCTGGGAAGGTCTTCTAACGAGGGACCAGTTTCGGCCCAGATTTTTCCCAATCTCGTTTTCACCATTTTTACTCTTCAAATCTCCTCTAAGATTAGTCCCAACGATTGTTTTAAGGTCTCTAATCAATCCTAAATATGCCATAGTCACATCCTAACACGTTTTAAAGGATTAATTCATCCTAACATCAATCAATTTACAAATCTCTACACTTTTCTTCCAATTATTCAAGAACATGAACCCTAAACTTTTAAGTCCTCAATTAGTCCATTCTAAATCCGTTTTTCTTACATCCAACATACATTAATACCAGAATAATCATCCCTATATGATTCTACATGCAATTTGTCCTCAATATTCAAGTTATAAGTCTAAACAACATGGGTTTTCATTTATTTTCCAAGAACAATTGTAAATCTTCAAATTATCTAACATGGAGGAAACATTCTCTGAATTAAAAGAAATTAAATCACTTGCCTCGATTGTTTCTGAATTTGGTGTTGATTTCCTCTCTCTTTCTGCAGAATTCACTCTCTCTCTCTTTCTCCAAGCTTCTTCTCCAATGGCTATGGTGGCTAGGGTTTGTTTTGGGGAAACTTAGAAAACCTAATCTAACAACCCCCGTAGCTTGTTGGGTTAATATGGGTTGGTTAGTGGCCTAGTGGGTCAAACCCACATCAGATTTACTTCTCTAATTTTCGTCATTTTTAATTCCTAAAAATACGAAATTACTAAAATACCCTTTATATTGTCGGTATGGCCTAAAAATACCCCGGGACCCAAACTACACCCCCGGCTAGTGTTTTCTGACTATCTCGACCCTTCCGGACACGTTGGCGCACTCAAAATGACCATACAGATAATAAAAATAAAAATCACTTTTATAATTAAAATAATACACCATGACGGGGCAGTCCCACGCGTCTCAACAAAATTCCCAAATTACCGTATATAAATCTCACGATAAATTTCATAATTCAATATTCATATAACATCATATATGCTCAATATAGTCAAATACCAACTCACATCTCGCTAGTATTTTATCCGGATTAATTACCAATTAATTCACATTTACATAATTAATCCCAAAAATAAATATAGCCAAAAATACGGGGTATTACATACTCCCCCCCTAATAACTGAATTTCGTCCCGAAATTCGAATCTAGAAAGTACCTGCTAAAAATAACTCTGGATAACGTTCGCGCATCTCATCTTCGCGCTCCCATGTGGACTCCTCGACATTATGATGTCGCCACTGAACACGCACTAACGGAACTATCTTTGACCGCAGCTTCCTCTCACTTCGGTCCAAAATAGCAATCGGCCCCTCCTCGTAGGAGCTATCCGGCTGGAGATCGATGTCCTCCACAACAATGTGAGAATGAGCCAAATTATCTCTAAGGTATTTCCTTAGCGAGGAAATATGGAACACATCGTGAATCCGATGCAAATGCTCCGGTAATCCAAGTCTATACGCAACCGGTCCGATCCGCTCAATAATAGGAAACGGCCCCACATACCTCGGTGCCAACTTCCCCTTCTTCCCGAAATGCATAATCCCCTTCATAGGAGATACTCTGAGCAAAACCTGGTCCCCCACTTGGAACTCCCTGAAGAATCTCTTCGCATCCGCATAACTCTTCTGCCTGTCTTGAGCTACCCGAATGCGACTCCGAATCAACTCAATCCTTGCCGAAGTATCCTGAATCACTTCCGGCCCAAGTAGTTTGTTGTCCCCCACCTCTAACCAACATGCTGGGGAATGACAAGGCCTACCGTACAATGCCTCAAATGGAGCCATGCCAATAGTGAACTGATAGGAGTTGTTATAAGCAAACTCCACCAGTGGTATGTACTGCTCCCATCCACCTCCAAAGTCAATAATGCACATGCGTAGCATGTCCTCCATCATCTGATTTGTGCGCTCTGTCTGCCCATCGGTCTGCGGATGATATGCTGTACTCAACCGCAATTCCGTGCCCATGGCTTCCTGGAAACTCTCCCAAAACCGCGAAACAAATATCTTGTCTCTGTCAGACACGATATTTAGGGGTACACCGTGAAGTCTCACAACCTCTGAAATGAAGAGCTGGGCATACTGTCCCGTAGTGTAGTCAGTCCTTACGGGTAAAAAGTGAGCGACTTTGGACAACCTGTCCACAATTACCCAAACGGAGTCGTGACCCCTCTGCGACGTAGGCAACCCCGTGATAAAGTCCATGGATATGCTCTCCCACATCCACACCGAGACCTCCAACGGCTGTAGCAGTCCTGCCGGTCTCTGATGATCCACTTTTACAAGCTGACAAGTGGCGCATTTCGAAACAAACTCAGCGATATCTCTCTTCATACCGCTCGACCAATACTGTCGTCTCATGTCTTGGTACATTTTGTCCCCTCCTGGATGTACCGCGAACCGTGAGCCGTGTGACTCTGCCATCACCTCGTGTCGCAATTTCTCCCCTTCCGGAACTACCAATCTCCCATTGAAGCGTAATCCCCCGTCTGAGCTGATGGTATAGGACTCGGCTCCCTCTGCTAGTAATCGAACTATCTGCTCCTGACAGAACGAGTCGTTAGCTTGTGCCCGTACTACCTTCGTGATAATCTGCGGTGTAACGGTCATCACGGACATAAAAGATCGGGCCACTGCATCCTGGTGTCCCAACTCCTTCCACTTAGCCTTCCACACCTCTGCCACCTCATCTCCTGGCCTACGGCTCAACGCGTCTGCTACCACGTTAGCCTTTCCTGGGTGATACTGGATGTCGAACTGGTAGTCTTTCACAAACTCAAGCCACCTCCTTTGCCGCATGTTCAACTCCTTCTGAGTGAACAGGTACTTTAGGTACTTGTGGTCCGTGAACAATTGGAACTTCTCCCCCAAAAGATAGTGCCTCCAAATCCGTAGGGCAAATACCACTGCCGCCAACTCCAAATCATGGGTGGGGTAATTCTTCTCATGAGTCTTAAGCTTACGGGAAGCATAAGCTATGGCCTGTCTCTCCTGCTGTAATACACCTCCAAGTCCTTGCAAAGACGCATCGGTGTAAACTAAATACTCAACTCCCGGTCTCGGCAATGCTAACACAGGTGCTGAGGTCAATTTATCCTTCAACTCATCGAATGCCAACTGACAGGCATCACTCCAGATAAATGGCACACCTTTACGAGTCAGATGTGTCAAAGGACCCGCTATCTTCGAGAAACCCCGAATGAACCTCCTGTAGTATCCTGCTAGACCCAAGAAATTACGAATCTCCGTCGGTGTCGTGGGCTGTCCCCACTCCCTCACCGCTGATACTTTCCCCGGATCAACAGATATTCCCCGGTCGGAAATGATATGTCCCAAAAACTGGACTTCCTTCAACCAAAACCCGCATTTCCCATATTTTGCATACAGCTCGTTCTGACGTAGTGTCTGCAAGACTTGCCTCAAATGTTCGGCGTGCTCCTCCTCTGTCTGGGAGTAAACCAGAATATCATCGATGAAGACAATGACAAACTGATCTAGGAAATCCCTGAACACTCTGTTCATCAAGTCCATAAACACTGCTGGAGCGTTGGTCAAACCAAAAGGCATAACCCGAAACTCGTAAGAACCATATCTCGATAAGAACGCAGTCTTCGAGACATTCTCCTCCCTGATACG
Source organism: Sambucus nigra (assembly GCA_949130495.1). Classification (NCBI taxonomy): domain Eukaryota; kingdom Viridiplantae; phylum Streptophyta; class Magnoliopsida; order Dipsacales; family Adoxaceae; genus Sambucus; species Sambucus nigra. Next base: position 189,873,616 of record OX422208.1, on the reverse strand, counting down.
CAACTGATGGTATCCCGATCTCAAATCAATCTTTGAGAAGAAAGAAGCCCCTCTCAACTGGTCGAATAAGTCATCGATTCGAGGCAACGGATACTTATTCCGTATCGTGACCTTATTCAACTCTCGGTAGTCCACACATAATCTCAGTGAACCGTCCCTCTTCTTCACAAACAAAACTGGAGCGCCCCAATGTGAGGTACTCCTGCGAATAAAGCCCTGACCTAACAGCTGCTCTATCTGATCTCGTAGCTCTCGCATCTCTGTCGGAGCCATATGGTACGGTGCGCGTGCTATAGGCCTCGTATCTGGTAATAGGTCTATAACAAAGTCTATCTCTCGACTGGGGGGTAGGCCTGGTATCTCCTGAAACACATCCGAATACTCCCTGACAACCGGGATCGAATCTAAAGGAATCACAACCTCCATAGAGGTATCTTCCTCTATGTAATACAGATGAGCGGTCGATCCTCCCTCTGGGTGAGGCATCGCCACTACGAACATCTCTTGCCCCGGAATGGCAAAAACAATGCTCCCGCTGAAGCAATCAATCATGGCCCTATAAGCTACGAGCCAATCCATACCGATAATCACATCGTGAACATGCATATCTAATACCAACATGTCTACAGGTAATACCAAACCACCAATCTCGACCCCCACTCCCCGGCATATAAAGAATATAAGTGACCCACTCCCCAATGGTGAGTCGACACACGTCACTGTGCTCTCTGCCGTAGCTAACAATCCTAAGGCTTTCGCGAAGTGTGTAGCTATAAAACAATGAGTAGCCCCCGTATCAAATAATACCCGATCCATAGTGTCATGGATAGGAAACGTACCCTCAATCGCGGGCGGTGCCTGCGAAACTGCTGCCTGGTGGACGTTGTAAACACGTCCATACTGTAGCTGCCCCTGCTGAACTGGGACTGCTGGAATGGGTGGTAATGCTGCCATCTGTGGCGGTGCGGGGAGAGCGGCGGGAAACATAGGCCTCTGCGGCTCCTGGCGAGCACCCTGCTGCTGCTGCTGTGGGGCCCTGCCCCTATCAGGACAATCCTGTCGTTTATGGCCAGTCTTGCCACAAACAAAACACTTCCCTGGGAAGTTCCCTCCCTTCTGCCCCTGCGGTCCCCGACCCTGGTGGTCGTTACCGTTCCTCTCTTGGCCCTGCTGGCCCTGCTGGAACTGCTGCCCATTCTGCCCCTGTTGGACCTGATGGCCGCTTGGACCCTGATGGCCCTGACGGAAACCTCCCTGTCCCTGTCTGTAGTTCCCTGATCGGAACCTCTTCTGATCCCCCTGCTGGGAACCCTGCTCACCCTGTCTCTGCCCATGAACAGATTGTGCCCCACCGGCACCATGTCCTCCAGTCCTGCCCTGATGGCTAGACTCTCCCGACCTCTTGCCCTCAGCTATATGAAAGCGGTGGTCCTGGCAGTGTAACAAAGCAGCGTTAACCACATCAGAATATGTGGCCAACGAAAGGTTCCCTAACAGACGCTGACGGATCCTCCATGTCAACCCGTCGATGAATTTCTCAATCTTCTTCTTTTCTGTCGGTATCTCATTCGGAACGATATTCAACAGATTCGTGAACTCGGCCTCATACTCGGCCACGGTCTTACCCTCCTGCCTCAGACTCATCAATTTCTTCCTCATTTCCGTATGAACAGCGGACGGAAAGTACTTGCGGTCAAACCGCACCCAGAAGTCCTGAATAGTGAGAGTATCCCTCTCCTCCACGGTGGTAATAGACTCCCACCACTGCAGTGCAGATCCAACTAGCTTGAAAGTAGCTAGCACCTGCTTCTGAACATCCGTGCACTCATACATTCTCAAGTGCCTCTGCATATCCTTCCTCCACTGGCTCGAGACTACCACATCTGAGCTACCTGCAAACTCTGGCGGATGCGCTTTCTGAAAAGCGTTACGTACACGTTCCCAAGCAGACGGGAATGCATTTGCCTGTACTGGCGCGGCAACCGGCGCCTGAGGTGGTGCCTGCTGAACTACGGCAATCGCGGCATTTACCGCTTGGGCTACTATAGCTGCAACCTCAGCGGCGTTCATCATGCCCTGAACTGGAGCGGGCTGGGGTTCGGGCGTTGCATCCCTGGGAACTCGTCGTGCACGTCGTGGAGGCATCTGAAATAAGAAAGAAGTTTATAAGTTCGCAGTTATAAACTTAAAATAGCTGAAGAACGAAGCATACACAAAAAGAGTACAACAGTCCTAATATATAGGGCTCTATATCAAAGAAACTTAGCGGAAACATAATAGCCGTACAGATCCTAAAGGACACTAGAACCTGATGCTCTGATACCACCTGTGACACCCCGACTAATTAAATACCGGGTAGCTACTCCTTTATTAAATTAATTCAAAATGCCAAGTTGGCTCAGTTAATAGCATCACTGTCGAAAACATTTTATTATTACTAACTACCCGGTATTTAATTAGTCGGGGTGTCACAGTTACTTGAATTACTAAATAGATTTTCTCTATCTAAAGGGGCATTTCGTAATTAAGTTTCACTACTTAACTTACCAGTTCAGTATGTATCTTTAAATACATAATATATATCAATCTACTAATACACAGAAGTAGAATATCATCAAGTATATATTTCACACACAATATATATACTAAGTATCAGTCATTACTATTTTGCCCTTTTTATACACGCAAAGGACTCTTGGTTCGGAATGATTCATCGACCCCAAGTAAGAATTGGTTCGGAATGATACATCGAACCCAATTATTTATATACACACGTAAATGCTTCTTGGTTCGGAATGATACATCGACCCCAAGTGAGAGTTGGTTCGGAATTATCCATCGACCCCAACTATTTTTAAAATATATATATACACACATTCTGGTTCGGGACTCTTTCATCGCGACACCAGTTCAAGGTTTGGTTCGGCATTTCTCATCGACCCCAAAAATATAATAACTTTATGTTAGTTCGGAATGTCTCATCGACCCTAACATAATTAATTTATGTATAAATCTCTTGACCTAAAAGATCACATAATTCGGTAGGTACATGCCCGACCTATTAATTATATATGTATGTAATATTTTAATCTCATATATTTACCGTAGAATATTCGCTTTACGATTTATCTCATTAGTCGAGTTTATTTGAGTATTCACACAACTCTAAGGGTCCTAGTTACCCCTTACATATAATTTCAGTAGATATTGCTTACCCTACTGGTCTATTACTTAAATTGAATTTACTTTGCCTCGTAACTCAATTTCCAAAGTCCCCGATGCTCTACTAAATCGGATTATTCTCGTCGGTCCGTAATCCAAGCCTTACACCCAATGGCCTTATCGGACCTCAACAACATACCTACTGGTCTTATTCTCACTCCCATATAAGTATATTATAAACTCTAGGATACTCCTTCATTCCCGAAAATCAACGAAGACTTAAACACGAACATTTGGGAAAAATAGCTTGCGTCGATCGATCGACTGCGGGGTTCGATCGATCGACCTAGTCGATCGATCGATAGTTCGAGATCAATCGAACGGGGACAGACGCAGTTCGTCTTCCTCGTTAAGCTTTTCCTCCATTAACAAATCTTCAAACTCCATTATAGTCCACCAAACTTCGACCCAATGATCCTAACATATTTTTACATATACTAGGACAATTTCTAACGTGTCAAATACATCAAAACTTCAATTCCTTTAAAGAAATAGTGAATTAACCCATAATTTCTTGAAACCCTAATTATGGTGTTCTTCCCATATTTTCATTAAAAATCCAGATTTTATTTCAAAAAATCATCAAGTCAAATCTGAATATTAATCCTCTACATAAGTTAAATCATTATGCATGCGATTCCTATCCCAACATGTATAAATATCATCATTCTCCTATCAAGATATTGATTTAAACAAGACTATTCAAAAACCCTACACATGGGTATTATAACTTTATAATTTTTGCAATAAACAACTTGCCTTATGATTAGTAGGGTCTGATTTCGTGGTTATTGTTGATGATTGATGATCTTCATCCTTCAATCCTTCTTTCCCAACAAGTTGATAGTGAAAATCTCCTTTGAATCCTTCCCAATTCTTCCTTTTGCCTTGAGAATGGTTTCTCTCTTATCTCTAATGGCGATGGTGTGTTTTCATGGGTTTTCTAACCCTAACCCCTCTATCATACGGCTGATATAAAGCTCTCAATTTCGTAGGTCTCCATACCCTCTCATGTTCAAAGACCAAAGCGCCCCCGAACGGTCTCGGTTTAGTCCAAAATTACCCCGGGACTCAACTAGTACCCCCGGGTATACTATTTTGACTAATTTGACCCTTCCAGACTCATCTGTGACTTCTAAATTATCATTTGAGTCACTTAAAAATATTACTCATTCTCACCCCAACACGGTCTACACGCGTTAAGTAACTATTTACCACTCGCACTAAGTAAATATAATGAGGTGATATAAATCGGTATCTACCTCTCGATTTATATTCCATAATTAATTTTTTTTAAATAAAACTCATTAAATTACTACTCTTGCGTAATTTAAATTAAGCCCTATTTTTCTATTTAATTCTCCAATTTAATTAAATAGAATATTTAGAATATTCAGAAATACGGGGTATTACATATAGTTGCACCTCAGACATGGCCACTATATTGTCCCTTCCAGGCGTGAGGACAATTGTGTCATTCCCAGTGCATACAATCAATGTTTCTTATCATCCCGGGAAATCCATGTACATTTTCTTCTTGCATTCGTGAAATATCTTCAACAGTAGGAGACCGATAATATTCATTTTTAAAGCTCCGCACTACATCGTATGTAAATCTGTTTATAGACTCAATGGCAGTTATTTCCCCATTGCCTATATATTGATCGATCATGTCTGCAACACACCCATATGCTAACATGCGCATTACAGAGACACATTTTTGTACATAGGAAAGGCCCTTTCTCCCAAGGGCATCACTTTTTTAACAAAATAATCATCCTTTTGTTCTCCGACTCCCATTATTCGTGTAAACAGTGGGCGTCGCATTCTGAATCGACGTCGGAATTGTTCAGGACTATAAACTGCATTATCATCGAAGTAATCCGACATTATATGGTAGTGGGCAACTTCCCTATCCTGATGTATAACCCTTTATTCATTTATTTCTCCAGGATACATGATATTTTGAGATATGCAAATATTTCTTTGGAATTGATTATGTACTACTACTGCCATTGAATGTGCCCGGACACGTTTGTTGGTTCCGCTTCAACGTTTTTCCCTTGCACGTTGTTTTTACCCATCTCTCTACAAAAGCACTTACGGATACGTAGTCGATGAATCGATGAGTCACCTTCGATAAATGGCCTAATCCAAATTATACAATGAGTTTTTTAACTTTTAATTGTTCTTTGGTCCAATACTACTGCCCCATTTTTGTGAAATGATGTTGGGTTTTCACATAAACATAATCGTTCATAATGAAATGGGATAAACTTACATTAGAATCAAATTTATTAAAAAAATGCTTACAACTCCACGACATATGTCATATGCTACATGGTGATTAAAATGCTTTAAAATTTTCCAATACTAAGGCCCACTGTAATCTTCAACTATACTCTTCAACTAACTTTCCCTTACCCTTATCCATGGATTTAGGAGTTTTCTCCTTATCCTTCCCTATGGGTGCCTCTTCTACTTGCTCAGGTTCACTCTCATCATCTATCTGCTCATGTTCACTCTTACCCTTACTCTCGCATTCACTCTCACCGTTATCTTCACTCTCACTTGAACTAGCTTCAATTTTACTTCACTCTCACCCCTCTCTTCCACAACTCTTTCTTCCACACCCTCGCTCTCACTTCCATTACCAATTTTGCTCCTAATTACCTTGTATACTATACCAGGTATACATCCTTGTCAAAACCACCAACATTTTCTCATATTTGTTTTTTCCTAAAAACACTATTGGTTTGCTCCCATCGTGTCCGCTTTGAAGTCTTCAGTGGTTTCCCCATTGTACCTTCTGATTTTTCCTTTATAGATAAAACTTTTTATGTTTGAGACACCCTATCCATGTTTAAACCTACAATATATATGTGATGTGTTAGTAACAATCCATATTACTTGATTTGGTTACTTAATACTGAAAAAACATGCAAGCTTGGTAAAATTATGTCGACTCGGTATGAGGGTACCGACATAAATAATAAATGTCGAAAACTTGATGCTTAATAGATACTAGCAAATTGTATTCGACAAAGGGATGTCGAGTCAGCAGTAAGGTGCTGAAGGTTTTAAGAGAATTCAGTGGTATTCGTCTGAATGGAAGTTAACATACTAAATATCATCATTGATATCATAATGCCGATAACATTATATTTAGTCACCCCCATAGTTCCGAAACATGTCATCGTTTTCGGCACCATGATGTCAAGCTTACAGTTACGGAGTTGCACAAAAAATGCATTTTACATTAAAAAATTGTTCAAACATACTTTACATTATATTATCATGGTCATTTTTTATTCCAAACATACGTCATGGTCGTTTTTTTTATTCCAAACCTATATTAGGGTTTTTTAGGTTCAATTGTATAATACAGTTAGGGTTTCTTAAGTTCAAATGTACAAACCTTTGTTTATGTGTGGAGAGTTTGGTTGACGAGAAGCTTGTTTTTGTTGTTCTTCTTGCTTGATTTTGTTGTAGTTAAAATGTACCAATCTTTTCTTATAGGGTTTATGGAGAGCTTAAGGTTGGAGAGAGAAAGACGAGTGAAAAATGATTTTTTGGGTCAAAAGTAGGTTATATATTGTAAATGGAATAAAATCGCCCGAAATGGGGGTCCCCCATAACAGTGATGAACAATATAAAAATAAATGTGAAAGACGAGATTTACGTGGTTCGGCCAAGTCGGCGGTGAGGTTCTTTTCATTAATATGAGAGAGATTTTACATGAGAGTTTTCTCTAGCTTTTCAGTCCCATTAGATAATGAAAGGTCTCTAATCGAGTGCGAGCGCAGTGTCAGTACGCCAATCGTTGTTTTTGTTTCTCCGCCTCAATACAAAAACTTAGACTATTAACTACACTCTTTAAAGGAGTACAACAGCCAGTCCGGGTATCGAAAATCCACACAGACTAGTTGCTAAAATTATGTTGGGTTAATACTTCAAAAATAAAAGTGTAAAAGATATCGGAAAACAAATAGAAAAGATAATTAGGCATGAGTATTTAAACTAAGATTAATAAAAGGGGAATAAAAACTATCGGTTGCGATTAATATCCCTCACCTCGGTTTAATGCATATAAATGGTTACATGGGACTACGAATTTACTAAGATTGAATCTCATTTCTATAAGTAATTAAATCTAGAGTTGTTACCCCCTAAATTCGCATAAAGGCCTACTGTGATTTTGGCGTCAATAAATACCCGAAAATTACACACGCAAGGTCGTAAATACGGAGCATACATGATATACCCCATTAAATCTCCTAGGCGTAAAGTCAAGGACGACCCAATAGAATTAAATGCATAAACTCCGTCACCAAAGCAAATCAACCCATTGAAACCAAGGTGAGTTCCATTAATTATAACCTAGTCTAACCTAGCTAGAAAACATTATAAATGACATGTATTGAAATGAAATAAATAAATGAAAGCAATAAAGAAAGCAAGTAAATCTAAATTAGAAAGCAATTAAACTAGGGCACAAAGCTTAAGAACAAAAATGGAGCTTACATAAATGGAGAAGAAAGAGGAATAGTAACTTACAAACACCCAAAATGGGGAGGACAAACATATGAGAGAGAACCTCAAAACCCTAACCTAAAACTAAGTAAAATGAATTCTATCTAAAATAAATACAAGGGGTCCTATTTATAGTAAGTTATAAAAAGAAATAAAAGAGCAAAAACGCGCCCAATAACTGCTTCACCCAGTTGACCGCGGCCAGGGGGCCGGTCGACCGGTCCCTTAGTAAAAACACACTACATTACTCGCAAGACAAAATCTGATTCACCGGTTGATCGGGTGCCGGGGGCCGGTCAACCGGTCCTCTGTTTCTATGTCTCCTTTGGTCCAACATGAGGGGAAAAGAGGTGCATACGGAATCGGCCATATCTTCTTTGTCCGAACTCCAAATGACGTGTCGTTTGTAGACACACGAAGCTAACTCGACGAACTACACTTTTGTGGAAACCCACTGAGTAGGAGATGAAGTGTGAAATGTCTAAAATACCCTTGAAGTAGCATCTGACGATGAAACTTCTTTGAAATGTAACTAATCCTCACTTTAAGCGTTTCAATACCTACAAAAACTCAATTAACCCCTGCGAAGAATATAAACATACATAATAAAGGTTCTCTGGTTAATGAGCGTAAATATTGACATAAAGAACACAAAAGGTGCAAGAATGCATAAAGATAACGGGTGCGAGTATGCAATAGTCATGACGTATCACACCCTCTAACCGTGACATTACTAGGACCTAGTGATGAAACAAATAAAACCAGTCCACAGAAGGCGGTACCAAACGTATACATGCATATAAACCATAAATGTCACTTTCGTAAGGAACACGATTGCATTTAGCATATGCAATAAGCCGTTAAACCCCTAGGTTACCCTAGCGGACGAGAGTCGTCTCGTGAGGTTTTTCAAAGATGAAACCCACAAACATCAAAGTTTCCTCAAAATGTATGCCCAATCACATGCGTGTAACACCCCGTATTTTTGACGATTTAAATAATTATGTGATTAATTATTATTATGGGAATAAATATGCGATTAATTATTGTTGTTGGATTAGTTAAATTAAAATGTGAGAAATTAATTTGTTATTAATCCGAATTTAGATAATTATTAACTAGCGTGCCAAGGGTTAATACTTATTGTTGTGAACTATTGAATATTACTGTGTGATATGTAATATGGAATTATGATATTTGATAAATTATCGAAAATGAGAAATACGGCAGTTTGGTAATTTAAGTCTGTCACGCGTGTGAGTCGTGTCGAGACTAATTGAATGGAATAAAAAGAGAATTTATTTTTATTAACTCATATGGTCATTTCGAGTGCGCCATTGAGTCCGAGAGGGTCGAGATAGCCAAAATAGTGTACCCGGATGTTTAGTTTGGGTCCCGGGGAGATTTTTGGCCTAACCGGCACCCCGAGAGGGCATTATGGTAAATTGTATTTTTGGGCTAAATTAATGGACGAAAATTAAGAGTAATTATATCAGCCTAGGAAAGTCCATTAGGGTTAACAGGTTACAAAAATCAAGAACGGCTATGGAGGGTGTGAGGGAGAACCAATTTCCAAGAGAGAAGGCTCGATTAGCACCACCTTGCATAACCGTGACCACCAACGCGTAGATCGCGAAGAGAGGAACGCGTATATACCAACATCACCAATGGATCAGACCGTCATATTTGAGGCAAGTGTTTATTACTTGCTTTCTTTTAGCAATAATCATGCTCATGTTAGTATAGGTGGATTTAATCATGATTTATATGTTAATTGGGTGAAAATTAAAGATTTAAATTATGATTAAGGATTGGTTTAATTAGTGGTTGGAATTCCTTCATGTATGTATAGGATTAATCACGGAATTTGATTATATATTGATGAACGACTCTGGCTTGATTAGGTTCTTGAATTGGAATTTTGGAAACTAGGGTTCATGTGAATTAATTTGGGGGTTTTATATAATTATGGTGATTAATGACCAATTAAGGATCCTAAGATGATATAAATGATCTATAACCTGTTAGGGGTTGATGGGTATTGATGATGAGTTGTTGGGAATTGAATCTTAGAGGTTTTAGGTTCAAAAATGGTGAAAAACGTTGAAGTTTGGTGAAGAAGACGAACAGTGCAATCTCGCGCGAAGTGGTTCAAACAAGATGGAGATCTCACGCGAAGTCGTTCGAGCGAGATGGCATCTCGCGCGAAGCCGCTCGAATGACACGTGGAAGTTGTTCAAACGACAACCCTTCTGGTTCGAGCGACAGAGGGAATTTTTGGGGATTTTTCTCAAAGTCTAGTTTTGAGTTTGTCGGTTTATTGGAGTGAGAGATTCTGTCAAATAATAAATTTAAATAAGATGGAATTTCGGGAAAGTATGTGAGAATAAATACTTTAATTATTTCGGTACAGAGAGAGAGTATACCTTGGAGATTACGAGAGAGATAGTAATCTAAATATTTATACTATACGTAGAGATGAGATTAAAATACGTATGAAGAGTATATATGTAGGTTGGTGAAATACCTATAATTTATAATAGGATGTGTGTATGCCTATTATGTGATATTATTGTAAGAGCACTAATGGGTGATAACCCGGGAGTGCAAGAACCTTATAGTTGAGAGCACTAATGAGTGATAACTCGGGGGTGCAGAAACTCTATTGATAAGTGTACTAATGGGTGATAACCCGGGGGTACAAAGATGATTATTGTTAGGCGCACTAATGGGTGGTAACCCGGGGGTCCTGAATTATTATTGATACGTGCATTAATGGGTGTTAACCCGGGGATACAATATTCTATTGTTAGGCGCACTAATGGGTGATAGCCCGGGGGTGCTGAATAATTATTGATAGGTGCATTAAGGGGTGCTAACCCGGGGATGCATGATTTTCTGGAGATATGCACTAATGGGGCTTAGTCGGGGGTGCAGGATTAGTATATATATATATATATATATATATATATATATGGACTTGTGAATATTGCTACTGTGTGAAATTAGTAGACTTGGTAATAATAATAATCATTTCATTGCACCAAGTGGTCTTAACCTAAGAGTGCAGGATTAGTGTATATATATAGGGATGATGAGACTATATATATGTATGAGTGTACTTGGGTAACTTTCTACTTTGTGAGATTAGTAGATAAAATGAAAATGAGAAGTAAAATGATCTTAGTGAATAAAAGATTAACCATTCAAACGATGAATAATGAAATTTAGTATGTGAGATAAACTATCTGAATGGTGTATTGTATGGGCGATACGGGAATATTACTTGTGAGCATAGTTAGTATTAGTATGGTTTCTGACTAGTTAGACTGGTAGGTATAACTAGGGGGAGATTAGATATATGTTAGGCGTGCACAATAGACGAGAGGTGAGAAACTCATGTGAGAGTTCGATAACTAACATGCGTATAAAACTTGTTTTAAGAACCAGTTTTAAATACTTGCTAAATCATTTTTACACATCAGGTTCTGACCCGTTTCTTGTATCTTTTCTCTCTTTTGCTATATATATGTATTATATCAGGTGCTCAACCACAGGAGTATCAGATTTAGAGATTTGGATTGCTTGACGTGCTGTAGCTGTTGTGGAAGCTGTAGGTCCTTGCAGTAGACGCATCTATCCTTTCCATTCAGTCTCATCTAGACTTCTTGTTTAGGGCATATGTCGCCCACTTCTAGTTCTTTCATCAGGGATATTGTATTCAGTTTATTATATGGTTTGGAGTTTTGAACTGAGAGTTTTACTTAGTCTTATTTATTGCAGTACTTGATTCATGTTCAGTATTTATTTACATTCCTATGTTTGGTGAATGGTTTATATTTTAAGATGGAAAGAAATGGATTTACGTGGTTTTAATAAATTGGAAATGTTTTGACACCTAGCTTAATTTTATGTTAGGTGATTAATATGTTAAAAAGTTTTTCAACAATGATGCCGAGAATGAACTAACTGAATATCCTGTTTCAAATTGGTAGAGGACTGATCACCCTATATTTAATTGGGCGGTAAAAAGTTCGTAGTTATTAACATTATAAAACGAACTTCATATAATTGAAATCTTAAAAAGTGGGAGGGGAGCGAGCACATGCAAAGTATGATTTGGCAAAAAGTTATATAAATCGGATAATAAACATTAAAGCATGCATATAAGTCAATCCTCATCGGATATTACACTCAACAAATATAATGACTATGAAATCGAGGTAATACACGGGGCATGCGGGCATAAAGAGTAAATGTAAATTAAAACAAGGTCGTGCACATGTCACAAATGAAGAACGCTATATACAAAATGAAAAACTTGTAATCTCAATAAAATATGCCATCATTAAAGGAGGCGAAATGTATTTTCACAAATTATCAAAACTAGTTAATCTTTTGAATTAAATTCACGCTAGGTTCACATAGGACTTGTATAGGGGTGTAATGTAGGGTTGGGGTTAAGGTTATGAAACAAAGGGTAATATATACGGATTCAAAATGTTCGGCGATAAAAACTCGGGATAATGAAAAATTGCGAGCAATTACAAAATTGGAATATGATTCCAAAACAAGCGTTAAATATAGCAATGGGGAGAGTAAACAAAGCTTATTGAACACGATACACAACATATACAAAATTTTATTTTTTATTTTCTTCTTTTTCTCTCCTTTTCTTTTGTTTTCTACTTTCTCTTTTTCTTCTCTTTTTCACTTCTTTCTTTTCTTTACTTTTCTTGCTCTCACATGCTCAATTACAACCACATAATGCGAACATCATTCAATCCCAAGTATCATTCCAAACAAAGGTATGGAAGGTGATATATATGGTTTATAACTCCAATGTGGAGTTGGTTATGGGATTTGGGGTTATGAAACGAACGGCTATATTAAGACTCAAAGGGGTTGACGAGGGAAAACATATAAGGTGAGGTCAAGGTTAATATGAGCGATATAACAAAGATGGCCTATGATCATTTCCTAAAGTTTACCCAATTCTCGAGTCAAAACAAACTTTGAAAATCATGCTCAAGTAACACATTTCAATATATAAACTCAATTAATGAACGATCAAATGAAAGAATAGTAAGATTACCAACGACTGTAACGTTTTTAAAGAATAAAGAGAAGCATATAACACTCACAAATGAAGAAAAGCCCAAAGCTCACTAAGTGTAAGTATATACAATGCAATAAAAGATTACCGAGTTATAAAAATCTTAAACGAAATCAATAAAGCAAGAAAAATGCATGTGCTCATGGGATTAAAGTTTAATTCATAAAGTTATTCATAATATCAATAATTGAGGAATAAAGTCTAACAACTTCTAAAATCGAGAACATGCACCACTGGGTTGTTTATTGGATCGAACATTTATTAAAATTTATCATCAGAAACAGAGGCAAAATGCTCAATAAAGGAGAAAAAATAATGAAAATCTTTTTAAAATTTTTAATTTTTTACAAGAAAGGCATGGTTAGGAATAACATATAATAAAATCAAAGAAACTACCAATGAATGGATAGAATATCCCACACCCCCTAACTTAAAACCTGAAATTGTCCTCAATGTGAATTAAGAACCAGGTTAGAGGGGGGAAAATGTGATATTACCCAAAATGGAGCGATCTCGTGAAAGTACAAGTCCAATGATTCAACAAGCATAGCAAAAACAAATAATAAAAACTTAACTAACTACACTAGACAATAAGTAAGAATAAAGAAAAATAAGAAAAATAAAACAAAACTAATTATTTACAACCTATAATTTTAACTTCTAACTAACTATACACTAGAAGTTGAAATTTTCGAGGGTCCACCCAAAATACGATTTGCTTTGGAGGATCAACGGGGGACCCTCTCCTTCATGCATACCTTCTGAAAAATGGGAATTTCGTTCAAATAACGAAAGATATGTGTAACGAGGAAGAAATTAACCATCACCAATTAAATTTTTTGGATGGATGATGGGGGATTTGGATAAAACGGGTGACAAGTATATAAGGGGACCAAAAAATAGAATTTCCTCCCAAATATTTTGCAATTAGAATGGGAAGTGGCGCACATGGAGGCAAAGATGCCTTCATGGAAGGCAACTCAAGCAAATACTCCTCATCAGTGAAAGTGTTAAACGCTTTAAAGTTCGGAACCGATTCTTCGGGTACTTGCATCGGTTTGATAATATAGAATAAAGATGGAGATGAAAGAAATTTAAACTCAAGAGATGACTCATCATCGCTTAAATATTGAGTTTCGAAGGAAATAAGATCATTTTCAATGAAATATTCTTCTTTGGGGGTCAAAAAAAGAAATCATTTCATTACAAATGGATAATACGTCCATTTCTTCCTCATTTTCATTCTCTATTGTACCACGGGCCAAGTCAAGAATGGTTTGTTACAAAGTAGGCACAAAATCCTCATTTGGTTCAAAACATTTCTCGACTTCAAAAGTCTCGGAACAAAAATCGTCGTCGGATTCAAATAATAAATCCAACTCATGCTCCCAACAACGATTTTCTTCCCGATAAAATTTTTCATTTTCAAGAAGGCACAAGCCCTCACCGAAAGTCATAGACCGAGGCGCGGATTCTTGCACATAAGAACTTTGAAAATCATCCTCGAACTACTATTAAAATCATTTAACATAAGAATTTTGAAAGCTATTGCAAATCGTTTCAACATTCTTATGATAAGGATCTTATGGCCTAAAATCGAAATGATCATTCTCAAAATTCTCGTAATCCATAACTTGACTTTGGTAATACTCACCCAAAGACATTTTAGATGTTTGAATTTTAGGGGCTTGTAAGTATTGACCAAAATTTATAGGTGTAGGGGGATTTTGAGAATTATCATTATGATTACCGAAAAAATTGGAATAAGACATGCTTACACCAAAGAAGGCTCGAGATGGCGAATTCCCCAAAGTGATGTGCGGTAAAAAAATTCAAGTGTTTCTTGGCGGTCAAATATAGAAGTCCAACAAAAATAGTTAAGAAAGAATACAAATGGATGGAAAATACTACGAAATAGTAAATCAATTAAATTCTAAAACAAACTAGTCCCCGACAATGATGCCATTATCGACGTCGAAAAGGTAGTGCAGTGTCAGTATGCCAATCGTTGTTTTCATTTCACCGCCTCAATACAAAAACCTAGACTATTGACTGCACTCTTTTAAGGCAGTACAGTGGCCAGTCCGGGTATCGAAAATCCACAGAGACTACTTGCTAAAATTATATTAGTTTAATACTTCAAAAATAAAAGTGTAAAAGATATCAAAAAATAAAAAGAAAAGATAACTAGGCATGAGTATTTAAACTAAGATTAATAAAAGCGGAATAAAAATGATAGGTTGCGACTAATATCCCTCACCTCGGTTTAATGCATATAAATGGTTACATGGGACTACGAATTTACTGAGATTGAATCTCATTTCGACAAGTAATTTAATCTAGAGTTGTCACCCCTTAAATTCGCATAAAGGCCTACTATAATTTTGACGTCAACAAATACCCCAAAAAGTACACATGCAAGGTCGTAAATACGGTACATACATAATATACCCCGTTAAATCTCCTAGGTGTAAAGTCAAGGATAACCCAATTAAATTAAATCCATAAACTCCATCACTAAAGCAAAACAACCCATTGAAGCTAAGGTGAGTTCTAACTTAGCTAGAAAGCATCATAAATGACATGTATTGAAATGCAAGAAATAAATGAAAGCAATAAAGAACGCAAGTAAATCGAAATTAGAAAGCAATTAAACTAGGGCACAAATCTTAAGAACAAAAATGGAGCTTATATAAATCGAGAAGAAAGAGGAAGAGTAACTTACAAACACCCAAAATGGGGAGGACAAACCTAGGAGAAAGAATCTCTCAAAACCCTAACCTAAAACCAAGTAAAATTAATTCTATCTAAAATAAATAAAAGGGGTCCTATTTATAGTAAGTTACATAAAGAAATAAAAGAAAAAAGGAAAAAGAAATAAAAGAGCAAAAATGCGCCCAATAATTGCTTCATCCAGTCGACCGCGACCGGGGGGCGGTTGACCGTCCCTTAATAAAAACACATTGCATTGCTCGCAAGCCAAAATCTGCTTCACCGATCGACCGGTGGCCAAGAACCGATCTCTGTTTCTATGTCTCCTTTAGTCCAACATGAGGGGAAAAGGGGTGCATACGGAATCGACCATATCTTCATTGTCTGAACTCTAAATTACGTGTCATTTGCAACCACGCAAAGCTAACTCGACGAATTATGCTTCCATGGAAATACACCGAGCTATAGATGAAGTGTGAAATGTCTAAATTCCCTTGAAGTAGTGTCCGACGACGGAACTTCTCCGAAATGCAACCAATTCTCACTTTAAGCATTCCAATACCTATAAAAACTCAATTGCTCCCTGTAAAGCATATAAACATACATAATAGAGGTTGTATGGTTACGGAGCATAAATATATACATGAAGAACACACAAATTTCTAGAATGCATAAAGATAACGTGCGCGAGTATGCAATATTCGTGACGTATCAGTCTCCTCTCTATATAGAGTTAGGGGATACAATTGGATAAGGACTCTTATATTAGAGTTTACATTATAAAAAATACTACTGTTATGACATGATAGGTCTTATATCCTCACTTGGACTCTTGTCATCTTTATCTTGTTAAACTAGGCATGTAGTGTCATAAGAATACTAGTCAGCCAAGATTGGCTTGGTTGGTTATGTGTTTCTGACTAGGCAGCGATCCACTGACCTTTTTTAAGAACGATCTTAAAGCCCCCCTTCCACGCATCGTATTTACCTTGATGACATATTTGCATCCCCCATAATTAGCCCCCCAAGGTCTCGATTTAGCTAAGTTGGTCTTGAGATGAGTTGGGAGCTAGAGTATTAATGTCATACCGACCTGCTCTAGTGTTTCTAATACCATTGGTCGGCCTTGTGTATTCCTTTGGTTTGATTTGTAATACTTAGTAAGACGTTAAAAGAATCCTCGACTTTATTAAAACGACGTTTGATCAAAATTTGGACTAAACTCGAGTGTGTTGAGATGCCTACATACTCTCGTGGGATCAGGTCAGTCGTAGTTCTTTCTCTAATTTCTTCGGGTGTAATGTTAACTGTGGTTTGTTTGTACATCATTAAGATCGTTCATTAATCGATGATATTTACCATGGAATGATTATAAAGTGTAAGGTAAATTTTGATCGTCAAATATCTATTTGATCTTGTAAGTTAAATGAGGCTATTGTAGGCCAATCTTGCCATTAAAGGCTAATATTAGTTGTCTTTGACTTTCTTGACCATTTGAGTCCAACTTTGATCGTAATGGATCAATTTGACTAAATTAGGACAAATGAGGCCGAAGTAGGTTGAATTCAACCGTCTTAGGCTAATCTTAGTCGTTGCCGACCAACTTGACTATTAATGGTAAATTATGTTCATAAGAGATCAATTTGACCAACTTAGGTTAAATGAGGTCGATGTCGAATTTAGCTAATATTGGTCGTCATAAACCAACTTGATCGTTAATTATCAATTATGATCGTAGAGATCAATTTGACCATATTAGGTCAAATGAGGCCGAAGTTGGCCGAATTCAGTCGTCATAGGCTAATATTGGTTATCGTAGACCAACTTGATCGTAAATGGTCAATTATGATCGTAGGAGATCAATTTGATCATCTTAGGTCAAATGAGGCAGAGGTAGTCCGAATTCAGTCGTATCGCGCTAATTGTTGATACCAAATTTAGTCTGCTGACATGGCTCAATTGAGTGAAGACACGTGGCAATCTACGTGGCAATAACAAACACTTCCGAGAAACTCAGATGCTCCGAGGAACCATACCGCAACGAGGAACACTGCTTCCCCGAGGAACTCAGACGCTCCGACCAACAAGAACTCTACGAGGAACTTTTGAGTACCGAGCAGCTTAGGCGGTCCGAGCTGCACCTCGAACAAAGTATTAATAGCAGGATAACCAACAGTTTGACTGCGCATTAAATGCTTATTATTATCATACAGATGTATATGCTTAAGGGGCATTTAATATATTACCCTTTCACATTACAGCCTTAGGGCTATAAATACATTGTATTATCCTCATTGTAAAGGGATCGAAATTTCTTGATAAAACTTGTAATCGAGAATTCCCAAACAGTCATCAATAACAGAAACAGTGGACGTAGGCCATTCTTATAAGGCTGAACCACTTTAAAATCTCTTTATCTCATTTATTTTATATGTGATTAAATAATTAGATTATATCTATCCTCATTAGGGGAAATGACCCACAAGAACTCTATTCAGAGGCTGGAGGATAGATTAGGGGAAATGGCTAAGGCCAAGAACCCTCCACAACGAACTTTTGTTCGAGGAACACCTTTTGTCCAGGCCATTGTAGATTTTCCAACACCATCAAAGTTCAAAGCATCTGTTGTGACCCCCAAATATGATGGAAAGACCGACCCTGTCCTTCATATAGAACAATACCAAGCTGCAGCCGACATCTATGCTGTTCCAGATGAGATGAGATGCAGAGCATTCTCGGGAACTCTTACCGGATCTGCTCAAATGTGATATAATAATCTTCCTCGGGGTAAGATCTCAACTTTTCTTCAACTGGCCGAGTTATTTATTGGGAATTTCTATTTTGGGGCAAAGCGAGTTAAACGAGTAGCACATTTGTTAAGTGTTAGACAAAAAGCTGGTGAGAGTACCAGAGATTATATAACTCGTTTTAATAATGAGAAACTCGAAGTCATTGATTATGAGGAGAAGACAACGATTATCGCCTTGATGAGTGGACTACTGCCCAATAAGTTGTACTACACTTTGGCCAAAAATCCACCTAAAACCATGTCAGACCTGATGGGAAAAGCGGCCAAGATTATGAATGCCGAGGAGGCTATGGCTGCGAAGAAGAATATGAATTCCAAAGAAACCAAGGTGTAAGGTGATAAAGCTAAGAAGAAAGAGCATAAGAACAATGGTAGTGACATACACTTAAAAACGAGGTCGTCATGGGAAGTGTTGAAAAAATTTGATAATTATACTCCTCTGAAGAAAGACATCAACCATGTTTTAGAAGAAATCAAGAACAACGAGGAATTAAACTGGCCAGAGAAAATGAAGGCAGACCCTGACAGGAGGAATAAAGCAAAATATTGCGAGTTTCATAAAGATCATGGCCATATGAGCAAAAATTGCATAGCTCTTCAGAATGAGATTGAAACACTCATCAGACGAGGAAAACTGGCAAAGTATGTTGATCGTGGAAACGAAAGAAGAAACAACGACCGAACAAGAGAGAGGTCTAGATCTCCTCGTCGAGCAAAGGAGAACCAAGAAACACCATACACAAGATACACATCCTTTCTCTCTCTACACCCTATGGTGCTATTATAAACCCCTGGGAATAAAATAACAGTGGACGTAGGCTTTATTCATAGCCGAACCACTTTAAAAATCTTTGTCTCTCATGTGCTTGATTGGATTATTTTTATCTATTTATCTGTGATCATAAAAACGGGATTCGGTCCAGTTTTTTGCATCAACACTAATGTTGGTCATTGTAAACAAACTTGACCATTAATGGTCAATTATGATCGAAAGATATTAATTTGACCATTTTAGGCCAAATAAAGCCAAGGTAGGCCAAATTCAATCGTCACACGCTAATATTAGTCGTTGTAAACCAACTTAACCATTATTGGTCAATTATGAGCGTAGGGGGTCAATTTGACCATCTTATGTCAAAAGAGATAGATGTAGGCCGAATTTAGCCGTCTGAGGTTAATGTGGGTTGTTGTAGACCAACTTGACTATTTATGGTCAATTTTGTTTGTAGGAGATCAATTTGACCATCTTAGGTCAAATGAGGCTAAATTCATCCATCTCGGGCTAATTTTGGTTGATACATCATGAAAATTTTATATTATCGCTCGATTTAACTATGCATTCTAGTGCAATTATGTCCATTAATAATGTACAACCTTTGTTCTAGGTGTGTGTGTATGTATATGTGTGTATATATATATATATATATATATATATATATATATATATATATATGCTTTTCAAGGTTTATTTGGACCTTTCTAAGTACTGGAACAATTAACGGTGCAATTAGTGCTTTTCGGGAAAGTTTTAGCACATTATGCAGATTTGGGGGCATTTTATTCATTTTAGGGTTCGAGTTTCGTGCCTGAACTCTTCATAGAAGTTGTGTCTCTCTAAGTTAGCTTCGTGTAGTCATTGACGGTGCATCAACCCAATTCCTAATGATCGACTTATGACCATTTTTTCGAGAAGCATTTTCTTAGTTTTTGAGGCAAATGCTTGGGCTTGAAACAGAGTGTCGATTGATCGATAAAAATTGATCAATTGATCAATGGTTCCCATTTTTTCATAGAAGTAAGGCAATGGCATTTTTCAGATTCATCGATCGATCGAAACCAACAGATTTTTGGCAAGGTTTGCTTATTATTTTCTTCTCTCTTTTCTTTTAATCCAACTTACTACAATATATATATACATACATACATATATATATATATATATATATATATATATATATATATATATATATATATATATATATATATATATATATATGTGTGTGTGTGTGTGTGTGTGTGTGTGTGTGTGTGTGTGTGTGTGTGTGTGCGTGTGTGTATACTACGGTATGGCCGTGCCTGAAGGCATGACGCAAATTTTCAAAAGTGTATGTCGTTGATTGGACCATACGTCGTATTTAGTTCGCATCAGATAAACAATTTTTTTTAAACTATTGTACGAACCTATTAATTTAAAAAATGAAAAAATTGATTTTTTTACATACGTACGTACGTACATACATACATACACGCATACATATATACATACAATTTAAGTCAATTTTTGAAAAAAAAATTACATACATATATATGTACAATTTAAGTCAATTTTTCTTACAACACAAATGTTTAAACATTTGTAAAAAAATAAAAAATACTCCAATAATAATATTAATAGTTCGTCCAAGACTGCATATAAATAACATAATAGAATTTAAGTCATACGCTTATAGTTTACAACAAAAATGTGTAAACAACTTAGAAAAATTGGGCAGAACCTCCTATGTTTATAGGATTATCCACCCTATTTAAGAAATAAAAAACTCCAACAGCAATATCCAATCCCAAGAACATACACATAAATGAGGGAACTATATTCAACATTGACCTTTTAAAGTCATAACAAATGAACTCAAATAAAATAAATGTACTTATACAAATATGTGTCGACACCACATGTTCAATGATGTTTAGTGTCTGGTTAAAGGCACGCTTAGTTTTTCAAAATGTCCAGTGTTGGGGTTTAAGGCATGACCGATGTGTATGCATCATGTCCAGTTTGGGTCCCAATGCATAACCCATGCTCGCGATAATATACACCTATACCAATGTACTATGTGGATCACAATGGTTTGCTACCTGAATTTCAAAGAAAACAAAACCACAATAGTATAAGTATAAGTATAAAATGGCTTATGACCAAATTTCAAGCAAAAATCACAATAGTATAACATAGAGATTACCTTGTTTAGTGGCTGAGGTTTTTGTCATAACCTCCTAAATTAATGTAGCATCTTTCGCTCCATTTGTCCGAACTTCTAAAAAAATTAAGAGAAAACTAATTCAATTCAAATAGCATATAAGAAACATGTAGTCTACTAAATCACACCAACCAAACAAAAGTAAAGAATAACCCAATAATCAAAACATGTAGTCTAATAAATTCCTCACATTTAACTATTGTTAACTATTAGACATATTAAGAAACATGCAGTCTACTAAATAAGTAAAATTGAAACAAACCTATTTTGGGTGGGGTTGCTGCATATCAAAATTACAAAACATATATGTTCGGGCGGCCGACACATGTATCGGGTATATGTAACATATATGCAACACCATATATGCAACTGCATATATGCATACAATTGGCATTACCGTTGTTGCATATATCTACTCCTCAAGAAGCTTCCCAACCTACTCGCTCGGGAGCCACAATTGGTTGAGTTAGGGACTTGTACCTTTTCAGCTGATGAGGAACAAACCTTATCTCCGTTGTCGTTGTGGGTAATCACACAGGCCTGATAGATTAAAGGGTTGACACACCTAAAAGGCATGGAGTTTTCTTGGTTGTATGATGGACTTGGGGAGGTGTGAGATGAGGTTGAAACCCGAAGTTGACTTGGGGAGGTGTATAATGGACACATGCCTGATATCCGATTTCACCACCCTATTTCCAAGCTCCTCAAGACACACACCCGAGTCGTTTCCCATCAAACTTTGAAATTGTTGTGCTTGAACTTGCATAGAGATCACATTAAACTCATTCCCATCAAAGCAGTTGTGTTGTTGTCGGCATTGAAGTTGAAGTTGTTCTTGTTGCCACTTCATTCTAATGCGTTGCCTCTCTAGAACGCTTATGTCTGTACCACCATTTGCAGCCATATTTCTCGACTATTGGGCATGTATGGAGGGTGCGGGGCCTGCATAGAGGCACAGATCGAGAGAAAGGTAAATGAGAAAAACAAACCAAGATCAAAAGAAATCGTCGCATACCTCTCTACCAGTGTCAAAAGCAACTTGGGAAAACAAAATTGCTGCAATAAACAACATTATTTGCTTATGAACTAATTTATTCAAAGTATTAACACTTAAATTAATTAAATAGCCCATATAGTTCATTAAATGGAATTAGAGCAATCCTTTGTAACTTGGAAGGATGATGTCAATAAGACGTATAATTAATTCCAACAATATCCAAATGTGGAATAAAAGGAAGAAAACATACATAGTTACCAAAATTACATTACATACATACAACTCCATACCCGAGTAACACAGACACCCCCAAATCCCTCTCCCATATCCACACACCCCACACTACACCTAATAACCCAAACACATTCACACACATCCCAACCCTAGGCCTAATCCCCCTCTCGATCTCAAACCCGTAACACACAGAGCACACCCCACCTTTCTCCCATGTCCTTCACACCACCTAAACCCAATCTGCTACCCACTCCCAAATCCACCAACCTCAAACTGCAAACTCCCCCATACCCACCTCCTTGAACATAAAAAATCTGAACCAAAATAAAATAATCAGTTTTGTCCGGAAAGCTTACTTAAAAAACAAATGGTCTCAAAAATTAATTGAGACATATATCCGTATATATGATTTGGAGCAAATAATGTTGTTTATTCGAAATAACATAAAAATAATAGATAAAAATGTAATCGTCGCATACCTCTCTAACTGTGTCAAAATAATAGATAAAATAAAAATGGAACCAAAAAATAAAAATGGAATCAATTTGTAAAATGTGACTATGAACATCTAAATCTAAAAAATGATTGATACTTGCCTTAGGCATGCCAAACTGGACTTCCACGACTGTGTTTAACCTAGACCAAGAGGATTAATGCTTGTCTTGGATTATCGTCCTGTAAAATATTTACAAACCATAGAATGGTAAATAATAAATCTTATAATGGAAAATAATAGATAAAAGCCCACAAAATTCGAAGTAGGAATTAGAAAAAAAAACTAATTAAGGATATACATGATACTCTGCACTGTCGAAGCCTCAACCTGCAAAATAAATTACATATTATCAACATGAATACCAAAACTAATAAGACATCAAAGAAGCCCCAATCTGCAAAATAAATATACCTTTAAAAAACATAGAGAGAGAGAGATGATAGTATACCTCATTTATAAACCAAATAAATAAATTTATATTTACCAAATCAATACCTGCATAACCAAAACACAAAACGATTTAAGTACAAATAAACCCTAAAAGTAGAAACACAAAAGAGCCCTATTCTAAACCACAAACGATTTAAGCACAAATAAACCTTAAAAACCACAAATTTAATGATAAAAAATGCAAATCTAACAATACCGAAAATGCATAGTAATAATACCCAAATCTAACAATACCCAAAATGCAAAGAAATCCATCGTAACTTTAAAGATAAACCAAAATGGGTATGTATCTACCCAAAATTCAGTGAAGAAACGTGAAGCGCCATTAAAGCTTACCTGATCACATTTTGAGCAATACTTGAAAACGGGTATAGATCTTGCTTACCTGACATTAAAAGGGAAAAGAGATATAACATTACCAAACGGGAAATCAAAAATCAAAATGTGAAAATAGCAGTAGTAGATCTATTTTTAAAAAATAGATCGAACGTTTTTTAAAATATAAACTCGATCAATAAAAGATCTGACCTTCTCTTGTGATTACACCGAGACTTTAACCTTCTCTTGCGCTTCACAATCTGGCATCCCAACCCGATCGAATTTCCTTGATTCCACTCCACCGAGAACCTAAGACATTCTGTAGTCGGAACCGACTTTGACCGCAACCTGAATAGACTCTGGCAACCACTCTCGATTTATTATTCTCTCGTAGATGAAAGCATAGGTATGTAAAATCTGTAAAAGCATAGGTATGTAAAATCTGTAAAATCATAGGTATGCTTTAAGGTTAATTCTTGGAAGTTTCTTTCGTGTATCATCGATGCTATTTGGTTGGATTCATGATATGATGTTACATCCAAATCCCAACAAAATATATTAAACCAAAAAAATAATGGCGAGTAAAGAGAAAGGGAACCTCACCTCATCGATAAGGAAGAAGTGGTGCGAATCCTTGTCGTATGAGAGAGGGGACTCAGAGGCTGTGAGCGAGCATTGTGATGATTGAATATCAAATAGCCTTTTTCACCTATTCAACTACCAAATTGGGTAAAATAGAAAATGACCCCACAAAAATTAACCTTAAAGTATAAACTCAATCAATCCAACTAACTGAAATTACATACACCCTTATTTACTGATAGAAAATGACCCCATAAAAATTAACCTTAAAGCATAAACGCAATCAATCCAACAAAATGAAATTACATACACCCCCAAAGTTGTATAGCAGGAAATTACATAAACTCAATCGATCTTAGAACCATTCCCCAAAGTTGAAAAGTAGTACATGTTACTCATGAGTTTGTTGTTTATTCCAGATCAATTTTATGACACAATTGCACCACCCCAAACCCTATTATGTAACCAAAGAGACAAAATAGTTAACAAAATAATCAACAACAAATTAAATACTCACCTTGAATCATTCAGATGTGTGTGTGAAAAAAATTGAACCATCAGAACAAACACATCTGATGGTGCAATTTTTTTTGTGTGTAAGAGAGAGGAAGATAAGGTGCGATTGTTTTTTTTGTATGTGTGTAAAAGAAAGGGAGATTAGCTTGTGGGCATGGGGGAGATTACCTCGCGGGTGAGAAGATGAGAGGAAGAGGGGGCGACGACTTGTTCGTGAGAGGGAGAGAGGGGTAGGGTTTAGAGGGATGATTCAGAGAGAGAAGTGGGAGGCGTGGGAGGCAAGCGTTGGAGGGTTGAGAAATGAGGGGGGAGCGAGAGAGATGGCATCCATGTCTAAAGTGGGAGATTGTTACCAAAATGGCCAAAATTTTGAATTAAAGGGCAATTTTGATGAGTAAAAAAGAGGGGGAAACTAAAGAATTGAGGGGTAAGTTTTTAAAAAAGGAAGAAGTGTGATCTCAACCCTCCATTTTGGCAAAATATGTAAGGAGGGGGCATCGCCCTGCACCGTTAAAAATGTGTACATTTTCAAAAACCAAGCTATTTCATTATCTCTCTCTCTCTCTCTCTATATATATATATATATATATATATATATGAATAGATAGTTGAGGTTTTGGTTGGTGTTGGATCTCTTGCCCCCTTCCTCTTTCATAGGCTCTGTTGTATAAGACTACTCTTCATCATCCTCTCTAATTAATTATTGTTTCATTTATGGTTTTCAAGTTTTTGTAATTAAGTTATTACCGTTATTAATTAGGTTTCATGCTTTATTAATTGCTTTCATTAAATACATTCTTTATAGGTAATTTAATTTAGGTTGAGATTGTTGAACTCATATGGGCTAATTAGTTGCATTGCTATGGTATGATGGGTTTATGATAGTTTTAATGGGTTAATTGTTCTTAGTACTGCACCTAGAAGATTTAACAGCGTATATCATGTATGTGTCGTAGTTATGACCTTTCATGTATAGTTTCAACAATATTTGTTGATGCCTAACACAAATTGAGATTTATAAGAATTTAAAGGGTGATAACTCTAGGTTTTACTAATTGTTTAAATGAGATTAATCTTGTTAATGTTTTTGAGAGTGAGAACGAACTAATGGATTAATTTATTTAATTAAATGCCCCAAAACACTACTCCAAATATTAATCAAATTTTTACCTTTAATTAATTATGGTGTGCATGTAACTTATATCCAACTTCTAATTTGCAATTATCAAGCCAATTATGCAAAAGCAAACAAGATGAGGAAAAATCCCTTTGCAAGGCAAAACTTAATAATCACCACTATTAACAGTTTTGAAAACAATCGACTTACAAAACCCTTAGCTACACTAAGTTAGTTTGCTACACTAAGTTAGACACGTAGAGCCTTCAAAATGATAACAGATATGACTCAACTCCAGAGTCGACCACATAGCGATCTATCATCGGTATCCACCGATTTAGCATTCTTCCTTCTTCAGAAGTGAAACCTCGTTTCTTAAAGTTAACCATAGAGAAAAATCTCTACGAGAGTGTATCATAAGAAACCTTTTTATGTTGGTAAAAATGATCTTGAATATATCCCGGGGGTGAGAAATATAATAAGAGATGTTTGATCATAAAAAAAAACTCAAAAGGTGTTTACTTTATGAAAAAGAGTTCTTCAAATATCCGATACCATTCAGCGTTTTTATAAGAAGGGAAGATAAAAAGGATAAACACAAAAGATAGTGAGAAGATATTAAATAAAAAACTGAATTTTCATCGGTCATTCGACCGAAGGTGCAGGTCGTTTGAACAACACCACTTCTCGTTCGAATAACACTTTGAACGAAGCCTACTAACGAGATTATAGTGAAACCAAAAAAGAATCTCGTTTGAAACTTCGTTAAACTCATTTGAACAAGGACTTCTAACGATATGTCAGTATGACATAACAAAAAAATCTCGTTCGAACGAGGGATAGCTTCGTTTGAACAAAGCATCTAAATCTCGAAAAAAAATTCCTTATAAAAAATTTGAGTTCTTTTTAGAAAATTATTGCCTCGAAAAATAAGCAAACCCCGAAAAATACTTAAAACCTTTTTACCACACCAAACACATACTTTTTTCAAGTTATTGAGGTTATCAAATCTTTAAATATTTGACGGTCGTAGTCTTCAAGTACCGTGAAGTAGTGACATAAATGTGTTTAGGTGTCATGTTTGGGTAACGGAATACGCCAAAACAAAATAAATAAAAATGCGAGAAATCATAAATTTTACTCTTACAAATCTCCCCTTTTGGCTATTCCAGTAAAAAAACACCATCCTAATCCATATCGAATCCTATGATTTAATAAAACAATCTACCATCCCAAGATATAAATGAAAATGGAATGTAGACTATGTGCAAGTCTTCAATCATAAAACTGAATATTTCCTTTGGCAAGTATCGTCCTCATCCTATGTGGGTCCAAATGATCATCATCCAAGTAGAACGTCTTACACATATGAAACAAACAAAGATACCATGATGCATAGAGTTTTAAACAAAAAATAAAAACTCCCCCTCAATTTGTTCTTCCCCCTTTTGTCCGTAATAGACAAAGGAGTTGAAACTAAGCATGAAATATCGGCATCACACTAAGAAGTAAGGTATCAACACAAGTATAATCAAGCAATCATAGATGATGATAATTTCAAAGGCATATACCAACCAATTATTTTAGAAAATTTTCAATTTTTCTAAAAAAAAGGTATAAAATGAACAAATACAACACACCATGGAATAACACTAAAATATCTGAACAGTAAATACGAAATGTAGGGGTGTGAAAATTTGCCATATGTTAATCAACATATATTGTGTTTGATCTTATTTTTCTATTTTTTGGGTGGTTGTTTATCCATCTCTCTTGTGTTTTGTTTTTTGTCTCTCGTTGGATTCTCATTTGAACTTGAAGTTTGCCAAAAGAATTGAATTTCTTACAAAGAGTTAAGAATCAAAGAGATATCGTTTGTGAGAAGTTTAATGCTTTATATGATAACTTTAAATCTTTAAAAGTGGCCAAAAAGGAGAGTTATGATAGAGTCCTATTTTTAGAAAAATAATTAGAGGACTTGAAAAATTATAGGGTTTGTATTTGTGCCAAAGAGGAAAATATTTTGATTAATGATTTTAAAGCATGTGAGAAAACTCTTAGCAATAAATTTTCTTTTATTGGGGGAGAGAGAGATAACCTTCTAGGAATGGTTAAAAATATGAAGGAGTCCCTAAAATTGGAAGAGTCTAATTCTTTCCTCGAGTAAAAAATTTTGAAGTTAAAAAATGATTTAAAAGACTCGAGTAGTTTTAGTAGTGATGATAATGGCTTGTCTTGTTCTGGTGCTTCGAGTGTTAAATCCAAAACCATTGTTTGTTTTAGAGGGTCATCCAAAACCAAGGAGATTAGAAAAGGCCAACCCACAGGTAACAATCCTCCCGTTTACACATGCTCATAATGTGGTAGGAATGGTCACCTTGGCATTTTTTTTTATCTTAGAAGAGGTCCTATGAAGTTTAAGGATAGTGTCCCATCTGTTCCCATAACCCCTCGAGTTAGGTATATACATGTTTGGGCTAGAAAATATGTTTTGGAGACGCTAAATACTATATTAGTTGATTCTCACATGCTTGCACATGATGCATCACACGTTATTTCATATTTTTGATTGCTTGCATGATTTGTTTATTATATTCTAGTTGTGCTTCATGATTTATGGTTGCTAGTGTTATGACATGTGTACTTTTTGTATTATATTTTTCTTTTATTGAGTCATATTTGAAAAGAATAAAAAGATTTTTGGTTTATATATTTTTGAAAAATACAAAAAGAGTTTTTTTATAAATATTTTTAAAAAGAGTCAAAAAGATTTTTGGTTCTTGTGTATTTTAGTTTTACACATTTAGTGTGTCATATTGGTGTGTTTGAATCCAATTTACTACGCAATTTCCATGTGACCAGGACATTTGGTTATGACTTTAGATGCTTAGATTATTCTTAACCATGTTTATGGAGTTGTTTCAAACTTGATTTGCTTTATGAATTTAAATTTGTTTATGACTCCACACACACATGCACGATCTTATTGGATTTTGACTTCATGATGTACATTTGATCTTGGTGGGATGTTCTCCTATTAATTTTGTCATCTACATGTTTATTTGACCATGAAGGATTTGTGCATGTAAGAACCGTTGCCTGTGATGATTTGTTTATTATTGAAAAAATGATGAATGTGCACGGGAAAGGACTGTAAGAGTATAATGAACTCGTCGTGAAAGCCACCATTTGAAAAGAGCCCAAGAAAAAATAATGGCAATAAAAATAATAATATGCCAAAAAGGACCAAATAGTTTAGTTTGATATGTTAATTCAAAAGAAAAGAAAAGAATTATATTTTGAAGGAGTTTAGATGGAAATATCAATGGGTTTGGACAATGACAATGTATCCTAGTTAAGCTTATTTTTTCATGACGCTATTGATTTGTAGAATCGTCAATATTCTAGGCTTGTGTGCATTGTTCTTATTTTGTTCATTAAGTTCAAATTTATATGTCACTTGAGGCTAAATCTTAGTTTGATAAAGTTTTGCGGTCAATTAGAACTTCTTGAACATATTTGAGTGTTTGGGTTATAATTCTTTTGTTTCTAGTTCACACCCATTCATTCCATTCCACACGTTTGGACACATCGATACTATGCTAGTGTGTAAAGCTTATGTGCTTTGTGTCGTGTTTTGTAATCGTTTATACCTATATATGTGTTCCGAATTTTCTTTGATATATTCTGCATCTATTCTATATGGTATGTTTGTTGTATTTGTGAAATTTACATTTTTTTGGAAAAATTAAAATTTTTCAAAAATAGTTGGTTGTGTTTGCCTTTGAGATTATTATTACACATGCTTGATTTAAATCTTTTGTGATGATATCTTTTCTTCATCGTGATACTTTGCACTTAATATTTATTGTTTCTACTTCTTTGTCTATTTGCCTATTTCGGATAAAAACAAAGGGGGGGAGCAAATCAAAATGGAGTTTTTGATGAGTTTGAATTACGGGGGAGTATTTATTTATGAATTATATTTTGTTTCAAACTCGATTCGTCACGAGGGTATATTTTTCTTGTTTCATGTGTGTAGGTTTTCCAAACTTTTTCATCGATCAAGAAGATTAAGGGAAGAAGAAGAAAATGAAGTTTAAAGACAAAAAGTCTTATGTCGTTCCGCTCTAAGGTTCAAAAAGGTGTTAGAATTTTTGTCATATGTAATAGGATATTTTGAATTTAGTTTGGTTTTCAGTCATTTTGTTTGTTTTGTATCGGAATAGCCAAAGGGGGAGATTTGTAAGAGCATTTTTTCTATCATTGTTCATAGCATAGCTTTAGGCTAGTTTGACGTTTCCCGTTACAAATCGTCACGTACCGAGAAGACGAACCGAACTCAAGCGTCTCCAAGTTTGAAGACTTCCCGACATCCCAAAAGGTATACAACGATTTAGAGTTTGGATTAATTCATGGAATTATGTTTGGGATGTTTATTTATTTTTTATCAAAAATGAGTAAGGCTTTTTATTTTTAAAAATAGATTTTTTATTTTATTTTTAAGGATCGTTAGAAATGAGATCCAATGTCGTCAGTTGTGAGATTACATGTCGTTAGTAGCGAGATTCAATGCGTTAGTAGCGAGATTCAAACAACGTCTCACTCTTTTGTTCTTTTTAGACCTCATTAATAGCGAGACTTCTCTCGTTCAAATGAGATCACCATCTCGTTAGAACGACCGCGACGCCTCAAAATTTGTGAACGTCCTATAAATACCTATTTTGTGTTCAGAACACTTAAGACTTTTGCGAAAACGTTTCTACATATTTGATACAAAGTTCTTCATATTTTAGTGTTCCTAACACTATTTAATTCACAACAAACATCCTTAATATTATTCTTATGAATTGTTTCAACCCTAGAAAGTCTTTTTTCTTTGCATATACCTTTTTTGGAGAGGATCTCCATTGTTGACTTGTGATACCTCGGGGATTCACTGTTGAAGACGAAGGTTGAGGATGACGTAGGGTTACGATCCATTGTGGTTCTCGAGGGAATCATTGTGGAGTTGAAGGCTGCAGTCTTTATGTGTTTCTGCGAAAATTCATTATTGCATTTCACTTATAAGTTTGTAAGTTGCGATTTGCAAGTTATTAGTGGAATAAAAGATTTTTACCCTGCAGGGATTTTTTCCTGAAACTTGCCTATGTCGTATTTGCTTGGTTTGATTTATCTATTTTATCACCATAGATGCTTGATTAGTATAAAAAGATAAAATCAATTTGATATTCCCTTCCACATATAAAATTGGTATTGCAATTTTGTTGAAACCACCCTTGCGATTATTTCGCCTTTTCATGGGAGCATGATTTGGATTTATTATTTGAAACCAACAGTAATTTTCTGTTGAAATTTTGAATTTCTTTAAACCCAATTAGGAATTTGAGGTTCTTGCGCTGAGGATGCCTACTTTGGAACAAACCATTTTTCATTTCGCCCAAGGTATAATGGAGAATGAATCTCGCGAGGATATGGAGATCGAAGCACTTTGCAATGAGACGATTTCTTCATTAGCGACAAAGATGAGTTGAACACTCGTTTTTCACCTCAAATAACTTTGGAAGAACATGCCGTTGAAAGTGAGTCTTTTTCTTTTAGAATTCAACCTTCGAGCGATGTTGATTCATCTCTTCAGATTAAATTCATTTCCTCCCCATTTTCATTCACCGTAATCCAACCATTACAACTTTTTTATGAATTGGTTAAAAACTTTGAAACGTTTAATCCTTTCACCAATGAGTTTGATTGTGTTGCTCACTTCGATGGGATCTTATCTTTTGTGTGGCCCTCCCTCTGTTCTTTTGAAAATCCTTTTGGAGAAAATGCGATTTTTCTCGAATTCTGTATGTGCTTGTCTCCCGTTAAATCCAAACTCCCCATCATCCGCCAAAATTTCAAATTGATGATGGTTCCACCCCATTCCCAAACCATGCCTTCCGTTGTTCAAATGAAATTCTTGTTTTTCAAAAGGAATGAACTCAAATGAGGGATCGCCAATTGTCCTTCAAAGTCAAATCAACATTTGGCTGGACCCTAAATTTTTTTAACTTCTATTGTATAGTTAAGTTAGTAGTTTAAATATAGGTTGTACATATTAATTTCTTTATTTTACTTCAGTTAATGTTCTCTAATATAATTATTTATTTTTTCATAATTTTTTAATTCTTGGTTTTAACATTTTTTGTGGGTTCAATGAACTTGAATTTGCGGAGATTGTGCGCCTCGAACATGCATTTGTTGAAAAAGTTAAAAAAATTACAAAAATATTTTTCCCTTATTTTCCTTCCCATGGGCCCCACTTTGGGTGCCACATTGGTCCATCTCAGATCATTTTATTTTTGGATTTCTCAATTGTCAATTGTTGGCAATCGTGCTTTGCACACACTTTTATGCATATATTTTCTTATTTTTTTGTGTGTTTGTTTGCCCCCCCCCCCCCATGTTAATCCCACCCATATATTTGTGTAACTAATTATGTGCTTATATATATTTTTCTATATTTTTTTAGTTTTTTCCATCCTTTTTATTTTTATTTTTACCCTCCATATCTTCCCACTTCAATTGCCAAAAATTTCCAAAAATGATAGTTCATCGATCGATCGATCGAATTTGATCGCTCGATCGACGAAACAGAATTTGTTTAAGGCTGAGACCAATACCCCATTTTTTATCCATCCATCGATCGATTTGATTAATCGATCGATCACTCAGTTATTTACCCTCTTTTGCCCGATATTCCTCCTCATTTCCTTATACTCTCTTCATTTCTAGCACATCCGAAAATCACCCATTCCAAGCCCTATTTTCCAATCTCCAATTCCACCCTAGATTACCTCGTTTAATCACTCTAACACTAAAGGTATAAATCATTCTCATCTTATACTTTGATTATTTATTGATTTTGTTGGGTGTTTATCATCTCTAGGGCTTGTAGTGTGTTGTGATTTTAATTGCCTATATGCAATTTTTCCCATGAATGATTATTTGCTTATCATTTTTATCAACATATACACACATATTGTATTGTTTACACTTATTTTTATGCATTCTTGGTTAATGAACATTAAGTTGGGTTGAATTGTAGTAAGTTTTGGGATTGTTTTAACCATTTGTAGGGTGTTTGAACCATCATTTATTCTAAAATTTATCCAACTTGTTTTACACTTTGTAAATGCTATATTCTTTATAAAAACTCATTCATGAACACATTGTTGCTAAATTATTGAGTTGTTCATGGATAAGGATTGATTGTTGGTTCAAATTTCACCCCCACACCTTTTATCACATTGTGCATACCAAGTGTTTGTGAAAATGCCTAAACTATTTCACTCTCTATGTTTAGTGTACACTTACATGTTTATTTATCGTTATCGCACTTTAACACATTTTGACACAATGTGGTATGTTTTCACTCGTTTTTACACACTTGCACACATCATTTCAACTTTTTCACTGAATAACTCTTAATTGTGCTTTATAATTTATATTGTTTTGCCTAATTATTATTTTGTAGGTTGAAATGGCCGAAATAAAAAGTATGATTCAACTAAGTGTGTACCCTTAAGGGGTTTCGAAGGTTTTCATTGTGAACGGGAAAAGGATTGGTATTAAACATATTTTTAAGGCAAACAGAGACCTTTGTCTAACCAATGTGCATCGACTCTTAATGACATACCTGAAGAGGCGCGAGTTACCCTTCGATGTTTTAATTGGGAACCTTCTCTCACCATCAATGAGGAGCTAGTGATGATTTTTTATGTGACGTTTGTGGTGGTGAAAGGAAGGAGTACTTCTTATGAGTTAATGGTTAGGGGTGTAAAAATTTTGTTCACCAATTTGGATTTGGCTCGTTTTATGAGTGGTGCGGTGGACCCGGAGCCGTCGGTATTATTTAGTGATGAAAATATTTTTGGGTTGTGTACATTGATCTAAGCTTTATCACGTGAAATAACTTGGAGCGAGAAGAAAGCATTCAGGTCTATTTGTATGGCAAATTTTTTCGATTGTTACATTATATCAATGTACACTCCTTTATGGTCATAGGTAATGGGTCTGAGGTGCACCGCAACCATGCGATGTTCATTTTTGCATTCTTGAATGACTTGGGTAACATGAATTTTCCCGAAATCTTTTTGGATATGATGCATGTTACCTCTAACGAGAGGGACACGAGGTATTCCCTCCCATTTCCTACCCTTATCACGAAGATATGTTCAGAACATGACCCCGAGTTTGAATCCGACCATAAGTGCGCCCTTATAAAGCTTCTCATCATAGATAATATCTAGAAGATGTTGGGCCACTCGTGGAGTCAATCGGGATCCAAAAGGGTGAGGACAATGGAGGTTAATGATGACTCGGATAAGGGGGCAAAATGAGAGGAACAAAGCAGGAGGGTGTACAAGAGGAGGAACCGTTGTGACACCAGGAGTATGCGACGACGCTTGGGGCACGACTTGATCAGGATAGGGCCGAAAACTGTAGGTATTTCAGTATTATGATGCACATTATGATGCGGGACCTCTATTTTTTTCATCAGGGCCATGATGCATATATACCGTCGTACTTTCAGGACCCATATGCACCTGTTCCTGATGCGCCGGACCCTCCGGTGGTTCTAATTTCTAAGTTGTTCTTCTGTGTTAGGATTTATATTTTCTATTTTTGTTTTATTATCTTTTTAGGATAGTTTGTTGTAAGTTGTATTATTTTTATTGAGTTTGTTTTGATATGACGATGTATTTTGTGGTTGAACAATTAGATTTTGATATGCGTGAACTTCTATTTTTATAATATTAAATATCCATCATCAATTTATAGAGTATTTTTACTTCAGACATAATTTCTTTATATTAATCTTGTTCTATATATCCTTCCTTTTTCTTATGTTTGGATGGGGCTCACATTGACTACCTCAGGGATCGCTCCAAATTGGGGTCATTTATTTATATCCATCTCTTTTCATAATGTCTTTAATTACATTGAGGGAAATTTGTGATTCGAGTTAGGGTGTGTGATTATTCATCTCTTTTTTTTTGTGAGCCATGTGTATATTTATTAATTTTACTAAAAAATAATATAAATAAATAAAATTCAAATTTTTTCGCTTTCCTTTCTTTTTCTTGGGACCCCTTGCCATGATTTCCAATAATAAATTTGATAGTTTCCCTATCAAATTGCTAATTCAACGATGCATTTTCTATTTCTTTCATGTTATTAAACTTTAGTTATCAAATTATACAATGTTGTGAATACATGAATGAATTAAACCTTGAAAAACATGAGCACTTGAATATATCTTATGAATGCTTTGTTAGGATAATTATAACTTGGTAATCTTTTAATGCTTTGTGTACACTAAAATCAAGCGAGCTTTATGCTTTTATTTATTTATAAGTGTATATACATTACTCTTTCCTCCTTGAAAAAGCTAAAGTTTTCGGTAATCTCACTGTTCTTTCATTGATCATTAATTAATTGAGTTCATTATGAAATTTGTTACACGAGCATGATTTTTAAAGTTGTTTTGACTCAATATTCGCATAACTTTAGGAAATGAACATAGGTCATTTTTGTTTGTTAACCCATATTGACTTTGACCTCAGCTAAATATTTCCCTAGACAACCCCTTTAAGCCTAAATATGGACCTTTTATTTCGTAGCCTATAATCCCATAGCCAACTCCACATTGGAGTTTTTAAACCATATTTATACTTTTCACACCTTTATTTAGAATGATACTTGGGATTTGAGGATGTTTTTATTTCGTGGTTGTAAGGAAACATATCAGTTGACATGTATTCTCGACAAAAGAAAAGACAAAGGAAAAAGGAAGTGAAAAATAAAAGAAAAAGAAGAAAAATATAGAGATTGAAAAAAGTAAGAATCCCGATTTTATGGTATTATAGAATAAGGTTAGTCATACTCCATTGATTATATCCATTACTTTTCACGGAAATTATATTTCAATTTAGAAATTGCTCACGAATTTTCCATTATTCTAAGTTTTCTCCCCGAACACTTTGAATCCGTAAATATTCCCTTTCTTTCATAATCTTAAACCCCAAACCAATGTTACAACACTTTAAAGTCCTATGTGATCTTAAGATAAATTTGATTCAAAAGTAATAATAGTTTCAATATTCTATTAAATTGCGTTTCACCTCCCTTAATAAGCGGTATCCTTTCATGACATTATAATTTTTCATTTTATAAATATTGTTCTTTATTGATGACATGCGTGAGGCCCTAGTTTTCATTTACATCATTATACCCGCATGTCACGAGTGTTACACCCCATTCCAGTGCTTTTATTTGATGAGTGTAATATTCGGTGGGGTTTTAATGAAAGCATGCTTTAATTTTTGTTCGGGTTATAGGCATTTTTATCAAATCAAAACTTTTACATGTGCACGCACACCACACACAATTGAGTTTTCAATTCTATGTAGTTATTCTTTTAATGTTGATAATTTCCGATTATTGAGCAAAATACTTATTTGTTTTATTAATAATATGTTGAAATCTTTCGTTGCTATTTAGTTTGGCATATTGAGTGTTTGGGAACGTTTTGAGAAAATTTTATGTTTGTGGGTTTCATCCCTGAAAACCCTCATGCGACATCACTCGTCCACTAGGGTAACCTATGGGTTTTACAGCCCATCGCATTCACTAAATACAGTTGTGCGCCCTCGAAAGCGGCATTTATCCTTTGTACTTATTTAGTGTATTCTTATCTAAACTACAAGTACACAACTATCTATATATATATATATAGATACACACACGCACACATTAATAATATACATATAACGTCCCACGAGTCCTATAAAAAAATATTTAAACCTGAACCACACCATGAAAACCACACCTGTCAAACATATAGGGACCGAATCGATTCAGACCAGGGCCGAATCAATTCGGGTCGAGGCAACCATATACTTATTTTCCAAAAGTCATCCAAAATTTTTAGAAACAACCCCACCCTCTATTATTAGCCCACGAAGCTTTGAACAAACGTACACAACTTCACTATAACCACAACTAGTCATGTATTTACGATTCTAAATGATTTCCACAATGAATTAACATTAAAACATCAATTAAAGGCTTAATTCCTTAATTTACAAATTAAACCCTAGTTCGTCCTTTACATAATACGAGGTCAATTACACATACGATTTCAGCTCCAAAGAATAACTTAACATATAAATTCAACTTATAAACAAAATTAAACCCTAAACATGAGTTCTAATCATAGAATCATATCTCACGACAAATCAATTTATGGTTCCCAACAAAATCCCCGAGTTAAGTCAAATTACAATCCCAACAATGGTTGATTCCACAACCTGATTAAACCTAATACAAATGTGATTAAGATGTCAAATTAAATCTCTAAACATGCTTATAAATCCCAAATTACATACATGAAAATGAAAGCATAAACAAGTTACTGATTACACAGTGATAAAGTAAGTAATTCTTGCCTGAACGATATGAACCATTGATTCCTCCTATTGATCCTGTGTTATTCCTCTCCAAACCTCTTCCCAACTTCTCCCAAATATTTAGGGCAACTAGGGTATATGTTTTATATTTAAAGTATTCAACTATTGAGGGTTAACACCCTTTAAAATGCTTAAACCCACTGGTCACTAATAGGCTTAATTTCAGGCCTGTAAATGAGCCCAAAATACCAACCAAACTACTCAAAACTTATCCTAATGGTATACCTACCCTATACACCCAATCCAAACTATTAAAAATATACATTAGGGCCTTCAAAACACCCCAGAATCCAATATAAACGGTAAAACCTCACTACACATGTTAATACCTCGCAGCGTAAATAAAATGTACACACAATATTATTTTTTGCATAATACATAGTCAAATATCATACAATTAATTTCACTGATTAACTATCTGTAACACGCAGCATAAAAATCACATCACACGCAGAATTTAATTATTATCCTAATTATGCATTTTATTGTTACCAAATCACACAAATAAGAATAAGTCCCATTTATTAATTTATTTCTCAACTAATAAATAATAAATAAAATTAAAAAAATATGTGTTATTATAGTCTTCCCCACTAATACAGGAATCCGTCCTCGAAATTTGCCAAAACATAACGTCACAACGTAAAACGCACAAATATTATAGGCTTGTACATATCCAACTTGGACCCGTATCACCACGAGATAAAGAAATGACGTTGACATACGCCTACCATAGTTTGCCACGACTGGGGCGTACATACACCCAATACTATCTGTACACATCCCACAAGCACAAGCACAAGCATTATATATATATATATAAGTCATGTCCTAATTCCCAATAATTTGCGACTCAAATTTTCCCGAGATTGCCACATATATGCTACTGATGGTGCGAACGTCCTTCGGTACTTAGCCCTGTTGGCCCTAAACCTTGGAATATCTCGCTACTCGATGTGTTATTTCTCCACATAAGTAAAGTACAACATAATAACTAAATTTCCTAGCGCTCAAGAGTCTCTCAACTCCCGACCCTCACTA
Organism: Sambucus nigra; assembly: GCA_949130495.1. Lineage (NCBI taxonomy): Eukaryota > Viridiplantae > Streptophyta > Magnoliopsida > Dipsacales > Adoxaceae > Sambucus > Sambucus nigra. The sequence continues at coordinate 189,834,982 of OX422208.1, read as the reverse complement.
AGTTTCGTGCATGGAACGTCTTGCAAGCGAAATCCTAATAAGGAACCCTCCCGATACATTACTACATAGCCCAGTCTGTATTTAAGATTCATTGGCCCAAGACAAAATTTGAAACAATGCACTATCCATACAAATCAAATATCCATCACGAGGTAAACCCCAAATATGACACTTCCAACAAAAAGGCTCACCCATTCCAAGAGTAATGCCCAAACCCCAAAGGTTAATTGATCCAACAATACTTAAAAACATCACAGTTTTCCCAAACATCTGATAGAGCTTACTTGGCCTATCCTTAGTCCAACAGATTGTTCGACCACTCATTTGCATCCAAACACCAAATTAGTCCAATAAATGCCTACTATCACCAGTCAACGTGAAAATGTCACCTTGTTCACACCACACGTGACCATACACTACTTCATGTAGACGAGGCCATCCCTAGTCATATCACCTCAAAACAACTTAATTGTTCAAAATTCTCATACATTAAGAGGAATCCATCACCGGCTAATCATCCCACGTAGCCATCCTATAAAGTATGTGACCACTAGCATATAACCCATATGATTACACCAAACTTAATAGTCACATCACTATCACGCTCAAAAGCAAGATCTCATTATCGCATTCACTTTGTGAATTCATAGTAGAGCATTGCCACCGCCCAAGAATAACTAACAAAATGCATAAGGCGTACATGGAACCCATCACTCGCTAAGGCCCTCCCATAAATAAAAAATAACACAATGTAAGGGACGCTCACATTCCCACACTATAAATATATGCGGGAAACACATATAATCTAGTCATACACAATAGATCGCATAGTCACTTCCATAAGGGACGGTGTCACTCATCGCCAAAGCAATATCCTAGTGAACACTAAAACCATAATAACATCAACAACCAATCCACACATAAGGATATAATTTTCGGTAAGACAACTATAGCTAATCAAAGTGAATCATCATACAACATATATATAATATGAATTGCTCACTTCATAATATCCTAGAAAAAAGAACTGCGTCAATATCCAGTCTAGAATCCACATAGCACACGTGCTCATTCGACCCATATAACCACAAATGACAACTAAAAAATAGGCGTACTCTAAGACCATATATCCGCACAATAGCTTCACCCAATGAGCTATGTATCCTCAAAACCATATATCATCAATTTATGCCTCAATCTACGTAACGGTAGGTATACGTAACCATTCATCCGCATCAGGTGGTGGGGTGTATACTCTCCCACACCCTATGCCAAACTGAACCATAACATTTCCACCTAGGTGGACTCCTAATCTGGGCAACACAAAACCCCACTATTCCACGAGTGGTAGAAAATTGAAAATAGACAATGACTTTAATAAGTCATATTAATCATATACACTTTAATCCCCACACCATCGCTTTTGCTCTCAATCAAAGTGCTACTTCCCAAATCATACGAAATTTACGGCTATCACTCAGCGCCGGTAATAACAACAACCACAAAAAATTTGTAGGTCTTAACCGAATAATTTTTAGTTCTTGTCCATAAAACCTACATTCAGGCACCTGCCAACTACACGACCATACACTAATCATCATAAAATGATAAACACAAATTGTTTTAGTCTCTCTCTCTCTCTCACTCTCTCTCTCTCAGGGCTGAACTTGTTATTTCATAACATCATTTTTCGTTTCCCCCAGTTGTGTCTAATAGGGTCACTTACGGCCTCATATTCATAATCGTGATCCTCAATCAGCACGTATTCTTCCCTTGAGTCCTTTAAAACTTACTCGTTCCTAAACCTTCTGCATAACCAATGCATTCACGGTATGCGCCAAAAACTCGTAGACAAACCCACTATCATAATAATCTCTTAGTGAGTCATCTCTACTCAAACAACATAACATCACTCCTCTCTTATCAAGTTTCCACATACTCAGGTGTACTTATCATTCATTTTTAGCTAGCTCCATCTCATTCTTCCATAACCACGCGGTGACCCTACTCCCATTAGGCAATAACGAAATCGAGCATGGTTTTGGAACCGAAATAGAGTCAGAACCAGAGATATCTGAACCAAAGATACCTCCGAAACACAATTATGGTAGATAGTGTTTTCTACCCCCATTCATCACAATTACCACTACACCCCTATGAAGTCTTCGAAATGGGACAAATATTTGTACTGTATTTAATTTTAAATTATATATAGTTATTTTGTTTATGTAATGGATTCTTATTAATAAAATGAATTTGAGTGAAATATGTTCCTTGTTTTATGTATTATATTAATTTAATATAGTTATGCACTTTATTAAAAGATAACTAATAACAATGAAAATTTGAAGTTAAATTAGCATAATAAAAATACTAATAGTTAAGAATTTAAAAAATTAAGTCATTCGTTTGGGAATTCTAAATATCGTTCTTGTGTCCTGTTCACCCTCTCGGTTTCCATCCCAACCTCTCACTTGTAGAGGATGGGCTTTTTCTTATAATTTTAATATGCGTGTGTATTAGGTCAATGTTAGAGTAGTCGCAATCATAATATCTTCTTCCTCCATTCTTTCCATCACCCTCTCTTTTTAGAAGAAAATTTTCCATTTTGTCTCCAACAAGGCTTATTTGATGTTAGCCTCCACTGATTTTTTATGATCTAGGGAGTGCAAACACGTATTTTAAGTTCGCCAAAAACTCGAAAAAATTGTGATGGAGGTGTTTCTCGTGGCTTCTGCTTCTCTTTATAAAAATCTTTGCCGCTGGGCCACTGGATTCTTGACTAAGTGAATGCCGAGATGGCCTCGTCATCTAATGGCATGACATCTTAACAAGGAAAATAAGGTTTCTTCAAAAGTGCATAGGATAGGTTGGTCTCGAAGCTTGTGAGCACATTTCCACAAGATATCGACGTTGTCCTAACCTTATTTTATGACTTCCAACATGTTTGGATCTCGAAGTTCCATTTTGCAGTATTCTTTAAATGAAGGTAACACTTTTATGAACCTAAAAATCTCCCCCATCTCCACTTTGTAGGTTTTTGGGGATATTGGGAGTGTTAAAACGAAAATGTAATTAACCCTCTATTTAATTTTTAATTATTGAAATTCTAATTAATGTACATTTTAGTTTAATGTAATATATCGATTTTGATGATTCCAGACAAACTTTTATTATGTGATTAAGTAAATATTTCTTAATTTATAACAAATATAGTTGTGTTTTATTTATATATTATCATTAATTATATAACTTTTAGTATAGTTATAATTTTATTCATTTATATAATTACTTGCCATAATATTTTTGTTATATATATAGAGGCCACCTCCTATAAAGACTTCTTAGGGTGCATACCCCGGTACATACGATTTTTTTAAATAGTAAAAAAATGAATCTTTTGATGAAATTTTATGGATATGATCTCCACTGTGAGAAGATCATCTCCAATTTTTTTAACAAAAAATTCAATAAAAAATCGTTGTGATGAGGTGATATGTAAAAAAAGGGTACAAATATGCATTTTCGACCGTTGAAATTATGACGATTATCTCATCTACTTTTGATTGATTTTTTATGAAACTTCATGGATATGACCTCGACAGTGAGAAGATCATATCCATGAAGTTTCATCAAAACATTATTTTTTTTACTAATTTAATAAAATGGTATGTACCGAGGTCTGCATTATAAGGAGTCCTTACATGAGACTTTCTGTATATATATATATATATATATATATATATGTTTTCTATATATAATTGTTAGTTATATATAATTAGTAAGTTATAAAGTTACATTATGTCTACATGTATATGTCATATAAATATGTGCTTTAGTTATGCATAAATTTCTATTAACGTTTTTTATATTAATACTATACCCCCTCTTGTTTTATATGAAAACCTTAGTTTAAGGCTATACATTTAAAAGATTTATAGTTTAGACCCAAATTGGTATCAAGACCTTAAAGATTTTAGAAACTCACCAAATTCCGACCAAAACCCCTAATTCTGATATCAGAGCTACTATGGCATAAGACCTCGCCTTTAAGAGGAACTAGACTCATAGGGGGTTCTCGCCTCATGACAGTTCTTCACGAATGGTGGCGAAGTGATGACTCTTACCCCTAGAGTGACCCGTCGGTTAAGGCCCGGTGTGGGTTGTAGTTGTCGAGAGGCAACATGCGTAAAAAGTAGTTCTGAGGGACCTTTGCATGCCACACGCACGCTTCGCACTGTGTACCCTGGTGCAAAATGGTATCAGAGCCATAAGACGTTCCTTCTAAACTGTTAGTAAAAAGACTTTAATGCCCTTGGTATTTATCCCTCGTATTTACCAAGATATTTTTGGAACCAACCCAGACTACCAACCTATACTCATAACTGATTTAGACTCAAAAGGTTGTTTAACTACACATATAGACGGTTGTTCACACACTGAACACATCCTAGCCAAACACGCAGACATTAGACAAGTCACTGCTAGTGCTATTAATAGCATAATAGACCAAAATAAGTGTATACTCCTTATATTAAGACAATTAATAAAAGACACTCAAACCTTAGAAACAGAGATAAAAAAATCTCTAAAAGACTACTAGAAATAGATAATCAAATCCCAATAGACTTAGTACAAGTTCTACAAGAAATAAATATTAAGACTAATCATATAGAAGTCCTTAACAAAGACATTTTAGAAATTAAAACTTTAATAAAAAAATCAAGACAGTGAGTTAATTAAACTTATCAAAGAACAAGCTAAGCTTATCCCTAGATTAGATAGTTATCTTCCTAATAGAGATAGTTAGATCAAACTAGAATGAGGTACCAAGAGACCTCTCCATTCAGACTTTATCAGAATTTTAGAAAAGATAAATGATGATAGATTTTATTACAAGATAAGTGAAAATGAAATTGCCAACACGACTAAAGCAACTAGACTTATATTAGAAAGATTGAATTTAATTTCTACATCCATAGCAGCTACCCAAGACTATAACAGTAGCTTTGTTAAAGACTTGTATTTAGACTTAAAGGCTAAGACAGAAGGATTAACCACCTTCTATACAGACTTTGTTAAATTCCAACAAAATTTAGCAAATTATTTGAATAATACGGAAGCCATAACCTATCCAAGATGGATAGTATTATTAATGAACTTATACTAGACATGGCCCAAGTAGAAGAAAAATACGAAGAAATTATAAACGGAATTAAGGCTGTATATAATAAGCCATCCCAAGCAGAAATAGACTCTCCTTTTATTCTAACTCGGTTAGATAAAATTGAAAAGACTGTAGAAGCCATAGAAATTAGATCTATGCAACAACAAGAAAAAGATAATGAAGTAAAAGACTATATTACTAATGTTGGTAAAACCATCATTAATTCTCTAGCTAGACATAGTGAAGAAAATTCTGAGAAGACTAGAAAAGAGAACAATAATTTTAAAGAATAAATCCTTAACCAGATAAAAAGACAAAAGGATTATTCAGACTTCTTAGAAAGAATTGAAAAAAGACTTGAACAAAAACAGGTAACCACCTGTAAATTTAAAGAATCCCCTCCTATAGAAACTAGAGAAAGAAATACCATAGGAAGACGAGTCATAAATGATGGATTAGATAAGACTAATAAGATAGTAAGCTCTATCCCAAATATTGGACAGAGTAATCATATGTTCCAAAGACTTAAGGACTCATCCTCCAATGTTAGAACATGGTGGAAAGAAAGAAATTTCACCAATCCTCTCCAATGGAAAGAATGGGGTGAAATTGACTGGAAGATTGTTGAAGATTCCATTCATAATGGATAACTTCCAGTCGTTAGATATATCGACTTGTTTAAAGAAGGTGCCACTCCTAAGACTCCCAATTATAACATGACCTACCATTGTAGAAATTATGTGTTAGACAAATCCTATACTGAGCTTCAAGTACTTGACTCAAAATGGCTTAGATCTAGAGGAACTGATATGAAGTTCCAATTCCTAACCTTTGGACTCTTTCAAGCAAGAATCCAAGGATTACATAGACCTCAAAATAATATCAACATATTATGTTGTTTAGTAGACAAAAGATGGAAAGATTTTGAGAAAAGCCTTATTGGGATAGCCCAATTAGAAATGTCAGACAACATAGGATACTTTAATGTCATTCCGGCGTTTACAGTAACCGTAGACACAACCAAAAATTTTAAGTTAATCTTATATGCTAGTGGCTATGAAGACTATATTATCCCAGACGCTAATATAAATATTGAATTCCAAAGCTATGTGAAGTTCTCCCAATTTTCTTATGAAGGAAAGCAATCGGGAATTCCTAGCGATAGACTTAATGAAGAAATCTTAGTTAGAACCAATGTTTCAGACTATAATCATACTTACAGTATTAGGAATACTGTACCTATGAAAGAAAAAGCTAAGACCCTTTGGCAATTTCCAGAATTTCAAGAAACTAAAACTATACAAAATAAACCTTTGTTTATTAATCAAGACGACATCACTGGAAATGTTACCATCCAGTTTGGTCCTCCTAAGATAGTCAATAAGAATATCCAGACTGAAGAAATTAGATTTAGGAAAATGGGAGAAGCCATAATCAATGATCCTTCAGAAGGATAATGTAGTAGTAAGACTAGTGCTAGTTTACTAAGACAATCCCCGATAATTAGACCTAGAAGATCATTTGAACAAAAAGAATTAATTCAAGAAAAAGATAGGATCCAAAACATTGGACATGAACCCTCAAAATTGGATATGAAGACATTTAAAGATAACCTTAATAAAAGTCATTCTGTTAGATTTCAAGAAAGATAAAGATTTAATATGATAGCTCAAGAGCGTATATTAAAATTAAAAGAATCTAAGAATACAAAAGAACTTCTTAGAAACTTAACACTAATAGAAGAAGGAGAACAAAGATTAATCCCAGCTACACAAGTAGAGCCTAGTAAACAAGAGATAGGAAATAGTAGTAGGCTAGAAGATGCTCCTTGACTTTTTAGTAAACCAATAGGAATAAATATTCCTATATACTCAAGCACTGTAGTTAAGACTAAACCTGATTACATAAACGACTTTCCTTCTAGTGACAAGAGTTTCACTCCTGTTAAGACTATGGCAAGCCAAGCCATAAATCCAGTAGGTATATATCTTAACCTAAACAATGTTCAAGATAGGAAGAAGGCCTTAGACGAATGGCGTAACCAAATGAACATGTGTTTTGCATCTAATGAACAATGGGATGCAAGTTCGTGTAAACAGTACGCTGAGCAATCCATTAGGGGTATTGTAAAAGATTACTTAGACAGTTTAAGAAAGGCTACAGATGAAGACTCCTTAGCAAAGATTGAGAAGATGAAAGAAAACTTAGAATAAAGATCAATTGTTCACATCAGAATTCATTGGAGCTGGACATCTAGCTCAAATCAATGAACAAGACCTAGTAAAAACTAAGTTATCTCTCCTTAACATTTGCAAATTAGATAAGATAAATGAATATAGCAATAATTATGAGCAACTATATTACCAAATTAAAGAATTTGGAGAGACCTTAAAAGATGAATACTTTAGGAAGATACCAGCCAAAGGACAAATCCTAATTAATGAATATAAGAATTGGCCAGGAGTAGCTGGAGTTAAGAATAACTCCCTTGGTGAAGGAATCAATTTCGCCAAAGACTATATCATATATAAGAGACGTGATATAACTCAAGGAAAGTTGATAGAAGAGACTTTCAAGCATATCCCTCCAATCAAAGACGAAAGAGACATCGCTCCAATCCAATGGGGATGTGGAAGTGAATCTAAGAAATTAAAAAAGAAATTAGAATGGAAACATAGGAAGTTTAAGACTAGACCTTTAGGATTTCCAAAGAAGTATAAATTTAGATAATCTACTACCTTTAGGGAAAAGAATCCTAAGACTAAGAAAAATAGATTTAACCAAAGAAGATACTTTAAGAAGATTACTAATAAATATAAGAAAGTTCCTAATTATAGGAAAGACAAAGAGATAGCTCAATCTAAGACCTCTATCAAAGAATGTTGGACTTACGGCAAAGAAGGGCACTTTGCTAAAGACTGCCCTAATAAGAAAGATAAAGAAGGTATTAAGATCATTAATACAATATTAGACTATGCAGATCAAGAAAAATTAGATATCCTATATGCTATAGAAATATCAGACATAGAAGAGGATGATAATACTAGTATTTATAGCGTATATACAGATAGTGATTCAGAAGATTATAGTGATACTGTTGAGTACGAAGACTCTCAGGACACTCTAGATTTGTATATGATGCAAACTAATCAAGATGATTTAGATGATGCATATATAGACTTTGAAGAAGCTTGGTATAAATGTATATTAAGCCCATTTTTAAAGAAAAGATGGACAGTTAGTAATCCTGAGTTACTAACCTATATACCTAGATGCTACTTTGATGAAAGACATTATTGCACATTTGAAATGAAATGTTGCAAAAAAGACTTTATATGCGTAGAATGCTTTGAGACTATACAAACAGAATTATTTATGGTTTGTATTGTTTATCAATTACACTACCATAAAGACTGTTGTAGAATTAGATTTAGAGCAATTTATACTAGCCAGTATGAAGCTCAAATAGACTTAGATATTAAAACATATTATCAATACATTGATAGAAATATAGCCAAAAGATTACAAGAAAATGAAGACTTCAAAGGAAAGGGAATTTCCTATGATTCAAAAGAATACCATTATGATAGTAGTTCAGAAGACCAAATACCCTTAGATTTTATAGATAAACCTTAGAAAGGAATATCTATTTTAGAAAAGAATAATTTAGGAATTTCTACTAAACCACATGCTTGTTTTGTAGAATTATATGTTCAACATAAAGACTATCCTAAAAGACTTTCAGCTTTTATAGATACAGGGTGCTCTCAGAGTATTTGCAAGGCAAATGCCTTCCCTGAAGACTATTTTTTAGAAAGTACTCAAGAAATCTTTGGTAAAGTGTCTAATGGAGATCCATTTACCTTATATTTTTAGACTATTCCTATTTATTTTAAATTAGGAAATCAGACCAACAAAATCGTTAATCATCGGTTTTGGATAATGGATCCTCATCCTAGTTTCACAGGAAACATTATTTTAGGACATGACTTTATAGTAAATATCATCCTTATACTCAGTATAATGATAAGATATTAATTAGTGATCAAGAGGAATTTAATGTTAAAGCCCCTCTAATAGATCATAAGACTGCCTTTGACCTTATGCAGGTCAAACCCAATTATAGACCCATAAAACATCAGAGTTCTTCAGCTGAGCATGGTGGACCTAGACCTACAACCCAACAAGAAGCCCTCGATATTACTAAACCCTTACAAAAAGAGTGTAAGTGTCCAGACCAAAAGTGTTATAAGCAAATAACGCTTATACAACAAGACATTTTAGATCAAGCCCAACATACCTTATTACAGGTTCAAGCTATATCCAAACAGAAAAAAATGGATATAGAAATAGAAAAGGAAAAGATTAGGTAATTAACTGAGCCTACTTTAGGAGAAAATCCCATCGCTAAGTGGGATAAAGACCAAAGTTATTGTGAAATCATCCCTATTAACCCAGACGCCACTATTAATGGTGGAACCTATAAGAAAGGATACTCACAAGAAGATAGGGAAGAATTCAAGAAAGACATAGATGAAATGCTTAAGTTAGGCATTATTAGAGAAAGTAAAAGTAGACGTAGTAGCTTAGCCTTCTATGTTCAAAATGAATCTGAACGTAAAAAAGGAAAAAGACGCATGGTTATAGATTATAGACAATTAAATAAGAATTGTGAATTTGATTCTTATAAGATACCAGACAAGAATAATTTGATTAATTTAATTGAAGATAGAATTATATTCAGTAAGTTTGATTGCAAATCAGGTTTCTGGCAAATTAAGATGCATCCAGACAGTATTACTTGGACCGCCTTTAGTGTGCCCCAAGGAAAATACGAATGGCTAGTCATGCCATTTGGATACTTGAATGCTCCTCAAGTTTTCCAAAGAAGAATGGATAATATATTTAGACCTTATTCAGAATTTTATCTTGTTTATATAGATGATATTCGTGTAGCAAGTAAGACTGAGATAGAGCATGTAGACCATCTTAAAAAGATTATTTTAGAATTAGACAAACATGGTATTGTTATTTCCGAAAGGAAAATACAATTATTTCAGACTGAGATAGACTTGTAATACCCCGTATTTTCATGGCTTTTAAATTTAAGGATTTATTAAATTTAATTGAGATAAATTAATTTAATTTTAATCCGGAATGTTGTTTTAAATATTTACTAGCGTGACGAGAGTTAGCAATTATTGGAAATTTGTTATTTGTGGCATATTACTGGATGAGTATAGTAATATATGAGATTTATTTTTATAATATTGTCACGTGTGAATAAAATGACAATTGTGGAAATTTAAGTCAGAGCGCGCCTGTGTCGTGTCGGGACTAAATGTGAATTAATAAAAAGGAATATTTTATAAGTTGTTCGTATGGTCGTTTTGAGTGCGCCAACACGTCCAGAAGGGTCGAGATAGTCAGAAAAGTGTACCCGGGGGTTTAGTTTGGGTCTCGGGGCATTTTTAGGCCTAATTAGTACCCCGGGAGGGCATTTTGGACATTTCACATTTTTGGGTAATTAAACCCACGAATTTTATAGGGTTATATCAGATGGAAAGTTTCATCTTCTAGGGTTAACACAATGAAATACTAATGACGGCCATTGGAGAGGAAGAGGAGAAGCTCTCCAAGGAGTTCTAGGCCAAGAACACCTCCGATTGCACCGCCGTCACCACCAACGCGTAGATCGCGCGACGGGGAACGCAACCACACCAAAATCATCCGCAAACCAGAATGTCAAAAATCCCAGGCAAGTTTTTATCTTGCTTATTTTGTTGATGCATCTTTCATATTAGTGTAGGAATGATTAGGATGAGTTTTATGGAAGAAAACCTAAGATTTGAGATAGGAATCGCATGTAGTTATGGATTAAATGATAATTCTGGAAACCCTTGCCATGTAGAGGAATTTACCCACGAAATTATGATGTTTATGAGAAGAAATTTCTGGAAAAACAGATTGGAATCATGATTTAGAGATTTCTAGGGTTCTTGAATATTTAAATGAATTATGGCATGATTAATCCATGTTTAGTGACGTAAATTGACATGCTTTACGTAAGAAATGTATGATATCATGTTAGGATGTTAGTAGTACAAATTCTGGGATGATTGGGATTAGAAAATATGGAAATTGTTGAAGTTTGGAGATGAAACCCATAACTGCAGAATTTCAGTTTTCGCAGACATGCTTGATCGATCGATCGAGCCCAGAGCTTTGATCGATCGAAGGTTCGATCGATCGAGCCCCAGACCTCGATCGATCGACCCCTCCTGGCAGACTCCTATTTCCCTTTTTAAATGAGTTAAGACACTTACTGAATTTTACACTTGGGAGAATAGAGTCCATGCAGGTTACGTATTCAGTTGAGAAAATCCTTCGAGTTAAGGTTATAAACGAACTCTTATACGTAATACTAATAATGTGAAAATTAAGGATAAATGTTGTAATTATGGGTGATGAGAGGAACCTTTATTAATATGATAAAAGTGGTATATTTATATGATTGTGTATGCATATATTATATACATGTGAAAACCATGCCCGCGCTACTTGCTATCCCTGAGGTTACCGCGCTGGGACAGTCTTATCTCGATGGGACCTTTATGGGGGATATTGACTTGTACCCTAGAAGATAGATATCCTTGGTACAGGCTATCGAATCGATAGTTCAGACGGTCCTAAGAGGCGTGGGGTATGTACTGACCTCTTAGAGACTTGGAATCTACGCTTCGCTTCAATATTATTTGTATATGTATGTTGATACAGTTCGAGAGTGATTCCGAACTTGTATTTCCCTTAGTGTGAGCGATACGGGGATTGGATAGCAGAGTATGCCCGCACCATAGTTTTATTTGGGGTGCTTTTATAATATATATATATTATACGAGTAGTTAATATATATATGAAATTATGAAATTTGGTACTACTGTGTTATGGTAAGTAAGACTGATATAATGTCGTAAATCGGAAATACTTGTTTGATAAGTATAATATAACACTGGGAAGCTTTGTTAATAAATAAAGTAAAAATGAGAGCATTGTTATTAAGCGAAATCCTCCTTTTTAAACATTTACATGGTTTGGTTCTGAAATCTTACGAGTAATTTACGATAAGTTAAATCATTGGGAAGATTAGTGCGATAAATGATAAGATAAACCGTTGGGAAGGATAGTGCGATAGGTGTGCACATTAGAAGAGAAGTGAGAATTTCTCAAGAGAGTGTCGCACTAATATGTTGTTGCATTGGCCTGTATCAATTTAAATACTTGCTAAACGAATTTTAAATCATACACACTATCGGGTTCTGACCCGTTTCTATTTCTCTTTCTCTTGTATATAGACGTATATATTACAGGTGCCCAGCCACAGGGGCGTCTTACTTAGGATCCTTTGGGAGGAACGTGCTGCAGCTTAGGAGGGAGTTGCAGGCCACTTGCATAGACGACTTCGTTTACTTGATTCCACATCTATCATTCTCATTTATTGGGCACGTGTCGCCCTTTCCACTGTTTATCTGTTTTATTGGGACATTTGTATTTTAGTTATTTCTGGTACGGTTACTATAGGATTTATTTTAGTATGGATGTTTTACTTTAATTTTTGCATGATGGGATTCGATTGACGAATGGTTTCAATTAATTGGATTATGTTCCAGGATAATTGTGGTATGATTCTTATTTATTGATAACGTTGTTAATAAATAAATAAATGATTTTTCTTTAAAACTAAAATTTGGAAAGAAATGTTAAAAATGGTTTTGACACTTAGCTTAATTAATTAGGGTGTTTAAATTGGAAATTTATTTATACGACAGTGATGCTAAGAATGAACCAACTGTTCACCCTGATTTTAATTTAATAAAGGAGTGATCGCCCGGTATTTAATTAGGCGGGGTGTCACAGGTGGTATCAGAGCATCAGGTTCTAGTGTCCTTAGGATCTGTACGGCTTATTATGCTTTCGGCGTTACTTTGTTTGTTATAGAGCCCTATGTTTAGGATTGTCGATTCCTTTGACGAGATTTCGTTCTCCTGCTATAATGTGTATACACTAGTGAATTCTAATTTCGTTCGGATGTGTGCGTGTGCCGAGCGATGACGGATGTCAGAAGAGGACCGTTAAGCGTACATCAGGAGGCAGGTCTCAGTTGAGATTATGAAATATATCCGAGGATGATGACCGTAGTCGAGGTCACCTCCATTATGGCACGAGAAGCCATGAATAGAAAGGCGACTGAGGTGCAACAATGATTTTTAAATGCTATTATAGTCAAATAAGGTGCGAGGGTAAACTTACCCAACGTATTACAAAAACGTGTAGAGACTGTCAGTGGGAAATTTTAGAAACGCGAAAATTTGTATGTGTTTACCAAAGGAAGTAAAGTATCTAAAGGTTTAAATATAGGACGGAGTGTGGCAAACTGAAAGAGAAAATTTAGAGATAATTTTCTTGGTTTTTGGGACGAAATTATAATGGTTGGAGTCAACCAACAATTTTAGAAGTGGAATGCTATGCCTATAGGAGAACCTTAGGTACAGTGTTGACCGTATGTTCCTTCCTCAACTGTTCAGGATGAGAAACAAACGTGGTTCTGAACTCATCGCAGGAGGGCATGACAGAAGTCCAATTGTGGATATGAATCCTAATCGTTAGCAAATTTTGTATCGAAAGAGGTAGATACTAGTGGAGGAAACGACTCCAGGTGGGAGACCAACTTGTAATAATAGTTGATAATACTCGAGGAGGAAATTCTGATGGACGACCGATTCAGAGGTTGACAATGTCATATTTTGTCAATATAGATGATAACGCTTCTTTGTGGGGGAAGTTAAAGGAAATCGAAGAATTTAGTCGAGAATAAGACTGATTACAACGGTGGTGGTATAACACCACAAAAGGATGTGGATACACATCAGGAAAACCATTTAAATACTTCAGATAGTTAAATTCTTACCAAGTGATGGTAAATTCAGTAAGTACTATTATAGATAGTAACATGATCTTTATGGCCTAAAAAGCTAAGGGAACAACCGAAATGGCTAACAGGAATCGAGTCTACTAATGTCCGAGAGAAGGACAATCCTAACCTGGTTAGTAGGACAGGTGATAGGTGAATTATGTGTTGGGGTATTTTTGGGCGGAGTGAAATCTCTAACGATAATATGTTCCAAAGTGAGTAAAAGGATAAGAATACGGTGCCTAATAATATGTTTCAAGACGATTGGCAAGGTGTAAGTATAAGTTGTATCCTCAGAGGATGAGGCGTGTTTGTGTGACACGAGCGAGTCACCGTATTTTGTTCATTGCTAGATTAGCATGTGAGACGAGCTTAATGCATATAATTATAAATGTTACCATTATGTGAATATTTTTCCCTAGTGTAGCGGTATTTTTCTTTAGTGCTATCCGCGGAGGATGAATGAGTATATTAACAGTATTTCATACTTTATTGAGGTTACTCGTTGTAGTGATGCGATACACGAGTATGATATTATCATGTTAAAACGTTATAGAAATTGTTAGTACGATAGTGGGCATTTATTACAAGGCTATCGGAGTAGTTGCATTAGTGCAACATGTTTTGTTGTGGCGAGCTTTACCTGTAAGAAGGTTGGACTCGCACTTATATTATCTATCCTAGAGACTTCGGAGGAGATAGTGGGCTCGAGATATTCGATGCCAATGTATGTATAGACTTTGTCAGTATGATTCGGTATGTAACGGGACTTACCGTAGAGCGAAAAGATTTGACGCAGTATTATGTTTGGCACTCCGAACTTAGTGATAGGAAGAGTGCATTGTTATATTTATCCTTTAGAGGCGTGGGAGTTAATGGTTATACCCATATTATTAGGGAAGGGGATTTCGAGAATTCCGATCGTATATATCCGAGGTTTATAGAATGTAATTACATCAACCAATAAGGGACGATAGTGAAATTGGTGAAACGTTCTTTGTTAATCATAATTACGTTAGGAGTTGTAACTTTTCCGTCAAGGGACGGAATAAAGGGGTACACGCCACGGACGGAGGACCTAACGGATTTCGATAATCGATAATGCTAGGTAGTAGTGTATCGGGGGGGTTCCTTGTTTGGATTTCGCTCTGCGAGACATCCCACGCATGAAACTTAGCGTAAGGTTGGAGATAGGGAGACGTTTGGTCACTATTCCATGAGTTCGGTACCCTGGTCGAAAGGGGATCAAGTAATTATGTATGTAAGTTGGAAGTTGAATTTTTATTTTAAGGTCATTGGAGCCGGATTTTTTTTTTGTGGTAGGAAAGCATTGAAAGTTAACCCCACGAGTTGAGGGGTGGAACGATGATAAGGAGAATTTAAGAGTTTTAATTTCTAGGGTGATTGAGAGTACCCAAATGTCGTAACCGCGTTCAGAACACGAGGCGAATAAAGAGTTGGAATGATTTTTAGCACGAATTATCTGGAAAGAACTTTATTATACAAAAGAGAGGACCTGTAATTATTTTGATGAATAGAGCGTTAGTGATTTATTTTGGTTGTTGTACCTATTTGTAAATTTTGTACTTATCTGAGGAATGTTGAGAATTATTGTTCCTCTTTTCTTGTCATGGAATTTGAATGCCCTGTTCCTTCTATTCCGTTGAATTTAGTTAGTCCTACAGATGAGTAGCACGCCGTTCGCTCTCCCAGGGCGGTCGGAGTGTTGCAAAAATGTGGGCATCTTGGTTAACTACATTTAAAATAGTCCGAGTCGAAGGGACGTGGTAATAGACGTGCGAAATATATGTTTGTGGGACTAGTATAACGAGGTGGAAGTGATAGAGTGGATTAAACGTCATATGAGGGGCGATAATCCATACATAAGTGTGCAATTATAATAGCACGCCCTAACTTGATTGGAAGGCTGTGGGAAGCCATTCAAGAATTGTTATTCCTTGAATAGAGTAGAATTTAATTGTTATGAAGCACACCAGGAGCGGAGTTGTTATTAGTCAAGAGTGAGAGCGACTTACGCATACAAAGAGTAATGATGTTAGTATAGTATAAGAGATCCAGGAGTGCGCTTCGTGGAGAGAAGAGCACGGGTCGGAACTTTCGGCATACTCCAAGGAAGGAAGGGGAGTATTACGTGTCACTTAATGTGAGACATTTCAAGGGAAGAATCGATGTTTAGCGAGACGTAGTGAGTAGTCTCTCATGCACTGCCCATAGGTAAGGTTTGGTTGAAAGAGGAGAATCAACCAAAGAATTTTGTGTTTATCAAAAAATTCCTGAAATTGGAAGAGGTTGGTAAAGTCAGTAAAGTTCTTGGATGGGTTGCCATCCTCAAAACAAGATCAAGGGTTTATCCCGAACATGTGAATTAAGTCGCCGAGAAGGAAGTGATTGATATTCCTTTGGGCTGGATAATTACAATATTAACTAGTATGCCCCAGACTTCCTTTGAAAGGAAGGATCGCGCCAGTGCATGGTCCGGCGCAGTATAAAGTTCTAAATCAGGATGAGATTGGTGAATCCCACCCTTGATATGGGATTTCAGGAACCATCGGAGAAAAGATTTCGTTTCAAGTAGGATGTATCACCCTTAGCCAGGGAATAAGCGCATGGTGATTAAAGATTAGTGGAGTCACGTGAAGGAAATTTTGGAATCTTGGGACGATGATTTCAGGCATGCTCTGTAGAAGCACTCGTACCTATTTGTCGCCTACGAGGTACTTATTAAGGTTTTGTTATGGAAGAACCTCGACTATTCTCCTTCCGTATGTTTAGAGGAGAGTAGATAACCAGAATTTTTGATCGGTCGAGAAAATATCCAATATCTATGGTGGAATTCCATAACTGTTTTAGGCAGTCAGGAGTGGTCGAATGTTCGTATGATCTTCTCAGAATGGGATTTTTGTGTATGAATAAATACGAGTAGTTTGTCATGTAGTGAGGTGCGGCCTCCTAATGATAGTGAGATAAGGAAATTATAATGTATAGGCTAACCTATGCAAATGTTGTCGGATGCGAGCACAATGTGAAGTGTCGCTAATAAGAATGTAAAACAATGTTGCTGTGAGGAAAAAGCTATAGTGATTGAGCGCCGTACTATGTAGATAATTTGCGTACTGACAAGGATTGCCAAAATTGTGCTACCTGGTAGGCCTTATTTTCCGAATTTCGGGACGAAATTCCGTTATTAGGGGGGAAGTATGTAATACCCAGTATTTTCATGGCTTTTAAATTTAAGGATTTATTAAATATAATTGAGATAAATTAATTTAATTTTAATCCGGAATGTTGTCTTAAATATTTACTAGCGTGACGAGAGTTAGTAATTATTGGAAATTTGTTATTTGTGGCATATTACTGGATGAGTATAGTAATATATGAGATTTATTTTTATAATATTGTCACGTGTGAATAAAATGACAATTGTGGAAATTTAAGTCAGGACGCGCCTGTGTCGTGTCGGGACTAAATGTGGATTAATGAAAGTGAATATTTTATAAGTTGTTCGTATGGTCGTTTTGAGTGCGTCAACGCGTCCGGAAGGGTCGAGATAGTCAGAAAAGTATACCCGGGGATTTAGTTTGGGTCTCGGGGCGTTTTTAGGCCTAATTAGTACCCCGAGAGGGTATTTTGGACATTTCACATTTTTGGGTAATTAAACCCACGAATTTTATAGGGTTATATCAGATGGAAAGTTTCATCTTCTAGGGTTAACACAATTAAATACTAATGACGGCCATTGGAGAGGAAGAGGAGAAGCTCTCCAAGGAGTTTTAGGCCAAGAACACCTCCGATTGCACCGCCGTCACCACCAACGCGTAGATCGCGCGACGGGGAACGCAACCACACCAAAATCATCCGCAAACCAGAACGTTGAAAATCCCAGGCAAGTGTTTTTCTTGCTTATTTCGTTGATGCATCTTTCATATTAGTGAAGGAATGATTAGGATGAGTTTTATGGAAGAAAACCTAAGATTTGAGATAGGAATCGCATGTAGTTATGGATTAAATGATAATTCTGGAAACCCTTGCCACGTAGAGGAATTTACCCACGAAATTATGATGTTTATGAGAAGAAATTTCTGGAAAAACAGATTGGAATCATGATTTAGATATTTCTAGGGTTCTTGAATATTTAAATGAATTATATGGCATGATTAATCCATGTTTAGTGACGTAAATTGACATGCTTTACGTAAGAAATGTATGATATCATGTTAGGATGTTAGTAGTACAAATTCTGGGACGATTGGGATTAGAAAATATGGAAATTGTTGAAGTTTGGAGATGAAACCCGTAACCGCAGAATTTCAGTTTTCGCAGACCTGCTTGATCGATCGATCGAGCCCAGAGCTTCGATCGATCGAAGGTTCGATCGATCGAGCCCCAGACCTCGATCGATCGACCCCTCCTGGCAGACTCCTATTTCCCTTTTTAAATGAGTTAAATTCAATTTATCGTGAAATAATTCTTGGGCATCCTTAATAGCATGTTTTGGGGGTTATGGAGGACCAGTAGGACATATGAATAATTTTGGGATTCTTAATATGAGACGAGAATTGTACTTGTGGGATAATTACTTAAGGGTTGATGAATTTATGAATTAACGGGAGAGTTGCGTAAGAGAGTTACGTTGGAACATGGAAATGACACTTACTGAATTTTACACTTGGGAGAATAGAGTCCATGCAGGTTACGTATTCAGATGAGAAAATCCTTCGAGTTAAGGTTATAAACGAACTCTTATACGTAATACTAATAATGTGAAAATTAAGGATAAATGTTGTAATTATGGGTGATGAGAGGAACCTTTATTAATATGATAAAAGTGGTATATTTATATGATTGTGTATGCATATATTATATACATGTGAAAACCATGCCTGCGCTACTTGCTATCCCTGAGGTTACCGCGCTGGGACAGTCTTATCTCGATGGGACCTTTATGGGGGATATTGACTTGTACCCTAGAAGATAGATATCCTTGGTACAGGCTATCGAATCGATAGTTCAGACGGTCCTAAGAGGCGTGGGGTATGTACTGACCTCTTAGAGACTTGGAATCTACGCTTCGCCTCAATATTGTTTGTATATGTATGTTGATACAGTTCGAGAGTGATTCCGAACTTGTATTTCCCTTAGTGTGAGCGATACGGGGATTGGATAGCAGAGTATGCCCGCACCATAGTTTTATTTGGGGTGCTTTTATAATATATATATATTATACGAGTAGTTAATATATATATGAAATTATAAAATTTGGTACTACTGTGTTATGGTAAGTAAGACTGATATAATGTCGTAAATCGGAAATACTTGTTTGATAAGTATAATATAACACTGGGAAGCTTTGTTAATAAATAAAGTAAAAATGAGAGCATTGTTATTAAGCGAAATCCTCCTTTTTAAACATTTACATGGTTTGGTTCTGAAATCTTACGAGTAATTTAAGATAAGTTAAATCATTGGGAAGATTAGTGCGATAAATGATAAGATAAACCGTTGGGAAGGATAGTGCGATAGGTGTGCACATTAGAAGAGAGGTGAGAATTTCTCAAGAGAGTGTCGCACTAATATGTTGTTGCATTGGCCTGTATCAATTTAAATACTTGCTAAATGAATTTTAAATCATACACACTATCGGGCTCTGACCCGTTTCTATTTCTCTTTCTCTTGTATATATATGTATATATTACAGGTGCCCAGCCACAGGGGAGTCTTACTTAGGATCCTTTGGGAGGAACGTGCTGCAGCTTAGAAGGGAGTTGCAGGCCACTTGCATAGACGACTTCGTTTACTTGATTCCACATCTATCATTCTCATTTATTGGGCATGTGTCGCCCTTTCCACTATTTATCTGTTTTATTGGGACATTTGTATTTCAGTTATTTCTGGTACGGTTACTATGGGATTTATTTCAGTATGGATGTTTTACTTTAATTTTTGCATGATGGGATTCGATTGACGAATGGTTTCAATTAATTGGATTATGTTCCAGGATAATTGTGGTATGATTCTTATTTATTGATAACGTTGTTAATAAATAAATAAATGATTTTTCTTTAAAACTAAAATTTGGAAAGAAATGTTAAAAATGGTTTTGACACTTAGCTTAATTAATTAGGGTGTTTAAATTGGAAATTTATTTATACGACAGTGATGCTAAGAATGAACCAACTGTTCACCTTGATTTTAATTTAATAAAGGAGTGATCGCCCGGTATTTAATTAGGCGGGGTGTCACAAGACTTTGTGGGAATGCATATTAATAAAGGAAAATTATCATTAGAAGAACACATAACTAAGAAGATTCTTGAGTTTCCAGATCAACTCAAAGATAGAAAACAATTACAATCATTTTTAGGATTGCTTAATTGTGTTGCAGACTTTATTAAAGACCCTGCTTCAAAAAGATAAAGCTTAACGGCTAAATTAAAAGAAACAGGCATAACCAATCCCTTTTATTGGACTAAAGACGATTTTGAAGTAATAAGACAAATTAAAGATGCAGTAAAAAATATTCCTTTACTTGAACTGCCTAATGCAGAAGACCAGTTTATAGTAGAAACAGATGCCTCTGATAAACAATGGGGAGCTGTATACTTTGCCATTGATCATCAGACAAAAAAGAAGAAACTTTGTAGACATAGTTCTGGAACCTTTACAGACCCAGAAACAAGATACACTGCCCATGCAAAAGAAGTTTTAGCCATAGTAAGGGCAATAGAAAAATATATGCTGTTTCTTAGACCTAAACATTTGACTGTTTATACTCACTCTTGTTATGCAGTAAAATTCAGAGACTTAGACTTGCCCAAATTAAGGACTAATAGACTAATTAGATGGCAACAATTGCTTAATGGTTAGGACTTCCTTTGTTATACATATTAAGGGAAGTAAAAATACCATTCCAGACATTATATCAAGAGAGCCAATGTTTGCTAACACTAATATGATTTCATGTTTAAAGTTGCAAATAGAAGACCTAGAAGACATGAGTTCCTCTGGAACGAATAGACTGACTGGGAAGACGTTGCAGACTATCTTAGATGCGTAAGAACAAATGTTGGTGTAACGCAAAGACCGACTCATATTCAAGACTCTCAAGAAAGACCAATCTTAGAGAACTTTGATGATATCTTAGTTCCTCCTGGAAAATCTAGACAAGAGATTATTTCTCAAAATAGACTCATTGGGAAAATGTAATTTCCCCAATATAGACCTGATCAAAGATATCCAGACTTGATCAAATTTATACGAGAATTTTTGAAAGATGAAAATACTTTTATAGACGCTGTATGGTGGAGCGTCAAGAATAGACTTTGGATTGAGTTCAAATAAAATTTGGTAGCCATTACTAGATTTATGAGGACTCAAAGACTTGCAGTTATCCAGCTCATTGGTACTTTTATACCTAGACCTCAGATTCAGACTTATGCTCAGACTCTTGGAGAATCCTCCAAAATTAGACCTACTGATTTCTGTTATCATAAAAAGACTTTTAAGACTAAGATTGTTATACCATTTGGTCATAATAATTTCCCATTAACAGAAGCCTTTAAAAAATAATCTAATAACATTATTGATCATTTTAATATGTTATTATCAGAAATAAATGTAGATGCCTTAATGATTAAAGGTTTCTTCAAAGACCTTCCAAAAATATATGTGACACCCCGCATAATTAAATACCGGGCGATCACTCCTTTATTAAATTAAATCAAGGTAAACAGTTGGTTCATTCTCAGCATCACTGTCGATAAAAATACATTTTCCAATTTAACACCCTAAATAATTAAGCTAAGTGTCAAAACCATTTTCATACATACTTTCCAAATTTTATTTAAAGAAAAACATTTATTTTATTAACAACATTCAATAAGTAAGAATCACACCATATTAAATTCTGCAACATAAACCAATTAATATAATACATTCGTCAATCGAATGTCAACATGCGAAATATAAAGTAACACAATTTAAACCGAATAAATCCCATAGTGACAATACTCGAAATAACTGAAATACAAATGTCCAATAACAATGGAATAATGAAAAGGGCGACACATGCCCAATAAATGAGAATGCTAGAAGTGGAGTCAATAAAGGAAGCCGTCTACGCAAGTGACCTGCAACTCCCACCTAAGCTGCAACATGTTCCTTTCAAGGGATCCTAAGCAAGACGCCCCTGTGGCTGGGCACCTGTAATACATACATATATATACAAGAGAGAGAGAGAGAAAAAAACGGGTCAGAGCCCGAATGTGTGTTTGATTTAAAATACGTTTAGCAAGTATTTAAATTGATACAGGCCAATGCAACAACATATTAGTGCGTCACTCTCTTGAGAAATACTCACCTCTCTTCTAATGTGCACACCTATCGCACTAACCTTCCCAACGGTTTATCTTATCATTTATCATACTAACCTTCCCAATAATTTAGCGTATCTTAACTTACTCATAAGATTCCAAAACCGAACAATATTATTGTTTAAAAAGAATACTTCCAATTAGCAGCACAACTCTCGTTTTAGCTTTTATTAATTTATAAAGTTTCTCAGTGACATATTATACTTTCACAAAACAAGTATTTACTATATGAGTCATCAACCATGTCCTACTTATCAAATCACAGTAGGAAGTTTCAAATTTCCAAATCTCATATATATATTAACTACTCGTATAATATATATAAAATAACAGCACCCCACATAAAACTATGGTGCGTGCATACTTCTACTATCCAAACCCCATACCACTCATATCAAGGGGAATACAAATTCGGAATCACTCTCGAACTGTATTAACACATACACAAATAATAGCGAGGCGAAGCATAGATTCCAAGTCTCTAAGAGGATGGCACATACTCGCGTCTCTTAGGACCGTCTGAACTATCAATTCGATAGCCTGTACCAAGGATATCTATCTTCTAGGGTACAAGTCAATATCCCCCATAAAGGTCCCATCGAGATAAGACTGTCCCAGCGCGGTAACCTCAAGGATAGCAAGTAGCGCGGTATGTTTTTCACATGTATATAATATATGTACACCCAATCATATAAATATACCACTTTATCATATTAATATAGGTTCTTCTCGTCACCCATAATTACAACATTTATCTTAAATTTCACATTATTAGTATTACGTATGAGGTTTCATCTCTAACCTTAACTCGAAGGGTTTTCTCACTTATTACGTGACATTCGTGGACTCTATCCTTCCAAGTAGAAAATTCAGTAGGTATACCTTTATTTACTATCGTAGCTATTCGCCGCAATCTCTCACTTGAAATATGTAGTTTCATCATTAATTATATAATTATCCCAAAAACAGAATTCTCGTCATATAATAAAGTTCCCAACACTAACTCATATGTCCTACTGGTCTTTCCTATCTCCCAAAACATTTGATAAGAATACCCAAGAGTTATATCACGATAAATTTAATTTAACTAATTAAACAAGGGAAATGGGAGTCTGCCAGGAGGGGTCGATCGATCGAGGTCTGGGGCTCGATCGATCGAACCTTCGATCGATCGAAGCTCTAGGCTCGATCGATCGATCAAGCAGGTCTGCGAAAATCTGCAGAAATGCAGTTACGGGTTTCATCTCCAAATTTACACCAAATCCATATTTTTCAAGTTCCAATTGTCCCAGAATTCTACTACTAACATTATAACGATATACCAGATGGTTCTAACGTGAGGCATGTACGTATTCATCATTAAAACATGGATTTTCAACCCAAAATTATATCTAATTATCAAGAACCCTAGAATTTTCTTAAACAGTTTTCTAACAAATCTTTCTCCAGAATTTCTTTCTTATAATCATCAAAATTTCGTGGTTAATTTCCTCTACATGGCAAGGGTTTCCAGAATCATCATATAAATCAATACTATATGGATTCTCCTATCACAAATTGGGTTTTCTTCCATAGTTTTCATCACAAATCATTCCTAAACTAATATGAAGATTGCACCAACAAAAATACGCAAGAAAATACTTGCCTCGGATTTTCAGAAGTCTGGATTGCGGCTGATTTTGGTGTAGTTGCGTTACCCTTCTCGCGATCTACGCGTTGGTGGTGGCGGCGGTGCAAACCGGTGACTTTTTGGCCTTGAATTGCCTTGAGATCTCTCTCCTCTCTTCTCCAATGGCCGTTCTAGGGTTCTGAATATTCTAACCCTAAAAGACTAACCTAAATGGCTGATATAGGTTGCTGAATTTCGTGGGTTTAATTACCCAAGTATGTAAAATGACTAAAATGCCCTCCCGGGGTACTAATTAGGCCTAAAAATGCCCCGAGACCCAAACTACACCCCCGGGTACACTTTTCTGACTATCTCGACCCTTCCGGACGCGTTGGCGCACTCAAAACGATCATACGAACAACTTATAAAATATTCACTTTTTAATTATCAAATTTTAGTCCCGACGCGACACGAGCACGTTCCGACTTAAATTTCCGAAATTGTCATTTAATTCACTCATGACATTCAATATAACCAATATCATATATATTACTTTGCTCATTAGTAATATTCAACAAATTTCCCATAATTACTAACTCTCGTCACGTTAATAATTATAACATAATTAATTTCCTTATTTTTATTAAATAATTGATTCACGTTAAATTTAATAAATCCCCAAATTAATATAGCATAAAAATACGGGGTATTACAATATATCTTTTTGGAAAATCAGAAATGGCTCACATAACTCTTGCAGACCACGGGTTCATTGGACTCGTCCAGATAAAAGATATTGAAGACTCAGTTGTGTGACACCCCGACTAATTAAATACCGGGTAGCTACTCCTTTATTCAAATTAATACAAAATGTCAAGTTGGTTCAGTTCATAGCATCACTGTCGAAAAAAACATTTTTTAACAATTACTAGCCACCTAATATTTAAAAAGTGAGCTGTCAATTTTAATTAAATTAGATTAATATACAACCAATTTTAAATTATGAAATACCAAAACCACAACCACATCACAGTCACAATAGAATAATCAATGGAATAAAATGAATATGGAGGAATACTCCTCAGAATAATCCGAATACTGAATAAAACCGAATATAAAGTCTGAATTACTAATTAATTACATCCAAAACTGAAATAAAACTGAATAAATAAACTGTCTCTAAGAGAAAAGGGGCGACATGCCCTAGAGATAAATAAGTCTGAAATGGAATCAAGGTAGAAAGTGGAGGCGTCTACAATCGAGGTCCTGTAACTTCCACAGCAGCTACAGCACGTCACTGGAATGGAACTCCTAAGCTTGGTGTCCTTGTGGCTGGGCACCTAAAAGGTTTTTACAAGAAAAATGGATTTGAAAGCAAACGGGTCAGAGCGTGATTGTGAAAACAGTTTAAAATATAACAAGTGTTTAATATCATTAAACAGTGAATATAAAATACATGATAGTGCGTGCACTCACATGAGTTCCTCACCTCTCATCTAGTTGTGCACTCCTAACGTACCCGTAACCGTTCTAGTTATTCCACTATCTAACTAGTCTAATCCACAACCTAACCTCACTATACTATTCAAGGTTCAATTCCCGACATCTTTATATAAACTGAGAATTTTACTTTGTGTTTCTCAGAACTAGTTATAATAATTACTAAGAAGTGCCCATTTTTAACTCTAGAAAAATGATACAAATTATTCACACTTACACTTATATAAGCAGTCCATTTCAATTATCAGTATTTAATATCATCATAAATATACAATAATGTCACCCCTAGGCTAAGCTGCGGTGCACACATTCTCTGCTATCAAATCCCGGTACATCACGTACATAAGGACCACGTATTCCGAATCTCTCAGGAACCGTTTTGATAAGTAACAATAACACATAATGTAGGCGAACATAGTTCACATCCCATGGGTCACGCACATACCTACGCTCCCATGGTCAGCAGACTTATTAACTCCCCAATAAGTCATTCTCTGACCTATGTCCTCGAGGTTCCAATCTAAATCCTCCCCGTAGGCACACAAAGATTAGATGGCCCTGATCGAACGTCGACCTCCCGTGATAGCAAGTATGGTAGGTATGTTATACACAGATAACCACATATACTAAGCATGCACACATCTTAGATATCTTATAATATTAATAGAGGTATATTTTACATTCCTATATCGTCATTAATGTAGTACACTTACAAGTTTCCAAAAAATATACATCATAGATTATCAACTTTTCTCACTTCGCAAATTCAAGCACTTATATCCTAACCCCTAGAAGTCACCCGATCTATTATATAATTCTAAGTTTTAATCCTTAACGTACTCTAATCTCAAAACTATACCCACTAATCAACAAGGGAATAATAACACTCAATTAAATAAGTCTACGGGAAGTTCGAAACTAAAATCGGGCCTAAAAATACCATTCTGTGAACTCGTTACAAGTCACTGAAATCTCGTTCGAACGAGTTCGTTCGAACGAATGGCTTAACTCGTTATAAGGGACACTGGAATCTCGTTATAAGCTCGTTCGAACGAGGTCGTTCGAACAACCTGGGTTGGTCTTCTAACGAGATTGCAGAAAATGCCCAGAATTTTTCCAACTTCATTTTTCACCAAATTCCTTTCTCCAAATCCATCCTAAGTTCATACTAATTACGTTTTTCTGTTGTTAAACTACTATAGGTCACCCTAAGTCATTTCTTAACATATTTTTGGGGTCAAATCTTATTAATCAACATGTAATCACCATAAATTCCCAAATCTTGCCCCAAACCCTATGAACATGAACACATAATTTTATTGCACCTAAATACTCTTCATTAATCTGCGAAGTAGGTAACCCCGTGATAAAGTCCATGGAAATTCTCTCCCATTTCCACATCAGAACCTCTAACGGCTATAGAAGTCCTGCCGGTCTCTGATGATCCACCTTTACCAGTTGACAAGTGGCACATTTTGAAATGAACTCTGCAATATCTCTCTTCATCCCGCTCCACCAGTACTGTCGTCTCATGTCTTGGTACATCTTATCCCCACCAGGGTGTACCGCGAACCGTGCGACTCTGTCATTATCTCGTGTCGTAAGTCTTCCCCTTCCGGAACGACCAGTCTCCCATTGAAGCGTAATCCCCCATTTGAACTAACGGTATAGGACTCGGCTCCCTCTGTTAGTAATCGAACTATCTGCTCCTGACAGAACGAGTCTTTTGCCTGGGCCTGTATCACTCTCGTAACAATCTGAGGTGTAACATTCATCACAGACATGAATGATCGGGCCACTGCATCCTGGTGTCCCAACTCCTTCCACTTTGCTCTCCACACTTCGGCCACCTCATCTACTGGCCTACGGCTCAACGCGTCTGCTACCACGTTAGCCTTCCCTGGGTGATATTGGATATCGAACTGATAACCTTTCACAAACTCAAGCCAATGACGTTGACGCATATTCAGTTCCTTCTGCGTGAATAGGTATTGTAGTGACTTGTGGTCTGTGAACAACCGAAATTTCTCCCCCGGGAGATAGTGTCTCCAAATCCGAAGAGCAAATATGACTGCCACTAACTCCAAGTCATGGGTGGGGTAATTCTTCTCGTGAGGCTTAAGCTTACGAGAAGCATAAGCTATAGCCTGACTCTCCTGTTGCAGTACACCTCCAAGTCCTTATAAGGACGCATCGGTGTAGACTAGATACTTAACTCCCGGTCTAGGCAATGCTAACACATGCGCTGAGGTCAACTTGTCCTTCAACTCATCGAATGCCAACTGAAAGGCATCGCTCCAGATGAATAGCACACCTTTGCGAGTCAGATTTGTCAAAGGACCCGCTATTTTAGAGAAATCCCGAGTAAACCTCCTGTAGTATCCTGTTAAGCCCAAGAAACTACGGATCTCAGTCGGTGTCGTGGGCTGTTCCCACTCCCTCACCGCGGATACCTTCCCCGGATCAACAGATATCCCCCGATCTGAAATGATATGCCCCAAAAACTGTACCTTCTTCAGCCAAAACCCACACTTCTCGTACTTCGTATATAGCTCGTTCTGACGCAGCGTCTGCAAAACCTGTCTCAAGTGCTCGGCATGCTCCTCCTCTGTATGGGAGTAAACCAGAATGTCATCAATAAAAATGATGAAAAACTGGTCTAGGAACTCTCTGAACACCCTATTCATCAAGTCCATAAACACGGCTAGAGCGTTGGTTAGGCCAAAAGGCATAACTCGAAACTCATAGGAACCATATCTCGTCAAAAAAGCAGTCTTCGAGACGTCCTGTTCCCTGATATGCAACTGATGGTATCCCGATCGCAAGTCAATCTTTGATAAGAAGGAAGATCCTCTCAACTAGTCGAATAAGTCATCGATTCGGGGCAACGGATACTTATTCCGTATCGTGACTTTATTCAACTCCCGGTAATCTACACACAACCTCAACAATCCATCCCTCTTCTTTATAAACAGCATAGGGGCACCCCACGACGAAGTACTCCTACGGATAAACCCCTGACCCAACAACTGCTCTATTTGATCCCTTAGCTCTCTCATCTCCGCTAAAGCCATAGGGTAAGGTGCGCGAGCAATTTACCGAGTGCCCGACGTCAAATCGATAACAAAATTTATCTCTCTACTAGGAGGTAATTCAGGTATATCCTGAAATACATCAGCAAACTCCCTACCAACTGGAATCGAATCGAATGGTAACACCACTTCCTTAGAGGTCTCCTCCTCTATATAATACAAGTGAGTGGACGATCCTCCCTTAGGGCGAGGCATCGCCACTAAGAACATCTCCTGCCTGGGTATGGAAAAAATAATACTCCTGCTGAAACAGTCAATCATGGCTCGATATGCAACTAGCCAATCCATACTAACGATCGTATCGTACTCACTCATCTCTAATACTAACATATCAGCAGGTAAAGTAAACCTCCCGATATCTATACCCACACCTTTACAAATAAGAGAAATCACAGAACCCCTACTTAACGGTGAATCTACGCAAGTAATCATGCTCTCTGCAGTGTCTAACAATCCCATAGTGCGTGCAAATCTCGTGACAATGAAACAGTGTGTGGCCCCTGTATCAAATAAAATACGCCCCATAGTCCCCTGAATAGAGAACATACCCTCAATAGCAGGTGGATCCTGTGGGACTGCGGCCTGCTGGAGTTGATAAACTCGCCCGTACTAAAGTTGTCCCTGCTGGACTGGGACTGCTGGGATGGGTGGTAAAGCTGGCATCTGTGGTGGTGCTGGGAGGGCGGCGGGAAATATAGGTCTCTAGGGCTCGTGTCGAGCACCCTGCTGTTGCTGCTGTGGGGCTCTGCCCCTATCAGGAAACTCCTGGAGCTTGTGGCCAATCTTGCCACAAGTGAAACATTTCCCCGAAAAATTTCCCCCTCTCTGACCCTGGTGGCCGTTGCCATTCCTCCCCTGACCATGTTGGCCCTTATGAAACTGCTGTTGTTGGCCATGATGACCTTACTGACCCTGATGGCCGTGCTGACCCTGTTGGCCATAACGAAAACCTCCCTGACCATTTCTGAAACCCCCAGATCTAAATCTCTTAGAATCCCCCTGCTGGGAACCCTGATCACCCTGGTGGTGCTGACCCTGAACTGATTGTGCCCCGTTGGCACCATTTCCCCCTGTCTTACCCTGATGGCTGGACTCTCCTGACCGCTTACTCTTCGATAAGTGAAAGCGGTGGTCCTGGAAATGAAACAGTGATGTGTTAACCACATCAGAATAAGTGGCCAACGAAAGATTTCCTAGTAAGTGCTGACGGATCCTCCAAGTCAACCCATCCATGAATTTCTGTATCTTCTTCTCCTCTATTGGAATCTCATCGAGAACGATATTCAGAAGATTGGTGAACTCGGACTCATACTCTGCCACTGTCCTCCCCTCCTGCTTGAGGTTCATCAACTTCCTCCTCATCTCGGTGTGAACGGCTGAGGGAAAATACTTGCGGTCGAACCGCACCCAGAACTCCGGAATAGAAAGGATATCTCTCTCCTCCGCGGTGGTAATGGACTCCCACCACTGCAACGCTAACCCTACTAGCTTAAAAGTAGCCAGTATCTATCTCTGTACATCCGTACACTCGTACATCCTCAAGTGCCTTTGGATGTCCTTCTTCCACTGACTGAACACAACGACGTCGGAGCTACCTGCAAACTCCGGAGGGTGTGCTTTCTGAAAATCATCACGAATGCATTCCCAAGCAGACAAGAATTCATGAGCCTGTACTGGCGCTACTACCGACGCCTGAGGTGGTGCCTGCTGCACAACTGCTAGAGCGGTATTTACCGCTTGGGCTACAATAGCGGCAACCTCTGCGGCATTCATGGAGCCCTGAACTAGTGCAGGTTGTGGCTCGAGCTGAGCATCCCTGGGAACTCGCTGTGCACGTCGTGGAGGCATCTGAAATGAGAGTAAAGTCTTATAAGTTCGCAGTTATTATCTCAAAATAGCTGAAGAACGAAACAAACACAATTGAGTACAACAATCCTGAAACATAGGGCTCTATATCAAAGAACGCTACGCGGAAACATAACAAGCCATACAGATCCTAAGGACACTAGAACCTGATGCTCTGATACCACCTGTGACACCCCGAATAATAAAATACCGGGTTGCTACTCCTTTATTCAAATTAATACAAAATGTCAAGTTGGTTCAGTTCATAGCATCACGGTCGAAAAAAAACATTTTTTAACAATTACTAGCCACCTAATATTTAAAAAGTGAGCTGTCAATTTTAATTAAATTAGATTAATATACAACCAATTTTAAATTATGAAATACCAATACCACAACCACATCACAGTCACAATAGAATAATCAATGGAATAAAATGAATCTGGAGGAATACTCCTCAGAATAATCCGAATACTGAATAAAACCGAATATAAAGTCTGAATTACTAATTAATTACATCCAAAACTGAAATAAAACTGAATAAATAAATTGTCTCTAAGAGAAAAGGGGCGACATGCCCTACAGATAAATAAGTCTGAAATGGAATCAAGGTAGAAAGTGGAGGCGTCTACAATTGAGGTCCTATAACTTCCACAGCAGCTACAACACGTCACTTGAATGGAACTCCTAAGCTTGGTGTCCTTGTGGCTGGGAACCTAAAAGGTTTTTACAAGAAAAATGGATTTGAAAGCAAATGGGTCAGAGCTCGATTGTAAAAACAGTTTAAAATATAGCAAGTGTTTAATATCATTAAACAGTGAATATAAAATACATGATAGTGCGTGCACTCACATGAGTTCCTCACCTCTCATCTAGTTGTGCACTCCTAACGTACCCGTAACCGTTCTAGTTATTCCACTATCTAACTAGTCGAATCCACAACCTAACCTCACTATACTATTCAAGGTTAAATTCCCGACATCTTTATATAAACTGAGAATTTTACTTTGTGTTTCTCAGAACTAGTTATAATAATTACTAAGAAGTGCCCATTTTTAACTCTAGAAAAATGATACAAATTATTCACACTTACACTTATATAAGCAGTCCATTTCAATCATCAGCATTTAATATCATCATAAATATACAATAATGGCACCCCTAGGCTAAACTGCGGTGCACACATACTCTGCTATCAAATCCCGGTACATCACGTACATAAGGACCACGTATTCCGAATCTCTCAGGAACCGTTTCGATAAGTAACAATAACACATAATGGAGGCGAACATAGTTCACATCCCATGGGTCACGTACATACCTACGCTCCCATGGTCAGCAGACTTATTAACTCTCCAATAAGTCATTCTCTGACCTATGTCCTCGAGGTTCCAATCTAAATCCCCCCCGTAGGCACACAAAGATTAGATGGCCCTGATCGAACGTCGACCTCCCGTGATAGCAAGTATGGTAGGTATGTTATACACAGATAACCACATATACTAAGCATGCACACGTCTTAGATATCTTATAATATTAATAGAGGTATATTTTACATTCCTATACCGTCATTAATGTAGTACACTTACAAGTCTCCGAAAAATATACATCATAGATTATCAACTTTTCTCACGTCGCAAATTCAAGTACTTATATCCTAACCCCTAGAAGTCACCCGGTCTATTATATAATTTTAAGTTTTAATCCTTAACGTACTCCAATCTCACAACTATACCCACTAATCAACAAGGGAAGAATAACACTCAATTAAATAAGTCTACGGGAAGTTCGAAACTTAAATCGAGCCTAAAAATACCATTATGTGAACTCGTTAGAAGTCACTGAAATCTCGTTCGAAGGAGGTCTTTCGGATGAGTTTGTTCGAACGAACTATGAACTCGTTAGAAGGGACACTGGAATCTCGTTAGAAGCTCGTTCGAACGACCTGGGTTGGTCGATTAACGAGATTGCATAAAACGCCCAGAATTTTCCTAACTTCAATTTTTACCAAATTCCTTTCTCCAAATCCATCCTAAGTTCATACTAATTACGTTTTTGTATTGTTAAACTACTCTAGGTCACCCTAAGTCATTTCTTAACATATTTTTGGGGTCAAATCTTATTAATCAACATGTAATCACCCTAAATTCCCAAATCTTACCCCAAACCCTATGAACATGAACACATAATTTTATTGCACCTAAATACTCTTCATTAATCCGTTTTTAAATCATCAAAGTTAAGTTTTGGGTACCGATTTCGTCCATAATCATTCTACATGCAATCCCTATCCAAACTTATGAGTTCCATGACAAATACATTGGGTTTTAATCAAAACTTTCAAAGCATAAAAAGTTTCTACACTAAACATGGAGGAAATATTCATTAAAACTAATACCATCAAATCACTTGCCTTAGGTTTGTTCTTCAGATTTGTTGTCGGTGATTAGAGGTTGATTCTCTCCTCTTTCTGGTCACAATTCCTTCCAAAATGATGGTGATGGGAGATGATTTGGTTTGGAACCTCTCTCTAACTTCTCTCAAAAACCCCCGTAAGCCCACTCTCTTGCTTTTGGCTGATAATGGCCTTAGTGGCCTCTCTAATAATATCTAATTTAACTCTAAAATTCATGGGTTTTAATCCCTCAATTTTTAAAATTACCAAAATACCCTTCTGGGTTGCCGGTTTGGCCTAAAAGTGTCCCGGGACCCAAACTAAACTCCCGGCTAGTATTTTCTGACTATTTCGACCCTTCCGGACATGTTGACGCACTCAAAATGACCATTCGATTGATAAAAATATAATTCACTTTTTAATCTAAATAAATTCATTCCTAACGCGACTGACACGCGTGTCCCAACTAAATTTTCCAAATTGTCGTATTTTTGCCTCGTGACAATTTTAATATTTTCAATACTCATATATTACCATATATTCTAAAAAATGTTTATTCTAACATCATAATCAAATATCAACTCACATCTCGCTAGTATTTACCTCCGGATTAATTTCCAAGTTAATTCTCATTTAATTCAATTAATCCATTAAATAAAAATCAATAAAATTACGGGGTATTACATGTCGCTCTTGGAAATATAGTCCATGAGTATGTTAAGAAGGTAGAAGAATTCCTTCCTCTATTTTCTAGAATCTACCAGATTGCTCCAAGTTCCTGTAGAGGAATGAGAGTTGAAGGATTTAGACTAATTAGATTTTCCAGTTATATATTCGAAGACGTTGAGATTTTATCAAAAGATGACACTAAAGAATTAATTGTTGATAAGTCCAAGCTCCAGATTGCTCAAGCCATGGAGACCATAGAAATCATAGAATTATTGACAGGAGAAGACAGGTGGTACACTGCCTACTACAAAGAAGACTTGATAATCCAAGCTGATGAGCCACTCAATGGAAGGCTCAAGAAAGAATCCAAAGAAATGGTAGAGATATCTTTGCCAGCTAGCATTAGAATTGTGGTCCTCATTGATGAATTTTTCAATAATGCCCTACCAAACCAAGAAAAGGAAGAAGAAGACGTGGATAAGACAAAGACGAACCCCTCATTAGCAGAAGAATTATTAAAGACAGAAGATGCCCTGCACTAAACCTATGCATTATTGCAAGAAAATAAGAAGACTCCATTATTTAGACTGATGATGCCCTTGCAGAATAAAGCAGATTAGACCTACCCCATATGGCCCCAGACATCCTCCTTTCTTAAAGATTAAGGAAGAAGGTGTAATACGTTTGGTGCAAAATAATTACAAAACGCCAAGATTGCTTTTGAAAAAGTAGAAAGGTGAAGACTCAAAAGATTCCAAGACTGCAGACTTTTTAATAATTATGCTTTCAATCGAATCCCTTTTGATAGCCGGTTTCCAGTCATTTGTAGTGCCCTTGTGCTATAAAAGGGAGCGTCCATTTGAGTTTTAGATATGAGAAGTGAGAGAGTGATCAGCTGTTAGACTTCTAGAGAGAGTATGCTTGTAGAGAGTACTATGTAGATGAGTGAGTAAACCTCTCATAGTTAGGGGAGAGGAGAGAGTTATATTTACTTATGCTATGCAATAAAAGTATTTTCTTTTCCAGAAATCTCTTATGTTGAGTTATTATTATTTTCTAAATTATCTCCAACTTTCTGTTCATAGAGGACTATTGTGTGGAACCTCTGGTGTAGCACACAAGGTGTTATGCTGGTGAACCATCGTCAGGTGCCGATTAGCCGTGAGTCGTTAGCCAGGTGGGCGTTAGGCGTGAAGGCGTACAGGCAGGAAACGGGTCAACCGCCAAAGTAGACACATAATTAAAGAGAGAGTTGTAGGAGGTCGAAACCGGAGGAGAATAGTAATAAGGCTGAAGAGACAAAGGGAAGAAGATAAAGATATTGCAGATCAGAAGGAGGGTATAACTCGAACCAAGCCCTTAACTATTTTTACATATTATTTCCTTAAGAAGAATCTTATATGAGCTTACAAATCACTAAAGAATTTTTAGAATTTATTAATCAAACAAGTTTAGACTTAACTAGAGAAATTCAAAACTGAACTCTTACAGACACTAAAGATAAAAAACTAATAGAATCTGCTTTAGTATACGCAGGTGGTACTTTTAAATATATAGACCAAATTATTGAGTGGTTAGGAATAGAAGTACCTAGAATAGAAATAATTAGAACAGGGATCCGTGATCTCTTTAGACAAAAATTAAGAACTGAAGATTTTGCAGAAGAACTATCAAGACCTGAAAAATATCAAGAATACACTAGGATACTTGAAGACAATATAGACGTATTAAAATTTATTAGACGTAAAAGGTTAGTTGAAACAAGGACTACTTTAATTAGCGCCGGAGGAATCCGCCCTCTCCTTAAAAACGTAGAGACAGCTACCCCTAGAACATACCGTAGATTTTTGTCATCTTATGGTGATAATAATTTAGACGAATTTATAGATAATAATATAATTGATATTATTAATCAAATATATAAAGAAACTGGACAGATAAACACCCACGATACCGTATAAGGTATTTAAGACTAGAATATTTTCCATCAAAACCTCTTTCAATTTCTAGACTCCCTGAAGAAACTATTTATATAGATAATCCTTGCTATTCAGAACTCCAGTACGATAGTGACGGAAGAAGCTTAAGAAGTAGCAGTAGCTCTGAAACTTCTACACTTAGACTTCCAGATTAATTAGGCTTGAAAATAAGCTTAAAAGACCTTAGAAATCATGGGGGCATAAATTAATATTCCCAAAAACCTTAGAAAGAGAAGGTGGTCCCTAGGCGATCCAGAAAAGACAAACGCAGTCCTTAGACATATTTAGACGTTAGCCAATTCGCATAGAACGATCCGCATGAGAGCCGGACTCTCTCTCTCTCTCTCTCTCTATATATATATATATATATATATATATATATATATATATATATATATAGCATTATTTCATTGGGCCCTGCATTTATTTTGATACTAGCCTTGAACAAATTTTGTCCTTTGTCAGATTTATATATATACAATTTTGTGACCCACGTTATAGTTATATAAATTACAATAAGTGAATATGTATATGATCTTTAGACAAACTTTAAATATTAATCTATTAACACACAATGTGATAGTCTTATCAGCTTAGCCTTTTACTTTAGAGTTTCTTTGAAAAATATTTTTTCATATCATTCTTTCTCGACAGAGCCCTTATTCCTTTTAACACACCAAATTGATTTATATATTGTTGCATATCAGATTATCTATTCTCCTCTAAAACATCCATTATTCCTGGATATTGTTTCTCTATCTCTTTGACTAACAATTTTGCAAAAGATATTTTGAGATATCTAAAGAAGCTACATTCAAACCTACGTTTTAAGGATGTCCTCTTTCATGTCTCAACAACCATATTTTATATTGAGAAGACAAATGGGATTTGAAGATCATTTTCAGTCATCTTTCTCTTAGGAAAAATCAGGAGCATTTAATGCTCATTAGGGTTGTGTCTAACGGCTAGTTTTTTTAATTGCTATTTAAGCATTTAAGAGTTGCATTGAAGGTATATATGAGACTAAATAAATAATTAAAGAGCATCTGAATTTATTATTTAACTACATTAAGAAGAGAGAAATTAACATTTTACATTATGCTCATACTCATTTGGGAGCTTACAAAATTATATTTTACTCAAATACTCAAAGGCACACATCAGCAAATACTAGTGCAACAAGAAAGTTTTTTGCAGAAAATCTCCTGCCTCAACTTGTGAAGACTAAAGCGAAAATCATAATCATTTTTGAAGTCTCATTCAAGAATAAAGTTAGATTAAATTTATATTTTAAGGAGTTTCATTATTCAAATATTATACTACAAGATTAAATTTATTTTGAAGCTTTGTTGAAGCTTCCGATTGTAACGGTACTTGGTCCTACCCGCAAGTGGGTCACATTTGTAACGGTGTTCGGTCCTACCAGTAAGTGGATCGCGATTGTAAGCAGTGATTTGATCATACCCACAAGTGGATCATGATAGTGAAGCCTAAAGTAGATCGGGGCTTTAGGCGTGTGGATATAGGTCGAGTTTTGGTTGAACCACGTTAATTTTTGAAGTCGCTTATTTTCTGCACTTTATTTGTTTATTTGCTTGTGCTTATTTAATTTTATACTTTCAGCACTTATATTTGCAAATTAATTAACTCCAAATTTTAGTAAAAACATTTCAAGATTAAAATAATTATTTTTGAATTAAATAATTAATTTAAAAATATTAATTAATATTTAATACGAAAATTGATTATATATTTATTGGGTGTTAAAATATGTAAATTTAACTTGTTTAATTAATTAGTAGTATTTATGTGATATGTTAATCATTAAATATTTATTAGTCTGAAATCTGGTTAAGTATTTAAAATTAAATATTTTTTGAAATTTTAATTTAACCGAAAAAGTTTGCAAAATCCCAATTCAACCCCCTCGTGGATATTTTTCTTGGCAACAATTGGTATCAGAGCAAGTGCTCTAATTATTTTTTTGGATTTAACAATCCTAGAGTTAAGGATTATTGTAAACTTTTCTATATTTATCTCAAATGTTGCGCTTTACATTTTTATTATCAATATGCTTAAGTGTATGATCTCTTGTATCCGTCCATTATTTCATTTTGTGCGAAGAAAATTGACAAATAGTCAACCCTGTATTTCAATCTTTATTTTAAAGAAAGATGTCAATGAAATCTTGGATATTGACGCAGTAAATGATAATATGTGCAATCATCGTCTATTTGCTAATATTGATGAATCAAGTAGTGAAGATAAGAATGCTCCTTATCTTATGACAAGTGATAATAAGGAGGTACACTATAACCCTAACTATATTGATAATGAATCTTGTTCTGCCCATAGTATAAATCATGATGTTGATGATGATATTATTGATGATTATGATGAATTACAAGATGCCGTTAATGATTTATATGGAAAATATGAAGATACTAAAAATAAATTTATTACACTTAAAAAGACTCATGCCAAATGGGATTTTATATAAAAAAGTTTTGATACTTTAAAATTCAAAAATGAATCTTTTAAAAACTAAAATCAAAACCTTGAAAAAGGAAAAATCTATAAATGTTACTAACCCTTTTGAATTTGAAAATAATGAATTAAAAAGGGAGATTAGTTATTTAAATGAATCATTAGATACATTTACTAGAGGAAATGCATATTTTTATAAGATTTTGGAAGATCAAAAAATTCAATTTAATAAGAATGGTCTTGGATATAATGAAGAAAATGAGAAAAATAGTTATTCCAATTTATTTTAAAATGATGCCTTATCTAATCGTTCTAAATCCTTATGCACATATTGTGATAGACATACATACTATTCTAAAATTTGTTATTTTAAAAAAATAAGGTATAATAATACTAAATTAGCTTGGATTTCAAAAGAAACAATCATGTATGTTAACCCTAATGAAACACACTCTTTTTGGGTTCCAAAAGATAAGTTTTTTTAGGTGCAAGACAGTGTTGTTACTTGATTCCTTGAAGAAAAAAACTCCGTATTGCATTTCTTTTATTTTTTTGTGTTTGTTATTATTTGATATAATTATTTTGAAATGTTATTTTCTTGCTTATTTGAGTTGAACACCATTCTTTACTTTAAAATATTTTTATTGATTGTTGATTTATAATTTGATTTATTTCATATTAATACCAAATATGTTAATTACTTGATAATGTGAATAATTTTATTTTTGTCCAAGTCAATGCATATCAAGGATGATAAGTTTATTCTTGGATATATTTTGATGAATAATTTATTATTGAATGTGATTAAATTGTCATTTATGATTACAAGATAGTATGTCATAAATTGTTTGTTGATTATTGATAGTATGTCATAAATTGTCATTTATGATTACATGATTACATGATAGTATATCTTGATGATTATCATTCATTATGCCTATGCTTGATATTTTTAAAAAGTTGGTAAGATAACATATTCTGAAAAATTGCGATTTACTATTGTGTTATGGACCTAACACATTTTTGGGTACCGAAAAGAGAAAATATTCAAAGTTGTGTAAGTTGCATATTGAGATCACTTGTGGATTTTCAAAGCATATGATCTGGTATCGGTTGCGAAATTGAAATTTCAAGTATCATTGTCAAATGTTGAAAATGCCACACTTAGAGATAATTTCATGGAAATATCATTAGTATTGGTAAGGTGGTAAGGAACACCTTTCTTAAATTTCATATATTATATTTTTTTATGATTTAAAATATGAACTTAATTGATATTATCCAATTATATGTTATGCATAGATTATTATATTAATTTGTTATTGATAATTAAGTCTTCACATAATTACTTGTACATTTATTACCTTTGATGATTTTATGTTGTAAGAAATACTCTAGATTGTAATGATAAAATTTTGAAGATGATAATTAATATGTTGTATCTAGTCATATGTTTATTCTTAATTAATTCTTGATTTTCTTGTATAATAATTTGAAATAAAAATGTCATTTGTGAATATGCTAGTATGTAATCAATTAGTTATATGAGCTACATGTTGATATTTAAGATATGCATTCATTTATTTTGATAGTATGAAGATATTAACTTCTATAGTTTAGCTACATGGCATGTTATATGATTAGCCCGATTATTTGAATATTAATGACTTTCATGAAGAATTTATTTTTAAAAGAAAATGTCATTTGTGAGGTTTGTGCTTGATTTTAGAAATCATATGATTATTCAAAATGATTTGTGAATATATTGAGATGCGCTGAAAATGATTTTATGGAAGCAAATATTGAAAATATTTTATCTGATGAAGAAGATGCACATTATTTGTTATATGCATATATGCCTTCATTGGTATCCCTTTGGGGAGAAAAATATTTATTGAAAATTATTAATTAGAAAATTGTTTGATACTGACTTTTGATATATTCACTTGCATTATTATTGATATTTCAATATGATTGATAAATCCGAGAGTTTTAGCTCATATCTTGAAAATGGTAAATAAATGAGCAAAAATATTTTTTTATCACTTTATATCGCTATGTCTTAACTCATGTTATGTGCTTCATTCAAATTATTTGAAAATATTGAGTTGTGAAATATTCACCATTATGTGCATATAATTATTGATTTTATTATCTTGGTGACTTATGCATTTTTGATGATATTCTTGTATACTATCTAAAGAATTAAATATATGCATTGAGAAAATTTATAATGAAATTTGTGCCTATTGACAATTTCATAATATTTCATATGCTTCTTATTATTTATAAATGAATCCCATGTCGAAATATTTTTGATAGGGGGAGCCCTTTACACTCGATTTATATGTAAAATATATTTAATAATTTAAAAAGGGGGAGAAGTGTGTATGATTCACTAATTGTGCCTAATTTATTCATTTTATGGATTATTGTGAATCATTGTTTGTCATCATAAAAAAGAGAGAGAATGTTAAACGAAAACGTAATTAACCCTCTATTTAATTTTTAATTATTCTAACTGCAATTAACGTACATTTTAGTTTAGTATAATATATTAATTTTGATGATTCCAAAAAAACCTTTATTAAGTGATTAAGTAAATATTTTTTAATTTATAATATAAATAATTGTGTTTTATTTATATATTATTATTAATTATATAATTTTTAGTATAGTTATAATTTTATACATTTGTATAATTACTTATCATAATATATATATATATATATATATATATATATATATATATATATATATATATATATGTGTGTGTGTGTGTGTGTGTGTGTGTGTGTGTGTGTGTGTGTAATTGATAGTTATATATATGTTTAGTAAGTCTTATAGTTACATTATGTCTATATATAATTGATAGTTATATATATGCAATTTTGTGACCCACGTTATAGTCATAAAAATTCATCCATGCGAGTTTCAAGAAGTATATATTTATATTATCTTTGGACATATTTTAAATGTTAATTTTTTAACACACAATGTGATAGTCTTTTCATCTGAGCCTTTTACTTTGGAGTTTCTTTGAGAAATATTTTTTTCATAATATCCTCTCTCAGTATAGGCGTTGTTCCTTTTTACACAACAAATTGATTTATATTTTGTTGCATATCAAAGTATCTCTCTCTCCTTTAAAACATCCATTATTCTTGGTATTGTTTCTCTCCCTCTTGGACTAATAATTTTGAAGGAGATATTTAAAGAAGCTACATTCAAACCTCCATTTTGAGGATGTTCTCCTTCATGTCTCAATAAACATATTTTATATTGAGAAGACAAATGGGATTTGAAGACCATTTTCAGCCATCTTCCTCTCAGGAAAAATCAGGAGCATTTAATGCTCACAAGGGTTGTATCTAACAACTAGTTTTGGGGATTGCTATTTAAGCATTAAAGTGTTGCATTGAAGATATAGATGAGACTACAAAAATAATTGAATATCATTTGAATTTATTATTCAGCTACATCAAGAAGTGAGCAATTAACATTTTACATCTTGCTCATACTCATTTGAGAGCTTACAAAATTATATTCTGCTCAAATACTAAAAGGCACATATCAACAATTACTAGTGCAACAAGAAAGATTTTTGAAGAAAATCTTCTGCCTCAACTTGTGAAGAGTAGAGCCAAAATCAGAATCTTTTCTGAAGTCTCATTCAAGAAGAAGCTCAGATTAAATGTATATTTTAAGGAGGTTCATTATTCAAACATTGTAGTATAAAATGAGATTTATTTTGAAGCTTTGTTTATGCATTCGATTGTAACGATGCTCGGTCCTACTCGCAAGTGGATCCTGGTGATTTGAT
The DNA here is from genome assembly GCA_949130495.1 of Sambucus nigra. Taxonomy (NCBI): domain Eukaryota; kingdom Viridiplantae; phylum Streptophyta; class Magnoliopsida; order Dipsacales; family Adoxaceae; genus Sambucus; species Sambucus nigra. The sequence goes on along the minus strand of OX422208.1, from coordinate 189,793,059 downwards.
CCTACCCTAAAATGGATCACGATAGTGAAGCGCAAAGAAGATGGGGCTCTAGGTGTGTGGATGTAAGTCGGGTTTTGGCCGAACCACGTTAAAATTCGGTGTCGATTATTTTATGCACTTTATTTGTTTATTTTCTTGTGATTATTTAATTTTATATTTGCAAATTAATTAACTCCGAAATTTGGCAAAATTATTTCAAGATTAAAATACTTATTTTTGAATTAAACAATCAATTTCATAATATTAATTAATATTTATGACGAAAATTGATTGTATATTTATTGGGCATTAAAATATGTAAATTTAACTTGTTTAACTAATTGGTAGTATTTATTTGATATTCCATGTTTTAATCATTAAAGATATATTAGTTTGAAAATTGGTTAAGTGTTTTAAATTAATATTTTTTGAAATTTTAATTTAACCTAAAAAGTTTGCAAAATCCCAATTCACCCCCCTCTTGGGTATTTTTCTGAACAGCAGGGAGCACATCGTTGGTGGTGCTATAGTTTGGCAACTCGTGTTAGATTCGGCCTATGATAGCACAAAATTTACTCATAACCAGGATAATAGTGCTAAACTACATGTAGAGGGATCTCAGGGTCCAGTATTCGCTAAATCAGTTGTATTTGTTCAATATGTGGGAAACATTTTCCCATGCGACCATTTGTTATTTACTCCATTAATAGAGTCCTCTAATGTATTCATCCACACTTTAGAAATCTGGGCATCTTATCTCCATCATACAAGAAAGAAAAAATAGGTGGCTCCCTTTTGTATTTGGCTATAGGGGATTCTTTTGTTGTTCAATTTTTTTTTGTGAAAGTGCTCTTGTTAGTGGTCGGGAAAGTTTTCCATCAAGAGTTTTGAAGAGATTGAAAGTGTTTGCTTCAAATCAAGATTGAGGAGTTTGGGGAAGAAATTGATGGTGACAAATATTACATTTAGGGGTATTTATATAATTATAATTCCCCGTAATTTTAAAGGAAACTAATAATTAATTAATTAGAAGAAATATCATTAACTAAATGGGAACCTATATTATATATATATATATATATATATATATATATATAATATTAAATTTGTGAATTTAAAGTTGAGGTGAATTGAAACGGAATTATATAATTTAATTCGTAAATTGTTAAAGTTTTGTAGGCTTCAGTTTAATTATTATAAAGATTTAGGAATTTAATTATTATAAGTTATAATTTAATTATACGAATGGGGAATTTTGGAAAAAGCCCGAGGTTAAGTTGGTCCTTATACATTACTTGGGGAATAAGTAAGGTTTGTAGATTTGAAAACTTAGTGAAATTTCTAGAATAACATTAGCCATTTAAAAAAATCCAACTCGTGCCCGCGGGCCTGACCAACAGTATTGCGGGGTGAACACCGCGACCGCGACCAGGACGCTGGCAAATCGCGACGGAGGCATAGTGTTTCTTTTATTTAATGAACTAACGGATTTTAATTCATTTCTAATAGCCTCCGACCCTCATTTTTTCTCATTCTCTCTCTAAAAGAAAACCATAACTGTGACACCCCGCCTAATTAAATACCAGGTGATCAGGCCTTTATTAAATTAAAACAAGGTTCCCATTTGGTTCATTCTTAGCATCACCGTGGAAATTTTTTTACACTTTACTAATCACCTAGTATTCGAAAATCCGGTGCTAAATTTTATCTTTTTATTTAAACAAAAGACAATTGCGGAAACATAATAAAACTAAACCATCCATGCAATAAAATAAGGATCTGAATCAACACTGAAATAAACTAATACCGAATAAAACCTCGGTTCACCAATCCAATATTAAATATGAAATAAAGTCTAACTGACATAAATAAAATAAGTGAGGGCAATATGCCCGAATTAAATACTGAACTGCACCTTACACAAGCAATGATGTAACTAAAGCGTCTAGATCCAAATCGTGCAACCATCCACAAGTTCTGCAGGTATGCATCCTTTGAACAGATCATCCTGCTTAGGGTCCCTGTGGCTAGACACCTAAAAGGTTTTGAAAAATATTTTGCAAGAACGGGACAGAGCCCGAGTAAAAATATTTTGAAAACATAGCAAGTATTTAAATCACAGTTTAAATAACCAGTTATTAGATACACATGTTAGGCTGCGTACACTCACTTGAGTTTCTCACCTCTCATCTATAGTGCGCACCTAATGTCCCACCTAGTCATACTACCCAAATAAGCTAGGTCTCAAGTATCTTACTAACCACCAAACAACCTGGCTCACCTGTACCGCCAATACAGTACGCTACAGTCTCCCCTAAATTATCATTAAGTCCTTGGTTAAGTTTCTCTTAAACTTACCTGTACCGCCCATACGGTACGTTACCGAACAACTAACAATTAACATCAACCTCATGTTATTATTAATTCAAGTTAACATTTCACACATTTTATTGTTCACACCATATCATTAAGTTTCTCCACTTAAATTTCATTTTAAACATACGTTATCTATTTCCTTTACTATTTACACATTAGTAGATTCAACATTATTTAGATATACACTATCTAGTATCACTACTATATCACATAAGTAGCTGATCATTACTTTAGATATATGCCATCTAGTTTCACTACTATCACCCTAAGTAGCTTATCATTATTTTAGACATACGCTATCTAGTCTCACTACTATCATCCATAAGTAGAATAAAACATCGTTTTAGACATGCACTATCTATTCTCACTACTATCACGCATAAGTAGATTAAATGTAATTCAGGTATACACCATCTAATCTCACTACTATCACACATAAGTAGATTAAATGTAATTCAGGTAAACACCATATAATCTCACTACTATCACACATAAGCATATTATTTATACGATATATATTTCATACACAATATATATTATAATTGCATACTTTGCATTTAATTCCCCGTATCACACATTAAGGACTATTAGTTCGGAATGTCCCCTCGAACTTGGTTCGAATTGTCTCATCGAACTTTGTTCAGATTATCTCATTGAACTTGGTTCGGATTGCCTCATCGAACTTATCAATCAAGTTAGTTCGGAATGTCCACTCGAACTTGGTTCGAAATGTCTCATCGAACTTGGTTTGGATTGTCTCATCAATCTTGGTTCGTATTGTCTCATCGAACTTATCAATCAAGTGCATAATAGGTATTTACTCCACCTATAATCAAATCAGAAAGTATAAACACAACCTAATTATTAATGCCCGTACGTTGTATATTTCTCTCAAATACTCACCGTACATACTACTTTACGATTTACCTCACTATCGTGTTTATTCGAGTATTCACACAACTCTAAGGGTCTTGGTTATCCCTTCATTAATTTTAGTAGTTAGCTCTCTCTTAACCTACTAGTCTTCTATTTAACTCATTCGAATTTCTGTACTTTGTTATCTTTCTCTCCGATAAATTATGACATAATTTAACCCAATTCATCCTCGTCTTAATACTCATAATAAGACTAAATCACCACCCTATCATAGACATACTGTCATATAATAAGTCCCTCATTGTTATTTTAATAAAGTTCTAAAAATTTCCCGAACAAAATTTAGGAATTCTAGTCTTAAAAGGGGAAATCTTTTATTTTCTGGAAAACCGAAACGATTCACCAGGAGGCCGAATCGATTTGAAATGGTACTATTCGTCTCCTTCGTCTAGTTCATGAATTTTTACACCATTTTTATTTATCAAACTTACATGATACTTCACCAAAATCACAACCAAATCTTCTAAACCATTTTACATGTATTAGCTTGATTTCTAACGTTCTAAACATATCAAATCTTCACAGAATTCCATCAAGAACGAATTAAAACCCCCAAACTCTTCAAGATGTTCGTCCCACATATTCCTTCAAAGACCTAGATTAATTTTGCCTTAATCATAATAAACCCTATGATTTCCTAATACTAACATCAAGGAATATATCTACATAAATTCCTATTTCAATTCATGGATTAAACCCTCCCCAAAATCATATTTAATCTCCCCAAAACATGAAATCAACCCTATTCTACATGGGTATTATTACATGCTTGAAATAAATGCAAGATAAATACTTTCCTCCCAAAAGGAGGTCTAAAATTCGTTGGTTTGATGCCATGGTTGTTCTCCCCTTGCTTCGATCTCGATTTTGTTGGCTTCGGGCAAAAAATGGTGTAGGAAACTTGGTTCTCTCTTTCTCTTCCTCTCTTATGGCATCTCTTCATTTAGCTTTATGTTAAACCTAGTTCCATTTCTCTAATGGCGGATATAAGCTTAACTTTTTTGGAGTTCTACAAAGCACAAACTCTCGAATGATCGAAATGCCCTTATACGATGCCAGAATGGTCTAAAATCGTCCAGGGATCCAAAGTGTACACCTGAGTACACTTTTTCGAATATTTTGACCCTTTCGAAACCAACTGTGACCTCAAATTCACCATATGAGTCACTTTATAAAATCATCTTATTTTCACCTAAAAATACGACATGTGTGAAATTAAACTTAAACTAAATCAATTTTATCTAAATCCTCGAATTAGATAATTTCTCCCAATTAAATAAATTCCTAAATCGCCAATTTAATAAATTTTCATATTCTCCAAAAATATGGGGTGTTACAATAGCCTCTCTAGACCCTTCCTCAAGCAACCAATTTCACAAACCGAATCAAAGAGTTTTTCAAGGCAAGTTTAAGAGGAGATTCAAGAGACGATTTAAAGCATTTCAATTAAGTTTTCAAGGATATCCAAGAGGATTTTATGGATGAATTTTCAATAATTCACCTCTTCCGTTTAAATTAAGTTTCTGACTATTTTAAGGTGAGTTACCAGATGACTCCTCTCCTTGTATATATATAATTGTTAATTTGACCTGAATCTTAATTGTAGGCTTAAAAATTGGTTAGTTACCCTTAGGATTTTGAGATCCCTTATGCTTTTGTTCGATTTTGGTGAAATTAGTTAGCCTCACATATATTAAATTAAGATTTGGCCTTCGTTGATGTATGAATATGAAATTGGACCTTTGGTTAGTAGGCTCACATATTAGGGCTTGATATCGAATATTGAACTTATGTTAATTTGAATTATATTGGAAAATTAAAACTTAATTAGGGTTCAATTATGGTTGAGAATGCATGCCCTAATTAGGGTTGTACATTTAACTTTATGGGTGGTACCTTTAAGTAGAAGTACATTTAGACCAAAGTTGTTTAGGCAAGTCCTTCCTTTATTGTATACACCTCGCTGTTTTTTGAACGTTCGATTTATTTTCTCAATAACACCATTTTGTTGTGGTGCGTCTACGATTGAAAATTTATGCTTAATACAAACCTCGTTGCAATATGACTCCACTTTGGTATCTATATCCTCGTAACAATGGTCCCTCCTGATATAAACAATGGGACGCGAGTGTTAATTTTGAATCTTATGAAAAATTGAAACAATCACATCAAAAAAATTATATTTCTCTCTCATAAACCCAACAAATGCAAAACAAGAGAAATCATCCACGATTACAAACGAGTACCTCTTTCGATCGATGTTCTCCAGATAGAGGGACCCATAAAATCAATATACACTAACTCTTGAGGTTCCTTAAAGTTTCTTATGAGGGATTTTGATTTTCTTACCCTTTTGGCAAGACCTACACACTTTCACTTCGGTAAATACCTAACTTTGTATGACCTCTCACTATTTCCTTCCACGACAAACTACCCAAGTCCTTAAAATTCATATGCCCAATCTTTGGCACCACATCTCGAAAGATTCTATTTTAGCATTTTAACATAAAAATTGACAGGTAACTCAAGGAAAAATCAATTTCCACTCGACCTAACTAATCTAAAAATACTTTTATCTTTATTTTTCTTCACAACACATTCTCCCTTAGAAAAACTCATAAGATGACCACTATCACATATGGGATAATGTGGGGGAATTATCTGGACAATCCGAGTTATTCGAATTGGGTAACACATGTTCGGAAGCATAGATAAAGATTGTGTCTTAAGATATAGGAACAAAGGGTAGCCTTATTAGTGGAAATCTCGGAGGAAAGATTAGTTCAATCAAGTTGCAGCTACATCTAGAGGTCCTAGAGTCCTACACGACTCATTCACCTTATGTTCCCTATAAATATTACCCTCGCCCATGGAAAAAGGGTCATGTAATTCTTATTATTATAAATCGATTAATAAGAAAAAAAGAAACACCATGTCGATGAAGGCACGTTGTCGAATCATATTTATTCTTGTGTTATGCGACTGTGTGATTTTTTTTCCTTCTTCGATTTTAGTTGTATGGAATTAATATTTGTAGGATTTAAGTAAACTACAATTAGCGTCGTCTGTGGGAATCAATTTTCTTTTCCTAAGCCAATTAAAACCAGTAAACAACCATGTCCCACCCACATAGTGCACCTTCATCACTGAATGACAATTATCAGAATGGGCCTCCATCACGTAGAGTGAGGTCTGGGATCCACCCAAATAGGTTTCTTAATTCTCCTAATGAACGTTGTCTTACTTAGAAATAACACTTCGACTAAAGAAATGGGCAAACTAGATTTACCCAGATCTCACGATTGGTCGACGCATACGAACATCGACTCCACGAGTAAGAGAAGGCCATACGCCTCTAAAAAGAAGAGAACGTGTGTCTACAACATTGTCTAGAAATAATGGAGCGAGAGATATACAGAGATAAGTGTAAGCATCATAGCCGAATACCTAACCCTCATGCGAGTAAAACTCGCAGCCGATGAAGGAGTTCACATTGTGATCAAGAGCATTCTCTGCCCGGGACTCTCTCGACGAGAAAAGATTGGGAGGAAGGACATCGATGACCTCATTAGGATGGAGATGGATAAACACGACGCTAATCGTGGGGATAGATCCACCAAGGGATTGGTAAGGAGGACCCTAGTCAGTCCCTAAATGTTTACAACTCCTAGGTTCAAAATCTATGAATAAAAAAATGACCCCATTGACCATGTCCGTAAATATATACAGGCTATAAGCTTATGGAACAAAAATGATGCTCTCATATGACACAAATTACCTTTCATCCTCCGGGATATCGTACAAAAATGGTTTGAAAAGGTGTCATACTGGTCGGTCAATAATTCCAACAGCTCGTGGAGGCCTTTACTACTTAGTTCATTACCAATAGTGCTCACCTAAAGAAAGGTGACTCTCTCCACACCATAAGTAAAAAGCCCCACGAAACCTTATAGGAATACTCTAGGAGGTACTGGTAACTAGACAATGAAGTCGAAGATTGCTTTGAATAGGTCGTTATGGCCTCGTTCAAGATCAGATTCCTAGCAGCTCTATATTGCACCAGTCTCTCAGTAAGAAGGAGGCTAACACCATCGACGATCTCATGTCACATATAGAGAAGTACGCGAAGGTGGAAGATTTGGTCATTGGCACCCAGAATGACAATGATCTCTCGAAGACGAACAATGTAGATCCTTTCAAGTCTTTCCGGGTGATCAAAACTATTTTAAAGGAACCAATTCACAAGATCCTAGTAAAATTGAGGATTAATAATTCCTCAAATGACCAAAGAAGATGGGGGAAAACCATCGAACATAAATAATGCACTTAGGTGTGCCTATCACAAAAATCATATGCATAAAATTGAGAATTGTAAGGCCCTAAAGTCCCATTTAGAAGAGTTGAACTAAGTCGAATACTTGAGTGAGTATATGGAGAAAAATGGCATTAAAGCACCGTAAACGTCGATCAGTCCGACAATATCCTAGACGATTATGAGATAGGGCACGAGTTTATAGTCATTTATAGTACCTCAAGCCCCAAGAAAATTCAGGTCAACTCCATTCATATGGAACTGAAGAAAGCCACCATAATAATGGAAGCATTCCAGATCGACCCTGCCACAAGTGCAATAGGCAAGCGTCGACGACCGAAAGATATCAATTACAATAAGCACATAGTCTTCACCGAGAACAACATAATCGAAGTTAGGAATCCACATCATGATACACTAGTAATAACACTGAGGATTACAAATTAGGATATAGATAAGTTACTAGTTGACCAGGAAAATTCCTCGGAGGTTATGTACCTAAAGTTGTTTAACTAGCTTAACCTTAAGGAAGAAGACCTCAAAGAAGCGACCATTCCATTGGTCGGCTTCACAGAAAATATGACCATGCCACTAGGGAAGGTGTACCTACCAGTTCGAATTGGGAATATCTAAAAGATTATTAAGTTCCTGGTTGTAGAAATTGATTCTCCTCATAACGCTATTTTTGAAAGAGGATGGCTACATGATTTGCAAGATGTCCCCTACACTTATCACCAGAAGCTCAAATGCATCATCAATCGGGATGTTATGGAGATTATGGGAAATTAGGTTGTTTCTCAACAATGCTTTATTGCCACCATCAGGCTGAAACGGGAGAAAAAAAGGAGAAAGAGGTCGCCACTGAGCTGAACAAGGATGGGACCACACCATCCAAATAGTAACTAAAGTATGGCAGATCGAGGTGGAAAAAATAAGGGTGGCCCCTGCAGAAAGGTTCATGAAACCATTACAAGAAATAGTATTTATTGATTTACACTCGAAAAGGAAAATATTTATCTGTAACTCACGTACTGACCTGAAAAAAAAAAGAATAGATTTCTTTGCTGAAGGAGAATCAATATGTTTTTTCTTAGAAACCTTATGATATGCCTAGGATTGATCCCAAAGTCATGTGACATTGACTTAATATGGATCCAACATACCCATCGATGAATCGAAAGGTTCACCGAACAACCCCCAAAAGGCAAAGGTCATGAAAGAAGAAGTGGGGAAAATTCTGGGGGAAAGGTTGATTAATGAAGTTCAATTCCAAAAATGGCTATCAAACGTAGTAGTCGTGAAGAAGAGTAATAAAAAGAGTCAACATAGACTTCATCAACCTTAATAAAGTTAAACCTAAGGACAACTTTCCTCTGCCAAAGATTAACCAATTGGTTGACGCTACAGCCACTCACGAACGAATGAGTTTCCTAGATACATACTTAGGGTACTATTAAATTCCACTATTCAACCCCGATCAGGATACAACCTCATTCATTACCACTCTCATATTGTACTGCTATAAAGTTATGTCATTTGGTAACAAGAATATAAGGGCTAAATACCAACGATTGGTCACTAAGATGTTCAATGATCAACTAGGTGACACTATGGAAGTCTATATAGACGACACACTTATAAAAAACAAGCATAAGGATGATCACCTACAATATTAAACGAAGACATTTGAGGTCCTCGTATACTACAGAATAAAGCTCAACGCAACCAAGTGCTCTTTCGAATTTCGGTGTGGGAAGTTCCTCGGGTACTTAGTCAGCCAAAGGGGGATCGAAGATAACCCCGACCAGATTAAGAAAATCATCAATGTTTAGCCATTAAAGACACTTCGCGATATTCAAAAGTTGACAGGAATGTTAGCTGCACTCAACCGCTTCATCTCGAAATCTTTCGAAAAGTGCTAACCATTCTTTCAGCTGTTAAAGAAAGAGAAGAGCTTAAATTGGAATAGGTAATGCTCTAAATCACTCGATGAAATAAAAACTTACCTAAGCCCACCACCTTTGCTCGCGAACCCAAAATTGGGAGATCTAGTCTACCTATATATCGTGGTGTCCAATCATGTTGTCAACTCGGCCATGATGTACGAGAAAAAAAGGCACGAGGCTCCTATTTACTATGTCAGAAAAATGCTCCTCGATGCTGAGAAATGATACCTTCCACTCAAAAAGTTATCTTATTCTCTGATTATTGCTTTGCGAAATCTAAAGCATTACTTTGAAGCTCACTCAGTTATAGTCATCTCCTTTTTCTCGCTCAAGGTAATCCTCAGGATTGCACCTATCTGGACGAATATCTAAATGGTCAGTAGAACTTAAAAGGTCTGACATCCACTATCAACTAAGGACTGCGACAAAAGGGCAGGTACTCGCAAAATTCATCGCTGAGTTCACAAGGGAGGAGAAGACCAACGATAAGAACTTCACTGACCAGGCAACGAACTAAGAGTTTGACCAACTCAAGAAGTGGACTCGTTATGCAGATAGAGACTCTAATTCAAGGGGAGGGGGTGAGAATTGTCCTCATCACTCCCCCAAGCAGGCTATGATCGAACATGAAATTAGACTTGGGTAAATAAGTATGATTTGGACCTGGTCTTTACCTTCAATTCATGTACCCAAACGACATCGATCAAGTCCTGTATGAACTTCCTAACGGTGTATGTGGGAGGCACGCAGGGGGGTCTTTAGTATTTATAGCGATCAAAGAAGGTTACTAGTGGACATATATGCATAAGGATGCGGTCTCCTATATTATAAAATGCAAGAAGTGTCAATATTTATCGCCCATGCTTCATCAATTGACCAACGACCTAAATTCACTGACCAACCCATGGCTATTTTCTCAAGGTTTGGACATTATGGCCCCCAACCTACAACACCACGAAGTCGTAAGTACCTCCTGGTCAACATAGATTATTTCACCAAGTGGATTGCAGTCTAACCATTGGTGAACATCAGAGACACTCATAGGATAAGATTCATCTATTGAAACATCATGAATCGTTTTGGCATATCAAGAATGATCATCACGGACAATAAAATGTAATTCGAATTTGGGGCATTTCAAGACTTCTACGATAAATACAACATCAAGAATTACTTCGGCTCGGTGGCCTACCTCCAAATCAATGGGAGGGATGAGGCTTCCAATAAGATAGTGCTTGATGGTATAAAAAGAGGTTAGAGAAGTCAAAAAGGTGCTTGGGTGGACGAGCTTCCCTATGTACTTTGAGCATACCGTACTATGCCCTGGAGGATAATTGGGGAAACACCATTCGCCTTAGCTTAAGGGATGAAAGCCATAATATCTTTGGAAGCTAGCTTGCTAACTATGAAAATGACTGTAGCCGATGAAGAATTATATGGAGAAATCATAAGGACCGAGCTCTACCTTGTCGATGAACAAAGGGAACAAGCATTAATCAAGTTAGCTTCCTACAAACAACATATGTCCAAGCAGTACAACGAAGGCAAAAACTAAAGAAGGTTCCAAGTATTATATTCTTAGAAAAGTGCTCGGCAGAGCGAATAAGAAATCAGATGGCAAGCTAGGTCTAAACTGGTAAAGTCCATTCAAGATTATTATACACGATCTGCAAGGAGCCTACCATTTGGAAACAATGGGGTCAAGGAGATCCCTATGGACTGGAATGTGTCCAGTCATAGGAAGTTTTATTTCTAGCAAGTTTAATTCTGGCAAATCTCATTTCTATCTTTATTTCAAGTTTTGAGGTCCTATTTCTTGGAAGACTTTAATTTCAATTAATGCAATTAGCTTCATTATTATTCCAAATGACATACCAATTCTTTTTATTTATGAATTATTAAAGTGTCCGATCAAAGTATGGTCATCGACATTAATGCCTTAGTATGATTACACTTTATCAAAATTTCAAGGTTACATATTTTCGTCACAGAAAAACACGAAACCATCAAGAATTGCCCCGATAAGTAAAAGATCTAAGGGGGATACCTAGATATTAAGTCTCTTGACTTTGCTTGGATAAAATCTCGGTGGATGTCCTCCAACTAGGTGTGTTTTCTCTATAATTTAACCTAGACATAAGATTGTGTGACGACACTATCTTCAAGGTCAGGCAAACAACAAAAAAATGCTCGGCATAAAAATATGGAAAAGTGACATATATGGAATTAAATAATAATTTCTTATAGAACATTCATCTTACAAAAGGCCTATACTGGCAAAGTTACAAAATGAGTATACACTATCATAGCACAGAGCCATTATTTTAATGAGTTATTAGTTCGACGACTTCAACTCTCCGTATATCATCGGAATCGGGCTGAAACTCATCGTCATTATCATGAGACGACAATAAATCCTTTGCCAAATCAAGAGTTTTAGCGTCAAAAGCTATCCAACTTTCATCACTCCCAAATAAAAGGTGATTATAAGAAGGGCACTCCACTTGGTACCAGTACCAAAGTTAGGAGTCTTTGGGAACCTTTAAGAAATCCAGAGCGTTAAACCAACCAATCTTGTATATCGCATGTTTATTTTCATCTAGTTTAAGGGGGTGTCCACCGATCCTTCATCATAACCAACAACCCAAACTATGCGAGGACCCATTCTGAAGAGACTTTAATTTTATTATCTCACTGTACATGCCTTAAGTCCTCCTTACCCTTGTCAAGTTTCTCCCTTGAGGAATTATTCTCATTCTACAACAACTCAGTGAAATTTTCGACCACCCTAACTTTTGTTCGTAGGTCAACGACCAAACGATCCTGCTCGTCAAAAGAACTTATCATATTTTGGAGAGCTTGTCAAACAGAAATGAATGCACCCGAGTTCGACTGAAATTATCACGACTAAGTATTAGGTCCAAATCATCAGTTTTTAGAGGCATTGGCACCTCTACCAACCTATTTTCAACAAGGATCAAGAGAAAAACATCTATGCATGAATGAGACAATTAAAAAGCATCCACAGAGCAATCAACAACTGACAAATAATGACAAAGCAAGGAAAAAAGCACTTTTATTAGATCAAAAGGTGGGGTATACCCTTACAAACATTCATAAGGTAGAAAAATACAAAGAATGATGAGACCTAAGCTAAACCTAACTAGCTTGGCCCTCATTTTCCTTCACTTGATCTTGACCGGTGGGGACTTTTCCTTGATCAGCGTCCATCATCTCTTAGTCTGGTCCATCATTCACTTGGATTCTTCTTTAAGTCTTGTCCTTTTCTTCCTCCCTCGGTGGAGAACCCGGATCATGACCTCAAACAAAATCAGACTCAAGGGGTACTCGATCTTGACTAGGGATACATCTTAACCCTTCTTGAAATTTGACTTGCAAAGGTAATCCAGTTGCTTCTTAGCATGAGAAAAGGCTTCCACATACCCTGATCAAAGGCCTCGTCTTTAGCCGTAACTAAGATACGAGCATTATCCTCTGCGGCCTTTTTCAGTTGATCAAGCACCAACTTAAACTTATACATTTCTAAGTCAGTGGATTTCTTATCGACAGCATATGCCACTCGAGAAGTAGCAAAAGACCCTTGGGATTTCGTTAGATCCTTCTCTAGGTCTTCATTTTCTTAACCTATTTAGTCCCCCTATTGAGCATGGCAAAAAAATCTGCAACAAACTGCAAAACAAGTCGAGCATAAGTCAATACATATATCAAAATAAAGGAACAATCAGACTAAAAGTCATAGAACTTACTAGAGATAATGCCTAAACGGTGTGTAAAGTAAGATGATCCGAGGTCAGCCTACTCTCTATCCATTTCCCCAAAAAAACTCAGCAAGCTAAGTGGCCAAAGAAGGATTCTCGGCCAAAGACATTATTTGATGCCCCCTCCCCATTTCGAGGGCATCCACCTTCTTAGTGGGAACATTGATTAATGTAGAAAAAGGAATCTTATCCTTCTTATTTGCCTCCTCCTTATCAGGAGAACCCAACAGAATGACGAGCTCAGAGGGACCTTCGGCCTCCTTCCTCTTGGAAGCTTTGGCTTTTTGAGAGATGGGGAGGTCGGAGTCATCACCAGAGCAAGGTTTCTCTTTCTCGGAGGAATGTCTTCTATAATTATAGGGATATAGTTTACGTTCATGGGTTTGAAAGAAGACGAGGTAGACACACTTGAAAACCCCTCATTTGTTAAAGGGACTGATATATCGGGAATTGAATCAATGGGATTGACGATGAAGAAGGTGGCGGTATTTGCATACTTGAGCAACAAAGATGTCAATATCGAGTGCTCAGTACTAGGAGACAACAGTCTTCTCAGATTATAAACCTTTACAAGCTCAGACCAATTAACGTGAGAAGTTACATGCCCCTTCTTCTTTTAATCCTTTATAAAAGACAAAAGGAACAGTTATTAAACATTTCATTTAGTAACTAGTCATTAACAATAAAGAATGATTGAGACAGTGATCAACCTATCTTGTGTCGCCTGATGGGGTACCTAAACCCTCTATAGGACTCACCACCCTCAAGAATGGGTGGATGTTTTCATTCTCTGGCGATGAAGGCATGGCCCCAATAACCTTTGCTAGAATCGAAGGGGTTAACCACCAAAACCCTACCAGCCTTCCTCGCTTTCAGATAAAAGGTATTGTCATTCATTCTAACCCACGAATAACAAAACCTTATATCAGGAATCCCAATTTGGGTCCCATATAGTTCATTGATTCGATAAATCCCATTCACCATTCTCAACGTGTTTGGGGTGCATTGGACATGAATAACTCTGAAGAATTTGCAGAACTCTAGAAATAATTATTTGGGGGGAAAGGTGGTACCATCCATTACTACGGATTGGGTGTGTATTCAATTGTCCTCGGGGACATTATAGTAGTCATGGGGAAGGACTAGTGCACCACCCAAGTCTCCGATGAGTCCAAGCTCCAAGAAGGAAGAGGTATAGCTTCTTGTTCCCACAGATGACTCCAAAAATGATGATATTATAAATAGCACCACCAGATGAGGTGTTGATAAGCTCAAGCTAGTAATAACAATGGCAGCACAAGAGTAAATATCTAGTAGAAGGAGGTGAGGAGAAGAGGAGAAACACTGGTGTATAAGTGGTCCAGTCAATCTGGCCTACATCCACTGTGAGTGTGTGAGTAAGAATCACTAATATGAGGGCACTAATGGCCTGTGATAAAATCTCTCACTTTCCCTCTCTACTGTGTATAAAAATAGAATTTTATCTAGGGTTACAATTATCGATCCTTCTCCAAGGTAGGAGAAGACATGCATTTTTAGTGCTTGGGGGGTGTAGTGTACCCCCAAAGCACGTCATGGGCATGTGTGAGTTGATTACATTAATCATAGGTGGACACCTGACTGTGCCACATATAAGAAATAATTACCAAATATTCCCTCATGCGAGGGGAATAATTTGGTTATAACCGATTTGTGCTCCAAGTCTTCTATGTGCTTACATGGCTCGAACTTCTGATATTATCTGTCGTGACCTTAACCTGGCCGAGTACGAGGTTGGGGAAGTATGATAGTTTCTTTGTCCTGTCAATCATCAGTACGATCTCGACTTGGAAGACTGACCGAGGTTAGGCATGAGGTAGGATGTAACGTCGGCTGAGGCAGAGTACGATGTTGGCAATAACTTGATCTCATAAGATGCTATTGGCCTCAGCTGTTGACCAGCTGAGGTTGGTCAATGAAGAGCTGACCTTGCAGAAGACAACCTTTTTGATGGCTGTTGTGAGCTTCCTATCAACTCGGATGTGTCGAGGTTAGTGACCTTGAGTACGAGGGTACACTTTAGGCATATCAATCACACCTAGCCCATAGTTTTCTATGTGAGTAGGTGATTGAGGGTTATAAGAGTCAGGTTAATGAAGAGACGCTTTGATATCTTGGGGTTTGGAGTGGTGCCTTGGACACATGTCATTCACTGAAGTGGCTAGTGTTTTCCCCAAGGCATCGCAACTATGATGGCGTCTTTTAGACTTTCTAGGATAATAATGAGTGCCTCAATATTCTCCCCTCATCATTGCAAGGATATTTAAACCCTTTTGTCTTTTCATTTTCTTTCTTCTTCTTTAGCTCTCCTGCCTATAGCCTTTCTGCAACTGTTTTCCTCAAAATCTCCTAACTTTGCTGCAACTCAAGGTTCTTGCTTATAATTTCTTCTTCCGTCCTTCGAACTCTACCAGGTATTATTTTTCAACTTCAAGCTTTTCATTTATGGTTATTACTTTACATTTTTGGTTTTTCGGTAACTTTTCCCTTTTTCGGTGAGGGTTTCCACCACTGTCAAGTGGCCGTAGTGTTAGGATTGCAGCGATTAGGTAGCACTGGAGCCATACCAGGCTACTCTGTGGTTGTTTTAGCCACGAACATCCCTCTTTTAGGCTTTTTCGATGACTTTCCAGTCATCTTCTTCGAAAAACCTAACTTAGGGTGTTCTTGGTGTTCTTGTTCGAAACCTTTCAATTTCCAACCTTTGATCTTTAGTTTAGGTAGCATAAGTTGTGTACCTATTTTCAGTTTGAGTTTTTTTCACAAGTGTAGTGTCGTCCGCCATATGCTCGGACCTTTGTATAAGCTTGCCGAAGAGTTTCCAACTCTGCACGAGAAGAACTTTGAAAAGATTAGACAGATAGAGCTAGCCCAAGTAGAAGCTCATAGGGACGAGGCCTTTCCCCTCAGACCCATCTTTTCTCCATCGTTGAAGGTCATATACCCTGAGCCTACTGAGCCTGCTAAAGTTCCTGAGGTTCCTGAGCCAATGTCTGAGTCAACTTCTTCAGACCCTATGCCCACCTCTGAGGATGCTGAGTCCGTAGACTCTTTCCAAGAGGCCATGGACTACTCCCCCAGGGGAAGTGGAATCTATGAAGAAGCAGATGTTTTTTATCGTTCCTCGTCTCATCGATATGCTAGCACCTCTCGTAGGTCTCCCTCCATATATATCTTAGAACCTAGTGTAGCTTTTCATGCCCCTATTGAGGCAATTCCTTTAACAGCTTTTCTCGGATCCCCCTCTGAGGCCCATCCTTAGACCGCTGAGGGCTATGATAATGATGATGAAGAGAGTGTCCCTTCTAAGGTTGATGGTCCTGAGACTTATATCACTGAGTACGACCTTCTTGTCTTCAGACATATATATGTCATTCATTCATTTGTTACTTTAAGAAACCCCTTAAAGGAAGAGAGGGCCTTCGATAGTAGAGAGGGAGAGCTCTGCGTCTATGAGCAGATGTTTAAACTTGGCTTTTGTCTTCCAATCCACCCTGTTATCCGAGCTATCCTCTCTCATATCAACCTTTCTCTTTCTCAACTTTACCCCAACGCTTGGAGGGTCTTGGTTGGGGCTATCGTTCTTTGGAAGGTGGTTCATCATACCAACCTTCTAGTTAGGGTATTCTTATCTTGCTATATACCCTCGTCCGCTAAGAATCATCTTGGCTACTATCATTTTGTAGGCAAGAAGTATGAAAAGAAGATTTTGTTGGTGACCCAAACCTCTAATCACAACTGAAAGCCTCGGTTCTTCTTTGACTCAGGGGCTTGGGAGTTTGGCCCTAATGAAGCTGGTGGAATATCTTTTCCAAGGACTCCCCTTAGGTGGGCCAAGGTCTTCGTCTCTGCTAAACTCGATCCTGGACTGAGCCAGGAGAACCATAAAAGATACGAGCATGTGATGACCCCTTACTATTTGTATCAGACAGGTCTTGGGAGTGGCCCCTTGGCCGAGCTTCGTAAGTATTCTAGAATAAAACTTTTTAAACAAAGTCCAGTCTCGTACTTTTCATGTGTCTGATCTTTTAACTCTGATGTTTGTATTTTTACAGAGAGACCGGAGGGCATTTCTGAAGATCATTGAAATATGTCTGCTCCAATCATAACAAAACTGTTAAAGAAGCATGGTGGTAAAACTGTACCACACCCTGCCCACATAAAGAAGGGGAAGGCCCCTACTGACACAACTAAGAAGAGGAAGTCAACAGCCCCCCTCCACGTACAAAACCTCATAAAATTCCAGCCACAAAGCGTGGCATCTCGATTTCTACTGACAAGGCCTTGGCTTCTCGTCTCTCTGCCTTGAAGATCGATGAAAGCATCATCGGTAACAGTACCAAGGCTTCTGATGCCCTCAGCCAAATGGTCACCCTTGATGATAGACGCTTCCTGTAATCACTGGACGTACCTCTAGTGGTCGAGTTTGCTATTCACAAGGTCGTTCAGGTATTTATTTATAATTTTTTCTTTAAGTGTTCTCTCTGTGATGATGTCGGAATCAGCACCACCAGATAAGGTGTTTCCAAGATCAATATAAGAATAACAATGGCAGCACAGTTATATAAAGAGGTAAGAGAATGAGATGAGTATAAGAGGAGAATACACCGATTTATAAGTGGTTCAGCCAATCTGGCCTACATCCACTGTGAGTGTGTGAGTAATATCACTGAATGAAGGCACTAATGGCCATGGATACAATCTCTCAAGCTTTCTCTCACTACTGTGTATCTAGACAAAGCTTGAGCTAGGGTTTAAATCTGGGATCTTTTGTAAGGTAGGGGTGACCCCTATATATAGTACCAAGGGGGTGTAATGTACCCCCCATGCATGTAATGAGCATGTGTGTGGTAGCCTCACCAATGTGGGAGTGCCATCTGTCACTGTCACATGTAAGGGATGATGATGAAATATTCTCCCCACGTGTGGAGAATAATCTTGTTACAACTTATTTGTGCCCATATGTCCTTATCCAAATGTCAACAGATGCTCGGCTGCCATATTGGTGCATAACCTCGGCCTGGGAGAGGCCGAGCTGTAAAGGCTCGATAATCGACCTCTGAGATGTGCCATAGGGAGTCTCGGCCTGATCTCAGCCGAGACATTATGCTGGGGTCGGCCCCAGCCGAGGTTGGACTGATTCCATATTGAAGGGTACCAAGGCTTCTTGTCACCTCGGCCTACACTCGGTCGAGGCTGCTATACCCAGGTATATGAGAGTGCTGTTGATTCCTGTGATGCGCGTAGTGTCCATTGGAAATGTAGGTGATAGTGTCGGCCTGGGCTGACCTTACTAAGGTCGAGGACTGATATCGTGGGACCATGGCTCAATATAGGATCGATCAATACCTCGGCCATCATCTCGGCCGAGGTTGGTGTCTCTAGGCCGAGGTTACACTTGGGGCATATCAATCACCCCCCAGCCCTTAGTCATATGTGAGAGCAAGTGGCTAGGGGATTACTACTCCTCCAAGGCCTGTCTGTTCCAAGCCAATACCTGCACGACACCTGTCCAATACCAGATCCTGCTTACTTGGGAGGCGTGTGGCAGTCGTCCTTTGGGGCTCCCAAGGCAATGATGGGCCTTGGGAAACGTGCCCACGTATTTAAGGGTTTCAAAACCCTTTTTCCCTCCTTCTTCTTCATTTCTTCTCTCCTGTGCGCGTACTGTTCTTGCGATTTTCTCTCTCTAAAGCTTTCTCTAATCAACGCACTCCTGCAGAGGCATTTGTTGGCTTTCTTGCGAGCTTTCTTCATTTTCCCTCATCGTTCAATTTCCAGGTACTTTCTCCCTTTCATTTCCTCTGTTTTTCGCTTTTGGTTTGCATTTTCCGGCGAGTTTTTAAGTTTTTCGGCGAGCACCATTATCTCAGGCGAGCTGTGTTTGCTTTAAACTTCCAAGTTTGATCTTTAGACTCCTTTATTTTACAAGTCAATCATGTTTGTAGTTTTAGGAGTTATTCCTAAGTTTAGGGTCGTCCTCTGATGCTCAGACCTTTATACCAGCTTCTTGAGGATTTCCTTTCTCTTAGAGCGAAGACCCTAGAAAACATTAGGCAAATAGAGAGAGCTCAGGAGGAAGCTCGTAGGTCACAAGAGTTTCCTATTAGACCTATCTTTCCCCCACCTCTCAAGGTGGTATATCCTGATCCCCCTGAGAAATTCTATCAGATAGGGGTTCCCGTTGATCCAACCCCTATGTCTGAGTCTGAATCTTCAACCTCAGACCCTATGTCTGTGGACTCATTCCAGGAAGCCATGGATTTCACACCTCGGTCTGGTCAGGCCCCTGATCAGGCCGAGGTATCCAGCCGAGCTTCATCACATAATGGCTCAAGTACCTCAGCCTCTTCTTCAGAGGTTGAAGTTGTAGAGTCGAGTGTGGCTGTGCCACCCATTCTTAACGCCATCCCCCTGTCGGTCGTCACAGGGGTAGAGTTCGCTCAGAGATTCCCTGGTAACCCATCAACATCTGCTCCGACTGACGTTGAGCTTGATGATGATGAAGATGCTGAAAGCGATGTCGACGTCTATGAGGCGCCGAGATAGAGAGAACGGTAACTGAGGTGGATCTTCTGTGCTTTAGATATTTATACTCCATTAGTCCCCCCATAAAATCAAGGAGACCTCTGAGGGAAGAGAGGGCCTATCACGGTCGAGATGGAGAAATCTGCATGTACGAGCAGATGTTTAAGTTAGGGTTTCGCCTACCCATTCATCCCATCATCAAATCCATTCTCTCTTACATCAACTTGGCCCCCTCCCAGCTATCTCCCAATGCCTGGAGAGTCATCATAGGGGCCATTGTCCTGTGGAGGGCAGTCCACCACTCTGACCTCCCAGTTCAGGTCTTTGTTGGTTGTTATGTCCCAACCTCGGCTAAAAACCATCCGAGCTACTATCATTTTATGGCTCGAAGGCCTGAAAAGAAAATGCTCCAGGTGACTCAGACCTCAAATCATAATTGGAAGCCCCGCTATTTTTTTGCCTCAGGACCATGGGAATTTGGCCCATGCGTCCCCTCTTCCACTCTTGAGCCGAGGATACCCCTCAAATGGGGCAAGGTCACCATGTCTGCCAGGGTCGATCCTGGTCTAAGTCTTTAAAATATCCAGAAGGTGAAGGCCCTGTAAGACCAAGGGGCACATGGCCTGTTTGTTAAGTTCGAACATTTGCAGACCCCCCAGTATCTCTCGGGTACGAGCCTGGGTGGAAGTCCCCTTTTTGACTTTGGTAAGGATTTTTCTTTTCAAGTTTAACCTCTGAACTTATTTATATCTGATCTCTGACCCATATCTTTTAACTTTTGCAGAGCGACCACAAGACATCCCGGACGAACTGTGGGAGATGGCTGATCCGAGCTTGGCGAGGCTTGCCAAAAAGGCTGGTCTGAACGCTCCTCCCCCAGCTCCCTCTACATCCAAATCTCAGGCCTCAAAGAAGAGGGCCCCAGAGGCCCATGCCTCTGAGGATCAGAGGCCGACCTTGAGGCAGAAGAAGGCCTCTGATGCTGCAATTCTAATCTCTTTGGCCAACATCCTGACGGCACGTCTGGATCAGCTAAAGTTAACTGATAGTGTGGTCGGCCACAGCAGGCAAGCCATGGACGCACTCGCCTCTGTAATGACCGAGGCTGACAAGCATTTCTACAGAGCTATGGACACCTCCCTGCTGGTTGAGTTCGGCCTTCACAGAGCCGTCCAGGTACGTCTTGATCTCTCGTCAAAATTTTATAAGTGCAACATCTGACTTTTCTCCCGCTTAACCTCTTCATTAAATGTGCAGGGAGTGACTGCTATGTATCAACTATCGAACTGGGCCATAAGGAAATTGCCCCTCATCCAGAAGGGGCAAGAGGCCGAGAAGGTTTAGAGTGCCCTGAATGCTGAGGTCGACCGTCTGAAGTCAGAGCTGCAGAACTCTGAAAATAAGGCTAAGGAGTTGGAAAAAGACATCTCTCTGCTCGTCAAAGATCATGCCAAAGCCCTGAAGGCCAAAGATAACGTGCTGCAGCAGAAGGTCAGATCGGCTGTGAAGGCTGCCCTTGAAGATGCCTCGCCCAAAATAATTTCTGACTACAAAGCCTCGGACGAGTTCATGGGTTTTGGTTTTGAATATCTCGAAAGAGGTATCAAGGCTACTACCAAATGGGCTGAAGTCCGGGAGAAGGAGGTCGGCACTCTAAAGGCCTCTGACTTTGTGGGTCTCGGCTTTGCTGACCCTCAATTTGCTCAGGCGCTTCAAGAGGTGGAGGATGAGGCTGCTGCTCCAGCCGAGACTGCAACTCTGGGAGGGACCGAGGTCGGAGGGGCAGACCATGCTGATGACGTGGTCGAGGTTACTAATGCTGATCAAGTCAACCCAGCCGAGACTGTTGATGTTCCCCCCCCCCAAACCTTTAGTCTTTTTAGCTTGTAACTCGTATCTTGTAACTTGTAGCTTGTAACTTGTAACTTGTAACTTTGTATTCAAGGAATATTTTGTTACTTCTTGGTATTTCAACCTCTGAATGCTATATGATCTCCTCGCTTTACTAAATGTCAATCTCTTCTATTATTTTGTTGTAGTGTTCTTGTTTATACTCAGTCAATAATCCTGGCCTCAGGTCTCTTCACCACTGAATTGTAATTAGGCTCTGAGGTCATCACCTAAGTCGTTATCCCCATAATAAATTTCACCAAATTAATGATGTTAAGAGTCTGAGGTCATCTAACCAAGGTGTCTGAGCTCAGAACTCGTCACCACCGAGTGATGTTATGAAGGTCTGAGGTCATCACCTAAGACGTTAGCCTCATAATAAACTTCACCAAATTAATGATGTTAAGAGTCTGAGGTCATCTAACCAAGGTGTCTGAGCTCAGACCTCGTCACCACCGAGTGATGTTATGAAGGTCTGAGGTCATCACCTAAGACGTTAGCCTCATAATAAACTTCACCAAATTAATGATGTTAAGGGTCTGAGGTCATCTGCTAAGGTGTCTGAGCTCAGACCTCGTCACCACCGAGTGATGTTATGAAGGTCTGAGGTCATCACCTAAGACGTTAGCCTCATGATAAATCTCACCAAATTAATGATGTTAAGGGTCTGAGGTCATCTGCTAAGGTGTCTAAGATCAGACCTCGTCACCACCGAGTGATGTTATGAAGGTCTGAGGTCATCACCTAAGATGTTAGCCTCATAATAAACTTCACCAAATTAATGATGTTAAGAGTCTGAGGTCATCTAACCAAGGTGTCTGTGCTCAGACCTTGTCACCACCGAGTGATGTTAGGAGGGTCTGAGGTCATCACCTAAGATTTTATCCCCATAATAAATTTCACCAAGTTAATGATGTTAAGGGTCTGAGGTCATCTGCTAAGGTGTCTGAGCTCAGACCTCGTCACCACCGAGTGATGTTATGAAGGTCCGAGGTCATCACCTAAGACGTTAGCCTCATGATAAATCTCACCAAATTAATGATGTTAAGGGTCTGAGGTCATCTGCTAAGGTGTCTAAGATCAGACCTCGTCACCACCGAGTGATGTTATGAAGGTCTGAGGTCATCACCTAAGATGTTAGCCTCATAATAAACTTCACCAAATTAATGATGTTAAGAGTCTGAGGTCATCTAACCAAGGTGTCTGTGCTCAGACCTCGTCACCATCGAGTGATGTTAGGAGGGTCTGAGGTCATCACCTAAGATGTTATCCCCATAATAAATTTCACCAAGTTAATGATGTTAAGGTCCTGAGGTCATCTTATGATGGTGTCTGAGCTCAGACCTCGTCACCACCGAGTGATGTTATGAGGGTC
This sequence comes from Sambucus nigra, assembly GCA_949130495.1. NCBI lineage: Eukaryota > Viridiplantae > Streptophyta > Magnoliopsida > Dipsacales > Adoxaceae > Sambucus > Sambucus nigra. The sequence continues at coordinate 189,769,899 of OX422208.1, read as the reverse complement.
TGAGGTCATCACCTAAGATGTTATCCTCGTAATTAATCTCTGATCTAAGAATGAAGCAAGAACTGTCATGGAAACTGATCTTTATTAATAACCTATTCTCAATAAGATGTTACATTTAATTAAAATTCTATACAACATCATATGTAATATCTCTTGAGATGGTCAGCATTCCATGGGTTAGTGAAAGGTTCTCCTTCTAGGTTTTCTAGCCTGTAAGTGCCAGGCACAACCTCTTCCTTTACTTTGTAAGGGCCATGCCAGTTTGGGTGTAGCTTATTTGCCTTCTGTAGGGTCTTCTTTAGCACTAGGTCTCCCACTGCAATGGGTCTTGACTTCACCCTCTGGTTGTAGAATTTTGTTGCCCTCTGCTGGTAGGCTGCTTTTCTGACCTCTGCGTCTTCTATTCTTTCTTCGATAAGATCCAGTTTTAGCCTCCTCTTTTCCCCATTGCTGTTAGGGTCGTAGGTCTTAATTCAATGAGTTGGTAGTCCTACTTCCATTGGTATGACAGCCTCTGAGCCATGTGCCAGCATGAATGGGGTTTCTCCTGTGGGTGTCCTTGCCGTGGTTCTGTAGGCCCATAACACTGCGTAGACCTCTTTTGTCCATCTCCCCTTCGCATCTTCTAACCTCTTCTTAATTCCGTCCAAGATTGTTCTGTTTGTGACCTCGGTCTGGCCGTTTGCCTGAGGTCGACCAGGAGATGAGAAGAATTGCTTAATCCCCACTTTTAGGCAATACTTTTCTAAGGAGGAGTTCTTGAACTGGGTCCCATTATATGAGATGAGAGTGTTTGGGAGGCCATATCTTCATATGATGTTCTTCCAAATGAACTGGAAGGTCTTCTGCTCTGTAATTGTTATCATCGGTTCTGCCTTCACCCACTTTGAAAAGTAGTCAATGGCAACTATTAAGAATTTATAGTTGTTGACAGCTCTTGGCAAAGGTCCTACTAAGTCAATTCCCCACACAGCAAATGGCCATGGAGAAGAGATTGATGTCATAGGCTGATGGGGTTGATGAGGGATAGTGGCGAACCTTTGACATTTGTCGCACTTCCTCACATAGTCTGCAGCGTCCTTAGACAAGATAGGCCACCAGTATCCCTGAGTGATGATCCTCTTGGCTAAGGGTCTTCCCCCTATGTGGCTAGAGCAAGAATCCTCATGAACCTCCTGTAAGACCCCGGACGCTTCCATGGGATGCACACATCTGAGGAGAGGCACTAGAAACCCCTTTTTGTACAAGACGTCTCCTACTATTGAGAACTTGGCAGCCCTGTATCTCAACTTTCTCCTTTCCAGCTTGGACTCAGGTAGCTCTCCCTCTCTTAGGTATCTGACGAGCGGGTCGATCCATGAGTCTCCTAGGTTCACATTGTGACAAGGGCTACATACCTCGTCCTCCTCTATGCTTGTTTTTCCTGAGACCTCGATTGGAATGGTCCTTCCCAAATCTGTCTTCATCGCCGAGGCTAGCCTTGCCAATGCATCAGCGTGATTGTTGCTCAGTCGAGGCACTCTCTTCAGTTTTACTTCTTCAAAATACTCTAACAACCTTCTTACCTTCTTTAAGTACTTGGCCATCCTTTCGTCTTTGGCCTCGTATACCCCCAACACTTGATTGACAACCAACCTTGAGTCGCTATGGAGTTGGAGTCGCTTTACTCGAAGAGTTGTTGCCAATAAGAGACCTGCTATCATGGCCTCATACTCGGACTCGTTGTTTGAGGCCTGGAAGTTGAATCTCAGGGCGTATTCAATGTTGGCGCCATCTGGAGCCGAGAGTATTAGCCCCGCGCCGCTTCCACTGTCACAGGAAGAGCCATCAACGAAGAGGCTCCAGACGTCTGCATCTGATGAGAAGACCCCTTCTCTCATAACCCCCTTCTTGAAGATGTATCGATCCTCTTCGTTCTCTTCTACTCTGCTCCGGGTTTTGCCTTGGACGACCTCTTCTCGGCCTCGGAAGACGTTTGGTGCAGTCTCTTCCGAATCTCGGAAAACACTACGGTTCGTCTCTTCGCCGTTATCTAAGCCTTTCTCTGTCTCGGCCTCTTCCAAACTTCTATCGACCTCTTCCCAAGTGAACTCTGCGACAAAATCTGTGAGTGCTTGCCCCTTTATGGCTGTCTTAGGCTGGTAGGTAAGATCATACTCTCCCAGTTCGATGGCCCAGGTCATCAATCTTCCGGACTTCTCAGGCTTGTGCAGAACCTGCCTTAGTGGGGAGTCAGTGAGGACTACCATGGAGTGAGCTTGGAAGTAAGGCTTCATTTTCCTTGAGGCATGTATTAGTGCATAAGCCAACTTCTCCATTCGGGGATAATTTTGTTCAGACCCTTGAAGGGCCTTACTGTTGAAGTACACTGGCCTCTGAATTCCATCCTCTTCCCGTATGATGGCCGCGCTGATGGCTGATTCAGAGACTGCCAGATACACAAACAACCTTTCCCCCGTGATGGGCCGAGACAGCAACAAGGGAGACCCTAAGTAGGACTTGAGTTGGTCAAAGGCTTTTTCACACTCTTTATCCCATTGGAAGGCCTTTCTTAGAACTTTAAAGAATGGAAGACACTTGTCTGTTGCCCTAGAAACAAACCTGTTAAGGGCAACCACTCTTCCCGTGAGTCTCTTGACATCCTTGAAACTCCTAGGAGTCTTCATGTCGAGTAATGCCTTGATTTTCTCAGGGTTTGTTTCAATCCCCCTCTGATTAACGATGAACCCCAGGAACTTCCCGTCTCCTACCCCGAAGACACACTTCGCTGGGTTGAGCTTCATTCTGTACGAGTCCATGACATCGAAGGTCTTCTCAAGGTCCGCTACGTGAGTGCAGGCTTTCAAGCTCTTCGTTAGCATATCGTCCACATACACCTCCATGGTCTTACCTATTTTCTCCTCAAACATCTTATTGACAAGACGTTGATATGTTGCCCCCGCATTTTTCAGACCGAAGGGCATCACCTTGTAGCAGTACGTCCCTTTGTCCGTAATGAAGGCTGTCTTCTCAGAGTCTTCAGTATCCATGAAGATTTGGTTATAGCCTGAATAAGTGTCCATAAAGCTCATGAGCTCGTGCCCTGCCGTTGTGTCCACCATCTGGTCTATCCTAGGTAAGGGATAGCTGTCTTTCGGGCAAGACCTATTCAGGTCAGTGAAATCTACACACATTCGCCACTTCCCATTGGCCTTAGGCACGATGACTGCATTTGAGAGCCACTCCGGATAGGTAACCTCTCTTATGAACTCGGCCTCTTCCAACTTTTTTACCTCTTCCCGGATGATGTCGTACTTCTCCCTGGAGTAGACCCTTCGTCTCTACTTGATTTTCTTGGCATCTCTATCCACGTTGAGCTTGTGGCTCATGACCTCAGGGTCGATGCCAGGCATGTCTGCGTGACTCCATGCGAAGACACTCTGTCTCCTCCTGAGGAAGTTTATCAGCTCTTCCTTGATCCCTAGCTCTAGGGCCTTACCGACCTGGACAGTTTTTTTCGGCTCGTCCTCATTGAGGACGATGGATTCTACCTCTTTCGCGGCCTCGCCCTTCTTCAATTTTGTGTCGTCTCTTGGGTCAAGAGTGTCAATGATGTAAGTGGCGGTTGCTCTCTTATGGGCCTTTCTCTCTTCGGCCGAGTTGAAGTAACACTCCCGCGCCGTGGTCTGGTCCCCTTGCACTTCCCCTACTCCATAAGGAGTCGGGAATTTTAGCATCTGATGGACCGTCGACGGCACGGCTTCAAACTCTTTGAGGGCCACCCTTCCTACGATGAGGTTGTAGGCCGAGAACACGTTTTCGTCCATGACGAAAAAGTTTATCTTATTAGTCAGCCTCTTAGGCCACTCATCCCCCATTCGTACATCCATTTCATACATGCCTAAGGGGTGCACCTTTTCACCACTGAAACCTATCAATGGGTGATGGTAGGGCACCAGCTTTGCCCTGCTAAGACCCAGGCTCTTGAAACAAGGCCAGAACATCACGTCTGTTGAGCTCCCCCCGTCTATGAGGATCCTCCCTACCTCGCACCCATGCACCCTTGTTGTTATGACCAAAGGGTCGTCATGGGGGGCTAAGATACCCTTGAAGTCGAGTCTGGAGAACCCCACTACGAGGGTGTCCATGTCCACCTTCTTCCTCTTATGCACGGCATCGGAAGACGTTAGATTCACAACCTCAGGCTTGGCCACTGACCTGGCCTCTACTACATGAGCCTTCCTATCGGCTACCTCAGAGCCACCTCCTGCAAATCCCCCACATATGGTGCTAACACCAAAGGATATCATACCGACCCGCTTCACCGGGGTGTCGTCATCCTTTGGCGGAAGATCCGGGTCGTCTTCGTCATCTCCTTCTGAATCATCGTCCCTTCTGGCCGGGACATCGCCACGACATCTGTCATTTCTTCTTTTCTTAGGGTCTTCTTTTCCACCCTTTGGAGCCTTGCCATCCACATACTTCCTCAGCTTTCCAGATTTCAGCATCTTCTCAATCTCATCCTTTAAAGTGAAGCATTTATCCGTGACATGGCTGTGATCCTGATGGAACTCACACCATAGGTTTTTGTTCCTCTTATGTAGCGGCCCCTTCAGTTTCTCCGGCCACCTCAAAGTTCGGTCAGTCTTAATCTCATTAAGGATGTGTTCACAGCTCACAGTCAGACGAGTGTAATGAGCAAACTTGTCATCACCTGACCTCTTCTTCCCTTCTTTCTTGCTTTGGGACCTCCCAGTGCCACTGCGGTTCTCCTCCTCATATTTGGCGGCCATTGCCTCTTCCGCATTCATCACTTTCCCTACGGTTGCCAGCAGCTCCGCCATAGACCTAGGGGGTCTTCCGCCAGTTTCCACAGTAGCTTCCCCTTCTGGAGGCCTCCTATAAGGGCGATCATGGCTATGCTCTCTTCAAAATCCTCCACCTCCAATTTCTCTTTGTTGAATCTTGCTATGTAGTCTCTTAGGCTCTCACCCTTATCCTGTTTGACATACAGCAGGTGGGTAGTCTTCTTTTGAGGTCTTACCCCAAAGCAGAAGTTGTGGATGAACTGCTCAGCTAAACCTTTGAAGTTCTCGATCGAGTTCTTCGGAAGAGAGGTGAACCAACTGTGTGCAGCCCCTGTCAAGGTCCCCGAGAAGTCCCTACACTTCATCTCATCGGGTATCGAGTAAATGTCTGCCGCCGACTGGTACATCTCGATACGGTGCACAGGGTTAGTGCTGCCATCATACTTGGGAGTCACCGTAGGAGGTTTGAACTTAGCTGGGGTTGGGAACCCCACTATCCTAGCCACAAACGGGGAGCCCTCTGAGTACCCCCTTTGTAACGGGTCCCTGCTTTTAATGAGGTCTCCTATCTTTTCCTCGAGGCGTTGGATAGAATCATTCGAGGGTCTTCTGTCATCAACTTGGCCGAGGTTATCCCCTGCCACCTCCCTGCGATGGACAGAGGGTTCCCCAGCCACGACCCGTTGGCTGTTGACCTCTTCCTGCTCCCTGCCTCTTCTTTCATAGGGTCGGCCTTGGTCTGGCCGACCTTGCCTGTGCCCTCTCTGAGAGCCTGCTGCACTCCTTGACCTTGATATCCTCTGTCTTAGGTCATTCACCGGGCCCAGTCTCTCGAAGGCCGACCCTCTGCTCAACCTATCAAAGACCGACCCTCTTTGTTGGGCCTCTTCACCTCTTCGGCCGACACATCCTTGGATTTTCCTAAGAGGTCGTACAGTGTTATCTGACACCTCATACGGCTCCCAGCAGTCTTCTGGGACTTCTTCATCCTCTAGGTCATCATACCTGTCCTCTGGGAAAGGGTTTCCCTGCCTCCCCAGGCGCAAGCACCTAGGGTCAGCAACATCCCTTCTCCGCTGGGGTGCAGGCTGGTCCTTCATCGGCGCCTGGGGTGGTCCCCTGGCGTCAGGATGAGGCTGAACTGCCGCCGGAGTGATCATGTCCGGTGAGACTCCAGGTGGCCTCATCATCATGGTTTGACTGAGCTGGGCAAATTGCTCCTTCATGGCTTGTTGTGTTGCAGCTAAAGATTTCAAGGCTGCTGCTACCTCCACCATTTCGGACTGGGGAGGAGCCTGACTGGAACTAGCCCCTCCACCCCCGGGCGGCAGAAGAGGCGGTGGTAAGTCTGGTGCCATATGTTACCACTATAGAGCTTGAGTTGCAAGTGAGCTTAATACCTTAAAGGACCTCTTTCAATGGTGAAACAGCTCCACGCAAGGGGTGGTTCCTGGTTCACCACCAGAGTCTCCGGTGAGGTTAAGCAGAAAAGGAGGAAGAGATAGCTTCTCGTTCCCACAGACGGCGCCAAAATGATGATGCCGGAATCAGCACCACCAGATAAGGTGATTCCAAGCTCAATATAAGAATAACAATGGCAACACAGTTATATAAAGAGGTAAGAGAATGAGATGAGTATAAGAGGAGAGTACACCGATATATAAGTGGTTCAGCCAATCTGGCCTACATCCACTGTGAGTGTGTGAGTAATATCACTGAATGAAGGCACTAATGGCCATGGATACAATCTCTCAAGCTTTCTCTCACTACTGTGTATCTAGATAAAGCTTGAGCTAGGGTTTAAATCTGGGATCTTTTGCAAGGTAGGGGGTGACCCCTATATATAGTACCAAGGGGGTGTAATGTACCCCCCATGCATGTAATGAGCATGTGTGTGGTAGCCTCACCAATGTGGGAGTGCCATCTGTCACTGTCACATGTAAGGGATGATGATGAAATATTCTCCCCACGTGTGGAGAATAATCTTGTTACAACTTATTTGTGCCCATGTGTCCTTATCCAAATGTCAACAGATGCTCGGCTGCCATATTGGTGCATAACCTTGGCCTGGGAGAGGCCGAGCTGTAAAGGCTCGATAATCGACCTCCGAGATGTGCCATAGGGAGTCTCGGCCTGATCTCAGCCGAGACATTACGCTGGGGTCGGCCCCAGCCGAGGTTGGACTGATTCCATGTTGAAGGGTACCAAGGCTTCTTGTCACCTCGGCCTACACTCGGCCGAGGTTGCTATACCCAGGTATATGAGAGTGTTGTTGATGCCTGTGATGCGCGTAGTGTCCATTGGAAATGTAGGTGATAGTGTCGGCCTGGTCCGACCTTACTAAGGTCGAGGACTGATATCGTGGGCCCATGGCTCAATATAGGATCGATCAATACCTCGTCCATCATCTCGGCCGAGGTTGGTGTCTCTAGGACGAGGTTACACTTGGGGCATATCACTCTGAGCTTAGCCAGTTATTCTTACCAATGTGTCTGACCACTTTTTGTAGGGTGTCGTTTCTCTCCACAGCTTGTCCAGCTATACTCTAAAGAGGTTGCCTCTGATTCAGAAAGGAGAGGACGCTGAGAAGCTCGAGGAGGATCTGAACTAGTAAATTGAAGATTTGAACAAGAGTCTAAAGGATAGGGGTGATGAGATCTCCCGAATGAAAACTGATCATGCCAAGGCTCTGAAGGCAAAGGATGATAGCCTTCAGTCCAAGGTTGATTCTGTTATTAAGGCTGCCATGGAAGATGCTTCAGATATAATTATCAAGCAGTATCAAACCTCTAATGAGTTTATCAGCTTCAGTCTTGAGTACCTAAAGAGGGGCATCAAGGCAACCAACCGATGGGCTGCCATGAAGCAAGAAAGTTATGGCAGTCTATCAGCCGAGGACTTTATTAGCCTCGGCTTTGGAAATGATCATCTTGCTAAGGCCCTGCAGGAGGTTGAAGAGGTTGGCCCAGTCGAGACGATCTAGCTTGAGGTGGATGAGACCGAGGATGGTGGACATCAGGATGACGAGGTTGAAGTTACCGATCAAGTCCCAGATCCAAACAACCCTGTTGCTGGTGGGTCAGCTGAAGCGTGAGTGTCTGACCATCATGTTTGTTATTTTGAGAAGCTTTTGTGCAACCCCTTTTATTTAATGAACTATAACCTCTTCCCTTGGGATGATATAACACTTTATGGTTCAAATGAATACAAGTCCATTTCCTTCACTTCTTGCTTTCCTTTACTTGTTGCTTTGATGTTTCATGTCTATAATGTTTCATTCATCCACCATATCACAAAATTTGAATAATGGGAATCAAAGCAAATAACAACAGATATATAATTCACCAAATTAATGATGTTAAGGGTCTGATGTCACCAAATGATGTTTCACCTCATGATTCACCAAATTAATGATGTTAAATGTTTGAGGTCACCAAGTTAATGATGTTTCACCTCACTAAATGATGTTGAGGGTCTGAGGTCACTAAGTTAATGATGTTTCACCTCATATTTCACCAACTAAATGATGCTAAGGTTCTGAGGTCACCAAGTTAATGATATTTCACCTTATAATTCACCAAATTAATGATGTTAAAGGTCTGAGGTCACCAAGTTAATGATGTTTCACCTCATATTTCACCAACTAAATGATGTTGAGGGTCTGAGGTCACCAAGTTAATGATGTTTCACCTCATAATTCACCAAATTAATGATGTTAAAGGTCTGAGGTCACCAAGTCAATGTTGTTTCACCTCATATTTCACCAACTAAATGATGCTAAGGGTCTGAGGTCACCAAGTTAATGATGTTTCACCTCATAATTCACCAAATTAATGATGTTAAAGGTCTGAGGTCACCAAGTTAATGATGCTTCATCTCATAATTCACCAAATTAATGATGTTCAAAGGTCTGAGGTCACCAAGTTAATAATGTTTCACCTCATAATTTACCAAATTAAAGATGTTTAAAACATATATAATATAACAAAAGTATCAGCACAACATTGTTATCTTTTCATTAATATCCTCCGTGTAAAGTGATACATGTATTACAAAAAGATAAGAATAATTGCAACATCATAAGTAATATTTTTTTAAGTGATCGGTATTCTAAGGGTTGGAGAAAGGTTCTCCTTCAAGATTTTCTAGTCGATAGGTACCTGGCATAACCTCATCAATGACCCCATAAGGACCATACCAGTTGGGATGGAGCTTATTAGTTTTCTTCCACGTTTTCTTGAGGACTAGGTCTTCCACAGCTATTGGCCTTGACTTTACCCTCTGATTATAGAATCTCGCAGTTATCTGCTGATAGGCTGCCTTCATTACCTCAGCATCCTCTCTTCTTTCTTTAATTAAATCAAGATAAAGTCTTCTCTCTTCTTCATTCCTCTGAGGGTCATATATATGAACTCTATGAGTGGGAAGTCCTATCTCTGTTGGGATGACAGTCTCTGAGCCATAGGCTAACATAAATGGAGTTTCTCATGTGGGTGTCCTCACTGTCATCCTTTAGGCCCAAAGCACACCATATACCTCCTCTATCCACCTTCCTTTGGCCTCTTCCAGCCTTTTTTTTATCTCATCAAGGATTGTTCGATTTGTGACCTCGGTCTGAGCGTTTGCCTGGGGTGGACAGGAGAAGAGAAAAACTGATTGATCCCTACTCTTTTGCAATAGTTTTTTAAGGAAACATTCTTGAACTGGGTTCCATTGTCTGAGATGAGGGTATTTGGAAGGCCATACATGCATATGATGTTCTTAGAAAAGTGCTTGGCATAGCGAATAAGCCTTAAAGTATTATATTCTTAAAAAAGTGCTCAGCAGAGCGAATAAACCATCAGATGGCAAGCTAGGTCCAAACTGGTAAAGGCCGTTGAAGATTATTATAGACGATTTATAAGGAGCCTACCATTTGGAAATAATGGGGTCAAGGAGATCCCTAGGGACTGTAATGTGGCCAGTCTTAGGAAGTTTTATTTCTAGCAAGTTTATTTCTCGCAAATCTCATTTTTATCTTTATTTCAAGTTTTGAGGTCTTATTTCTTGGAAGACTTTAAGTTCAATTAATTCAATTAGCTTCATTATTATTCCAAATGATATACCAATTATTTTTATTTATGAATTATTAAAGTGTTCGATCAAAGTTTGGTCATCGGTATGAATGCCTTAGTATGATTACACTTTATCAAAATTTCAAGGTTACATATTTTTGTCATAGAAAAATACGAAACCATCAAGAATTGCCCTGATAAGCAAAAGATCTAAGGGGGATACCTAGATACTTAGTTTCTTGACTTTGGTTGACTAAAATCCCGAGTGTATGTCCTACAACCAGGTACATTTTCTCTATAATTTAACCTAGGTATAAGACTGTGTGACGACACTATCTTCAAGGTCAGGCAAACAACAAAAACATGCTCGGCATAAAAAGATGGAAAAGTGACATATATGGAATTATATAGTATTTTTTTATAGAACATTCATCTTACAAAAGGCCTAGACTGGCAAAGTTACAAAATAAGTATACACAATCATAGCACAGAGCTATTATCTTAATGAGTTATTAGTTCAACGACTTCAACTCTCCGTATATCGTCGGGATTAGGCTGAAACTCATCGTCATTATCATGAGACGACAAGAAATCATTTGCCAACTCAAGAGTTTTAGCTTCAAGAGGTATCCAACTTTCACCACTCCCAAATAAAGGGTGATTAGAAGCAAGATACTCCACTTGGTATCAGTTCCAAAGTTAGGAGTCTTTGGGGACCTTTAAGAAATCCAGAGCGTTAAACCAACCAATCTTGTATGTCGCATGTTTATCTTCATCTAGTTTAAGGGGGTGCCCACCCATCCTTCATCATAACCAACAACCCAAACTGTGCGAGGACCATTCTAAAGAGATACTTTAATTTTATTATCTCACTGCACATGTCTTAAGTCCTCCTTACCCTTGTCAAGTGTCTCCCTTAAGGACTTATTCTAATTCTGTAACAACTCAGTGATATCTTCGACCTCCCTAACTTTTGTTCGCAGGTCAACAACCAAACGATCCTGCTCGCCAAAAGAACTTATCATCTTTTGGAGAGTTTGTCGAACATAAATGAGTGCACCCGAGCTCGACTGAAAGCATCACGACTAAGTACCAGGTCCAAATCATCAGAAGCATTGGCACCTCTACCAACCTGTTTTCAAGCTACAAGGATCAAGAGAAAAACATCCATGCATGAATGAGACAATTAAAAAGCATCCACAGAGCAATCAACAACTGACAAACAATGACAAAGAAAGGAAAAAAGTCCTTTTCATTAGATCAAAAGGTGGGATATACCCTTACAAACATTCAAAAGACAGCAAATACAAAGAATGATGAGACCTAAGCTAAACCTAACTAGCTTGGACCTCATTTTCCTTCACTTGCTCTTAACCCGTGGGGACTTTCCTGTGACACACCGACTGATTAATATCGGGTAGCTACTCCTTTATTCAAATTAATACAAAATGTCAAGTTGGTTCAGTTCATAGCATCACTGTCGAAAACGTTTATTTAAACAATTACTAGCCACCTAATATTTTAAAAAGTGAGATGTAAATTTTAATTAACATAGATTAACATGCAACCAATTAAATTATGAAATACAAATACCACAACCACATCACAGTCGTAATAGAATAACAATGTAATAGACTGAATCTGGAGGAATACTCCTCTGAATAATTCGAATACTGAATACAACCAAATACAAAATCTGAATTATGAATTAATTAAATCCAAAACTGAAATAGACCTGAGTAAATAAGATGTCTCTAAAAGAAAAGGGGCGACATGCCCTACAGATGACCAATTCTGAAATAAAGTCAAGTAGAAAGTAGAGGCGTCTACTATCGAGATCCTGTAACTTCCACAACAGCTATAGCACGTCACTGGAATGGAACTTCTAGGCTTGGTGTCCTTATGGCTGGGCACCTAAAATGTTTTTACAAGAAAATAGATTTGAAAGAAAACGGGTCAGAGCCCGTTTGTGAAAACAATTTAAAATATAGCAAGTGTTTAATATCATTAAACAGTGAATGTAAAATACATGATAGTGTGTGCACTCACATGAGTTCTCACCTCTCAACTAATTGTGCACGTCTAACGTACCCGTACCCGTTCTAGTTATTCCACCATCTAACTAGTCTGATTCATAATCTAACTTTACTTTACAATTTAGAGTTAAATTCCCGAGATCTTAATATGAACCAAGAGTCTTATTTATTAACCCTATGGATTAGGTATATTTATTACTATGAATATCCCATTTTTAGCTCTACTTACACTCTAATAAACAGTCCATCTCAAATATCAGTATATTAATCTCATCATAAATATACAATAATGGCACTCCTAGGCTAAGCTGCGGTGCACACATACTCTGCTATCGAATCTCGGTGCATCACGTACATAAGGACCACGTGTTCCAAATCTCTCAGGAAACGTTTCAATAAGCAGCAAACACACATAATGGAGGCGAACATAGTTCACATACCCATGGGTCACACACATACCTACGCTCCCATGGTCAGCCGACTTATTAACTCACTAATAAGTCATTATATGACCTATGTCCTTAAGGTACCAATCTAAATCCCCCCCGTAGGCACACAAAGATTAAATGGCCCTGATCAAAAGCCGACCTCCCGTGATAGCAAGTATGGTAGGTATGTTATACACATATAAGTCCATATGCTAAGCATGTACACATCTTAAATATCTTATAATATTAATAGAGGTATATTCCACCCCCTTATACCGTCATTCAAGTTTGCACATTTATAAGTATTTGGATAATATACAGTATAGACCGCCGACACATCTCACGTTGTAAATCTCAATTACTTAAAACCTAACTCATAAAGGTTACCAAGTCTTATATGCATTTCTCCAAAATTTAATCCTAAATTATACTCCGGCTTCACAATTATACCTACTAGTCTTCCTCGAGTCTAAGTGTTCACAAAGTTCCCAACATCAATTCTCTAGGGCCAAAATTATTGAAGTTCAACCAAAAATAATACCCATAAATATGCCTATGTAAAGTTCCAAACAAAAATTGGCCGAACAAGGTCATTCTGTCAACTCGTTAGAAATCTCGTTCGAGCGAGGTAGTTCGAACGAGTGTTGTTCGAATGAAGGGCTTCGAACGAACTCGTTAGAAGGGCTACTGAAATCTCGTTAGAAGCTCGTTCGAACGACCTAGGTTGGTCTTCTAACGAAATTTCCGAAAGTGCCCAGATTTCACCCATTTCGTTTTTCTTAACTCTTCTCCTCTCCAAAATCATCCTAAATTCATACTAATCAGATTTTAAGGTTCTTAAATTATTCTAAACCACCCTAGATCACTTCCTAACATAGTTTTTGGGTTAATTCCTTCAAATCAACATGAAAAATACATAAATCCCCAAATCTTGTCACATGAATCCAGAGTTTAATTGAACATGGAAACTCCTTTTAAATTCGTTTTTACATCATCAAATGCTATGTTTTGGATACTAGATTCGTCCAGAATAATTCTACATGTAATCTCTAACAATTCCCTTGGTTTTCATTAATCTTTCAAGATATATGTTAATTTCTACACTAAGCATGGAGGAAATATTCAATGCAAGTAATGAAACCAAATCACTTGCCTTAGGTTTGTTCTTAAGATTTGTTGTCGGTGATTATAGCATGATTCACTCCTCTTTCTTATCACAAATCCTTCCAGAATGGTGGTGATGGGTGATGGTTTTGGTTTGGACTTTTTGTAACCTCTCTCCAACTTCTCTCAAAACCTCCGTAGCCCACTCTCTTATCATTTGCTGATAATGGCCTTAGTGGACTCTCTAATAATATATAATTAAACTCTAAAATTCGTGGATTTTAATTCCTCAATTTTTAAAATGACCAAAATACCCTTATGGGTTGCCGATTTGGCTTAAAAATCCCCCGGGACCCAAACTAAACTCCCGACTAGTGTTTTCTGACTATCTCTACCCTTCCGGACACGTTGGGGCACTCAAAACGCTCATACAGATAACATAAAAATAAAATACTTTTAAATCCATTAAATTGGGTCTTGACACGACTGACAAGCGCGCCCTAACTAAATTACCGAAACTGTCGTATTTTCAATTCACGACAATTTTAATAAATTCAATGATCACATTTTACCATAATCACTCGGTAATATTCAACAACATAATTATAACCCAATACTAACTCTCGTCCCACTAGCATTTAAATCCGAATAAGTTTTCCAATTAATTATCCCAAATTAATTTAATAAATCCCAGAATTAAAAGTAATTCCATTTAATTAACCTCATAATTAAAAGCCATAAAAGTACGGGGTATTACATACTCCCCCCCTAATAACGGAATTTCGTCCCGAAATTCAGAAAAGTAAGGCATACCTGGAAAAATTTAGGTATCCTTCGGTACTCAAACAAAATATAAGGAAAGACTCAATCACTAAAGCCCTCGCTTCACAACAAGCTTGTTTAACAGTCTTGATACTTGATTAGATTACACTACAATAGATGCACTTCACGTTGTGCTCTTACTAAACAACATTCGAATAAAAATAGCATATACATCATTGGCCACATTATCTTAATATAATTTTGAGTTCGCACCTCATTACGCATTAATTCTCGCGTTTATCAAAACACCAAGCTCCCACTCTGGAAGAAATCAATAACACATCTGACTACTCTTGCCCATTCGTTGAATCTCTGTTCCCGGCGTTGTGACCTTTACACAAGGGAAAACCACTTCAGGCGGTTGATGTTATACAAAACATTTGTAAGCACCTAGTCCACTATAAATAGATACGGGTGCTTTTCCCCCAACTCTACCATTAGGTAATATCTTCTCCCCATTACTACAATCTACCTCACTTACTAGTTATACCCTAATTGGAATTGAAAAGGTCGCCATGAATCCAAAAAAAATTTCATACAATCCACCAGTCATCAATCACCTTGCGCCTGCACCTCGTGCTATAGGTGATACAACCCTCAGAACGAAACTCTATTTCCACTACTTCCTGCTACCTTACGTTGAAGGTGGATTTCGGGGATCTCCCCTTAGTTCTGAATAATACTGAGTAGGACCACTTACCGGCGTGTTCACTATCTCATAATGTAAATCACCCAAGTATATAACAATTGTTCTCCTTCCGTACAACCTGTCCCATATGTTCGAAGGAACTCGATACTGATCTATAAGTTGGTAACCCCTCAAGGAAATTTACCAACTTGACTCTTCCATTCCCGGAATCGTCGGCTTGATATAATATTATCTGATTGATCAACTTACCCCAACCGATCTACTATTTACTATACCCCTTTCAATGCCGACTTTCACGCATAATTCTTTCCGTTAAGTGATACTTAATGATCCTCTTCTTCTCTTGGCATATACCAAAAGTTTCGACCCTTACACTTTTTTACCACTTTGTGCACATCCGGACTCTTCATACCTTATTGACATTCTCAATCTATTTACACTTGAGTCACCCACAACATTCGATTGGTCGGAAATCTACTCCAAATTGCCCATAATAATTAAATATTTTTCTTCTAAAGAGATATCCCCTTATTAAATGGCTTTCCACTGCCTTTTCACCAAATTCGGACGTGCTACACTGATTACACACGAGTATACTCATTAACACCTTCTCTTATGAAGCAAAATCCCATAAGTAATAATTTCACCCATCTATATCCTTTCTTCTGACGATACTACTTTAGTCAACCAAGATATCTACACCCCTTATAACCCATGCATACGGTGTTACACATCATATACGCTTCATACATGTTCCAAACTCTTTATTGCTCCTGCATTTGCAACGTGGTTATACCACTTAGGCGCTCTCAATCACCACAGACTAGAAATCCTAAGTCCTCATTAACCTCAATGCATCCTTCAACCCGTCGTAACAAAACCAACATTATCAGTATTTCTTTACTAACAACTGGCTCTACTGGCCTTACATCGCAATTTACCCCTTGTTAATTTCCAGTTATAACTACTTACTTCCATAACGATTGAGGTATCCAATTTATGGACGAATGGTCAAACGTATTCCTACTACCAACCTTACGCTAAGTTTCATGTGTGGGATGTCTCGCAAAGCGAAATCCAAATAAGGAACCCCTCGATGCACTACTACCTAACATTATCGGTCATCGGGATTCGTTAAGCCCTCAGTCCATATCATGTACCCCTATATTCCCGTCTCTTAACAACAATGTTACATTTCCTTCCGTAATTACACTTAACAAGGAACTCTTCCCGAAAGACACTTTATCTTGACATTGATGGTAATCACATTCCATATAAACCATGCAAATAAAATCGGGGTTCTCAAAATTCCGTCCCAAGACACACAACTATGAGTATAAACTCCCAAATCTCTAAAGGGTGATAAAACAATGCACTCTTCTTATTACGACATCCTGAGCGTTAATATAATAACCAGCTAAGCCTTTTCGCTGACTAGTAAACCAATTGCTTACGAATCATATCAATTTAAATCCCTACACATGCTGGGATTAAATATCCAAGACTATTATGCCTTTTTGCAATCACAACAATATATATAAATATATACATATATACAAAAGTACAATTTCGAGCCCGACCGTCTCACAGATGGGACCTCGCCAGAATCAAAATATTCTACCCCAAGGTAGTAACTCCGATAAGCTTGTAATACCAGTACACTATCGGTATAAGCATATTATAAAACCATAATTATGATAATGTCATACTCGTATAACACAACACTAAAACGAGTCATTTCAATAAAGTATATACCACTATCAATATACTCATTCATCCTCCGCGGATGAAAATAAATATAACCCCACACTATTAGGCAAAAATATTCACATAAATATATAAAATTGCCGATACTCACCAAACTCGATCCTCAAGCAAAAATATAACAATAATAACAATTGTAGCAACTCGTTCATGCCACAAACAACATGCAACATCATCTGAGGATATAACTCCTACTTCTATCCTGACAATCGTCCTGCTGCTCAAATGGTTCCTGGACTTAACACACCTGTCCGCACCAAACCGAATATTTTAATAACTGTTGTCCTTTCCAGGCACAATACCTTTATCCCTACACTTGCATCGGGAAACATTATAACGCACTGGTTTCACTCCCCATAAAATACCTCTACACATACTCCACTTATCTTTGGTCACACTGTCCATGTTAAGGTGGTCCTTCTCTCAGACGTTGGTAGTCTCGGCTCTGATGACTACCTCCATTATTTCCTTAGCTTTATGGACCTAAGGAACACGTTACTAGTTCCCACATCTCTTACTGAAATCACCATCGCTCGGTAAAAAATTCAGCTATCCGAATCACTTTAACGGGTTCCCCGTTGAGTCTTCCCCTTGTGGTGCTTCTCCAACACCATTTTCCCAGTCTTACTCTATAAAGATCCTCGATTCTTGCATCTCCCCACCCAAGGAAACGTTTACCTCCAAATTAACACTATGCGATATTAATACTATCTGCATTGACCGTCCAAGCAGAATTCCCCAGAAGAGCTAACAATTCTTCTTGTATGTAAATACCGGGTAGTTTAAATACCGGGTAGCTACTCCTTTATTCAAATTAATACAAAATGTCAAGTTGGTTCAGTTCATAGCATCACTGTCGAAAACGTTTATTTAAACAATTACTAGCCACCTAATATTTTAAAAAGTGAGATGTCAATTTTAATTTACATAGATTAACATGCAACCAATTAAATTATGAAATACTAATACCACAACCACATCACAGTCGCAATAGAATAACAATGTAATAGACTGAATCTGGAGGAATACTCCTCTGAATAATCCGAAAATTGAATACAACTAAATACAAAATCTGAATTACTAATTAATTAAATCCAAAACTGAAATAGAACTGAGTAAGTAAGATGTCTCTAAAAGAAAATGGGCGACATGCCCTACAAATGAACAATTCTGAAATAGAGTCAAGTAGAAAGTAGAGGCGTCTACTATCGAGGTCCTGTAACTTCCACAATAACTACAGCACGTCATTAGAATGGAACTTCTAGGCTTGGTGTCCTTGTGGCTGGGCACCTAAAAGGTTTTTACAAGAAAATAGATTTGAAAGCAAACGGGTCAGAGCCCGATTGTGAAAACAGTTTAAAATATAGCAAGTGTTTAATATCATTAAACAGTGAATATAAAATATATGATAGTGCGTGCACTCACATGAGTTCCTCACCTCTCAACTAATTGTGCACGCCTAACGTACCCGTACCCGTTCTAGTTATTCCACTATCTAACTAGTCTGATTCATAATTTGACTTTACTTTACAATTTAGAGTTAAATTCCCTATATCTTAATATGAACCAAGAGTCTTACTTATTAACCCTCAGGATTAGGTATATTTATTACTATGAATATCCCATTTTTAGCTCTACCAGAAATGTTACAATTATTCACACTTTACACTCAATTAAACAGTCCATCTCAAATATCAGTATATTAATCTCATCATAAATATACAATAATGGCACCCCTAGGCTAAGCTGCGGTGCACACATACTCTGCTATCGAATCCCGGTACATCACTTACATAAGGACCACGTGTTCCAAATCTCTCAGGAAACGTTTAAATAAGCAACAAACACACATAATGGAGGCAAACATAGTTCACATACCCATGGGTCACGCACATACCTACGCTCCCATGGTCAGCCGACTTATTAACTCATCAATAAGTCATTCTCTGACCTATGTCCTTGAGGTACCAATCTAAATCCCCCCGTAGGCACACAAAGATTAGATGGCCCTAATCGAAAGCCGACCTCCCATGATAGCAAGTATGGTAGTTATGTTATACACATATAAGTCCATATACTAAGCATTCACACATCTTAGATATCTTATAATATTAATAGAGGTATATTCTACCCCCTTATACCGTCATTCAAGTTTGCACATTTATAATTATTTGGATAATATACAGTATAGACCGCCGACACATCTCACATCGTAAATCTCAATTACTTAAAACCTAACTCATAAAGGTTACCAAGTCTTATATGTATTTCTCCAAAATTTAATCCTAAATTATACTCCGGCTTCACAATTATACCTACTAGTCTTCCTCGAGTCTAAGTGTTCACAAAGTTCCCAACATCAATTCTCTAGGGTCAAAATTATTGAAGTTCAACCAAAAATAATACCCATAAATAAGCCTATGTGAAGTTCGAAACAAAAATTGGCCGAACAAGGTCATTCTGTCAACTCGTTAGAAATCTCGTTCGAATGAGGCAGTTCGAACGAGTGTCGTTCGAACGAAGGGCTTCGAACGAACTCGTTAGAAGGGCTACTGGAATCTCGTTAGAAGCTCATTCGAACGAGGTCGTTCAAACGACCTAGGTTGGTCTTCTAACGAAATTTCCGAAAGTGCCCAGATTTCACCCATTTCGGTTTTCTTAACTTTTCTCCTCTCCAAAATCATCCCAAATCCATACTAATCAGATTTTAAGGTTAGTAAATTATTCTAAACCACCCTAGATCACTTCCTAACATGGTTTTTGGGTTAATTCCTTCAAATCAACATGAAAAATCCATAAAACCCCAAATCTTGTCACAAACCCTAACAACATGAATCCATAGTTTAATTGAACATGAAAACTCCTTTTAAATTCATTTGTACATCATCAAATTCTATGTTTTGGATACTAGATTCGTCCAGAATAATTCTACATGTAATCTCTAACAATTCCCTTGGTTTTCATCAATCTTTCAAGATATATGTTAATTTCTACACTAAGCATGGAGGAAATATTCAATGCAAGTAATGAAACCAAATCACTTGCCTTAGGTTTGTTCTTCAGATTTGTTGTCGGTGATTATAGGTTGATTCTCTCCTCTTTCTTGTCACAAATCCTTCCAGAATGGTGGTGATGGGTGATGGTTTTGGTTTGGACTTCTTGTAACCTCTCTCCAACTTCTCTCAAAACCTCCGTAGTCCACTCTCTCGTCTTTTGCTGATAATGGCCTTAGTGGCCTCTCTAATAATATATAATTAAACTCTAAAATTCGTGGGTTTTAATTCCTCAAATTTTAAAATTACCAAAATACCCTTTTGGGTTGCCGGTTTGGCCTAAAAATCCTCCGGGACCCAAACTAAACCCCCGGCTAGTGTTTTATGACTATCTCGACCCTTCCGAACACGTTAGCGCACTCAAAAAGCTCATGTGGATAACATAAAAATAAAATACTTTTAAATCCATTAAATTGGGTCTTGACACGACTGACACGCGTGTCCCAACTAAATTACCGAAACTGCCGTATTTTCAATTCACGACAATTTTAATAAATTCAATGATCACATATTACCATAATCACTCAGTAATATTCAAAAACATAATAATAAACCAATACTAACTCTCGTCCCGCTGGCATTTAAATCCGAATAAGTTTTTCAATTAATTATCCCAAATTAATTTAATAAATCCCAGAATTAAAAGTAATTCCATTTAATTAACCTCATAATTAAAAGCCATAAAAGTATGGGGTATTAGATTTTCCTTGATCGGCGTCCATCATCTCTTGGTTTGGTCCATCCTTCACTTGGCCTCTTCCTTAAGTCTTGTCCTCTTCTTCCTCCCTTGGCGGAGAACCTAGATTATAACCTCAAAAAAATTCAGACTCAGGGGGTACCTCGATCTTGACCAGAGCTGCATTTAACCCTTCTTGAAATTTGACTTACAATTGTAATCCAGCTGCTTCTTAGCATGAGAAAAGGCTTCCACATACCCTGATCAAAGGCCTCGTCTTTGGCCATAAGTAGGATCCGAGCATTATCCTCCGCGGCCTTTTTCAGTTGATCAAGCTCCAACTTAAACTTATACATTTCTAAGTCAGTGGATTTCTTCTCGGCATCATATGCCACTCGAGAAGTAGCAAAAGACTCTCGGGACTTCGTCAGATCCTTCTTTAGGTCGTCATTTTCTTTTACCTATTTAGTCCCCCTGTTGAGCATGGCAAAAAAATCTGCAACAAACTGCAAAATAAGTCGAGCATAAGTCAATACATCTATCAAAATAAATAAACAATCCAACTAAAAGTCATAGAACTTACTAGAGATAATGCCTGAGCGGTGTGGGAAGTAAGATGGTCCGAGGTTAGCCTACTCTACATCTATTTCCAAAAAAAAAACTCAGCAAGCTAAGGAGCCAAAGAAGGATTCTCGGCCACAAACATTATTTGGTGCCCTCTCCCTATTTCGAGGGCATCCGCCTTCTTGGTGGGAACATTGATAGACGTAGAAAAAGTCATCTTATCCTTTTTCTTTGCCTCCTCCTTATCAGTAGAATCCAACAAGGTGACGAGCTCAGAGGGACCTTCGACCTCCTTCCTCTTGGAAGATTTGGCTTTTTAAGAGATGGGGAGGTCGGAGTCATCCACCAGAGCAAGGTATCTCTTTCTCGGAGGCATGTCTTTTATAATAGTATGTATATAGTTTACATTCACGGGTTTGAAAGAAGATGAGGTAAACGCACTTGAAAACCCCTCATTGGTTGAAGGGACTGATATCTCAGGAATTGAATTAATAGGATTGATGATGAAGGAGGTGGCAGTGTCAACAAAGATGTCAATCTCGGGTGCTCGGTACCAGGAGACAACAGTCTTCTCAGATTCTAAACCTTCACAAGCTCAGACCAATTAATGTGAGAAGCTACATGCCCCTTCTTCTTTGAATCCTTTGCAAATGACAAAAGGAACAGTTATTAAACATTTCATATAATAACTAGTCATTAACAATAAAGAATGATCGAGGCAGTGATCAACCTATCTTGTGTCGCCTGCTGGGGCACCTAAACCCTCTATATGACTCACCACCCTCAAGAATTGGTGTATGTTTTCATTCTCCAGCGATGATGACTCCAATAACCTTTGTTAGAATCAGAGAGGTTAACTACTAAAATCCTACCAGCCTTCCTCGCTTTCAGATAAAAGGTATTGTCATTCGTTCTAACCCACGAATAACAAAACCTTATATCAGGAATCCCAATTTGGGTCCCATATAGTTCATTGATTCGATAAATCCCATTCACCATTCTCAACGTGTTTGGGGTGCATTGGGCAAGAACAACTCTGAAGAATTTGCAAAACTCTAGAAATAATTGTTTGGGGGGGAAGGTGGTACCATCCTTTGCTACAGATTGGGTGTGTATTCAATTGCCACCGAGGACATTGTAGCGGTCATTGGGTTGATTGGCACATTCGATTTGAATCCAATCAGGGATTGAAATATTTTTCTAAACTTTCCTACAGTTATGGCATTCACGGCATACACAATTTTTCTTTCAGTTCAAGAAGAAAGTGCGCAAGAAAATTCGAGAAAGCGAATGGTAGTTTGAAAAATAAATTACGATGCAGTGCTGAGAAGACTTATAGGTTCAAAAAGACGAAGATAGCTCCCAACGTCTTGAATAGATGAAACGAAATGAAAAATTGTTGTAGGGGGAACTTTGAAACTGTGTGGTTTAACTCCCACAGCGTCTTATTGTTTGAAACGAGACCCAAAGTGATAACTCACACACGCACCACATCTTGTGGTCTTTTCAAGCACTTTTTACCAATGTACCCTTGGAAAGTCAAAATAAATTACTAGCATGCCATCAGACAATCAACGGGCAGAACATAGAGAGTTTTTGCACCAAAATATCACAAGTGTTGCTATAGTCCAAAACCAACCCCAAGTTGTCGATTAAGAGTCTCTGCTGACCGGAATCAATGCTCATTGGCGATCAAATCTCTTCACCCTTTTAAGGTTGCAGAGCTTTGGGGCGATTGTGGAGGAATTATTTGGACAATCCGGGGTATCCGGATTGGGTGACACATGTCCGACATCACATATAAAGATCGCGACTTAAGAGATAGGAACAAAGGGGAGTCCGATCATTGGGAATCTCAAGGGAAAGATTAGTTCGATCAAGTTGCAGATACATCTAGAACTTCTAGAGTCCTACACAGCTCCTATCTTGCGTTCCCTATATATATAATTCTCTTCCCTGGGAAAAGGGGCATGTAATTCTTGTTATTTTAAACCGATTAATAAGAAAAAGTGAAATACCCCGTGGATGTGGGCACGTTGCTGAACCACATATATTCTTGTGTTGTGTGATTGTGTAATTTGTTTTTCTTGTTCATTTTGGTTGTTTGGAATTACTCTTTGTAGGATTTTAGCTCATACATCGCACAATTGGCTAATACTAATGAGGTTAGTCAATAAACCTTCAACAAACAAACGTTGTGCAATGTGGTGGACTCATACTTAACTGACCATTTTCCTTTCACACTTGACTTCTTCCCATCATCTAACATCACTAAGTCACATTTATACTCCTCTAAGGTGGTGAAAAACTTGTCCCCGTCATTTGAGGAGAGCACCCACTTCCAAAATACCATTGGTGAGTTTTGAACGCTTTAAAAGCCACGAGCGATTTGGTCTTATCTATCTTTTTCATCTCACTTGTCACTTATTTTAACATTTTGATTTCATTTTCAAGATTTCCATGTCCCCTTTTGAAATCACTTCCTTTTGACCTTTTATCATATGAATTTTGTTCGTCTCTTTAAAGTTTATGATAGAAATTCCTTTAAGTGTTCTCTAAAGTGACAATATGAACACTTACGTTTGAAAAGATTTTTGATAAAACTTCGCATTCATTTGAAAATTCCTTTGTCCAAAGTTTCTTTTAAAATCTCTTCCCCAAAATTCCTTTTTTCTCTCTAAATGAATTGAATGAAATCTTAGACCTTGATTTGGCAGATTGACAGATTTTCAGTGATTAGATTGTCTTTCAAAATTCACTTTTTGAAAATTACCCTTGGGCTTCACTTCAAAAGGATTTGTGCCATTGTTGACCAAAATAGTTTCCTCCGTCCTTCACCCTTTTTTCCTGTTGAAACTTCCAACTTTTTCTTGAACTGGAGATTACTGGAGGGAACATCAAAATAACTAAATCCAAAGGGAATTGAGGTTCTAGAAATCCCCTATTTAACCAAAAGGAGAGGTGAGATTTAGATTATTGATAAAAGATTTCCTAATAAACATTTGATAATCATTTCCTTTGTAATCACAATTTATCCAAAATATTATTGCTCGCAACACCGGATTTGAATTACATTTAATCACGTGATGACCCATTTTTGGCATTCCTCAAATGAGCCATATTTGACGATTCACAACATAAAATCAACATTCAAAATAAGTTTCCAGTGTAAATGGAACAAGATAACAAAACACATTCTCCTCCACTCTCCATATTTATAGAACGGCGCACATTCCAAAGTAGAATGAAATATGAATGAAATAATCCTCTACAAACCTTATTCATTCCCTAACCACAATTACATAACAGACAAATTGCTCTTTACCACTGTCAATGTCCACAAGACATCCAGTAAACAACGGAAAGTAATACTCCTAGTAAACTAAAAGAAACTAATAAACATGGTTAAGAAATCATGGTACAATTGGAACCAAGAGATGCAACCAAAGGAAGAGGCACTCTCAGAAACTGATTGCATTTTTCCACAGCCAAACAAACCCATTATCCTTCCGCCACTTTGCAGAGGTACCAACAGTCATCAACTACAATAAATCCTACCACTTTTTACAATTCCATTGACGAGTCTCGAGTTCTTCCTTTACTTACTCCCAGGAGATCAAAGTTCAACATACCCCTTTTGTGCCACTAGTAACACAAAGGGAAACAACTGTGAATGTTGGGAATAGTTGAAGTGTTTTTTGCAAATTTAATAATCGAGGATTTGTAATTAGAGGTCCAATACTTTTTTCATAATGCACTTTGGGGTCCAAAGTTCTCACTATTTGTACTTTGGGTTCATTTTCACTTAAAATTTTGTGAAATAAAAAAGCATTTCAAGAGAAATTTTTTGCCCCAAAAGTGCAATACAATAAACTACTGGACCCCAACTACAAATAACCCTTGATTAGTTTAAGAAAGTAGTTTAAACTAGTGCGTTAGTCTTAGAGATTTTTTTTTTACATCTTACCCCTTTCGAGCAAACCCCTAAATACTCTCTCGTCTAGGAGATTGAATGCCTTCTGTTTCTTGAAGAGGAAGCAGATGACTTGGTCTCCCCTTGAACCATTGAAGTTGGGCTTTGGGAACTACCAGATGTCTCAGAACTCCTGTTCTCCCCATGCCCATTATTTCCTTTACCCAAAACCCATAACTTATCGAAAATTCTCCTCGACCGAGACGGCAACAACTGGACAGCACTTGCTCCATTTTTGCTACCCTTTTTAACCAACTTGTTTTTCATCCGAATATCCTCATCATCGTCTTCTTTTACCTTCGTTCGACTCATTTGTTCCCTCAGGGACTTGCAGTGCTCCACTGGCACTCTCTTCTTCTCCCAATATTCTTTACCTTCTGAAAGTGATGCGATATCGCGGGACCCACAGCTGCTGTTGTGGACCACCGCAGCTGCTCTAACCTGCTCGAAAAAGAGGACTTGTACAACAACTCGGAGTGGGAGCTGCTCGTTCTGAGCAGCGTGCACTGATGCTTCCATCGTCAATTTTTTCACGTCCATCAGCCCACATAACTTCTTCCTCTCTGCTTTTGTCAAGCTTGGATGCTCCTGAGGATATAATAACCTCTTAGTACTCTGTGCATTAATACTTTTCACATTCAAAAGATAGAAATAGTAAACGCTGTGCAAGTAATAACTTCAGGGAAAAGAAACCCCCCGAACTATCTAGTTTGCTAAAAACTTTTTTTCCTTCACACGAGTGCATTCACACTTGTTTCATAGTTTATGGGATTATTTGCAATATGCCGGGTTCTTTGCAACTAGAGTGATAGTTTAGGGTTTTTTTTGCATTTACCCTAGAAAAGATGCAAATCGTTATCAAAAAGGTCTTACATATAGATTTATTAATATTATTGAGAAATTAAACATAGTGCACACTGCATACCACCTTAAGATAGATGTCAATGGCCCAATACAATCCATCATGAATTGGTCTTGCTGACTCGGGAATCGACTGTGACAAGTCAACAAAACTGGAGAGAGAGAGATTCGGATCACTTGCAACCTTGGCAAGATAACTATCAATCAGTTTGCCAACACTCAACCAGGACCCATGCCCTAAGACGTGATCACCAGTTTTGTTCTCATTCCTCTCAACACCGTCCAAATCTAGGTTACTTTTTTCATGATGCATTGCAAATCGGTTAACAAGGCATTTTACAAGTTCAACATCGTATTTTGTAGTATGAGAAGACTGTGTAGGGATCAATATATCGGTAACAGAAGCCTCGTCCAGCTTTAAACTGATCGTCCTTATCAAATCTTCCCTTATGGAATCATCAACTCCAACCAAAATGGCAACTTTCAGCAATTTGAGCAAGAAACTACAAGAACAGCCAACACCTTTTTGTGAAGGCAATAAACAGATTATTGTTTCTACCAAAGATTTGTTTCTCCTGCTGTGATCTTCAGACACCAAAGCATCGATAGAATCTGGCAACCATCTGATTGCGTAAGTCTTCAGTGCCTCCCCAATCACATTATCACCCATTCTCCCCTTTGATTTCACAGCTATCATAACTCGCTTATACAGATCAATCTCCAGCTCACATATATCTTCAACCCACCAATCCTTTGGAACACAATCACCAGCTTTTTCAATTACGTTGTCAGGTAGTGCTAATTTCCGATTACAAGTATAAGACCAGCTGATGCTTGAGGGATCCACTGAGGTTTTAGATGCAATGCAATCTACACATCTCCCAACCACCTTCAAATCTTCAGACAATGGTAGAAAAGAAGTGGTACTTTGAAGAACAATAATCGAATCTTTCCAGCTTCGGAAAACACTGGAATTGAGAAATACCTCGATTTTGAAAATTAGGTTTCCTCGATCTACATCCTCAGTCATTTCGAGGTACTCCGCAGCACAACGGGCAGCCACAACATTGTGTGGATTGAGAGTAACTGTTATTCCATAGCAGAATTTGGCACAAATTTCAAAGGCTTTTGGTCCACCGGGAAAATCAAATAAATGGATTTCATCAGAATTCTCCTCGCTGGCTTCTGATACTAATTTTTGCAAGCGACTGCTCTTGGATAAGAGAGGAAACTGCAAAGAGTATATTTTAGCCCCATATCATTAAACTAGAGGGACAATTAGGGGAATAAAAGAAGTACTAGATCTAAAAGTTTTCTTTCGTATTTTGGACAAATATATATATATATATATATTCCCGAAACATACGGAGCCTAACATACCTTTCCCCAATACATCCATTATTTAATATTTTTAGGGTTTGGGGAACCATCTGCTGCTGTCAAAATTTGGGTATATTTGCTCATATGACTTACTATAAGAACATCCAGTGCAGGAAATGGTCTAAAATATTCAATGAAAAATAATTAATTGAGACCAAAGAGATATCACTGAATGAAACAGTTGAACGATATTACCTTGTGAAGGTAAAACTTCACTTCACCAACATTTATAATAGCATCTGTTGCCAGCTCGGATGACACATACCTGCAGGATTCAAATATTATGCTAAGACTACATATGTTTTTAATTTAAAAAAAAAAGGACCACTACCATGTAATCAGAACAACAAATTTAATAAAAAACAGACTAGAACCAAATGATGTATCATAACTAATAAAGTAGACAGATAAAATTGAAACAATCCCCAGCATACAAAAAGCGTATTTCGGGAGTTCATCACAATGCAACAAATGCCAATGCAGCCAACACAAGCTTGTGCAATTTTCCGCTAACTGATATAGACCATTATCAAAGCACGCGCAACATGAAATCCTAAAATGGACGGCAAATAACTTAAAATACTAGACAGCATGGATAACCTAAGCAGACTCAAATTTATCGACTTTATATACTCCTTTTCATATATACATAAATTAATTCGACTATAACCCAATACTCCACTGAATGTACCAATTACGTAGTACAAGGCTGCCAAATAGATTTGCAACCATGTTGCATAGGGGCACCAACAAGAACACACTTGCTCTGCTTTAGCAGGACTTTTTTGATGAGCCGGCCATTGGGCAAGACAACTATGGCTATTGCCTAGGGCGTGACATCCACCTTAATTTATACTTTTCCATCTGAGCCCGAGGCATCACATACTTTTCCACCTTAATTTATGAAAGGCTCTTAACTTTTTGTGCTCATGTGTGTGTTAAGAATTCAACCCAATATTATGTTTTTTTCAACCCAAGCTTAAAAAATATAGAGAATTAAAAAATATAAACTTTGAACATTATAAGGATCTTTTCCCCAAACCCCCTAAAAAATAAACAAAGACAAGGCCTGATTTTTATCTCTAAAAATCCACAAAAAAATCTATGCTATGACGTATCATAAAGGCTAAACCTTGAGACTTATCTTTTCCATATATTTACATGTCTGAAGGTCATCTCTTGTACTTCAATGCTTCATTATTTAAGAGCAGGTGTGATGAATATTTCTTCAAAGAACATTTTAATATTCATTGGATCGTGTTATTTATAAATTTTAAGACCAAGGTTCAAATTTTCCTCTTTTGTATTTTCAAAAAGCAAAAATTTTCCTTTCTAGCAAGGATAATGAATACCTTTGAATAAGACATGCACACATACAGAGATGGTTAGATGGTAACTTAGGAATGTCATCTTGTTTTTATATACTTTTTTTAGAGCCAAGGCTTGGGACAGATGAGCATACACCATGAAGAATTTACAAATTTGGGAAATTAAAGACTTTCCCAATCAGACCCATCTCGTGCGTAGCTTTACTAAAATTGGACCACTGACTTTTCAAAATATGGATATTTCAAAACCAGGACCACCCGAAAGAATCATTCTCAACTCATAACAGACTCGAGTCCACCCACTTACACAAATCGACAGCGATTTCTTTCTATCCTAAGGCCATTCGTCGATACATTCCAGTTACAACAAGAAATTGCTAACCATTTTAAAATGGAGCTCGTTGGTATATAAATATGGTTGTTAATCTACCGCAACACGTATCTATAGAGACGAGATACAAGTAAATAGAAATACGTATATATATTTAGATAGAGAGAAGAAGA
Organism: Sambucus nigra; assembly: GCA_949130495.1. Lineage (NCBI taxonomy): Eukaryota > Viridiplantae > Streptophyta > Magnoliopsida > Dipsacales > Adoxaceae > Sambucus > Sambucus nigra. Next base: position 189,740,916 of record OX422208.1, on the reverse strand, counting down.
AATATTACCTGATAGAGTTGCCTTGAGCGTGAAACTCATCAGGCTTGGAACCCAGTTTCATAAACTTCATTGTCTTTCCCAAACACTCGAAAAAAAAACACCAAAAAACAAAAACAAAACTCGCAGTCTTCTTCAGTTCACACCTCGTCAAAGTCCCGCCAAATCACACCCATGGTACTTACTCTCTCTCTAGAAACAGAATGAAACCAACCAACTACCCGCCCCAAAACAAACAACCACTTACGTTTTAAGGTACTTTCTCTCTCTACAATTTACTCCACAGTCCACACCAAGACAGAACCGCCTAAAACTCCCTATCTATCTATCTATCAAAAAGCGAAGAGCAAACATTTTCTTTTAGAGAGCTGGGCTTAAAATTACAATACAAACGCAAAGAAACAAGTAAAATATACTCTATGGCTCCCCAGCAGCAGACTGCCTCGGGACGGGACCAATATGGTTTTCAAAGGCATTTATGATGACACATATCGCAATTATTCACCAACCAACCCAAAAGGCTGTCGCCGCCTTTGCCTTAACTCCTCCTGATCCCCCAAGATTTCTTCTCTCTCTAGATCTCTACTGCTAACACGTATATATTTATAATATACGTACATGTATCTATATATGTATAATGATCGTCACTGTGTAATACTGATGAAGTTGTCGATGTAGGGGACTGTGTATTACAGAGTGGCTCAGAGAGACTTTTAAGGAGCTTTATGCCGTTAAAGCACGCCACCCTTTTAAGGACAACTTTGCCCTTCTTCCTTCTCTTTATTCTCCCTTCTCACCCATGAGATCGGAATGGACCCTATGTGTTTTTGGTCCCCTTTGCTGTGGCCCCACACTTTGTTTTAAATGTGACTGGGACGGAACTTTACTAAACCAGTTTTAGTAACATTTTTCGTAACTACTTATTTATGTAAAAGGATAATTCTTTATTACTAGTTCAAAAAATATTTATTTTTCTTGTTTTTGTGTTTAAATAATATTAAAAAATGCCATATTTTACGGTTGATACCAATTCTCTCTTGGAAAAAAACTCACATCTAAATGATTTTTCAATCCACAATCACTAAGGCTGTATATGAGCCGTCTGAGTTTATTTTTCATGGAAAATCCTTATTTGAGCTCACATTCAAGTGCATTATATAAAGATAAATAACTATAAATATAAAAAGTTTTACATAATTTTATCATCTTTCATAAAATTATTTATATCCTATCACCAAAAGAATTAATTTCCATTGAAAACTTTCAAACTAAGATCAAATCACTCTTATTTTTTCACTCATTTTTTAACTTTTCATACAAATTAATTATTTATCAATCATTTTCCAACCTTGTAATCAAACACACCTTAATTGGTTGAAAATTGTGATTTTTCTATAAGTGAGCTGATTAAGGGTGAAAAGTAGCGCGTGTAAAGACGCTAATCGTTGTTTTCGTTTCACCTCCTCAATACAAAAACCTAAGTTACGACTACACTCAACTGGTGAGTACAGCGGTAAGTCGGGTATCGAATCCACAGGGAGTGTTCGATAGGTCGCAACAGATTATTAATTCAGGAATAAAAGTGTAAAAGGTGTTTAGAAACTAAAAATGGAAAGATGCATAAAAGGGAAATAGTAATCTAGGCGAGTGTATTGAAAGCGAGTAAAACTATAGGTTGCGTCGAATATCCCTCATTCGAGTTAATTTGTATAAAATGGTTCCATGGATCGACGGATTATTACACGTGCGTCTCGTTTCGACAGTTAATTAAATCAAGGGTTGTCACGCCCTAAATCATCATAAAAGCCTAATAAGATTTTGGCGTCAACAAATATCCCGAAAATTACGCACGAAAGGTCGTAAGCACGGGACATACATGATATGCCCTGTCAAATCTCCTAGGCGTAATAACTAGGACAACGCACCCGAAATAGACCCGTAAACACCATCACCAAAGCAAAGCAACGCGTCAACTCGAGTGAGTTCCATTCAAGCACAACCTAATTTAGATTAGCTAGAAAGCATGTTAAAAACGCGGTAAATGGAAAGCGGGAATAAAGGCGATAAATCTATACTACAAAGCAAGTGAAGAAAGCATGTAAATCAAACTATCAAAGCAAGAAAGAAGGAATACAAACTATATAAATGGAGGGGATGATGAATAGTGCAACAATCAATCCAAAAGGGTGTCAATCCAAGAACAATTGAAGAACAACTCATCAAAACCATAAAAACCTAAGCTATTATAACCTAAAATCGTTTTGCCTACTGAATAATTTCTTATTACAACGAAAATTGGCTTAAGTAGTAAGTTGGAATAAAAGAAAAGAAGAAAGAAAATAAGAGAAAATATCTGCTCGAAAAAACAGGGGATCGATCGATCGACCCCTGTGATCGATCGATCGATAGTATAAATCGTAGCAAAAATAAGAAGGCTCGATCGATCGATCAAGCAGGGCAACCTGATGTTTCCCCTGTTTTGGCATGCTTTCCATCTCCGCTCAATTCGCCGTAACTTTGTCATACGGACTCGGAATCAAGCACCGTTCGCGGCCACGCAAAGCTAGCGAGGAGAGCTACAACTTCCGTGTGAGCTGTGAAATGACCGGATTGCCCTTGAACGTGCGGTTGCGTACGAAAATTGCGCGGAATGCGTCCGGATCCCATACTTGGTACCTAAATACCTACAAAAGCCCAATTATACCTCATATAGCATGTTAACAGTATAAACCGAGGTTGTCTGGTTAACGGGCATAAATATAGAGATTAAGACACCCGAGGGGGCTAAAATGCGTAGGTTTGACGGATGAAATACGCAATATTCGCGGAATATCATGAGCCCAATCTCAAGACTAATACACCCATACGTAATTTAATTACATTTTTAATAAGTGGTTATTTATGTTAAAGGAAAATTCATTATTGCTATTTCAAACTATGGTTCATTTTTCTGTTTTTGTGTTTTAATATTAATTAAAAAAAATGGGGAGAGTTAATGGGAGATTTTGATTAGTGCAACACTAGAGCGACCGACTCTAGTGGCTTAAAAATGAAACTTAATGATGTGGCATGTGCCACATCATTAAGAAACACATTCATTTATTTTATTACACTATAAATTTATTTACTTTCAAAATATATTTTTTAAATTGGCAATTAATTTATAAAAAATTATTTTTAGTTGTTTTTTTTATGTTTCACCAAATATATTTAAATAGCACACAAAAAATTTAACTCAAAAATATTTTTTATTATGTTAAAAAAATAGTTTGCATCAGCGACATGTATAATTTGTCGAATTCCCTATACATACCGTTGACGTGGACCCTTTTTTTAAGAGTCATTCTACGCCGACACAGATTTGAGACACATTTGGTGCGACAAAAATGACGTGTCGCACATGTATTCTCTATTGCCACTGGCGCGGACCCACATCCATAAGGCAATAACCATACTGGTGCGGCACGTCACAGTATCGCATCATTTTGTGTTGCAAATCTGTGTCGACCTATTATTATTGTTTTTTTTAAATACGTCACATAAAAAAATCTAACTGAAAAATAATTTTTATTATTTAAAAAAAATGGTCAACGTCAGCGGTATATATAGGTTGCTTGCCATGTCTCTTATACATACCCTGGAGCGGACCATTTTTTTTAAATACCACACAAAAAAACTAAACTCAAAAATAATATTTTTACTATTTTCGAAAAAACTGTCCGTGCCAACAGTGTGTATAGGTTGTCGAATAAACTATACATATTGTTGGCGTGAACCAGTTTTTTAAAATTAATTAACTTTTTTTTTTAAATTGAAAAATATATATTGAATAAATATGAATTTGTAGTGTGTTTCTACGTGAATTTGGAGTGTGTGTTTTAATGATGTGGCAATGCCACATCATTAAGTGTCGATTTTATGTCCAAAATGCATGTCACTCTAGTCTTTTTCTTTTGAGTATGTCTTATTTATTACACCAAGTCCTTTTAAATAATGTTAACCTACCAAGTCATTTTTGTTTATTTTAAATCAATTTTTCATACAAAAATTCATAATTCCATATTTACAAATTCGATTTTTGTAAAATTTGTATTTTTCAAAATTAATCTTTAAGATCTATCAAACAAGATCCATATTGAATATATAATCCTATAAAAAAATGAAACATCTAAATTCATTGTTGAGTGTTTATAACAATTAAAACAAATAAAATTCATCGTTTAAGGTTACTTATTTCAAATAATCACCGGCGTGTTTTTCGAAATAACCTTGTTTTTTGCAAAAAAAAAAAACAATATTCTCTTTGGAACCTACTTATCAATACCTATTAACAATACTCATGTTTGATATTTTTTTATTAAAAAAAATAAAACAAATGAATTATATGTATTCATAAAAGCTTCATTTTTCCTGCATTTCCGCTTTTCTCCAGCTTCGACGATGGCAACGACGACGACGACGCTAAGTGGATTAATAAATGTAAGAAAAGACAAGAGATACAAACATACATACACACACACACACACACACACACACACACACACACACACATAGAGAGAGAGAGAGAGAGAGAGAGAGAGAGAGAGAGAGAGAGAGGTATGTGTGCATGTCTTTAAAGAGAAAGTATAAGAGTTTATAATGGGTATCCATAAACATGTTTTTTTAAATGACTTGGTGCATTAAAAAATCAATATGATTTTATGCACCTTTTACAAAATAAATAGGTTTAACCCATAATTATGCCTAAAAAATGCCATATTCTAAATTTGGTCCTATTTTTTCCTAGAAAATTCCACATCGAAAAGATTTTTTAGTCTATAATCATTAATCGATTTGAAAATTGTGATTTCTCTACAAATGATCCTGCCCGTTAGCTCAATCCCAAGACTCATTTCCCCCCTAAGCAATTTGGATGCTCTAAATCTTCCTTAAAAGCATGTAAATTATTAAAATTATTTTGTGTTTATCTCCTCATTTTATGTTTAGTTTTGTATTAATTTTATTTTTTTTTAAATTGGTTCACACACCTTCACTCTCCAACTATTATTAGTTAATCCATTAGTTTTTAATGGTGCTGCAATGGGTCAGGACGTCAGCCTCACCAAATATGTCTCCTTAGAGTATGATAAAGTTTTACTAAGTTAAAAATAACAAATGCATGTGGATGTATAGTGGTTCAATACCTCTGTTAAGGTACCTATGTCCACTTTTAAGGTGTTCCTCTCGAGTATATTCAATATAAAGGTGAATAGTGCAAAGGAAATTCGTCTTAGACTTAAGATAAGAAGGTGCTACGAAGGTTGAGGCCTTTCTAATGAGTAAAGAGATCTTAAAAAGCAACCGATTGGATCATCAAAGCAGTTTTAAATAACTTCGGACTCACAAGACTAAGCCACCTAAGTGTGGTGTTTTTAATACATACATGGGAGTTGGAAGTGGTCCAAACTTGTAACGACACGGATATGATTATGATAAATTATGCTTATCGTACGGGATGAGGATAATTTATTATTAGAATATATAATATTAAATTATTGTGTTTAGTCTAATCCTACCTTCATAACTTATGAAATATTGAATTAGTCACAAACACAAATTTGTGAAGTCTTCGGTAGGAATGTTCAAGTTCGGGACTAGTTTTGGCTACTATAATATGATAATTGACATGAGGTGAAAACTAGATATTTGTAGATATACGAATTAAGTTTGTAACAAAATAAACGGTGTGTAAGGAGTTATGCTGAAATTACGAACATGGGTAAAGTAGTCATTTAGCTTTAAAGGATATTTTGTCTTATATGGCGACACATGTCATATTTCAATTAGACCAAGGGGGAGATGACTTATGCCTACTTATAACTCTTAAAATAAGATCTTCCTTCAGCATATTTCAGAAAGGAAGAGTTTTAGCCTAAGGTGAGAGAGTCGTAAACTTTGGGAAGAAGACAGTGAGGAGAAAAATTGAAGAAAATCCGTAAAAATAACGTAAAAGTCCCTAAGGTAAGGTTACCCATAAATCTTGTTATATTTTTGGTATTTATGATTGAAATGATAGAAATCATCATTTGGTTACGAAACTTCCATGTCTTGAGGTATACTTATGAATAGATGCGAGTTTAAGCAAAGTTGAACGTGTAAATCATGTATATTGCTTCGATTGGAAACCTCGTGTATTCAAACTCCTATATATTTTTGTATATTTATTAGAATTGAATCATTCTAGTTGAAGATAAAAATAGTCTCAAATATGTATAACATAACCAAAAATTATATGAAAATACCAATAAATGAATCTTTGGTGATAGTTTGAATTCAGGTATACAATATGCCCTAAAGGTGTAAGTATGCACACCAAGTGTTCGATGTTTTGCTTGGCATAGCAAATGAACCTTAAAAATTATGAAACTTTAATTTTGTATTATTAAATATGTTTATGGATGTTGGGTGAAACACCACAATAACTTATGATGTAGAAAAATTATGAAAATTCCTGGAAGTTGACTGAACGATTAAAAAGCTTATAGAGCAGATTTGCTTTGTAATAAAGAGATGGACACATCTTGCTCTAGGAAAATTAAAATGATGTGTTGTCTTTTTATACTGGTAACTGAATATGATAAGAATAGGATTACCGAGAAGAAATCAAAGTATGTTTGAGTTATGGATTGGACATGTTAAAATTTTTAAATGAAATTGGATGAGACTTCATTTATGATAAATGATTTGAATGGGATCATACGATGCTTATGAGTTGAATTACGTTAAAGTGAGTATATACATTGTTAATATTCTTATGATGATACTAATATTGTGAGAATGATAGGAAGGGAAGGAGTACCGGGTGGACAAGTGTCAGATGAGGACCCAGGGAAAACCTATTAAGTGGTAAAGGTGATTGTACTCAGTAGAAAGAGATGTATTACACATGGTTATGAAAATGATCTGAATATCACTCACGGGTGAGATGTATTACACCTGGTTATGGATACGATCTGAATATCACTCACTGGTAAGATGTATTATACATGGTTACGGATATGATCAGAATAATATTGAATATTAAATTATTCATTTCGATTTACTAAAATGGGAGGTTACTCCCCGACACGGAATGGGAGAGATTTGTCTATTAAAGACAAGAGGATACTCCTCGATCGGGGATGGGGGGGAATTGTCTATTCAATACAGGATATGTGGATCATGATTCAGATAAGTTGGTAATTCTTTATGAATGAGTCGAATAAGTATATAATTGGTTAATCTTTATAAATGAGCCAGATAAGTATATAATTGGTCATTCTTTATGAATGAGCCGGATAAGTATATAATTGGTCATTCTTTATGAATGAGCTGGATAAGTATATAATTGGTAATTCTTTATGAATGGACCGGATAAGTATGCATATATCATCACGGGAATATGATTTATTGCATTTAATTTTATGCAATAGTGTAGTAGTGATGCATTTACTGAGCTATTTTCTCATGGTTCATATGTTTATGTTTTTCAGGTATTGTGATATCATTGCCAAACCTAGGAGGTCGGTGGGGTTATCAAGGGATGCATAAAACCATGATTTAGTCAAACGCAATTGGGATAATTTAAGCCTACTTATCCTTTCAGTAAGTTTGAATAAGCATAATTACCTTAAAATTGGGAAAGGCTTTCAGTTTTATTGACTCATGTTAATAACTGAAAAAAGGATACTCGTGTTTATGGTTTGGTTAAGGTAATTATTATTTGACTCACTTTGACTTTCAAACTTAATTATATGTAACTTGGTTGGGGTGTGTCAACTTTGGTAGCAGGGCCTAGGTTTTAGACGTTATGGGGTGAGGAGCGCCTAGATTTGGGAGTGGAAGTAGAAATCGTTTTGAGTAATAAGTAAATTGGCTTTATTAACTAACATATGTTAGTTATACATATATATTGTTGTACGGGATATGAAATGTAAGGATCTTACAGGAAAGGAAATGAGATGTTATGGTTTATTCGAGGATGACAACGATTACAGGTATTTTAATATGAAACATTGCTTTGTTCTATTTGTGGTATGGACAAACATATGATTGAAGGAAACTTTTTAAAGACAAAATGTGGTATACAAAAATTGTGAAGTATTGGAAGTGATCTCTTATTATACTGGAATATGTAGACTTGAGTTGTGTCACTTATTAAGCTATGGTTTGGTGTGTGCGCCCATTTATGCGGGAGAATGAGGTACATGAACCCATATTCCGTCAAAGAATGAGATGGCAAATGGCCATGCAAGAAATCATGCGTCAACTCATACAAACCGTTCAGGGTGGAGTGCCAGCCTAATCAGGACAACGAAGCGTTCAGAAAAATATCGTTTACTCTCTTCGCGAACTAGGCGAACGTTATTCCCAGAGGAATCTCAGTCCAGACGCACTGATTCATATCGTACTGAAAGATCTAATGATCCTTCTTATCAGCCTAGACGGACTTCCTCGGTACGAGCTACAAACACTCAATAAAACATCACTCTATCTCCATAAAGGACAAGTGCTCTTGAAAGATTGAGTAGAGTCTCACCTTTTGATCTTTTGGGTCTTAGGAGGAATAGAAGTCCCCCTAGGATTATGTCAAGGAACTCTCAACGACCATCTGATTTAAAGGAAGGCTCTGCCCAATCACGACCAGCTGTTCGTCATGAAAGATCCCAGGAGGCAAATTCAACACGATCAGTTGCTCGAACCAATAGGATCGAAGAAGGAAATGATGCATGGAAGGGCTCAATTCAAAGGTTGGAGGATAGATTAGGGGACATGGCTAAAACCAAGAATCCTCTACAAAGGACTTTTGTCCGAGGAACACCATTCATACAGGAGATTGTGGACTTTCCCACACCGTCAAAATTCAAAGCCCCGGTAGTAACACCAAAATACGATGGAAAAACAGATCCTGTTCTCCATATAGAACAATACCAAGCAGCTACTGATAGATATACTGTTCCAGACGAGATGCGATGCAGAGCATTTTCAGAAACTCTTACCGGATCTGCTCAGATGTGGTACAATAACCTTCCTCGGGGAAAAATTGCGACCTTCTTTCAGCTAGCAGAACTGTTTATTGGAAATTTCTATTTTGGAGCAAAGCCAGTCAAAGAGTAGCACATTTGCTAAGTGTTAGACAAAAGATAGGTGAAAGCACCAGGGATTATATTACTCGTTTCAGTAACGAGAAACTGGAAGTAATTGATTATGAGGAGAAAACTACAATTACTGCTTTGATGAGTGGACTGTTACCCAATAAATTGTACTACACTTTAGCCAAAGATTCGCCCAGGACCATGGCAGAATTGATGGCAAAAGCAGCCAAAATCATGAATGTCGAGGAAGCCATGGATGCAAAGAAGAATGCAGACACTAAGGAGACCAAGGTGGAAGGTGGAAAAACCGAAAAGAAGGATCAAAAGAACAATGGTGGTAACAGGCAATCAAAGGGTAAGCAAGCATTGGAACAGATGAAGAAATACAGAAATTATACTCCCTTGAAGGTGGATATAAATCACATTCTGGAAGAGATCAAGAACAGCGAGGCGCTAGCCTGGCCAGCAAAAATGAAGGCAGATCCTGATAAGAGAGACAAGTCCAAATATTGCGAATTCTACAAAGATCACGGTCATACAACCAAGCATTGCATAGCTCTTTAAAATGAAATTGAAGCACTCATTAGACGAGGAAAATTGACCAAGTATGTTGATCGTCAAAGCGGTGGTCGAACCAGCAAACGAGAAAGGCAAAGGTCTAAATATCCTCTTCGGACCAAAGATGATTAGAAAAGAGATCATGAAGATGATCCAGAAGATGAACCCGATCTCCCCAAAAGACCAAGACAGCTAGAACGTGAGGTATTTTTAATCCACTTTGGATCCTTTGAGTGCAATGTCATTACAGGTGATGATGCAGGAGGAGGAGATCTTACCGCAAAAAGAAAAGCTTACATTAATGAGGCTCAAGCTTGCTCATTCATACAGCGAATAAATTTGGCTGAAGATGATCGTCCGAGGAAGGTGAACAAGGATAAACTGGTCATCGATTTCTTTAAGAACGACCTCGCAGGTGTGCTATATCCTCATGATGACCCATTGGTGATCAAAATGAGAATGAAGGAAGTAATGATTTCACGAGTATTAGTGGATAATGGTAGCTCGGCAGATATCATGTTCTACCCATGTTTTGATGGTTTAAATCTAAAGCTATCCCAATTGGAACCATATCATAGGCCCCTTCTTGGTTTTACTGGCGAGAAAGTTTTTCCACTTGGGACGATCAAGTTGGATATGTTCATCGGTACATGGCCTGCTTGTCGTACAGAAAGAGTACGATTTTTTGTGATGGATAAAAAAGTCCAATCAGCTTACAATATCATCATGGGAAGGGTAGATTTGAAAAAGTTCAAAGCAGTACCATCCATTATACATCAGTGTTTAAAATTCCCAACCAACTTTGGAGTAGGAGTGGTGAAGGACGACCAAAAAGTAGCTCGGGAATGCTACTATTCATCTGCCGAACAAAAAGAGCGTGAAGAATCCAGGAAGAAGACTACTACTTATCCGGTAGATGAGATAGAAGATACGGAGATTGAGACTTTAGACCCAAGAGATGAGTCTCAGCTCCTTAAGGGACAGGTCATGGAGGCTACTGAAAATATCATTTTGGATGACGAACATCCAGAACGAATAACTCAAATCGGTGCGTCACTAGATGTGTCAATAAAGCAAGAACTGATAGCATTTCTAAGACGCAGAAAGTAGATTTTTGCATGGAGTCACGAAGATATGCCAGGGATAGACCCAAATTTCTTGTGTCACGAGCTCAATGTGAACAAGGAAATCAAGCTAGTGAAGCAACGACAAAGGGTATTCAGTCCCGAGAAGAACCAAGCCATACAAGAAGAAGTAGAGAAACTGCAAAAAGCCTCTTTTATTGAAGATATCAAATATCTTGATTGGCTAGGGAATGTGGTAATGGTTAAGAAGAAAAATAATAAGTGGAGGATGTGTGTAGACTTCTCTGACCTTAAAAAGTCATGCCCAAAGGATCATTTTCCTTTTCCCCAAATTGATCAACTGGTGGATGCTACCTCGGGACACGAATTGTTGAGTTTCATGGATGCTTATTCTGGCTACAACCAGATCAAAATGAAACCTAAAGACAGGGAGAGTACCTATTTTATCACCCCAAGGGGAACTTATTGCTATAATGTTATGCCTTTTGGTCTTAAAAATGCAGGTGCGACGTATCAGATGCTGATGAATAAGGTGTTTGCAGAACAGATAGGTCATAATATGGAGGTGTATATTGACGATATGCTGACAAATAGCAAGAAAGCTGCTGATCATCTACTTGACCTAGGTCAGACCTTTGATCAACTAGAGATATATCAAATGAAGTTGAATCCCACTAAGTGCATATTCGGAGTACGAGAAGGAATGTTCCTCGGATATATTGTCAATCAACGTTGAATTGAAGCAAATCCTGAGAAGATCAAGGCCTTATTAGAGCTAAGATCCCCAACCATAAAAAGAGGTGCAAAGTCTCACAGGGAGAGTAGCAGCACTCAACAGATTTGTGTCACGAGCAACAGATAGATGTCGCCTCTTCTTTAAAACACTCCAAAAAACATTTGAGTGGAATGATGAATGCGAGGAGGACTTTCAAGAACTGAAGAAGTACCTAGGAACACCTCCCTTGCTATCTAGACTAGTGATGGGAGAGAGATTGTACTTATATCTGGCAGTTTCAGAGAACGCAGTTAGCTCGGCGTTGATAAGAATGGAAGGTGGAGTGCAAAAACCAGTCTACTACACTAGCAAAGCTTTTTGAGGAGTAAAAATCAGATATCCAAGGTTGGAGAAGTTAGCATTAGCGCTAATTGAAGCCAGCAGAAGAATGAGACCATACTTCCAAGCCCATACTATAGTTGTGTACACTGATATGCCATTAAGGCAAGCTCTGCATAAACCGGAGAAATCGGGAAGATTGATGTATTGGACAGTGGAGCTCGGTAAATATGACATAATCTATGAGCCTAGGTCGTCACTCAAAGGGCAAGTAGTAGCAGACTTTATCGCAGAGTTTACTCGAGAAAACACCTCCGAAGAACAGGATTTGAAAACTGATCAACCTGTGGATGTTATAGGGTCATCAAATGCAAACCCCGACCAACTTATGTTAGTAGGCAAGCGGCAAGAAATGTCGGTCGAGCAAGAAAAGATGACTGACGAGCAACGAGAAGTACTGAAAGAGGAGAAGAGGAAGTACCACATATTGCACTGAGGAATTCTCTCTGATCAAAATTTTAATAATAAGTTACCCATATGGAATTTGTATGTGGATGGCTCTTCGTGCACTACAAGCAGTGGAGCAGGGATTATTTTAAAAAGTCCAGATAAGATTGATGTGGAGTATGCTCTGCGCTTTCAATTTAAAGCTTCTAATAATGAGGCCGAATATGAAGCAATGATTGTAGGTTTAAGTCTAGCCAAAACTATGAAGGCAGAGCAGATTGTTGTATTCAGCGATTCGCAGTTAATCGTAAATCATATTCTTGGAATATATGCAGCAAAGGGAGAGTTAATGGTCAAGTACCATGCAAAAGCAATGGAGTTGGTATCAAGTTTATTGCTATTCAGCTGGTTAGAATATCGAGATTAGAAAATGTAAGAGCAGATGCCCTAGCCCGACTAGTATCAGCCACCCGCACCGAGCTACGAAGAACAATCCCAATAGAGATTCTAGTTGGTCGGAGCATAGAAAAAGATCTAATGATAAATTTTATTGCTCTTGACTTAGGACCATCCTGGATTGATCCAATTAGATCCTATATTGAATATGGGACTTTACCAACTGATAAACTTGCAGCCAAAAAACTAAATTTTAAAGCTGCTCGTTATGTGTTAACCAATGGCATTTTGTACAGACGAGGAGTGATAGCAGGTCTACAAAGATGAGTCCATCCCTCTGAAGTGAAAGATTTGATCGAAGAGGTTCATGAAGGGTCTTGTGGAGCCCATGTAGCTGGTCGAACGCTCTTACGAAGAATAACTACACAGGGGTACTACTGGCCGACGATGAGAGTTGATTGCGTAGCCTATGCTAAGAAGTGTGATAAATGCCAATGTTTCTGGTCCATCCGAAGAACTCCTCAGGCATTGCTAACACCCGTAACATCCCCTTGGCCATTTTCCATGTGGGGAATAAACTTGGTCGGGCCACTCCTAACGACCAAGGGAAGATTCAAGTACTTCGTAGTCGCTGTGGATTACTTTACCAAATGGGTGGAAGCTGAACCCCTTATTGATATGACATACGATAAAGTCTATCAATTCATTTGGAAAAACATTATTTGCAGATATGGTCTCCCACGTGCATTTATTACTGATCATGGAACCCAATTTGACAGCGAGGAGTTCGCTACATACTGTCATCAATCCAATATTCTGAAAACTCATTCTGCACCAGGTCACCCACAAAGAAATGGACAAACTGAGGTGACAAATAGAACGCTACTAAATGGATTGAAGAAACGACTAGATAGTGCAAAAGCAAATTAGATTAATGAACTACACTCTGTATTGTGGGCTTATCGCACTACACCGCGAATAGCAACTGGAGAGTCTCCATACATGCTGGCATTTGGGAGTGAGCTTGTGATACCTGTTGAATTCGGTCTACCCACGCACAGGGTACTTAATTTTAACTCCCCTATCAGCGATTTGATGAGAAGATTAGACCTGTATATGCTCGAGGAAGTTAGGGAAGAAGCAGTAATCAGGAATGCAGCTTATCAACAACAAACAACTTTGTTCTATAACAAAAGAGTGAAGAAGTGTGATCTGAAAAAAGGGGATTATGTGTTGAAAAAAGTTATCCAAAAGCATAATAAGCTAGAAGCAAACTGACACGAACCCTACAGAGTAACATAAATTGTTCATCCAGGGACGTACAGGATTGAAACCTTGGAAGGAGAAGAATTCAATAATGCATGGAATGCAGAGCATCTGCGAAAGTATTATCAGTAGTTGAAATCTCTATGCAATACAATTAATTCAATATGAATAAAGTAATGTTTCCCCCATTTCTCTTTATTCGTTAAATTTTTTTCGGAATATTAGTGCTACACACTATAAAATTCAATTACCACCAACTTCGATTGGTCGGGAAGAAAATTACCACCAACTTAGGTTGGTCGGGAAACAAACACAACCAACTCCGATTGGTCGGGAAGCAAATTACCACCAACTCAGGTTGGTCGGGAAACAAACACGACCAACTCCGGTTGATCGGCATTTCAATTACCACCAACTCCGGTTGGTCGGGAAGCAAATTACCACCAACTCAGGTTGGTAACAAACACGACCAACTTTGGTTGATCGACAATTCAATTACCACCAACTCCGATTGGTCGATAAGCATATTACCACCAACTCAGGTTGGTCGGAAAACAAACACGACCAACTCCGGTTGATCGGCAATTCAATTACCACCAACTTCGATTGGTCGGGAAGCAAATTACCACCAACTCAGGTTGGTCGGAAACAAACACAACCAACTCCGATTGATCGGTAATTCAATAACCACCAACTCCGGTTGGTAGGGAAGCAAATTACCACCAACCCAGGTTGGTCAGGAAATAAACACGACCAACTCCGATTGATCGGCAATTCAATTACCACCAACTCCGATTGGTCGGGAAGCAAATTACCACCAACCTAGGTTGGTCGGGAAATAATTACCACCAACTCAAGTTGGTCGGCAATTAAATCACCACCAACTCCGGTTGGTCGGAAATTTAAAAACCAAACAAGACATTTTTGTCTTTTTACAGATATACATACATGTTCATCAGTAAATAAAAGAGATATTCTATTAAATATTTCCAAACCAATGACAATTAAATTGCAAAGAAAACTAAAATTTCTTCATTAAAACCATAATAAATTACATATGATATAAATTACAGATCACATGTGATATCAATTGAATAAATTCTACTCTATGGGTTTCTTTCCCTCTGCCTTTGATACAGGGTCTACCCCAGCTGGAGGATCATAAAGACTATAAGGGGAATTTATGAAGTTCATATCTTACAGCATTCTGACGTTCATTATAGATGGACGATCAAGCAGGTGTTCTAGGCGAGATATTTTGAAATCTGAATGAAGACTATAATCATCAAGATACTTAGAGATCAGAACGCGAGGAATGGCCCGGGCTGAAATCCAACTAAGGTCAAGCTTAAAAGGAGGCACGGGTAAATCAAGAACTCCAGGATTATAGTAATCCCACAGGAAATGACCTCTCTCCAATTTTAAAACACAAAGAGCATTCAACCAGCCCTGTTTATACCCTTCGTTGTTCGACTGTTCTAAACGAGCATCAAGATGACAAAGTGCTTCATTGTAACCAGTCATCCAAAACTCTCTGGGCTGTTTATGGAATTGGTAAGTTAACCTCTCCAATTGATCGTGAAGATTCTTCACCAGAAGTTCTTTATTTTCTAAGGCAGAGCTTTGTGTAGAAAGTTGCTCGCTGGGGTTTAGAATCTTCTTGGGCATCTCTGTTAAGGCTTGGTTCTTCGCTATCAACTGAAAGGCCTGATTCTTCAAGGCCGCTTGAGTTCTTGCTTCTTCAATAGAAATCTGACTAGCTCTTACTCATCCCCGAGAAGAAGATCTTGCTCGTCCACGAGTAGAAGTGGAGGGTCCAGCTTTTTTCAAAGTTTCCAACTCATCTCACAAGTTGGCATTTTCTACCTCCAAAAAAGGAAAACCTTCATCATTGATAGGGACCAAGGCTCCCGAGGAAGACGCAGCAGACTTGAGTTATTTTACTTCCTCTTACAAGGCAATGTTCTCTTGCTCTAGCAACTTGGCGATATGCTTATGCTCTTCAACTTCAAGCTTTAGAACGCTCTCTTTCTTCTCGTAAGCAGAGATGAATTTATCATATCCTTTTTCAGCACTTAACTATTGATATTTCTTCTCGTACTCATGGTGCAAAAGTGTGGAGGACTCTTTGTACTGCTGCTGGAGTTCCTCTATAGTTCCTTGGAGATCCTCAATCATCTCATAATAAGCCACATTATTGGCAACAGCTCGGTCGAGCAAGCACTTCAGATATTGGTAAGCTTCAACTGCTCATTCAGAAGTATCTGGACCAAGGATGTCAATGATTTGAGCCTCGTTTAGGTCTGCATGACCAGCTTTAAAATAGTTATTGCATTTCTTCATCAAATCTGTGTCATGAGCTAATAGGAGCTCCATCCTAGCCAAAAACTAGCAAAGATAAATAAATATAATCAATAAGGATGCATACAGAGCAAGTAAACGAGAAATTCAAGGTGAGCAACCACAGTTTTAATTTTATTTCATCAAAGAAGAAAATACAAAGTTCGAGGTTACATTAAAAAAAACACCCGAACAACTCTACACCTTCTACTTGTTCCCTACGACTTCCTCAGAAAGTTTGGAGGAAATGACTGGTTGCTCAGAGGATGAAGGTAACTGCTCGACAGAAGTGCTGGTGGGTTGGAGTTGCTCGGAGAAAGTTTGAACAACTGGAGCAGAAGGAACCTGATCTCCAGTCATCATGGAAGACTCATCTGAGGCAGCTTCGTCCTCTTCTTTTTCTCCAGAAGAGGGAGGAGGGCCATGAGTGTGTTGCTAGAATAACTCAGAATTCTCAGCAATTTTTAGCTCTTGCAAGGCTGCAACCCATCCGTACCTAAAATATTTAAGGCCGACATACTCCATTTGTGAAGACATGGCGGCCAGGCCTTTATTCCAGCCTTTATCCCAACCAGCGCTAAAAGACTTTTTGACTGCCTTCTTCCTCTTTGCCTTCTCTGAGGAGATCCTTTCCCTAAGGAGCTCTTCGGCAGCTTTTAATTTCTCCTCCACCTCCTGTTCTGGCGATCAACGTCATGAAGTCTAATAATTTCCTCTTCAATATTTTTGAGCTTATTCTCAAGCTCTTTAGTATTCTTGAGCTTATCCTCAAGCTCTTTATTGTTCTTCTCAAACTCTTTCAATTTCTCCTCCAGATCCTTGGAGGCATCCACAGCTCGATCTCTCTCTTATTCAACGAACTTAATCTGCTTCTCCCAAGCAAGTTTATTTTCCTCGTACTTCTGATGAGAGTCTTTCAAAGACTGGGTTAATCCAGTAAAAGCCTTTTTCACTCCATCCGAGGAACTGGAGGCACTGATGGCTTCATCCCTTTTTACAATGCTGTTGAAACACGTTACTAGCTGAAAAAAGAAATAACTCTATGCCAATGTAAGAACATAATATTACAAAGTAAAAGGCTCAGATCAATAATACTTACTGAGGCAATGTGTTGAGCAGCTAGAGCAGTAACTCTCTCACGAGTGAGAGTATTTTCAATGTCATGAACCTCTGGGATAGTCCAAGATTTTACTAAGCCCACAGCGGAGCTCGGGGGAATAAAGGTTGAAACACCACCTTCAACAATTGATGGTTGAGAGACTAGTTCAGCAAGTCGCTCAGAAGAATTTTTCTTTAACCTCCTTGGAGGAACAGTAACATTCTCAACTAAGGACGTTGTCTTAGCTGGTGATATGACAATAACCTCACTAGGAGGAGTAGTAGCAACAATCTTTCTCGGAGCCACAGGGGGCTTCTCAACAACTTTCTCGGTAGCAGCAGGAGGAGGTGCATTAATAATTTTCATCCCTTTTTCTGGGACATTTTGTTTGTTTTTCTTTGCCTCCGCATTGGCAGAGTCTGATTTATCAAAGAAGGCAGGAGCTCTTCTTCTCTTCATTAGGTTACTGATGGGAATATTCGATTTAGAGGAGGAACCTTCCACACCAGTTTTAGAAGCTGGTACTTGGTCAATGTCAACCACCACTGGACGAGCAATAAAAGATGAAGTATAGCTCTTGTACTGCAATAAATAAGAAGCAGATCTAATGTGTTCCTCGACCACAAATTGGTGCAAACTCCACAAAAGTTTCAAATGCTTTAAATTAACGTCAGTTTCTTTGGGAGATTTTCTTTTGCTGTCAACTGCAAATAGTCAAAAATTTAATATGAGTGATACATTTTATCAAACACAAAGAATATAAGATTTTAAAAAATAAAAATAACCTATCCCATTGCCATAAGGAGGACATCAAGGACCTTGGTATACATCATCTCCATTTAATGGAGGGTGTTGCCAATTTTTCATGACCACGCCATGTTCAAAATAATCCATGTTGGCATCAGGAAGATTGACAACTAACGCCCTATTCAAAAACCTAGTTTTTAAATAAAAAGTACTATCGCTGACAACCCATCTGTAGCAATACATAATCTCTGGAATCCCTAAACGGGTTTCGTGAAGTTGGTTCAACCTATGAACTCCATTAACTATCCTCCAGGTATTTGGCGCTATTTTTACAGGTACAGCGTCAAAATATTGACAGAACTCCAAACATAAAGGATTTGGAGGAAAAGAAGAGCCACATTCGGCCATAAAGAGACTTGGGAACCAATGTCCCTTAGCCAAAGAAAAATAGTCAGAGGGTTCAAAAAGTTTTTCCAATATGACCCATGAAGGAATTGAAAATTCAGAACGAAATTTGTCAAGCGATTCAATAAGGTAAACCATGATGAACAAAGTAAATAAAAGAGAAGGAATAAAATATTACAGGAAAATAATGAATCAGTTGACAACGAACAATGGAAGAAACGAACGCACAAGATAGAGAAGAAATGAAGAGTTCAAAGATACGGATTTGAAAAGTGAAAGGCGATATGATTTATGCCGTATTTAAATACTTTAGCTCGGGAATAGAGAAAAGTAATGATTACCAGGGCGGACGTTTGCGTATCCGGCGACTAAAAAGAAGGAAATGGGCACAAAAATCGTAGCGATCATGAACATTTAAAATATTTATGAGGCCCGATACTATGCATTCAAAAAGAAGTTATATACAACGTTTCCCTAAAAATCATACAAACTGATCATCTATGCAATTTTCAAGAATAATGTCCCATACTTTTCTTCGACATCAAACTATGAAACATTAGGGGCTTCTGTTGGTATCAAATTTAGTCTGTTGATGTTGATCAATTATGTGGAGACACGCGTCAACTTACATGTCACCTACAAACACTTTCAATGAACAATACACTGACTTCGAGGAAGTTAAACTCCCCGACCAACTCCGGCGTCCCGAGCAACCCATGTTATCCGAGGAACTTCATTATACCGAGCAACTTAAGTGGTCTGAGCAACTTAGGCGGTCCGAGCTACATAGCACTCCAATCAGGATAATCGAGGAGACGACTGTGCATTAAATGCTCATTATTATCATACAGATGTACATGTTTACTAGATAACAGCGCATTGTCCTTTCATTTGTACAGCCTCAAGGCTATAAATACATTGTAACCTCCTCATTAGAAGGGGACTCGAAATTTCTTGGTAAATCCATTATCGAGAATTCCAAGCAAATAGTCAGCAATAACAAAAATGGTGGACGTAGGCCATTCTTGCAAGGCTGAACCACTTTAAAAATCTATTGTCTATTATTTCTTTATTCATTTTTATCTGTGATTAGAATAATTATGTCAAATCTAATTTTTTACATCAACAATGATATTTATGATTTGAACTATTACATGATCATAAGGATAGACTATAGGAATGAAGTAAGAAAGGTAAAGAGTGATACTAAGTTTGTTAAGAATATTCACTCTTTGTGAATATATGATGATACAACCGATAATCTAGTATGTGTGAATGTTTGACATAAGTATATAAAGGTATGAAGTAATATATGAGTTGGGAATTGGTTTTCATTAATAAGAAATCATTAGGCGATTATTCTTACATGCAATGATAAAGAAACTGAAGTTATTATGAAAAATTATTTGTCGTACATCGAGGAACCGATTGAAATTCTTAGTCGTAAGGAGTAAGTATTAGGGAATTCAGTTAGTTTCGTAGTTAAAGTGTTGTGGAGGATCTATGAAATTAAATAAGCAACTTGGTTAAGGGAAGATAGAATGAGAAAATAGTATCCCCAATTGTTTGATAAGTGAAATTTATCATAAATTTCGGGGACGAAAATTTTAAGGGGGGAAGGTTGTGACGACCCGGATATGATTATAATAAACCATGTTTCAATCATGTGTATCGTATGGGATGGGGATAATGTGTTATTCGAAGATATAATGTTAAGTTATTATGTTTAATCTAATCCTACCTTCCTAACTTATGAAATATTCAATTAGTCACAATCATAAATTTGTGAAGTCTTCGGTAGGAATGTTCAAGTTCGGGACTAGTTTTGGCAACTATAATATGACATTTAACTTGAGGTGAAAACTAGATATTTGTAGGTATATGAGTTAATTTTGTAACAAAATAAATGGTGTGTAAAACAAAGGTCCGAGGAAGGAGTTACACTGAAATTACGAACGGGAGGTAAAGTAATCATTTAGCTTTAAAGGATATTTTATCTTATATGGCGACACATGTCATATTTTAATTAGACCAAGCGGGAGGTGACTTATGCCGACTTATAACTCTTGAAATAATCTCTTCCTTTAGCATATTTCTAAAAGGAAGAGTTTTATCCTAAGGTGAGAGAGTCGGGAACGTTGGGAAGAAGAAAGCGTGCAGAAATATCCGTAGAAATTACGTAAAAGTCCCTAAGGTAAGGTTATCTTGTTATATTTTTGGTATTTCAAATTGGAACGATATAAATCATAATTTAATTACTAAACTTACATGTCTTGAGGTATACTTATGAATAGATGCCAGTTTAAGTAAAGTTGAACGTGTATATTATGTATATTACTTCGATTTGAAACCTTGTGTATTCAAACTCCTTTATCTTTTTATATATTTATTGGAATTGAATCATTCTAGTTGGAGATAAAAATAGACTCAAATATGTATAACATATCCAAAAATTATGTGAAAATACCAAGAAATGAATCTTTGGTGATAATTTGAAGTTCAGGTATACAATCTGCCCTAAAGGTGTAAGTATGCACACCAGGTGTTCGATGTTTTGCTTGACATAGCAAATGAACCTTAAAAATTATGAAACTTTAATTTTGTATTATTAAATATGTTATGGATGTTGGCTGAAACACCGCAATAACTTATGATGTAGAAAAATTATGAAAATTCCTGGAAGTTGACTGAACAATTAAAAAGCCTATAGGGCAGATTTGCTTTGTAATAAAGAGATGGACACATCTTACTCTAGGAAAATTGAAATGATGTGTTGTATTTTTATATTGGATACTGAATGTGATAAGAATAGGATTACCGAGAAGAAATTAAAGTATATTTGAGCTATGGATTGTGCATGTTAAAAAATTTAACATGAAATTGGATGAGACTTCATTTATGATAAATGATTTGAATGGGATCATATGATGCTCATGAGTTGAATTACATTAAAGTGAGTATATACATTGTTAATATTCTTATGACGATACTAATATTGTGAGAATTATAGGAAGGGAAGGAGTATCGGGTGGACAAGTGTCAGATGAGGACCCTAGAAAAACCTAATAAGTGGTCATGGTGATTGTACTCAGTAGAAAGATATGTATTACACATGGTTATGAAAATGATCGGAATATCACTTACGGGTGAGATGTATTACACCTGGTTATGGATACGATCTAAATATCACTCATTGGTAAGATGTATTATACATGGTTACGGATGTGATTATAATAATATTGAGTATTAGATTGTTCATTTCGGTTTACCGAAATAGGAGGTTACTCCCCGACACGGAATGTGAGAGATTTGTCTATTAGAGACAAGGGGTTACTCCTCGACTAGGAATGTGGGAGAATTATCTATTGTAGACAGGATATATGAATCATGATTCGGATAAGTTGGTCATTCTTTATGAATGAGCCGGATAAGTATATAATTGATCATTCTTTATGAATGAGTCGGATAAGTATATAATTGGTAATTTTTTATGAATGGGCTGGATAAGTATGCATATATCATCACGGGGATATGATTTATTGCCTTTAATTTTATGCAATAGTGTAGTAGTGATGCATTTGCTGAGCTATTTTGCTCATGGTTCCTGTGTTTATATTTTTCAGGTATTGTGACATCACTGCCAAACCTAGGAGGTCGATGGGGCTAGCAAGGGATGAATAAAATCATGCTTTGATCAAACGTAAATGGGGTAATTTAAGCCTACTTATCATTTCAGTAAGTTTGAATAAGCATAATTATCTTAAAATTGTGAATGGCTTTCAGTTTTATTGATTCATGTTAATAACTGGAAAAAAAGGATACTCGTATTTATGGTTTGGTTAAGGTAATTATGATTTGACTCACTTTGACTTTCAAACTTAATTATATGTAACTTGGTTGGTGTGTGTCAACTTTGGTATCAGAGCCTAGGTTTTAGAGGTTCTGGGGTGAGGAGCGCTTAGATTTGGCAGTGGAAGTAGAAATTGTTTTGATTCATAAGTAAATTTGCTTTATTAACTAACATCTGTTAGTTATACATATATATTGTTCTACGGGATATGAAATGTAAGGATCTTGCAGGAAAGGAAATGAGATGTTAAGGTTTATTCGGGGATGCCAACGAATACAGGTATTTTAATATGAATCATTGCTTTGTTTTATTTCTGATATGGACAAACATGTCATTGAAGGAAACTTTTTAAAGACAAAATATGGTATACAAAAATTGTGAAGTATTGAAAGTGATCTCTTCTTATACTGGAATAGTAGACTTGAGTTGTGTCACTTATTAAGCTATGGTTTGGTGTGTGTGCCCATTTATGTGGGAGAATGAGGTACGGGAACCCATATTCCGTTAAAGGATGAGATGGTAAATTGTTAGTGTGAATAAAATGAAGATTCACATGGTAAAGGTGAAGTGAAAAGATTAATAGTTGTATATGTTTAAATTTAATATGTGAAATGGTCTTAAATTCAATTACTAGTCAAAAGATCACAACTGAATCCAATATCATACTGAATTATGATAAGTAGAAGAAAAGAGTAATAAGAGTTGAGATGTACTTCTTTAATATTATGAGTATATGTAGTGGATATTACCCTTGTGATGTTTAAAATGCTAATATGAATAATAAAGTTGAGACAAGGTGATAAAGAGTTCGAAGTTTAAAAATATTTGGGAGCCATTTTAAGAATATGTGTTGTGTATAAGTATGGGAAAGAGGCTAGTCAGGTTTGAATATTAACAACTGATTTGGGTGGATATTGAGTTGTTTTTGTCATTATGTATATGTATTATCACTAAGGGTATGTCATATAAAGAATATGGTTGACATTATAATGAGTCACTAGAAATATGTGTAAGGATAATGTGTTATGTGAAATACTATAATGTGATACATTAAGGTATTTGTACAAGTTATTTGAAAAAAATACGACATGTAATAATTAGAGAATTCTTCGTGACACCCCGCCTAATAAAATACCGGGTGATCAATCCTATACCAAATTAAAACAGGAATCCCAGTTGGATCATCCTTAGCATCACTGTCGAAAACTTTTTAAAACTTACTAACCACCTAGTATTCCAAAAGTTGGTGCCAATTTTAACTTTTTGATTAAACAAAACAGTACAAGCGGAATTAAAATATAAACCATTCACACAACTGAATGAAAATAAACTGAATCATATATACACAACTTGTCGAATAAATCATCGTCCACCAAAGAAATAATCCATTACAAATATTCAACACCTGAATAAATTACACCTGAAAACTGTACCGAGAAGTCTGGGCGACAAGCCCTAAATGAAACTGAAACTGATACAAGATTCCTACTTTAGGAATGAATGAATGACGCGTCTAATCCAAACTCCTGCTAGCATCCACATATGCCGCAGCTCCGTGTCCCTGGAATAGAATATCAATCCTGGCGTCCCTGTGGCTGGACACCTAAAAGGTTTTGAAAATAGTTTTATAGCAAGGGTTAGAACCCAAAATATTTTGAAAATATTTAGCAAGTGAATTAACTGTAGTAATTTAAAATGCATGAATGCGCTTCATATTTAAGTTAGTGTCGCACTCCCTTGTGGACATACTCACCCCTCCACTATTGTGCACACCTACCGGTTAACTTAACACCGCCTAGTTGCGCTACCCCGTCCAACTAGTCCTGGTATAACCTTCCCTTGCCATACTACTCTAACTTGAGTATAATGATTTCCTGAATTATAAGTTATTTCACAATTAACTTAATTAATTCCTCTTAAATAGTAACATGTAACCGTATCACAAGTTATATAAAGTAAATCCATCTCACACTGTATTATTCCCACAAATGTATAACTTAATTAATTTCTCATTAATTAACAGCATATAACTGTAACCCGAGTTATATTAGGTAATTACATCACACACTGTATTTTCACCTACATATAATATTTACTACCATATTACACGTACCTTTACTAACATCCACACATATATCATACGTGTATCCATCCTTCTGAGTATACCCTCACCGGATGATTCACTTTAAAATGCTATCTCACTAGGTGTGCTCATAAAACCTAGTTTCCCCCAAGTTGGAATCGCTCACCAACTTGGCCTAAAATATAAACGCAGTGGAGGCGGTCATATTCCTTCCCTGAAAGTGAGATAAATCCCTCACCCATATATATACCGGACACTATGACCTGGGGATATACTCGCCCTACCCCTCAAGCTAGGGGATTCACCCACATCGCGCAACCTCCCTTGATAGCATTAGAGTATATTAATTGAATAAATATCTAGTCACCGGTATCTAATATCACACACCATATATACACGTATATATATACTATAGCTACACCGTATACATATACTACAAACCCCGGCTTTACCGTGTACTCAAAACCCCGTACACTGCCTGAAATTTAATATCACACATAATATATATACACACATATATATACTATCACTACACCGTATATATATATAATATAAACCCCGACTTTACCATGTACTCAAAATCCCGTACACTGCCTATAATTACCCGAGTCTGTGGCCCGACCCAACTTAATTAATTTTCTCACTTAATAATTTATCATCTTCCCGAGTATGTGGTCCGACTCTAATATTTTTAATTCACACCTCAATTTAAATAATACTTTTCCCGAGCCTATGGTCCGACTCTAATTAAATTAATTAACACACTTATTAATTTAATACCTCACCGAGTCTATCGTCCGACTCTAATTAAATTAATTAACACACCCATATTAATTTAATACTTATCTGAGTATACAATCCGACTCTATTTAATTAATTTACACATTAATTAATCAACACAATCCGAGTCTGTGGTCCGACCCTCATATAATTAATTTACGCATTCATTAATCAACACAAATTCGAGTATGTGGTCCGACTCTAATATAATTAATTAATACACCAATTAATTTAATCCTACCCGAGTCTATAATCCGACTCTAATTAAATTAATTATCACACCCATTAATTTAATTCTACCCGAGTCTACAATCCGACTCTAATTAAATTAATTATCAATCTTATTGATTTAATAACTTGGTGTCACCCAACCATTATCCCCGGACTCGCGCACTTGGCCCGTACCTCAATATTTTCCGAGTCAATGTTCCGACTCCAAATTACTTACTTTCTCTCAATAATAAATTTACTACTTTGATGACATTTAACCAATATCCCCGGGCTCGCTCACTCGGTCCATTTTACATCTCATAATTTCATTCTCACATTTTTACCCACAATGTGTCACACATTTATTTCCATAATTTCCCCAATTATATTTACCTATAATTGTTAGCACACCCGGACTCACCCACTTGGTCCATAATTAAATATTTCACCTGAATTCCTTTAATAATGTAGTATCACCCAACTACAATTCCCGAATATCATTTTTCGGTCCAATATCAATAATTGAATTATTTCTCCAAATTCGTTCATCTCATGACATACCGTTCACACCCTCCTAAACCCAATTATATCACCCTATAATTGTTAAGGAAACATATGTCCCATATAAATTTATCACCAAATAAAAGTAAGGGAATTAAAACTAAAATTAAACCCTCATTATAAACAAACTGGCCGAACTGCCAAATTCCTGGGACCCTCGATCGATCGAGCCCCCTAGGTCGATCGATCGATCGAGAGGGTGGTTGTCTTCCTCGGCTTGCTGTTTCAGCCATGACCGACTTTCCAAGGTTTTACCTCTCCATTTTTCAACCTTAAAAGATGATTTTTAACCAATTAATTACTCCCAAAACAAGTCTCAATCATCTATAACTGTTTTAGCATTCTTGATTCATACGATATCTCACTATATTTAAAGATGGGTATTCCAATTAAAATTCATAAATCTTGTTCTACAAACCAATTTCTAAATCCAGATTTTCCCCCAGTTTATATTCTGAATTCTTATTCCAATCAAATATCTATACTCAGATATGTTCAACACAATGATTTTTTTTTTTTTACTATGAATCTCATTCAGTAGTTCCATGAACAAAAACCCCATTTTGTACCCATTTATCCCCAAAACGAATTTTGGTTTACACATCACTATGATATGAATTGATTATCATCAATTTCGAAATCACAACAGTTAACCACTTGCCTGAAAGTGTTCGTAGTGTCTGATCCGATGGCGTAGTCCCTCAATTTGGCTCCAAAATCCTCAAATTGGCTTTTGCTAAGCTTTCCCCCAATTTCCCTCTCAAGCCCTAGGCTTAGAATTGTGTTGGCTGCTGATTTCCTAATCTCTCACTTAGGTTAAAACCCTCAATCCCGTTTTTCACCTAATGGGCTAATTAAAGTGGCCCAACTCACCCCGTGTGGGCCCGGCTATGCCCAAAAATACCCCGAGACCCAATTACTACCCCCGGGTACTCTTTTTTGACTATCTCGACCCATTCGGACTCAACCGCGCACTGAAAATTGGCATCCGAATTAATTTATAAAAGTCCTTATCTCACACCCAATTTAGTGTATACCGACTCCCGGTTGGGATAAGTGTATACCTCGTCATTAATACTCGAAATGATGTAATTAAATTATTACTATTCACTTAGTAAATAAATTTCCCTAAACATTAACCATTCACTCCCCGATTAATATTTAAATATATATTGCCATAATTAATTCAATTAAAAATTACAACACACAAGTAATTTAAAATTCCCGAATTAATTAAATATTAAATGTACAAAAATACGAGGTGTTACATACTTCCCCCCTTACAAAGGAATTTCGTCCTCGAAATCAAGATAAACCTAGTGTTCCAATATTCACATCTTTCTCACTAGTCATGTGCCTCAAGCCCAATATATCTATCCCATCTGTTTCTAACCACGTTACACAAGTATGCATTTAAAATTAACCAGGGCGCCCATACACCCTATTCCCGTGCTTAACCGCACAAAATTTGCCTTAATTAGCCCGGGTGCCCATACACCCTATCCCCGCGATCTACTGCACGAAAGTTAATCGACTATGCTAGTCGTAACCCGTAATATACTTCGAACCCGTAGTCATATCTCACACACACACACACACACACACACACACACATATATATATATATATATATATATATATATATATATATATATATATATATATATATATATATATATATATATATATATATATATTTACTGCCCGTGTACTTAACCCATGTGCTACGTCCAAACATCTCCCCATAAATACTTGTCTCTCAACACAAAAGTATATATGCTTACCCTTATGCTACTAAAGACAACATAATACTGCGCCCTTACTACCACTAGTCCTTGCGCAAAATAAACCCCGAGATATCTCTCTTTGCTCGAAAATCAATTTAACCACCCTGATTCACTTCAGTAAACATCCCCACTTACCGAGATAAAACGTGAGGACACGAAACCTCACTATGTGCTATCGCACCACGCAATATAACATATACATCCACATATATAACGACTATACGCCCTCTCCGGTGATACCTAGTACCAACCCTACCCTGGTGTCGCGAACACCAAAATTTAACTCCACTATCCACAATAGTTAAATTTTATCGCTATCCAGCCGATGTTTAAAAAGTATTATCAACCCTACTCTCATAATTCTCGAAAGTAGTAACTCTTCGCATAATTCAAGCAATCATTCAGTGTATGCCTCCACTCTCTTGTGACGAACACCAAGGAACTCCGCTACCCTACGAAAAGTTTATCCACATGCTATGGCTGCTACCGCCAACGCACCCACTAAGTTTGACTCACCTGCGAACTCTAGTGAAAAATAAGTCTTATACTGTGACATCATCTTTGTCACTCAAAAATATACCCCATTCCCCTAGGGTAAAAATAATTACTTCTATACTCCAGCTGCAATGGCTGGTTCTCGGTTTTCGGAGCAGCTTCTCCCTGCCCGAATGCACCCATGACTTGCTTTAGTGGCTGTACATCCAGGACCTCGTCCTGTAGTTGGCCCCTGCCTCTCTTAAGGCAATATCTCTTCATGTGTCTCGTTTTTCCCACCGACGAAACACCTTCTAATACATTCACCCTTCCACTGGTCTCTTCCATGCCGACCTTGTTGGAATTCCTGGCCATCCCGCTGATAGCCTCTAGTTCTAGATCGTTTGGCATGATTTCCCTACCGGAAATCCTGCCCCTGATCTCCCCCAGTCTTCTGCTGGGATACCCTACTGGTATTGTTCCCTTCTGCCTCATCCGACTGGCTAATCCCCACTCCCCTCCCGCTTCCTTTCGCGTGGAAGCGATATTCCCCACAGTGCCGGAGTGTTGCGTTAATGACATCAGTATAATCTACTAATGCGGGATTATCAATTAAATGTTGTCTGATTCTCCAGACTAACCCATCCATAAACTTTTCTTTCTTTCTCTTTTCCTCGCTTACCTCATCCGGTATAAAATTTGCCAACGAGTGAAATCTTCCTCGTAATCGGCCACTGAACGGTCTCCCTTTGAGTCACCTCACAAAATTTTCTCCTCGTTTCGGTCTCAAACGTTGAAGGAAAAATACTTGCGGTCGAACCGCACCCAAAACTCTGCAATAGCTAGTGTGTCCTTTTCCTCAATTGTGGTGATCGACTCCCACCACTGTAGCGCCGCTCCCACTAATTAAAAGTGGTTAGGATTTACTTTCATACCCCATCGCAATCTCCCATGCGTAGGTGACGCTGGATACCTCTCTTCCTTGACACGCTAGTACTACACCCGAACCCCCTCGCAACTCTGGTGGGTTCCCCCTAAAAATAACCTCTCATTCTTGTTTCCACCCCGACGACCCCGCGTGAGTCTGAACATCCGACGCCACTAACACTTGTGGCTGATCCCGTGGAAAGTACCCTACCGTTGTGACCACCGTTTCTCCAACTGCCTGTGCTACTAATTCAGTTACCTGTGTTGTCAAAATCATCTATAGCCGTTGTTGTGGTAACTCTTGCTCCTAACGAGCCTCCCTCGTCTCATCTCCCCCTGCTGCCCTAGCTGCTCTCTCTTTCCTAGGCGTCATCTGGAATGAGAATCGAATTTGTATGAGTTCACTCTCAAATATAAATTTCGCAGAAGAATGTATATGCGCATACGTATGAGAATACAACAATCCTATAATAGGGCTCTATATCAAAGATTCCTAAGCCAAAACGTGAAAAGCCGCACATATCCTAAGGACACTAGAACCTGATGCTCTGATACCATCTGTGACACCCCGCCTAATAAAATACCGGGTGATCAGTCCTTTACCAAATTAAAATAGGAATCCCAGTTGGATCATCCTTAGCATCACTATCGAAAACTTTTTAAAACTTACTAACCACCTAGTATTCCAAAAGTTGGTGCCAATTTTAACTTTTTGATTAAACAAAACAGTACAAGCGGAATTAAAATATAAACCATTCACACAACTGAATGAAAAAAAACTGAATCATATATACACATCTGGTTGAATAAATCACCGGCCACCAAAGAAATAATCCATTACAAATATTCAACACCTGAATAAATTACACCTGAAAGTTGTGCCGAGAAGTCTAGGCGACAAGCCCTAAATGAAACTGAAACTGATACAAGATTCCTACTCTAGGAATAAATGAACGATGCGTATAATCCAAACTCCTGCTAGCATCCACATATGCCGCAGCTCCGTGTCCCTGGAATAGAATATCAATCCTGGCGTCCATGTGGCTGGACACCTAAAAGGTTTTGAAAATAGTTTTATAGCAAGGGTTAGAACCCAAAACATTTTGAAAATATTTAGCAAGTGAATTAATTGCAGTAATTTAAAATGCATGAATGCGCTTCATATTTAAGTTAGTGTCGCACTCCCTTGTGGACATACTCACCACTCCACTATTGTGCACACCTACCGGTTAACTTAACACCACCTAGTTGCGCTACCCCTTCCAACTAGTCCTGGTATAACCTTCCCTTGCCATACTACTCTAACCCGAGCATAATGATTTCCTGAATTATAAGTTATTTCACAATTAACTTAATTAATTCCTCTTAAATAGTAATATGTAACCGTATCACAAGTTATATAAAGTAAATCAATCTCACACTGTATTATTCCCACAAATGAATAACTTAATTAATTTTTAATTAATTAACAGCATATAACTGTAACCCGAGTTATATAAGGTAATTACATCACACACTGTATTTTCATCTACATATAATATTTACTACCATATTATACGTACCTTTACTAACATCCACACATATATCATACGTGTATCCATCCTTCCGAGTATACCCTCACCGGATGATTCACTCTAAAATGCTATCTCACTAGGTGTGCTCACAAAACCTAGTTTCCCCCAAGTTGGAATCGCTCACCAACTTGGCCCAAAATATATACGCAGTGGAGGCGGTCACATTCCTTTCCTGAAAGTGAGATAAATCCCTCACCCATATATATACCGGACGCTATGACCTGGGGATATACTCACCCTACTCCTCAAGCTAGAGAATTCACCCACATCGCGCAACCTCCCTTGATAGCATTAGAGTATATTAATTGAATAGATATCTAGTCACCGATATTTAATATCACACATCATATATACACGTATATATATATACTATCGCTACACCGTATACATATACTATAAATCCCGGCTTTACCGTGTACTCAAAATCCCGTACACTGCCTGAAATTTAATATCACACATAATATATATATACACATATATATATATACTATCACTACACCGTATATATATAATATAAAACCCAGCTTTACAGTGTACTCAAAATCCCGTACACTGCCTATAATTACCTGAGTCTGTGGCCCGACTCAACTTAATTAATTTTCTCACTTAATAATTTATCATCTTCCCGAGTATGTGGTCCGACTCTAATATTTTTAATTCACACCTCAATTTAAATAATACTTTTCCCGAGCCTATGGTCCGACTCTAATTAAATTAATTAACACACTTATTAACTTAATACCTCACCGAGTCTATCGTCCGACTCTAATTAATTAACACACCCATATTAATTTAATACTTATCCGAGTTTACAATCCGACTCTATTTAATTAATTTACACATTAATTAATCAACACAATCCGAGTCTGTGGTCCGACCCTTGTATAATTAATTTATGCATTCATTAATCAACACAAATTCGAGTCTGTGGTCCGACTCTAATATAATTAATTAATACACCTATTAATTTAATCCTACCCGAGTCTATAATCCGACTCTAATTAAATTAATTATCACACCCATTAATTTAATTCTACCCGAGTCTACAATTCTACTCTAATTAAATTAATTATCACACCCATTAATTTAATTCTACCCGAGTCTACAATCCAACTCTAATTAAATTAATTATCAATCTTATTATTTTAATAACTTGGTGTCACCCAACCATTATCCCCGGACTCGCTCACTTGGCCCGTACCTCAATATTTCCCGAGTCAATGTTCCGACTCCAAATTACTTACTTTCTCTCAATAATAAATTTACTACTTTGATGACATTTAACCAATATCCCCGGGCTCGCTCACTCGGTCCATTTTACATCTCATAATTTTATTTTCACATTTTTACCCACAATATGTCACACATTTATTTCCATAATTTTACCAATTATATTTACCTATAATTGTTAGCAAACCCGGACTCACCCACTTGGTCCATAATTAAATATTTCACCTAAATTCCTTTAATAATGTAGTGTCACCCAACTACAATTCCCGAATATCATTTTTCGGCCCAATATCAATAATTGAATTATTTCTCCAAATTCGTTCATCTCATGACATACCGTTCACACCCTCCTAAACTCAATTATATCACCCTATAATTATTAAGGAAACATATGTCCCATCTAAATTTATCACCAAATAAAAGTAAGCGAATTAAAACTTAAATTAAACCCTCATTATAAACAAACTGGACGAACTGCCAAATTCCTGGGACCCTCGATCGATCGAGCCCCCTAGGTCGATCGATCGATCGAGCAGGTGGTTGTCTTCCTCGGCTTGCTGTTTCAGCCATGACCGAAATTCCAAGGTTTTACCTCTCCATTTTCCAACCTTAAATGATGATTTTTAACCAATCAATTACTCCCAAAATAAGTCTCAATCATCTATAACTGTTTTAGCATTCTTGATTCATACGATATCTCACTATATTTAAAGATGGGTATTCCAATTAAAATTCATAAATCTTGTTCTACAAACCAATTTCCAAATCCAAATTTCCCCCCAGTTTATATTCTGAATTCTTATTCCAATCAAATATCTATACTCACATATGTTCAACACAACAATTTTTTTTTTTTACTATGAATCTCATTCAGTAGTTCCATGAACAAAAACCCCATTTTGTACCCATTTATCCCCAAAACGAATTTTGGTTTACACATCACTATGGTCTGAATTGATTATCATCAATTTCGAAATCACAACAGTTAACCACTTGCCTGAAAGTGTTCGTAGTGTCTGATCCGATGGCGTAGTCCCTCAATTTGGCTCCAAAATCCTCAAATTGACTTTTGCTAAGCTTTCCCCCAATTTTCCTCTCAAGCCCTAGGCTTAGAATTGTGTTGGCTGCTGATTTCATAATCCCTCACTTAGGTTAAAACCCTCAATCCCGTTTTTCACCTAATGGGCTTAATTAAAGTAGCTCAACTCACCCCGTGTGGGCCCGACTATGCCCAAAAATACTCTGAGACCCAATTACTACCCCCGGGTACTCTTTTCTGACTATCTCGACCCATCCGGACTCAACCGTGCACTCAGAATTGGCATCCGAATTAATTTATAAAAGTCCTTATCTCACACCCAATTTAGTCTATACCGACTCCCGGATGGGATAAGTGTATACCTCGTCATTAATACTCGAAATGACGTAATTAAATTATTACTATTCACTTAGTAAATAAATTTCCCTAAACATTAACCATTCACTCCCCGATTAATATTTAAATATATATTGCCATAATTAATTCAATTAAAAATTACAACACACAAGTAATTTAAAATTCCCGAATTAATTAAATATTAAATGTACAAAAATACGGGGTGTTACATTATTATGGAGCTGGTGGGCATGGTTAATGTTTTAAGTTGTGATGTTACATTTAACATCCAGGTTACGAAAACTGGTAATGTTAGTAAATTAATGATTTGCATAAGACTACCATGTTAATAACGATTGGGGTAAGATTATAATTGTAAAGTAATTGTGTTGGATAAATGACTTGTTAAGGTGATTGTATGTTTA
Organism: Sambucus nigra; assembly: GCA_949130495.1. Lineage (NCBI taxonomy): Eukaryota > Viridiplantae > Streptophyta > Magnoliopsida > Dipsacales > Adoxaceae > Sambucus > Sambucus nigra. Next base: position 189,707,133 of record OX422208.1, on the reverse strand, counting down.
CTTAAAGAACAATCATACGATAGTGAAAGGGGAATGTTGATACCAAATTTAGTTTGCTGACATGGCTCAATGAAGTAGAGACACGTGGCAATCTAAATGGCACAAACAAACACTTCTGAACAACACCTTGACTTCGAAGAACTCAATTTTTTCGACCAACTCAGATACTCCAAGCAGTATGTGCTTCCCGTGGAACTTTACTGCACCGAGCAACTCGTAGATACCGAGATACTTAGGCGGTCCGAGCTGCACCTCGATTAGAGCATTTATTACCAGACAATTAAGAGGATTAAATGCGCATTAAATGCGGACTTTTATCATACAGATGTATACGCATATCGAACAACTATGGATTACCCTATCATATGTACAACCTCAGGGCTATAAGTACATTGTATCATCCTCATTGTAAGGGGACTCGAAATTTCTTGGTAAAAACCTGTTATCGAGAATTCCTAAACAGTCAGCAATAAGAAAAATAATGGACGTAAGCCATTCTTTTAAGGCTGAACCACTTTAAAAAATCTTTTCTCTTATTTATTTTATCTATGATTGAATAATTAGAGATAATCTAATTTTTTACATCAACAGATTGGCGCCGTCTGTGGGAAAACGACTGTAATTATCGTTTTTCACCAAAAACAATTCATTATCAATGGCTGACAATCCTGAATCCAACAATCGAAATGCTGGAAACCCCCCAAATCCATCTGCTCCTCCAAATGTCCAAGATCTAGCTGGAATTATGGCCAGTTTAGCTCAAGGCCAGACAACCATACAAGAAACTATGCGACAACTCATGCAAACTATCCAGGATGGAGCGTCAACCCATTCAGGACAACGAAGTGTTCAAAGAAATACTCGTTTACTTTCTTCACGCATTAAGCAAAGCGATTCATATCGCACTGAGAAATCTGATGATTTTTCTTATCAATCGGGTCGAACTTCATCAGTACGAGCCACAGATACTGAACGAAACATCACTCTCTCTTCAAAAAGGATTAGTGCATTGGAAAGACTAAGTAGGATCTCTCCTTTTGATCGATTGGGCCCTAGGAAGAATAAAAGTCCTCATAAGGCTATGTCGAGAAACTTTCGATGACCATTTGATCTAAGAGAGGGTTCTGCCCAATCACAACTAGTTGCTCGACAAGATAGATCCCAGGAGGTGAACTCAACACAATTAGTTGCTCGAACCAACAAGCCCGGTGAGGGAAATGATGCGTGGAAAGGCTCTATTCAGCGGTTGAAGGATAAATTAGGGGAAATGGCTAAGGCCAAGAATACTCTACAAAGAACTTTTGTTCAAGGGACACCTTTTGTCCAGGCAATTGTGAATTTTCCCACACCATCAAAGTTCAAAGAACCTGTTGTGACTCCTAAATATGATGGAAAAACCGATCATGTCCTTCATATAGAGCAATACCATGCTGCTGCCGACTTCTATGCTGTGCCAAATGAGATGAGATGCGGGGCATTCTCGGGAACTCTTACAGGATCTGCTCAAATATGGTTCAATAATCTTCCTCGGGTAAGATTTCAGCTTTCTTTCAACTGGCCAAGCTCTTCATTGGAAACTTCTGTTTTGGAGCAAAACCGATTAAACCAGTAGCACACTTGTTAAGGGTTAGACAAAAAGCCGGTGAGAGCACCAGGGATTATATAACTCGTTTCAATAACGAAAACTCAAAGTTATTGATTATGAGGAAAAGACAGCGATTACTGCTATGATGAGTGGGTAGTTGCCCAATAAGTTGTACTACACTTTGGCTAAAGATCCACCCAGAACCATGTCAAAACTGATGGCAAAAGCGGCCAAGATCATGAATGCCGAGGAGGCTATGGCTGCGAAGAAGAACATGGACACCAAAGAGACCAAGGTGGAGGTTGATAAGGCTAAAAAGAAAGAGCATAAGAACAATGGTGGTGACAAGCAATCAAAAACAAAGCCATCAAGGGAGGTATTGAAGAAATTTAAAAATTATACTCCTTTGAAGGTAGACATCAACCACGTTTTAGAAGAAATCAAGAACAGCGAGGAGCTAAACTGGCCAGAGAAAATGAAGTCAGGCCCTGACAGGAGGAATAAGGCCAAATATTGTGAGTTCCACAAAGATCATGGCCACACGACCAAAAATTGCATAGCTCTTCAGAATGAGATCGAAGCACTCATTAGACGAGGAAAACTGGCAAAGTATGTTGATCATAGAAATGAAAGAAGAAGAAGCGACCGAGCAAGAGAGAGGTTTAGATCTCCTCGTCGAGCAGAGGAGAACAAGAAAAGAGACCATGAAGATGATCCAGAAGACGACCCCGATTTCCCCAAAAGACCAAGGCAGCCAGAACGTGAGGTATTTTCAATACGTTTTGGATCATTTGATTGTAATGTTATTACAGGTGGAGATGCAAGAGGTGGAGACCTTACTGTAGAAAGAAAATCTTATCTCAATGAGGCTCAAGCCTGTTCATATATTCAACGAATAAACTTGGCTGAAGATGATCATCCGAGGAAGGTTAACAAAGAAAAACTGGTCATCGATTTCTCAAAGAACGACCTTGCAGGTGTGCTGTATCCTTATGATGACCCATTGGTGATCAAAATGAGAATAAAGTAAGTGATGATCTCGAGAGTACTGGTTGATAATGGTAGCTCGGCTGATATTATGTTCTACTCGTGCTTCGACAGCTTAAATCTAAAGTTGTCTCAGTTGGAGCCTTATCACAGGCCCCTCCTCGGTTTTGCTGGTGAAAAAGTTTTTCCACTTGGGACGATCAAGTTGGATATGTTCATTGGTACATGGCCTGCTGTCAAACAGAAAAGTACGTTCTTCGTGATGGATAAGAATGTTCGATCAACCTACAATATCATCATGGGAAGGGTAGGATTGAAGAAGTTCGAAGCAGTACCATCTACGGTACATCAATGCCTGAAATTTCTAACTAATTTTGGATTAGGAGTTGTAAAGGGTGACCAAAAAGTAGCTCGGGAATGTTACTACTCATCTGCCGAGCAGGAAGAGCTGGAGGAATCTAGGAAAAAGACTACTACCTACCAAGTGGATGAAGGTGCAGAGATTGAAACATTGGATCCTAGAGATCAGTCGTAACTCGTGAAAGGTCAGGTGGTGGAAGCTACTGAAAGCATCATTCTGGACGACGAGCATCCAGAATGAACAACTAAGATAGGTTCGTTGTTAGATGCCTCACAAAAACAGGAATTGATAGTTTTCCTAAAAAGCAGAAAATAAACTTTTTCTTGGAATCATGAGGATATGCCCAGAATAGACCCAAATTTCTTATATCACGAGCTCAATGTGAATAAGGAGATCAAGCCAGTGAAGCAGAGAGGAAGAGTGTTCAGCCCCGAGAAGAACCAAGCTATACAGGAGGAGGTCGAGAAGCTCCAGAAAGCTTATTTTATTGACGATGTTAAATACCCAGACTGGTTAGCAAATGTGGTGATGGTGAAAAAGAAGAATAACAAATGGATGATGTGTGTAGACTTCACCGGCCTCAACAAGGCATGCCCAAGGGATCATTTTCCCTTGCCCCGAATTGATCAATTAGTGGATTCTACCTCAGGACACGAGCTGCTGAGCTTCATGGATGCTTACTCTAGTTATAACCAGATCAAAATGAAACTTAAAGACAGGGAGAGTACCTCTTTCATTACCCCTAGGGGAACTTATTGTTATAATGTTATGCCTTTTGGTTTGAAAAATGCAGGTGCAACATATCAGCGGCTGATGAACAAGGTGTTTGCAGAGCAAATCAGTTGTAATATGGAAGTTTATGTCGATGATATGCTGACAAAAAGCAAGAGAGATGCTGACCATCTAGTTGACTAAGGCCAGACCTTTGATCAATTAGATAAATATCAAATGAAGTTGAACCCGACCAAGTGCATATTCGGAGTACGAGAAGGCATGTTTCTCGGGTATATTATCAATTAACGAGGCATTGAAGTAAACCCTGAAAAAATCAAAGCTCTATTTGGACTACGATCTCCAACGACGAAGAAAGAAGTGCAAAGTCTTACAGGGCGAGTAGCAGCACTTAACAAATTTGTATCGCGAGCAACTGATAGATGCCTCCCATTCTTCAAAACGCTCCAAAAGACTTTCGAATAGAATGAATAATACGAGAAAGCCTTTCAAGAGTTGAAGAAATATCTGGGCGCACCTCCACTGTTGTCCAGGCCAGTGATGAGAGAAAGATTGTACTTATATCTGGCAGTTTCAGAAAATGCAGTTAGCTCGGCATTAATAAGAATGTAGGATGGAGTACAAAAACCAATTTATTACACTAGTAAGGCCTTCCGAGGAGCAGAGATCGGATATCCAAGACTGGAAAAGTTGGCATTGGCGCTGATCGAAGCGAGTAGAAGAATGAGTCCATACTTTCAGGCTCATACCATAGTCGTGTATACCGATATGCCGTTGAGGCAAGCTCTTCATAAACCAGAAAAATCAGGGAGATTGATGTATTGGGCAATAGAACTCGGTGAATATGATATAATTTATGAGCCTAGATCGACATTAAAAGGGCAGGTAGTAGCAGATTTTATAGCAGAGTTCACCTACCCTGATACCTCCGAGGAGCAAAAGCCAGATACCGACCAACCTGTGGATGTTACAGGATCATCGAATTTAAACCCCGATCAACTTACGTTGGTCGACGAACAAAATAAGTTGGTCGACGAGCAAGAGAAGTTGGTCGACGAGCAAGAAAAGCTTGCCGACGAGCAACGAGAAGTCCTAAATAAGGACAAAAGGAAGCAGCAAATGTTTCACCGAGGAACTCTGTCCAATCAAAAATTTGAAGACGAGGTGCCTATATGGAACCTATATGTGAATGGCTCATCTTGCACTACAAGCTGTGGGGCAGGGATTGTTTTAAACAACCCGAATGAGGTCGATATGGAATATGCTCTGCGCTTCCAATTTAAAGCTTATAATAATGAGGCTGAATATGAAGCTATGATTGCAGGCCTTAATCTGGCAAAAACCATGAGGGCAGAGCAAGTTATTGTATTCAGTGACTCGCAGTTGATCGTAAATCAAATACTGGGAGTATATGCAGCCAAAGGAGAATTAATGATCAGGTATCATGCAAAAGCGATCGAAATTTTATCAAGTCTAACGGCAGTGCAGCTAATTAGAATACCAAGATTGGAGAATGCCATAGCAGATACCTTAGCTTGTTTAGCATCAGCCACACGCACCGAGCTAGGGAGAATAATCCCAATTGAAGTCTTGGCATGTCGGAGCATAGATGAAGATCTTATGATGAACTTTATTACCCTTGATTTAGGACCATCTTGGATGAATCCTATCAGGGCATATATTGAAGAAGGGTAATTTCCAACTGATAAACTCGCAGCCAAGAAACTAAAGTTTAAAGCTGCTCGTTATGTATTGACCAATGGTGTTCTATATAGACGAGGAATTATAGCTGGCTTGAAGGGATGTGTACATCCCACCGAGGTGAAAGACTTGATCGAAGAAGTCCATGAAGGGTCTTGTGGAGCCCATGTAGCAGGTCGGACACTTCTGCAAAGGATAATGACGCAGGGATACTATTGGCCGACAATGAGGGCTGATTACATAGCTTATGCAAAAAAATGTGACAAATGTCAACGCTTCTCCACTATCCGAAGAACTCCCCAAGCATTGTTTACACCCATTACTTCCCCTTGGCAATTTTCCATGTAGGGAATTGACTTGGTTGGGCCACTTCCAACGACCAAAGGAAGATTTAAATATCTCGTCGTCGCAGTGGATTACTTTACTAAGTGGGTGGAAGCTGAGCCTCTTGTCGACATGACGTACGAAAAAGTGTTCCAATTTATTTGGAAAAATATCATCTGTAGATATGGTCTTCCCCATGCATTCATCACCGACCATGGAACACAATTTGACAATAAGGAGTTCACTGCATATTGTCATCAGTCGAATATACTAAAAACCCACTCTGCACTAGGACATCCCCAAAGCAATGGGCAAACTGAAGTGACGAACAGGACACTGCTGAATGGCTTGAAGAAAAGATTAAATTATGCAAAGGCAAATTGTATCAACGAGATACATTTTGTACTGTGGGCTTATCGTACTACTCCCCGAGCAGCAACAGGAGAATCTCCATACATGCTGGCATTTGGAAGTGAAGCTGTTATACCTGCCAAACTGGGCCTCCCAACACACCGAGTACTGAACTTTAATTCCCCTGTCAGCGACTTGATGAGAAGGTTAGACTTGGACATGCTCGAGGAAGTTAGAGAAGAAGCAGCCATAAGGAATGCTTCTTACTAGCAACGAACAACTTTGTTCTACAACAAGAGAGTGAAGAAGTGCGACCTGAAAGAAGGGGATTATATGCTGAAGAAAGTAATTCAAAAGCACAATAAACTGGAAGCTAACTGGCATGGGCCCTACAGAGTAACAGAGGTTGTTCGACCAGAGACATATATAATTAAAACTTTAGAAGGGGAGGAGTTTAAGAATGCATGGAATACAGAGCATCTTCGTAAATATTATCAGTAGTCTCGTCTCTATGTAATACAGTTTTCTTCGATATGAATAAAAGTTTTGGTTATTTAGCCCAATTATCTCTTTTTGTTGAAAATTTTTCGGAGTACTAGTGCTGCACACTACGCATCAAGCCCAAAAATACCAACTCCGGTTGGTTAGGAAGAAAATCCACCAACTATAAGTTGTTTGGGAATAAAAAATTTCCCAGAAATACCAACTCCGGTTGGTTGGGAAGAAAATCCACCAACTATAAGTTGGTCGGGAATAAAAAATTTCCCAGAAATTCCAACTCCGGTTGGTTGGGAAGAAAATCCACCAACTATAAGTTGGTCGGGAATAAAAAAATTCCCAGAAATACCAACTCCGGTTGGTTGGGAAGAAAGTCCACCAACTATAAGTTGGTCGGGAATAAAAAACTTCCCAGTAATACCAGCTCCGGTTGGTTAGTAAGAAAATCCACCAACTATAAGTTGGTCGGGAATAAAAAATTTCCCAGAAATACCAACTCCAGTTGGTTGGGAAGAAAATCCACCCACTATAAATTGGTTGGGAATAAAAAATTTACTAACTAAGGTTGGTCGAGAACTAAAAACACCAACTCTAGTTGGTCAGAAATAGTTGGTCGACAAATGATTATCATCAATTCAAGATAGTCAACAATAAATTTTCACCAAATTTAGTTGGTCATCAATTTAAAGTAACACGAAGTATTTCTATCTTTTTAACAGATATACGTGCACATTCATTAGTAAATAAAAAGAAATGTTTTACCGAATATTTCCAAGACAATCGAAATTGCAAGTAAAACTAGAAGTCTTTCATTAAATCTAGAGCAAAATACATTGAAAATGAAATACATATTAATTATTACATCAAGATTAATATTCTATTTGTTTCTTCCCCTCTGCTTTTGAAACAGGTTCCTCGCCAGCAAGAGGATCGTCTAAGGCATAAGGGGAATTTGTGAAATTAACGTCTTTGAGCATCCTGATGTTCATCACAGATGGCCGATCGAGTAGGTGCTCCGGGCGAGATATCTCAACATTGGAATGGAGACTGTAGTCGCCAAGATATTTGGAAATCAAACACTGAGGGATTGCCCGAGCAGGAATCCAGCTCATGTCGAGTTTGAATGGTGGCACTGGTAGGTCGAGCAACCCAGGATTATAGTAATCCCACAAATAGTGACCTTATTCCAATTTTAGCACACCCAAGGCATTAAACCATCCTTGCTTGTACCCCTCGTTGTTCGACTGCTGAATCCGGTCATCGAGGTGATAGAGGGCTTCATTATAGCCAGCCAACCAAAATTCTCTAGGTTGCTTGTGGAATTGATAAGTCAACCTTTCCAGTTGCTCGTGGAGATTTTTTATGAAAAGTTCTTTATTCTCCAGGGCAGACTTTTATGCAGAGAGTTGCTCATCCAAATTCATAATTTTCTTAGACATCTCTGCTAATGCTTGATTCTTCACCATTAGCTGAAAGGTTTGGTTCTCCAGAGCCGATTGAGTTCTTTGTTCCTCAATAGTAATCCGAGCAGCTCTTGCTCATCCCCAAGAAGCTCTTGCTCGTCCCCGAGCAGAGGAAGAGGCCCAATCCTCTTCAAGGTTTTTAATTCATCTCTCAGATTGGCATTTTTGACCTCCAAGAAAGAGAATCCCTCGTCGTTCACAGGGACCAAAGCGTTTGAGGTAGAGGCTGCAGACCTCAGCTGGGATACCTCTCCTCGCAGGTTATTGTTTTTCTGCTCCATCAACTTAGCTATCTGCCTATGCTCTTCGACCTTGGTCTTCAAAGTTCTCTCCCTCACATCATAGGCAACAATCAATCTATCATATCCTTTATCAGCACTTAGTTGCTGATACTTCTTCTCATATCCCTGGTGCAAAAGGGTTGTAGACTCCTTGTATTGTTGTTGAATCTCCTCGAGAGTGCCCTGGAGGTCTTCAATCATTTCATAACACGCTACATTATTAGCCACTGCCCGGTCGAGCAGACACTTTAAATACTGGTAGGCTTCAACTGCTTGCTCTGAAGCATCTTGACCGAGGATATCAACGATTTGAGCTTCAATCATTTCTGTATAACTAGCTTTGAAGTACTAATTGCATTATCTCAATAATTTTGTATCATGAGCTGACAAGAGTTCCATTCTAGCCATAAACTAGTAAAGAAAAGAGATGGAAAAAATCAATAAAATGCAGATAGAGCGAGAAAAAGAGAATCAACAGTATGAACAATCAAATTTTCAAATTTTATTGCATCATAAAAGAGAAGTACATAGTTCAGAGTTACATTTAACAAAGAAAATAAGATAGAGAGAAAAGTCCAAACAACTCTACACCTTCTCCTTATCTCCCAAAACTTTCTCGGGAGGCTGGGACGAAGAGAAAGGTTGCTCGGATGGCACAGAAGATTGATCGGTGGGTGCTGGAAGATGCTCAGCTAAAATATTGGTTAACTGGAGCTGCTCGGTAGGAGTAGTAGTTGGTTGGGGTTGTTCGTAGCGAAGTTCAACAGTAGGTACTTGATCCCCAACCATCATAGAAGATTCCTCGGAGGCAGCTTCGTCCTCTTCTTCTTCCCCGAGAGTAGGAGGGGGCCAGGAATGTGTCGCTGAAACAGGTCGAAGTTCTCATCGACATTCATATCTGCCAGAGCAGCCACCCAACCATCCCTGAAGTATTTGAGGCTGCCATACTCCATTTGTGAGACCATGGCAGCCAAACCCTTATTCCAACCTTTGTCCAAGCCAGCACTGAAGGACTTTTTCACAGCTAATTTTCTTTTCACTTTCTCCAAGGAAAGATTTTCAGACAGAAGTTCTTCGGCAGCCTTCAATTTATTCTCCACTTCTTCCTTCTGATGACCTACTTCACGAAGCCTGTTTAACTCTTCCTCAGCAGACTTGAGCTTACTTTCAAGCTCTCTAGCATTTTGGAGTTTCCCCTCGAGCTCTTTGTTCTTCTCCTCCAAGTCTTTTATTTTCTTCTCCAACCCCTTGGAGACTTCAACAGCTTGATCCCTCTCGTGCTCGGTGGAATTAAGTTGTTTCTCCTAAGTAGCTTTATCATCGACATACTTCTGACGAGAATCTTTTAAAGACTGCGTCAGACCTACAAAAGCCTCCTCTACACCACCCGAGGAGATGGAAAACTTGATGGCTTCATCCTTCTTCAGAATAATATTAAATCAAGTTACCAACTGGAAAAAAAAAATAACTGTAAGTCAGTGCAAGGACATAACATTGAAAAATAAAAGTTTATATTAGCAATACTTACTGAGGCAATGTGCTGAGCTGCCAAAGTGGTAACCCTATCCCGAGAAAGATTTTCTTCAATACCTTGGATCTCGGGGATGATCCAAGACTTCACCGAGCTCATGGCAGAGCTCGGAGCAACAAAAGTGGGAACACCACTTCCAGCAGTCGGGGGCTGAGCGATGGATTCAACCAAATTGACCGAGGAGCTCTTCTTCAGCGTCCTCGTAGGAACAGGAACACTCTCGACCAAGGATGTGGTCTTGGTCGGTGATATAACTATAACCTCGCTTGGATAGGAAATAGCTGAAACCTTGCTCGGAGCCACAGGGGGCTTCTCGGCAACCTTCACAGTAACCGCTGGAAGAGGTGCATCAAGTTGTCTTGTCCCTTCTGGGACATCCTGTTTGCTTTTCTTTTCCTCCCCAGCAATAGAGGCAGATTTCTCGAAGAGGGCAGGAGTTCTTCTTCTCTTCATTCTTTCACTAAGAGGAATATGTGACTCAGGTGAAGAACTTTCAGAAACTGGTACTGGTTCTACGTCACTTATCACTGGACGAGCAGTAAAAGAGGAGGTGTAACTCTTGTACCGCAACAACTATGAAGCTGATCTGATGTGTTCGTCGGCAACAGTTTGATGCAAACCCCAGATAAGTTTCAGATGCTTTAAATTAACTTCTGTCTCTTTTGGAGGCCTTCTCTTGCTGTCAACTGCAAATAAATCAAAATTAAAATATCAGCGACATATTTTATCAAACACAAAGAAAGTATAATTTCAAAAATAAATTAAAATAAAAACAACCTACCCCATTGCCATAGGGAGGGCATCTAGGACCCTGATACACGTCATTTCCAATTAACGGAGCATGTTGCCAATTTTTCATAACAACACCATGCTCGAAGTAATCCCTGTTGGCATCTGGGAGATTGATGACTAAAGCCCTATTTAAAAACCTAGTTTTCAATTAAAAAGTATTGTCGCTGACAGCCCATCTATAGCAAAACATAATTTCTAGAATTCCTATACGAGTTCCATGAATCTGATTTAACCTATGGACTCCATTAACTATTCTCCATGTGTTGGGGGCTATTTTTGCAGGAACCACGTCAAAATATTGACAGAATTCCAGACACAAGGGGTTTGGGGAAAATGAAAAGCCACATTCAGCTACAAAGAGACTGGGAACGAATGTCCCTCAGCCAAACGAAAATAATCTGAAGGTTCAGAAAGTTCCTCCAAAACGACCCATGAAGGAATAGATAAATCAGAACGAAACTTATCAAGCGACTCAATAAGGTAAACCATGATGAATAAAGTAAATAAAAAGAAGGAAGAATATCTTACAGAAAAAAAGGATGGCTCAGTTGACAACGAACGATAGAAGGGATGAACGCACAAGATAGAGAAGAAATGGAGAACTCAAAGATACATATTTGAAAAAGTGAAGAGACGATATGATTTTCTGCAATGCTTAAATACCTTACCTTGGGAAGGGGTCAAAATAATGATTACAAAGAGAGACGTTTGCTCTACCGGCGGCTAAAAGGACAAAAAGGGCGCGGAGACCGAAGCAGTTAGAAAAATTTAAAAAGTCTGATTCTATGAATTCGAAAAGAAAAATAAATACAAAGAAAACACTCCTAAAATTCACGATGACCATTTAATCCCGTCATATTTCTAGAAGAATGTTCCACACTCCTCAATCTCGAACTGTGAAACATTGGGGGCTTCTGTTGATATCAAATGTAGTTTGCTGACATGACTCAATGAAGTAGAGACACGTGGCAATTTACATGGCACAAACAAACACTTCTGAACAACACCTTGATTTCGAGGAACTCAATTTCCCCGACCAACTCAGATACTCCGAGCAGTAGGTGCTCCCCGAGGAACTTTACTGCACCGAGCAACTCGTAGATACCGAGATACTTAGGCAGTCCGAGCAGCTTAGGCGGTCCGAGCAGCTTAGGCGGTCCGAGATGCACCTCGATCAGAGCATTTATTACCAGACAATTAAGAGGATTAAATGCGCATTAAATGCAGACTTTTATCATATAGATGTATACGCATATCGAACAACTATGTATTACCCTATCATATGTACAACCTCAGGGCTATAAATACATTGTATCATCCTCATTGTAAGGGGACTCGAAATTTCTTAGTAAAAACCTGTTATCGAGAATTCCTAAACAGTCAGCAATAAGAAAAACAGTGGACGTAGGCCATTCTTTTAAGGCTGAACCACTTTAAAAATTCTTTTGTCTTATTTATTTTATCTGTGATTGAATAATTAGAGATAATCTAATTTTTCACATCAACAGGGAATACAGTAAGAAGTTATATTGAGTTCATAGTGCATGACTACACAATATACATGAACGTGAATATAAAATCTTGGTTAAGAATGAACATTTAGTGAATGATTGTTTAGTTTCGATATATGAAAAGTAATGAGGTTATATTTAAATTAAGAAATAATAAGGACGTGATTTAACATACTCTTAAACATTATAAATGATATATTTAGTAGTTAAAGTTAAACACGTGTATTTGGTGTTGAATGGAAGATGGAAATATGTCGTGTAATAAGCTAATATGGTAATATGATATTTATGATTTGAAATATTACACGATGATAATGATGGACTATAGAAATGAAGGAAGAAAGGTAAATAATGATACTAGGTTTGTTAAGAATATTCACTCATTGTGAATATACGATGATACAATTGATAATCTAGTATGTGTGGATGTTTGACATACGTATATAAAGGTATGAAGTAATATATGTGATCGAGGTGTAAACCGAGCGTCCGTGTAATACGCTAGTCGTTGTTATCGGCTTCCAACCTCAATACAAAAAAAACTAAACTTGTAACTACACTTCTTAAGGAGTATAGTGGCGAGTCTGGGTTTCGAATCCACAGGGAATTAGGACGTGTGAACGTGACGACAAAGGTAAGGTAGTTTAATCCTAAAGTTGATGTTAAAATAAAAGAAAAGAAAAAGATGATTGATTTTTATGGATTTTAACTATGAATTAACTAGATTCAATTAAATTAACCTATGCATGCGAAATTAACTACCTAAGAAGGAATTAATATGAATGAAGAAATGGGTTAAGAATACACTCCCCCAAACCCTAGTGTGTATACCATTACAAAATTAGTCATAAATTAGATAATTGATCAGACCCAGTCTTTAGTACTCCAAAGCATTACATATATGAGGTTCAAGCCCTCATCTTACATAATCAAAGAATGAGTAAAGCAGTGTTGCAATAGTTCACGCACGTTACATCCTTAAGCACCCCGGTTACCTAGGGCAAACGAGGTCAAAAGTTCTACAATGGTTGTGAAACAATACAACACGATCTAATCACTTATTTAATTTAGCGGACAAATTTTATATCTATGCATACCACATCGAGTTGGGTTCATGCATACCCACCCTTAAAAACACACCTTAACATAATTAAAATAAAAGAAAACTTAAAAAGTCAAAGTGCATGAATTCATAACTAAATCTAGAAAATTGAGAACATGACTTGAATTGGGATTGGAAAACTAGAAAGCAACAATTAATTAAACTAACTAGGAAAGCAGTAAAGACAATAAATTAAAATTACTTGCAATGGATGAATGATGAATTTTGAATAGAACCTTGAATCTTGAATAGTAGCGAAACTTCAAAACTAGGGTTCTTGGTTACAAGAATCCACTAAAATTTAACTACTAGCCTCCTACAACTTGATAAAAACAACTCCTCCCACTTCCTAATAGAGTTTTCCCTTTTATAATACCTAAACTTGACTCTTCCATTGCCTACCCACGTTTTACAACTAATAAAAATGAATTAAATAAGAAATTTCAAGAGTTTTGACTCTTCAGATCTGAAAATGACTCTTCATTATCTCGCAACTTCAAAACCTCGTAACTTCTTCACCGTAGCTCGGATTGAGGTGTCGTTTTTTCCAGTGTTCTTGTAATTGGAATATATTCAACTTTCCAATTGGACCCACCTCTAGACTAAGGCTGGAAAATTATGAAAATTCCCTTGAACTTAACATTTCTTGCTTTCTTTCACTGTTTTGAGTTCTCCTTCGCACTAACTTGCATGAAATACCTATAAAGCACATGAGAAATACACAAAATATGAAATACTTGCCAAAAGGGATTAGTAGCATATATACGAGACAAATTCAATCTATTTACACTTCACGGGATCATAAAAATACCGAAATTATGGGGATAAATGTGAAGAATATGCGACTAATCACAACCCCTAACTTTGAACTTTGCGCGTCCCGAGCAATGTAAGAGAAATTAGTTTAAAGTTCAACTCTTGAAAATTCTTTTATTGGGATAAAATACCTTTTTTGCGGGCAAGCGATTGCTTTTAGCGTATGCAACAAGCCTTTAAACCCTTAGGTTACCCGAGTAGGACGAGTGGTGTCTCGTGATAGTTTGCAGTGAATATACCCACAAAATTCTTTATTGACTCAAATAAATATCAAAATACTTAAAAACTGTACGATTTAAACTTTTCGAAAAATAATCACCATAAATTCACATTTCTTTCCGAAAATTCGTTTTGATTCAAATTCTTATGGATGCACTCACAAACGAATCACTCGGATTGCGGCTATTTTCTCTCGGTATGCATGATATAAAGAGTAAATATAATGGACACAAATTCACGCATAAAAAATTGAAAAGAAGGAAATATATGGTGAAAAGATCTCATCATCGGAGTACGGTTATAAGGAAGCGGGAACATCGCCTCTAGTTCGCACCATTTAATCTCTCATATTATCTTTTGTATCTTAGCTCTCCATGCGGTAATTAATTCCACCATTCGGACTCGGTTAGGACTTTTCGGGTTAAAAAGTATAAAGGATAAAAATGAAAATGGACGGAATGTTAGGAATTGGAAAATATCCTTATGACGTCCATTAGTGCTTTTTTCGGGCATTTGCTCATTTTTCTCTTTCTTTTTCAATTTTTATTTTTTTTTTTCTCACTATTTTTTTGTTGAGCATTTTTTTTCCTGTTTTTCTCTTGCCCCTTTTTATTGCACAATTTGGACTTACTTGATGAATTTTCTCAATTTTCACAATTTCAGGTTATTTGGGTTTTTCGGGTTATCAAACGAAAGGGAAATATTATATTAGGCTCAAAGTGGGTTGCAAAGGGATAATTTTTCACAACTTTATTATGGATAATATTTTTAGGTTAAACAAAAGAGGGCCTACTTCATTGTCCAAATTGCTTATCACATTACCATATGCATCTCGATATTAATTAAGTTTAGAGATATATTTAGCACGAATTTCGAGACAACATTTCACACATTTCCCATAACCGAGCGTCTGTGTAATACACTAGTCGTTGTTATCGGCTTCCAACCTCAATACAAAAAAAAACCTAAACTTGTAACTACACTTCTTAAGTAGTATAGTGGTGAGTCTGGGTATCGAATCCGCAGGGAATTAGGACGTGTGAACGTGACGACAAAGGTAAGGTAGTTTAATCCTAAAGTTGATGTTAAAATAAAAGAAAAGAAAAAGATGATTGATTTTTATGGATTTTATCTATGAATTAACTAGATTCAATTAAATTAACCTATGCATGCGAAATTAACTAATTAAGAAGGAACTAATATGAATGAAGAAATGGGTTAAGAATACACTCCCCCAAACCCTAGTGTGTATGTCAGTACAAAATTAGTCATAAATTAGATAATTGATCAGGCCCATTCTTTAGTACTCCAAAGCATTACATATATGAGGTTCAAGCCCGCATAATACATAATCAAAGAATTAGTAAAGCAGTGTTGCAATAGTTCACGCACGTTGCATCCTTAAGCATCCCGATTACCTAGGGCAAACGAGGTCAAAAGTTCTACAATGGTTGTGAAACAATACAACACGATCTAATCACTTATTTAATTTAGAGGACAAATTTTATATCTATGCATACCACATCGGGTTGGGTTCATGCATACCCACCCTTAAAAACTTTGCTTAACATGATTAAAATAAAAGAAAACTTAAAAGTGAAAGTGTAGGAATTCATAACTAAATCTAGAAAATTGAGAACATGACTTGAATTGGGACTGAAAAACTAGAAAGCAACAATTAATTAAACTAACTAAGAAAGCAGTAAGGACAATAAATTAAAATTACTTGCAATGGATGAATGATGAATCTTGAATAGAACCTTGAATCTTGAATAGTAGCCAAACTTCAAAACTAGGGTTCTTGGTTACAAGAATCCTCTAAAAATTAACTATTCTCCTCCTACAACTTGATAAAAACAACTCCTCCCACTTCCTAATAGGGTTTACCCTTTTATAATAACTAAATTTGACTCTTCCCTTGCCTCCCCACGTTTTACAACTAATAAAAATGAATTATACAAGAAATTTCAAGAGTTTTAACTCTTTAGTTCTGAAAATGACTCTTCATTTCTGAAAATGACTCTTCATTATCTCGCAACTTCAAAACCTCGTAACTTCTTCACCGTAGCTCGGATTAAGGTGTCGTTTTTTCCAGTGTTCTTGTAATTGGAATATCTTCAACTTTCCAATTGGATCCACCTACGGACTAAGGCTGAAAAATTATGAAAATGCCCTTGAACTTTACATTTCTTGCTTTCTTTCACTGTTTTGAGTTCTCCTTCGCACTAACCAGCATAAAATACCTATAAAGCACATGAGAAATACACAAAACATGAAATACTTTCCAAAAGGGTTTATTAGCATAAATACGAGACAAACCCAAGCTATTTACACTGCACGGGATCATAAAAATACAAAAATTAAGGGAATAAATGTGAAGAATGTGGGACTAATCACACCCCCTAACTTAGAACTTTGCTCGTCCCGAGCAATGTAAGAGAAATTAGTTTAAAGTTCAACTCTTGAAAATTCTTTTATTGGGATAAAATACCTTTTTTGCGGATAAGCGATTGCATTTAGCGTATGCAACAAGCCTTTAAACCCCTAGATTATCCTAGTAGGACGAGTGATGTCTCGTGAGGGTTTGCAGTGAATATACCCACAAAATTCTTTATTGACTCAAATAAATTTCAAAATACTTAAAAATTGTACAATTTAAACTTTTCGAAAAATAATCACCATAAATTCATATTTCTTTTCGAAAATTCGTTTTGATTCAAATTCTTACAGATGCACTCACAAACGAATCACTCGGATTGCGGCTATTATCTCTCGGTATGCATGATATAAAGAGTAAATATAATGGACACAAATTCACGCATACAAAATTGAAAAGAAGGAAATATATGGTGAAAGATCTCATCATCGGAGTACGGTTATAAGGAAGCGGGAACATCGCCTCTAGTTCGCACCATTTAATCTCTCATATTATCTTTTGTATCTTAGCTCTCCATGCGGTAATTAATTCCACCATTCGGACTCGGTTAGGACTTTTCGGGTTAGAAAGTATAAAGGATAAAAATGGAAATGGACCGAATGTTCGGAATTGGAAAATATCCTTATGACGTCCATTAGTGCTTTTTTCGGGCATTTGCTCATTTTTCTCTTTCTTTTTCAATTTTCATTTTTTTTTCTCACTATTTTTTTGTTGAGCATTTTTTTTCCTGTTTTTCTCTTGCCCCTTTTTATTGCACAATTTGGACTTACTTGATGAATTTCCTCAATTTTCACAATTTTGGATTATTTGGATTTTTCGGGTTATCAAACGAAATGGAAATATTATATTAGGCTCAAAGTGGGTTGCAAAGGGATAATTTTTCACAACTTTATTATGGCTAATATTTTTGGGTTAAACAAAAAAGGGTCTACTTCATTGTCCAAATTGCTAATCACATTACCATATGCATCTCGAGATTAATTAAGTTTAGAGATATATTTAGCATGAATTTCGAGACAACATTTCACACATTTCCCATAACCGAGCGTCCGTGTAATACGCTAGTCGTTGTTATTGGCTTCCAACCTCAATACAAAAAAATCTAAACTTGTAGCTACACTTCTTAAGGAGTATAGTGGCGAGTCTGGGTATCGAATCCACAGGGAATTAGGACGTGTGAACGTGACGACAAAGGTAAGGTAGTTTAATCCTAAAGTTGATGTTAAAATAAAATAAAAGAAAAAAATGATTGATTTTTATGGATTTTATCTATGAATTAACTAGATTCAATTAAATTAACCTATGCATGTAAAATTAACTAACTAAGAAGGAATTAGTATGAAGGAAGAAATGGGTTAAGAATACACTCCCCCATACCCTAGAGTGTGCCAGCACAAATATAGTCATAAATTTGATAATTGATCAGACCCAGTCTTTACTGCTCCAAAGCATTACATATATGAGGTTCAAGCACGCATAATACATAATCAAAGAATGAGTAAAGCAGTGTTGCAATAGTTCACGCACGTTGCATCCTTAAGCACCCCGGTTACCTAGGGCAAACGAGGTCAAAAGTTCTACAATGGTTGTGAAATAATAAAACACGATCTAATCACTTATTTAATTTAGAGGACAAATTTTGTATCTATTCATACCACATCGGGTTGGGTTCATGCATCCCCACCCTTAAAAACTTAGCTTAACATGATTAAAATAAAAGAAAACTTAAAAGTGAAAGTGCAGGAATTCATAACTAAATCTAGAAAATTTAGAACATGACTTGAATTGGGATTGAAAAACTAGAAAGCAACAATTAATTAAACTAACTAGGAAAGAAGTAAAGACAATAAGTTAAAATTACTTGCAATAGATGAATGATGAATCTTAAATAGAACCTTGAATCTTGAATAGTAGCCAAACTTCAAAACTAGAGTTCTTGGTTACAAGAATCCTCTAAAAATTAACTATTGGCCTCCTACAACTTGATAAAAACAACTCCTCCCACTTCCTAATAGGGGTTGCCCTTTTATAATACCTAAATTTGACTCTTTCCTTGCCTCCACACGTTTTACAACTAATAAAAATGAATTAAACAAGAAATTTCAAGAGTTTTGACTCTTCAGTTCTGAAAATGACTCTTCATTTATGAAAATGACTCTTCATTATTTCGCAACTTCAAAATCTCGTAACTTCTTCACCGTAGCTCGAATTGAGGTGCCATTTTTTCCAGTGTTCTTGTAATTGGAATATCTTCAACTTTCCAATTGGACCCACCTTCGGACTAAGGCTGAAAAATTATGAAAATGCCCTTGAACTTCACATTTCTTGCTTTCTTTCACTGTTTTGAGTTCTCCTTCGCACTAACTTGCATGAAATACCTATAAAGCACATGAGAAATACACAAAACACGAAATACTTGCCAAAAGGGGTTAGTAGCATAAATATGAGACAAATTCAAGCTATTTACATTGCACGGGATCATAAAAAAATCGAAATTAAGGGGATAAATGTGAAGAATATGTGACTAATCAATATGGGTTGGGGATTGGTTTTCATTAATAAGAAATCATTAGACGATTATTCTTACGTGTAATTGATCATGAGAAAAATCCGAGCATCCGTGTAATATGCTAATCATTATTATCGGCTTCCGACCACAATACAAAAAAACATAAACTTTAACTACACTCTTATGGAGTATAGTAGCGAGTCTGGGTATCGAATCCACAGGGAATGTTTTAATATATTTTAATTGATTTATTTCTTCAAAAATAAAGTGTAAAAGATGATGATGGGGTGATAAAGGAAAAAAGGAGAAAATAAAGAAGTTAACTAAAACTAATTGAAAAATTAAGGTAGGGACACAATCCCCCAACTCCTAGTGTGTTGCCCAGTACAAAACTAGTCGTAAATTAATTAATTGATCAAACCCGATCTTTAGTACTCCCAAGCATTACATATATGATTTTCAGGCCCGCATCATATATAATCAAGAGATGAGTAAAGTAGTGTCGCATTAGCTACATGCGTGTTGCACTCTTAAGTGTCCTGGTTACCTAGGGAAAACGAGATCAAAAGCCCCACAACAGTTGTGATCAACATACTACATGCTCTAATCAATTATTAAATCTAGAGAACTAATTTTATACCCATGCAAACCACATCGGGTTGGGTTCATGCATCCCAATGCTTAAAAATCTAGTCTAACATGTTGAAATTAGTGAAAACTGCGTTATCTACGTTGCATGAACTCATAATTACGTGGAAAGAGAGATTAAACACGAGAAACAATAATAAAGGTAGAGAAATAAAGGTTACCAAGATTGAAGTTCAAAACCATACAAGAAGAAATCAAAGATTGAAGAAAAACTCAAAAAGCTCTTGAATTAAAGGTGCAACATATGTAAATTCTTCTCCTAGATGTTCCTCCATGATTATGAGCTTTTACATGAATGAAATTTGAATAAAAAAGAGTCATAATGACTAAATATATAGGCTAGAGGTCGGGTAGAAGAGTCCCCAAAACATAAACTCTTTTGGATAAAAGATAAGGACAAAATAAAAATCATGTATATAGCAATTTGTCACGCTTAGAAAGCGTGACTAATTTTGTAACGTACTTTGGGCGTGACTAAATGCGTCCCGGATCCTTTTAAAATAAAAGGCCCGGATCGCCTTTAAAATTTATGCAGAGATTTTCTTCTTGACTTTTCTCATCTTCAAAACCTCATAACTTCTTCACCGTAGTTTGGATTGAGGTGCCGTTTTTTCCTGTATTCTTATAATTAAAAGCTCTTCAACTTTCCAGTTGGCTCCACCTCCGAAATATGGCTTAAAATTTATGAAAATCCCCTTAAACTCCCCATTTCTTGCTTTCTTTCATTGTTTTGCGTTCTCTTTCGCACTAATTTCATGAAATACCTGTAAATCACATAAGATATACACAAAATACGAAATACTTGCCAAAAAGGGTTAGTAGCATAAATATGAGATAAATTCAAGATATTCATAAATAATGCACGGGATCATAAAAATACTGAAATTAAGGGGATAAATGTGAAGAATTTATGCCTAATCCATAATGTTAAAGAAACTGAAGTTATTATGAAAAAATATTTGTCGTACATCGAGGAACCGGTTGAAATTCTTGGTCATAAGGAGTAAGTATTAGGGAATAAAGTTAGTTCCGTAGTTAAAGTGTTATGGAGGATCCATGAAATTAAATAAGAAACTTGATAAAGGGAAGATAAAATGAGAAAATAGTATCCCCAATTGTTTGATAAGTGCAATTAATCCTAAATTTTGGGGACGAAAGTTTCTAAGGGGGAAAGGTTGTGACGACCCGGATATGATTATGATAAACTATATTTAAATCATGCTTACGGTATGGGATGGGGATAATGTGTTATTTGAATATATAATGTGAAGTTAATGTGTTTATTCTAATCCCACCTTCATAACTTATGAAATATTGAATTAGTCACAAAAACAAATTTGTGAAGTCTTCGGTAGGAATGTTCAAGTTTGGGACTACTTTTGGCCACTATAATTTGATAATTGACTTGAGGTGAAAACTAGATATTTGTATATATATGAGTTAAGTTTGTAACAAAATAAATGGTGTGTGAAACAAAGGTCCGAGGAAGGAGTTATGCTGAAATTACGAACAGGGGTAAAGTAATCATTTAGCTTTAAAGGATATTTTGTCATATATGGCGACACATATCATATTTTAATTAGACCAAGGGGGAGGTGTCTTATGCCGACTTATAAATCTTGAAATAATATCTTCCTTCATCATATTTAAGAAAGGAAGAGTTTTAGCCTAAGGTGATAGAGTCGAGAACTTCGGGAAGAAGAAAGTGAGGAGAAAAATTGAAGAAAAATCCGTAGAAATTACGTAAAAGTCCCTAAGGTAAGGCTACCCATAAATCTTGTTATATTTTGGGTATTTATGATTAAAATGATAGAAATCATCATTTGGTTACTAAACTTCCATGTCTTGAGGTATACTTATGAATAAATGCGAGTTTAAGCAAAGTTGAACGTGTAAATCATGTATATTGCTTCGATTGGAAACCTTGTGTATTCAAACTCCTATATCTTTTTGTATATTTATTGGAATTGAATCATTCCAGTTGGAGAAAAAATAGACTCAAATATGTATAAAATTTCCAAAAATTATGTGAAAATACCAAGAAAAGAATCTTTGATGATAGTTTGAAGTTTAGGTATACAATTTGCCCTAAAGGTGTAAGTATGCACACTAGGTGTTCGATGTTTTGCTTGACATAACAAATGAACCTTAAAAATTATGAAACTTTAATTTTGTATTGTTAAATATGTTTATGGATGTTGGGTGAAATATCACAAGAAGTTGTGATATATAAATGTTATGAAAAGTCCTGGAAGTTGACTTAACGATTAAAAAGCCTATAGGGCATATTTGCTTTGTAATAAAGAGATGGACACATCTTGCTCTAAGAAAATTGAAATGATGTGTTGTCATTTTATATTGGAAACTTAATATGATAAGAATTGGATTATTAAGAAGAAATTAAAGTATGTTTGAGCTATGGATTGGATATGTTAAATATTTTAACATGAAATTGGATGAGACTTCATTTATGATAAATGATTTGAATGGGATCATATGATGCTTATGAGTTGAATTACGTTAAAGTGAGTATATACATTGTTAATATTCTTATGATGATACTAATATTGTGAGAATGATAGGAAGGGAAGGAGTATCGATTGGAGTAGTGTCAGATAAAGACCCAAGGAAAACCTATTAAGTGGCCAATGTGAGTGTACTCACTGGAAAGAGATGTATTACACATGGTTATGGAAATGATCTGAATATCACTCACGGGTAAGATGTATTACACTTGTTTATGGATACGATCTGAATATCACTCCTTGGTAAGATGTATTATACATGGTTACGAATATGATCAGAATAATATTGAATATTAAATTATTCATTTCGATTTATCGAAATGGGAGGTTACTCCCCGACACGGAATGGGGGAGATTGTCTATTAAAGGCAAGGGGTTACTCCTCGACCATGAATGGGGGAGAATTGTCTATTGTAGACAGTATATGTGAATCATGATTCGGATAAGTTGGTTATTCTTTATGACTTGATGGCAAGTTTTCAAGCCTAAGTGTGCATATTCTATATTTTGGGTCGTGCTCTCAAACTGAGGGTCCTGTGACCACGTGGTCGGTTCATGTGGGCTATGTTAGTACCGTGCGAGGTGTTGGCATCGATCACGGGAGCATTTGGGGGGTGCTTAGAGGTTTTGCCCCCCAACGGAACATTTGAGCTTGACGAGGTTGTAAGCTCAATGAGGGTTGTCAAACTCTTAATCTTCCTGTTAGGACACCTTGTAATGTTGAGTTCCTTGCACCTTGAAATTAATCCCTTACAAACATTACCGCTCACTCTACTCAATAAAATCATACTCCACCATCTAAAATCAATAATGGAATACTTTATAGTCGTAAAACGCCAGGGATTCACTCGTGGGAGACTACGTGGCTTTACTGGTCCAAAGAGTGTCCCGACAAAACTCCAAAGACCATTCAGAGCACGGTTCTAGTGTTCCCATGCCATGATTGTTCCAATTTTCTAACCAAACATGCATTTTGAGGGCGAAAACCAAAAGCACGTGTGAGAGGTGCAAACACCTCTTACGGGATCAATTTAACTCGCAGGAATCGACCGCGTGGTCACGGGACTCCTAGTTTGAGAAAATAACGATAATTTGAGAAAATCCACACTTATGATTGAAAATGTGTCGTTAAAGGGAGAAACCCCTTAGCGCTACCCAAGCGGCCCCTTTAGGGGAGCGATCACCGCGCACGGGACCAATATAACTCGCAGGAACCGATCGCGTGGTCACGGAACCTGAAGCACCCTATACCTTTGACTCACTTGAGTCTACATTATATAAGAGCTCATCTAGTTTGGAAATAGTGACAAAATTGTGTTTATCCCTAGATGAACCAAAAAGCCTCAGAACCTTCAAAGCTTCATTGATATTCCTCTATAAGTTCATGAAGGTAAAACACATACACCACACACTAGGATTTCATATATATATAGTGATTTTTTCATGCAATGATCATATGTGAGTTAAATCCCCTTAAAATGATTTTTAAATAATTTTTGGGATTTATTTAAAAAAATTTAAGAATTTTAAATAATTTTTAAAAATTAAAATTGGAACTTAATAAAGTTTTAGAGTTGATTTGTAATTATATTTTATGCCTTAAAACTCTCTTGGGTAGAAACCAAAAGCGGCAGAAACTATTGTGGGTGAAACTGGAATTATTTAGAAACCTGAAACACGCGTGTGAGAGTGAATCGTAAGCGTACACGTGTTGCGCACACATCGGTTAGATCTGTGTTTCTTATCACTCACAAACTTGTGACTTCTTTTGAACCCTTGGATTGACTTAATCTACGAACTGCATGTGTTTGGAATCAATCCAAGTGAATTGGTTTTAATCAATCAGTATTACCTGTTTGCACCGCTTCTTGTGAACCCTTAGATTTACATCGATTTAACCTCTTTTAATCTCAGCCCTGGATTTTGAATCATCGTTCCAGATCCTTCTACGACTTATATAAATATATGCCATATGTGAGGCATTTAGAGACTTTTGTTAATTCCTCGTTTGAGAGAAAAAATAGAGAGTAGAGAGAAGAGAGAGAAATATTAGAGAGAGAAATAAAAACCTAATCAAACTTCGTCAAATCCAAACCAGAAATAATTTTCTGAGAGTTAAACCTTTGAACGTTTAGTTCGTGTTTTGAGAAGTTGTCCTCTCTTGTTCTTGATCATCCTTCCAACTTAGTCATGTTGGTAGTGTTTTTCAATTTCTCTAGATGGAAACTTGAGATCTCGCCTTTGTGATACAAATCACATACATAGTTTACTGTCTTGATTTCTTATTTCAAGATATCTTGTTTGTTGGTTATTTTTAAACTGATCTTATGTTTTCAAACCCTAAATCCACAATATCCATTATGATTTCATTTTACTCAAATAATCAGACTTATATCTAGATTTGGGATCTTGATTGGGGATTGCACTTTCTATCCCTACTATTTTCAAAACAAGAAAGTGTTAGAATCTTGGATATTTCACAACCAGATTCCATCTTGATCTGCGGTTGTTTTGAAAGGTTTAAAGTCTGATTTAGTCTTGACTAAACTGATTTTGGAAAATCTTACATATCTAGTGATTTTGTAATTTAATAAATCATTTTGTCTGTATTAAGTGTGAGTGTGTTGCATGCATATGTTAGAGAGCACATCACCACTACACTTTCACTCTACCACACTTAAAGTGTTGGTTGAATGATCTTGAACTTGTTTGAGTCGACGTAAAGCTAGAATCGAGTAAAGTTACAAAGCTGGAGAGAACATCAACAACAACAACCTTCAGAGAAGTCAGATCTAATCCAGAGGAGTTGGTAACGATTCTGAACTTAGTTTAGGTGTATTTGTGTGGTTTGATTGTTAAATAGCGTGTAATTTGTTACTCTGATTTTAGTGAATTTTTATTTTGTGACGTAGAGGTCACCGTGGATGTTTCCCCAATTAGGTGGGGTTTTACCACGTTAAAAATTTACTGGTGCACTTCCTCATAGTCTCCTCACCTTCTTCTAAGATGAGTTGATTTAATAGTTTAAGTTTTGTTTTTCGAATCTGGTTCAATTTAGATCTGAAATAACTCGTTCAAACTATT
Organism: Sambucus nigra; assembly: GCA_949130495.1. Lineage (NCBI taxonomy): Eukaryota > Viridiplantae > Streptophyta > Magnoliopsida > Dipsacales > Adoxaceae > Sambucus > Sambucus nigra. The sequence goes on along the minus strand of OX422208.1, from coordinate 189,681,676 downwards.
TTTAATAATCTGTTTATAATCATTTTGAGCACATCTTGTGTTAAGTTTTATTTTGAATTAAGAGTTTCTCCAACAAACAATTAGGAGCCATTTTAACAGTTTAATCATGTATTAAACGTCTTAAGTGGAATTTTTTAATTGGTATCAGAGCTTGGCTGTTTTAAAATCTTTTTGATCCTGTGTTTTTTAATTATTTTTTCAAAACAAAAGTATGGACGAGAAATTTGAGAGACTAGGTAACCTGTCCAGACCCACTCTCTTTGATGGAACCAATTTCCATTACTGGAAGGTAAGGATGGTGGCATTCATCCAATCACAATAGAATGTGGTTACTGTGAAATCTAAGTAATCAAGTTCTAGGATTTATTGGACTATACCATAATAGGTTAGCACTGCATTCTTTGGATTTTTATCGCTTTTGCTAGCGATACAGGTGGTCAGGGCAGAAATTGATATTCCATTATTTTGCGTCAAAAGTTTTTCCTCATATGGACATGAAATGAAATCAAAACCGTTGGTGCGAAATTTCTCAAAATCTTCCGCACGAAAATTAGGGCCTTTTGCTAGGCGTGCAAGCCTGGAAGAGACATCACCTACTTTTAGAAGCTGCATTTATTAATGAATTTGTATTAAGGCATGTTTTTATCACACACGAATAAATAACCGCACACATAAGATGTGAAGTTTACCTCTTGTGATACCCATGACCTAAAATCAGTTGTCGTGTAATTTCTCCTTTGATTTTGGGCAATTTCATCCTCGTACTTCCTATGGGTAAATTGTAGAGTTCAGATCGTAAAAGATAAAATACATATAATCAAATAAGAAGAATTCAATGGATACTCATTCTCTCCATTCTTCGACTTCATCTTGTGAGTTGAAGACATAACGAGTTGCTTGCTCGTATTGTATATTTGTGAGTTTCACCTCTTTAGGGTTCCCAAACGGTAATTCATCCTTAAACACGTCAGGTTCCTCGATCACTCCTCTACGAGGATCGAACCTCCTCACTCTTGTTCTAGAATATATTCCCCAATGTATAACGATGATTCCACGATTACGTATTCTTCAACAATTGACCCTCCAATATACCGTGTATTCTTTACGTAATCTTTGAAGGTTTTCATCAAGCTCTCAAAAGGATAAATCCAAGGACACCTAACGTGACCACATAATAAAGCTTCATCGCATAAATGCACATGCAAGTGGATGTTGATATTGAAGAACGACGCAGGAAAATATTTCTCCAATACATAAACTACCTCTACTAAAGTTGAATTTGCAGCTCTAATGTGCCTTCTATTTACCGCTTTTGCACAAACTAGGGTAAAACACAAAATTATTTGCATAATTGCCTGACGGAGATCTTTATGTTTATATAAGCAATGCTGAAATAATAGATGGATTAATTGGATGATTACATGTCAGTCGTGAGACTTGCACTGTTTTAAGTCATTTGCTTGGTAGTTTACGACCCTACGTAAACTACCATAACAACCAGCTGGAGTCTTCAAGTTGAACAATGTGTCTAAGAGGATCTTCTTCTCACTAGTAGTCAAAGTGAAAGCAGCCGAGGGGTAGAAATTATTCCTGATATAAGATCGTTTTTCAACGAGAGTTTCTTCTTTAGCTTCATATCCTGTAGATCTCAACCGGCCCGTTCTCCATCTTTGAAATGAGATCCACCCAGACATGTTCCTATCAGACGTTTTGCAACGTTCTTCTTTGTGTTTATCACATCAATTACATGCCTTACACGATGATCTTTCCAATACGGCAAATAAAAAAATAATGATCGCCTAGACCATGGTTTTACTTTAGTAGGGTCACTAAGATCTCCCCTTGCTTTACGCTTCAGGTTTACAAACTTGGGGTGTTTGCCTACATACCTACTCCCCGCCGTCGCAACCGCCGCCTTCTCCTCAATAAGCTGACTAGAGAGCCGAGCAGGTTGCACCCAGCGCTCTCGTGACCAATAGGATAAAAATTAGACTTGTCATTCCGGAAAGGGTGACTAGCCGGTAAAAATCTATGATGACCCGTGTAACTCATCTTACTACTATGTTGAAGCCAAATGACTTCAGTTTCCTACCCACATATGGGACATTCATAATAACCATGAACATTACAACCGGACAAGGTTCCATAAGCAATAAGGTCATGGATCGCCCACATCACCATTACTTTAAGTGTGAACTCTTCACCCTTGTGAGAGTCGAACTCCGTTATGCCTTTATCCCACAACTCTTTAAGTTCTTCGATTAATGGGGGTAAGAATATATCAATATCATCACCCGGAGCCTTAGGCCCGGGTATCAATAAAGATAATAATGTGAACTCCTTTCTCATGCATTGTGTCGGAGGGAGACTTAAAGGCTCCATTAGAACTCGCCAATAACTTTGACTAGTATTAAATTACCGAAAGGGTTAAACACATCAGTTGATATTGCAAGATGAACATTGCGTGGTTCTTTTGCAAATTCATGTTGTCGTGCATTTGAAATTTAGCACATGAGTGAATCAACCGGATAACGCATCATATTCCCACCCACCTCGCATCGTGCGTTCCATGTCATAGCCTCCGCTATCCACAGTGCACTAAAAAATCGTTTTAACCATGACCTAAGTGGAAAATACTTTAAAACACTTTGTAGGACTTGCGAGCTCTTTTGATATTTTGCAGGTTTATCATTTACCTTCATACAAATGACATATCTAGGCTCACCGCATACTGGACATTCATCCTTCTCTCCGTATTCATTGTGATACAATATGCAATCATACTTGCATGCATGAATAGATTTGTGTTTCAATCCCAAACCCTTCAAGATCTTCATCATGGTAGGATAATTTTTTGGTAATGTGTTCTATTTTGGGAGAATTTCTTTAACCCACTTAAGAATTTCGGCTACGCTGTTTCCAAACAAGACAAATTGACTCTTAAATTTATGCAAACCAATCATTACATATAATACCAAATGATCTTCATCGCAATCTTTATACAATGATCTAACCACATTGGCTTTCAACCGTATATATTCTCGATCTCCTGGTAGTTCAGTATCAAATAGTTCATTGTGCGCATTATCTGTCTTCATAGGTTGGTGGTTTTAGTCGTGGTGGAATCCGTAAGCATCGTCGATTGGGTCGGTCAATGGATGATGTGTTGACGAATCATTTACCACTTTACGTGGTCGATTACCGGTAATTCTTCGGGAACATAAGGTACATGTTTTTCACCATGGTATGTCCCCTTGTTATAATCATGACAAATTTCCCATATTATTAAATGTAACTCAACATATTCTAAATATTTATATTTTTCGTTTATACAATGGGTGCACGTACACGAAATCTTCTCACTTTTAAGGTTCTTAAAAGCGTAACTAATAAATTCTTGAATGCCTTTAACACAACTATTAGTTATTCGGTCAGTCCCCCCATCCACTCTTTGTATTGTGGAAAATCCATTTAATAATCTTCAAATTGTAGTCATGTGTTAACATGATAAAATAAATAGCATGTTGCATAAATATCATGTTTTATAGTAAAGCAATAATATTGTATCAAAGCAAAGAACTAATATAGTCAACAACGCACCAATTAATTAAATTATATAATAACTTAAATACAAGAACACGCCAATCAACGATACTACAAAACCACTTCAACTCAAATTAAATAAATTTCTCTACTGAAATTATTACAACATAAGAAAAACATTACTACATCTTCGTCAAGAGATAAACTAGCCAAGTAGCAACAGAGTATACATAATTTTTCAAAAAACTCCCTTCTCTATTGTTGATGTGCGCTGGAACAGTTTCACAACCCTCATATACTGTATTAACCACGATCTGACACTCACCCTCCTTCAAAGGTCGATTATGTACCAAAGTTCCTACGACAGTGGATATGAGCGTGAAGATCCTAATGATAATTTTACCTCTCAGGTCCTGTATATAGTATTTCTCGCCATATTCACCGTGGGTTTTTTACGATGATCTAGGACCTGTGACATGCTGAGGCGCTGAAAAAGGGAATGTTGAAGGAGGAACCAGAATGTGTGGGGGGGGGGGGGAATGGAGAACGAGGAAAATTTTGAGGAATCCCTGGCATCTGTGGAGGGAAATCGGGATGCATTGGGGGCTGCAGGGGAATACGACCAGTAAAAAGGGACACAATCTCTGAAAGTTTATCATTCACACCTCCCAATTCATTTCAAAGCCCCATTATATCCCCCTCAGCCCTAGATTAACGTTCATCGTTGGACGCAAAATGCTTATTAACAGAAGAAAGCTCATCCATGACAGGTACCGTGTGTTTAAATCTTATTTTTAACATATGCGACCCCAAACCTATCGTCCTCCCTCTATGATCCTTCCCAAAGGTTTGTTCGATGGCATCATTGTCAATATCGTCGATCGAGCTTAAATCTGACTGATAAATAGACTCTATTAATGTTAGAGTCTTGGCCAAGTGAGGAGGGAATTTATTATCTTTGTCTCATCTAGCATGCACGTACAAGTTGGACCTATTCGGTGTCTTTCCTTCATCCGGGTTGCCTTTCATAATGTGCGTCCACTCGTTCTTCAAATCTTCATAAGATTTTGAGACAAATCGATGAACATTTGTTTTTTAGCCCTATTCTGCTTGGTTTTCTCCCTTTGCAGCATTTTGGAGTCCTTTGCCTCATTCTCTAGAATATCATTCCATTAAGAGACTGGCATCTCAACATTCGAAGGGACTTTATCTTTGAGCGCCAAAATGTTAAAGCTTGATGCTCCCTTAGGGAAATGCTTCTGCCTAAGGTTTCTACGATATGTTCGGAGTTGTTTAGCAACCCAATAAAGCAACTTATATTTTGAGTTGGGCCTCATAGATGTCATCTTTAATAGATTTATCTAAGAGGTTCCAATTATCAGCTCCTCCCACTCCCATATTCATTTTTGTCAAGGATAAACATTGGGCTTTAAACTGATGAATGTGATTCTTATCCCCCGTGGGGTTATTTCCCAAAAGAGAGGAGCCAATGGGCTTCTTCTTAACTGACCCGGTAGTTTCAGGAGCATTGGGTGTGTCTGTTGGATTAGTGGGAGTACCTTTCCTACTGCAACTTGGAGTAGGGGAGTGAACAGTTTGTGAAGTAGGGGAGTGAACAGAATTTGGAGTAGGGGAGTGAACAGTTTATGGAGTTGAGTATTTCTCACCAATTGGTGATGATAATTCTCCTTGTGGTTGTTAGTTGCTGTTGGTTGTAGCATTGCTTTCATTACCGCCCGACATTATCTATAAAAAATATAAAAGTAAAATGTGTTTCTGTAATGATAGATGCATAATTTCAAAGTTCAATATGAAAATATAAATAACAAAATAAATTTTTTAACCGTGTTTTATAATCTACCTATTCATGGTAAGACTTAAACAAAAGTTCAATATGTCTGACCTCCATCCATTCTGGATTTTTTTTAAAAACCTATGGATTTTTGCACGTGGAGGCCAATTAGGAGGAAGCGTATCTATAATGGATGCATAAATGTCAGCGACAGGAAATCAAAATATCATCCTCTTCAGCCTATTGGCAAGATCGAGTTTGACGTGCATATGTCATGAGACATCACAGTCTTCATCAATGCTCTTTGTACGTAATTTTATCCATAATGGGTGAATATTTTTTTCGGCCTTCTCTAACAGCGTAAACAAGGTTAATGCACTATAGGGATTATGTACGCGATATGTATATTGTAAAACTTCATCCCAACAATGTGGCAGGGAAAACAGACTACGATCGAATAAGTACTCTTGCTGAAAATAAACTCCATGGTTTACAAGGTAGTTAAATTGTTTGATCTTCTTATAGCCATACCAATAAATCGGAGTACCCACTTTATGAGGATCATTAATAAAAGAGGTACGAGGTCAGATCGATTGCAACCTTTCATACTCTTCTTGCCATCGATTATCATCGTGACGCATTTTTCCCGAGAAAAATGAACGAGGGCGTGAATATGATTCCTATAAATAATGGCTCTAATGAATCATTAACTAGTTATTATGCACGAGGGCGTGGATATGATTCCAATAAATAATGACTTTAATGAATCATCAACCGTTAATTTATTATGTTTTGAATACTTACTTTTGTCATTTAAGCCAACAATCCCTAAAATTAACCCTTATGTTTATAATTTTTTTAATGGAGATGTATTTTTTTAATGGTCCGGTATTTTTTTAATAGAGAGGTATTTTTTTAATGGTCTGGTATTTTTTTTAATGGAGTGGTATTTTTTTTATATTTCAGCCCCAAACTTAAACCAACAATATCCATTTAATTAAAATTTGCCCTAGTTTGAAAATTAAACAACCAATATCCATAAAATTAAAATTTTCCCTAGTTTGAAACTTAAACCAACAATATCCATTAAATTAAAATTTTCCCTAGTTTGAAACTTAAATCAACATTAGTCATATATATGTATTTTTTTCTATAATACACATACACATTTACAGTACACACACATATATATACACAATGACAATGTATACACAGCTACATACATATACATAATACACACACGTACACACACACACATATATACACAGACGTATATACACACACACACACATACACAGATGTATATACACACACACATATACACACACATATTTATAGTATACATACACAAAGAAATACACACATAGAGAAAGACGTATTTACCTTTGAGATTGAGAGAATGAGAGAGCTTGAGATTGAGAGAAGAAAATCGCCGGAAGAGAATGAGGGAAATCGCCGGAGAGAGGGAGGGAAAATAAGGGCTTAGAAGTTTTCGAGGGAAACAAAAACCTGTTCCGCATTTTTTAAGTATAAAGACCATAGTCACGGCTTAGGGTCGTGACCCTATGACGTGACCCCTTTATTTTTTTACACGTCAGTGTGGAAATAAAGCCATGGTCACGGCCCAAAGTTGTGACTCAGATAATTTACTAGTCACGGACTTAAGCCATGATTATGTCGTTGTGTAATGAGGTTTGTGGTCACGGCTAAGGGTTGTGACTCGTCCCTAACCAAAATTGGAGGGAAATTTGGCGCCATAATGATCACGACTGGGTCAGGGTCTAAAGTCGTAACCTAAGGGAATCAGGGCCTAGATCCGTGACCAACCACAAGACAACCCATGACCACACAGAGTCATGGATTTGGTCATTCCCATTTTGACAGTAGGTACGATTTTAGGCCGTGACCACCTGGTCACAGTATTTGGTGTAGTGTTAACCTAGTAAGAAGCATACAATTATTCTAAATAAATTTTCCTTATGGATTGATTGGGAAATCAATCCCCTAAATCCTCTTTTCCTCTTGGATCTTGCTCTCTTTAGTCGTAGGATGTCTTTCAATTGACAAAATGAGTGGTTTAGGTTTAGACTCCCAACTTTATAACATGGTTCCCACAAAACCGGTCTTGGACCAAAATAAGTCCCAACCAAAGTGTCTAAATGTGACACCCCGCCTAATTAAATACCGGGCGATCACTCCTTTATTAAATTAAATCAAGGTAAACAGTTGGTTCATTCTCAGCATCACTGTCGATAAAAATAATTTTTCCAATTTAACACCCTAAATAATTAAGCTAAGTGTCAAAAAATCGCCCGGTATTTAATTAGGCGGGGTGTCACAGGTGGTATCAGAGCATCAGGTTCTAGTGTCCATAGGATCTGTACGGCTTATTTCGCTTTCAGCTTAACGTTATTTCTATAGAGCCCTATTTTTAGGACTGTTGTATTCTTGCTTTTACGTTTAAGTCTTCAGTTAATTGAGATTCGATGATAACTGTAGACTGATAAATTTTTGTTCACGTTTTAGATGCCTCCAAGACGTGCTCCGAAAGATAGGCGTGCCCAGGCCGAGCAACCAACAGCTCCGGCACCAGGCACAATGAATGCTAATGAAGTGGCCGCCATAGTTGCTCAGGCGGTGAATGCCGCGATAGCGGTGATTCAGCAGGCTCCACCCCAGGTTCAGGCAGTGGCGCCAGTACCAGCACAGCTTCCATCTGCATGGGAGAGGGTTCGGGATGCTTTTCAGAAAGCACATCCCCCTGAGTTCTCTGGTAGCTCCGACATTGTCACGGTTAGCCAATGGAAGAAAGACATCCAGCGGCACCTCCGTATGTATGAGTGCACCGAAGTGCAGAAGCAGTTATTGGCTTCTTTCAAGATGGTGGGAGCCGCATTACAGTGGTGGGAGTCCACTACTACTTTGGAGGAGAGGGACACGATCCCTATTCAGTTGTTCTGGGAGCGGTTTGACCGCAAGTATTTTCCACCCGCGGTGCAGACTGAGATGAGGCGGAAATTACTAAATCTGAAGCAGGAGAACCTTACTGTAGCTGAGTATGAGGAGGAGTTCACGAGACTTTCCACTATTGTGCCGGATGAGGCACCCACTGAGGGCAAGAAGATTTTGCTGTTCGTCGACGGGTTAGCTTGGAGGATCCGTCAGCACCTTATTGGAAATCTATCCCTGAGTACTTTCACTGACGTACTCAATGCAGCGTTACTACATTGCCAAGATCACCGCTTCCATCTTCAGGGAAGTAAGAGAGCAGGAGAGTCCAGCCAGCAGGGCAGGACCGGGGGTAATAGTGCCGGTGGGGCACCAACTCATGGACAGGCTCGTCAGCACGAGCAGAGTTCCCATCAGGGGGATCCTGCTAAGCGATTCCGTTCAGGTGATTCTAGGCAGGGATTCGGGGGATACAGGCAGGGCCATCAGGGTCAGCCTAATCAGCAGGGCCAGCAGGGTCAACACCGACCGTAGGGACAGCAGCAGGGCCAGCAAGGCCAACAGCGTGCACATCAGGGCCAACAGGGCTAATGGCGTGGAGGTAACGGCCAGCAGGGCCGTGGTCAGCAGGGACAGAGGGGAGGTAATTTCAGAGGCCGTTGTTTTGTGTGCGGCAAGCACGACCATAAGCGTCAGGATTGCCCAGAGGGCGATAGGGCCTCACAGCAGCAGGGAGCCCGTAATGAGCCGCAGAGACCACTCTTCCCACCTGCCCTTCCAGCTCCAGCCCAGGTGCCAGCCCTACTAGCCATTCCAGCAGCTCCAGTGCAACAGGGGAAATTGCAGTATGGACGTGTCTATAACGTCCACCAGGCAGCAGCTCCACAGGCACCACCCGCGATTGAGGGTATGTTTCCTATCCATGGTACTATGGGTAAAGTTTTGTTTGATACGGGGGCAACGCATTGTTTTATAGCTACGCATTTTGCGAAGTCCTTAGGGTTGTTAGCCACAGCAGAGAGCACCGTGACGTGTGTCGACTCACCACTGGGGAGTGGGTCACTTATATTCTTTATATGCCGGGGAGTAGGAGTAGAGACTGGTAGCTTGGTATTGCCTGCAGACATGCTAGTCTTAGACATGCACGAGCATGATGTGATCATTGGTATGGATTGGCTCGCATCTTATAGAGCCATGATTGATTGCTTCGGTTGGAGCATTGTTTTTTCCATTCCGGGGCAAGAGATGTTTGTAGTGGCGATGCCTCTCCCAGAGGGAGGTTCGACCGCTCATTTATATTACATTGAGGAGGATACCTCTAAGGAGGTTGTGATTCCTTTGGATTCGATCCCAGTTGTTAGGGAGTATTCCGATGTGTTTCAGGATATACCAGGCCTACCGCCCAGTCGTGAGATAGACTTCGTTATAGATTTATTGCCAGATACGAGACCTATAGCACGCGCACCATACCGTATGGCTCCGGCAGAGATGCGAGAGCTACGAGATCAGATTGAGCAGCTATTAGGTCAAGGCTTCATTCGTAGGAGTACCTCACCTTGGGGCGCTCCAGTCTTATTTGTAAAGAAGAGAGATGGTTCACTGAGATTGTGCGTGGACTACCGGGAGTTGAACAAGGTCACGATACGGAATAAGTATCCGTTGCCTCGAATCGATGATCTATTCGACCAGTTGAGGGGAGCAACTTTCTTTTCGAAGATAGATCTGAGGTCGGGGTATCATCAGTTACGGATTAGAGAGCAGGATGTTTCAAAGACTGCCTTCTTGTCGAGATATGGGTCCTATGAGTTCAGGGTGATGTCGTTCGGACTCACAAATGCCCCAGCCGTTTTCATGGACTTGATGAACCGAGTATTCAGAGAGTTCTTGGATCAGTTCGTCATTGTCTTCATAGATGATATCTTGATATATTCACACTCCGAGGAGGAGCATGCCGAGCACTTGAGGCAGGTTCTTTAGACTCTACGAGAGCATCAGTTGTATGCTAAGTACGAGAAGTGTGGATTCTTGTTGCGAGAGGTACAATTCTTGGGTCATGTTATTTCTGAGCAAGGGATAGCAGTTGACCCGAGCAAAGTGTCAGCGGTGAGGGAGTGGGGGCAGCCCACGACACCGACGGAAGTGCGTAGTTTCTTGGGGTTAGTCGGATACTACAGGAGGTTCATTCGGGGATTCTCCAAAATAGCGGGTCCATTGACGAATCTGACTCGCAAGGGGCACCATATGTCTGGGATGACGCTTGTCAGTTGGCTTTCGACGAGCTGAAGAACAAGCTTACTTCGGCACCAGTCCTTGCTTTACCGAAGCCGGGTGTAGAGTACCTGGTTTACACAGATGCGTCCTTACGAGGACTTGGGGGAGTACTTCAGCAGGAGGAGAAGGCTATAGCTTTTGCTTCCCGCAAGCTTAAGCCGCATGAGAAGAATTACCCCACCCACGACCTGGAATTAGCTGCGGTCGTCTTTGCATTGAGAATTTGGAGGCACTATTTATTGGGCGAGAAATTCTGTTTGTTCACAGACCATAAGTCACTGCAGTACCTGTTCACTCAGCGAGAGCTGAATATGCGTCAGCGCAGATGGTTAGAGTTTGTGAAAGATTACCAGTTCGAAATACAGTATCATCCGGGAAAAGCCAACGTAGTTGCTGATGCGTTGAGCCGTAGACCGGTTGACGATGTAGCGGACATCTGGAAAGCAAAGTGGAAGGAGTTGGGTCACCAGGACGCAGTAGCACGTTCTTTCATATCCGTGATGTCAGTCACACCCGAGATTGTTACGAGGGTGATACAGGCACAGACCACAGACCCGTTTTGTCAGGAGCAGATTGTACGACTTCTAGCCGAGGGTGCTGAGTCCTATTCTGTTAGTTCGGATGGAGGGTTGCGGTTTAATGGGAGATTAGTGGTTCCAGAAGGAGCGAAGCTACGTCATGAAGTGATGACTCATTCTCATGGGTCCCAATTTGCAGTACATCCGGGAAGCGATAAGATGTACCAGGACATGAGACGACAGTACTGGTGGAGTGGGATGAAGAAGGACATCGCTGAATTTGTGTCCAAGTGTTCTACTTGCCAGCTAGTGAAGGTGGACCACCAGAAACCGTCAGGATTACTTCAGCCGTTGGAAGTACCCGCGTGGAAGTGGGAAAGTATTTCCATGGATTTCATTACCGGGTTGCCTACATCACAGCGGGGCCACGATTCTATCTGGGTGATTGTAGACCGTTTGACCAAGGTGGCTCATTTTCTGCCAGTGAGGACAGATTATACCACGGGTCAGTATGCCCAGTTGTTCATCGCTGAGATTGTCAGATTACATGGGGTGCCCCTGAATATTGTGTCAGATAGAGACAAGATTTTTGTGTCACGTTTCTGGGAAAGCTTTCAGGAGGCTATGGGTACAGAGTTGAGACTGAGTTCAGCTTACCACCCACAGACAGATGGTCAGACAGAGCGTACTAATCAAATGTTGGAAGATATACTACGCATGTGTGTTCTCGATTTCGGAGGAGGTTGGGAGCCACACCTTCCACTGGTAGAGTTTGCTTATAATAACTCCTATCAGTTTACGATTGGCATGGCTCCATTTGAGGCTTTGTACGGCAGGCCTTGTCGTTCTCCAACTTGTTGGCTCGAGGTGGGGGACAACAAGTTATTAGGGCCAGAAGTGATTCAGGAGACCTCCGCGAGGATTGAGATAATCAGGAGTCGTATTCGGGTAGCCCAAGACAGGCAGAAGAGCTACGCCGATGCGAAACGGTTCTTCCGGGAGTTTAATGTGGGAGATCAAGTGTTGTTGCGTGTATCTCCTATGAAAGGAGTGATGAGGTTCGGGAAGAAGGGGAAGTTGGCTCCGAGGTACGTAGGACCATTTCCCATCATCGAGAGAATTGGGCCAGTAGCATACAGGTTGGGATTGCCAGAACATTTACATCGCATCCACGATGTATTCCACATCTCGTCGTTGAGACGATATCTTCGGGATGATATGGCCCATACACACATCGCGATAGACGAGATAGACTTACAGTCTGATAGCTCTTACGAGGAGAGACCAGTGGCTATTCTAGACTATAGTGAGAGGAGATTGAGGTCGAAAGTAGTTCCACTTGTGCGAGTCCAGTGGGAGCATCACAATGTGGAGGAATCCACTTGGGAGCGTGAGGCAGATATGCGCGAGAGATATCCAGAGTTGTTTTTACCAAGTATGCCTTATTTTCCGAATTTCGGGAAAAAATTCCGTTATGAGGGGGGAAGTATGTAATACCCCGTATTTTTATGCTATATTTAATTTGGGGATTTATTAAATTTAATGTGATGATTTATTTAATAAAAATCCGGAAATTAATTATGTTATAATTATTAACGTGACTAAAGTTTGTAATTATGGGAAACTTGTTGAATATTACTAATGAGCATAGTAATATATTATATTGGTTATATTGAATGTCATAGGTGAATTAAATGACTATTTCGGAAATTTAAGTCGGGACGTGCCCGTGTCACGTCGGGACTAATTATGTTAATTAAAAAGGGAATATTTTATAAGTTATCCGTATGGTCGTTTTGAGTGCGCCAACGCGTCCGGAAGGGTCGAGATAGTCAGAAAAGTGTACCCGGGGGTTTAGTTCGGGCCTCGGGGTGTTTTTAGGCCTAATTAGTGACCCGGGAGGGCATTTTGGTCATTTTACAAAATAGGGTAATTAAACCCACGAATTTCAGCCATCCTTAGCAGCCATTTAAGTCAGCCTTTTAGGGTTAGAACATTCAGAACCCTAGAACGACCATTGGAGAAGAGAGGAGAGAGCTCTCAAGGTGATTCAAGGCCCAAAACACCACCGATTGCACCGCCGTCACCACCAACGCGTAGATCGCGAGGAGGAGAACACAACCACACCAATATCAGCAGGAAACCAGACCTCTGAAATCCCAGGCAAGTGTTTAACTTGCGTATTTTCGTTGGTGCAATAATCATATTAGTGTAGGAATGATTAGGAGTATAATCAATGGAAGAAAACCCCAATTTTTTATAGGGATTTGCATGTAGAAATCGTTATAACCATATTCTGGAAATAATATGTGAAGTAGATGATTAACCCACGAATTTGTGATTTTATGTTAGAAGGAAATTTTGGAGAAAACTGATTAGAACAAAAGTTAAGAAACCTTTAGGGTTCTTGATTATTAGATGAGATTTTAGGTTGTTTAACCATGTTTAATGATGTATACACGCATGCTGAACGTTAAAGATATCTGGAATTATGTTAGTATGTTAACAGTAAACTTTTTGGGCCGATTAGTGTTGGAAAATATGAGTTTTGATGAAGAACTTTAATCAATCCCGTCACTGCAATTTCTGCAGAATTTTTGCCCAGACCTGCTTGATCGATCGATCGAGCATAGAGCTTCGATCGATCGAAGGTTCGATCGATCGAGCCCCAAGCTTCGATCGATCGACCCCTCCTGGCAGACTCATATTCCTCTTGTTTATTTACTTAAATTAATTTTTCGTGAAATAACCTTTGGGCATTCTAAATAAAAGGATTTGGGAGATATTAAGGACCAGTAGGGTATATGGATAAATGTTAGAACCTTTAATCTTCAACAAGTATGGTAATTATGGGATATTTACTTTAGGTTGATAGAGTTATAACTTAAGGGTGAGGTACGTAAGAGAGTTACGTTGGAATTAAATAAAGTCCCTTACTGAATTTCAGATTGGTGAGGATATAAACCATGAGTATTAGGTAATGAGTGAGAAAACTCTTCGAATTAAGGTTAGAGACGAAACCCTATACGTAATCATAATAATGGGAAATTACGGATAAATGTTGTGACTATGGGTAACGGGAGGAACCTATATTAATATGATGAATGGGTATATTTATATGATTGTGTGTACATATATTATATACATGTGAAAAACGTACCCTCGCTACTTGCTATCCCTGAGGTTACCGCGCTAGGACGATCTTATCATGTGTTGCTTTATGGGGGATATTGATTCGTACCTTAGAAGATAGAGATCCTAGGTACGGGCTATCAGATTGATAGTCGGACGGTCCTAAGAGACGTGTGGGTATGTACTGACCTCTTGGACTTGGAATCTATGCTTCGCCTCAACGTTGTTTTGTATATGTTAATACAGTTCGAGAGTGATTACGAACTTGTATTTCCCTTTGTGTGAGCGATACGGGGATTGGATAGCAGAGTATGCCCGCACCATAGTTTAGTTGGGGTGCTGTTATTTATATATATTACCCGAGTAGTTAATATATATGAGGTTATACACTTTAAACTGCCTACTGTGATTTGATAAATAGAACAGGGTTGTTGACTCAAATTGTCAAATACTTGTTTTGTGAAAGTATGAGAAGACACTGGGAAACTTTATAATTTAATGAAGCTAAAACGAGAGGAGTGCTACATATTGAAAGTAACCTTTTTAAAACATTGTCATCGTTCGGTTTTGAAAACTTAGGAGTAAGTCAAGATAAACTAAATTATTTGGGAAGGTTAGTACGATAGGCGTGCACATTAGAAGAGAGGTGAGAATTTCTCAAGAGAGTGTCGAACTAATATGATTTGCAATGGCCTGTATCAATTTAAATACTTGCTTAACGTATTTTAAAATCAAACACACTTTCGGGCCCTGGCCCGTTTCTTTTTCTCTATCTCTCTTTTGTATATATATGTATATTTTCAGGTGCCCAGCCACAGGGGCGTCTTGCTTAGGATCCTTTGAGAAGAACGAGCTGCAGCTTAGGTGGGAGTTGCAGGTCACTTGAGTAGACGGCTTCTGTTCTTGACTCCACTCCTATTACTCTCATTTATTGGGCATGTGTCGCCCTTTTTATCATTTCATTTATTGTTGGGAATCTTATATTTCAGTTATTCCAGTATTGGTTTATGGGATTTATTCAGGATGGTTTATGATGTTTAGTTTTATTATGTTGACATTCGATTGACGAATGTATGGTTTTGTTTTAGTTCTTCGTGGTGTAATTCAATATTATAGAAATGTTGTTTGTTATAAGTAAATCTTTTCTTTTATTAAAATTTGGAAGTTTGTATAAAAAAAAATGTTTTTGACACTTAGCTTAATTATTTAGGGTGTTAAATTGGAAAAATTATTTTTATCGACAGTGATGCTGAGAATGAACCAACTGTTTACCTTGATTTAATTTAATAAAGGAGTGATCGCCTGGTATTTAATTAGGCGGGGTGTCACACTAAATAACATTCCAAATATCACAAAACTCGATTCAAGTCATATATTAACTCAATAAGCCTAACACCCACTATTTTAAACTAAAACGGACATTATACGCTTTCCAAAAGTCAACTACCAAATATACTCAAAACAAATAACTAACAACTCAGTTATTTAATAATTAACAAGTATGAGTCCAATTATAATTAATTATATTAATTAATCGCTATGTCTTAAATCCCATTTAAATAACACATAAATATATAAATGGTGGAATCTCCAATGACAACAAGCATACGCAATTGATTTTTATTCAATTTAATAACTTACCAAAAATACGGGGTATTACAGCGCATTTCATGAGTATTTTAATAAGATTATTGTATAATATTTATCGAAAAGGACTTTAAACTAAACATTTTTTAAAATGAGGCTTTTACTTCAAAACATTTAGTGCCAAAGGAGGATAGTAACCTTGTGAATAAAATGTTTACAACAAATTTCAACGCAACATGTGGCCATTAAACTAAATTACGAAAATAAATGTGGCTGAACCCCAACATATCCCCGCATTATACGCGAGCGGGTGTAATTTAAAAATTAAATAACATATATAAAAAAATCAAGTAGCTCAAAACCATATTTTTTGGACACAAATTTAATTGTGCATACCAAATTAAATTAGTAATGTACATATGATTATTTGTTTATATAAAGAGAGATCCTAGTAAGTACTACCTAATATCACACATAAAACCAAATATAAACACAAACCAAGACAACCAATTTAGACTTCTCATATAAGGACCCATTTTCTAACATATGAACCTCACCCATCCCGGGTTGTCAAACATGCCCGCCCAAACATAACAAACAAAAACATGCATATCACTCCCTCATACCAACCTTTTTTTATCAGAATCATTCCTTTCTCAGATTTCTCTCTCCCCATAACATGCACATACCTCACTTGTAGCATAAAGTCCTATAAACAAAATGGACTACCATTCAGTTTCTTATATGTCAAAACAATTATCTTCAAAAACTACTAACCACACTCATCATATTTTTTTGGTGTGTGTATACCGCAAGCCTCACACAATGCCGAATGTTTTATATCTTTCATGTAAATCACTACACTTCCACCCACCATTATATGATATCCTCATCAAATATTTATTCATTTTTATTATTTCCAATAACAAAGTGTTAAAGTATATAATAAACTACACTCAATCAAATAATATTTGTATAACTAAAGTGAATGACTTTTAGCACCATTAGCATAATGAGAAGAGATAAAGTGAATATTATCTTGGGAAAAAGATAAAATGTAAATCATCTCACGAATCTAAAACTAATGTAACTTAACTATCAAGTTTGAGTTGTACCTTTTGAGAGAACATTTCACCAAATATGTGTTGTGCAAAATATGACTTGCATATATTTACAGGAATATCTAATTTGCTCTACACATTAAAGAAATATAAATTTATCCATACATCTACATATATAATTTCTTATTCAAAATGTCTTTAACACGCCACGGGGGGGTGCCCAACACTTATCAAAACCACGTCAGAACCATATTCGTGTGACCTTCGTGAATGACAAAGACACTTCAACCGGGGAAAAGGTATACACAATTAATTGGAAAAAATTTAGTCTATGCCAATAAAAAAAATATGATTAAAAGAGACTTCATATGTAATTAAATAAGAATGACACTTGACTCCTTAAAATAAGATGACTCAATTATCTACTTCAAACAAACAATAGCATTAATTCGTAAAAATCAAGCATGGAAACTTTTAATTATATTTGTTTTATCTATATTTCAGCATGCTTTCCTATGCAACCACATGAAATTCTTTAATGGAAATGTCCCAACAAACATCGTTACTTTTTAGTCAATTGAAGGCATGTAAGTCTCAATTACTAATCTAATGTCAATTAATTCATATTGAAAAAAGAACAAATCAGAAAACTAAACTAAGTATATGCATTCCTATGGTAGAAATTGTAACCTTAATTTCCTTATTGACAACATAAGTAAGACTTTTCGCCTCAAAATCCTAACCACCAAATCCTTAGAAAATATGTCGGGTCTCTTCGTGCATTGACCCACATATGCATTAACCTTGCGGCGGCATTTCAAAATTTGCGATGATGCATAAAGTCTAAAACCCAAAAAATTGAACATAAAAACAAAATCTAAAAACTCACGACAGTAGAAAAAAATTATCGAGGAAAGAATTAAATTACAAAGAAAGTTATGTAGACACTGCATTCTAGGATCCCCTAAGTCACTCCTTAGGTCCCTAGAACCTTCCCAATTCACTAAAAACCCTATGTCATACTCTGAGCACCAATCTAGAGGCCATCGTGCGCTCCTGAGCCCCGTCTGACTCCAGTCAACTTCATCATTAGAGTAAAAGCTCCATGAATTTTCTAAGGGATCTGAATCCTCTTTCTAATAGTTCACCCCGTGCATAAATCGGCATAACAGTTCGAACGAATGGTCCATTTTACTATTAAAAATCGATCTAGAGGCAATCGGGCGCTCCCAAGCCCAAATTTGACCCCAATAAACTCCATCATAAGAGCAAAAGCTGAATGGATCCTCTAAGGGAACTGAAATCCCTTTCCAACAGTCCACTATATGTGTGAAACAACATAACGATTCGAACGAACGATTCGTTTTCCTTCGAAACTGACCTGGAGGCCACCGCGCTCCCGACCTCCGTTTGACCAAAGTAAACTCTTCATCTTAAACGAGACTGAATGAATATTTAAAGGAAGCTAAATATTCAACGGTCCACCCCGTGCATGAATCAGCCTTACGCTACGGACGAATAATCCATTTTACTCCGAAGGGTCATCCGACGCTTCCACGCCTTATTTGACCAAAGTTAACCCTCCAAACCAAGGGAAGCTCTTTGGAATGATAAATTACCTCACACAACCTTTCCAGTGGTCCACCCCGTGCGCAATTCAGACTTACGATTCGGACAAACGATCCATCGTCGTCCGACGATCTTACGTCCAAAAGACCAACGGGCGCTTGCGATCCCCATTTGACCCAAAGCAACTTCTAGACTCGGGAGTGGAAAGGAATTTTAAAGGTATCTAAATTACCTTTCTAAGGTATTCCCCATGCATGATTTGGACTTGCGGATTGCATTTTACGACCATTTTTATGAAAAATTTGCACGAGACTGTCAATTGGCAGGTAAATTTCCCTGCTTATCGGCAGTGTCTTGGACTACCAGTCGATTGGAAGGGAAAGGGTTATACCGATCGGCAGCTCCCTATCCTTTATAAGGATAGCATGAGCTCACTTCGAAAGGCACCCCAGATCCATCAATATCAGTGATCTCAGTAACATTCTTCTATAATCAGCGAAGTTTCCTTGTGTCAAATTCCTTTCCACCTTTCATTCCCATCATTCTTGTACCCAATTTAGAAAAAATATCCTTCTCTCTCATCCAACATTCATCCCAACTTACAATTAAGCTCATCAAGGATCAAGGTCAAGCCTCAAGTCTCCAAAGAGGGTCCAAACATCCTTCTCTCTCTTTAAATTTCTCTATTTTCCAATTAGTTATATAAATTCTTAATTTAGCTTTTACTTTATATCATACACGTTAATACCTTATCATTTATTGACTATATTGCACACAATTTATTTTCCATAAAAAAAAATCAAAACCAAGAAAAAGAGGGTTGCACCCATAAATTTCGACGGGATTCTTCATCACATTTTTTCAAAACTAAAATATATTTTCTACACACACATATAAAATAAACTCCGGTTTGAATCGAGGGGATAAACCACACCCTTGTGTCGCATGCGAACTACGTGGACTTTGATGTCTTTATAGGCTACGTAGGCGTCTTGGGCTAAAACCCGAGACTCGAGTCCTATTTTCCTATTTTCATATTTTCATCATTTACCCTATTTTATCCATAGTTTATTCATATATATCCTACTTGTGATTCATACTTGCATCTTATCTAACACATACTATCATTTTATCATAAAGATCAATTTCTCGATAAGCGCGCACATCATATTTTTCTAATTATTATTTTGGGAAAAGTCCTACGAATGACCTCACTCCATCTTTTCCATGATGCGAGTCAAGAGATTCTAACCTCCACTTATATATACACGCACACACACTTCACGGAGAAATTAAAGAAAAAATTAACATAAGCCCATGAGAGACCGAAAGGGTGGGATGGGTGCCTAACACCTTTCCATTCTATAACTTAGCCCCCAAACCTCTGATCTATTGGTTTCGTAAGCATCAGTTTGTCTTTGATGACGCTCTCTCGAGGCGGAGATATGTTATTTTTCCTATTTTGTGCAAAATAGGTTTGCGACTCTATCTCTTTACATCACCCCAAGGCCGATGACGGTCGAAGCACCCCACGATGTAGCAGGGGCGCGAGACCTTTATATCCCCCTCTTTTCCCTTCGAAAGCACCCCGGGGAAGAGGGAGGAAGATTCTCGATATGGCCACAGTGGTGACTCTGTTGTGGACGTATTTAAGAGAGCTAGACTCTATTTGCATGGGTGTTATGATTTTCTGCTTGTGTATGCACCTACCTCTATGTTCATTTTTCTCCTTTATTACTTCTTGTATATATCTACCTTATGTTTATATCACCTCTCACTCACTTTTCACTTCACACACTTGTAAATAATCTCCATGTACACCTCACACTACTTACACTCGTATATAGGCTCATTTATAATTACATGCTTCACATACCACTCAGAATATCCATGCATAGGTGTCACTAGCACACACCTCCACTTATCACACTTGTATATATCCATGCTCATTCACACTTATCACACATCATTTGTAGTTGATCCATGCTTAGGTTCACTACCACACACTCACTTATAGATATTCACACGTCACTCTCTCTCACATATCCATGATTATTATAATCGCCATGCTAGATTTACTTTCCATAATAATGTACATTCTCCCTTATTAGTATAGTGCTCGTCAAGCTAAAAAAAATA
The DNA here is from genome assembly GCA_949130495.1 of Sambucus nigra. Lineage (NCBI taxonomy): Eukaryota > Viridiplantae > Streptophyta > Magnoliopsida > Dipsacales > Adoxaceae > Sambucus > Sambucus nigra. The sequence goes on along the minus strand of OX422208.1, from coordinate 189,661,115 downwards.
TTCTTTTCATAATATACTAATCAAGAATCATGCATTTTTCACATTACATCACCAAGATCATGGCTATTGACCAAAATTTTGTCCCGTACTGGGGGTCATTTTGTGTTGGGTACTGGTTTGGCTGGTCGCAGTTAACCTAAGCAATATGACTCTCACCTTCCATTGGCCAAGTACCTTCGATGTATATCGAACGGTTCCCCCCGTATTGTACCGCTTGATCGAAATCAGGATGGGAGGTATATAGTAGGGAACTCGTTCATGTACGTCAAGTATATAAAATTCTCTCTCACACATACTGTCTCCACGAGGTATATAGTGAAGCAATTCACATACACTCAGATATAGCAAATGGCTTGTTCACACGTACCAATTGCCCTAGAAACCAAGACGTATAAGTCATGCCAAAGGGGGGAACCTTTCCACTAACCCAACAACTGCATACCCACATATAGACGTCAAACCTAGGGCACTCATATTTAATTTATTGGTTACTACTCGAAACTCTGCCGAAATGCTGGGTCAGTATGCTGCCCAAATTTTCGTGCGATTTCGTTTTTTTTCCAAAATGGGACCCTGTCCATGAGCCTGACGACAAGTCAAACCGTGTTTTACATATTTTTCAAACCCAAGTTTTTCCAGGCTCGGGTCCCGTCCGATATTTCTTTTGCATTTAGGTAAACCTAATACAAGTGAAAATATAATAACAATAGTAATAATAATAACAATGCTGAGACTCTTTTCTCACTTCTCCTCATTCCTTACCAAAAGCGTCAAAAATATTTATTCCCCTATTTTATAAAAGTGTCAAAAACATTTTTTTTCTCCTCTTTTATCAAAATACCAAAAACTTTTTTTTCTCTTTTTTTATCAAAATACCCAAAAACATTTTGTTCTCCTTTTTCCAAAAAATGCCAAAAACATTTTCTTATTTTCCAATAAAAGATTCTTCCTTTTCTCTTTCAAGAATAAAATTGAATATTTTTCCCTGTCAGGTTGATAGCATACCCGACCCTTGGTATGTCTCCCTATTGGCTTCGGTCTTCCATCGAACCACCCGAAAGCTCGTCACTTCTCTCGCTACTTACTCCAAGTATGGAATCCACCTTCACCCACTCTCCATGGAGAATGCAGACCAAGTGCCGAATGTGCAACCTGATTTGATGACGGTTCTAGTTTAACTTACCGCCAATATTGATAACCTTCATACCGAGCTTCATGAGATACAACAAAATCGGTTCCCTATTCCTGAGGAGCTCGAGGTCCTCTTCTATTGCCCTATGGGTCCAAATGTACCTGAGCCTATCTCGGTCTCAGAAGAATATCAGCATGCTCCTCATGCCCCTCCTGCCAATGGGCTTCCACCAGCCCATCTCCCTATGTCGAATCTTACCTAGCTAGGGGCTAACCTTCCAGTACCTACTGATCCGAAGGAAGAAGAGTTGAACAAGATCAAGAAAGACCTTAATCTATTGACCAAGAAATTTAACCAGGTCCGAATCTCCGAGAACTACATGGATTACACCCATATGTCTTCCTACCCTAAAGCAAGGCCACCGAAAAAATTTAAGATGCCTAATATTAAGAAGTTCAGGGGTAGCGAGCCCCCAATTATTCAACTTCAAAGTTACCAATGAGACATGACTCTCCTAGGTGCCTCTAAGGAAATAATGGCCCAAATGTTCCAACAGACTTTGAAAGACAACGCTCTTCGTTAGTTCCTATCCCTCGGGGAATCCAGAATTTGAAATTGGGAGGATGTTGCCCGTTAATTCATGTCACGGTATAAATATAACGAGGAGTTAGAGGTTACACGATGTGATTTAGAACTTCTCAAGAAGAACCCTAGAGAAATTATTAGTAATTTTATAGCAAGGTGGAGGGAGAAAGTGTCTACCATGACCAACCGCCCTTCCGAAGAGGAGAAAGTTAGTATTGTGAAGAAAAACTTCTTACCCCATGTTTGAGCAACGATGGGAGGACAATTTTTCCCACATTTCCAAGCCCTCAAGGAATAAGGAGTGGATATTAAAGAAAGTATCGATCATTATACCTGTATATTCAACTAAACCCCTTAAAGTTTGCCCAGATTCTCTACTACACCTTACCTGTTTTGTCGACCAGGCCATGTCGTTTCTTATAAGAGCGTGTATTATCATTCGTACTCGGTTCGGGGGGAAGTATATGGAATCGCTAGTGGTACTGAACCAGCTCCTAGAGTTTGGGCTAAAATTGCCTTAAAAATTACCATTGACTGCCAAAAGTTCAAAACTCGAAAGTCGGCTCGGGAGTAAGATAATTGGATGGTGCATGTTGATGAAGTTAGTTTAGATGATACAGTTCAGATCATGGCAGTTTTCTTCTAATAAACTAATGAGATTTGCAGTGTATCCGAGCTACTCGATACCTTAAAGCTATAAGGACGATTGGTCCCTTCATTTCTGCATCTCCCCGTTGAGTTGGAGGATCTATATGAAGAAGCCATTAAAGTTATGGAATGCATTAAATTCTCATGGAAATATAACATCATTGCCATCAGATGGGGGGGATGAGTTTGATAGTTCAGATAAAGAGCCAAGCTAAGAGAAGTCATTCTGATAATCATTGTATGTGGGATGATATAATTTGAAGATCTGCCAGGAGAGATGGACAAAGTGGTCGAACAGTCAGAGATAGATGAAGAAATGGGGTTTTTGTTCTTTCCCTCTTTTGTGAACCATATGAAAAGATCTGGGAGGCACTACCAGAGTCTAAACCCTCAATCGAAAATGACAGATAAAGCAAAGGGTGTTGTCGAGAAACTCTTCATGCCATAAATAACCATTGAGGAGATCAAGATCCTCGACCAGCTCAAGAAAACTTGGGCCAACATCACCTTATGGGGGATCTTTATGTCTTCCCAGCTACACCGAATGCTCTAGTAAAATTACTTATCGGGCCCACAGTCCATCATTCCACCACTCCAGAAGAAGCAGTGAACCAGGTCAGATCCTTAACCTCCACTATAATGATTTCCTTCTCTGAAGAAAAAATCCAAAAGTTTAGTTATAATCATAATTATGCTCTCAATATATTTGTCAAGGTAATGGGGAAGACAGTCCCACTTTCACCCGTCGACAACGGATCAACACTTAATGTTTGCCAGTTCAGAACTTTCAACTGCTTGGGTTTGAAATTAAGTAACCTTCCTCTAACTTCCACCGTGGTGCGTGCTTATGATAAGACTCGTTGAAAGGAGAATAGATACATAAAGCTTGCAATTGGGGTTAGCCCTATAAATCCTATTACCGAGTTTTAGGTTTTTGACATACCGACTTGTTTTAACTTATTGCTTGTTGTGCCTTACATTAATTGTCTTGATTCTAATCAAACTCTTGGTGATATGATGATTTTGCAAATGAATAATTCTTAACTGATCTTAATAATGTTAATAATAAATAGCATAACTATGTTAAAATTAATGAGGATGAAACTGTTGTTATCAATCTCGGTTTTAGTAGCCAACTACGCGAGATTAGGATAGGGTCCCACGTTAAAGAGCATGAGAGCGCGCAACTTAAAGAACTGCTGAAGGAATTTGTGGACATCTTTTCATGGTCCTATAAAGAGATGCCCGGCATCGATCCTGAGATCGCCCAACATAAAATTCCAACACTCTCGGAATGTAAACCGGTAAGATAGAAACTTCAAAAGCTCCACACCAAATGGTCGCTCAAGGTTAAAGAATAGGTGATCAAATAGTTAAACATAGGCTTCATTCGGGTGATTGAATATCCCACAGGTTAGCCAACACTGTACCCGTGCCAAAATCAGGAGGAAAAGTTTGCATGTGCATTAATTACCGAGATTTGAACAAGGCCTCTCTGAAAGACGATTACCCACTTCCCAATATCGACATGATTGTTAGACAACACGACTAGTCATGATGTCAATTCATTCGTTGATAGGTTTGTTAGATACAATCACATCAAGATGCACATTAATCATCAAGAAAAAAACTTCATTCATCACCCCTTGGGGAACCATCTGTTATAAATTTATGCCATTCGATCTTAAAAACGCAATGCTACCTTCCAAAGGGCTGCCACAACCATCTTGCATGATTAGATACATAAAGAGGTCGAGGTATACATGGATGATATAATCATCAAGTCTAAGACTTGATAAGGTCATGTTCTCGCTCTTCGAAAGTTCTTCGAACGACTGCTGCAATATCAGATGCAACTTAACCCACACAAATGCCTATTTGGCATTACCAAAGGAAAGCTTTTGGGATTAATGGTTAGTGAAAAGGGGATTGAAGCAGATCCTGTCAAATTAAAATCCATACTCAAAATTCCACCACCCATAACAAAGAAGGAAGTCTGGGGATCCTTTGGAAAATTACAGTATATCAGTCGATTCATCAGCCAGTTGACTTCTATTTTTAAACCCATCTTTAAACTCCTCCTAAAAGATTCAACCAAAGTCTGGAATGAAGCTTAGCAAGAAGCCCTTGACCGAATCAAGCAGTATTTAACACGACCTCCGATACTCATGCCACCGCAACTGGGTCTCCCTCTACTCCTATACTTGATCGTAACAGATACCACAATGTAACACCCCATATTTTTAATGACTTTTAAAATGGGATTAATTATGAGATAATTAAAAATTAATTCGGATTTTAATATTGCTCGTGAGTAAAGTTATATGTGATTTATGTTGAATAGTACTTGGTGTTTAAAACTAATATATGTGATTATGACTTTACAAATGATTATGATTTTATAAAATTATTGTGAGTGATGAATACGATAATTTATGGAAATTAAGTCGGGATGCGCATGTGAGTCGTGTCGGGACTATATTTAAGTGAAACAAAAAGTAATTTTTTTTATGTCATCCAAATGGTTGTTTCGAGTGTGCAATGGGTCCGAAAGGGTCGAGATAGTCAGAAAAGTGTACTCGGGGGTTTAGTTTGGGTCTCGAGACGATTTTAGGCCTGACCGGCAACCCGAGAGGGCATTTTGGTAATTTTCATTTAGGACCTTAATTAATGACGAAATTATGAAGGCAATATCACATTGTGTGTCGAGGAAGTTAGGGTTCTGAGAATCAAAAAGTGAGGAAAACCGTAAGAAGAAGGAGAGGGTTTCAAAGGTGTTCAAGGCCAAGACCCACCCATTTTGCACCTCCACCGCCACCAAAGCATAGATCGGAAGAAGAGGATCATTCCTATACCACTCAAATTTGTCGGATCAGACCTTTAATTTTTAGACAAGTATCTATCTTGCTGATCTTGTGTTAATACGACATCCATGTTATAATAGGATATCGCCTAACATGGTGCAAATTTGGCCATGTTAGAATTGCAGAAATTAGGCCAATATTTGTTTGATCGATCGATCGACTCAAGAATGTCTGTTGATCGACTGGATCGATCGATCGCCCATTTCCATCGATCAATCGACTCCTCCTGGAATTTGAATCTTCTTTCCTTTTCAATGTTAATACAACCCCAATGTACAAGGACCCTTAGACATAACTTAAATACCATGATGGGACTTGGGGAGGACCAGTAGGGTGGTAGGCAAGGTTTGGGTAGTACGATTCTTATAGGACATTTAACCGTGGGGTCACGAGGGTATAAAATGAGGTGATGATCGTGTGTATGTTATACTAGGTCTTGTGAGAATTAAGGATGACTTAGACCAGTAGCGTAGAGAGTGTACACCTATTGATTTCATATTTATCAGAATAATACACTTCGAGGGTTAAGAAGTATTTGGGAACTTGCGGTAATTGAGAATATAAAAAGGGTGAATTAATTATACGTAGGACTCGGGCACTACGTGCCACGTATGGCTGGAATATGTTATGGGTCATGGGTATACCTATCCAAATAATATATATATATATATGAATATCCGTGTTTAATCATACCCGTGTTACTTGTTATCACGGAGGTTTCTGCGTCAGGACAGTCTTATTCTGATGTGACCTTTATGGGGAATATTGACTCGTACCCTAGAACATAGGATTATTTTTATATGCTATCTGATAATCATAGTCAGACACTCCTAAGATATGTGAGGGTATGTACAGACTTCTTAGTGACTGGGAACTATTCTTCGCTTCCAATATGTGTATTTTGTGTTAATACAGTTAGAGAGTGGATCTAAACTAGTATTTCCCTCATTTGTACGGGAGGTACGGGGACTTGATAGCAGAGTATGCCAGCACCATATATTTTATGTGAGGTGCCCTATTAGTATATATATATATATATATATATATATATATATATATATATATATATTGAGTGATAGATATGTGTACCTGTGATTCGTCTACTTTGCCTTTAAGTAGATAAAATTGAATAATTGATATTAAATAAAATAAGTGTGTGAGAACTTAAGGTTGTATTGAGATGTACATAGCTGGCTTGGTTAATTCATAAGAAAAGTTATCATGTATAAATTATAGATATGCGATTACGTGAATCAGGATTGATGAGGGGAGATTGGGTTAGACTAGTTAACTGGGTTAGCTGTATCTAGATTAATTCAGTAGTACATTAGGCGTGCATAATAGTTGAGAGGTGAGGATTCTCAAGTGAATGTCGAGGCATTAGCATGTATGTAATATCAACTTGTTAGAATTTTATATACTTGCTAAACTATTTTAAGGATATTTTACACTCGGGCTCTGACCCGTTTCTTGTCATCTCCTCTTTCTCTTGTATATGTATGTATATTATATCAGGTGTCCATCCATAGGGATGCCAGGCTTAGACCGTTGGACTGATTGACTTGCTGTAGCTGGTGTGGGAGTTGCGGGTCCTTGTATTTAGACGACTTCATCCTTGTGATCTCAACTCTTCATTTAGTCATTTTTAGATAGGGCATGGATCGCCCATTTCCAGTTTCTATTTAGTTCAGAGAGACATTGTACTTCCTTTTTTTCTGTACTCAGATTTCAGTTGGGATTGTTAGTATTAATATTGTTCGTGGTTTTGAGATATTTTATTGGGATGCTATTCTAGCCTGTTTAATTCAGTTGAATGGTTTGATATTCATTACTATAATTGTGTTAATTTAAATGGTTTATGTATAAAATTTATATCGTTGCGTCTTAATCTATAAAATTTAATGTTTTGACACTTAGCTTATTTATTTATTAGGTGATAAATAAAGAAAATTGTTTTTCGACAGCGATGCTAAGAATGAACCAACCGGATACTTTAGTTTAATTTAATAAAGGACATATAACCCGGTATTTAATTAGGCGGGGGTGTTACAGGTGGTATCAGAGCATCAGGTTCTAGGGTCCTTAGGATCTGTATGGATTTCTACGTTTTGTCATAGCGTTCTTTGATGTAGAGCCGTATTATTATGATGATGTATTCCTCTGCGTATTACGACTTACGTACTCCTGCTAGGAAATATAAGTGATGTAATTCTTATTCGAGCTAGCAATGACTAGCGAGGGTCGTTAGAAGAACAGTAGGAGGCAGACTCAGTCAAAGATATAGAGTGGTTTGGGAAAATAGTGATTGAGATAGAACTCACCAAAATTATTGTTCAGGCTGAGGATAATAAAGGCGTCGTTAGGGAGTTGTAGTTTCCCAATCACCGTCATAGATGATGTATGTGCCATTTCGAACTCACCCGGCACTGTTACTGAAGGGTGAGGGAGTCGGAAGGATTTTTGTGAAGGAAGAAATCCAAAAGCCATTATGTAGGGTGAAGTGTAGTAACACTCAGGACTTGAAAATTTGGGACGATATTTTCCTCATAGGGACATTCTAAAGTGATGAGAGTAAGACCTCATATGAAGAAGTATGTGTGAAGCTAAATGAGAAATTTAGGTATGGTTCGATCGTGAAATCGTCCATTTGATCGGGTTATGAAGGGAATTTTAAAACATATTTCTTATGGGCAAGAAAGAAAGCCCAACACGAGAGAGTAGTCAACTTGCTTAACGAACTCCTTACCCAGCCACTAAGGGGTATATTGAAGGTGAGAAGAGTTCCTTGTTGTAAAAGGACTCATGAGTTAAATACTCAAAATTGGGTGAGATATATGATAAAGATAACTTGGGTCAATGTCGTCAAGGAATTTGTAACCGCTTTCAAAAGAAGGGGAGCCCGGAGGGTTGGGAAAACCTAACTGAAGGACAAGATTGATTTCATTGGTGATAGTGAAGCATTACCGAAATGTATACCCAGTAGGGGAACTTATTTAAGTCCTTACTAAGCAGCAATGAATTAAGCCAAGACCAGCGGGGTCGACAACGTGCTCCATGGGACTAGTGGAGCCAATGTGATGACGAAAATAGTAATTGGGAGCTAAGATTGCCAAGTCCGAGGGAAGAACATTCCAAAATGGTCAGTGGGACCTGTGATGGGGAAATGGCCCGAAAAGTTTCCCCACGTGTAGATAGTGGAACTGCCAGTGTTGAATGTGTCAAAGTTGATAAGTGAGACTGATAAGTTTGAGAATGGTAAACCATGGCAGTTAGGCATATTAATGGGAGGAGTGAGATTTCTAGCAAAGGAAGTGGGTCCAGAGAGTTGGGCCCAGGAATTTACAACCCGAGAGTGGTGGGTTTAGGCAGGAGTAGTGGAGTCCTCGATAATAGTATCATACTGTATTTTAGGCTCGACGAGGCCTGGGAAGTAAAAGGGAGGCTAGTAACGCTGTAATTAAGGCCTAGATATTTTGAGCCAACATTTCAGTAATGGGTGTGTAAGCCGCAGAGTAGAATAATTCGCCCACTACGAGGAGGGAGAAACTATTGGAAGAAATCCTAGGTGTATAATGATTGCAGATGCTCATGGGTTGGGTTGACAGCTACGTGCTAGGACCCTACAATTGGGTGAAGACTGGTGAAGTTCTGTTTCATCCTTGTGTGTAAAGGATTAACCCTAGTGACATGGGGATGTTACAATTTTTATAAGAACTGTTAACACTAAAATTCGCGCACGACACGAGTTTGGTGGGTACGTCAATGTTAACAGTCTGGTTACAAACGTAATTCTCATTGATAACGGGACTTCTTAATGTCTCCTGTGAGTGAACCAGGTAGGCCCTAGGAGCATATTTTTTTGTTATAATTTACTGTTGCATGGAGTTAGCAAAGTAGGGTTTATTATAGTAATGTGTAGTGACTAATTATCGAATGTTTGAACGATAGTAGATTATGTGATAAGACTATCGTGTTGAATACTCCGAGTGAGTAATTTTACTTTAGTAAGGTGCCAACTGAAATAGGTTTGGGCCTATACATATACATTTATATGAAAACTTCATGATATCATAGACTTCAGTGAGTATGTTGTCTAGTTATATGTGATCTTGATACGTGGGGATTTATTTATTAATGTGACTTAGGATATATTATGTAATATATATAGCACCGAGAACTTAGGATAGTGAGAGCGCCATGTTTCATATTATTTCTTTAAGGACATAAGAGGGGACGAGTAGACTTTTAGGTCGACATACGGAGATGGTAGGAAGGTATATATTATGGACCGAGGGCCTTATGGATCTCGACAACCGACTAAGTTAGGTAGTAGTGTATTGGGGGGTTCCTTGTTTGGATTTCGCTTTGCGAGACACCCCACGCATGAAACTAGCGAACTTCGGGAGTTGAAGAGAAGTTTGGATAATAGTACATGGGGTTCATACCTTGGTTAATGTATATATACGAGAATATAATCAGAATTGATAATTCTATTATGACTTAAGGCCAGTAGAGTCGCCTAATCCTGACGTGAAGATTGATTTAGGATGATTATATTTGATTTGTGCATTAATGCGCAAGACATAGGGTGTATGGCGCCCTAAGTGACTAAATCCTAATTTTTTCAACATTTAGAAATTATGGGATAAGGTGAATATAGAGGTTGAAAAAGTAATATTAAGATAATGCTTGGTTATGCATTTGATTTGTATATGCGATTCGTATTATTACAATTTATTTATCGTGCTAATTATCTCTGAGCATCTATTCCTGTCATATTGTATACTTCCCCGTATTCTCTTTAAGTTGGCAGGTTAGCGTGGATTGAGACGATATGGAGTATTTTGGAGAATTGTTTTAGAGCATTGATTTGGAAGATATTTTGATGTATTATTTAGTGGTGTAATTTTAGTTGGAAAATCCTTTATTTGAGAGAAACATTATGATAATCATTATTATGGAAATATAAGTACTATGGGCATGTTGTATTTAAATTGTGGAAATTAGATGCTCTGTACTCATATTGATGGTTTTAGTTTAGTTTTTATCGTAGAAGTACGTCACGTATCTCTTTTCGTTATCTGATCATTTATATCAGTTAGGACCATCATTCCCTAAATGTTCACTAGGATGGTTTTGTATCAGGCAGTAGATGATAATTGTCGAGTGAATTCAACAACATTTAGCCAAAGAAGTTGAAGCTCATTTCGTAAGATTTGTCAGAGGCTTACGTTTCACGAGGAAATATTTTTAGAGCAAGGGGAAGGATTTATGACACGCGGTGAGGCAAAGTCACATGGATCAAGGTTTAAAGTACATCCGAGAGAATATAATATGTATCATATTATAAATGCAGTGGTGATGGGATTTAATGAAGAGAAATGTTGCTAAATTCGTTTTATAATGGGTCACATGTCTATTGGTAAAGGGTGGACCATTCAAAACCAGCTGGGGTTTCTTCACATATTAGGAATTCCTAAGTAGTAATGGGAAAGAATTCACAAGGATTTTATCGCGGAGGTGGTCACGATACTATATGGTGATAGTGGATCGATTGACCAAAGTAACTCACGTTATGGCAGTTAAGGATGATCATATTACGGGACAGTATGCGAGATCTTTATAACCGAGATAGTAAGGTTATATATGTTATCGTTTAATAGTGTGTCCGATTGAGAGAAGAACCGTATCTTCTGATTTTGGAAGAGTGTTCATGAGACCATAGGACCGAGTTATGATTGAGTACGGCCTATTATCCGCAGACGAATGGGCAGAACAAGCGGACTAGTCAGATATTATGAAAATAAAAGATATGTGTACCTTTGAATCTTAGGGGAGAACGAGAGCAATCCCTTCCATGAGTTGAGTTTGTGTACAACAACTCATTTAAGTTCACTTTTGGGCATATGGTCAGTTGAGGTATGACACGGTAAGTCTTGTTGTTGTTTTTTCCTGCTTGTTAGCTAAATGCGGGGGACCAAGTCCTATTATGAAAATTAGAGATGGGTTGATAATTAGAGTATATTATGTGTGTAAAATATTGACCTGGCCACAATTGTGTATCTAGTGTGCGTGCTATGTAAGCTCAAGTGCAAGCCTGTTGCTCAAGTAATAATCTGATAAATCGGGTATCGATCCTCAGGAAAAAAGGAAGAACGAAGTCGTGACGACGTTGAAAAGATGAAAAAATCCTAGTTTTGACTCTAAAAATAATGAAAAGGTGATTTGGAGTACGAAACCACTACAACTAGATGCAGATTTGAGAATGATTAACTAAAGAAACTATGAATTAAAAAAATGCAATTACACTAATTAAACTAAAAGATGATGACAAATGGTTTTACGAGTTAAATATGAAATAAGAACAATAGGTCGAGTTACAGTCCCCCACACCCTAGTAATTCACTCTGTAGGATACTAGATTCAGAATTAGAATTTTAAAAGAACCCGGTATTTAGTACTCCCAAGCATTACACATATGAGGGATCGTAGCCCGCACAGTATGTAATCAAAGGACGAGTAAAGCGGTGTCGCACTAGCTACCATGCACCTCGCATTCTTAAGCATCCTGATTACATAGGGCAAACGGGATCTAAAGTCCTACGACGGTTGCAACAGTTATGCAACACGATTCATCTAAGATTTTAATTCAAAAGTCTATTTCCAATATCGTGAATTACATTGGGTGGGGTTCATGCACCCCAACCCTTAAAAACTTAGCCGAATACAGTTAAATTAAAAGAAAGCATGGATTGAAAAGAATAAATCATCATAATTAAAAGAAACTAGATGAAAAGAGAAGTGCAGAATTAAACCAACAACTAAACTAATTAACTATTGCAAATTTAAAGGAAGAACATTACTTGTATTGAAGAAATTTAATTGCAATCCTTACAGCATAACTCCTTATTGAAAAACTAGAGTTTTTTACTACAAAAACCCTCTACTCCTATTTGGTTAACCTAAAAATCGAGCTCCTGTTATTATGTAACAAACTAGAATAAATAGCTCCGAAATTTACCCATGAAAACTCTGAGAAAAAGAATAAAAGTTGCAGAAAATCTAAAGCGGTCCGGACCCATCGGGCAGGTTGGTCCGGATTACCCCCTGTTTCGAGATAGTGTTCCTCAACATTTCAGGCGGTTCGGATCCTTTTCTGGAAAAAGGTTCGGATTGCCCCCCTTTTTGGGACAGAATCTTTCTTTTGAGGCGGTCCGGATCCTTTTCCAATAAAAGGACCGGATCGCCCTCCTTTTTCATCCAGGGATCTTTTCCTTATTTCCTTCTTAACTTCAAATCTTCGTAACTTGATCACCGGAGCTCGAATTGACTTGTCGTTTCTTCCAAAGTTCTTGAAATTGAACTCGCTTTAACTTTTTAGTTGGCTTCAACTCCGGACGATGGCTACAAATTTAGGAAATTACCCTTTTACTTTCCTTATCTGACTTTGCTCATTGCTTATCTAGTTCCTTTCCTCCTCAATGCTTCAAATACCTGCAAAATTTAGGAGAAATACATGAAACTAGATGTACTTGTTAGAAGGAGTTAGTGTCAAGGAAACGTGATAATTACCCTCATTTTACATTATTTGAGATGGCAAAAGTCTCTAAATTAAGGGGCTAAATTCGAAAGAATTTGAGACCAATCAAATATATACTGCACAAATAACCTACTCGTGTGTGATTGTCGCGAGACAAGATTGTATGTATCTAAAAAGAAATTAATCTACTAAGGTGCAAATAATAGAAGGCTAGATAGTGAATATTTAAATACGTTTAAGTAGCGAAACTTAAACGATAAGACTGTAACACCTCGCCTAATTAAATACCGGGCGGCCAGTCCCATACCAAATTAAAACAGAATATACAGTTGGAGCATTCTTAGCATCACTATCGAAAATATTAACTAATCACCCAATACCCAATTAAGCTGGTGTTAAAAACTTTCCAAATTTTAATTCAACGAAAATCATTTTTAGTTTATGGATAACACTACACAAATTATTCTACATCACTAATAATCGAACAGCTAACACATAAGAATTTAAATGCAATTGGAATAAACATTCCCACATAATAATCCAATACAGTAATCCCAATAATAGATAAATGTATTAAAATGACCCGAATACAAGAGTATTTGACTCAGATAGAGAAGAGATAACTAAGTTCCTTTAGGCGACATGCCCTAAACAAAAGAACACTGTGAATCAAATGAAGATAGGCGTCTAATCAATACTCCATAGCTTCATCGCTCGTCATAATTACCTAAGGATGGCGTCCATGCTGCTGGACACCTGATATAGAAGGTACAATAGAAAATAAAATATGCAAGAAAACGGGTCAGAGCCCGATGTAAAACGATTTTGAAAACATCAAGTATTTAACAAGTGCAATTAAGTATTTATTATGTACATGTTAGTATCCTACTCTCACTTGCTATTCTCACCTCTCATCTAGAGTGCACACTTAACGATTCCTATTAACCTCCTAGTTAATGGTTCCTCTCACTAGTTTCCATAATATGATTCCATCCCATATCATAACCCCGTATGTCCCATACCATACGTAGTATAATCATTCATATTCTTTTCCCATTAACATGAATCGTTTATCATTAATATGAATTAATCTCTTCAATTCTATAGGAAAAAACATTCATTAACTTAGTTCAATTCTTTTCTCAATTGACGGTTATCTACAATTATCACACATTAGATGATTTAACCACTATACACATTTATACAATTCATTATATATATACAGACATATATAATACGGCACCCCGAGTCACAGTTGCGGGGCATGCATTACTCTGCTATCACGTCCCAATATCGTTGGTCGCCGAATAGGGGACTAAAGGTTCGGTAAGGATTCCTCGAACCACAAACAACAACACACAAATTGGAGGTGAACATAGTTCTCATACCCACGGGCCATGCGCATATCTACGTTCCCATAGTCAGCGTTCTTATCAAATCCCCGATAAGTCTTTCATAGACCTATGTTCTCGAGCGACAAATAAAAAATCCCATGGATTCAACAGGATATGACTGCCCTCACGCGCAAATCTCCTGTCGATAGCAAGTAAGCTAGGTATGTCATACATACAAATTATCAATCAATCAAATAAGCATTATAATCTACCTATAGATATAATATCAACAAGGTACTCACATTACCCTTAGATAATTCCCATACGTAGCATTATATCTTTGCAAATTTAATCATCCCCGAGCCTCACTCATTACTCAAGGTTCAAATAGGTTTTTTCCTCAACATTTTATTCAGTAAGAAAATCACTAATATCCTACTGGTCCATATCAACTTATCTCCCGAATTACTACAAATTAAACTCTCCCTTAATTAGGGTTATAAGTGATTGTTTCTAATCTCTTATAAACACATCTTCTATCAACTAGGATTGAATACCATCATCACATGGCCCATAGTCTATAGTGTTTCATTCAAACTATATGACTTATCAACAAAATCAACATCCTCGCATCCTATAACATCTCTCCACTCCCGATGTTGTTAAGGTTCATGCGCGGAGCGTCTCGCAAAGCGAAATCCAAATAAGGAATCCCTCCAATACACTAATACTTAACTTTGTCAGTCGTGGAGGTCCGTCAACTTCAAATACGCAACCGGGATAACCTCATCCCCTATTTCAACCAAATGTGGTATGAACTCCCATCTCTATCCAGGAGCCATACCACTAAGCACTTGTACTGCACTCAGTCCTTGCGCAATCAATAATGAGCTTAAACTCAGTCCTTAATGTTCAGATTGTAACCCTAAGGCTACCCAGGTGTTATGTTAAATCTCCCCTACTGGACTTATCCTTAATCCTCATGCATACAAATTAGAATCCAATACATGAATCTAGCAACCGAAATTTCTTTCAATTATCATAATTCTAATCAATTAAATCCCAATCAAATCAATTCAATTCTTAACTAGGGCTTACTGAACCTTCTTAAGTCCCATTATATCCAATTAATAATCACCAAAGGTTTACAAAAGGTTTGGGATACGAACAGGCATTAAAAAGAAACATCTTCAAGGATTCTGGGGAGGTCGATCGATCGAAGGCAGGGGGTCGATCAATCGCCTAGATAACAGCCCAATTTTCTGCATTCCTTCTACTACGGGTTTCATCACTTTTAATCATTAAATCCTTCATATTAACAACCCAAATTCCTTATAAGCCTTACTACATGATATAACAACATATGTGAATGATTTCTAATGCTCTAAACATCCTAGAATCATCAAGAGTTTGAATTAAAAACATATGTTTATCCTCTTTTTCTAGAAAATTATATATATGATATCTTCAAGAACACACCATTGATTCTCAACATTTCTTCAACAGATTTATGATTATTTCGTGGATTACTATCTACCTACAACATGAGTTTGATCCCTACAAACTTTCATTTTTCAGAAATCCATTAACTACTCTTTATTATCTTCCAAACATGTAAAAATCTCATCTTTTTATAACTATCCTAACATGGACAATATACAAACTTAGATTGCAAATATCAAACACTTGCCTCTAATGAAGATCTGATCCTTTGGGGTTGTATAACACAAGTGGCTCTCCCTTTCTCCGGCCAACTTCCGGTGGTGATGGGTGGTGGTGACCTTTGACCTTTGGTTCTCCTCATTTCCAAGCACATTTTTCTTCTCCCAATCAACCTTTCACTCTCTCTAAAAGATGACCTTTCAATTTTGTGTAGAAGAGATGAATGAACCCACGTACACTAATCTCCAAATACTTATAATAAGACAAAATCCGAAACCACTATTCACCCCTCTTGTAAAAATAACCAAAATGCCCTTTTGGGTTGTCTTTTCATTTTTAAATGATCCGAGACTCAAAACCAACATCCAAATAGACTTTTTTGACTATTTCAACCCTTTCGGATGCAATAACGCAGTCGAAATGACTATAAGGTTGATGTAAAAATAAGTTTCCTTTTTAATTTAACAAATTAGTCCCTACACGTCCCATACCGCGCCCGACTAAAAATTCAAATTACTGAATTAAGAACTCACGCAATATCAATAATCATCACATTCAAATATTACCTAAATATCTTTAAGTAATATTCAGAATCATTCATTTTAATATCCATAATTCGGATAAAACCCAAATGAATTAATTTATAGTAAAATCCACTTAATCCATTAATTTAAAATATAACCCATTTTTGAAAGTCATTAAAATCACGGGGTATTACAAAGACTTGGGCAGGAACCTGCGTGGCAGGGTAACCTAAAATTTAAAATGAACATACGTGAGGTGTTCATTATTAAGGGTATTTGATAGCATAATGTATGGGCGGTACGGAGTAGTTACTCGTGAGCCCGAGGATGCGATGCACAACATATACCAGAGTCGTTCTTATCTGGTATACTTTCTCCGAATTTTAAGACAAAATTCCGTTGTAAGAGGGGAAGTATGTAACACCCCATATTTTTAATGACTTTTAAAATGGGATTAATTACAATTAATTATGAGATAATTGAAAATTAATCAGGATTTAGATATTACTATTGAGTAAAGTAATCTGTGATTTATGTTGAATATTACTTGGTGGTTAAAACTAATATATGTTATTATGACTTTACATATGATTATGATTTTATAAAATTGTCACGACTGATGAATACGACAATTTATGAAAATTAAGTCGGGACGCGCATGTGAGTTGTGTCGAGACTATATTAAGTGAAATGAAAAGTAATTTTTTTTATGTCATCCAAATGGTCGTTTTGAGTACCTCAATGTGTCCGAAAGTGTCGAGATAGTCAGAAAAGTGAACCCGAGGGTTTAGTTTAGGTCTCGGGACAATTTTAGGCCTAACCGACAACCCGAGAAGGCATTTTGGTTATTTTCATTTTAGGACCATAATTAATGACGAAATTATTAAGGCTATATCAGATTGGGTGTCGAGGAAGTTAGGGCTATGAGAATCAAAGAGTGAGGAAACCCATAGGAAGAAGAAGGAGAGTGCTTTTTAAGGTGTTCAAGGCCAAGAACCACCCAGTTTGCACCTCCACCACTACCAAAGCATAGAATCGGAAGAAGTGGATCATTCCAATACCACTCAAATTCGTCGGATCAGACCTTAAATTTTCAGGCAAGTATCTATCTTGCTGATCTTGTGTTGATATAACATCCATGTTAGAATAGGAGAAGTGATTATATGTTTTTATGGTGATTTAATGTATTTGGAAGACTAGAATTTGCACCATGTTAGGCGATATCCTGATTACATGTAAAACACCAATCACGAGTTTTAATGATTCTTAGAGGAAGAAATCTGGAAATATTATGTAATTTTTGAAAGAATATGATATACTAATGTTTGAGACAAAATCATGAATTGTACCCATTTAATGATGATTTCTTAAGGATTTAATCTAGATTTTATGTTAGAATTTGTTCATACCTATTACTATAACGTTTGCGATGTTTGGTTGGGAGTTTGGGCTGAATTGATATAGGTTTTGAGGATTAAAGTTGATGAAACCCATATGTAAAGAATTGCAGAAACTAGGCCAATATCTATTCGATCGATCGATCGATCGACTCAAGAATTTCGATCGATCGACTGGATCGATCAATAGACCATTTCCATCGATCGATCGACTCCTCCTGGAATTTAAATATTCTTTCCTTTTTAATGTTAATCCAACCCCAATGTTTAAGTAACCTTAGACATAACTTAAATACCATGATGGGACTTGGGGAGGACTAGTAGGGTGGTAAGCAAGGTTCGGGTAGTACAATTCTTATAAGAGATTTAACTGTGAGGTCACGAGGGTATAAAATGGGGTGATGATCGTGTGTATGTTATATTAGGTCTTGTAATAATTAAGAATGACTTAGACCAGTAGATTAGAGAGTGTACACCTACTGATTTCATATTTATCAAAATAATACACTTCGAGGGTTGAGAAGTATTTGGGAACTTGCGGTAATTGAGAATATAAAAAGGGTGAATTAATTATACGTAGGACTCGGGCACTACGTGCCACGTATGGCTACAATATGTTATGGGTCGTGGGTGTACCTATTCGATATATATATGTTTGCTTAATCATACCCGTGCTACGTGCTATCACGGAGGTTTTCGAGCCTGGACAATTGTATTCTGATGTGACCTTTATGGGGAATATTGACTCGTACCCTAGAACATAGGATCCTTGGTATAGGCTATCTGAGAATGATAGCCAGACATTCCTAAGAGACCTCAGGGTATGTACTGACCTCTTAGTGACTGGGAACTATGCTTCGCCTCTAATATGTGTATTTTGTGTTAATGCAATTCGAGGGTAGATCCGAACTAGTATTTCCCTCATTTGTACGAGAGGTACAAGGACTTGATAACAGAGTATGACAGCACCATAGAATTTGTGTGGGGTGCCCTATTAGTATATATATATTGTGAGTGATAAATATATTTACATGTGATTCATCTACTATGCTTGTAAGTAGATAAGATTGAATAATTGATATTAAATAAAATAAGTGTTTGAGTGCTTAAGGCTGTATTGAGATGTACATAGCTGGCTTGGTTAATTCATAAGACAAAATTCTCATGTATAAATTATAGATATACGATTACGTGAATCAGGATTGATGAGGGGAGATTGGGTTAGACTAGTTAACTGGGTTAGTTTTATCTATATTAATTCAGTAGTACATTAGGCGTGCACAATAGTTGAGAGGTGAGGATTCTCAAATGAGTGTCTAGGCACTAATTTGTATGTAATATCAACTGGTAAGCATTTTATATACTTGCTAAACTATTTTAAAGTTATTTTACACTTGGGTTCTGATCCGTTTCTTGTCATCTCCTCTTTCTCTTATATATATATGCATATTATATCAGGTGTCCAACCACAGGGACGCCAGGCTTAGATCGTTGGACTAATTGACTTGCTGCAGCTGGTGTGGGAGTTGCAGGTCCTTATATTTAGACGACTTTATCCTTATGATCTCAGCTCTTCATTTAGTCATTTTTAGATAGGGCATGTGTCACCCATTTCCAGTTTCCATTTAGTTCAGAGAGACATTGTACTTCCTTATTTTATGCACTCAGATTTCAGTTGGGATTGCTAGTATTAGTATTGTTCGTGGTTTTGAGATATTTTGTTGGGATGTTATTCCAGCCTGTTTAATTCAGTTGAATGGTTTGATTTTCATTACTATAACTATGTTCATTTAAATGGTTTATGTATAAAATTTATATCGTTGGGAATTAATCTATAAAATTTAATGTTTTGACACTTATCTTAATTATTTATTAGGTGATAAATAAAGAAAATTATTGTTCTACAGCTCTGCTAAGAATGAACCAACCGGATACTTTGGTTTAATTTAATAAAGAACTGATCACCCGGTATTTAATTAGGCAGGGTGTCACACGCAGCTGGAGATTTTCTAGCCCAATACCTTAAAAAATCCTGTAAAGAAAGTGCCATCAACTATGCCAGTCACAAATTAGTTGGGTACGAAGTCAACTACACTGCCTTGGAGAAATAATGTGCCACCCTTGTCTAGGTCACTTAAAAACTACAACATTACATGCTTGATTTTCCCACTAGACTTGTGTCCTGAATGGATCCTATCAAATACCTACTCGAGAAACCCTCCGTGTCTCGCTGAATGGATCGATGGTTGATGCTACTAGCCAAGTTTGATATTGTGTATGCCACGCAGAAAGCCATGAAAAAGAGCGCCATCTCTGACTACCTTGTTGATTACCCTATGGAAGAAATTCATGTTTTGGATATCTGAATTCCCGGACGAAGACATCTTTTGCACCTTTGAAGAAGACCTCCTATGGTAAATGTTCTTTGATGATACTGCCAACAAAAAAGGATACGACATTGAGATACTCCTGATCGCCCCTGATGACTTTCACACTCCCAATGCTGTCAAGCTAGATTTTCCCTGCACCAATAACATTACCGAATACGAGGCATTCACCGTAGGCCTCAAAGTCGCTCTCAATAAAGGAATCCAATGCTTAGATGTCTACGGGGATCCTGCCCTCATCAGCGGCCAGGTGCTTAGAAGATGGAAAATCAAGGACAAGAAGCTCCTACCCGTCCACGCCCACCTAGAAGAGTTGGCCTCCCAGTTTCGAGATATCACCTTCCTCTACTTACCCCAAGTAAGGAATAGTTTGGTCGATTCCCTTTATATATTGGCCTCCATGGTTGACATGCCCGAGGTTACACCGATGGCCCCCTTCATAATCCAAAAGTAAGCTAAACCGACCCACTAGTACCATATTTAACTTGTTATAAAGGAGGACTCCGATATGACCGATTGCTGGTACTACGACATTTGGCCTTTCCTTAAGCACGGTAGGTACCCCTAGGATGCCAAAAAGAAAGATTGAGCAACCCTCTGCATACTGACTGCCCAGTACATTATCTGCGATAAAGCACTGCTCAAGAGAAAATTCGATGGAACCCACTTACACTACATCGTAGGGGCTAATATTGAAGAGATGATGTATAAGATCCACAACGGGGAATGTAAACCCCGCATGAATGGCCATATGCTCGCCAAAAAGATCATCCAATAGGGTTACTATTAGAAAACCATAGTTTAAAATTGCCCCGCCTACATCCAAAGATGCCTTAAATGCCACCAGTTTCCCCATCTCCAGCACTTCTCCATGGGAATTATACAACATGACCTCTCCCTGATCGTTCTCCACATGGTCCCTTGATATCGTAAATAAAGACACACCCAAAGCCTCCAATGGGTACGAGTTCATCCTGGTTGCCATTGATTACTTCACCAAATGGGTCAAAGTCGAGTCATACGCAGTGTTGAATGCCAAAAGGTAGTCAAGTTCATCCAGAAGAATAACATCTACCAATACGGGGTTCTGCATGAGCTAGTGTCAGATAACAGGTTATATTTCGAGGTAGAAGTCACAGAATTGGTCGATGAGTATGGGATTCAAAGACACAAATCTTCTCTCTACCGACAACAAACCAACAGTGCAGTTGAAGCCGCTAATAAGAACCTCAAAGTAATTATCAGTAAGATGACCAAGAGTTGTCGATATTGGGCCGATCGGATCCTTTACACCCTCTGGGGATACCACACTTCAGTCAGAGCATATAATTGGGCTACCCCTTACTCTCTGGTATACGGTATGGAAGCAGTCCTACTCGTTGAACTAAAAATACCTTCACTACACGTCATGCTCGAAAGTAAAGTCAATGAACAAGAATGGCATCAGATCCAACTTGACGAGTTGTCGCTCTTAGATGAAAAGAGGCCAAAGGATCTATATTATATACAGGGGATAGAGCGATCTTTCAATCAGAGATTCAAGGACTGTGGTGTCCGAGAAGGGGATCCAGCCCTCAAAGAAATTATAGAACCCGTCTGGGACCCTAGAGGGAAATTCAAGTCAAATTGGAGTGGTCACTACATCATGAAGAAGATCACGTCCGGTGGCGTCACTATGCTTACTAACCTTGACGGAGAAGAAATGGTGCATCCAGTTAACCTGGACCGTCTCAAAAAATTATACCCTCGGCCCAAAATCTCGGCGCGCTATAACTCCTCTCACCCCCTTCTATTCTAAAAATATAATCACTTCTCTCTACTCAGAACTGCGTGGGGCCGGATCCTCTAAAAAAACTTTTTCTTTCAAAATAAAACTCAAGAAAATTTTCAAAAACCTTAAAGGTACGTAGGAATCTCATACGCTTGACATGGGTACGGTCCCCTTCCTTTTCACAAAATGCTATTCTTTTCTTACTTCCGAGAATTCCAGTTCATTTTATCATTTACATGAATAAAAAAATTATGTATGCCTCAGCTATTAGTATAGATAATTCAAATGTAATACTCATCAAGAAGCACAATAATATAATTATAATCCTTTTTATTCCATTTTAGGAAATTTCGGCCCATTTACAGGAAATATCAGCGTAGGGAGTCAAAAAATTACCCCCACCAACCTAACTATCCTAAAATAAATCAAACCAAACTACTCCTAAAATAACTAACGAAATATTCCCAAATTTATTCCCACAACCAAAAATAACTAAACACCTCCCAGCCATACCAAGGCTTCACAACTATCACCATCTTCACAAAAGACCCTACTCGCAGCTACCAGAAGATCTAGCCCTATCATCATCTACTCCTTGAGGCCCCCAAACTTCCCATGTCTGGATGCTATGCAGAAGGCACTCCATGGAACGATAAGTCCAGAACAGCCTAGAGAAGACCACTACACCCCCTCTATAGTGTAAAACATTGCAAATCATCTTTGCTCGATATTTTCTGTCAAAATTTTAGCCACTACCCTCTTCCACAGCCATTTCATATAGTCTCTAGAAACATGTTAAACCCTACCAACAGATTGGGAAGGACGGGTTGACGGTCGACGACTCTCCCATAAAGAGCCCAATCGCATGTGTATGCCTTCTATCAAATCCTAAACAGGAAAGAAATCCAGGGTATAAGAAGGCACAATTTGCTCCCATCAGACTTGACGTAGGAGGCGTTAGGGGAAATAGAATGAGGTCTGTCGAAGACCAACCAACCAAACATATTAGTATTCCCCCAGTTCTAGAATGGTATGCAACTCCTCCTACCAGGGCACCGACCAGTGCGGACATCGAGCTCCATGCTCCATAAACTAGTTTACACAGTTCTTTATAGACGGGCCAAAGCTGATGAAATAACGACTGGAGAAATTTGACACAGCCACCAAGGGATATTCAGGGGGATCGCCAAACTGAATCTCTTAGAAAGCCACATTAACAGCATAACCGGGCCTCCTCTCAGGAAATCAGAATGACCTTCCCGCCAAGCAACAACACCGTTAAGGGTCCCTTTCAGTATCACCACCATAGGATTGCGACGATATGACATCCACATTATAATAGCATCCAATTAAGGGTCCACCATCAGGCCCTCGAGCATCAGTTGTAGCTTCGAAGTTAGGCCCAAAACAGTAGCTCCAGCATAACCAACATCATTACAGTCTGTTCAACACACTAGATTCAACACAATCCAACGAAGGCGGCAAGCTCCACTTTATAATCAAGCTTTCTATCTCCTCTTCCATATGCCAACCAAGCCGCTAAGGCCTACCTCTATTCAAAAATTTTCAAAAAAACTCATTTTTCCTACTTTTTCTCAAAACAAATCATTTCAAAAGGGGAACTTTTTTTTCAACCAAGCCTCCGAGGCCATCTTGTACTCCAATATATTCAAAATTTTCCAAAAAAACACACTTTTCCTAATAAAAACTCAGTAGCAAATTAAAGTGCATGTAGATTAAGCCACAAAATCAAGATAATCAAACAAAATATACATAATTTTTTGCCTTTTTTGAGTCTCTTTTCAGGTGCAATGCCGCTACATCAATCATACTACATGGTCAATGCCGAGCTCCCCCGGTCAATGAAAAATTTGTAAGAGAATCCTGAAGAGTCGTCCCCCAAGGGTAAAAGGTCACTAACCCCTCCCCCAATAGAGATTTAATAATCCTACCCAACGCCGCCTGCCCCGCCTCCGACGTCACTCTCAGCATTCGATCCACCTATATCTGCAATCCCCCACAATCAATCCCCAATGGCTGTTGAACCCCATACCGTTCGTCACCTACCAATTCCCCTTGCCAAGGTAATCCAAAAGACCCTGCCACTGCCGGTTGGCAACCCCTACAACATGCCGATCAACAACCCCCTGAAATTTTTAAAGAAAAATCCCAAAAATTTCCAAAAATTTTTGGGAAATTTTCTAAAATTGCCAAATGAACATTGGAACATTTCTTCATAAAGAAAATCATTTTTTAAGCTCCCAAATCCCCAGGCGGATTAATACCACATCTTATCCCCGGCTTAAACCCTAAAAATCAGTGCACCCGCGTCCCAAAAACTCACTATAACTCCCCCGTCGAATCCCAAAAACTTCATCCTCAATAAAAATCAAATGCTTCTCCAGTAGGACTATGTAATATCCTCAGAATCCCAAAACCTCAAGTGGAATTTCTAGACTAAGATTTTTAACTCTTTTAAAAAAGACATAATCGCCAGACAGATGTCTTTTCCCAAGTAGTGTCTTAAGAAAGGTAAATTTAAAATTCCCTAGGAGAGATATTCCACACTCCTCCACTTAAGGTCCTCAGAATTAACCTCGACCCTCAAAATTGGTCGCTCCAACTTAAGGTCCTCATAATTGACCTCGACCCTCAAAATTGATCGCTCCCACTTAAGGTCCTTAGAATTGACCTCGACCCTCAGAATTGGTCCCTCCCACTTAAGGTCCTCAGAATTGACCTTGACCCTTAGAATTAGTTGCTCTCTACTTAAGGTCCTCAGAATTGACCTCGACCCTCAGAATTGGTCGTTCCCACTTAAGGTCCTTAAAATTGACTTTGACCCTCAGAATTAGTCGTTCTCTACTTAAGTTCCTCAAAATTGACCTCGACCCTCAAAATTGGTCACTTCCACTTAAGTTCCTCAGAATTGACCTCGACCCTAAGAATTGGTCATTCTCACTTAAGGTCTCCGAATTGACCTCAACCCTAAAAATTGATCGCTCAAATTTGAGGTCTTCACAATTGACCTCGACCCTCAGAATTGGTCGCTCCCTAGTTAAGGTCCTTAGAATTGACCTCGACCCTCAAGAGTGATTGCCACAACCTTAAATCCTAAGAATTGACCTCGGCCCACAAAATCAACCATCCCAACATTACCTTAGGTCCTCAGAATTGACCTCGACCCTCTAAATCGGTCATCCTCGTCCCTTTAGGTCCGTATAATTAACCTCTTTTCTTAAAACATCATGTGGCTAGATTCTAGGACCCCCCCCCCCGAAGTCTCTCCTTATGTACCTAGTACCTCCTCAAATAAATACAAACCCTAGGTTATACTCTGAGTACCGATTTAGAGGCCACCGGGCGCACTCGGACCCCGTTTGACTCCTGTCAACTTCTTATTCATAGAGAAATCTCAATGAATCTTAGAAGGGTCTGAATACCATTTCTAACGGTTTGCTCCATGCATGAATCGACATAACAGTTGGAGGAACGGTCCATTTTACTATAAAAAATCAAACTGGAGGCCACCGGGTGCTCCCGAGCCTTGATTTGACTCTCAATCAACTCCATCATCAAAATTAAAGCTAAATTTATCCTCAAAGGGCACTGAAACCCCTTTTCAACGATCTACCCCATGTGCAAAATGGCATAACGATTCGGACAAACGATCCACTTTCCCCCAAAAATTAATTCGGAGGCCACCGGGCACTCTCGGGCTCCATTTGACCAAATTAAGCTCCTCAACTCGAACAAGACTGAATGAATCTTTGAAGGGCACTGTATACCCTTTCCAATGATTCACTCCCATATATGAATCAACCTTATGGTAAGGGCGAACAATCCATTTTACTCTAAAAGGTCATCGAGCACTTTCGGTCCCCATTTGGCCAAAGTCAATCCTCTGAACTGAGACAATATCTTTGGAATGTCGAAGTACCTCACACAACCTTTCCAACAGTCCACCCCATGCATGATTCAGACTTACAGTTCGGATGAACGATCCATTTCCATCCGATGATCTTTTGTCCAAAGTACTACCGGGGGCTTTCGAGCCCTGTTTTACCTAAATTTAACTCCCAGACCTGGGAGCAGCCTAAGTACTTTTAATGGTCTCTGAATTATGTTTCTAATGGTATGCCCCATGCGTTATTTGGACTTACAGATTGTGTTTTATGACCATTGTTCAAAAAATCTACAAGAGACTGCCAATTGGCAGGTCCATTTTCCTTCCTATCAGCAGTGTGTCTTGGGCTACCTGTTAATTGGCAGGGCAAGGACTATGACGATCGGCGGTCCCCCTATCCTATATAAGGAGAGCATGAGCTCACTTTGAAAGGACCCCAGATCCATCAATATCATTGATCTCAACAGCATTCTTCTGTAATAGCGAAGTTTCCTTGTTTTAAATTCCTTTCAACCTTTCATTCCCATCATTATTATACCCAATTTAGCAAAAATCTCCTTTTCTCACATCCAACATTCGTACAAACTTGTAACTAATCTCATCAAGGATAAGGTCAAGCCTCAAGTCTTCA
Organism: Sambucus nigra; assembly: GCA_949130495.1. NCBI lineage: Eukaryota > Viridiplantae > Streptophyta > Magnoliopsida > Dipsacales > Adoxaceae > Sambucus > Sambucus nigra. The sequence goes on along the minus strand of OX422208.1, from coordinate 189,634,733 downwards.
AAGAAGGTCGAAGCATCCTTCTCTCTATTCAATTTTTTTTTTTATTTTCTTTAGTTATATAAATTCTTGATTTAGCTTTTACTTTATATCATACACATTAATACCTCATCCTTTATTAGCTATATTGCACACAATTTATTTTCTATAAAAAAAATAAGAAAAAGAGGGTTACACCCGTAAATTTCGACGAGATTCTTCATCACATTTTTTTAAAACTAAAATATTTTTTCTACACACACACATATAATAAACTCCCATGTGAATCTATGGGATAAACCCACCTTGTGTCACATGTGAACTACGTGGACTTTGATGCCTTTATAGGCGACGTAGGCGTCTTGGGCTAAAACTCGAGACTCGAGTCCTATTTTCCTATTTTCATCATTTTTCCTATTTTATCCATAGTTTATTCATATATATCATACTTGTGATTCATACTTGCGTCTTATCTAACACATACTATCATTTCATCATAACGATCAATATCTCGATAAGCGCACAAATCATATTTTTCTAATTATTATTTTGGGAACATTCCTACGGATGACCTCACTCCATCTTTTCCATGATGTGAGTCGAATGATTCCAATCTCCACTTATATATACACATATACACTCTTCTTATAGAAATTAAGGAAAACATTAGCCCATGAGAGACCGAAAGGGTGGGTTGGGTGCCTAACACCTTCTCATTCAGTAACTTAGCTCCCAAACCTCTGATTTATTTGTTTTGCAAGCATCAGTTTGCCTTTCATGCCGTTCTCTCGAGGCAGCGACATGTTCTTTTGCCTGTTTTGTGCAAAATAGGATGGACACTCAATCTCTTTACATCATCCCTAAAACGACGACGGTCGAAGTGTCCCACGATGTATCAAGGGGTGTAGGACCTTTATCTCCCCCTTTTTTCCCTCCGAAAATTCCTAGGGGAAAAGGGAGGAAGATCTCGGGATGGACACAAGTTGAAATGGAATTTTAGAATAAAAATCTAACCTTAAGCATTATATAACCGCCCGAGATAATTGGTTCCGAGTGTTTATATCTGCAAAAATGACAAAACTGAATAGAGATAAAGAATAAAGATGAACATGCATAAAATGAGAGGAGGGGAATTTTATTTTGTGAAGAGAAAATGATGCCTCAATTTAAGTGAGAGATGAATTGTAAAGGAATGGAATATAAATACGGCACTAAATGTAGACACAAAGAGGTATAAATATGAAGTGACTAAAATCAGTCCATAATGAGAAAATACGTATAAATATATCCCCCAAATGACCCCAAATGCAATTACTTATAATGTTTAATACATATAAATGTGTCCTCACATCTATTAGATACTCCATATTTAAATAGATATATCAGATGAAATCCTTTAACGGAAATATCCCAACAAACATCGTTGTTTTTTAGTCGAATAAAGGCATGTAACTTTCAATTACTAATCAAATGTCAATTAATTCATATTACAAAAAGAAAAAATCAGAAAACTAAACTAAGTATATACATTCCTATGGTAGAAATCGCAATATTAATTTCCTTATTGACAACAAAGTAAGACTTTTTGCATCAAAATCGTAACCACCAAGTCCTTAGAAAACATCTTGGGCCTCTTTGTATTTGTTTTTTAGAATAAGAAATATATATATCGATGGAGAAAAGCCCTCCAACAGTGGCAAATACACAGGGATTAATGATGAAAGTTAGGCATACCCAACTTATCCATAAATCATAACCTTTACAATCTCAGGAAAAGCATTAACCTAGAAGTATATGTCAAAACTACAAGAATAACCAAATTTAGTAATGGTAAGGGCAGGCTTGTTTCCTGTGGGGTGAATGTAAGAGAATTGTATGGCATGAGAAGAGATCAAATAATGAATAGCATGAATCTTAGGATGAGACCATAGAGATAATGTTTTTGATTGAATAGAACTTCAAAGGTTATGAGCACTTGATTCCACGATCATGTTTTAAAACTAGAAGCATATTTGATGAGGGTGAACCATAAAGCATAAATGGGGAGAAAATCTGATTGAAGAAGAGAATGATTTGCACAAGCATATGGTAATAAACTCCCACCACTGTAGTGCTGCTCAAACTATCTTAAACATAGCTAGTATCCGCCTCTGTACATCGGTGCACTCGTACATCCTCAAGTGCCTCTGGATGTCCTTCTTTAATTGGCTCGCCACTACAACATTGGAGCTCCCTGTAAACTCCGAAGGATGTGCCTTCTGAAAGGCATCTCTAACACGTTTCCAAGCAGAGGGGAATGCAAGAGCCTGAACTGGGGCCACCACCGGTGCCTGAGGTGGCACCTGCTGCACTACTGCCAAAGTTGCATTTACCGTATGTGCTACTATAGTGGCAACTTTAGTGGCGTTCATAATACCCTGAACTGGTACTGGTTGAGGCTCGGGTTAGGCACCCCTGGGAACTCGTTGTGCACGTCGAGAAGGCATTTTAAATGAGAGATAACATTTATAAGTCAACAGTTATTATCATAAAATGGCTGAAGAAGTAAAATGCGCAATTAAATAATACAACAGTCCTAAATCATATGGCTCTATATCAAAGAACACTACGCGGAATGCATAACAAGTCATACAGATCCTAAAGACTCTAAATCTGATGCTCTGATACCACCTGTGACACCCCTTCTAATTAAAAACCGAGTAGATACTCCTTTATTAATTAAAATAAAATATCAAGTTGGTTAAGTCTTAACATCACTGTCGAAAATATTTAATTAGTTACTAGCCACCTAATAATTAAAAACTGAGATGCCAAATTTTATTAATTAAATTAACTTACAACTAAGTAATGAATAACCAACCATTCAACATTCACATAAATAATCTCATAAGAATAAATAATGTAATGAAATAAACTGAGTCTGGGGTAAGCACTCCAATAATAGCCTAAATGGAAAAATAATCCCAAAACATGAGTCTGAATAAATAATCCAACAACTGAAATAAAATGAAAGTCTAAAAACTGCTATCTCTGAATAAGAGTGGGTAACCTGCCCTAACTGATATGAATGATTCCGAAGGAAGCAAAGATATATGTGGAGGCGTCAAATACCGAGGTCCTGTAACTTCCATAGCAGCTACAACACGTCAACAGAATGGAACTCCAACGCGTGGCGTCCCTTTGGCTGGGCACCTAAAATGTTTTTACAACAACAAAATAGAATTGGAAGCAAACGGGTCAGAGCTCGAGGTGAAAATATTTTAAAAAAACCAAGTGTTTAATTGCATTAAACAGTAAATATTATATACATGTTAGTCACGTGCTCTCACTTGAGATTCTCTCCCCTCAACTATAATGCATGCCTAACGCATTATTTTAACCCATTCTAGTTATGCGACCACCTAACTAGTCTGTACTAAATATGACTATACGGACTTATTTACGATGCCTACCCAATTAAGACATAATTATATTTCAAATACTCATCATTTAGATCAATTTATCTCATGAATTATTTAGGTTCCCATGTCTTCAAGTCATTAAACATCTTAGCCATTCTCATCTACTAAGAAACAGTGAACAATCACAAGTATATACATAAAACACTATCAGTACATATATATACATATGACACCCCTAGGCAAGGCTGCGGTTATCGCATGCTCTCTTATAGAATCCCAGTACATCATGTACATAAGAATCACGAGTTTTGAATCACTCAGGAACCGTATCAATACAATTCACATATATTGAAGGCGAACATAGTTCGCATACCCATGGGTCACGCACATACCTATGCTTCCATGGTCAGCTGACTTATCAACTCACAAATAAGTCTTCACAGTCCTATGTTCTTGAGGTACCAAATCTAAATCCCCCCTAAGGCACACATGATAAGATTGTCCTCTTCCTACAACCTCCCGTGATAGTAAGTATGGTCGGTATGGCATACATACAATAATCAATATACTAGGTAATCACATAACTTGAGTAATCATCATATCAATATAGGTATACTCCTGCCCTATATTATTAGTCTCATACGTATAATAGTGTCATCCCGATTATTCCACGTAATATGTTTAGCGCGATAACTCTCTTCGTATATTTTCGAGTACTTAAACCTAATTCAAAAAGTTACTAAGCCTCCCACTTGTTTTTAAGGTTATTTCAGTAATCTAAGGTCCCCCTACTACCGTCTCTAACCATAAGTTATGGTTTATGAAAATTAAATTTAAGTTCTCATAATTTCCAACCGTAACTCACTTGTCGGACACTCATAAGTTTATCATTAAATCCCAAACCAAACTAATATTTTTTAGGCCTCAAATACACCCCTATTGACCTTCCCTAAGTCCCAGTATGTTCAAATAGTCAGTCCCAATAGTTTTTAAAAGTCAAAATTTGATTAAACCTTAAAAGAAAATTTTGTCACAAATGTAGGGGAGTCGATCGATCGATTCAAGAATGTCAATCGATCGATCGACTAGTTACAACCCATAATTTCTTTCATTTTTTGCCATCGTTTTATCTCTAAAATCCATTACATGATCCTAATCTCCAAAGTAAACATATATGATGTTATACTAACCTAAACTCCTGATTTCTAACGTTTTAAAATCATCAAATCAATACAAAAATGCATACATGTAAGGGCATATTTTTATAAATATCCGTCACAATTAATTATGTCTTATACCGTTACAACCGTCGAAGAAGTTCAAGAGCATTCTACATCAAGACGGATCCGAATATATCAAGGTTCTTCATCAAAAAGCCTCCGTAAAGTTTACTTTGGTAAGGTTATGTTTTAAATACCTTAACTTTGCACTTAGAGCTTTGGGATAGTTTTTTTAAAAATATTTTCTAAGTGTTGGAGCAGACTTTTTTCGTCAAAATTTGAGAATGAGTAATTTTTATAAGTCCTATAGCGTACCTCGATTTTGACGCCCAGGTCGTTCGAGCAACATGGAGATGTCGCGCGATGTCGTTCAAACGACACGTGTCCTTCGTTCGAGCTAGATCCCTTTTTCGTTCAAAAGACCGAGGCAGCGAGTTTTTCTATAAATACTCATTAAATGGTTTCGTTTTCATTAAGAAGTCCCGGCGTTTTGAAAGACAGAAAACTGTGAATCTGCAGAATTCTTTTTTACTTCTTCTTTTAGGGTTTTTATCTCTTTCATTTTTAATTCACAAAAATCCCATATGCTTTGGTGAGTTATTTTGGTATTCAAGAACACACTTTGCATTTATTCATTCTTTGTGGGGAGAACTCTACAACCGTAGAGTTGCGCGCAACTATGGAGGGAGTCCTTGTGAAGATTTTAGACTTTGTGTCTGGACTGCGCGTCTTTGTGGTATAGCTACGTGTGAACTACTGCTGATTTCTAGCCGTCAATTTGAAGGTTTGACGAAGACACCGTGCGTTACTCTTGTGGGCGTAAACAAGATAGTATGTAAGTCCATGGTCTTGTAAACTTGTCAAAGTTCTAGAAATAAAAGGTTTTGCCCTTCGGGGATTTTTCCTGAAATTTGTGTCGCATGCTTTATTTATTTATGGATTAACACACACACACACACACACGTAGTTGCATATTTATGGGCTGAATTAATTTGATTTAAAAATAGACTCTAATTAAATAAGTGTGCCAAAGTAGAAAATTACGAATTTAATCACTTATCACACAGTCATATTTTACAAATTGGTATTAGAGCAGGTTGCGCTAATTTATCGCGTATTTTCGTTTTTCGCAAAATTGTGTGATATTGATTTTTTTTTTAAATTGGTTTTGTGAAAAATCGCAATTTCTCCAATGGAAAATTCATTTAATAAGGTGCCTATTTTTTATGGGAGAAATTATGCCTAATGGAAAGCTCGCATGAAATCTAGTTTAAAATCCATTAACGAGCGTGTTTGGTTGCTTTGAGAAAATTGATGTAGTCCTCCCACTGTCACCGTTGAAAATATCACATCTTTAAAACCTGTGTCAGATTGGACTGAGAACGATTTTAAAATGTCGAATTTTAATTTCGGTGGACTGAGTGCTATTTCTGAAGCTGTCACTCATGATGAGTTTTGCCGAATTATGACGTGTACCACGTCTAAAGAGGCTTGGGATGTTTTGAAATTGACATATGAGGGTACGAACGAGGTTAAAGAATCAAAATTGCAAAATCTTGCCACCCAATTTGGGGCCATTACTATGTTAGAGTCCGAAACTTTTGATGAATTTTATGCATGTTTGTCGAACATTTTCAACACTAGTTTTAATTTAGGTGAGGCGATTGATAACACGAGTGTCGTTAAAAAGATTTTGAGATCTCTACCAAAACTCTTTATTCCTAAATTCATTGTTTTGAACTCTTTGGGAAATTTGAAATCACTTAAGTTGGAAGAACTTGTAGGAGATCTTCAAACCTATGAGATTGACATGTTTTCCCAAACCATTAAGGCTAAGGATAAAGGCATTGCTTTAAAGACTCATTTTAATAAAAAGAAAGAAAAAGTTTGTGAGTCCGATTCTAAGGAAGATTTTGATTTTAAAAATATGGACTTGTTTGCGAAAAATTTTAAAATTTTTCTCAACATGAACAAAAATAATTCTTCCAATAAGAGAGTTTTTGAGAAAAATAAAGAGGCCGAAGAAAGCGGTGAGAAAGAGAATGAGAGAGAAAAAGAAAAGGAAAGTGAGGAAAATTTAGAAAGTTTGACATATTTTGAGTGTGGGGGTAAAGGCCATAAGGCGTATGAGTGTGCCACTAGACTTAGGAGAGAGGGAAAGAAAGTGGCTATGCCTTCCACACTTAGTGATAGCGACATAGAGGTTTTTGATTCGGGTGATGAAAAAGAGCATGGTATGTGTGTCTCGTTTTCAACTAGTCGTGTGAGTACACCCAATTTGTCCCACAATCGTGCACATGAATGCGATAGTGATGATTTGAGCGCTTCAAGTGAGGGAGAAAGCGAGTGTGAAAGTGGAGATGAAAGTGAGCTCCAAAAAGCATTTAGAGATTTGTACACCGAGACCTTAAAAACAAAGAAGTATAATAGGGATTTAGGTTGTCAAGTGTTAGATTTAGAGAGAAAGAAGGAGGTTTCAAGAAGGGAAAAATGTGATTTGACCGACACGGTGTCTAGTTTGACGACACGTGTATCCCAACTCGAGAGTGATCTCGAATGTGCCAAGGAGGTCAAAGTCAATTTTGAGAACTCACCTAAGAAGGTTGAAAAGGTGGTTCTTAATCCCGATAAGGGTACAGTTGACAGGCTAGGAAAAGGTCATGACGGTGCTTCCACTTCTTTTGTCCCACCCGAGTCGATTCCCATTTTAGTGACAGATTCACATGGCCCAAAAATTAACCCACCTAGGCGTTCGTTTCCCGTTAGGAGAGCACGTCCTAGAGTTTTTGAGAGAGGTGTACCTAGGCCTATTTATGTTTATTCCCATTGCAAGAGGAGAGGACACCTTAGGGAATTTTGTTTTAAGTTGGGTTACGTGTTACGTTTTGCTTCTACACGTATTTATGCCACACATACACCCACACATGATACTTTACATGCTCCTGGAGACTACATGAGAGAGTTTGCACATTTAGGTGAGCAAGTTAAGTTTTTGGTCAAAACTTCACAAAAATTGATAGAGGTTTTTCATAAGTTGGCACCACCTTTAGAAAACCCCTCCGCACCTAACGATTGAGGTATGACTTGTTTACTAGCATAGGATGTTTTTCATGATGGCATTATTTGCCTATTGCTAGTATGTATCATTTTTGTATATTTTCCATTTTTTTGAAAATTTTTGAAAAAAAATTTGATAAATTTTTTGACAAATTCAAAAAGAGTTTTGTATTTTGTTTGCACCTTTTATGGATGGACACTTAGGATGACCGAGTCACAACATCATTCCATTTTGCATATGACTATTTGATAGTGTTTTGAGACAATATATCACGTCATCTTTGTGCTTTATAATGTTTGGAGTCATTAAGATAAAAATAGTTGTTACTTCCTACATGTTTGACTCATAATTTCCTTTATTGCACACATGCACGGATTTGTTTGATTATTGTGCTTGTCTTATCACATGTTGGTTGGGTGTTTTCACTTCAATCCCGTCCTTAAAACGAACCAAGCGCGATAAAACTTGATAAGAAAGTTGTGCATGTAAGAGGCGTTTGTAAGTTTGTGTGCTTTATTTGAAAACGGGAAAGGGCTGCGAAATGTTCATTTGGCCTTTGTGAATACTAAGACACCGTTATACCGGACCTAAAAAATTGAGGAATTTTATTATCCGGGGTCCAAAGAGGTTTAAAAAAGCCCGAAAAAATTTAAAGGCAATAAAAAAAAATTCATGTAAAAAAGGGGCCATTAGGTTTATTCATCAATTCTCCAATGTTTGAGAATTTAGATTACCTCAAAAATAAAATATGCATGAGGGAGTCTGGATGGAATTTAAAATGGGTTTGCACGTCCTTGAAAGTCTTGAAAAAACATTAAATAGTTTTGGACTTTATTGGTGTGAAAATCACTTTGACTTTGATTTGTTGATTTGTATAAGACGATGTCTTCTAAATTCAACAATTTTTACATCTAATGATACTTTTGATGTTCATTCGTTAGGAGTACACGTATTCATCATGCACATATGATTGATTGAGTTGATTTTCCTATTGAATGTGTTCACACCCATTCATTCCATTTCTATGACTTGGTTGTTTTAGTATAAATCCATGGTGTGATTTTTGGTATCTTATTTTTGTACGAAAAATTTGAAAAATAAAAAATAGTTTGTGGAATTTTTTGAGATACTCCTTTGCATGCGTAGTTTGATCCATGTTTGCTATGATTTTGTCATGACACTCCATGTTTTGATTGTTTCTTCTTATCTTTCTATTTAGAGACATCATAAAAAGGGGAAGAAAGAATTATCATGTTGTGGGGGAGTTTTTGCATTATGGGGGAGATTTGATTATATTGATTGATTTATTCTTATATCATTTCAAACTCGATGCGTCACGAAGGTTTTTACTTTATCTCATGTGTGTAGGTACAAAGATTGAAGATCATTATGTTGCACACCCCGATGAGAAAAACTTTGAGATTTGATGAAGATTTTTGAAGAACAATTTGAGAACTTGCAAATTTGTACCTTTTCAGTTTTGAGATTTATGGGAGGGTAGATTTGTACAGGCATTTTGGTATTTGATTATTTGGATATTTTTTTATGTATGTTTCGACATAAATGAGACGAGTGCGCTTGCGTTCAAATAAGGAAGTTATTTAATTAAACTCAGTTTTTATCAATTAAGTCCTAAACATGCATCTAGGTGTGATTGATGATGATAAAATCAAGCAAGAACATTCAACACACACATAAATGAGGAAAAATCCTCCAAAGGAGAAAAACCTTTTATTTTCACTATAATTTTGTAAGAAAACGTCTTACAGGGATTACAATGAAAATATGTGACACAGAAATACCCTCGGGTGTCGGTTCTGATGTCGTCGACTGGAACTATCCCTTTCCAATAGGGCAGCAATGAATAAGATAACGGCTTCCTAAAAAATTACTCCAGATGAGTAAATGATCCTCTTGAAGGTTTAAAGATTCACACACATATATGGGAATGGTTTTGTGAATAAAAAAGGTTTAGAAAACCTTAAAAAGATGATGTCTTATTCTGGACTGTTTTTGTAGAATTTTGAGATTGGAGAAAGACTTGAAAATCGTATAGAAGGAGATCAGGTATTTATACGAAAATCGAGGCGGTGGCTCATTCGAACGAGATAGCCATGTCACTCGAATGAAGGACAGATGTTGTTCGAACGAGATCACGCGATATGCATATCTCGTGTGAACGACATTCAAAGTCGTTTGAGCGAGCTCGTCGTTCAAGGCACTTCGCTTTTACACTTAGAAAAAATTCCGCTTTTAATAAAAAAATAATCCAGACTTCAAAAAAAAAATTCTAAAAAATTTCTCAAATATTTATGCAAATATTAAAGCTCCAATAAACCATTTTACCGATAAAGTGTAGTGGAGTAGTGGGAATGAGCTGAGCAGCACGTCGCATGAAGCATGATGCACGTGAAGATAATGGGTGCATTGAATTCGGATAAAGGCCGTCGAGGATGATCCTATTGATGTACCGAATGTAACGGTATCAGACATACAAACTGTGATCTAGGAGAAAACAGAAAATTCTTAGATTCTACCCCGGACATTTATAAAATTATGTCCTTACAATAAATATAAGGGGAGATTTGTAAGGACATATTTTTATAAATGTCCGTCATAATTAATTATGTCGTATATCGTTACAACCGTCGAAGAAGTTCAAGAGCAATCTACATCAAGACGGATCCGAATATATCAAGGTTCTTCATCAAAAAGCCTTCGCAAAGTTTACTTTGGTAAGGTTATGTTTTAAATACCTTAACTTTGCACCTAGAGCTTTGGGATATTTTTTCAAAATATTTTCTAAGTGTTGGAGATGACTTTTTTCGTCAAAATTTGAGAATGCGTAATTTTTCTAAGTCCTGTAGCATACCTCGATTTTGACGCCCAGGTCGTTCAAGCGAGATCTCATCTCGTTCGAGCGACATGGTAATGTCGCGCGATGTCGTTCAAACAACACGTGTCCTTCGTTCGAGCGAGATCCCTTTTTCGTTCAAACGACCGAGACAACGCGTTTTTTATAAATACTCATTAAATGATTTCGTTTTCATTAAGAAGTCTCAGCGTTTTGAAAGAAAGAAAACTTTGAATCTGCATAATTCTTTTTTACTTCTTATTTTAGGATTTTTATCCCTTTTATTTTCAATTCACAAAAATCCCATATGCTTTGGTAAATTGTTTTGGTGTTCAAGAACACACTTTGCTTTTGTTCATTCATTATGGGGAGAACTCTATAATCGGAGAGCTACGTGCTATTGTGGAGGGAGTCCTTGTGAATATTTTAGACTGTGTGTGGAGTAGTGGGAATGATCTGAGTAGAACGTCGCATGAAGCATAATGCACGTGAAGATAATGGATGCATTGAAGTCGGATAAAGGTCGTCGAGGATGATCGTGTTGACGTGCCGAATGTAACGGTATCAGACATACAAACTGTGATCTAGGAGAAAACAAAAAATTCCTAGATTCTACCCCGGATATTTATAAAATTATGTCTTTACAAATCTCCCCCTATGTCTATGCCGGTACATACATAAAAAATTCGAATTATTCAATCAAATGATATACAAGATAATATCCCCATTAAACCCTCAAATTGAGAATACTAAATGACATGTCTTTCAAATCTTCAGCTCTTCAGAAACTTCCAAAGCTTTTCTCATCAGGGTGTGCAATCCAATAATGAACAATGTTGTACCTACACACATGAGATAAAGAAAATACCCGTGATAAGCAACAATTTGAAATATAATGATATGCAAAAATTGATGATCAATTAAGCTTAAGCAAATCATTCATAAATCAACCAAACACCAAAACAATTCTCCCCCATAATTCTTCTCCCCCTTTTTATAATGTCCTCAAATAGACAAATATGAGAATCATAGATAAATGCACATGGAGAATGACACACGGGAAAAAACTGCTATTTTTGTATTTTTCAAAAATTTTCACACATAATATACAACAAAGAATCACACCATGAAAGAACACAAAAACAACCAAGTCGATGATAGCGTAAATGTAGGGGTGTGATCAAATTCGATAGGAAAATCAATGCATACAAACATGACATATGTGCACGATGAGTATCGGATACTCCTAACGAATGAACTCAAACGCTTCCTTTGGTGTAAAAAGGTGGTAATATGAGACATTGACTCAATCAAATCAACAAATCAAAGCTTAAAGTGATTTCCACATCAATAACGTCCAAAACTATTTCATGCTTTTTCAGGACTTTCAAGGAAGTGCAAACCCGTTTATAGTCTCCAACCAAACTCCCTCAGATTTATATTTTGAATAGAGGCATTCTAAATTCTACAACTTTGGAGAATTGATGGTGAAACCTAATGGCCCATATTTGGCATATATTGTTTTTTATTGCCTTTAAATTTTTTCGGGCTCACCCCAGATAATAAAATTCCTCAATTTTTTAGGTCCTTTTTAACGGTGGCTTAGAATCGCAAAGGCTAAATGAGCCTTTCGTAACCCTTCCCCATTTTCAAATAAACACACAGTCTCACCAAAACGGTTTTTACATGCATTCCAATCTTGTCAAGTTTTATCGCATATGGTTAGTTGTATTGAGATGGAAACACTCAAACCAATATGTGATAGACAAGTATAATAATCAAATAAAGCCGTGCATGTGTGCAATAAAGGAAATAGGAGTCAAACATGTAGGAGGATATCACTAATCACATCTCAAAGACTCCAAACAATGTAAAGCACATGGATGAAATGATGTAGCGTCTCAAATCTCTATCAAACAGTCACATGAATAAATGGAATGAAATTGTGACTCGGCTATCTTAAATGCTCATCCATAAAAGATGCGAATAAAATACACAAAATATTTTTGAGCTTTTCTAAATTTTTTATAAAACGAAAATCTTTTTGGATTTTTTTTAAAAATAAATAAATATATGTACAACAAAGCAATAATACATATAACACAAACTGACAATAGGAAGCATATGATATGAACATGAAAAAAGCATCCGATCCTAGACATAGACCAACCCCTAAGTCAACTGTGCAAATCCCCAAAGACTTCCTAAGACTCTCAAATCTAAGGGCATCTAAAGGTTTTGTGAAAATATCGACTAACTGACGGTCGGTGGGTACAAAACTCAGGGATACGACTTTCTCCTCAACTAACTGACATATAAAGTGCTCGCGTATCCTGATGTGCTTTGTGCGTGAATGTTGGATTGGATTGCGGGATATGTGTATCGCACTCGTGTTATCACAGGAAATAGTCATGTTGTCCTGTGAAATCCCATAATCCTCCAATATTTGCTTCATCCATAAGAGTTGCGTGCAATAACTCCCGGCGACGATGTACCCAGCCTTCGATGTGGATAAAGAGATGGAATTTTGCTTCTTGCTCAGCCAAGAGACAAGAGTAGAACCAAAATAGAAACACCCACCAGAAGTGCTCCTACAACCATCTACATCCCCGGCCCAATCGACATCTGAATAGGCAGACAAACAGTTATTGGTATCAAGAAAATACCAAATAATGTATGAGAGAGTCCCACTCACGTATTTAATAATACATTTTAGAGCAAGTAAATGTGACTCTTTCGGGGACGCCTGATATCGCGCACAGACTCCAACACTAAAGGCTATATCGGGACGACTGGTAGTCAAGTAGAGAAGACTACCTATCATACTCTGATACAAGATTTTCTCTACGTCCTTGCCTGAAGTGTCCTTACTAAGCTTGGTAGTGGTACTCATAGGTGTACGTGCATGCTTAGCAGAGTCTAACCCAAATTTCTTCACTAAGTCTTTAGCATACTTAGGTTGGGAGATGAACATCCCATCCTCTAGCTGACGAACCTGGAGACCAAGGAAGAAAGTAAGCTCACCAACCATGCTCATCTCAAACTCACTTTTCATCTCCTCCTCAAAGTGATGAGTATGTTGGGAGCACGTGGATCCAAATACTATGTCGTCCACATAGACCTGGGCAACCAAAATAGCACCCTCATTTCTCCTGACGAACAACGTCATATCAACTCCCCCTCTCTTGAAGCCACGGGCTAAGAGATAGGAATTAAGCCTCTCGTACCAAGCACGGGGTGCTTGCTTCAAACCATACAAGGTTTTTCGCGGATAGTAGACGTGCTCCGGGTGCTTAGGATCTTCAAACCCTTTCGGTTGTTCCACGTAAACCTCATCCTATAGAATGTCATTTAGAAAGGCACTCTTAACATCCATCTGATATAACTTGAAGCGCAGATGACATGCGATGGAGAGTAGTAAGTGGACGGACTCAAGCCTCATAACAGGAGCAAATGTCTCCCCAAAGTCTACACCTTCTATCCGTATGTAGCCTTGAGCGACCAACCTAGCCTTGCTTCTGATTATGGTACCATTTTCATCCATTTTATTCTTGAAAATCCATCTGGTAACTATCACATTAGTCTCACTAGGTCAGGGGACAAGTTCCCATACATTATTCTTTTTAAACTGAAGCAACTCATCCTACATATCAGATATCCGGTGTTCACCCTTGAGTGCTTCTTTGTGATTCTTGGGCTCGACTTTGGACGTGTAGTAAAAATGGCTAACAACGTTCTCGAGCTGAGCGCGAGTCTTGACCCTTAGAATGGGATCACCAATAATGGCAGAAGGACCATGACTCTTGCGAACCCAAGCATGTGTGTCCCCTAATGCGGGAGTAGGGTCCACAGAATGTGGGTGAGGAACAAGTAAATTACTGCCAGAAACATCCTCCTCCTCACACTGAAGGCTAGAATCAATAAACGCCGAAGGTTCATCATCTTGCACGGTGACGTTTATTGACTCCATAACCTTAGAGCTCTTCAGATTAAAAACCTGGTACGCTTTACTATTCGATGAATATCCTAACAATATTCCCTCGTCGCTTCGGGAGTTAAACTTTCCTAATTTCTCTCTATCTCGTAGGATGTAGCATTTACTCCCAAAAATACGGAAATATGCAAGGTTGGGTTTCTTACCAGTTCACATTCATAAGGCGTCTTAAGAGTGTGTGGACGCAGGTAAACCCTATTCATCGTGTGGCATGCAGTAGACACTGCCTCAGCCCAAAATCTCCTAGAAACCTTACGACCTAGAAGCATAGATCTAGCCATTTCCTGGATCGTCCTATTCTTTCTCTTAATAATCCCATTTTGCTGAGGAGTCTTCACAGCAGAAAACTCATATTGGATCCTAATGCTATCACAGTAAAGATCTACATTTGCTTCCTTAAATTCAGTGCCGTTGTCACAACGTATCTTGTTAATAGTGACTCCGTGTTGATTTTGCAGGACACAACACTTGGTCGTTAAAAACTCCACAACATCAGATTTCTCCCTCAGAAAACCTATAATCGAGTATCTGGAGAAATCATCCACCATCACGAGGATATACCTCTTACCACGCAGACTCTCAGTATGAGTACGACCCATAAGACCCATGTGAAGAAGCTCAAGTACACAAGAGGTGGTAATGGAATGCAACATCCTATGGGGGCTACGAATTTTTTTTCCCAACTGACAGGGTCCACAAATCGTCAAACTTGGCTTTCCAAGTGATGGTAGCCACACACTAGGTCCTTTTTAGCTAAATGAGTTAAATCTTTAATATTCACGTGACCTAGACGTTGGTGCCACAAATCCATAGGAGTGATTGTGGCGTTGTTGCAGACAAGTGGGCACTTGGGCTCAGTCCCATAGCAATTATCCTCTGTCCTCATCCCTCGCACAAAAAGTTTACCGGCTTGATTATAGACATTACATGCGTCCCGGTCAAACTTTACGGTAAAGTCAGCATCACACAGCTAGCTAATGTTGAGAAGGTTTGCTTTAAAACCTTTGACAAAGAAAACATTCTCTAGCTTAGGAAATCCTGGTAACTCTACAGTACCACGTCCTATAATGCTAGACTTGCTCCCATCTCCAACGGTGACTCTACCATCCTGATAATCCTCAAGAAAAGTAAAAAATGACGCATCTCCTGTCATATGTCTGGAGCACCCACTATCAAAATACCATTGTGAGGTGTTATGTGCTTTGAGAGCGACATGAACAACAAAGGCCTTTTTATCTTTCTTAGGTACCCATGAAGTGGTGACCTTTTGTTTACCTTTGTTGTTGTTGGTTTTAGCCGGAATGTGAGAAGTATTCACCGACGGCAAAGACATTTGTCAGAATTCCTCCATCAAACTCTGTGATGTGGAAGCTAAAAACTCAACTCGCTCTCTCAGACTGGTAAAATCATCAGTATGATGTGGTGGAGAAGTAGTACGTCGTATCCGACCCATACTATAGCAAAACTCCCTAAGGTGGCATTTTCTTTTGCAATATGTACAAAAGAACACAGTCAAAGGCGGACCTTGGTTTGCTTTTCTTGGTCGAACTCTCCGTCGAGGTTTTTGACGATGGCCATAAGGAGTCGTGGTAAACTCAGGAACTGGTCCAGGTGAAATTTGGGACGTGAAAGCACCATTATAACCTATTCCTTGCCTATCACCAAACTTAAAGCGGGGTCGAGGAGCATCTTTCCCATCTTCCCATATTTGTCCTCGATTTGTACCTTGACTTCCCGTGCTCTCTCCAGATCATGAGTAAGCTGGGCTACAAGAGCTTCAAGTTTCTTCCGAGTCTCCCTGGAGGAATAGAGCTCACTCGTAAGACTAGCCACTTGTTCAGTCAAGTCCCCTCTCTCTTTCTCAAAACCACTCTCTCTTTCTCTAAACAAACTCTCTTTTTCTCTAGACAAACTCTCTTTCTCAACACAAGGAGACTCTTTCTCTCTTAAGGTAGTGCAGGTGGAAAACTTTCTTTCTCTCGCTTTTATTAAATCTTCTCTAAAGCGGTGATCCTTAGAGCTAACTCTTTGTTACGCTTTTTAGTTTTAAATGACTCAGAATAAAGCTCGACGTAGGCGCGTTGAAGATCACTCTCGCTCTCACTTGTGTCATCCTCCCCCTCACTCACATCGATCTCATAGTCGAGGTGTCCCTATGAATCAGCATCCTCGTCGTCGTGAGGAGCACTGGAAGTACTCACATGACTAGCCATGAATGCGGTGAAGTTGCACTCATACGGTGACTCATCTCCAGAATCCACCGACTCGACCTCACTATCGTCACTAAGGGTAACATTAAGGACATCTTTGCCCTTTTCTCTGTTCAGCCTAGTAGTGTAACAATCCAGGTTTTTGAGCGGCTATTTTATAATATTTTGCCTGATGGGCTAATTTTATAAAATAGGGAAGGTTGGAGTAAATATTATTTCCCGTAAGATTTAAGGATAATATTTACTATGTTTTGTCTATTTACCGTATGAGAAGGTAAATAGCATTATATTGTGTATTGTTACGTCGCTATATGTAAAACGACGGTTATGACTCATATTTAAATTGGAATATAATTAATAAAATAAAATAAAATTAGAACATAAAAATAGTTCACGTTTTTCCGAATGCCATAATAGGGGGTACGGTTGTTTTTAAAATAGTCGAGATAGTCGAAATAAGTGTCATGTTGTATTTTTGAGTTTCGGGCACTTTTGACGCGTTATGACTCAATTAAGTGGATACGAGTCATTTTAATGGTGTATTATAAATTAAAAGAGGGCACTTGTGTTTTAAGACCCGGTTAAGTCCCCCACCCCTTTTTATTCTCTCAATCTTATGAGAGAGAGAGAGAGAGAGAGAGAGAGAGAGAGAGAAGAGAGTTGGGAGAAAATGGGAGAAAGGAGAGAAAATGAAAGATTGGAGCCGGAATCCGTTGCTTCGGGAAGATAATTCGAGACTACGAACTAGAGGCAAGTTTCTTACTTGCTAGATATTGATTTAATGTGATAAATTACATGTTTAGTTAAGTTTTGGGAGATTTAAACCATAAATGGGTTTTTGTTGATTTTGATGATTAAACCCTTAATCTTGTGTTTTATTTGATTTGAGGTAAAAATATTAGTTAGTAATTGTGTAGAAATGATTTGGGAACAATTGTTGTTGTTGATGTTGGGAGAAAACAAGGATTTGGGGTATTTGGAATTTTAGGGTTCATTCAACCCGTAGCCCAAATTGGGCATTTTTGCAGGACCGAATCGATTCGGCCCAAGGGGCGAATCGATTCGGATAAGGGGAAACTTACAGGTCTGGACAAACCGAATCGATTCGGGTTGGGTCCGAATCGATTCGGCTTTTGCAGAAAGTCAGTTTTTACCCACCGAATCGATTCGGCTTTTTGGCAAATCGATTCGCAAGGGAGAATCGATTCGGCCCAAGGGGCGAATCGATTCGGTTTCCCTATTTTTGTGGGATTTTTTCCTAGTTTGATTTTTAGCCCTTTTTCTTTTAGGTCCAAGGTTTAGGGACCTTCCTTTGGGAAGTAATGGGGAGTCCTAGAGGGTGGTTTTGGGTAGACTAATGCCCTAGGATTAAATGGGATGTTTAGGCTTACCCCGAGGGCTAGTTTGTGTAGGTTAATTTCCGAATGATATAGGAGTTAACTTAAAGATCAGTTGGAGATAAAAATGTTTATAGACTTTTGGGAGACACTCCTTGAGGGAGATTCATTTTAACGGTTTAGGATATTATATTGAAGTCTTGGGGACTAGTTGAGGTTGATGGCACTTCAGGTCTTAAGTCATTAATAAAATATGACGTTAAGAACAATAAATGCGTAATATGAAATGTGGTACTAATAAATAAGTACAAATGATTTTGAGAATGTAAAAATGGATGTTTTCAAATGATAAGGAAGGTGATTTTCATAAATGTTAAAAGGTATGGATACACACCCTCCCTAAATCGCTATCTTAAGGGAAGTTCGCGTGTTGTTGTGAAGCCCCCTGACTAGCAAATGCAGGGTGGATATATCCCTAGGCCATATGAGCGTTTATTGTATGTTTCTGCAATGGGTAGGTAATTTCGGGTGTGGTTATGACTACCCCCGGGCATACGGCCGCTTCCTGACATTTCGGTAGGATCTCGAGGTTTCTAAATGATAGGCCCTGGAAGATGATAGCCATTTAGGGGCGCGCAGTGGGAAAACCCGGACGGGCAGTCTTAGAATCGTTATATATGTATAATTATAACTATTCTAAATCAAGTTGGACTTAATGTATGATAAATGCCATAAAGAGCATGATGAAGTACCATAAAGAGCACAATGAAAGGCCACAAAGAGCATATGATGATGATTATATTCCTGATAAGGAAGAGATTTTTACAAAATGTATAATTGAGATAAAATGCCACAAAAAGTATAAAAACTATGATTATATTTCCTGATAAGGAATGGAACCATAAAATGAACTAGTGTACCGGATGAAATTGTTTGGTAAACATTTGATAAAATGTTGTACCATTTATGTATATTGACCTCTCATATATATATATATATATATATATATATATATATATATATATTAATTATGTGTTGAGGGTATAATGTATCTCGACGATCAACCTTGCTTAGTAGTAGTGTATCAGGGGGTTCTTTGTTTGGATTTCGCTTTGCGAGACACCCCACGCACGAATAAGGGCATAGTGTTGTGATTGGGGAGAAGTTAGCCTTTAGTACTTGGATTAATTAGGACAGGTTCTAATGTATCTCGACGATCAACCTTGCTTAGTAGTAGTGCATCGGGGGGGTTCCTTGTTTGGATTTCGCTTTGCAAGACACCCCACGCACGAATAAGGGCATAGTGTTGAGACTGGAGAGAAGTTAGCCTTCTGCTCTTTGTTTAACTAGAGTATCATCATTGTTATTGCGCAAGGTTGCTTTTAGATTGAGAGGTGAGAAATGTTATTGTTAACTGGGAGAGAATTACGCACTTAACTGTCATGCATTTTATTCACATGGAAATCATATCAAACCGGGCCCTGACCCGTATTTATATTTCTTTGCTTTGCATATGCTCTTTGCCGTACAGCTGCTCTACCGCATGGACATCCGAATTTACATTTCCATTCCGGTTGTTATGGAGCTACGGCATATTGCGGATGTCGTAGGGTATTATTTAGACACTTCTTTCTATTGTACTCTAGTTATGTTCAGTTATTTATTCGGGCGTGTTTTCCCAAGCATTGCACTCATTTATTATATTGTAAATATTGAAAATGTAATACTCGGTGTAACTATTTGTATTGGTCTGTTCACCGACAGCTTATTCGGTGATTATTTATGATATTGTCGTTCTTTATTTATCGATTTTTTATATCCACTGTTTTCGCAAATGGGATTGTCTAAGTGTTTTCTTTTATTTACAAATTTTCTTTTTATTGACAGTCTGTTTTCTAAAATGATTGGTGGTTATCTCATACTATCATTTTAATCTACAGTGATGCTGAGAATGGACCATCTATGATTCCTGTGATTATTAGAGTATTGGGTTGGCCACCTATTATTTTAGTAGGCGGGTTGTCATACATGGCATCAGAGCATTAGGTTCTAGAGTCCTTAGGAATCTGTGCAAATGTATTACGCTTTCAGCATTACTCCTGATTTGATATAGAGCCCTAAGATTAAGATCGTTGATTTCTCTCGCGAGAATCCGTTCTCCTGTTATAATATGAGAACCCCGAAAATCCTTTGTGCGTTCGTGTGAGACTAGTAAGTCGTCAGATGATAGGGATAAAGGGAGGTTGTCGTGAAGGCGTCGCGAGATGGGATTTCTAAGAGCTGTAAGTTGTAGTCGGGGAGGAGGGTCGCTTTAGAGGTCGCTCCCTTTGTAGCATTATCCTATATTGCTACCGTGACTACTAAGTACAGTAGATATAATTTTCCCAAGTGCCGCTACCAGTAGAGAGTGGCACTAAACTTGGGATTCCAACCGACGTTGAGTTGAAGATGGGTGGACCTTAATGAGGACCACATGTTGAAGTTCGGTCGGATTGGAGATAGTGTAATCTCATTCGGTGGAAGTATTAAGCCCGGGAGTTTTGGCTTAGAGAGGGGTATAGAAGTGCCCAGGTGAAAAGATTAGAGGAAAATCTTTCACCGTTGGAGTAAGGTTGAAGTGGCGAAAATGGTAGTCGCCATAGTAGGGTGGTGCGAGAAGTTTTTCCACCTACCTAAACTCCAAAATTTAAAAAATAAATCCACCTACCTAAACTCCAATACCGGTATAATAAAAAAATAAGATATAAAATTACAGATTAAGATTGTAATATAATATCATATATTTCATATACATACATACATATATATATATATATATATATATATGATATGATATGATATGGTGCCACAAATGCTCATGTTGAATTCAAATCATAGTCGAAACATATTAAAATTAAGCATGCAGTAAGAGAGTTGCATATTATTGAATGTCGAGACAAAAAAAAAACCCACAGATACAATTTTGTAGTAAAAAAATGCATATACCTCCCATGGCCAAAGCGTGGTAATATAAGTCTCGGCCATAGAAAAGAAAGCAGATAAACTCAAAACCCCATGGTAAATCTGAAATATGAACCCAACTATAATTATTGCAGAAAATTGTCTGCAAAGTAGAACCCATTAACTATGAGCTTATAAAGACCAAAAGGTGCTAACAAATAGCAACTCAATGTCAATTAATAAAACATCTTTCATTAAACAAAATCAAGAAACTAATGATTCATTAGATCTAGTTCCACACTCTAGTAAAAAAAACTTATAGATCAGATGAAATGAAAATCTTGGGGAAAAAAGTATTTTGAAAATCTTTTACTTTAAGGAAATTTGATGTTAGGGAGAGAGAAATCTAAATGGGTTAGGCTGTTGGAAGAGGGAATTTAGATGAATTTTCTCTCGCAAGAACCTTCATTTTTATATGAATATGAAGTCAAATATGATTATTGGAATTATCAGAATTTGTTACCATATAATACCGATGGTTGAAGATCCACCCAGATGCTCCCGAATCAGAATCTCGCCATCTTCATTTAATTTTTTCACAAAGTGAGACACAATATTTGTTCTCCGAGTGATGAAAATGCCCTTTATCATCGCGAAAGAATAGGAAAAGGCCCAATATCTAGGCAGAGGAAAAGGATGCAGACGAAATGGGGAGGGATCAAACTAATGAGATTTCTAACATTAATTAAAATTCTCACGTGGTGCTCTGAAAACGCGCTAAATATCGTTAGTGTATTATGGTGTCAACTTTAATTATATAGTATAACTAGTTGGAAACCCGCGCGATGAGCGAGTTACACGTTAGAGTATGATATACACCTGAGGAATTACAAATGCGGAAAGGATGGTAAATCAAAATAGGAACTCGATTAAAAACTTTAGAGCATTTGTGACTCGAAAACATGTCAAACAAATATAACTACATAACATTCTGAAAAAACATAGTAATGTTATACGATTCATGATCAATGACGAAAATACAAAAAATACATCAAACAATATGTCCCCATTTAAAAGGATATTAATGCAAAATGAGTGTTTTGTGAATTTTTCATGTTCACTTTTTTTTGTGAAATGCTCCAATTTTGAATTTTGCTCATGAACTAAAATGAGTCAATTAATGAGCAATTTAACCAAATGGGGTATTAAAGACTTCATTCATGAATCATATAACTAAAAATTATCGAAAATTAAAAAATGCACATCAATATAAGCTAAACTAATACTTAACTAACCTGTTATATGTGAAATCATGTTTTCTTAATTAAAAAAAGGAAAAAACTATATTCAAACTTGTTAAATTATGCATGCTACACTTGGTTTTATATTTTGTTTATGGTGTTGTAATTTAAATTACACTTTTCAATTTATAAGCATCATATTTGTTTAGCATTAAAACTTTTTAGGGGTGAGTAAAAATAAAAAGAGCATTTTTTATGTTCATAAATTAAAAAGTGCACCAAATTCAATTGAATACAAATCCTTATATAAGGTTGTAACAATGAGAAAGAGAGGTTGTATTTACACAATCAAACTTAATTATTAGTTTTTACATAAAAAATAACAAAAAACATTATATTTTCATTCCACCCAACTCGCCATCCCTCGCAGATACTTTCGTAAAATAATACTTATCACATAAACTCACGGCTCTTACAAAAAAAAAAAAAAAATCAAAACATACCTAAACAGTAAACACCTTTTCATTCAAAATAACCTATCACTTTTCTCCCCTCGTATGCCTATTTCACGAGAAACTACAAGTGAACACTTTTTTTTCCAAATGAAATTTCTTGCTCAGCTAGTGTTTTGGAAACACATAACCTGCAAAAGGTGAAGATGTATATCAAGATTTATGACGTTGAACATGTATACAAAATCAATGTTCCGAAAAAAAAATGAGAACATGTATAGAATATGACAGTGAAGTTTTCTGTTCTATAGGTTACAATTGGAAACAAAAATAAAATAAAAAATTAAGTTGGGCACCACCCCCTATAGAACACTCAAAACAAATAAGGATAAGTAACAAACTACAATAGCAAATAGTACCTTCATAGACAAAAAGGGTTATCTTTAAGTAAAGACATCTAGAAATACTAAACAAAAATATAAACAAGCTATCAGTAGTTACCTTATTTCCTGTATATAGATTGAAAAAAAAAACTCAAATCGACACCTGAATCACAAATGATAACACCGTAATGCACTATTCTCGCAGTTGCATCGAAAAACAGAGATCCTCTTTATCACAAATAAAATGTTTATCATACCTGGATAGATATCACCCAAAAAAAAAATGATCTCATACCTTGATAGATGTGCTTCAAAGTAAATCATGGTGTTGTAAAAGAAAACATCGGAATCTGGATTTGTAAAAAACTTGCATCTGGGTTTATAAAAAAAATTCAAAATTTAAGTTATGCTGCAAAGTAAATCATGGTGTTGTTTAAGCAAATAAGGCTCACAATCGAGAGAATCATAATGGGGTTGTCATGCAATTTGCTCTGATCGTTGGTTTTCTACGCAGTAGGGCTGAAGAGAAATCATATATATATATATATATATATATATATATATATATATATATATATATATATATAGAGAGAGAGAGAGAGAGAGAGAGAGAGAGAGAGAGAGAGAGAGAGAGAGAGGGAAGAAGATAAAAGGGTAAAATTAATTACAGTGGGTAGAAAAAAAGATGGATGGAGAAGAAAACTTAGAGGGGGTATGAATTGTTGGGCGTTTTATAATGTCTAAAGGCTTTTTTTTAACAAATTGGTTGGATGGCTTTAGGTCATCTCCAATCTTCATTTCTATCTTTTCATTTTTCTACCTTAGAAATAGGAAAAGCTAAAACACAACCCCAATGGAGGTTTCTATGTACGAGTGGATCTGATGTGGATGACCAGTCATATGAAAATTTCTATGGATATTTCTACATGTAGAAATGCAAGAACAGTTAGGAGAATATGACCTGGAGAAAAATCAGCCACCCACCTAGATAAAAAAATGTATTTTGGTTATCAATTTGGATAAAAACTGTCACAAACTGTTGGGAAGAAAATCACGGCGGGAGATGTGTTTATCATAAATTTCTGAAAAATGCCACGTAAGATAAGAAAAGAGTCGTAACCGTTATATAGCAATTGTTTTGGAAATCAAAACATTGGAGAAGGCCTTAGAAACCCTCCGTTTCCAAAGAGCAGTTGTTGTCACGTGGAGTGGCTCAACGATTAAACATATTAAATTCTTGTTCCCCGTTTTAGATTCTTTTTTAAAAACACAAAGCAGCTAAATTTGCTTAAGTAAAAAAATATATAGTTAGATATTGTTAAACATAAAGATGTAATATGTTGATTTTAGAAGTAAAACACACTAAATACACTTAAGTTATTACTCTGTAAATGTAACTACGACACTGTATATTATAGAAAACTAAGATAAAAAGTGAATTATAAAGATATATTTTTCACTTTCGAAATATAGTGGATATATAGTTCCATTTGTATGACAAAACACCTTGTTCAAAATAATGTTTCAAAATAATTAAAAGACATGTTCTTTGTGACTTTCTATCCAACGATTAAAATGAAATGGGATGAAACACATACCATATGAGTTTCCAACATGTGTTCTGTCAAAGGATTGATGTGAATCCAGTAAAAATTGATGAAGACAACTAATTATGCTATTCAATTGTAATACCCCGTACTTTTATACTATATTTAATTTGGGGATTTATTAAATTTAATGTGATGATTTATTTAATAAAAATCCGGAAATTAATTATGTTATAATTATTGACGTGACGTGAGTTAGTAATTATATGAAATTGTTGAATATTACTTATGAGCATAGTAATATATGATATTGATTATAGTAAATGTCACGAGTGAATGAAATGGCAGTTTTGGGAATTTTAGCCGGGACGCGCCCGTGTCGTGTCGGGATTAATTATTAATATATAAAAGTGAATATTTTATAAGTTGTTCGTATGGTCGTTTTGAGTGCGCCAACGCGTCCGGAAGGGTCGAGATAGTCAGAAAAGTGTACCCGGGGGTTTAGTTTGGGTCTCGGGATGTTTTTAGGCTTAATTAGTGACCCGGGAGGGCATTTTGGTCATTTTACAAAATAGGGTAATTAAACCCACGAATTTCAGCCATCCTTAGCAGCCATTTAAGTTAGCCTTTTAGGGTTAGAACATTCAGAACCCTAGAACGGCCATTGGAGAAGAGAGGAGAGAGCTCTCAAGGTGATTCAAGGCCCAAAACACCACCGAATTCACCGCCGTCACCACCAGCGCGTAGATCGCGAGGAGGAGAACGCAACCACACCAATATCAGCAGGAAACCAGACCTCTGAAATCCCAGGCAAGTGTTTAACTTGCGTATTTTCGTTGGTGCAATATTCATATTAGTTAGGAATGATTAGGAGTATAAACTATGGAAGAAAACCCCATTTTTTTTTTATAGGAATTTGCATGTAGAAAAGATTAAAACCATATTCTGGAAGTATTATATGATGTAGATGATTAACCCACGAATTTTGATGATTATGTAGAAGGAAATTCTGGAGAAAAACTGATTAGAATAGAAGTTAAGAAAACTTAGGGTTCTTGATGATTAGATGAGATTTTAAGTTGTGTAATCATGTTTAATAATGGTTATACGCATGCTTAACGTTAGAAACATCTGGTAATATGTTATTATGTTTGTGGTGTAAGTTTTGGGACGATTATGGTTGGAAAATATGAATTTGAATGAAGAATTTTGGTGAAACCCGCAACTGCAATTCTGCAGAAATCTTCGCAGACCTGCTTGATCGATCGATCGACCCTAGAGCGTCGATCGATCGAAGGTTCGATCGATCGAGCCCCAGCCGTCGATCGATCGACCCTTCCTGGCAGCCTCTTATTTCCCCATGTTTCATTAGTTGAATTAATTTATCGTGGAATAATCCTTGGGCATATTAAATACAATGTTTTGGGATATAGGAGAGACCAGTAGGACATATGATTAAGTGTTGAGAACTTTATTATGAAATGATTATTGTGTTTTTGGGATAATTAATTAAGGAATGACGAACTACGTATTTCAAGTGAGGGATTACGACGAATACCTACAATAGTGAATAGATGTCTACCTACTGAATTTGTTACTTGGATGGATAGAACCCATGAGTGTTCCATAACTAGTGAGAAAACCCTTCGAGTTAAGGTTAGAGACGAAACCTTATGCGTAATACTAATAATGTGAAATTAAGGATAAATGTTGTAATTATGGGTAACGAGAGTGACCTATATTAATATGATGAAAGTAGTATATTTATATGATTGTGTGTGCATATATTATATACATGTGAAAAACGTACCCGCGCTACTTGCTATCCCTGAGGTTACCGCGCTGGGACGGTCTTATCCTGTGTTGCTACGGGGGACATTGATTCGTACCCTAGAAGATAGGAATCCTAGGTACAGGCTATCGAATTGGTAGTCACGGTCCTAAGAGACGCGAGGGTATGTGCTGACCTCTTGGACTTGGAAACTATACTTCGCCTCAATATTGGTTGTGTTTGTATTGATACAGTTCGAGAGTGATTCCGAACTTGTATTTCCCTTAGTACGATTGATACGGGGATTGGATAGCAGAGTATGCCCGCACCATAATTTTTATGTGGGGTGCCATTAGAATATATATATTACACGAGTATTTAATATATATGAAGTTCTTAAACTTGGAACTACCTACTGTGATTTGGTAAGTAAGTCATGTTTGATGAATCAGATTGGAAATACTTGTTTTATGAGAGTATAATATGACACTGGGAAACTTTATAAATTAATGAAGCTAAAACGAGAGTTGTGCTACACTTTGAAAGTACCCTTTTTACACGTTGACATTGTTCATTTTTTTAAAACCTATGAGTAAGTTAAGATAAACTAAATTATTGAGAAGGTTAGTATGATAATATGTTAAGTTAAACCATTTGGGGAAGGTTAGTACGATAGGCGTGCACACTAGAAGAGAGGTGAGAATTTCTCAAGAGAGTGTCGAACTAATATGTTATTGCATTGGCCTGTATCAATTTAAATACTTGCTAAACTAATTTTAAATCATACACACTTTCGGGCTCTGACCCGTTTTATCTCTCCCTCTCCCCCTTGTATATATGTATATGTATGTATTTCAGGTGCCCAGCCACAGGGGCGTCTTGCTTAGGATCTTTTGGAAGGAACGCGCTGCAGCTTAGGTGGGAGTTGCAGGTCCTTTGATTAGACGACTTCGTTCATTCAGATCCACTCCTAGCATTTTCATTCAGATGGGCATGTGTAGCCCTTTCCATTATTTCTTTATGTTGGGACATTGTTATCCCAGTTATTTCCTAGTTCGTTATTTTGGGATTTTTGTTCGAGACGGTGTATTACTTTATTTTGTCGCATGTTGACATTCGTTGATGAATGTTTTGATATATCGGATTCTTTCGTTCCAGTATATTGTGGTGTGAATCTTATTCATTGAGCTTTGTTAACAATTTAAATAAATCTTTTCTTTAAATAAAATTTGGTAGTTAATGTTTAAAAATTGGTTTTGACACTTAGCTTAATTATTTAGGGTGTTAATTGGAAAGTTTCTTTTTACGACAGTGATGCTAAGAATGAACCAAACTGTTCACCTTGATTTAATTTGATAAAGGAGTGATCGCCCGGTATTTAATTAGGCGGGGTGTCTCATCAATAAAGAGATCTAAATAAAAAGTTTCAAATCCAACACAATATCATAATTGAAAATAACTGAATGTAAATAGGTACACATGAATCATAAATGCATTAATAATAAACTGTAGATCATTTTGTTCATTTTTTGTATCATCCCAATATGGTATTCATATCAATTGAACACTAATAGAATTTGTAAGACTGTGTTTCTGTTGCTTGAACACTACAAAAAAATTAAAATTAGTTTACAACACTATATTATCAAGAACCTTAACAGAATAATAAATAATCATTATCCATTGTATATATAAAAAATCAATCCCCTTCTTGTATATTAAAATAAGAGTAAAATACATTTTTAGTCCCTAAATTATTACAAGTTTTTTTAAATGGTCCTCAATTTTTTTATTTTCCTCAAGTTTGTCCCTAAAATATATTATTTATTCTAATAAGGGGATTCCATATTGACAAAACTATGTCAAATACCTCTTTTGCCCTTATTCTCTTATTTTATGTCCACTACCTGTTTTGACTTTATACTCTTATGCCTTTTATATAACTGTATAAAAATTTATCATTTAAAAAACTGTTTTTTTATTTTACAAAAAAAAAACCTGTTTTCTTATTTTACCAAAAAAACCAGTTTTTTCGTATTTAAAAAAAAATCTATTTTTTTATTTTACAAAAAAAAATGTTTTCTTATTTACAAAAAAAAATGTTTTCTTATTTTGCAAAAAAGAAAAAAAGTTTTTTTAAATGGGTCACTTACAGTTACCGACTACATCGTCTTTGGGATTTGAGTGTATGCCATTGTCGAAGTCTCCTTAACCTTTGTTGTTTTCACAGTTTTCCCTCTCGCCGATGCTCACGGTGCCAAGCCTTACTTGGATAGGTCATTAAAGTTTTTTTTTCCCCAGTTTTTGGACTTTGTAGTTTACAGGTGTTCTTGGTATATGAACTTGTCGGAGAGAGATAAAAAGTTTTGAGTCCCAATAGAAAAAGATAGTATAGTGAGATGGAATATAAAAGTCTCAGGGAATTGAAAAGATGAAGAGATGAGAGAGTGATGACTCTTCAATATAGAAAAAAATGAAAATTATTTATTTTCTAGGGGATATACCATTTTTTATAGATATAGCTTTTATTGTAGGATAGAGATACGTAGATAGATCAGATTATATGAAAGTTAAATTCAACGGTGAGATCCTGATTGCAGCTTTGCCCCAACTACACACACATATATAAACCGACACAAACAGAAGAGAGGTGTAACAAACAAAAAAAAAAAAGATGAAACTAACAAGTATCATCATCACACTCTGGCTCCTCCTCGTAATCAAAATCAATACTAGTAAACTCTCTCAAGTAGGGGGTCACTCTCACTCTAAAACTGGTCATCGTCAATGCAAAGCATGGCTGGTCCAATCCATCCCCACCGACATGCCTCATCTCTCTCTCGTCCCCGGCGTTTTATCTACAGGTAACTTCTTCTTCTTTTTTTTTTGTTTGGTTTTCAGCTGTTTGATTTTTTCCAAGATTATAGACAGAAAGCAAGCTAAACTTAAGCATTATTTGTCTCTTGTTTAATTTTTTCCTCACATTTGTCCTATATAATAATTTGGTTACTTGAGATAGTTGAAGTAGACTTTTCATTTCTATCCAACAAAGAGTGGATGGACATTTTTCTTGGGCAAATGGTTCAACTTCTAACTTCAAAAAATCGCCAAAATTAATTTTGGCCAATGCTATGGGGTTGCCAAAAGCCATTTCCGACTCGTCTCCGAGTTGTTCTTAATTATGTTTTTTTAGGATAAAACTTTGTGAAACTAAATTCTATGTATATACTCGTTAATACTACAGCATTCCCCTTAACTCCATAAGCGATGCCACTAGGTGTCTTGACAAATAGGCAAGTGGAGTCGCATAGACACCTGAGTGCAATGAGAAATGAGCAAGAGCTCTTCCACCAATCATGGCAATTAAAAGGCATAAAAAACACGGAGGCTCGACAAAAGAAACTCTAAAAATAGCTAGGTGCTACTAAAAAAGCTACCGCCTCTTGCACCAACCCCAACTACCTCCTCATCCGCTGATGGGGGCAACCGGGACCAAGGGTCCAAGGAAAAGGATAAAACTAAGTATTGATGCTTCCACAATGTCCATGACCCCAACGGCGATGATTACTAACCTAAAAAAAGGCCATGGAGAAGGTTATTAAGAGTTCTATTAGAAAATTTATGGTCAAAGGTATTGGGGCTCAAGAGAAAAGCAAAGGCAAAGAAAAATTAAAATAGCTTGTTTGCAAGAAACTAAATAGGTCTGTGAGAAAGTCCGAATAATTATAGATTCTACCTTTAAAGAAGATATCGTAATTGTTATTAGAAGAGACAATAGACTTATACTTGTAAAACTGTTATAAGGTTAATATATATTCAATATTGTTAGTGCTTATGCACCTAAGGAAGAGTAGATGAACATACAAACGTACAATTTTGGGAGAAAATGGAAGAATTAATTCAATAAATACCAATTGGTCACAAAATCTATATAAGGGGCTTTTCATGGATATGTAGGAGAAGATCATGTAGAGTATGAGCTGGTGCATGGAGGGTTGGTTTTGGAGATATGAACGATGGTTGAGAGTTTATCTTAGATTTTACGATAGCTTATGATATTGTACTAGTAAATACATGTTTTAAAAAGAGGTTTGAACATTTGATAACTTATAAAAGTGGAATAAATTAAAGTCAAATAGACTTTTTCAATACTAGGAAAGTAGATCGATTAACGTGTAAAGACTGTAAGGTTATTTCGAGGGAGAGCCTAACCTCGCAATATAGGATAATGGTGTTTCAAAAATCAATCACGAGCGCGAAAAGAGAAGATTAACCCACAAACTAGGTGGTGGAACTTAAAAGGAGAGAAATTTAAGCTATTAAAAGATAAAATTTGAAAAGAAGCGATATGGAATGTCAAAGATGAGACTAACATAATGTGGAATAAGATGGATACATGCATTAGGAGTGTATACCCCATGTAATTAAACATTTAGGTGATCAAGTCTAGATATAAAATTATACGGAATATTTAAAACAATCAAATATCATTCTCTGCAAGGAGGTCCTCAATATAAACCATAAGGAGGTCCTCAATATAAACCATAATAGAATACCCATCGTCCATAAAAGGTCTACATAAATGTCTCAACAATAATATCTCAACATAAATCCAAAAAGAGTCTCTAAATCATAAGAGCCAATAAAGTCTCAACATAGAAACTAGGAAGTCTCCAAAACAAACTAAGACTGAAAGATAAAAGAAAAGGGAAACTAAATAAAGTAGAGACTCACAATGTCTCTGAAGTTGATATCACGGTGAGAGAAATAAATGGCAATAGCCTCTGGAAAGGAAGCTAATAGCTATACATGATGTCCTGCCCTAGTGCCACAAATTTACGTAAAGAGATGGGTCAAAATCCTAGCAAGTAACTTAGCTACGCTACTCAAAGCATATGAGATGATAAAGCCACAATTTATAATTTTAATGAACGGCCTGACCCATAAACGTAACCTCACGGTGTATTAGAATTGTTCAATTCACTTAGTTAATTACTCGGTCTCATTATTTAAACACCACGTAACTGACATACGCCCCTTCGTCTCTACCATTTTGGAAACTTGCGGTACGCCATTTTTGAACAATCTCATAAACCTAGATAAAAAAAATATAAAACAATTAAGCAATTATGGCCCTCAGGAGCTACTACTACACATCAAAGGGGAAATGGGTGGGTCACGCTGCTATAAATGCTACCAGAATAGGTGGGGTCGGTCTGCCTTAAACCTAGGGAAGGAGAGATTCCCTTTCAACTGTCTTTAATGTTTTCCTTTCTTTATCCCTTGATTTTAGCGCCCAGATAACTCCTAATTCTCTTCCGTGCACCTATAATGAATCAAAGGAAAACCAACAGCTACTCTCGCTTTTGGATCAGCCGACCAACCCTTTCTCTCTATTAAATTCTGCCGCCCTCTCCTCTTTCTATTCTCTCCCTTTCTAAATATCCTACAACCCTTACCGTCCCAATCATTAGCTCCCCTCAACATAAATGCCAAATGCAACCCTACCAAAGAAAAGGCTTAAGCCCACTAACAGTTAATACACTGCCATTCTTAACATTTATTAATCCACTCTTAACATTTAATAATTAAGCCCCTTTAGACCATTTAAAACTAAAATATGGCCAACTCTTAATATTTTAATATTTAAGCCCTCATACCATTTAAAACTAATTAATAATTAGAATTAATTCAAATATCATTGTAAATTAAAATTTTACTTTTATAAATTTCATAAATTCATCACATAAATATAATTTAACACAATGGTTTAATTTCATAAATTTATCACATAAATTTAATTTAACATAATGATGGATAATTCACTTTAAATTATTTCAAATTAAATTCTATTTTATATTTAAATAATTATGCTTATTAATTAATAAATACTAAAAAATAACGGGATAGTACATTCTTCCCTTCTAACAAAAAGAATTCTGTCATCGGAATTCATAGTAATTAATGCAAACCTGGATTAGAATAAATGCGGATACTATAGTCTCATCGCATCCTCCCCCTCCCAAGTGGACTCATCCTCATTATGGTGACCCCACTGAACACGAACTAATGGGATCTCCTTAGTTCTCAAAGTCTCTAGACTCTACGGTTTAAGATATGGGTTGGCTCCTCAGTATACGAAACATCAGCATCTAACCGGATGTCGTATAAGTTTATGTGCTGGTACGCGGCCTTACCCTGTAAGAATCTACGAAGCATCGATACGTGAAACACATTATGCACTCGAGCTAGATGATCTGGGAGCGCTAAACAATAGCAAGCCAGCCCACACGATTCGTGATCATAAATGGCCCAACGTACCTTAGGACCAACTTCCTCTTCTTCCCAAAATGCATCACCCCTTTCATAGGTGGCACTTTGAGAAGAACCTGGACGCCGACCTGAAACTCCACGTCCTCCCTATCCAAGTTTGCGTAACTCTTCTGTCTACTCTGCGCTGTCTTAATTCGCTCACGAATCATCTTGATTTTTTCTGAAGTCTCCTGAACGAACTCGGGTCCCAATAAACTACTCTCACCCATGTCCAACCAATATACCGGTGACCTACGCGGTCGCCCATACAACGCCTCATACGATGCCATAAAATCGATTTTTGATAGCTGCTGTTGTAGGCGAACTCCACCAAAGGTAAATAGACCTCCCAACTTCCCTTGAAGTCCCAAGCGCATGCCTGAATCATATCTTTTAACGTCTGGTTCACTCGTTTTGTCCCTCCATCTATTTGAGGGTGGTAAGACGTACTTAAGTGCAACCTGGTCCTCATAATCTCCTGACAATTGCCCCAAAAGTGGGATACAAAAGTCGGATCTTTGTCTGAGACGATCGATAATAGTATCTCGTGTAACCGTACAATCTCCGCCACATACAAACGTGCATACTCCCCTGCTGTAAAATCCGTGCGAACGGGCAAGAAATGTGCAACCTTTGTCAAGCAGCCCACTATAACCCAAATAGAATCGTGCTGCTGTGGCGTCAAAGGCAACTCGACGATGAAGTCCATCGAAATGCTATCCCACTTCCACTCGGGAATGGGTAAGGGTTAAAGCTTCCCTGATGGTCCTGATGACCCACCTTCCACCATTTGACAAGTGCTACATTGGGACACAAATGTAGCAACGTCCTGTTTCATTCCAGGCCACCAATATTGTCTCCTCATATCTTAATACATTTTATCTCCACCCGGATGTATTGAAAATTGCAATCCATGGACGTCCTGCACGACGACCCTACGCAACCCATCGTCCGACGATACAACTAATCTTCCCTTATACCGCATTCCACCATCTGATCCAACGGTGTAAAGGGGCACACCAGTGGCCAAAAGCTCGACCACTCTCTCCTTACAAAATACATCATTTGACTGTGCTCGGACCACCCGCATAAGGATGTCGGGAGTCGCTGTGAGCATCCCCATAAACGCGTCGGCTAACTCGCCAATTATCTGAACTGAACCCACGTCGGTCAACTGAAGAGAAAATAAACTACCACTAGGCCGTCGACTCAAGGCATCTGCCACCACATGATCCTTCCTCGGGTGATACTAAATAGTAAACTGGTAGTCCTTGATAAACTCGAATCATCGTCGCTGCCGCATGTTCAAGTTCTTCTGTGTGAACAAATATTGAAGACTCTTGTGATCGCTAAAGAGTCTGAACTTCTCATCCCACAAATAATGCCCCCAAACGTGTAGTGCGAACACTACGACTGCTAGCTCCAAGTCATGAGTCGGATAGTTACCCTCGTGGGGTTTCAACTTCCGAGATGCATATGGTCCTCCTGCATTAACACTCCACCTAATCCCAGTAAGGAAGCCTCGACGTAAACCAAATACTCAACCCCACTCCTAGGTAGGCCAAAAATTGGAGCTGAAGTCAACTTCTCCTTAAGAAGGTCAAATGCATGTGAACATCTCTTAGTCCATACAAACTGAATCCCCTTCCGAGTCAACTTGGTCAACGGTCCCGCAATCTTCGAAAATTTTCTATTAAACCTCCTATAATACCTGACCATTCCCCCAAAGCTACGAACCTCTGTAGGTATCGTTGGTTTTCCCCAATTCAAAACGGCCGACACCATCTTTGGGTCCACTGATAATCCCGACTTCGACACTACGTGTCCCCAAAACTACACCTCTCGCTGCTAAAACTCACATTTTTGGAACTTCGCATACAACTTATGCTCTCGAAGCGTCTAAAGTGCAGCTCTCAAGTGCTCGGCATGCTCATTCTCGGTCCGTGAAAAATCAAGATGTCATCAATGAAGACAATGATAAACTGATCCAAATACGATCGAAGCACTTAGTTCATCAAGTCCATGAACACAGCGGGGGCGTTAGTCAAACCAAACGGCATGACTCTTAACTCATATGAACCATAACGAGTCAAAAAGACCGTCTTTGGCACATCCTCATGTATCCTCAACTGGTGGTATTTCGAACGCAAATCAATCTTTGACAAGAACGAAGCACCCTGAAGTTGATCAAATAGATCATCAATCCTCGGTAAAGGATACTTATTCCTCACTGTTACCTTGTTCAATTCACAGTAGTCAACACTCAACCGTAGTAAACCATCTCTCTTCTTCACAGAAAGGACTGGGGCTCCCCACGGCGACGTACTATGCCTAATGAACTTGATGCAGGAGCATAGGGATATAGTTGTCTTTTTAGCATTTATTCTATTTTTTTTCTTTTGTATCCTTTTTAGTATAAATAGCTATTGAGCCCCTCATAGTATCACTTTTGCCATTTTGAGATTGAAAGACTAGAGAGAGAAATAAGAAATCCTCTTCCATCTTTCATGTTGTTGCTGTTGTGTAGATAACTTCTTTTTTTACGCTTCCGCACCCTAGATTACATCAAATTGGTATCAGAGCCTTGTTTGCTCTTGGATTGAGAAATGTTCATCGAAGATGGGGACTCGGATTGGATTCATCCGGATGAATCACGAAGCATCCCCACATTTTTTCATGAAACCCTAACCCTAGAAATTCAAAATTCAAGAAACCCTAACATTCCACCACCTAAAGTCCACAAAACCCCCTCCGAATCTACCCAAACCCTACCCGATTCACAACCACACCCCCAATCTACCCAAACTGCCCAACTCGAGAATAACTTCCGGCCCAGTTTGCAAACCCGGAGGTCAGGCAACCCTAATGGCTGCCGACCGACACTACAACCAGTCGAAACTCCAAGAAACTCACCCAGATCAACCCCCGATACCCAGTCAGCCTTGCCGGACCTCCAAACCACTCCGATCAGTCCCATTCTGCCTTCGGTTCAAGCTGACAGCCCACCCCGACCCTCCATAACACCTAATTCAACCTCAATTTCCTATCGTAACCCTGTAAGACCCTAAATCAAATACCGAAGAACCAAATAAACAACCAAACCCCATCTACAAAGGATGTCCATCCTTCAGAATCCTTCCTATTCCACCCCATGTACCGCTATCCTCCGCTGAATCTATTTGTCGACAATGGGAGTCATTTTGCCATGAACAAGTGAAACGTGTGGGTGTTTCCACTGCTTATATGCACACCGTGATGATAACCACGCTCGTAGATTCACAAGCATCCTCGTATAATGAAGACACTTGGATCTGATCGAGCATGTGCACCTCAAAAGGGAGGCTATGTACGGTGATTATTGATGGAGGGGGTAGTGATAATTTGGTTGCGCAAGAGATGGTAGACAAGCTCAACCTTCCCAGCAAATCATTATCTAGGGGCGGTTGGGAAACGAAGCCACCCTAGCTCCTAGCCGACAGTGTCGAGTGACTTTTTCCATCGGAGATTATTGTGATGAGGTTCTATGTACCGTGGTGGATATGCGAGTATGCCATCTTCTTTTGGGGAGGCCGTGGCAATTTGATCATCGTAGCATATATGATGGCCGAGCCAATACTTGTGTATTTTTACACATGAGGGGATGGACTTTCTCCTCCGCCCCATGCGACCATTTCCGATGTCTCGACCTTCTGCTCTAGTAGTTTCACATGAGGATTTAGCCACTGAGGTCGCAGAGACAGGATTGTTTTATGCTCTTATTAGCCCCATCACCACCCTAGAGACTTCTGTTCTACCGTGTGTTCAGAGTTTATTGGATTCTTTTAGTGATGTGTGCACCCCAGCAGACGATCTTTCTCCTCTTCGGGATATACAGCATGCTATTAATTTCATCCATGGGGCGCAGCTCCCCAATCTTCCCCACTATCGCATGTCGCCTACGGAGCACGCTGAGTTACAGAGACAGGTCACCAATTTGCTTGACAAGGGGTATATTCGGGAGAGCATGCCTCGTTGTGCAGTCCCCGCACTATAAGCACCCAAGAAGGACGGGAGTTGGCGCATGTGTGGATAGTCGCGCCATTAATAATATTGCGATGAAATATCGGTTCCCAATTCCCCGACTTTAGGATATGTTGGACCAACTCCATGGGACGACGATATTCTCCAAGCTAGACTTGAAGAGTGGTTACCACCAGATACGTATGAGGCCGGGTGATGAATGGAAGACAACATTTAAAACCAAGGATGGACTTTACGAGTGGACGGTGATGCTTTTTTCTCTATCCAACATCCCATCCACGTTCATGAGGGTGATGACTCAGATTTTGCGTCCATTCTTAGGTAAGTTCGTTGTGCTCTATTTTGATGATATTGTGATTTATAGCCGGTCCGAGGAGGAACACTTGAGACATGTGACTCAGGTTCTGGAGGTTTTACGAGCCGAACGCTTTTTCTTCACATTGAAAAAGTGTGCTTTTATGGTTCCATCGGTGACTTTCTTGGGGTATGTAGTATCGGGAGATGGCGTTCAGGTGGACGACGCGAAGATTCAGGCAATAGTGGATTGGCCTACCCCCACTTCGGTGACTCAGGTTCCCAGTTTTCATGGGCTTGCTGGATTCAATCGACAATTCATAGCAGGATTCAACACCGTTTGGCTTCGATCACGGATTTGATGAGCACTTCTTTGACCACCGAGTTTAGGTGGACTGAGGAGGCCGAGCGGACCTTCACACGTATCAAGGAGTTGATGACGACTGCTCCTATCCTTTCCTTGCCGAACTTTGATCAGTTGTTTGAGTTATCTTGCGA
The DNA here is from genome assembly GCA_949130495.1 of Sambucus nigra. NCBI lineage: Eukaryota > Viridiplantae > Streptophyta > Magnoliopsida > Dipsacales > Adoxaceae > Sambucus > Sambucus nigra. Next base: position 189,597,225 of record OX422208.1, on the reverse strand, counting down.
TGCTTGCAAGACGGGGGTGGGTGCTGTCTTGAGTCAGAATGGGAAGCCCATTGCGTTTTTTAGCCAGAAATTGATGGGAGCGGCCTTACACTATTCTACGTATGACTTGGAGTTCTATGCGGTTATGAAAGCTGTGAAGTTTTGGTCCCCCTATCTCCTACATAAGGAGTTCGTGATCAAATCCGACCATGAGGCCTTGCGATTCCTCCACAGCCAGAGGCGTGTTAGCGACAGACACGCTAAGTGGACGACCTATCTTCAGCATCACACTTTCCACCTTCATTACAAGCCTGGGAAAGAGAACATGGTAGCGGATGCACTTAGCACCGGTGTGCTCATGCTTCGGAGTCAGGTTTTTGAATTCGATAAGATTCGAGACCTCTATCCGATGGATATGGATTTAGGACCCATTTATGCCGCTTGTTAGCAGGGCAATGGGGCATCGGGGGAGTACTTATTACAGGATGGTTTTTTACATCATGGGACAGCTTTGTGTATTCCTTCTTCCTCTTTACGGGAGAAGATTATTTCTGAGGTTCACGGAGGTAGCGTAGTAGGTCACCTGGAACATGCACGCACCCATGAATTGTTACGAGACCATTTTTATTGGCCAATTATGAGGCGGGATACTAATGCCTTTATCAGACGCTGTTATACCTGTCAGACGGCCAAGGGCCAACACTCCAATGCTGGCTTGTACACTCCCCTGCCGATACTTGAGCGCCCGTGGCAAGACGTTTCGATGGATCTCATTGTGGGCCTTCCCCGTACTTCCAGTGGACACGATTCTGTCATGGTAGTTGTCGACCGATTCTTCAAGATGTCTTATTTCATTCCGTGTTCTCGAACGACGGATGCTTCTCATGCCGCGTCGTTGTACTTCCGAGAGATTGTTCGCTTACATGGCTTTCCTCGCAGCATCACATCCAATCGCGATGTACGCTTTACGGGACATTTTCGGCAGACCTTATGGCGCTTATTACGGACAGAGCTCCAGTTTTCGACTGCCTTTCATCCACAGAACGACGGACAGACAGAGGTGGTCAATAGGAGTGTGGGAGACCTTTTGCGTTGTTTGACCTCCGAGCACCCCTGTAGGTGGGATATTGTGATTGCTCAAGCCGAATTTGCTTTCAAATATCCAGTCAACCGTTCTATAGGTTTCTCCCCTTTCCAGATTGTGTTGGGTCAGTCCCCAACTATGCCCATCGACCTCGTTGAGCTACCCCCGACAGTTCTTACGTGCCCCTCCGTCAAGGAGTTTGCGGCCCATACTCGCCTTCAGACCATCTATGCTTCTTACAAAGAGGCGGCTGATGTGCATCGCGGTTTCATTTCTTACCAGCGCGGTGATTTAGTTATGGTGTACCTCCAGAAAGCACACCGTGTCGGCAAAGGCAACAAGCTTCTTATGAGACGTTTTGGACCTTTTCCTATTATTCGTGCTTGTGGGCCGCATGCCTATGAGGTTGACCTTCCTCCGGAGTTTCGCATGCATCGCACATTTAATGTGGCGGACCTTTCTCCTTTCAGAGGCACACATTCTCCTCCCATCCCTCTTCCCTCATCATCGACCCAGCCAGTTCGCTCCCATGTTAACCGTATTGAGGGTATACGTGACTCCTCATTTGTCTCTTCTGCATCAGGCGATTACACATGCTATTTGGTCCGAGGCGGAAGACTCTTAAATTACTGACGCTACCTTGCAGCATGTTGATCCCGATTTCTTTCGCCAATACTCCGCATATATGGATTTCTCGGGGGGGGGGGGGATGATGCAGGAGCATAGGGATATAGTCATCTTTTTAGAATTTATTCTATTTTTTTCCTTTTGTACCCTTTTAGTATAAATAGCTATTGAGCCCCTCATTATATCATTTTTGCCATTTTGAGATTGAAAGACTAGAGAGAGAAATAAGAAATCCTCTTCCATTTTCCATGTTGTGTAGATAATATATTTTTTTACACTTCCGCACCCTAGATTACATCAGAAGCCTTGTTGTAACAACTCCTTGATTTGCTCTCTCAACTCCCTAATTTCTATTGGATCCATACGATACGGTACCTTGGCAATCGGCATCGCACCGGGAGCCAAATCAATTACAAAATCAATCTCTCGGGCTGGTGGCAACTCTGGCACCTCCTCAAATACGTCGGGAAAGTCTGACAATCGGAATCGAATCTACTGAAATGGTAGCCCCCTCCGACACTTCCTTATCGATAAAATATAAGTGCGTAAGCGTGCCAGCCCCTGCATAATCACAATATACATCTATTGTCACGGAATAGTAAAAATAATAGCTCGACCACTACAATCTATATGAACTCTGTATCCTTCCAACCAGTCCATACCCAAGATCACATCATCAGAGTGGGTGTCCAAAATTGACAAATCAGCCCCAAAACATAGCCTATCGATGTAAACCTCCACATTATCACAAGTCTCCAAAATACGATTTGATATTCCCAACGGAGTAGCAATCGATAAGGCTCCCGGACAAGGTCTAGGAAGTAAAACAAAAATTTCCACAAATATACGTGATACAAATGAGTGTGTAGCACAGGTGTCAAGCAAAACTCTAGCTAAAGTGCCAAAAACATAAAATGTATCGTCCGCCGCCTGGACTTGCCTATGGTTATCCTGCTGGGGCTGTGCTATCTGATAAACTCTCCCATACTGAAGCTGGGGCTAGGGTTGGCAATTTAACCCGACCCGTAGGAGCCCCGCCCCGACCCTAATGGGGCGGGTTTTAAAACCCGATTAATGAATTAGGAGCGGGTATGGGTTTTAAAAAAAAATCCGTTTATTAAATGGGCGGGTTAGGAGTCAAGTTAAATAAAACCGCCCTGCTCCGTTTAACTTATGCCTACATAATTACCCTTTATATGTATGTTAATTACAATTAAACCATATACACACACTAAAACACCCTTTATTTGTATGTTAAATTTGTAAAAGATCTATTTGAAAACATGGATTGACAATTAGGGTATTGTCTCACATATTGAAATATTATAGGCCTCTAAGACTATAATGTAATAATTTTAATTTTATTATTTTTAAAATTAACCCAACCTGTAGGAACCCCGACCCGCCCCGTTTATTAAATGGGGCGGGCTAGGAGTTAATTTAAACAAAAACCGCCCCGCCCCGCCTCATTTATTAAATGGAGCGAGTTAGGGTTTTGCCAAACCCACCCCGTTGCCATCCCTAGCTGGGGCTGCTGATGTGCAATCGGTGGAGTGGGTAGCGCTGCTACCGACTGTGATCTCGATGCTGGGAGTTGCGGAGGTCGGTATAGGTGTTGCTGCTGCTACTGGGGCCAAAAGCCCTGTTGGTCCTGCCCCTGGCGCTGCCCGTAGGGGCCCTGTCCCTGTCCTTGACCCTACTGGCCATGACGATGTGATCTCTGCACTCGGACAAACTCGGGACCTATGTCCCTTACCCCCACATTTGAAGCATACACCATCAAATGGGGCGGCGGGTGTATGCTATTGCCTCTGGTGTTGTGGATGCTTGTCGCCCCTGCCCCGGTTGTTGGAGTCCTTGGAGCTGCTGTTGGCGTCTCTCCTGACTAGGTCTAAGGTGTCTCCGCTGCCCTTGGCCTTGCTGGTCTGGCTCACCCCGTTTGTTTTCACCCGTGTTCGGCTCTGCCTTGGCCCACTGGATTGGCACACTTTCTCCAACTTCCTCTTGTGATCTCTGCAGTCCTGAAAATGCATCAACGCGACGTTTACCACCCGAGTGTATGTGGTAAAGGCCGGGTTCCCCATAATAACTTGCTTGATGGGCCAAACAAGCCCTTTCATAAACTTCTTCCTCTTCTTCTCCTCGGTGTTAATTTCGTCTCGAGAAAAATAGGACAACATAGTGAATTCCCATTCGTACTCGGCTGCCATGCGGGCTCCCTGCTCCATTACAAGAAATTCCGTCTTCTTCTGCTCTCTGACCGGAGGAAAATATTTATCATCAAAATGGGTCACAAATTCATCGCAGGTCAACCTCTCCTTATCCTTCTCCATAGTCATGCTCTCCCACCACTGGAGGGCATCCCCAACCAAGCGAAAAGTCGCTAACATCGGCTTTTGTACCTCGGTGCAAGTCAATAACCTCAAGTTCCTCTCGATGTGTTGGCGCCACTGTTGCGCCATGATAGCGTCGGTGGGTTGCTCTTCATGAAGACTCCCCGTGTCTTTTCCCATCCTAGGGTGGCCAATACTGTCGGTTGTGGCGCTATGGGAGGCATCTCCTATCGTGCTGTTGCCAATCTCGTAAGGAAAAGTGACTAAGTTAGTATTGATGGTAATGCTAGGGGTAGAAGTAGGCCTAAATTGACTTGGTGGGATATTGTAAAAAATAACATGATATCACGTGATTTAACTGAGAATATTGTGCTGAACAAAATGGAGTAGTGAAATAGGATTCATGTATTCGACCCTAAATAATTATGAATAGGCTTTGTTGGGTTGAGTTAAGTATTTATTTTTACTTTTTACTCGAAAGTTTCTCAACCAAGCAGGTTAGCACTTTGTAAAGGTGTTTAGTTTTTATTGTGTCGGATTACTAATAACGGGAGGGAGAAATCACTCAGGTGCCATGTAGGTTGATGAATAGTTTATGGTAAGAGAAGAATCTAGTGAGTGAACAAGGGAACGAGAATTGATAAAGTAGTTTTTGTCTTGTTCTTGTACCACAGGAACGAAGTGTAACACTACTCTGTCCTAAGGAACATACAAACCTACTTGCTTCAAACAAATGCGGATATTGATGTCTCATCGTATCCTCACACTCTCACGTGGACTCGGCCTCGCAATGACAACTCCACTGAACACACACTTAAGGAAATCTCCTTAGACCTCAACAGATGGAAATGGGTCCCTATTTTAGCGATTTTTAGTCATTTTCTTTTCTTTTCTTTTGTTATTGTATTTTTCTTTCTTTTGCTTTGTTATTTAGAGGTAAGGAGTAGTAATGGCATTTTTTGTAATTAGTGCCTTAGCTTGGAGCGTAAGCTACTCCTCCCCTTTAGATACCAACTTGTAAGCCTCATTTGAGGTATACTTGAATTTTGAAATAGAAAAGAGTGTTTCTCTTTCTAAAGTGGTGTTTAGATAATTTTAGGAGCCTTTTGACGGGTGGTTTACGTCAAATTGGTGTCAGAATGGGTGTCGCTCCACATTGGTGTTTATTTTATCAAATCGTACACTACTCTTCAATGGCTCCAAGAAGATCCGAACAACTAATCGAGGAGATTCAAAGACGAACGGGAGAGTGGGTACAATCACAACAACAAATCTATACCCATTTCCAAAACCCTAATCCTAGAAATCCCTACCCACAGCCCTGCCTTACCCCACCCTTTACACCAAACCCACCACCCCGAAAACCCAAATCTTGAACCCTAATTTCCCCTCAAATCCAAATTCATTCCATAAACTCTCCATTCAAGATCCAAGACAACCCACTTCTAGGGTTTCACCTACCATTTTACAATCCAATTCACAATTTACGAACCCTAGCCTCCAACCCTACAAAATTCTTCCACCACCAACGCGAATCTCCCAACCCACCACCCATATTTCAAACCCCAATCATAAAAAAAATTACGTGTTCGCCCCGATTAATTCTCGAGGCTCAATTCAAGATCATCGGCAGCTAGTTCAAGATTGGTTGCTCCACCTAATCATTCTTCCTCCCTCACTCACCCAAGTGGGTCGAATCAACGATAAAAACTCCCCTCCCAAGCTTGGTGATTGCAAGAAAGATAGAAACGACGAAATTGGATTGAGTATTGGGGATTTTTTAGACATTTTTTAGGAGGATGGTTGGGTGACTCGCACGCACTTATGTGAGCCAAAAACATTTAATTTGGGAGATTTTTTTTCAATCTTTGAGAGAGGGGATGCTGATTTTGTTGAGGTTGGATCGGAGGTTATCTTTCTTAGGGTTGATTTGGATATTGGAGGTGATGTGTTTGGTGGTGGGTATGTGGACCCATTCGTAATAGCTTTTGATCGGCGCTCGGAAAAAAATTTCCGCGGCATAGCATTAAGGAGGTTCATCGCGGGAATCTCGAGTCGCGATTTTGTTGGTCGGCCACATTTGGATTGTGTTCCTATTCTCCCGGGATTTATGGCAACTCGGTACAAGGGGTGCTTCTGAGGACGGCTCTTTTCCTAGTGAGGAGCTCTTTAATGGTTGCGTTGCTTTCTTACCGTTCATCTCCTACGCTCGAGGATGAACTTTTCGAAGCCGGAGAGAGTGATGGAAATGGGTCCCTATTTTAGGGATTTTTAGTCATTTTATTTTCTTTTGTATTGCTATTGTATTTTTCTTTCTTTTGCTTTGTTATTTAGAGGCAAGGCGTAGTAATGACATTTTTGTAATTAGTGCCTTAGCTTGGAGCCTAAGCTACTCCTCCCCTTTAAATACCCACTTGTAACCCTCATTTGAGGTGGACTTGAATTTTGAAATAGAAAAGAGTGTTTCTCTCTCTAAAGTGGTGTTTAGATAATTTTAGGAGCCTTTTGACGGGTGGTTTGCATCATCAACATCTGAACTCTACTGTCTGTCTAAGATATCTAAGATACGTAGGATACGCATCAACTTCTCACTATACGAGGCATCAGGCTCTAACTCGAAATGAAATGTTTTAAGACATTTGGTATTGTTTTGACTAACCCTCTTTTGAGAATGTGAAGGGATTGAAGATGATTCCCGAAAACATGTCAGTAGCATATATTTCAAGGTTCTAAAAAATGAGGGGCATGACTAAGGCGTGGAGACCAAGCCTTAAGCCTTAGAAGCCTAGGCGGGCCTTAGGCATAAAAAGGCGTGAAAAGGCGTTTAGGCATTTTTTAATATATTTTAATATTTTTAACCATAACAAGGCTATTAAAAATACTAAAATTGTACATACCTTAAAAATATGTCTGAATATATGCAAATTAAAATACTATTTGATTGTTTCGGACGAGATATTGGTTCGGTTTGTAAAAAAGTCTTTAAAAGGCGATATCGTCCCACTAAAGCATTTTTGTTTTTAAAAAAAAGTGCGCCTTAAGGCTTTTGCCAAGAATAAGGCGTAAAAGGCTTAAGGCGGGGCGTTTCTCCCAAGCCTCCGCCTAGGCACGCCTTTTAGAACACTGATATATTTGATTCTATAAAGATAATTTGTTGTGTTTATTTGAGTTTTTTATTTTTATTTTTGGTGAAATGGAAGTTTATTACTAAAAGCGTGGGATAATAAAATGATATACAATGAAGCCCATAACACTCCCCCTCGGGCACCAACTACGCCCCAAAACAACAAACAAATGGCCAAAACCACCCATCACACTACCTGCACAAACCTTATACAAACACATTGTAGGTACTAAACAAAACTATCAAAACAAACCAAAATTCAATAATGGCACTCAGGCTCCAAACCCATCAATACTGCAAAAAGAGATTTCCAATAAAACATCGCACCATCACAACACTCGCCATAAAAGATTTGGCAATAATTATCGAAACACTCAACACGACCAATCCTCATTCCATAGCTCACAAGACAACGCATACACCACCAAGCAAACAACCACCATCGCATCCATACCCTCAAGGTAGAACTAGACGTAGACCTGCCATGAAGAATGCCGCAAGGATAACGGTCCTGAACAGAATCGCAATGCAGGCATTGAGAGGAGGGGGGAGGAAGCTGGGTGGGTCTCAAGCCAAATGAAGTCGCCAAAGAAGGCTGAAGCAAAACATTAAGCTGAGCCCTCCCGTACCTTAGAAAAAAACCCCATTGCTAGTAGACATCCACCATACTATAGACAGGAAGCTCCATTTAACAAGATGGCGATCAATGGGAGGGAACCAACAACGGTGGAGAGGCCGGGGTCACGAGAGGTAACTGGGTTCACACAACCACAGGCTCACTGATCTTAGAATATTGCATCATTATGCAGCAGCAAAACCATGAAAAACCTTGACAGTAGAATAACAAAACCACCAACCAAACAATGGATACAACGGCCACGGAGGACAACAAGAACACCACACAAACCACCAGGTCAGACTGGTAACCTCAAACCATAAAATAGCTTCACAAAGTAAAGCGAACCAGAGAGAGACCCAAACAAGATCCATCCTGATCTGAAGAAAACTGCTCAAGATAACGGACAGAAACTGCTGAATCTCGTCACGAACAAATAGAGGAGGAAGGCCACTAAAACGAAGATGAAACAAAATCATCCTACCATCAAGAGCTTCAACGATTATCTCCTTACCACCCTAAATACCATCGGAACACACACAGATGCCAAATCTGACATTAAGCACATCTCCACAATGAAATCACGGAGTCCGCACGACGAAACCAGCGGCATAAGGGACGAAGGTCTGGAGATGGAGAACCGACCGGGAGGCAAAATCGTTCCCAATCACCAGTTCTGACATGAAGCTTTGCCTAGACCAAGATAACGAACGGGTGAGGGGATTGGTTCAACCACCTAGAGGGGGTGAAGAGCACACAGGTTAGAGGAGGAGAAGAGGCGGCGTACCACTCCAAAGACAATCGTGAAAACCTAGAGAGAGAGACTCTCTATTAGCCATCCGAAATGGGTGCTATTAACAATTCTCTAATTAGTTTAACACTGTACTTGACTGTTTAGTTGAAATTTATTTTGGAAAATTACAACATCTGATTTCGAATATTCGAATTATTCATAGTTTTTTTTTAATTAACTTTGTTTTTTCCTGTACGTATGAGCTTTAGAAGTTCTTGGACGCCCAAAATGAGATCCTGCTAATCAATAAAGAGATGCATTGTTTTAATTTTATTTTTTACTTCGACTACATATGTTTTTTCATCCAAATTCCGAATCTGAAATCTAACATCTGAAGTCTAAAGAGATGCATTGTTTTAATTTTATTTTTTATTTAGACTTCGTTTGTTTTTTCATCCGAATTCTGAATCTGAAATCTAACATCTCAGAAGATAGAAATCTGAATCTCAATTTTTTTTTTTTTTTATATCTGAATGAAACTTTGATGGATGTATTTAGTTAAAATTTCATGTTAAAATTTCTGAGATTACTATACCTCTTAACTAACCAGAGGCAAATATAGTCATTAACAACCCAATCTGGCTTGCTCAAGTGGTAAGGGATGTATTTGAACTGTGTGGGTAAGGTGCACGGTGCTGGGTTCGGATCATCCTGAGTACCAGTTGTAAGTGTGACGTGTGTGGTGTTGGGGCCCTGCACAGCGTCTCCCTAGTTTAGCTCACACGGGGGAGTCCAAATGGCTCGTTCGTGTGGAGGTTCAGGGTTATAAAAAAAAAAATTCAGAAAACAAACACTATTTAATACCTCTGAAGTTTGAATGGTTCAGGTTTAGATTTAGACTTCGACTTTAAGAGGCAAAAAAAATAACTTTTTGGAAGTGCATTATTTTTTAATTTGTTATTATTGGTTATTCAGTAAAGAGTTGCATTATTTTCATTTGGATCAACTCATTATAACAGATTTTGTAAATTTTATGTGACGGTTATTAGCGGATGTTTTTCGGTGGATGGCCGGAAACTCCTCCCAGGCACTGGACATAATGGCACAGTACTGGCAATTGGTAGCACATCCAGATGATCCTCGTTCAGGGGATTATGGATACTCCAAAGATGATATGCGGAGATTCGGCGCTAGTGAAGGTTTTGGCGTCTATAAAGCCATAGAGAACGCTGCTGATCGCAATGTTAGTATCAGGTATATATATCTTTTATATTTAAATTCAAGGGTAAAATGCAATAAACCCCATAATCTATTGCTCCAATTACAAATACCCCCCCTGCATTGCAAATTACTGAGCCAATCAGTAGTTAGTAGTAAAATAATTGGATATTCATTAAGAATATTCCATAAATCGTTAGGAGTATTTTAGTTTTAGTGTGTATGTGGGCGGGGCGGGGTGGTGGTGGTGGTGGTTGTATTTTGACATTGTTGTAAAAAATAAAATGTAGAACCTTCCAAATGAGGTCATTACTATAGTGATGTCTAGAACAGTCCAAAAATAGTTACTCATTTTAGAGGATTATTTTTATCCATCACTATAAATAGTGTCGTCGTTGATGGTTTAAAGAGAATGATGGTTACAACAATTGAATTCTTCATTTTAGTTGTTGTCGTTGCAACTCAGAAAGCGAATAATAACATATTGGTGTAAGAGTGACCGGATGTGGTATTTGAGTCATGGATTTGACGAGGAATTCTCCATCATCGCCTATATCCGCCACCACACCAGCCGCTGATGTACTACCATCGACCCTAATACACGCGCGCTACCTACGTGTACCCCCACTGTCCACTATAAACCTTATTCGACGCCTTCACCTACTGTCCATTACTACCATCCAAATCCCAATTCTCGGATGGATGAGTGGAGTCAGGCCCGAATCATCTTCAAGCAAGAAACAGAGGACTTAGCGGCATTTAGGGAGGAAGAAGACGAGTTCAATGCTAACTACGCCAAGGATGAGGGAGGAAGTGACGGCAACTTGTTGTTCGACTTCCTTCACCCCTAGTTGTGCCAATTCAAGCGGCAACACAGGCCAGGCCACCATCACTGGTCGCAAGCCCTATCCTCGCAGATCTGATCTACACTGATGCGGTCAACATCACCGTTGCCCTAGACAACAAGGGGGATAGCGACCTCGAGATCCGGGTGTGGGATGAATCAACATCTGAGCCCCAAAATGAAATCCTCACCGTCGAGGTTTCGAGCATCGTTGCCGTTGCCTGGGGTACTTTGCGAGCAGAGGCGACCTCCGTTGCCGACGGCACTGATGGAGAAAGTCAAGCTAGGATATCACCTGAAAAGATGAAAAGCGAGGTGGGGGTATCCAACGGTTTTGTCGCCTGTGACGGTCTTGGTGAGCATCTTGGATTCAACACTAGCCTAGATTGATGTCAAGGAATCAAAATTGAGAGGTGGTGAGCGAAGATGAGCAAGAGAGTGATTGCAAGCTTACCGGTGGCATGATGGGGCGAGACGCCATCAACATCAAAAAGTTAGATGGAGCTAAGGGCTGCGGTGGTGTGATGGAGGGTGGAGAAAGATGTGTATGGTGATGTGGCATGTACGTGAAAATGAAGCTGATTGTGAAGAGAAATTATTTTGTAATTATGCATCATTGTCAGCCTTACTTAGTTGTAAAATAAACGGATTTTCATTTGGAATATTTCATAAATACTTAGGAGTATTTTTAGTAGTAATAGATAGGCTATCTATGCGATATGCCCAATTACAAAGGAGGGGATGTTGAAGCTTCCAAGTGAGGTCATGACTTGTGTCATTACTGAGTGATGTTAGCTATGGCGTCATTAGGAGCTAGAACATTCCTAAATATTAGAGGAATATTCCTTATTCCACCCCTATAAAAAGTGTAAATATGCATGAGAATGAGGGTTAAATGAGTTGAATTCTTCATTTTGGTTGTTCTGTAACGCTTTAGCGAATCACAACATTGCCTTTTCCGAATGGTTGTTCGATTGATCTATAGTTATTAGTGATAGGATTTAGTATAAAAGCTATCACATTTAATGGTAACACGTCGAAAGGAGAAGTCGCGACTTTATAATATATTGAGAACTCTAATCTAATCTTAGGTTGTGTTTGATATACATCTTTCCCTGTAAAAAGTTCTTTTTTACTCATTTTTTTTACGTTTTCAGTGCTCGATTGCAAATATATTCTATGGGAACAATACTCTTTAATGTTTGTATAAATATATACTGTTTTTTAATCTTCTTCCAGATCTGTAATGAAACTCACCTTTAGATTTTGTTAGTTTATCTACTTGAGTGTTATCTTATAATCCAATTAGCTGTTGATTTTATGAATTATTAGGATGGCTTTGTTGTGATTCAGTAAATCTTGCTTTTTGACACCTTTCATGTTACAATCAGCCAATTTGTCACTTTCTACTGCCTCAAATTTTATGTTGGTTACTCATAAAAGAGTTGGTAATGTTTTGTTGCCCCCCCCCCCCCCCCCCTCCTCTTTCCATCTTAAGTAGAACTATGCATTTTTTTTGCAGGAACTCCCCTAAACTAATTTACAACAAAAATCTTCCGTAGCTATGTATTTGCTATGATAACTCCCTTGTGTGCTGCTAAAAAACGCCTCTAAAAATCCTCAGATTAGGGCCAATGAAACAAAATGCATAGTTCTCGTGTGGGTGCGGGGTGGGGGGCTGCTTTAAAATTAGTGCATGGGATTTCTTGCAAAAATTGCACAGTTTGGGTGAGTTTTTCACATGTTCCCTTTGTTGTTTACATGTCTAACTAGCATTCCATTTCTTATAAATTGAATTCGTATCAGGTTTTTACAGCACTCTGGAGTATATCCCGATTACACTGTAGAGCCATCTAACCTTGCTTCAGGAAGGCCAAATGTGAAGAATGTCACATTATTGCTTAGTGAATGGTGGGGATCGGGCATAATCCATGCAAAAGTTTGGATATCAGATTCTCGAGATGTTTATATTGGATCTGCAAACAACGATTGGAAATCTCTTACTCAGGTACTATAAGACTTTCTGTGTGAGCCTCCTAGTCTTAAACAAGGCATACTGATTTGTTTCGTCCTCAAACCACTTGAACTTGACTAATTTTTGGTTTCCTTTACAGTGTTTCTTCCATTTGAATTTAGCACTAACCTGGAACTAAGATTCATTCATGACATTAGAATGCAATTGGTGCTGATAATATGCATATATTTTATTACTGTTAGTGATGGCCATAGATTGCGATTCGGTAAGGTTGTGAGCCAGATTAATTTCAAATGCTATGCCCCTTCAGTGTTGCGTTTGGGCATTTTCACTTAAAATATTTCTATCATGGGGTTTACAAAGATAAACAAAAGATGGTTGTACTTACTAAAGCAGCCTAAACCTCACATCCAGTGTACCATAACCCAAACAAAGAGGCAGCCTCCAAACAACTCAAAAAAGAGCCCCCAAAAGGATAGATACAACCAAACTCCAACGAAAAAATCGTAAAAAGAACTAGGAACTTGGATAAACCTCCTTGAACATAAAGAAAATTTGGTTGATCATCAATTATTCAAACTTATGTCGAGAAAGCTCCACATCTTTAAAGATCTCTTGTTCCTTCCACTCCAAATGGACTGCACTAGACAAAAATGGTGACATCTCACTTCTTATGGTTCTCATTCCCAGCTCGCGAACTCCTCCAGCTACTCCTGTACCTCCACCTAGGCATGACCTTTGAACACATAAGACTGTAAAGCATAAATCCTGAATCACCTCACAATGCAAATGCAAAAGTAAATCGTTAATTGATTCCTTGTTCTTCTTATATATACACCATCATCTTACGAGAATATTTTTCCTCGACGAGTTGTCAATCATCAAAATGCTTCCTTGAACAATCCACAAAAAGGAAGACAATACACTAGTTTCAAAGAAGATCTTGCACCCATAGATGAACCGCCAAAGAAGCAGGAGGTAGCTTCCCTTTCAAAGAATAATACTCCTTCCGTCCCAAACTGGGGTCCACTATTCCTTTTTGGATTGTCCCAAATTAAGGGTTCACTTTCCTTTTTTGTACTAATCAACGAACCAAGTTGCATGATGGTGAACAGCTAATCTTGTCCGTCGATTGAGTGTATCCTTAATTTATACAAAATAAAGACATTGCCTTTTAATTTGGGACGGAGGGAGTATAAAAGAACCTTTTTTATTACGCTCCATTTCATCTCATCTACTTGCTCATTCGGAAAATGCATCCTCATGCAAGAAACTGAGAAAAATTGAATTTAGTAGTTTGATTAATTTTTTGTGGACTGGATACATTGCAGAAGAAATTTTACCTAGATTCCACCCACGAGTTGGATTAGGTGTAAGAAGGAATGTGCAAAGAAAAGCAACTTTTCTTCTGATACAACTTCACTTTTGTTCGGGAGAATTTTTTTCCCGCATCACTTTCTTGATAATCAAACGGAGGCTAATGCATATAATACATGCTCTTATGCATCATACTTATAATTAAGATTTAACACCATCACACGTTGAGGTTAGGCTTCGGGTAATACAGATGTGGGGAGTATCTATAAATATGAATGAATGAGATTAAGTTGGTCATGCATCATAGTAATTTTATGTTAGCAGTTGTGCATTCTTTTTTATATAACCTGAAAAGTTTGCCACGGAAATTGTGGATGTGCATTAACTTATCTGTTCATGGTTCTCTCGTTTCACAATATTTATACATATGTTGAGGTAGAGGTTGGACTTCAGTAATACATATTTTCTCTTCGTAAGTATATATGAATGAATGAGATTAACTTTGTCATGCATCACAATAATATTATGTTGGCAGTTATTCATTCTTTTTTATTTATCCTGGAAAGTTCGCCACAACAAATGTGGATGTGCATTAACTTATCTGTTTACAGTGTCCTCCTTGTCCAATATTTATAGGTCAAGGAAGTTGGAATTTATCTTGTTGGTTGTCCAAGTATAGCAAAGAAAGTTGAGGTCTACTATGAGAATCTTTGGAAAATTGCATCTCTGAATGTTTCAGCTTACACAAAAAGAGTATGGGATCAGCAGTGGCAGATCAGTAGAAAAGTTCCATGTTGGTCACATTTTATCCCATCAAAAGAAAGGTGCAGGTATGTGTAGAGGAACATGATCAAATCCAAGCTCGATTGAATTTTTGAATGATAGCAATTCTGATTTGTAAGTCAATTTTAGTACCTAACCTTTTGAATTATTGTTTGTCTAGAAAATCATCCGTGCCTACGGCACTAAAATAAAATTGTTGAAGTAAGCCAAATGTTTTTTTGGTAAATAAAAATTAATTTTATACACTTTTAAAAAATCAAAAAAGGGAAAAATAGTTATACAAAAATCATGAACCGAACACACCCTTAGCTAGATATCATGAATCGAACACCCCTTATCTAGCGTTTGGTTCATTTCTCTCTTCAATAAATGCTGACTTTGTTTTGTTAAAGTCTTTGACTTTAATATTATTTACAGTGTATGCCATTATAAGAGAATCTAAGTTTGCCTTTTTCAACTTTTAATAATACTTTTTTTTTTAATTTTCTCTCCTAAATCTATCCTGATTTATTGTATATGTCTTGCTATGGACCTACGGTTCCATACACTTTTCTCCCTTTTATGAGCCATTACAATGAACTGTGATCCCTGTGATTGAATGATGCATTGCAACTGTTGTGTGACTACGGTCTGCAGTCGCATCCCTTTCCACAATTATGATTGTAAAACCGCAAAGGGCCCATAACAGACTATAAGTGATGTGCATGAGTTGGATCGTTGGTCCCTGAGGGCCGTGACCTACAAGTAGATAGGAGAGCGAGGAAAGATTTAATGACTTTTGAAAAGTCTTTTAATTTGATTTGGAGATTGCGTCTGTTTCTTTATTTGTAGATTCTTTTGTTTTGGCTGTAATACTTTGCTAATTATGATTATTGGACTTTGCCCTAAATCTGTTAAATTCCTGTCAGAATTAACTGCCATGTCGCATTCTGAATAACAAAACAATTAAAAATGTAAAAATAACAAATAATAAATCAAATTCAAAACATTAAATGGGCGTTGGGAAAGAAGTAACCAAAAGAAAAGAAAAAAAAAGCATTTTCTCCCTGTCATCTGCCACTCCCACCCTTCCCAGCCCCACCACCACCACTGGACCACCGAAACACCACCCCCACTATCATCTCCATCCACTGCTTCGACACACCACTCCCAAACCTCCACCACCTCCATTCCCGGCCTCTGCTGCCTCCAACCCCCAACCATAGATCTCCCCCTCCCCACCGATGAGAAATCCCACCTCCATCAGCCACCACCCAGAAAAATCAAACTCATCTTCTTCTCTGTCTCTCCAAGCCACCACCACCCACCATCTGAATATACATATACACACAAATCTTAACCATTGTTACCCCCTGCAATTTCAAGTCTGCCAAAACCTAGACCCATCCCTGCAATTTGAACGTGGAAATTAAATACTTACCTGTGTATATATTTGGGTTTGATCTATTATATATACATGTGCATGCATAGATATATATTTTCCATTGAAGAAACCTCAGGTTGGGGGCGGGGGGAGGGGAGTGGAGGATGTTGGGACGGTGGGGATGTTGTTTTTGTTTTTGAAAGCCCCAATTTTAAATAATTCTTTTACTTTGAAATCAATTTCCTTGTGAAATATATATGCGGAAGCGTTAGGTGACGGTTCAACAAACACACCAAATTTTAATTTACTTTTTCCAAATTAAAATTAAACCAAGTGAAAATTAGATTAATCCATTAAAACATTTTCACTTAAACACAATTAATCCAAGTCCTAGAATTTGACTAAGTCATATTTATCAATTTTAACAAATTAGGCCAAACCAAATTTTAACACATTAAATTAATGACTTGAATTAATTACACATAAACATTACCCAAAATTTAATTTCGCACCAAATTAAACATGTAGTGATTAAAACCAAATTTTTATCTTGAATTACCTAAGCATGTGTTCTAGGTGAGTATAGCAAGATAAAATAAACAATAAATCACTACGCCGCGATGTACGAGGAAAAACTCACAACGGGAAAAAAAACTCGGACGGTCCTAGCCTCAAATCTACTAAGTACGGAATTTACATTTACAAGACAGATGACTTACAACCTCAACTCGAACCCTCTCAAGCCTTGACGCGTCTTCTTGTAACCACCTCTGCCTAGCGGATAACCACGGAGCTCCACCGTGATCTCGGAACCACCAATCGGACAATAGGTACACCGTCAACCACACATGGTGCCTTTCAAAATGTGAGACAGCCACAGCTAAACAATTCTTCTTCTTTGAGGGATTTAGAAGAAAACCCAAACTTCTCTTCAAACGAATGTAGAGATAAACCGGTGCCAAAATGCTCCAAGCAAAGTATATGTATATATGAACTTGGAAGAAACAAATATGGTTGTAACTAAGTGTTTAAAGAATTTTTCTTTATAAAATGAACACTCAAACTCATGAACTTTTTCTTGGAAGAATCAACTCTCAAAACTCTCTCTAGGAGTTAGAATATTGTGAAAAAGTTATATTGGAAAACGTTGTTCCCGCACATAGATATTCAGCAAAAAGTTTGTGGGGTAAAAACTGCTGAAAACAGCCAAAAAATTTCCCCGCCTGAAATCTCGTTCGAACGAGGATTCTAACGAAGTTCCAGTGTGAACTCGTTAGAAATCTCGTTCAAACAGCCATCTCGTTCGAACGACATTTCGAACGAAGTTCCAGTGTCCAATGGGGAAGCTCGTTGGCAAACTCGTTCGAACGACTTGTGGTTCGAACGACAATCTCGTTCGAACGACACTTCGAACGAACTTACAGATAGTTCCAAAAATTTCATTTTTAGCCCAAAAACTTTATATACTTTATATAAAAGTTTTAATAGAAATCTTTCTGAAAACAAAACACAGTTTTAAAACCTAACACCCAATAAACTTGTTCCAAGCTCCTATATATAATGCATTCATACCTTGGGAGCATGGAACCACTGTGATGACGTAGAAACGAGGCACATAAACTCGGCATTTGATGAAGCTTTATACTCTTTGCCGCTACGTCTTCAACTAAACACATCATAGGCTTGAAAAGGTACACTTGAACACTATCTTATGACATATTCCGGAATTGAGCCAAAACTACATTAAAACTCAATTGGAGAATTGTGTCCTTACAAATCTCCCCCTTTGGCTATTCCGGGACAAAAACCAAACAAAAATCCTAAAGGGCCGTCAAGCTCTACTAAACTAATAAGAAGTCCCACCCAAAGTAAAAATACAATGCTTGACTCAAACAACCCAAAGGATCACAATCTTTGCCGGTGAAAGTTGCCACTTATAATATAATTCCTGCACACTTAAGCAAACACATTACACGAATGGGAATATCAAAATATTTAATGCAAGTAAAGTATGTACTCCCCCTAAATTAATTCTCTCCCTTTATCAACAGTGATCAACTTAGACAGACCCCCCTAAGATAAATCTCCCCCAAACTAAGATATGATTATAATAGGTTTAGATACCATTTCTCCCCCTATCATTCTCCCCCTTTTTGTTCAGGAATAGACAAAGGCTAAAGAATCAAAACTTAACTTATCTCCCCCTATTAAAGCATATACACCCCTTAAACTAAATAAGGGATAGATAAAATGGGATAACAAGCTAAGCATGCATTAGTGCATAAAGTGATGAGAACATTTAAGCACATAGGCAACTAAAATTCAACTAATCCAACAAATAACATCGGATACCAACTAGGATGCAATAAAATGATATCAATATGATACATAAAGTATTAAGCATGTGATATCAACAAAGAATGCACCAAGATGGATACCAATTATGAATTAAAGCATAGATGGACTAGAGAAACAAGGCAAAGACCAAAAACAAACACAATATCATATATATGTATACACAATATATTCAAACTAAGCATAAGTACACATATATAGATGTAAACACCAAAATGACAAAAAACACAATAAGTTTTTCACACTCGTATGGCAAAAATGTGTCATATGGAAACGGAAATGTTGGGGTGTGAACTAGTAACAATTAAATTTAGACCCAATCACTTAAAACATGTTCACGGAGTTATCAATTGATTGCAAACTTCATCACATTTGAATATAACCTCATGTGACAATATAGATTGAACTCAATGAACAAACATACACAATGCATACAAGCCTAGAGTTTTGATGATTCTACAAACCAAATAGAGTCATGACAATAAAGACCACTAGGATAAACGGACATTGTGCAAACCATTGATATACTATCCCATCTCCCTCAAGAAGCATATATATTCTTTTTATATTGAATGAATATATCAATTAAACATAGGCTTTGGCAATTATTTTTCTTTTAGTGCCATTTTTCTGTTTTTTGGCCTTTGGATCACGTATTTCTTTTAGGTCCATTTCAAACGGTGGCTTACTATTCGCAAAGGAAACTAAGTCCTTTCGGAGCCCTTCCCCGTGCACATTTATATTTATCATGTTTTTATTTTTTCACACAAATCTCACGTGCAACGGATTTTGACATGCACTAGTCCTCCTAGGTCATAAATATGTAGATGACTAGATTGGTAGGAGAACACCTCACAAAGCTCAAATATAACATGTGGCATTAAAATTTCAAATGAGCTCGTGCATGTGTGAAAAGAGGCATATAAAAAGAGAATCCATTTAAGCAATGCAAAAATCCAACTACTCCATGTAAGCATGGTAAAGAACATAATAAGGATTGACAATCTAAACTAAAAGTTCTGGCCACATGGGAGCATAAAAGATGGGATTCTAACACAAGTGTATGCCACATAAAGTGTGTCAAACTAAAATACACACAAAATAAATTTTTTTTTGAGTTTTTGAAATTTTTTAACCAAAAAAAATATATACTCAAAGGACAAACAAAAATCATTTGAATTTTTCATTAAGCTTAAATGAAACAAATAAAACACTAATGATAAACAAAAATCGTTTTGAATTTTTCATTTAATGCAAACAAAAATAAACAAATATAATACAAAAAGATAAACAAAAATCATAGTTCTAGCATGTGATTAAGCATGGAGCATAGACTAGAAAATGATTAAACAAGCATACATTTAGCATGATAATATAGCATGAAGCACAAAAGCTAAAGTATGCAAACACTAACACATTCATCCTTTAGATTTAACAAGGGATGAAGCATGTGAAAGTAAATGAGAATCAAACGTCCTATTTTGCAAGGCAACCAAGTCGGATTTCCTAACCCAAATTAATGAAGAATGACTATCTTGGGGTATAGGAATTTTAACTACCTTGGTTGCTTTACGTTGGGATTTTCTAGGAATTCGTTTAAGATCAAAACAAAATTTCCTAAGATGACCTTTTCGACCACAATATGTGCAAGTAAAATTACGTCGAAATTTGGTACCTAAGGAATGAGCTCTAAAGGCTTTCCTAGTAGATTCTCCTAAAACATTGGTTTTGGCTTTATGAGAAGATTCATTACAAGTATTGAAGCCTAAACCACACATGTCATTTTTAATTTGGACCGTTCCTAAGATTTTATCTAATTTTTCCGAACGACACTCCAAATCAAATTTGACATTACTAGAGTCATTGATTTTGCAATTCTAAAATGTTAACTCTAATAAAACATTTCGCTCTTCAAAAGCAAGAAGCTCCTTTTTCAAGGATTCCATTAAACCCCTAAGGCTATCTCTCTCGCCTTCTATATATTCAAGCTTCTCTAGAAGAGCTTTCTCTCGTGTCCTAAGGTCTTCAACCAACATACTATCATCAACGACCTTGACACGCTCTCTTAAACTAGCTTCTAACTTCAAATTAGCTCTTTTTAATTTAATTGATTTTTCATATAATTCTTGAAAAGCATTTTGAAGTTCACTCACATTAACCTCTTCTTCATTTTCACTCTCTCTTTCTTCTCCACTCTCACTATCATAAAAAACAAGGGAATCATAAACTATGACCTTGGAAGTGTCATGTGTTAAAGTTTCATCAATAGACGAGTTCTCACTATCACTCACATGACTAGCCATAAAAGCCACAAAGTTGGGCTTAGTGGGGGAATCGGGTCCCTCTTCCTTATCACTATCACTAAGGGTCGCATTATATGAAATGGGTCGCTAACCCTCTCTCCTTAGTTTAGTGGGGCACTCAGAAGCCCTATGGCTATAACCCTCACAACCAAAACACCTATTTGATTCGTCCCTATTTAAATTTTCATTAATAGTTTTAGGGATCCTCTCGGCTTTGTCATGCTTAGAAGTTTCAAATTTCTTTAAGTCATTTTTAAATTTATCTTTGTTAATTTTAAGAAACTTTCGAAATTTCCTAGCAAACAAGGCCATATCTTCCGAGTCACTATCACTCTCGCTCTCTACTACTTGTTTATCCTCTTTTCGGACTTTTAAAGCAATGCCCTTTTCTATTTTCTTCTCAGTTTTAGAGGGAAACATGTCCAGTTCATAGGTTTGTAAATCACCTACAAGCTCTTCTAATTTCGTAGAGGCTAAAGTTGGTAAAGAATTTAACACGGTCACTTTTGGAATAAATCTATCGGGTAGGGATCTTAAAATTTTCTTTACTACTCGGTTGTCGAGTATTTTCTCTCCCAAATTAAAAGATGAATTAACAATATCTGAAAGTCTAGCATAAAATTCATCACAAGTTTCTTTTTCATTCATTTTGATAGTTTCAAATTGAGTGGGTGAGGTTTTGGAGTTTCGAAGCTTTAACGACACTAGTACCTTCATGAGTGAGTTGTAAAATATCCCAAGCTTCTTTAGCGGTTTCACACGTCATAATGCGTCGGAATTCATCCGGTGTGACCGCGCTAAATAAGGCATTTAAACCTCGGGAATTAAAATTTGAAAGTTTAAACTCATTCTCACTCCATCTATTGGCCGGTTTGGGAAACACGTTCATTATCTACTAAATGAGTTGGTGGAGACCACCCGTTAACTACTGATAACCAAACCCTCTCGTCGATAGATTTTAGTGCCGATTTCATTCGCGCTTTCCAATACGCGTAGTTAGAACCGTCGAAAATAGGAAATTTTAAAAATGGGGAAAATTCCATTTTAGCCAAAAATAGTTAAAGGATCTTAACGAAATAATTTATCGTTTTGGCTCTGATACCAATTTGAAAGCCCCAATTTTAAATAATTCTTTTACTTTGAAATCAATTTCCTTGTGAAATATATATGCGGAAGGGTTAGGTGACAGTTCAACAAACACACCAAATTTTAATTTACTTTTTCCAAATTAAAATTAAACCAAGTGAAAATTAGATTAATCCATTAAAACATTTTCATTTAAACACAATTAATCCAAGTCCTAGAATTTGCCTAAGTCATATTTATCAATTTTAACAAATTAGGCCAAACCAAATTTTAACACATTAAATTAATGACTTGAATTAATTACACATAAACATTACCCAAAATTTAATTTCGCACCAAATTAAACATGTAGTGATTAAAACCAAATTTTATCTTGAATTACCTAAGCATGCGTTCTAGGTGAGTATAGCAAGATAAAATAAACAATCAATCACTACGCCGCGATGTACGAGGAAAAACCCACAACGGGAAAAAAAACTCGGACGGCCCTAGCCTCAAATCCACTAAGTACGGAATTTACATTTACAAGACAGATGACTTACAACCTCAACTCGAACCCTCTCAAGCCTTGACGCGTCTTCTTGTAACCACCTCTGCCTAGCGGATAACCACAGAGCTCCACCGCGATCTCGGAACCACCGATCGGACAATAGGTACACCGTTAACCACACATGGTGCCTTTCACCATGTGAGAAAGCCGCAACTAAACAATTCTTCTTCTTTGAGGGATTTAGAAGAAAACCCAAACTTCTCTTCAAACGAATGTAAAGATAAACCGGTGCCAAAATGCTCCAAGCAAAGTATATGTATATATGAACTTGGAAGAAACAAATATGGGTGTAACTAAGTGTTTAAAGAATTTTTCTTTATAAAATGAACACTCAAACTCATGAACTTTTTCTTGGAAGAATCAACTCTCAAAACTCTCTCTAGGAGTTAGAATATTGTAAAAAATTATCTTGGAAAAAGTTGTTCCCGCACATAGATATTCAGCAAAAAGTTTGTGGGGTAAAAACTGCTACAAACTGCCAAAAAATTTTCCCGCCTGAAATCTCGTTCGAACGAGGATTCTAACGAAGTTCCAGTGTGAACTCGTTAGAAATCTCGTTGGAAATCTCGTTCGAACAGCCATCTCGTTCGAACGACATTTCGAACGAAGTTCCAGTGTCCAATGGGGAAGCTCGTTGGCAAACTCGTTCGAACGACACTTCGAACGAACTTACAGATAGTTCCAAAAATTTCATTTTTAGCCCAAAAACTTTATATACTTTATATAAAAGTTTTAATAGAAATCTTTCTGAAAACAAAACACAGTTTTAAAACCTAACACCCAATAAACTTGTTCCAAGCTCCTATATATATATATATATATATATATATAAAATGCATTCATACCTTGGGAGCATGGAACCACTGTGATGACGTAGAAACGAGGCACATAAACTCGGCATTTGATGAAGCTTTATACTCTTTGCCGCTACGTCTTCAACTAAACACATCATAGGCTTGAAAAGGTACACTTGAACACTATCCTATGACATAAACGTTTTTGTCCGGAATTGAGCCAAAACTACGTTAAAACTCAATTGGAGAATTGTGTCCTTACAGTTTTTATAATTTTTGTTTTTAATTTTATTCTTTTTTTATCTTTTTAATAGTTTTATATTTAAAAAGGTCATGTGCTTGGCATTTGACTGTCAACTTTGACAAACCATTAACGGATTTGGGTAAAGTCAATAAAAAGTAGTGAGTAGTAACAAAGTCTAATGATCGATAATATTGAGGCATTAAAATCTAAAAGACCCTATCCTTGTTTTCTTTATTTGTTGATCATTGCAAGTATCTTTGGACATCTAAACTCCTATCAATCTTATTTCTATATAAAAATCCCAAGTAACAAAAGGGTCCTTGATGTATATGAGAGGTCCGAAGGAATTTATTGTATTTTTGTACAATTGTGTCTCATTTAGGTTATTTTCCTCTTCTAGTTAGTATGTTATGTAGAGGGTAATATTCCCCTTCAGTTTTTTACCCTTTTAGGTTATCTTGGCTAGCAAGATAACTAAGGCTCTTGGCCAACCATTGTAATCACTTCACCTTTAAGAATAAATGAATGAGAGAGAAACCTTTACTTCTTAATATTGCTGTTGTATTTGATATCCGTTGCGTTTATCAAAGTGGTATTATAGGGATGTTTGCTCCTGATGTGGTTGCCAAGTCGGTGTTGTAAAGCCATGGATAATACTCGAAGGAATAGGAGAACTCCTCCTCTAAACTATGTCCTGTCGCCCATTGTCAAGTGGCACTACCTCTATCTCCAACCCCAAACTCCCAAAAATAACTTTACCTCCAAATCTAAAGGCCCCTCCCCTTCGCGGGCATCAGTCAACCCTTGCTGACGACTGACCCTCGAACGTCCATCTACTAACCCACAACAGTCGAAAAGCCTTACGAACCCTAATTCTACATTGTTTCGGTCCCATCCGATCATCATTCTCCCTTTAGAACCTTCCAACAACCCTTGTTGGTGCGGTCCAACAATCGTTAACCTCCCTCCGAGGCCCACTTGTAGCTTATCTCGATTGTGACACACGGTTTGGGATCCCAAATCCGCATACCGTGGGATCCAGTCGACCATTTTTGATAGTCCTTTGTCGTCGCCTGTTGCGAGAAACCCTTGGTGGAAGCTTTCTAGCCCTACTGAAAGTTCGGTAGGGCCGGCCAGATGGATTGGAGCTAAATGAGACACAATAAAATTGTACCCTCTACATCCTTTACATATTTATATAACAAAAAAGCATGGGGATAATTCGGGATGGGAGACACAATAAAAACTACAATGTTTGTTGTTTCAAGGGTAACAATTCGGGGTGGGGAGACATATAAAAATATCCCTTACATATTTATATAACAAAAAAATCCCTTATAACCACAACATAAAAAAATCCATTAACAAACAAATAACACTGTTCGAAAAAAAAATGTTGGACTCAATCAAAGTACAATAAAGCCCAAACCAAGCACCATCCTCTCATCCAAATACTCAATAATCGGCATCCCCCTCCCTGCATCCTCCATGCTCATCCTGAATTGTCAACTAATTAAAAAGGATTAAATTACCATAAAATCTCTATATTAAAAAATAGTTATTACTCTACCATTTTAGCAACAAGTTAAAGAAGTATACCCGAGTCTAAAACTAGTTTGTCATGTATCCTCTTCCTTGTAAAATGGGAGGCACAAGCTGAACTTTCGGCCGCTGAACAATTAGCTAGGCAAAAAAATGCATTACATATTTATCAAAATTTGGGGTTCTTGGGAATACACTTTCTTCCAAATAGAAATCCAAATTCGATTGAACCATTTGGATTTGTTTTGGGATTTTGAGTTGAAGGATTTGAATAAATCTGCATAGAAGGATTACTCTGATTTTCCCCTTATTCAAACATAATCACCTACATTATATAGTTATAGTCTTATTTATAGACCAAATTTATCTACAAATTAGTTAAAAATTTATAACCAAATTTGGTTACAAATAACAGTTAACCAAAAATTTCTTTGATTACAAGTTAAATTTAATGTAAATGCAACACCACAAAACCAAAATTTGAATCCAAAATAGTAAATGCAAAATACAAACAGAAAGCCAAAATAACAGTTGACTATAATAAAAAAAAAGTACCTGTTGAAAATAAGTAATAACAGTTAACTATAATACTATAGAGGGACACAAACCAAAAAAAACATTGTGATTTGTAAACCAAAATACTATAGAGGAATCTGAGGAAAACTTTTATTTAAAAAAAGTGTTTCAGCCTTTCAGGTTTGCAACAAGGAGAGAATTAGCTGTGCGAAAAGTACCTAAAGAGTGTAGGCCGTCAGGAGGACTGGAGGAGTATCGGTGCGAAGCCGGCGTGAAGAGAAAGTGAAGCCGGCAGGAGGAGCAGCTGTGGGTAGCGGATCTGAAGAAGGTAAGGGAATTGGGGGTCGGGGCAAGCAGCGGCACGGAGAGTAAGGGACCAAGGGTTTGGGGGATCTTTGGTTTTTAGCTTTAGGGCTTTTCTTTTCACTATACATATGGGGCTTCATGTAATAGAATAAAAGAGTGAGGGTATATGTGTAAAATTATACCTCATCAGGTCGGGTATGGGTTTTTTAACACTCTCCCTCGACCTGACCCCGAAGGAAATCTCCCCCCCAACACCCCCCCCCCCCCCCCCCCCCCAACCCATTGCCATCCCTGCGCCGCAACCCATTGCCATCCCTCACTATTAGGGTAGGGGCGGGGCGGGTTCCCCCTCACCCCAACCCATTGCCATCCCTGCGCCGCAAACCTTTAGTACCTTGTTTGGTGTCTTCTGCCCTGATTCCCAAGGTAAGTTCCAAACTTACCCTCTTCTTTTTATTGCTATTCTACCCCTACTCCCGAGTTTCAAATAGTTACACTAACAATCCTGAAACTTTTGTCCCAGAACTCCATGTTGAAAATTACTTTTCTACCCCGTTACTTCCAACCAACTTCTTAAATTTTAACTCGGGCCTTGCTACTTTTCGACATAGGGCCTATTGCCAAAATTACAAATCTCACTTGCTACCTTTCCAACAAAGCTCTAACCCCCTCCCCGCAGGTTTTCAAATTTTCGTTTCACCCTGCTGACTTTATGAATTGTCCAAATCAAGCTCTAAACTTTCCCAAACCCCCAATTCACGCCCAATTTCATTACCCAACACCTATTCTTCTTTCGATTCCATTTGGGGCGAAGGTGGTGATACCGAGTATGCAACGAATATGGAGGTGTATGTGGAATTTAAACGAGCAAGTTGTGCTACTATCGAGGAAATCCCAACACGCATCGATAGTTAGGAATGTGCGGGCGACTCTATCAGGTTGTATAAGAAGTGTCATTGACTCCTGAGTCAATGCCGCGAGGAGCTTATTGAGATGAAGTTGACGTGTGATCTTTGAGTGCGCTAGAGGACGGGGCTCTTGGCTCGATACTTCGACTATTGGTCCTCTGGTGTGATAGCTTCTTCGGCTCCTGTCATTTTTGTGTACGATGATTGTGGCTGCTACCCTATTGTGTATCATGATGATTCACTTGAGAATGCCGAGGGACCTTCAGAGAATGGTATGAATCCCTAGTAATTCTTTTGTGATTTCTTTATACTTTTTGAAGAAGGTTAAATTACTCGTACAGGATCAGAGGATGGTATGGATCCCCGGTAATTCCTTCGTGATTTCTTTTTACTTTTTGAAGACGGTTAAATTACTCGTACAGGATTCGGGAAGGTCATTTTAATCCATCTTTGGAGAGTCAGATGTTGGATTCCGTGTTTGTGAGGAGCATGAGTTTGGAGTGCCATTTTTATATTTTCTTTATATTTTTCCATTTTTCCTTTTTAGTTGGGGTTTAGTAATGTCCCACATGAGGCCCCTCTCTAGTAACATCATCCATGACATCACAAGGCTTAGAACCTTCCATTGCATCTATAAAAAGGGCTACGTCTTGTATTGTAAACATCACTATTACTTGTGAGATGAATGATAATTAGAGAGAGAAAATTCTAGTTATTCAATGTTGTTGTTGTGTGTAGTTTAGTTTAATCTTTTTCGCTCCCCACTACACACCGGTTTGAGATTTCTTCGATATCTTTCCTGATGATGATTGGGTGACTTGCACTAGCTTCTGGGATTCAGAGTCATATTGTGTTGCTGACTTCTTCCCACCATTTGGGATAGAAGATGATTCTTTTGGTCATTTTCTTGTGCGTGAGTTGTTGAGCTGTGCAGATTTGATTAGACCTGGGTGTGTGGATCCACTATGGGATGCATTTGAGGCCCAATAGGAGATTGAGCATCAGTGCCTGGCAGCAAGGGTGCTCATCATGGGACGTTTGTCATCGTTGGCCCCCTCCAAGTAGTTAATGTATCGGTTTCCATTATGGTATACGACACTTCTCCCCACTCAGAAATATACCATTATCTGCATCGGTCCCGAGAACTTAGTTTTATTTTTGTACATTTTTTTCCTCTTTTAGTTACTATGGCAGGTAGAGGATAATATTCCCTTCAAGTATTCTTATTGTGCCCTCTTTAGTCTTTTTACTTTTTTAGGTTATCTTGGATATGAAGATAACTAAGCCTATAAATAAGTTCTTTGGACAAGACAGCCATTGTAATCAGTAATCACTTTTATCTTAGAGAATTATTGAATGGAAGGGATAAAAATTTATTTCTAAATGTTGGTGTATTGATTTCCTCTACGTTTGCATCAGTCCCCCTTATCATCAACCGCCCCGACCAATAGCTACCATATTCGTGACACCTATGAGACTCTAAACAGGATCATTAATAAAGGATAATGCTCGAAAAGCACGCCTTAATTAAAATTATATGTCCTGGTAGAAAAAATATGCTCTCTCTCACCCATGACCCATCTTACCTTTTGTCTACCCTCTCAACCATTGTATCCCAAATAGATGTGTCAAAATTCCACACGACACGATAACAAAACACGACACATTATAAGTTAATGGCTTTAGTTTTATTGGGTTTGGATCAATATCGGGTCAACACGATAGACCCGTCACGATAACGGCTCGGGTTTGGGAATTTTGATACACACAATTAGACCCATTAAAACCCATTAACCCTACCTTAACTCTTTCTTTAGAACTTATCTTTGATATATTGTAATATTTGTAAATTTGGGTAAGGAATATCTTGTTTTTGGGATCCTATTAGTGTTAACATTTGGAATTTAGGATGTCGGAATTAATTATATTGTTTTTTCTGAATAATTTTATTTACTTAACAGGTATTAACGGTTTGGGTCGTGTGACCCGTTAACATTAATGTTTTGGGTTTGGATTTGTTATTTGGTACCGATTTGCTAACGGGTCGTGTACGCGTTGAGAGGTTTTTGACACGAACCCGATATCACACGACACGAACATTGCCCGTTGACAGGTCGATTCCCCATCAGTGGTTGGTTGACCTCAAAATGAGGACATTGAATTTGAGAATCCATATGCTCAGTGCATGTGCACCCCTTTAAATAAGTAAACTAAGCCACTAAGGTTGCTTCATTCAACATTATGTTATATGTTTCATAAATAGGTCAAATAGGTAGATAGGTAGTAGGTGTAAGAAGGTAGTTTAGATAAGATGGAGGCATAACCCCTTTTGAGTACGGTTATGATAAGTTAACTAGCAAAACCTTGGATTAACTATAGGACACGCAAACACAACTTCGTGAAGATAAACTTGGTTAAACTCACAAATCTCTCGTGTATGACTCAAACGATAACAATGAACTCAGAAGTAACTCAGTTAGAGGGAGAAAGAAGTAAGCACCCTAGATACACCTTGGCAGGCAGTCAAACACACCAACCACTCTCAAGAATCTCTGTTAAGTATTAAAAGCTTCGTAATAAATGATAATGGTGGGTGAGTAAACTCTCTGGTTTGTAATAACTCTCTCTCTCTCTCTCTCTCTCTGATGTATATTATCTCTTAGTAATAACTTCTGAACTCTAAAAAAGATCATCCTCTCCTTAGAGGTGATTGGGGTCCTTAAATAGCCTCCCACACCCCTCCCGAGGCAACTCCGTCATTAATGCTTGTGAAAGACATCCCTCATACTTTATGTCACAAACATTAAAAACCTGATGCACTAGTTATCTCCATGTCATAAACATTAAATGCCAAGACATACCTTTTGCCTAACCACTGTGTGTCAGGGGGCTGTTGTCACAGAGGTGGCTCACCAACTGTCTGATAGCCCCAAATACCACGGTGGTTTACTCAAGTGCAGATTTGACATTATTTAGCTGGCTAGTGACATCACCTACAGTAGATGTGACATTAAGTAAAGGGCTGTTTGGTTCACAACTCAACGCCCGATGGAACTCCAAGCTGCTCCGCCCGATGTTTCACAGTAAGGGTCCTTCGGTGTTTTACCAGGTGTATCTAAGATGGTTAGGACAAGCCCCAACGGTGCCTCACTTCTCAATCCTCCAAACCAAGTCCATCAAAAGTTCCCACGGCGAGGTCGTTCGATAGAGCATGAAAGCTCTCCCAGGCCGTGCCAAGCCTGGTCTCTTGCGAGTACCGTCCGACCTCACACATGATCATTATTCTCGTTACATCATTACAATCGTTATAGCTCATAGTCAATATAATCAAAAGATACCACAAGACTAAATTAATCAACAGGACTAAAGGAAGAGCTCTCTCGGTCAGCTTCTTCGCTGGAAGGTCCTTCTGAGCTGCCACCTTGAGCTGCCTTGATCCCAAGCACTGTTGTAAATGGGGGGATTATCTCTAATCTTAGGATTACCTTCAAGCTCCCTCTACAGTAGGAAACCAACTTTCCTTGTGTCTTTGTGGTTCTGGTTTAGGTTACAGGTTCAAGGCTGTAAGAGATGAGAGAGAGAGAAAAGATGCACTGAGGTTTTCTAAAATATGCCCCATTTAAAAATGGACTACTTGGTTCATCATGGGTTTAGGATCCTCACAGATTCCGTGAAAACTGAAAAGTTTATATCAGAATGAGAAGGATGTATATACATCCAACCTAATTTTTGTTATGTATCCTTTGTGATGGACATATTACTTTGATTTATGATCGGTAACAAAATTGTCTAATAGTTACGTGTTGCTAGAAACATATATATTAAACATCTGTTCATGTCCTTTTCTATAAGTTACCATCCTAAATTTGTCCCCTAACCATGTGTGCTTTAAGAATTCTAAGTGTGGGTAGTCACAGGCTTTGAGACGTTACCTTCCAACAATTGGTTAAACAGAAAATTGTCTATTGGTTGCGTGTCGCTAGAAACATATATATTAAACATCTGTTCATGTCCTTTTCTATAAGTTACCGTCCTAAATTTGGTCCCCCACCATGTGTACTTTAAGAATCCTTAGTGTGGGTAGTCACAAGCTTTGAGACATTACCTTCCAACAATTGGTTAAACAGTGAAGTCCAGAAGAGGACTGAATGGATATCATTGTCATAAGGAAACTTGAGTTATACATGTACAAGCCAACTACTGAAACAAAAGACACTTTGTTAGAGCATCGGCAACAAAACTTGCAAAGTGATGTTTATGTCATTTTGCAAGTTTGTTCCTAGAAAAACTTCTCTGGCGGCGGAGCTTCCATAATAACTTTTTGCCTTTTGAATTTCCTTATTTTCTTCCAAATGGAAGAAAAATATAGCAGCCAAAGGGTTAACAACCTCAACACATGCGCAGCGGTGGAATGGCCATGCGATACTCCGCATGACGCTCTACGTGCCATGCTAGTATTTATGCCCAACGTTCATAATTTCAACGGTTGTATTCGTTGGGAAAGAACAAATTACCTTCTACTCACTATAACTCGATCCTGGAATTTCACTTTTCATACATATTGAATGCAATGGAATGTTCTAAATTATAGGTTATGTTAACGGTCACCGCAATGGTATTTATAGTAGCTGGGATTAATGATCTTGGCCTATGAAGCACGGACTCGACACGTAATACGGGATACGACTCAATTTGGGATATGTGATTTTTCCAAAATGTAGGATATGGATACGCTAGGATACGTTAAATATTTATTATTTTATTTTTTATATATTAATGATAGATTTGATAAAATGAAACTAAAGCATCACCATTATATTAAAGTGCTCAAATATGATGATTGTTGTCACCAAACAAACACCATTACAATAAAACATCATTAATAGAAAAGGTTGTTCTAACAAAAATATATAAGACAAAAATAAAGATAATATCCTTAGCATAAAATAAGATAGAGAGAAGCCTCCCGAGAGCATCCAGGCTTCATAGTATCTCAATCACTAAGTAGACCCAATATCAACGGCATCATCATCTCCGTCAACCATATCATCAAGTACCATAAAAAAAGATTCAAACAGTGTGATGTAAAGGTTAAAAAACCGCTAAGAGTGAAAACAGTTAAAGAAAACAATACAGTTAAAAACAACACGGATAAAAAAAAGAATGAAAACATAAAAAAAGTTAAGAAAAAAATCAGAAAACAATACAGCACAAGCAAAGAATGAAAAACAAACAACACGGTTAAAAAAATATAGTAAAGGAAGAAAAATAATTAAAGAATGAAAAACAACACACTAAAAAAATATAAATAAAAACGTATCCTAACGTATCCCCAGTGTATCCTAGCATATCCCCAGCGTATCCTAGTGTATCCCAGCCATTTAACAAATAAAAAAAATTAGGATACTCTAGGATTCGCGTATCCTAACGTATCCCGTATCCTATACGTGTCCAACAAAAATTCGCGACCTTCCGAGAGTATTTGTGCTTCATAGATCTTGGCCCACAGATGAGGAAAAAGGATGTCCCTCCATCACCAATGAGATCGGACCCTCCAACACCAATAGGGACGGTACCAAATATCGATGTAGCCGGGCACAACACCACAACTGGATTTTTATTCTATTTTTCATTGTTGGTTTAAGTTGTATGTTTTTCATTCTGTATTTAACGAAGTTGTACAATGCTGCAGCAGAAGTCTTATGAATTAAATTAAGTAAAAAATTCATCATACTCATAAGCATTTGTTACAATAACAAACTAGTTGTAGGAGTTACTGCGACTACTCAACAGATGTTCGATCACATTAACTTTCGATGCTGTATTTTCCATCTGGTTCATGAAAACGACTCGATCTTAATACAAGACTTGAAACATTAACATGATTATTTTTAGGATATACTATGGGAAAGTCAGCCCACTCAGTCGATGGGGCTGTCCACTGGTTAAGACTTGTATCGCGTCCATCTTGGACGAACATGTTATGCAATATGATGCAAGTCTCATGATGTTTACCAAATCGTCGCGATACAAAAAACTACATGGCTCATTCACACTTGCAAACCAAGTTGCAACGCACGTAATGCTCACGCTACATCCTTACGTGTCATCTCTTGACACATTGCAAAATGCTTCTGTTTTGCATTTCTTGGCAAAATTTATTTGTAAAAAATAGCCCAGTATATACCATCTATTATACCATCTATTACTCATCATTCCTGATAAGAAAATTACATGGCGGGATAATACTCGAGACAAGGTCGTCAAAGACATTTGTTTGATTTAACACATACAAGCCATTGTGGGAATGAGACGATCAAAAAATTATTTCTATATCCAGATATCATGGTTAACTATTGCCTTTAAGAGTTTTTAATTAAAAAAATGCACTTTTAATATATTTTTATAAAAATATTGCACTTTCAAACATATTTACAATAATATTGCACTCTTTGGTTTCACATCTGAGAGATGCGTAACCGAACCTGAATTCGCATCTCTCATATGCAAATTCAAGATAGATTAAGGTCTTAATTAAGACTACGGGCTAATTGGATTCACATAAGAGAGATGTGATCTGTAACAACCCGCATATTCTAATATTTTAGTTCATCAAGTCCAAATTTTAGGATATACTGTAAAGCCCCGTATTTTAATAATCACAAAATTAAAATATAATTTCCTTTTTAATAAATGCGGAAGCGTATAATAAGTGATCGTTCAACAAATAAACAAGGCCGAGTTTTAATATCATAAGAAACAAATTAAAACATAATTCAAGTCCTAGAATTTGGCTAAGTCATGATTAACAATTAAACAAAGTTAGGCGAAACCAAATTAATGCAAGTGACTTGAATAAACCAAATTTACCCAATATTTAATTTAAGTCCCAAATTAAATGAGTGTGATAATTAAACCCAATTTTATCTTGAAATTATCCTAAACATGGATTCTACATTATCGAGCAAGATAAAATAAACAATGTCATACTACACCGCGATGTACGAGGAAAAACCCACTAACGGGAAAAAACCTCGGGACGGCCCTAGCCTCAAATCCACTAAAAACGGTATTACAAAATACAAGACAAAAGACTTACTTCCTAAACTCGAACCCTCTCAAGCCGTGATGCTCCTTCTTGTATCAACCTCCAATTAGCGGATAACCGACGGAGCTCCACCGTGGTCTCGGAATACACCGATGGGACTTTATATGGTCACCGTCACCCAAGCATGGAGCCTTTCTCCTTTTGGGTAGAATCTCAACAAAAGTCTTCTTTGTGATGGGGTGTAGAAGCAAACCCGAAACGTCTCTTGAATTCGGTAGAGAAAACCGGTGCCAAAAACTCCAAGTAAGGATATGTATATATATAGAAGCTTGGATAAACAATTGGGTGTAAACTAGAGTGTGTATATTTTTCTTGAAAGAATTACACTCAAAACATGAACATTTTCCTAAAACTATTTTTGCTCTCAAATTTTCTCTAGGAGATAAACTAAGTTGGAAAAGTTGTCTTGGAAAATGTGTTTCCCGCACATAATAATGCATGAAAAAAGTTGGTTGAAAACCAAGTGGAGGAGTGGGGAAAAACTGCAAAAAAACTGCCAAATAACTGTTCCTGCTGGAAGTTCGTTCGAACGAACGTGATTCTCGTTCGAACGAGACTTCTAACGAGTGACCAGCCTGGGCTCGTTAGAAGTTCGTTAGATACCTCGTTAGAACGAGCATTCGTTCGAACGACATATCGAACGACATATCGAACGACTGTCCAGTTAGGGTCGTTGGCAAAACTCGTTCGAACGAAATCTGGTTTGAACGAAAAAACTCGTTCGAATGACATTTCAAACGAACAACCAGAAAGATTGAAAAATTCGATTTTGGCCCAGAAACTTTTATATACTTATTTTAAAGTTCTTAATTAATTCTTTCTGAAAATAAAATGCAGTTTTTATTAAACCTAACACCCAATACAAATTGTTCCAAGCTCCTATATACATATAATTACATTCATACCTTGGGAGCATGGAACCTTTGTTGATGACGTAGAAACGAGGCACGCAAACCGTCACTTTGATGAAGCTTTAAATTCTTTGCCGCTACGTCTTTATTACATAATTCATAGGCTTGAGAATATTACAAATAAATACTATCCTATGAAAAAATGTTTTTGTCCGGAATTGAGCCAAAACTATATATGGACTCAATTGGAAATTTGTGTCCTTACAAATCTCCCCCTTTGGCTATTCCGGGACAAAAACCAAACAAAAATCCTAAAGGGCCGTCAAGCTCTACTAGACTCAAAACATAACCCGCCCAATCTTGACTCAACCCAAGGATCAAACGCCTTTGCCATAGAAAGATGCCGCTTTAGAATAATTCCTGCACACTTAAGCAAACTCATCAAATGCATAGGGAATATCAAAATATTAAATGCCCCTAAATTAATTCTCCCTTTAAACACATGACAAAACTTAGAAAGACGTCTCCCCCTAAGATAAATCTCCCCCAAACGAAGATACGATAATAATGATACGATAATAATAGGATTAGATACCATTTCTCCCCCTATCATCATTCTCCCCCTTTTTGTTCGGGAATAGGCAAAGGGTAAAGAACTAATAAACAACATGTGAAAGCTTAAAGTGATAAGACATGAAAGCATATGGGCAATAAAAGCAGGGCAAAGACAAACAAATATCATATATATATACATTAGAAATATACCAATATAGTACTTGCATATATATAGATATAAACACACACACATGACACAAAATACAATAAGTTTGCACACTCGTATGGCAAAAATGTGTCATATGGAAACGGAAGTGTAGGGGCGTGAACTAGCAACAATTAAATTTAGACCCAAACACTTAAGAAACGTTCACGGAGTTCTCATTTGATTGCAAACTTCATCACAGTTAAATATAACCTCATGTGACAATATAAAGATTGAACTCAATGAACAAACATACACAATGCATACAAGCCTAGCATGATGATGATTCTACAAACCAAATAGAGTCATGACATTAAAGACAACTAGGATAAACGGACATTGTGCAAACCGTTGATATACCATCCAATTCTCCCTCAATGAGCATATATATTCTTTTGTTTTTGAATGAATATATCATACAAACATAGGCCGTGGCAATTGCTTTCTGTTTATGCCAAATATTCTGTTTTTAGGCCTTTGGATCACGTATTTCTTTTAGATCCAATCAACGGTGGCTTACTATCGCAAAGGATTTGATTCATCCTTTCGGAGCCCTTCCCCGTGCATATATTAATTGATCATGTTTTCATTTTTCACACAAATCTCACATGCAACGGATTTTGACATGCACTAGTCCTCCTAGGTCATAGATATGTAGATGACTAGATTGATAGGAGAACACCTCAAAAAGCTCAAATATAACATGTGACATTAAGATTTCAAAAGTGCTCGTGCATGTGTGAATAGAGGCATATAGAAATAGAATCCATTTAAACAATACAAAATCCAACTACTCCATAAAATATGGTAAAGAACATAATAAGGTTTGAAAATCTAAACCAAAAGTTCTAGCCACGTGGGAGCGTAAATGATGGGATTCAAACACAAATATATGCCACATAAAGTGTGTCAAAATAAAATACACACAAAACAAAATCTTTTTGAGTTTAACATTTTAATCAAAAATAAGGATATATACTCAAAAGACTAAATAAAAATCATTTGTATTTTTCATTAAGCTTGAATGAAATAAATAAAACACAAATGATAAACAAAAATCTTTTTATATTTTTCAGGTAAATCAAACACAAAAAATAATACAAAAAGATAAACAAGTCATAATTTCTAGCATATGATATACATGAGGCAAAGACTAGAAAATGACTAAACAAGCATACATTTAGCATATGAATATAGCATGAAGTACAAACGCTAAAGTATGCAAACACTTACACATTCATCCTTTAGATTTAGCAAGGGAGGAAGGATGTGAAAGTAAATGAGAATCAAAATCCCTATTTTGTAAGGCAACCAAGTCGGATTTCCTAACCCAAATTAATGAAGAATTACTATCTTGGGGTGTAGGAACGTTAGCTATCGTGGTTACTTTACTATGGGATTTTCTAGGAATTCGTTTAAGATCTAAACAAAATTTCCTAAGATGACCTTGTCGACCACAATGAGTACAAGAGAGAACATGTCGACAAGATTTACTTAAGGAGTGATCTTTAAATGTATTCCTAGTGGATTCTCCTAAAACATTGGTTTGGGCATTATGAGTAAATTCATTACAGGGATTGAAGCCTAAACCACAAGTGTCATTTTTAATTTGGACCGTTCCTAACATTTTATCTAGTTTTTCCGAACGACACTCCAAATCAAATTTGACATTACTAGAATCTATTAATTTATTTTCCAATTCTAAAATTTTAGATTCTAGCAAAACATTTCGCTCTTCAAAAGCAAGAAGCTCCTTTTTCAAGGATTCCATTAAACTCCTAAGGCTATCTCTCTCGCCTTCTACATAGTTAAGCTTCTCTTGAACAGTCCTCTCACGTGTCCTAAGGTCTTCTATTAAGGCACTTTCATCAATGACCTTGACACTCTCTCTCAAACTCGCTTCTAACTTCAAATTCGCTCTTTTCAATTTAATAGATTCTTTATATAATTCATGGAAAGCATTTTGAAGTTCACTCTCATCAACCTCTTCTTCATTTTCACACTCTCTTTCTTCTTCACTCTCACTATCATCAAAAATAAGAGAATCATGTACAATGGCCTTGGAAGTGGCATGTGCTATTATTTCATCATTCGATGAGTTCTCATTATCACTCACATGTTTAGCCATAAAAGCCACAAAATTTTTCTTCGTGGGGGAATCGGGCTTCTCTTCCTTATCACTATCACTAAGGGTCGCATTATATGAAACGGGTCGTTTACCCTCTTTCCTTAGTTTAGTGGGGCACTCAAAAGCCCTATGGCCATAACCTTCACAACCAAAACATTTATTAGACTCGTCCCTATCAACATTTTCATTACTAGGTTTAGGGATCTTATCGGCTTTAGAAATCTTCTCGTTTTTATCATGTTTAGAAGATTCAAATTTCTTAAAATCATTTTTAACTTTATCTTTGTTAAATTTAAGAAATTTTCTAAATTTACGAGCAAACAAAGCCATGTCTTCCGAGTCACTATCACTATCGCTCTCTACTACTTGTTTGACCTCTTTTCGGGCTTTTAAAGCAACACCCTTTTCAATTTTCTTTTCAGTTTTAGAGGGAAACATATCTAGTTCATAGGTTTGTAAATCACCTACAAGCTCTTCTAATTTCGTAGAGGCTAAAGTGGGTAAAGAATTTAAAACGGTCACTTTAGGAATAAATCTATCGGGTAGGGACCTCAAAATTTTCTTTACAACACGGTCGTCAGGTATTTTCTCTCCCAAGTTAAAGGATGAATTAACAATATCAGAAAGTCTAGCATAAAATTTATCAAAAGTTTCTTTTTCATCCATTTTGATAGTTTCAAATTGAGTGGTGAGGTTTTGGAGTTTAGAAGCTTTAACGACACTCGTTCCTTCATGAGTTAATTGTAAAATATCCCAAGCTTCTTTAGCGGTTTCACACGTCATAATACGTCGGAATTCATCCGGTGCGACAGCGCTAAATAAGGCATTTAAACCACGGGAATTAAAATTTGCAAGCTTAAACTCATTTTCGGTCCATCTATCGATGGGTTTGGGAACACGTTCATTTTCAATTAGATGAGTTGGTGGAGTGTATCCGGTAACAACAGACATCCAAACACGTTCATCGATAGATTTAAGTGCCGATTTCATTCGCGCTTTCCAATACGCGTAGTTTAAACCATCGAAAATAGGAAATTTTGAAAATGGGGAAAAATCCATTTTAGCCAAAAATTAAAGGATCTTAACGAAATAATTTATCGTTTTTGGCTCTGATACCAATTTGTAAAGCCCCGTATTTTAATAATCACAAAATTAAAATATAATTTCCTTTTTAATAAATGCGGAAGCGTATAATAAGTGATGGTTCAACAAATAAACAAGGCCGAGTTTTAATATCATAAGAAACAAATTAAAACATAATTCAAGTCCTAGAATTTGCCTAAGTCATGATTAACAATTAAACAAAGTTAGGCGAAACCAAATTAATGCAAGTGACTTGAATAAACCAAATTTACCCAATATTTAATTTAAGTCCCAAATTAAATGAGTGTGATAATTAAACCCAATTTTATCTTGAAATTATCCTAAACATGGATTCTACATTATCGAGCAAGATAAAATAAACAATGTCACACTACACCGCGATGTACGAGGAAAAACCCACTAACGGGAAAAAACCTCGGGACGGCCCTAGCCTCAAATCCACTAAAAACGGTATTACAAAATACAAGACAAAAGACTTACTTCCTAAACTCGAACCCTCTCAAGCCGTGATGCTCCTTCTTGTATCAACCTCCAATTAGCGGATAACCGACGGAGCTCCACCGTGGTCTCGGAATACACCGATGGGACTTTATATGGTCACCGTCACCCAAGCATGGAGCCTTTCTCCTTTTGGGTAGAATCTCAACAAAAGTCTTCTTTGTGATGGGGTGTAGAAGCAAACCCGAAACGTCTCTTGAATTCGGTAGAGAAAATCGGTGCCAAAAACTCCAAGTAAGGATATGTATATATATAGAAGCTTGGATAAACAATTGGGTGTAAACTAGAGTGTGTATGAAATTTTTCTTGAAAGAATTACACTCAAAACATGAACATTTTCCTAAAACTATTTTTGCTCTCAAATTCTCTCTAGGAGATAAACTAAGTTGGAAAAGTTGTCTTGGAAAATGTGTTTCCCGCACATAATAATGCATGAAAAAAGTTGGTTGAAAACCAAGTGGAGGAGTGGGGAAAAACTGCAAAAAAACTGCCAAATAACTGTTCCCGCTGGAAGTTCGTTTGAACGAGACTTCTAACGAGTGACCAGCCTGGGCTCGTTAGAAGTTCGTTAGATACCTCGTTAGAACGAGCATTCGTTCGAACGACATATCGAACGACTGTCCAGTTAGGGTCGTTGGCAAAACTCGTTCGAACGAAATCTGGTTCGAACGAAAAAACTCGTTCGAACGACATTTCAAACGAACAACCAGAAAGATTGAAAAATTCGATTTTGGCCCAGAAACTTTTATATACTTATTTTAAAGTTCTTAATTAATTCTTTCTGAAAATAAAATGCAGTTTTTATTAAACCTAACACCCAATACAAATTGTTCCAAGCTCCTATATACATATAATTACATTCATACCTTGGGAGCATGGAACCTTAGTTGATGACGTAGAAACGAGGCACGCAAACCGGCACTTTGATGAAGCTTTAAATTCTTTGCCGCTACGTCTTCATTACATAATTCATAGGCTTGAGAATATTACAAATAAATACTATCCTATGAAAAAATGTTTTTGTC
The DNA here is from genome assembly GCA_949130495.1 of Sambucus nigra. NCBI lineage: Eukaryota > Viridiplantae > Streptophyta > Magnoliopsida > Dipsacales > Adoxaceae > Sambucus > Sambucus nigra. The sequence continues at coordinate 189,557,151 of OX422208.1, read as the reverse complement.
CGGAATTGAGCCAAAACTATATATGGACTCAATTGGAAATTTGTGTCCTTACATATACAAATTACTATACAACTAAAATAACATTCTTAGCATGTGGTAGAATTATGAGACAATTTAAAAAAATTTCATCAATAATATAAGATACAAGTAATGACAATATAAATGACGCCAAATGGGTAATAATAAGAGGAAGATATCTCACACTTCAACCCTCAATCACTGAACTCTCCAATATATAGAATACCTCAAATGAGGCCACAAATAGGGTATTTATAGGTGGGAAGTAGCTTGGGCTCTAAGCAACTAATGATATAATTACAAATGTACCCTTAATGCCACTTATCCTTCCCACCTCTAAATACTAAACAAACAAACAAAAGGAAAATACAACCAATTAACTGTAATACCCCGTATTTTTATGCTATATTAATTTGGGGATTTATTAAATTTATTGTGAGTTAATTATTTAATAAAAATCCGGAAATTAATTATGTTATAATTATTAACGTGACGAGAGTTAGTAATTATGGAAAATTTGTTGAATATTACTAATGAGCAAAGTAATATGTAATATTGGTTATATTGAATGTCACGAGTAAATAAAATGACAATTTTGAAAATTTGAGTCGGGACGCGCCCGTGTCGCGTCGGGACTAAATATTGATAAATAAAAGTGAATATTTTATAAGTCGTTCGTATGGTCGTTTTGAGTGCGCCAACGCGTCCGGAAGGGTCGAGATAGTCAGAAAAGTGTACCCGGGGTTTTAGTTTGGGTCTCGGGGCGTTTTTAGGCCTAATTGGTACCCCGGGAGGGCGTTTTGGACATTTCACCTTTTTGGGTAATTAAACCCACGAAAATCAGTAATCTATATCAGCCATTTAGGTTAGTCAGATAGGGTTAGAAAGCTCAAACACAAGAACGGCCATAGGAGAGGAAGGAGAGAGCTCTCAAGGCAAATTCAAGGCCCAAAATCCATCCGGTTGCACCGCCACCACCACCAACGCGTAGATCGCGCGACGGGGAACGCAACCACACCGAAATCATCTGCAAACCAGAACGTCGAAAATCCCAGGCAAGTGTTTATCTTGCTTATTTCGTTGATGCATCTTTCATATTAGTGTAGGAATGATTAGGATGAGTTTTATGGAAGAAAATCTAAGATTTGAGATAGGAATCGCATGTAGCTATGGTTTAAATGATAATTCTGGAAATCCTTGCCATGTAGAGGAATTTACCCACGAAATTATGATGTTTATAAGAAGAAATTTATGGAAAAACAGATTGGAACCATGATTTAGAGATTTCTAGGGTTCTTGAATATTTAAATGAATTATGGCATGATTAATCCATGTTTTACGTAGGAAATGTATGATATCATGTTAGGATGTTAGTAATACAAATTTTGAGACGATTGGGATTAGAAAATATGGAAATTGTTGAAGTTAGGAGATGAAACCTGTAACTGCAGAATTTCAGTTTTCGCAGACCTGCTTGATCGATCGATCGAGCCCAGAGCTTCGATCGAGCCCCAGACCTCGATCGATCGACCCCTCCTGGCAGACTCCTATTTCCCTTTTTAAATGAGTTAAATTCAATTTATCGTGAAATAATTCTTGGACATCCTTAATAAAGTGTTTTGGGAGATAGGGAAGATCAGTAGGACATATGAATAATTTTGGGACTTTCAATATGAGACGAGAATTGTATTTTTGGGGATAATTACTTAAGGGTCGATGAATTTATGTATTAAAGGGGGAGATACATAAGAGGGTTACGTTGGGAACATAAAAAGGACACCTACTGAATTTTATACTTGGGAAGATAGAGTCCATGTGAGTTACGTAATAAGATGGAAGAATCCTTCGAATTAAGGTTAGAGACGAACCCTTATACGCGATACCAATAATGTGAAAATAAGGATAAATGTCGTAACTATGGGATTTGAAATATACCTAATATTGTTATGGTAATATTAGTATAGTTATATGATTGTGTATGCATATACTATTTATGTGTGAAAATCATGCCCACGCTACTTGCTATCCCTGAGGTTACCGCGCTGGGACAGTCTTATCTCGATGGGACCTTTATGGGGGATATTGACTTGTACCCTAGAAGATAGATATCCTTGGTACAGGCTATCGATGTGATAGTTCAGACGGTCCTAAGAGACGCAGGCATGTGCCATCCTCTTAGAGACTTGGAATCTATTCTTCGCCTCAATATTGTTTGTGTATGTATGTTAATACAATTCGAGAGTGATTCCGAATGTATTCCCCTTAATATGAGTGATATGGGGCTTTGGATAGTAGAGTATGCCCGCACCATAGTTTATTTGGGGTGCTGTTATAATATATATATTATACGAGTAGTTAATATATATATGAAATTCTGAAATCTGGAACTGCCTACTGTGATTGATATGTAGTACATGGTTGATGACTCAAATTGTAAATACTTGTTTTGAGAAAGTATAATATGACACTGGAAAACTTGCTTGATTTATAAAGTTAAAATGAGAATTTTGGTTACTAATTGAAATATTCTTTTCAAACAATTAAATCGTCAAATTTGGAATCCTGCGAATAATCTAAGATAAGTTAAACCATTGGGAAAGGATAGCGTGTTATATGATGAGATAGACCATTGGGAAGGTTAGTGCGATAGGTGTGCACATTAGAAGAGAGGTGAGAATTTCTCAAGAGAGGGTCGCACTAATATGTTGTTGCATTGGCGTGTATCAATTTAAATACTTGCTAAACAATTTTTAAATCATATACACTATCGGGTCTGACCCGTTTTTCTCTCTCTCTCTCTCTCTCTCTCTCTCTCTCTCTCTCTCTTGTATATATATGTATATATTACAGGGGCCCAGCCACAGGGGCCTCTTGCTTAGGATCCCTTGGGAGGAACGTGCTACAGCTTAGGTGGGAGTTGTAGGCCACTTGCTTAGACGATTTCATTTACTTGATTCCTCTTCTATCATTCTCAGTTATTGGGCATGTGTCACCCTTTCCACTATTCATCTGTTTTATTGGGACATTTATATTTCAGTTATTTCTAGTACCGTTACTTTGGGATTTATTCAGCATGTATGTTTTACTTTAAGTTTTAAATGTTGGGATTTTGGATGTTGAATGTTTAAAGTAATTGGATTATGTTCCAGGATAATTGTTGTATGATTTTTACTTATTGTAAATGTTGTTACTAATTAAATAAATAATTTTCTCTTAAAAATAAAATTGGTCAGAAATGTTGAAAAATGGTTTTGACACTTAGCTTAATTAATTAGGGTGTTAATTTGGAAAAAGTTATCCTTACGACAGTGATGCTAAGAATGAACCAACTGTTCACCTTGATTTTAATTTAATAAAGGAGTAATCGTCCGGTATTTAATTAGGCGGCGTGTCACATTAACCACATAAAAGAAAATAACAAAAATACTATAAAATCCTAAAAATGACGAAAATATCCTCCAATTCTTCAGTCACATCATTCTCCCCGCCTTCGGAAAAGTTCGTCCTCGAACTTTGAAAGTTGAGGATGCACAAAATCTTCAAAATATGGGTCCGAGAAGGCAAGAAACATGCATGAGGTTCCAAAATAATTTCGTCAAATATATGGGGTGGCCTAAAATGTATCTTCAAAATTGGAGAATCACGTGAAAAGCGCCAAAAATGTGCGGAAGAGAGGCAAAAACTTGTGGGACTAAAGTAATTTCTGAAAATTTGAGGAAGATGTCATTCTTCAATTCTTGTGTCAAGATCCATCATCTTCCTCTTGCCTTTCATGTCAATCATAAAAAATATCTTCCCCCGAGTCAAAAGCTAAGTTTTGGTGGACAAACCTAGTTCGTGAATTTGTTGGAGGGTTCCACCTAGAGTAGAGGGTAGAGAGGCTAGCATAAGTGAGGTTTGGGTTAAAATGGGTTGGAATGGGATTGAATTTGTGGGAGAAAGGTTCTTGATTGGTTCTTAGTAATTTTGAAGGGTGGGGGCATGTTGGTTTAGGGTTTCACATGTGGGTATACATATTTGAGTGGATCCAAACACGAGCTGGTAGGTGGGGAGGCTAGGGTTTGTTTATGGGCACAGTACAAAAGAGAGAGAAAAAAGCTACTGACCAGCTAAGGTTTTTCCCTCCGGCGAGTGACGAACTAGGGTTTTCTGCAACTAAAGGTTAGTTTATTCTTGTTGTTTCAACTTTATGTCCATTCCCTGTTCCCTCTACAGAAATAATTGAGAATCGGCCCTATTTTCTTCATCTCGACCGATATATCAGCCCCTTGGCTCAGATCGGGCGATTTATCGGCGAGTTAAGCCGATATCAACCGTATCTTATTTTTTTTCGTATCACGACCCGATATCGTATCGCATTGTTCACTGCCGAGTCCGAGTCAACTCAACCGATTTCGAGTTGACTCGGTCGAGTCTTTGAACCATGGTTTTAACTTTGGCTGAGAATAACTTTTTTATGTTGTTAGTGTGATTGAGCGTAGCGTGGGTTTGTTTTAACCATTTTTTCATATGTTTTAACCTTTTTTTTTGCTTTAGCGTGGGTGTGTTTTATGTTTTTATGTTTTAGTATGAGTTTTTTTTTTTTTTAAGAGAAATGTTTTTATCATTTAAAATTGTTTTTTTTATTTTTATTTTTTTTAAAGAAGAATGTGCTATTAACAGTTTATCGTACTAAAAAAATTGTATTTGTATATTTTTAGTAAAAAAATATCATTTGCATATTTTCTTTAAAAAAAGTAACTCTAAATGTTATTTTTTTACAAGAGTTAACGTTTTTAGAAAAATAACAGTTGAGTTTTTTTTTTTAAAGGATGCAAATGCTATTTTTTTAGGGATCAATTATCAAAAAGTTCCTCAAACATTTTTAAAAACATATTTAGTCCAAACAATTTTATTTTGTTCCAAAAAGTCCCTTGAGCACCCTTTTAACCAATATTCTCTTATTTTTAAAGGTCCGCGCTAGCGGCATATTGATGGACTTTTTGGAAAAAATAAAAAAGCTTTGACTAAACTGGTATTAAAAAATGTTCAAGTGACTATTTGATATATGCCCTTTTTTTAGTAGCTCTTCTAAAAAAATAGCATTTGCATCATTTAAAAAAAAAAAATGCAATTCTACTCAAATAATAGCGTTTGTATCCTTATTGAAAAAAATAACATTTCTATTTATCTTCAATGTAAATTTTTTATCAAGTTTTGTGTGTTTAGATTGTTTTTCAATATTAATATTGGTTTATTATGGAATATTGAATCTGACAAGTCCGTCGCGATTTAGTATAACCAATTCTACCATGCAATGCATATTGAATGATGTGTTTGAATGTATGTCATTGGTCCACATTGTTAATCTTATTTTTTTTTAAATTTTCTATATTTTTTCCGGAATTTTTTGCACTCTCTTAATAGGGTATCGCCCGATACCGCGATTGAGTTGAAAATCGGCTGTCCGATTCTGGCTCCGATACCAAGACTTTTAATCATGGTTCTTGGACATTCTTGATCAAAATCTTGCCCATTGATCACTATGGGCTCATTTTCTACCAGAATTAAAACATTTGAGCATTATTGTTGATTGGTTGACTTCTTGATTGCCGGATTGAGATCGAAACACTTTTGAACACCATCGGTGGGTTTTATGGTCCCTTTTGGTCGTTGGAGACCACAGCTGATGTAGGTGATCGTTCGGGAGGGAGATCCGATCACCGGAGGGGTGGATTGCACCTGGATTGGTGTGTTTTGTGCCTGAGATGGATTGTATTGCAACAATTGGGCAAAACCACCCTCAATGGTGGTGTTTAATTGGTCGGAACTCTTGATTGGGACATGATTCGCCGGTGGAACATCAAGAAGGTTGACTGCCCTGAATAACTCTTGCCCAAGTCTATGGTAGTGACTCTTGGACCCTGCGATGCTAGTAGAAGAGTGTTAGGGCAGCCGACTGTGACACCCCGCCTAATTAAATACCGGGCGATCACTCCTTTATTAAATTAAAATCAAGGTGAACAGTTGGTTCATTCTTAGCATCGCTGTCGAAAAATACCTTTTTCAATTTAAACACCCTAAATAATTAAGCTAAGTGTCAAAACAATTTTAGACATTACTTTCCAAGTTTTATTTTATATAAACCAACATTTAAAACTTTGCATAATTCACAATTTAATAGTCACACCACAATTATCCTGGAACATACAATCCAAATAATCAAACATTCAACTAGTTGAATCCAACATTTAAAACTTTAAATGAAAACATCCCGGCAGTAATAAATCCCAAAGAGTAAAAATACTGGAAAATAAATGAATCACAATGTCTGCTAAGTAATTGAATAATGGAAAGGGAGACACATGCCCAACTGGAATAAATAATGCTAAGAGTAGAATCAAATGAATGAGGCCGTCTAAGCAAGAGGCCTGCCACTCCCACCTAAGTTGCAGCTCGTTCCTTCCAAAGGATCCTATGCAAGGCGTCCCTGTGGTTGGGCACCTGTAATATATACATATATATACAAGAGAGAAAGGAAAATAGAAACGGGTCAGAGCCCGATAGTGTAAATGATTTAAAATTTGTTTAGCAAGTATTTAAAATGTTTACAGGCCAATGCAACAACATATTAGTGCGGCACTCTCTTGAAAATTCTCACCTCTCTTCTAACGTGCACGCCTATCGCACTAATCTTCCCAATGGTTTAACTTATCTTAGGTTACTCGTAAGATTTAAAACTGAACAATTTAATTATTTAAGAGGATAATTTCATTTGATCACAAAGTTCTCATTTAAACCTTATTTGCTAATAAAGTTTCCCAGTATCATATTATGCTTTTCAAAACAAGTATGTCCAAATTGAAATCATTATACATTTCTTACTTACCATAAGCACAGTATGAAATTTCAAATTTCAGAATTTAATATATATATATATTAAATACTCGTATAATATATATATATTCTAACAGCACCCCACATAAAAATTATGGTGCGGGCATACTCTGCTATCCAATCCCCGTATCACTCGTAATAAGGGAAATACAAGTTCGGAATCACTCTCGAACTGTATTAACACATACACAAACAATATTGAGGCGAAGCATAGATTCCAAGTCTCTAAGAGGTCAGTACATACCCTCACGTCTCTTAGGACCGTCTGACAATCGATCAGATAGCCTGTACCAAGAATATCTATCTTCTAGGGTACGAGTCAATATCCCCCATAAAGGTCCCATCGAGATAAGACTGTCCCAGCGCGGTAATCTCAGGGATAGCAAGTAGCACGGGCATGATTTTCACACGTATATAGTATATGCATAAACACAGTCATATAAATATACTACTTTTACCATATCAAATTTAGGTACCTTTCATCACCCATAATATAATATTTATCCTTATTTCTAAATCTTTAGTTATCACGTATAACGGTTCGTCTCTTACTTTAATTGAGGGATTAATCCAACTTACTACGTAACACTCATGGACTCTATCCTCCCAAGTGTAGAACTCAGTAGGTACTCATCTATTTTTTCCAACGTAACTATTTTACGCGTCTCTCCCTCTAATGCATAATTTCATCGTCCCTTATATGTAAATATCCCAAAAATGTACATCTCGTCTTACATTAAAGGTCTCATAATTATTAATAAGTCCTACTGGTCTCCTTTACCTTCCAAATTATTTTAATAAGGATGCCCAAATATTTCTACTCATTTAATTTGAATTTAACTATTTTCAAAAGGGGAAATGTGAGTCTGCCAGAAGGGGTCGATCGATCGACACTCCTGGTTCGATCGATCGATCAAACAGGTATGCGAATTCTGCAGATTAACAGTTACGGGTTTCATAATCTAACCTCAATCAAATCCAGATTTTTCATACCCAAACTCCCTAAAATTCGTACTACAATCAGTATAAATCCATATTATACATCTTCAACGTAAAGCATGTAATTTTCCATCTAAAATCATAGATTAATAGGCCAAAACTCATATAAATCTCAAGAACCCTAGAATTTCTTTAACATGGTTCTAATCAGTCTTTTTCCAGAAATTTCTACTCTTCATTCATCATAAATTCGTGGTTAAGCCTCTACATGTGAAGGGGTTTCCAGATTTTCATTCAAATCATTACTACATGTGATTTTCCTATCTCCAGCATGGATTTTCTTCTACCAAACTCATCCTAATCACCCTAGACTAACATGAACGATGCATTAACGAAAATAAGCAAGATAAATACTTGCCTGGAAATTTCAAAGTTCTGATTTGTGGACGAATTTGGTGTTGTCGCGTTCCCCGTCGCGCGATCTACGCGTTGGTGGTGGTGGCGGTGCAATCGGATGACTTTTTGGCCTTGGATTGATTGGAAAGCTTTCTCCTTCCCTCTCCTATGGCCGTTCTAATGTTTTGAGTCTGCTAACCCTAAAGGACTATCCCAAATGGCTGATATAGCCTAATAATTTTCGTGGGTTTAATTACCAAAAAATGCAAAATGTCCAAAATGCCCTCCTGAGGTGTTAAATATGCCTAAAAATGCCCCGAGACCCAAACTAAACCCCCGGGTATACTTTTCTGACTATCTCGACCCTTCCGGACACTTTGGCGCACTCAAAACGACCATACGAGCAACTTATAATTTACTCACTTTTATTAATCAATATTTAGTCCCGACGCGACACGGGCGTGTCCCGACTCAAATTTCCAAAATTGTCATTTTATTCACTCTTGACATTTAATAGAACCAATATTATATTACTTTACTCATTAGTAATATTCAACAAGTTTCCCATAATTACTAACTCATATCACGTTAATAATTATAAAGTGATTAATTTCTGGATTTATATTAAATTAATAACTCACATTAAATTTAATAAATCCCCAAACTAATATAGCATAAAAATACGGGGTATTACACCGACCTGTTGTTGGAGGGCTTAAACAGTACAGCCGATCACTGGAGTGGTGGTTCGGCCAACCTGGGTTGAATCGCGATGGGTAGTAGCAGGAAAGGAGGATAACCTGCGGTGTCAGAGGGTTGTCCAGATGGCCACAGTGTGTCGGCAATTGCAGAAAGGTGTTGACCCCTTTTGTTTTGGTCGGCACTAGTCGGAAGTGACCAAGAAAGGTCGCTGGTGGAAGTTGAAGGTGGTAGGTGCGTTTCTTACTGAAAAAATTGACCAGAAATGTGCTTCCCCGCTGGCAGTTGTGCGCGGCTGTGATTCGAGGGGCTCTGCCCCATTTGTGACTTGTTGGCGACAAAACATGGCCAAGAAGTGGCGATGTGTGGTGGTGGAGCCCCTCCACTGATGGTGGCGGTATTTTGAGGGTATTTGAAATTAGGGTTTTGATTTTTTTGGGGTGGAGGTGTGAAATGGGTTGCGTAAGCGTAGGTAGAGGAGTTTTGGGGGCTAGGGTTAGGGTTTCTTGAGTTAGGGTTAGGGTTTTGGATGGTGATGGAAGAGAGGCGAATCTCAAGATCATCCATTCGCGTCAAGAGGTGATCCAAAATTCTCGCGATCCATTCATTACGAGTTTCTATGGGAGCATATCTCCTCTTAAAACCCATTTTGACGTTGTTTAAGTTTTGTTTTTTTTACAACAACGGGTAGAACCAATGAGGCTCTGATACCAATTGACGTAAATGACGCCAAATGGGTAATAATAAGAGGAAGATATCTCACACTTCAACCCTCAATCACTAAACTCTCCAAAATATAGAATACCTCAAATGAGGCTACAAATGGGGTATTTATAGGTGGGAAGTAGCTTGGGCTCTAAGCAACTAATGATCTAATTACAAGTGTACCCTTAATGCCACTTGTCCTTCCCACCTCTAAATACTATACAAACAAACAAAAGGAAAATACAACCAATTAACCATATAAAAGAAAATAAAAAAATACTATAAAATCCTAAAAATGATGAAAATATCCTCCAATTCTTCATTCACATCAATAAACGGCCATCAACCATAATATCCAACAATATCAAAATCTCCGATATCATACATCACCGTCAATAGTCTCCAATAAAGTCCCGAAACAACTATGGAATCATAAATGGCCCATCAATCCATATGTTTGTCTCATATAAATTAAACGATGGAAAGGAAAAACTATGCTAGATATGATATGAACTCCAAATGTCAAAACCTTCACTCCCTGATCCAACTACTCCTAGAATCGTACTCCAAACCTGAAATGTTAGTCCACGATAATGATGGGTCAGGCCCACCGCAAGAATACCAACTACGTGATCCCAAATAGGGTAACATGAATCCATCCAGAAATACTAAATGAAGTAAATATCACAATAGAGTCTTTTAAATAGAATTAAACATTTAATCATAGAATATTAGCAACTTTCCACTACGTACGTAATTCATTAATAACAAATATTAAAAACTATCTACTTTCTTAACTCATTAATACATTAATGTATCAACATACGACTATAAATAACCACATCACTAACTATAGCCAACCGGTCTGTCTTGTAACCCCGCTCATACGGTGATGAGTCTCAACTTACATAATTGTACCATTCTTATAACCTACATCACTGTAGTCAGCCGACCCATACCATGGCCCGCATATACCGTAATGTACCCAAAACAATTTCCCCGTCACTATAGCCTGAAAGCCCAGCTCTCGCACATAAAGACTCACTATAGCCAGCCAACACTAAACCCACATATATAGTGGCGCACACATAAATTCCCAAAACTATATCCTAACAGCCTAAGGTCTCCCACATAAAGACTCACCGTAGTCCAACAACACTAGACCCGCAAATACAAACTCATCGTAGCTAGACAACACTAGATACGTACATACGATGCTCACAACAGATCCCGTCAAGGTAGCCAGACGCTATAGGTCCCGTAATACGAATGCACCTTAGCCAGCCGACACTACACCCCGCACGTACAATGACGCCCACATAATCACCAGTATTTAGTACCTATCATCTTCTAGGTACTAGTCTCGAAACATTGTGTCGTCGCATACAATATAGAATATAAACTCCAGTAGCAATCTCCTACGTACAAATTTCAAAACAATCACAACATCGTATACAATTATTAATATTCATTCATTTTGTTTCCCTTTTTGCTCAAATTTAAACATATGAACCATCTCTAGTCCCACACCTAGAAATCACAAACCGACACGTATTCCCTAGTCTCATACCTAGAGATCAAAAGTAACACGCATAAACACATAAACCACATCTAGTCCTATACATAGAGATCAAAAGACAACACACATAAATGCATAAACCACATCTAGTCCCATACCTAGAGATAAAAAAACAACACACATTAACGCATATACCACCTCTAGTCTCATATTTAGAGTTCACAACAAGAAGTATCCCCTAGTCCATTACACTTTTGTCTAGATTGACTATTAAGGCTACATATCCCATCACATAAATGTCTTAGGTCTCATCTCGACAATAACATGTGTAATCCCTCCATAAGCTACATAAATCAACCATTATGTCAATAAGCCAACAACATACTTCCCAACGACATCATATGTATCCCGACAATAAGAAAGTCTAACGACAACGTGATATAACTTGCTACCCCAAGACCATCCTCTTTCATTTTGTACATTCGTTATTACCAATTAAATGTGGGACATAAGTTCCAAAATCTCATTCACGAGTCCATACATCACATATAAGTTACTAATTAAATTCACACGAGGTTTCATCAATTCAATCATATTTCAACTATTCAAGTTCACAGAAGGTTTCATAAATTAAAAGCATGTTTCAAGATAAGCATATAATAGATGTCATAATTACAAGGGACAAATTAAGTTCACTACTCATGATTCATCTTCTTGTGATTTCCATAAACATTATTACATAGTAGGTAACCTATTGAATTCTCAAATCCAACAACATAAACATAAACTTACTACCACAATCTAATTTCTCAAGATATTGTGACAATACGAGAGCTGATCAGAATTCTATCAACATTTATTAATAACATCAAATAATTAGGTTTCTCTTTCCCGAATTAAGCCTCTAATCAATTTTAATCAAGTTTTATACCATGGCAACATCTAATTCATAAAGCACTTGAGGAGAAAAGTAGATGACAATCTTGCCCTATCACAAATTCTAAAATTTGGATTTGAATTTTGGTTCTCTTTCCCAAGATCTTCAATCCGTCTTCTTAGTGTTCCTTCAAATTCCACGTGCAAGTGCTCCAAATCAAAGCTTGAAATGTTGTATTAATGGAGGTTTAGGGTTTAGTAGGTTAGGGATGATGTGAATACGTGTGCTATAGGTTTAGTTTGTAAAGAAAGTGTGAAAACAAAAGCCAACTTCATGTTTAAGATCCTATATATAAGCCTAAGGGAGAGATCTCCACGGCTGGGCCATGAGCTATGAAGGTCGCGGTCGCAGTCGTGTTAACTATCCCCATGGTAGCGGGCCGCTGTTGCATCTGGGTTTACCCGCGGTCACGGGCCTCCACCAACTCTTCATGAACCTCATCTACACGGAATCAGTACTCCTCAAAACCCTAACTTGGTACCCAAGACTGCTCAAAAGACTTCTATGCCTCTAGAGTTTCCATTGAATTTCCAGAATACACCTTAATTACATAAACGTCCATTTTATCCATTTAATTAGCAAAGAATTCATTTAAATTAAACTTTACTCGTTTAGTTTAATTCCTCCCACATAAATCATCTTAATTTATTTTCACGAGTAATTTTAATTATTTAAATTTCATTTATAAAAAATTACGAGTTATTACACAATCTCACTTGGATTCGCATTAGAGAGGTACATCGTAACTTAAGCGTATATCTCTTGAGCGAATTCAAGGGATATCACATCTTTATGATACGAATCCAACGCAGTCTTTAAATTCAGGCTCAATTACGCATCTCTTTAGCACGAAATTAAAGATTGTAATATTTTGTAAATATGTTTGAAAGTGCAATATTTTTATAATAATATATATTAAAATCGCATTTTCTTAAATTAAAAGCTCTTGTCTCTAAGATTATGGTTGTCACAATATGATGACCTAGATTATACTACTGAGCATACCTAGGAATCCTCAGACTCCTCTCTTGTAATAATTGCTCAACATCTCTAACCATAGGTGTCCTCATGTATTGATGTTTGAACACCGCGATAAAAGTATTGTACAAGAATATCAAACTCTCAATGCAAATACTCTTTGCAATTTGGATGTGCTCATAGTATTCTACGATCGATTTAGGCTGCCGCCTAGCGTGTAATTGATGATACAATCTTCTTGGCCGATATGGCTGCCTGTGTGACACCCTAAGAATCTACTAGCCTCTTTTCAATCCAAAAACTGCATGATAATAAAGCACTCATGAAACTAACCATGTGAATAGAAAACGATTTGACTTCTAATTTTTTGAGTGATATCTTACTTGATCCTACGCTATCTTCATTGTCCTCCTCATGGTATGGTATGAGAATTCAGAGTTCAAAGTAGAAGACAACTTGGACACTTTGAGAAGGTGACGTGTGTGTCTAACATAAGCGATTATTCTTAGCTATTTTTTTACCACAACATAAGTGATTATTCTTTGTTATTATAAGTTATAGAAGTATATGTTTCACATTATAATCTTATAATACTAGATATGCTTGTCCAAAACAACTAAATTGTTTATATATAATATATATAGTTATATTGACCTGTCCTCTACGTGTCCGTGTTCTTCATTTTTATTTGGCATTTCTGTGTGCATGTGTTGCGTTGTACCCCGTGTCCGTATAATTCCTTCATCTAGAAAATGCTAACATGGCAGGGAAAAATGCCCATTTTTGCTGGAGATGCTCTTGGACATGTAGCTGATAGTCAATTAAGTTCCAGCTGCATCTCTTTTGTAGGGTAAAAAGTGGATAGTTAAACTTTCTGTGAAAACTCTTGGGCCCTGTTTAGTTGTGGAAAAACAGGGCTGTTTTCTGGAAAAAAAATTCTGTTGGAAACAAAAAATAGGAAACTCATTCAAATATATATTTTTTCCAATTCAGAATACTGTTTCCATTTTTGCAGTTTTCCAAATTTCCAGAAAAATAGAGAACAAAAGTAGACTGTTTTCAATTTTTTTCTTTTTAAGAATGAATACTTATTTCAAATTTACCAACACCACCGCCCCGATCTACCCCCACACTTCCACCACCACCTCCGCCGCCGTGACACCCACCGCCCTTACCACCATCACTGCCTACGCCTCCAACGCATCTCCCCCCCCACCCCCACAACAACCACCACCCCGCCGCAACCACCACACCGGCAGTGGTGTTTGTGTTGTAGTGACGCAATTCTGGTGGCTGTAGTATTTGTGGAAAAGTATATGCAATAGGCTTTAATGTCAATAATTGAACGCGATATCTGATTTTCTAAAATTCTCCATGGAAAATTAAAATTGGAAATGGATAATAGAAATGAATATGCCACAACTAAACAGTGCCTTAATGTTGTGTAGCTGTAATTTTCTTACATTTAAGATGAAATGATTATTAAGAATTAAGTTACTTGTGTAAGCATTTAGTTAATAAGAGCTGCTGAAAGATATCTAGTAAGATGATAATACTGAAAGGTTACCTGGTTTAACTCCTAATACGTCTTAATGGATCTTCATGTGGTTCATCTTCAACAAAATCTATTTTTTTCTGGGAATCAAGTAAAATAAACTTTCGTCCATATTCTTTGACCCAATTTTTTCTGACTATATGCACCTGTAGATGCACAACAATTATATTTACACTATTATATGACAAACATATCTGACAAGCAAAGGCCCTTTCACCTTGAGGTACACTGTCTAGCTTATTGTGCATGCAAACATTAATGCTCCTTTTACTTCTAGTGTTCAGAACTTTTTCTCGCCTTTTCTTCTTGGTATGCATAAAGGAAAATATCTTCAAGAAGTTCCGTATGTGTTTTTAAAATTTCACTGTTGTGCCATGACAGATCACCTCTTCCTCATTATGTGGATGTTCCCCATGTAGCAGGCTATCCAGTACTCTCAAACCCTTGTATGTTTGACATGGCAATTCAGACTCCTGGATATAACTATTCAACTTTGCAGCCTCAACTTGGCTATCTCTCATTTTCTCCACCAGAGGTTAGTTTTTTTTTTTAACCCTTTTTTGTGATTTTTTGTTGGGGTGGGGGGTAGAGGTTATCTTGTAATTTCTGATTTTAACGATAACTGAAAGAGACAACCCCCCCCCCCCCCCCCCCCCCCCCAACCTCAGCAGGAATAAAGAACTGTTTTTTTCCCCTTCTACAAACTTCATGCTCAAGTTATTATATTTTTTCCCTTTTATTTAGGGTATGATGATGAGTTCATCTTTATAAATAGACCCAGAATTGATCTCACTGATGCTCTGATTAGGGTGGTAACTTAGGTTACAAAGATCTGTGTGTGTGTGTGTGTGTGCGCGCGCGTCTATGAGAGAGAGAGGGATTCTCTCATAGATTAGCATTGGCGTTCTTCTTTTTTCTTTTCCACAAAATAAGAGTTTCTCCAACAAAAACACAAAATCTGGATGTGTGGACTTCAATCAACAGAATCTCCATCCTAGTCAGCATCAGAACAAGTCCAAAG